>OZ035880.1:94778071-96217775 GCA_964034835.1 Muscina levida | reverse complement strand
CTATTCGTTTGGGACGCTACGTGAACGTTGAGAACTATAACTTTGAAGTGAAAGATTATTTTGTCTACCTTAGCTCTTACATCAACAAATAAACTAATGCCAGCCTGAAACTAAAGAGAAGTTAATGACAAAGCCCTCTCTCGTAGAACAAAGATCCAACTGTACCAGACACTGATCCTACCTATCTTCCACTGCTGCGCAAATTCCTGGGTAAAGACACAAGCGGATCATTTATTCTTAGAGTCTTTGTGGCAGAAATACTTTGCCAAATATTTGGACCCATCATCGTTAACGGCGGGTAGCATTGACGAATGAACCTGGAGCTGTATAACTATATCGATGTAGTAAGGCACGTGGGACACGATGCATGATGAAAGTGCTCCAGCTCAAAAAGTCGTCGACAATAAACTCAATGTACGGCTTAGGAAAAGGCGACCAAAACTTCGTTGGATGGAGCAGGTGAAAGAGCTGCGCAAAATACCGAAGGTCTTGGAATTATTTTCTATGTGCGGCTACTGATGGATGAATTTATGTTGCTGCCTCCAAATAAGAAGAATGAATACTAATATACTGTTTTGTCCACTACTATCTGTGTAAGAAGAAATATATTCCGGTTATCAAATTTTATACTTGTGGGCTCTAAAAACACTTTTACCACATCCGTTTTTAACAAGCCCCTTTGCCCATTGATTGAAATTAAAATATAAATTTTTATATTCATATTTTGCATTCACACCTGCTTAAAAACCGTTGTCTTCTGAACAAAAATTTTTCGTTTTGTTTTTGTTTTGGTAACATATGAACAATTCGTAATTGTCTAAAAAGCTCATTGTCTTCAAAAATTTTTTTTTTCAATTAAATCCCTCTATATTGGCGAAATCTTACATTGTGAGACGTGAAGATATTAAAATTACTGAAACTGTTAAGAATAACAATATTTTACTTTAATAGCTTGTAACAGACCAGAAAATTAGTAAAAAACTATGTGCAAATGAAGCAAACGCAACAGTTGTTTCGATATTTTAACGTTTCCAAGCGCTAGTCCTCTCTACCGGGAACTTTAGTTTCTCTTTCATTGTGTGAAGTAATTTGAATCTTAATAGATTTACATAATAAAGAATATGCAAATTTATCGTAGCTTCAAACGAGAATAAATTTGAATACGTTACCAACATAACTCGTGGTGCCCATGAAAAACTAAAAGCCTAAAATGGTTTCAACACAGCGCTGCCATCTAAGCGTATCCAACAGCTCCCTCAATGAGATCAACATCGTCATTATTTTGCCTTCATCGCCTTTCAGGCTTAGCCGCTGTTAATGTGCATGATTTTCGGCAGACATGTTATTATATTTTGTGTTCATACGAAAAGAGTGAAAGTGTTTAATATTTAATTGGTTTATAATGAATTCAATAAGATTTTTGTTAATAATAAAAGAAATGTGAATGAATGTAAAGCAGAGAAACAAAAAAAATTATGACTGTTGGGCGGCCCCAACAACAAATGATTAAGAAAAATGTCAACGGCGCACAGTGGTCGAAATCAATGATCTGACGGCATTTAAGTCAAATTTTAAAACTTTAAAATCGATAAATGTTTTACATTGTATCGATAAACGATACTCCACTGAGCAAATTTAAGTTTTTACATTTGTTTTGCTTTCAATATTCGCACAGCTATTAGCTGTCAAATATAACATAAGTTGCAGCAAGTGCATTGAAAGAATTTGGCGCCAAATTACTCAGTGCGTGGTTTTTGGCAATATTAAATCATTTGATTAATAATTTTATAAACTAAGGTTTTTATTTAAAGTAGAAGGTATGTATTCACTAAAAAAAATATGTTTGTGATCTGTGATTATCTAGTTTAATAGAAATACGCTGTAGAAGTTAACATTGGTGATAGCAGATTTGAAGTGCTATATACTAAAGTTTGGTGGAGTGCATCTTTTGGGATTCGATCGGATTCGGTCCAAATATGATTTTGTTTAATTATTTGGTTATTTGTTGTTGTGAAACGTCCAAAATGATCTGCCCGTTTATTGTTTAATTATTTTTTTAGGCATAATGAATGTTTCCAAACGCACACTTTTTTTGATTTGGCACAATAAAAACGTCCTTACTAAAAAATTTTCAGCTGTGAAGGCCCACGTATTTAATAATATAATAGACCAATCGCACTATAATGAGGAGCAGTACCGAGAAATAAAAAAGGGGCCCCTTGGGTTCTATGATGACCCCCATGTGTTGGGCGTAAAAGCGCCGCAAAAAAAAAATCGGGCGATTTTTTTAAAAATATTTTTTTTTGTGTATCCCGGGAAAAATATTTTTTTTTTGTAAATTAGAGTGGAAATAGATATGTTGGGCTTATTAGCGCCGCAAGCAATTATTATTTTATAAAAATCGCGGAATTTTTTTAAAAAATATTTTTTTTTTGGGTATATCCCGGAAATTAAAATGGCTCTAACTTGGAGAGACCCGTCGGAACCTAAAAATAACATCGTTGGATTCGTCTCGAAAATATCTTTCCTTTGAGTACCCGCACGTGGGGGGTCATCATAGAACCGAAAAGGGCCCCTTTTTGACCCCCCGGGTCCCATGGGTCTGAGCGCCAACTTTGACCTACCATTCCGATGTTTGGGGAACAAGACGAAGACAATGGCATATTTTTTTTTAATCGGGCTCCCGCCCCATATTCAGCACTTCAGCCAAATTTTGTTATAGGTTGGAAATTGTAAATATTTGTGTTAAATTATAGACATACTATTTTCAGTGTATTTGTATTTAAAGCTCTGAAATAATTGCAAATTGTTTACAATTTAATTTATTACGCATTTTATAGTCGAAATTAAGCATCAGGCTTTGTTTTTATTCATTTGCGAATTAAATGCCGCCAGATTCGGTATATCGACCACTGTGCGGCGGCCCGAGTTTAAAAATAGGTAACAAATAAAGCTGTAAATATTAATTTGGAAAAGAAATCTAAAAACAAAATTTCCAACATAATGATAGTTTATTGAAAATAACTAATTTGTAGAATTCATTGCATCGCTAATAGCTTGTAAGCCGATATCAATAATTAAAAATAAGATGTGACGAATATGACAAGCTGACAAACTTACACGTGAATCAGGAATTTTTTTAGCACTGAAAATATTTGTATGATTATGAAAGCAAAGAAAATAAGATCAAAAACCGTTAGTCTCATAGACTATATATGGGAAACCAAATGGACAGAAAATGTTGCAGATAATTTATGAATGAGTCCAAAGGCCTAACTTCACTTTTCGGAAATATCGCAATTTTGATATATTATAACCTAGTTAGTGGTGAACCCTTTAAAATTACTTTGTAATGAAGTCGACTTAAGCTAACATTTGTTTACCTTTTATTTTTGACCATAGCTCCTTAACTTAAAAACTTTCTGATTTGGAATGTACAACAAATATCAATGATTCGATGGATGACTTTCACTTATACTGGAATCATCATAAGTTTTTATACCATCACCCTTAGGGATGAGGGTATATATTATTTGATACGAAAAAAAGTGTAACGCATTAAAGGAGACGAGTTAGTCCCCAAGTATCTTAAGACCAAATACGTTGCAGAACTTTTTAAGAAGAATGAGCTATATCCGTCTGTCTAGCTGGCTGGATGGCTGGTCAGCAGGATAACTCGAGTAAACCTTAACGGATCGGTATGAAAATTTACCAATGTTAATATTTTTTGAATCGAACTTATGGGATTGTAAATGGGCAGAATACACCCACCCCTTCTGGTACCTCCCATACAAAATTACCTATTTTTGGATAAATTATATTTCTTTCATAACTTCCAAACGGATCATCGTAGGATATTTGAATTCGGTCAGTTTATTTATCTTGCTAAAGTAGACAACCCCTAAGAAAACCGAAACCTTTGCCATACCCCTTCTGGTACCTCCCACACAAATGACCTAATTGACCCCTATAGTTTTACATACATATATTTTTTGTAAGTTAACTGAATTCACTCAAAATTTTAGTATGAGGTTCGATTATGAAAATGGGACTCAGGAATGAATATGGACTATATTGGTTTACGCCTTCTGGTACCTCCCATACAAAATGGCCTATTTTTGGAAAATTAATATTTCCCCCATAACTTCCAAAGGACACCTGGGGGGTTATGAAAACTAGTCAGTTAATTTATATTGTAATAGGAGGCGAAACCTCACAAAACCTAACTATTCGACACACCCCTTCCGGTACCTACCATGCAAAGGACCGAAATCATCCCCATAGTCTTACATACATATATTGTTTGTAAGTACACTGAATGCAGACAAATTTTTCGTAAGATGTACTTATGAAAATTTGAGTCAGAAATGAATAAGGACTGTGTCGATTCACCCCTTTGGTACCCCTATCAAAATTAACTTTTTTGAAAAATTAATATTTCTCACATAAATTCCAAACCGGCACCTATACCTCCTACACAAATAGGAGGTAAAAAGCAGGTGAAAAATTATACATAATTAATTTTATTTTAATTAAAAATCTATTAATTTCAATAACTCAAGACTTCAACAATATCTTATATTGGGTGATGGTATTTATCAGTCAGTTTACCTGACTGAAATTTCTGTACTTTATATTTCTGAGTGATCTAAGTTTACTTGCAATAAAGATATGTATGTAAAACTATAAGGGTCAATTCGGTCATTTGTATGGGAGGTACCAGAATGGGTGGGGCACAGGTTTCGGTTTTCTTAGGGTTTGTCTACTTGTGCAAGATAAATGAACTGACCAAATTCTAACATCCTCCGGTTGTCCGTTTGGAAGTTATGGAAGAAATATTAATTTTCCAAAAATAGGTAATTTTGTATGGGAGGTACCAGAAGGGGTGGGGCTATTAAGCCCATTTACAATCCCATAAGTTCGTTTTGAAAAATATTGATACTGGTAAATTTTCATACCGATCCGTTAAGGTTTACTCGAGTTATCCTGCTGACCAGCCATCCAGCCAGCCAGCAAGACAGACGGACATAGCTCATTCTTCTTAAAAAGTTCTGAAACGAATTTGGTCTTAAGATACTTGAGGTCATACTCGTCTCCTTTAATGCGTTACACTTTTTTTCGTATCAAATGATATATATCCTCATCCCTAAGGGTGATGGTATAAAAACATGCTCTAAAAAATTAAAGTCACAGAATTTTTTTCGTTTGAATTATAAATATTTTTTTATTTAAAGTAAGAAACAGCTTAAAAATTAAAAAAAAACAATATTTTAAAAAACAATATTTATTTTAAATTCAGACTGTAAGTATTTTTGGGAAAATTTACATACCCAAATGTTGAGTAAGTAAAAAAAAATAGAAATAAATATTTAAGTATTATTATTTAAGGAACAATAAAAAAAAATATCACATGATTTTATTTAACATTAAAGTAACAAAAATCTTAAACTTTGTTTCCTAAGTATCACGGTGTTTTTGTATGTTGAGCATCTTATTTGAGATTGTTGTTGCAATAAACTAAAAAATATTGAGTTAAATCATCGAACAAAAAATGTTGTCTATTACAACGTAAAATGTTTTTGTACATTGAGATTGATCTTTCGACATCCACAGATGTAATTGGAGCGAATTTAAGGGACAGTATTTCCTTTACTTCGTACTTTGATGTTAATGTTGGCGCAAATTCACACAATTCTTTACAAATACGTTGCACTTCTTCCAAGCCGACGTTTTTTGATATAATTTGATTCAATTTTTTTTACTATTAAATGGAGCTTTTAAAAATGCCTTCTTCACATTAACAATAGTTTTATTTACGCTTACATATTAATTCCTAATACATTCACACAATCGATGGAGACCATGAGCAATGTGTCACATGCGTCACTTTCGAATAAAATGCTACTATAGCTTTTGCAGCCTTTACCATGTATGGAGCTGCATCCGTCACAAAAAGCAAAACATTATTCTTATTGAAGCTGACGTCCAGATTTTTGATGGCGTCGTCCCACAGTCGAGCAATTGGTAAGTAATTAACACTTTCCCAGGCTGCTGTATGTAGTAATTTCTCACTTGCAGTTTCCTTAATACACCTGCTAAAATTGTTGCATCTATAGTTTCATCGATTGAGATCCATATAAATTGATTTTTTAGTTTTGCTCGTATATTGCCCATGCAGTCGTTGTTTAAATTTTTTAAATGTTTAGTTCGAAGAACTGTTTCGGGTGGCATTTGGTAATCCGTGTATTCCTCAAATAGTGTTCTCATATTTTTATTTTTATACCATCACCCTTAGGGATGAGGGTATATATCATTTGATACGAAAAAAAGTGTAACGCATTAAAGGAGATGAGTTAGACCCCAAGTATCTTAAGACCAAATTCGTTTCAGGACTTTTTAAGAAGAATGAGCTATGTCCGTCTGTCTGGCTGGCTGGCTGGCTGGCAGGCTGGCTGGCTGGCTGGCTGGCTGGCTGGATGGCTGGTCAGCAGGATAACTCGAGTAAACCTTAACGGATCGGTATAAAAATTTACCAGTATCAATAATTTTAAAAACGAACTTATGGGATTGTAAATGGGCTGAATAGCCCCACCCCTTCTGGTACCTCCCATACAAAATTACCTATTTTTGGAAAATTAATATTTCTTCCATAACTTCCAAACGGACAACCGGAGGATGTTTGAAATTGGTCAGTTTATTTATCTTGCAAAAGTAGACAAACCCTAAGAAAACCGAAACCTGCGCCCCACCCATTCTGGTACCTCCCATACAAATGACCGAATTGACCCTTATAGTTTTACATACATATCTTTTTTGCAAGTAAACTTAGATCACTCAAATTTTGCGTATGATGTTTGCTTATAAATATTAGACTCAGGTATGAATATGGACTAAATCGGTTTACTTCTCTGGTACCTCCCATACAAAATGACCTATTTTTGGAAATTATATATTTCTCCAATAACTTCAAAACAGTCACTTGGGGGGTTATGAAAATTGGTCGATAAATTAATGTTGTGATAGGAGGCGAAACCTCAGAGAGCCTAACTATTTGACACACCCCTTCTGGTACCGCCCATACAAATGACCGAATTGACCCTTATAGTTTTACATACATATCTTTTTTGTAAGTAAACTGAGATCACTCAAATTTTGCGTATGATGTTTGCTTATGAAAATTAGACTCAGGTATGAATATGGACTATATCAGTTCACGCCTTCTGGTACCTCCCATACAAAATTACCTATTTTTGGAAAATTAATATTTCTCCTATAACTTCCAAACGGACTCTTGGGGGGTAATGAAAATTGGTCGAATAATTTATGCTATTATAAGAGGCAAAACCCTAGAAAACCTAACTATTTGACACACCCCTTCTGGTACCTCCCATACAAATGACCGAACTCACCCCCATAGTATTACATACATTTCTTTTTTTTTTCTAAGTACACTGAATTCAGTAAAATTATGAGTAATTTGTACGCTTATAAAAATATAAATCAGGAGTGAATATGGACTATATCGGGTCACCCCTTCTGGTACCTCCCATACAAAATTACCTATTTTTGGAAAATTAATAATTCTCCCATAACTTCCAAACGGACATTTGAGGGGTAATGAAAATTAGTCGGTTAATTTATATTGTGATAGGAGGCGAAACCTCAGAAAACCTAACTATTTAACACACCCCTTCTGGTACCTCCCACACAAAGGACCGATCTCACCCCTATAGTCTTACATACATATCTTTTTTTGTAAGTGCACTGAATTCAGTCAAATTATTCGTAAGTTGTACGTATGAAAATTTGAGTTAGGAATGAATAAGGACTGTATCGGTTCACCTATTGTGGTACACCCTATCAAAATTAAATTTTTTTTGAAAAATTTATATTTCTCACATAAATTCCAAACCGGCACCTATACCCCCTACACAAATAAGTAAAGTTTTGGACGATTTTGCACCACAAGCAGGGGAAAAAAATATACATAAGTAATTTTATTTTAATTAAAAATCTATTCATTTCAATAACTCAAGACTTCAACAATATCTTATATTGGGTGATGGTATTTATCAGTCAGTTTACCTGACTGAAATTTCTGTACTGGTTTATTTTGTAAATTGGAATGTCAGTAGACAAAAAAGCTCGGCACAGTTTTTCTTGAAAATCATGTTCTTTTGAGATAGACGTTTTACGGTAGACGTAACATTCTGGCAAAAATAATTGTTTGGTCTGCTTATTTCCACTTATATGACTTAGTCGAATATGTGTGCCATTTTCCACATGTTGTTTCACTTGAAATCTGCGATCTGCTGCAATAACTTTGCTGCAGATTTTAGTATAGAAGAATTCACCCTCAGCTTTGTTTCGCTGCTATTGTCGGATTAGCTTAGGCATTATGTCCAGGGTCGAAATCGGTGGTGGTTAAAAAGCATCTCTTTTTTATGTTTTATTTACTTATTGAATAAGAAAGCGCGAAAAACAGGATTAATAAACGGTTAACATTTTACAGTTGTGTAAAACATTTAGTAGATTTGGCTGTTACATTTTAAAAAACCAAAGTTGCAAAGACACTTGTTTTTACGAACAAAAAAATAATGTGAAAAACATAAAATATGCTTAAAAAACATGGCCTAAAAATAAAAATTATGCTCCTAAAACAAAAATTTGCCGAAATATGACTTTATGGGTAAAATATGCCAAAATATGCTCTAACAAATAATTCTCAAAACACTCGTAGGACCATGAAACATGTAAATACATTACCCATTTGTTAATATCTCGTTGTAAAAACAAACATGCTGTAGCATATTTCCGGTTACCCTGGTAATAACATTTGCATTTCACTAACCTTTCTTTTAAGCACGAACAACAAGAATAACGATAATGTAAACATTTTTATACAAAAAAAGCGTTTCTCTGTTTCTAACGCTTTGTCATGTCAAAATCACTCACTTGTTGTTTTGCCGTCGACTTAAAAAAAAAAAGAAGATTACAAATAATGTTTTTCTATTTATAACCTCTGCCATAGGGATGCACATTTGGCTGAGACAGATGTGTAAAGGAATAATGCAGACAAGTTCGACCCTAGATATTTTAAGACGAAACTCTCCGGCTAGATAGATGGGTAGTGGATAGTATCCAGTAGTATTGTGTAGTAGTATAGTACAGTGGATAGTATTTTGTAACGCATTGAATTTATTCAATCTTTTTCCATTTCCCATTAAATTGTATCAAATATAGTTTAAGTAGTTTTAAAGATAATTGAATTTTGGTGGCCGCTCTGGTCGTTGATGCAGGTGCGGCATCTTAGCAAAAAATTGTTAATTACTGTCCGCAAAATTGAGAAATTGCAGCTATGGTCTGGCAAATTGATTGTATTATTGTTCATTTTTCGGTCGACCCCTTCTAGTAACCCCTAAGGGACTCTTTACCGATTTTCAAAAATATTTTTGGTATTATAAAAAACAAAATTGTTTAACATTTTGTAATGGAGCGACTTACATCGTCTCCAAAAATCAATTCGTTAAAAATATGTTTTTCAAGCCCTTCGCACAACAAATAGTGTGCATTATCGACTATCTGAGCCCCCTATTGTCAATATCATTTTCGAATTTTAGCCTCAGTGTACGTTATTGGGACCGGTCGTAGCATAGTGGTTAGAACACGCGGCTACCATGCGGGAGATCGCAGGTTCAAACCTGGCTCCAGTCATCTTAAAAAAAAATTGTTCCTTGATTGTCGGCTCCCCTCAAATGTTGTTGACAGCAACTTCGCAGTATTAACTGTTGAGTCAATCGGCGTGTCTAGTAAGAGCTTCTCAAACAGTGACGTTCGCATTCGTCTATAAACAAGTAAGTGCCGTTAGTTGTGAATCTAAAAATAGAAAGCGTGTTAATTCACAACAACGCGAGAAGCTATCCCATACCCCCCATTCATGGGGTGCAAAGGGAAATTAAGTTTTTTTTAAGTAAGTACGTTATTGGATAATACTCAACCAAAAATACTACCTTCATCCTATAGCGAGGAGAATTTTGAGGATGTAGCGGAGGCCGTTACTAATGATCGTGACCAATCGTTTAAAAACCGTGCACCTTGGCATTTGATATGCAACAACTTAGAATGACGTAATAGCGCTGAATTCCCCGCAGCAGTTCTTTCCTTTTATAATGCCTTCACCCCACCCCGCCGAGGTTTCTCGATGCAGCTACTAATTTAAATGTATACAGACTTTTGGTCCACCCTGTAATAAATACATATGTGTGTATACATATATACATAAGCAAAAATAATATTAAAAATTATATAAAACTAGTACAGAAATTTCAGTCAAGTAAACTGACGCATAAATACCATCACCCAATATAAGATATTGTTTCAGTTTTGAGTAATTGAAATTAATAGATTTTAAATAAAAATAAAATTACTTATGTATTATTTTTTGCCTGCTTGTGGAGCAAAACAGTAAAAAAAATTTGGGCCTGAACAACGTGTCTGCTTTTTTTCGTAAATCAACGTACAATGAACGCTTACCTTGGCAAAACTTTTCTGAATTTAGTGTATATACAAAATGACATGTATGTAAAAGGTGCAATATCAATTATTTATATTGGAGGTACCAGAAGGGGTGTGTCAAATAGTTAGTGCTTCTGAGGTTTTACCTCATATTATAAGATAAATTAAATGTCTAAATTTGATTATCCCCCAGGTGTCGGTTTAGAAATTTTGGGAGAAATATTATTTTTCCAATCAAGGTCATTTTGTATGGGAGTTATCAGAAGCGGTGATCCGATATTATCCATATACATTCCTGATTCAAATTTTCATAACCGTACTACTTACGCAAAATTTGACAGAATTCTGTGTACTTTCAAAAAGGTTGCAGGAGGGGTGTATCAAATAGTTTGGTTTTTGAGGTTTTGCCTCCTATCACAAGATAAATTAACCGACCAATTTTCATTACCCCACAAGTGTCCGTTTAGAAGTTATGGGAGAAATATTAATTTTCCAAACATAGGTAATTTTGTATGGGAGGTACCGGAAGACGTGAACCGATATAGTTCATATTCATACCTGAGTCTAATTTTCATAAGCGAACATCATCGGTCATTTCTATGAGAGTTACCAGAAGGGGTGTGGCAAATTTTTCGGCTTTCTTAGGGTTTGTCTACTTTTGCAAGATAAATAATCTGACCAAATTTAGATATCCTCCGATGGTCTGTGTGGCAGCTATGGAAGAAATATTTATTATCCAAAAATAGGTAATTTTGTATGGGAGGTGCCAGAAAGGGGTAGGTCTATTCTGCCCATTTACAATCCCAAAAGTTCGTTTCGAAAAACATAAATATTGGTAAATTTTCATACCGATCGGTGAAGGTTTACTCGTGTTATCCTGCTGACCAGCCAGCCAGCCAGACAGACGGACATAGCTCATTCTTCTTAAAAAGTTCTGAAACGAATTTGGTCTTAAGATACTTGGAGTCTAACTCGTCTCCTTTAATGCGTTACACTTTTTTCGTATCAAATGATATATACTCTCATCCCTAAGGGTGATGGTATAAACATAAATCCGTATCACATTTAAAAGAGATCAGATAAAACCGTTGATTCTATAAAGGTTTTATACTTACTTACTTACTTAATTTTTCTTTACACCCCATGAATGAGGTATAGCTTCTCGCGTTGTTGTGAATTAACACGCTTTCTATTTTAAGATTCACAACTAACGGCACCTACTTGTTTATCGTCGAATGTGAACGTCACTTTTTGAGAAGCTCTTACTAGACATACCGATGGACTCGACACTAGTACTGCGAAGATGCTGTCGACAACAATCGAGAGGAGCCGACAATGAAAGAAAAATTTTCTTTTAAGAAGACTGGAGCCAGAAGTTGAATCTGTGATCTCCCGCATGGTAGTCACGTGTTCCAACCACTATGCCACGGCCGGTCCCAAAAAAGGTTTGATACTACTGCTGTATTTATATATAAATATATGGGGACTATATGTATATGTGAACCGATTTTGTAAAAACTTCAAATCTATCGTTTTTGTAGTTAAAGGATAATTTGTACCAAATTTGGCTAAGATCCGACGCTTGCCTGAATTAATTTCCGTTTTGGGTGTTCAATACCCCACTGTGCGTCACCATTGGCTGCAGTCTTGCCTTGTATGCAGCATGCATTTCCTCAGACATTTCATCATCGTACCAGGGCTTGTCTGAGCGTGGTTTTTCATAACCCAGTAGGGTCGTTGCGGCAGTGGTCATAGAATTCGCAATATGCTGCCACTGTATGTCGGGAACATCAAAACTGGGTGGGTTTGTTTGGAGTAATTGAGACAGTTGGTTGGAGTAGGCATTGGCTATCTAAGTGGTATGTAGCTTTGTGATGTCTAGCTTCCTTTGCGTTTGATTACAAGTGTTTTTAGCACTACTTAATCGTGTACGTACCTTGGCTGCAACCAGGTGGTGATCCGAGTTAATATTTGCACCGCGCATCACACGCGCGTCTATAACGCTAGAGACATGCCTTCCATCAATTACCACGTGATCATTTGATCGGGAGATATCCAGGTTTCCTTGTGGATATCTTTTTGCTGTAATCTGGTTCCACTCACAACCACGTTTCTTGCCGACGCGAAACTTAGCATTCTGAATCCGTTATCGGAGGTGTTGTTGTGTAGGCTGAATTTTCCGATTGCTTAATCAAGAGCACCTTCCCTTCCTATTTTAGCATTAAAATCTCCCAGAACAATGTTAATGTCATGTGCAGGGCAGCGGTCAAATATCTCCTCCAGGCGCTCATAGAATGCTTCTTTAATGTCATCGTCTTTGTATTCCGTCGGGGGGTGTACACAAATCACCGTAATGTACAAATATTTCGCCCGGATGCGAATAGTGTATATTCGGTCACTGACAGGGTTAAATCGCGAGACTATATGTCGAGTTCTCTTGCCGACTATGAAACAATATCCAAATTCGTGTCTTTCTGCATGGCAGCTGTAAATGATGTCACAGTTCTTTCGTCGTGTGCATCCCTGCCCGACCATCTCATTTCCTGTATGGCGGTGTTGTTAAAACATTATTCTCGGATAATTAAATTGTTTTCTCCGGGAGCTGCATTTGTGTGAAATTTTTTCTCATTTATTTTAGTATCAAATTCTATGAGTAGTTTGATCAATGCAAATAGTTTTTATTGTCATTTGGGGAATTTTTTAAAAAACCTTTTCAACCGAAGCGAATACTCTTTAATCAGATATTCGAAGTTGAAATTTTTGCCAAAAGTCAGCATGCGAATTCGGACAGAATATAAATGTTGCAATTTGTACACACTACCTTATGTATACACTAAACTATTTAATAATAAAACTATTAAAAACTGAAAGATTAACCACAATAAAATCAAATTTTTTTCCGTTAAAAAATAGTCAAATGACCTAGTGCAAATGCTGGACAAATACCTCCAATACATTTCAAAATAACGTTAAATTGCAGATTGGGCTGTGTCTTCCTAAATGCATGGTTAGCACCATAACGCGCAAAGCATTTTATACATCTTGTTGTTTCTTTCTCTACGTACATAAGCAACTTTTGGAATTCAATCAAAAAATAAATAATTTAATAGACTTCTTTAGAACTTAAAATTTTTCATGTGTTTCCTTCTGTCTTTCACTGCATGTCGCCTGTGGTTTCTGCCTTACCGTCATTAAGTACGCTGTCACTTACATTTAATTTCTTTATTTATAACCTTTAACAAGTTGTCTTACAATTTTATAGTTTATTTTTATTTGTTTTATAATGACTACAAAATAAATAAATACTTAAAATTATATTAGTATTGTTGTGTGCGTTCATGCGAATGTCCTTTTAGTTTTTACTCTCTCTCTCTCTCTCTCTCTCTCTTTACTTACGCCATCCTCTGTAGACCAAAGGAAGTGTTGATTTTACATCAGTTTGTGGCATAGTTGAAAATACATAATTGTTGCTGCGTCGTCGCCTCTTATGGTGATGCCCGTCAGCACTAACGTATTGCACACTGTGAGTAGATTCATGTCCTTGGCTGCCCAGAGACTTTACACCGACTATTGCGGCCATCATCAGAGCAGCCATTGCAACACCAAGAGCCTTCATAGCTAAAGCACCAATGCCGCCAAGTCCCATGACAGCCATCATTTTAGAAAACATGAGTGCCAACATCATCACCATTCCGGTACCTTTATCTTTTTTACGCGCTTCTACAGAAAAAAAATAAAAAGATGCGGAAAAATGTGGCAATGGATAAAAAATTAAATCAGTCTACAAATTAGATATGAAGGAATGACATGATGGTACGAGGATATTTTAAAAAACTGAATTAAAAAACCATAACCGCACATAATCGCTTAATGGAAGAAACAACAAATATTAAATATAAGAAATACTATTCAGCGAACACATTTAATATTGTAATTTTATATTGTAAATGTGATTGTTTGTCTGTTTGTTAGAGCCTTAATAAAGTCTAAACGGCTGAACTGATTTTATTGAAACTTGGTGTAAAGTGAATGTTCTATATGAAAACTAGCGTAGACTATATATATTTGTATATATTTAAATTTTTTGATCTATGAACGGAGGGGAAAACTTTTTTCGAATGTAGAGAGAAACAATTTAATACACGTATAGTACTTGACACTTAAGCAGCGATCTGGACCCACAGCAACCGGTGGGCACAATGTAAACAATTCTATGGCCGGGTCAAAAATAAAAATCGAAAATCGAGCAAAATTTGGTTGTTCCAAAAACCAAATTTTTTTCCAATCAATGGTCAATTGCCATTGGGTATGGGGGCAAGTGTGGGTAGTTAAACGAAAGGTATTGGTCTCACGATTTCAGCACTGCTATTATTTTTTTCGTTCCACGTGTGTTAAGTGGGTTAAACTGATCCAAAGAAGAAATACTTACTCTCAAAATTTGGGGTCCTCGGACGGGGTTAATTTTCCGAGTTACTGAACAAAATTTGTTTGGTCTTATTTTGAGTAACTTTTAAGTAATTTTTGGGCTCTTTTTGACTCTGAAGGCCCAACAGGTTAGTTACGTTCCCTGAAAAACATGAAGTACTTTGTTTGTTCACAAACTTTTGCAAACTAATATGCGTTTTACACATGACAAAATGCACTTTCTGAATAATATAATAAACATAAGAGTGTTTCCAAAGTAACGAAAGAATTCATAAAAAATTTAATTTCAATAATTTTTTTACCATTAAAAAAGTAACGGTCGTTACTTTATAAATGTGCTGTTTTCAAATGTAGGGAAAAAAATTATGTATTGTAAAATTTTTAACAGGATGCGTCAATTAAAAAATCTGATTAAATTCTTTGATATGTTTTGTTAAAGGTAATAATTTCATTTTCGAGCTGTAAGGACTCCAGTCATCTATAGTTTTCTTTTATTGCTGGCCCCCTCGATGCTGTCGACAGAAACTTTGCAGTAGAAGTGTCGAGTTAATCGGCATGTCTAGTAAAAGCTTCTCAAACAGTGACGTTCGAATTCGTAAATAAACAAGTAGATTCCGTTTGTTGTGAATCTAAAAATAGAAAGCGTGTTAATTCAAAATAACGCGAGAAGCTATCCTATGCTTAATTAATGGGGTGTAAAGGTAAATAAGGTTTAAGAAATGTAAAAAATTAAAAAAAATTGCAAATTTGAGACACAGTATGTGGTATATACATCGTTATTTCGAAGATCGCTATTAAATTAGAAATTAATTCAAAACTGACTGAATTATTAGCTCATAAGTGATGAAAGACCCGAAAACCCAGTATTTGAACCGTAGGTCAAAATTTTAAGTGTGTTAGGAAACTTTGGCGCAAAAGGAGTTAATGGATTGTCCATACAGAAAGACATATTTGCAAAAAATGCTCTTGTTTCTTTGAATTCAACTTGGTGCACCTGACGAACTTATAATCCATTTCATTGTATTATATTATTTCATATCGTCGTATCCTTCAAAAATGTCTCAAGTGTAATGTGTTAATGTATTATAAGTATACTTAACCTTTTAATTTTAATACTTGTTTGTTCATATTCATAAAAGAAACTTGTCATGAACGAACAAATATATATTCAGTTCAGAATCAGAATATCAAGTGAAAAGACTCGTTTCAATTCAGGTGTGGGGTATACATATATGAAACATAACAGAAATGGATTAAAGATCAAATCGGGAGAAAATCGCACATGCCCTAACTAATGCTGGAATTCATTTCCCGGAGCAAGCTACAATTACGCAATTGCTAGCTTTATATTATTTAGTGAAAGGCAAGTAGCCCGAAAATCTTGTAGATATTACTCCACCGATTGTGTAATGCCCAGTAGAAGCTGTATAACGTTAAGTTCAGATTTTAAAACTGCTGTTAATAATGAAACTTCTGTTGGTAATTTGTATAATTCTGCTGTAATTACTGCTGTTAATACCGCTGTTTCAAATGATTCTGCTGCAATTGCTTTACATGTATATGATGCTATTGAACCAGGTCGGGGTACTGTGCCTTATCAAAATAATTCAACCGTTATACGCAATAGCTCTACTGCTAACATACAAAATGCTCAACCAACATCAAATCAAACCAGCGACGAACAAGCCCTCGCAGATCAGTTGAACATTTTGCGTATGCGATCTGAAATTCAAAATTTTCAGAGACAACTTCAAGCTGTACAAATGGACGGGTTTCCCACTGCTGGAAGACGTCGTTTAAATTATGAAGAATTGGGAAATGTTGTTCAAAAATTTAGTGGCGAAGACCTATTGGATATTGAAAACTGGATTATGCAAGTACTAATGGATTTAACGAAAATAATAAAATAGTGGGAATTAAAAGGTTAAGTATACTTATAATACTAATAGCCTGCAGCATCTAAATTTAGCATGTACTGACGAGCTGTACCAACTAATAAGAGAGGCAAATCATTTAAAGAAATGGATTGCACGATAATATCGCGCAATTTAATTTGAAATAGATGCCACACTACAAATTAATAAAAAAAATTTTTGTTTTATTGTTTTGATTGAGGTCAATCAATTTATCAGGTTGGCTGAACTGTAATGTGTTATAAGTATACTTAACCTTTTATTATACCATCACCCTTAGGGATGAAGGTATATATCATTTGATACGATCCAAAAGTGTAACACATAGAAGGAGTCACATCAGACCCTAGGTTTCTTTGAACCAAATTCATGACTTTTTAAGTCGTTTGAGCCATGTCCGTCTGTCTGTCTGGTGGCTGTCCGGCTGGTTCGCACGATAACTTTCGAAAGGCGCAACCAAATGTTTTGAAATTTTGCACGAGTTATTATTTTCTCAAAACTACTTACGGTATTGAAAATGGGCTACGTGGCCCCGCCCCTTCTGGTACCTCCCATACAAATGCATCATTCCGCCCACTTTAGAAATCGAGTAATAATATAAATACACCCTACGGGATCGTCCCCAAATTCTGTATTTAGTAAAGCTATAACAGGTACTTCCCATACAAACCTACATTTCCGCCCACTATGGAGATGGAGAAATAATAGCAATAAATCAAACGTGATCGTACCCAAATTCTATTTTTAGTAAAGCAATAACGGTATAAAGTTTTGGAGAAAAAAATTGGAAGTCTATCCACGCCCCATCTGGTACCTCCCATACACATCTGGTACCGCCCACTTTAGAAATCGATTAATATTATTAAAAGACCTAACGCGATCGTGCCCAAATTCTGTATTTGGTAAAGTTCAAGCAGGATAAAGTTTTGGAGAAAAAATCTGGAAGTCTAGACACGCCCCTTCTGGTACCTCCCATACAAATGTACCACTCCGCCCACTTTAGAAATAGGGTAATAATATCAATACACTAGACACGATCGTCCCCAAATTCTGTATTTAGTAAAGCTATAACAGGAAAAAGTTTTGGAGAAAAACTTGGAAGTCTAGACACGCCCCTTATGGTACCTCCCATAGAAATGTACCTTTCCGCCCACTTTAGGGATGTAGTAATAATATCAGTACACCCAACGCAATCGTGCCCAAATTCTGTATTTAGTAAAGCTATAACAGGATAAAGTTATGGAGAATAAATCTGGAGCCTAAACACACCCCTTCTCGTACCTCCCATACAAATGTATCACTCCGCCCACTTTCGAAATCGAGTAATAATTTCAATATAATAGAAAATTATTTGTTTTACTAGGGTAAGTCGGGTTGTCCCACTGAAACTTATCAATAAACAATATCTTATATTGGGTGATGGTATTTATCAGTCAGTTTAACTGACTGAAATTTCTGTACTGGTTTTAATACTTGTTTGTTCATATTCTAGATACCCATTTATATATTCCCTACGGGAAAATGAACCGGTACAGTATCAGTCACGGGACCGGTTTCCTGGGGTGCATGAACCGGTTCCAGTTCCGGAACTTTTGTATGTAGAGAACCAGTACGTTTTGTATGGGGTTGGCCACTAAAGTGTCAATTGACACCTAACTGATACTTTGTGATGTGTCTTGAACCGGTTCAACAGTACAAGCCCTACGACAGGTTCAGTAAAAACCAGTCACCTAACTATGATATCTGTTTTTTGTTAATATGCCCCAAAATAAAACGGAAAAATTAAATGAATCTTTTTGATAAATACCTTAGTTGTCTAGGGTTAAATTATATATAAATATTTTATATTTTTCTGACTTTTCTAATACTATAGATCAGTCAAATTGACTTTTCGTTAACACTTTAGAACCAGTTTGGTGACACATCCCCATTTTTACACTACGCTGATTTGTGTACACGCCCCGATGAAAGATAAGGGCAATGAGATTAAAGATACATTTAACGAGCGCCTAGAGGAAACATACGACCGCTGCCCAGGCCACGACATTAAAATTGTTTTGGGAGACTTTAATGCAAAAATAGGAAGGGAAGATGTTCTTGGTCCATCGATCGGTAAATTCAGCTTGCATACCGACACGTCAGACAACGGGATTAGACTGGTTAGCTTCACAGTCATGGAAAAACATGGTATTGAGTGGAACCAGATTCCAGCACAAAGATATCCACAAGGCAACTTCGCTATCCCCCGATCAAAACACCAAAAATCAAATTGATCATGTGGTATTTTATAGCAGGCATGCATCTAGTGTCATGGACGTGCGTGTGATCCGTGGTGCTAATATTGGCTCGGATCATTACCTTGTTGCAGCCGAGGTGCGTACAAGATTGAGCAGAGCGAAAAACGCACGTAACCAAACGCAAAGAATGCTGGACATCGCGAAGCTGCAAACACGAGAGATAGCCACTGCCTTCTCCAACCAGCTCTCCCAATAACTACGACACAACGCCTCTCCTTCTGACGTTCCGGATACACAGTTGCAGCATATTGCGCATTCCATGGTAACCGCCGCAACAACCGTGCTAGGATATGAAAAACGGCTCTCAGACGAATCCTAGTTCGATGAAGAATGTCGCATAGTGTCTGAGGAACATGATGCTGCTTATAGGGCAACGCTACAGCCAATTGTAACCCGTGCTGTTAGGGAAAGGCAAAAGGAGAAAGCAAAACAGGCGAGACAGCTATTTAGGCGAAAAAAACGTCAGATGAAGGAACGGGAGAACGAAGATATAGATCGAAACAGGGATAGAGGAGACTTGAAAATTTTACCAGTAAAAAAGTACAAGCAAATGGCTAATGTAATCGGCTCCCCTCCTGTAAGGACAAGGATGAAAATCTGGTTACAGATACGCAGATTGTGCTCCATATATGGAGAGAACACTTCCAGCAACTGCTGCTTCCAGAAGGTAGTGCACTTGAAGGTATTACACCAATGTTGACGACAGCTTAGATATCCCACCACCAAGTCAGGACGAGGTAAAAAGAGCAATATCGCGGCTGAAAAATAAAAAAGCAGACGGTGCCGACGAACTTCCGGAAGAGCTCTTCCGCGGGAACAGCCTTTTACCCTTCGCATATAAGGTCCTGTCGAGTGTGCCATGTGAAAGACTAAAGCCACTGTTATCCAACCTGATTGACAGCCCGATACAGCAGAAACTACTCTAAGCCATGGCTGAGTTTGGTACTCCACCGATGCTGATACTTAAAAACTTAATTTCCCTTTGCACCCCATGAATGAGGTATGGGATAGCTTCTCGCGTTGTTGTGAATTAACACGCTTTCTATTTTTAGATTCACAACTAACGGCACCTACTTATTTATCGACGAATGCGAACGTCGCTGTTTTGAGAAGCTCTTACTAGACACGACGATTGAATCGACGCTTAATACTGCGAAGTTGCTGTCAAACAACATTCGAGGGTAGCCGACAATGAAAGAAAATTTTATTTTTTTTTTTTTTTTTTTAAGATGACTGGAGCCAGGTTTGAACCTGCGATCTCCCGCATGGTAGTCGCGTGTTCTAACCACTATGCCACGGCCGGTCCCAATGCTGATGCTGATACGCCTTTGCGGAATTGCGCTTGAAAACTGCGGGATGTAACTGCAGCTTTCTCAAGTATACAGAAGGAATCACCGAAAATAGGTCTAATGGTGAATGAGGACAAAAAGAAGTTATCAGTTTTAACGAACAGAAAACCTACTCGTTTGGGAAACTATATGAACGTTGACCACTATAATTTCGAGGTGGTAGATAATTTTATCCATTTAGGCTTCGCCATTAACAAAATAAATAGTGTCAGCTTCGAAATTCGGGGAAGAATTCTGCTGGCGAATAGATGCTACTACGGACTAAGCAAGCGATATAATGACAGAGCCTTGTCTCGAAAAACAAAAATTCAGCTATACTAGGTACTGGTTCTACCTCTCTTGATGTATGGTTCAGAAGAGTATCGACGTCGTACGAATCATGAACTCGAAGGACGGCGCAGGAAAGGACCACCTAAACACCGTTGGAAAGACCAGGTTACTGAGACCCTTGCAGAACTTAATGCGACTAACTGGAAATGAAGTGCAAAAGATCGAAGCGTTTGTAATATTTTTTCTACGTGCAGTATGAAATCCAATAGGATTGCAAAAAAGCTGCCAGCTAAATAAGTAACGAGTCCGAGAAAAAAGAGTTGTATAAACATTAACTTGCACGAAGATACAAAGATACAGACAGCAGTTTTTCACAAGGGTCGGACATTTACCTTTTTTTGTTTCTAATAAAAATAAATAACTTAGAATCTGGATAATATACATATTTCAACACATGAGTTAAATATGTTTTCTAACAATGTTCGTTTAAAAACATAACTCTCATGTTAAATAAAGAACAATGATGGAAACACTGTAAAATTTGTATTTCAACAAAGATAAATAACATTCACGTTGAATATTTTCCTTTCGAACAATGTTCGTTTCAAATTATAACAGATATACATTTCTACACATACATAGAATAACTGAAGATGGGTCCGTGGGTTCTATAAAGATGCATTATGTTAATCGGTTCAGAGTATTCAAAAAAAACTTAAAGTACCAGACCTTTGTTATTAGCGATGGTAAAGTAATACAAATCATGGCTTCTTCTGTGTATGATAGATGTGCAGTAACTGCACACTTTTTAATACGTGAAGTTCGATCATATCTCATTTATGAGATGCAAGGGAAAATGCATAGCTTTAAGAGTTTTCTAAAAATTTTATATTTTCTTATAAATGTTTTTGTTCTCAAGATGCTGTGTTTCATTTGTTTAGCTATTTCAATACAAAAATATTTTTTGCGTATAATTTGGTCGAAACAATGTTTATGATATTCTAGTTTTATTTTTTATTTTTTTTTTTGGAACATGAGCGTTAAATATTGTTTCCAACAATGATAAATAATATTATTTTAAACAATTGTTCATTATTCAGTTTTTAAATCAACTGAAAATATTTTATTGAACACAAAAGTTCAATATAATTTCGAACATATGTTGAATTCAAATAGAACAATTGAAAGAAACATTTGATTTTGAACTTGTAAGTTCGTTCTTTATGAGGAAAATATTCAAAAATACTGTATTTTAGTATAATATCGAATGTCTGGTTGTTTATGTGAAAATTTCCGAGCAAACTGCTCAAATGTAATGTTATAGGAGCACGAAAAAAAGTTTTTCTACCAATTGTATAACTAGAACAAATCTGAATAACAACAAGAATTAAAAGTAATAAAAATAGAAGTGGGCGTGGTTTGATCCGCCCAAAAAATTATAACTGTATGTGTACAAATTCTTATAAAAATCATTTATTACCATCACCCTTTGGGATCAGGGTGTATATCATTTGATACGAGTAAAAGTGTAACGCATTAAAGGAGACGAGTTAGACCACAAATAACTCAAGACCAAATTCGTTTCAGGACATTTTAAGACGATTGAGCTATGTCCGTCTGTCTGGCTGGCTGGTGAGCAGGATAACTCGAGTAAACCTTAACGGATAGGTATGAAAATTTGACATTATTAACATTTTTCAAAACGAACTAATGAGATTTTAAATGGGCAGATTACCCCCACCCCTTCTGTTATCTGCCGTACAAAATTAACTATTTGTGGATAATTAATATTTCTTTCACAACTTCCAAATGGACGACTGGAGGATATTTGAATTTGGTCAGTTTATTTATCTTGCAAAAGTAGACAAACCCTAAGAAAATCGAAATCTTTGCCACCTCCTATACAAATGACCGAATTGACCCTCATAGTTTTACATACATATCTTTTTGTAAGTACACTGACTTTACTCAAATTTCTGAAAGATATTTGCTTATAAAAATTGGACTCAGGAATAAATATGGACTATATCATTTCTCGGTTCACGCCTTCTGGTACCTCCGCATGTAAATAACCGATATTGCCACTTTTATATACATATCATTTTTGTACGTACACTGAATTCAAATTTTGCCAAGGTAAGCGTTCATTGAACGTTGATTTACGAAAAAACCCGACTTACATATACCATCACCCTCAGTAAAACAAAAACTTTTCTATTATATTGATATTGTTACTCGATTTCTAAAGTTGGCGGAGTGGTATATTTGTATGGGAGGTACCAGGATTTTTTCTCCAAAACTTTATCCTGTTATAGCTTTACTAAATACAGAATTTGGGCACGATAGCGAGGATTGTATTGATATTATTACTCCATCTCTAAAGTTGACGGAAAGGTACATTTGTATGGGAGGTACCATAATGGGCGTGTCTAGACTTCCAATATTTTTTCCAAAACTTTATCCTGTTATAACTTAACAAAATACATAATTTGGGCACGATCGTGTCAAGTATATTGATATTATAACTCAATCTCTAAAGTGGGCGGAGTGGTACATTTGTATGGGAGGTACCAGAAGGGGCGTGTCTGGACTTCCAGGCTTTCTCTCCAAAACTTTATCCTGCTTGAACTTTACTGAATACAGAATTTAAGCACGATCGCGTTAGGTCTATTAATAATATTAATCGATTTCTAAAGTGGGCGGTACCAGATGTGTATGGCAGGTACCAGATATGGCGTGGCTAGACTTCTAGTTTTTTTTTCTCAAAAACTGTATCCTGCTATAGCTTTACAAAAACAATGAATTTGGGTACGATCGTCTTGGTTTTATTGATATTACTACCCCATCTCTAAAGTGGGCGGAAAAGAACATTTGTATGGGAGGTACCAGTAGGGGCGTTGCTAGACTTATAATATTTTTTCCAAAACTCTATCCTGTTATTACATAACAAAATACATAACTCCATCTCTAAAGTGGAGGCGTGGCTAGACTTAAAATTTTTTTTTTTTCAAAACTTTATCCTGTTATAGCTTTACTAAATATAGAATTTGTGAACGATCGAGTTCGATTTCTCGATTTCTAAAGTGGGCGGAATTTTACATTTATATGGAAGGTACCAGAAGGGGCGTGGTCATGTAGCCCATTTTCAATACCGTAAGTAGTAGTTTTGGGGAAATATTAACTCGTGCAAAATTTCAAAACATTTGGTTGCGTCTTTCGAAAGTTATCGTGCGTACCACCCGCACAGCCAGACAGACGGACATGGCTCAAACGACTTAAAAAGTCATGAATCGAATTTGGTTGAAAGAAACCTAGGGTCTAAAGTCACTCCTTCTATGTGTTGCACTTTTGGGTCGTATTAAATGATATATACCCTCATCCCTAAGGGTGATGGTATAAAAATCGGACACGTTTTTCTGCCCGTAATTGTACCACGTACACAAATAAGTCAAATTTTTTACGGTTTTGCTCCACAAGCATGCAAAAGACAATACATAAGTAATTTTATTTTAAGTAATTAAAAATCAACTAATTTCAATAACTCAGGACTTAAATAATATCGTATATTGGATGATGCTATTTATCAGTCAGTTTACCTGTCCGAAATTTCTCTGCTGATTTTCTTTGCATCCTCTAAATAAGATATGGGAGCACATTTTTCAGATTTTTTTGCATCTGCACCTTGGTGTCGAGCTTCTAACATTACACATTGACACTTTCATTGAGTTGGTTATCATGTTCAGAACAAGTCAGAGGACACACAAATATACCAAATATGAATGGATTCCAATGATTGTGTTTTGTATATAACTGAATCTTGTTTAACTTCCAATACTTTACAAACCGACAGCAGAATTTGAGTTGTATTGAGTATATAATTTACAGCTTTTAACTACGTACTGATATTATTACAAAAACTACTGGCAAATACTACAAATACTCACCATCCAAATTATCGGTTTGTATTCCATCCAGCTCCAAATCACGTGCCAAACTATATTCACTCTCGTCTGCCATTAAATCTGAAAATTTGATATTCAGTTCGTGCGTTCGAAGATAACGGGAAAAACGTCCCAGGAAGGTGTCAAAGCTGTCACTAGCAATCTCATCCGTCGCATTTGCTCTGCTTGTGCTATTCATATCGTCCGTGAAATGCGGTGATGGAACAATTTCCAGACCGCGCACTATGACAAGTGGTTTGTCTGTTTTACTTAAATTATTCAAAACGTTTCGCATTGCTCTTGAACCACGGCAATAGAGCGATGTTTCCAAAGAATTGGATACACATTCATCGGATGAATCAACAATTTCTTCCGGAAGCGCAGCGGTTGTCAAAATTATAAAAAGTTGTAAGATGGTAAAAACAAACGTAAAATATTTTAACATAGCTAATTTTTTTGTACGTGTTTTAAAATGTTTATTTTCGTTTAGTTGCTTCGCTGCTAAACGTTGTTGTTTTATGCGAAACTCTCCGAAAAATACTTATTGTTACTAGTTGGTTTAACAAATGTCAACTAATTTTATTACTTGGAGATTTGTTTAATTTATACTACTGTTTTGCAATCATTAAAGAAAATGGAAATGAAAATCTGTCCGCCCAACCAGACGTTTGACCACAATTCTCTTCTGCTCTAAAGAAATTTGTTACAATTTCCACTAGGTTGACGACGGTATTTTCCCAGATGCTTACAAACATACAACAGCACATAACAAAGTGGCGGTACAACTGTTTCATTGGTTATAGGAGACATTCAAGTAATCATTCGTATTGTTTTTTTTTTTAATGGAAGTAAGTTTGGTAAATTTATACAATTTTGTCAGTGTGTTCTATTTTTTATACCATCACCCTTAGGGATGATGGTATATATCATTTGATAAATGGGCAACACAGCCTCACCCCTTCTGGTACTTCCCATACAAAATTACCTATTTTTGGATAATTAATATTTCTTTCAAAACTTCCTAACGGAAGACCGTACAATGTTTGCAATTGGGCAGTTTATTTATCTTGCAAAAGTGGACAAACCCTAAGAAACCGAAAGCTTTATCACACCCTTTCTGGTACCTTCAATACAAATGACTGAATGATTTTTGGTCAGTTAATTTTTATTGAGATAGGAGGCAAATACTCAGAAAACCTAACTATTTGACACACTCCTCAATCACGCCTAAACGGCTGGACCGATTTCAATAAAATTTGGAAGGCAGTTAGTATACTATATGGAAATTACCGTAGGCTATACATTTTTAAATTTTTTACCATATGGGCGGTGTGGGCGTGGCAAAACTTTTTTTTAGAGCTAGGGGGATAAAATTTGATACACATATAGAATTCGGCAACACGAATATGAATATGCAGATGAAACTTTAACTTTGGACCAATGGGCGGAGTGGGCATGGCAAAACATGTTTTTATAGCTAGGAAGATAAGATTTGGTACACAGATAGTACTCGGCTACACGATTATGAATATGCATACGGAGTTTTATTTTTGGATCAGTGGGCGTAGTGGGCGTGGCAAAATACATTTTTAGAGATAGGGAAATTAAAATTTATGCACATATACTACTCGGCAACACGAATATGAGTGTGTGGACGAAATTTTAATTTTGGGCCAGTGGGCGGAGTGGGCGTGGCAAATCATATTTTTAGAGATATTTGATAACCAGATAGTACTCGACAACACCAGTATGAATATGCAGACGAAATTTTAATTTTGGACCCAATGGGTGTAGTGGGTGTGGAAAAACTTTTTAGAGCTAGAGAGATACAAATTTAAATTTTTGGCGTAATGGGCTGAGAGCGCGTGGAAAAACTTTTTTTTAGAGTTAGGGGGATAACATTTGATTCAAAGACACTACTCGGCCACACGAATATGAATATGAGGACGAAATTTTAATTTTGGACCTGTGGGCGGAGTTGGAGTGGCAAAACATATTTTTTGAGCTAGGGAGATAAAATTTGGTACGCAGATAGTACTCGGCTATACTAATATGAATATGCAGATTTTAATTTAAATTTAAATTTTGGATTTTAAATTTAAATTTTGGATTAAAATTTATTTAAATGTTAATTAAATTCACAAAATTGTTTTTTACAAAAACCTATGTTTTAATTATACATACCTGTGGCGTACCGATCACACAGCCGATCAAATGACTGGTAATTGCATATCTCTAAGTAATTCTTCAAATGCTATAAAGTACTATATATTGCTGTCGACCTTTACCGACAACTATCAACTTCATTGTTATATCTGAGACTCACAGACAGAAACAATTGTTGTTGCTTTATTATAATTATATCGTGAAAGAAAAATAAACAACTTTTCATTTAGGGATGGACAAATGTAATTTTCAATTTCGTTTTCAACTTCAACGGTCGGTTGACCACGCATAGCAACTTTTATACGTATCCATCATTGGTATGTCTAAGTATTGGGTTACCCACTGTCTTGCGAGACAGACAAATCACTCAAGCTACTACATTTCATACTTATTGTAAATGTCACATCTCTTATATATAAAAATGAATTGCTGTGCAGTTGTCTCGCTAAAACTCAAAAACGGCTGGACCGATTTTCAAAATTTTTTTTTTGTTTTGTTCGCTATAGCTTCCGGATGGTTTAAAAGGTTTTATTTTTTCAAAAAGTGGGCGGCGCCACGCCCCTTTTTTCAAATATCGCTCAGACGGCTTTTCTAATAGACCAATTGATACAAAAATTTTACTATGAAGTACTGTTGACCTGTAGATAGTTCCTGACTACATTTGGTTGTAATTGGATAAAGGGGCGTGGCACCGCCCATACAACTTGAAAATTAAAAAGGCTATATTTCATGAACTATCAGAGGTATGAAGATGAGATTTTGTATATATGTTGTTAAAGCAGTATTAATTATATCCAGGGAGGAAGTGGGCGGTGCCATGCCCTCTTTTCAAAAATCGCTCTAACGGCTTTTCTAATAGATCGGTTGATACGAAAATTTTACCAAGTGGTACTTATGTCCTTATGAAGAGCATTTCCATGAGCATCTTATGGCTGTACTTGGTTGTGATTAAATAATGAAGCGTGTCACCGCCCATACAACTTGGAAGTAAAATAGACTATATCTCATGAACTATCAGAGGTAAGAAGATGTTATTTGTTACATATGTTGTTGTTACAGTATGAATTTCAGTAAAGGTGGTAGTGAGCTGTGACACTCCCCTTTGAAAATAAACAGTTAAAACTGACAAAATTCAACAGTCTATTGCAGTTCGCCTAGAGATATGAACAGTAGGGACGGCCAATTTTTTTTTCGCAAAATTCGGATGCCAAAATCGGAATCTACGATTAATTGTTAGAAAATTTCACCAACAAACTTTGTGTCTAAATTCAATTCCTAGCTCGCGCTGGAAGGGTGAAGATTTTAGATAGAGTTTTTTTGTTTTTAAATTAGCAGAAACCGAAAACTTCAAAAACATATATTTTTTGAGACCTTCTGCGTAAAACTGTCTTCCCAACAAACTAAATGAGGTTTTGCAGAAGCAAATATATGTATTGGTAAAACATTTTTGGCCTCTGAAAGTTAGTGTATCAAATGATACATCAAATTCGACTTACGATCAGAAGTGTTTTTTTTTTATTGTTTGATATTTTTGGTCAAATTCAGTTTCGAACTCCATGACGAGTTCATCTTCAGACCCCTTTGTGACGAACTGATGCACAATGGTACATCATCAGCTGTATATACATGCGGAGTAGATATCAGCCGAAAATGTCCAGCACCAAAAATCTTTTGGCGGAGGTGCGGGATATTGGGCGGGATCCCAAACAATGTCAAAAATATACCATCCTCTTCGTCTTGGTCTCCAAACTTTGGAATTGATTTTAGATATATAGTTTCTTAATGAAATTTTCTTAGAATTCATCGTAGATTCCGATATTGGTATACGATTACCACTTTTTTTTCGGCGCGAACAAATCGATCCGCCCTAATTAACAGGCTTTTTTTAACTAAATAAGTAAAAAGTGCCGAGTTTTTTTAATTAATTAGGCGCTGCCCACGCTCTTCAATATCTGACTTTTAAACTATATCAAATAATGGTCCGTACACCAGGCAGTTGAGGACATATAGTAGCTGCGCAGACTAAAACATTGATATGTTTTTCATTTACTTTACAGGTATGTATTTATCAATTATTTTTCAGGAGAGTGAATCGATAATAAACAATTTGGATTGTTATAGTATATCAGCGGTAACATTAGGCATATGTGTAAATCTATCTGTCATACTAATGAAGTGAGATAGACTTTATTTCATTATACTTTAGAAAATCACCATGCAAAGACTACACATGAACAACGTACACAAAACTTGCAAATTTATTTTCAAAATGTGCGTTCTGTTCCCCAAACTTATGAAACCCTTTGTCAAATTTCCGATGCATATAATAATCCATTTGAGCAGCTAATATAATCCGTCGACGCTGTCGACGTAAGTGTGACAGGGAACTCGAATTTATCGAACCGACACCCCTCTCAGCAAATGCTGAGGAAATATCCTGGCCTACATCTGTATAAGATCCAATTGGTGGAAGAATTAGACGATCACTTGATTTTGTTATTTATCAAGTCATTTCAAATCATTGGGAGGAGAAATGGTTCCAACACGACGGTGTAACATACCATGCAGCGCGTGAGACCATCACTTTGTTAAGCCAAACGTTTGGTGACCGAATTATATCAAAAAATGGTAATACGAGTCCAATACAAAGATATTATTCGGGATTATTCTTGATCCGTGGGAGATCTGTTTTAATTGCTAAAGGCATGAATCTTCAAACGAAATTTTTATTTGCGGTCAATAGGCGGAGATGGCATGACAAAATTGTTTTTTACGCCCAAAAAGATAGTATACAGACAGTTTCCGCTACTAGAGTTAAAAAAAAAATTGAATTTTGATCTTTAGCGGAAGTCTGTTTCCAATTTGTGAAAGAAGAAGTTTTTTCATTCAACATACAAACAAACACTTTTCTGATTAACTTTTTACTATCGTCATAGAGCCTATGACATTTAGCGTTTAAAACAATAAAACTTAATTGGTTAACTTCCATGTTAAGGAATTACTTGAAATTATTTACAACATATTATTGCCGAGCTTAAGTACTGTTTTCAAAGTACTTTGTAGACCTACAAATATATAAATAAGCGTTTTAAAGCATTTCGGATAGTAAGAAATGTGAAACATATCACAAGTTAGTATGCAATAGCGAAGCATTGCCGGGTCCACTAGTGTTTTATAAGTTACATTTTCCAATCAATAACCAATGATGCCTTTGTAGTAGATTGAAGTTGAATGTGTAATTAAATCTTACTTCTTTTAATTAAAAATATCAAGATATTTTCTCCATCTGTCATTCGTAGTTTTTTTTTGTCACTAAAGTTACGGATTTATATATATTAAGAAGTACCAAGAGAAAAAAATTAGCTCTGTAGCTCTGTGGTGTTATACACGTACAATGTTGCTGACCCTAGGTCAACATTTTATTTAACTTTTATAGCAAAATAAAGTTTGTTGTTGACAACACTTAATAAAATTTTTGTATAAAAATGTATAGTTGTTTTAAAAGCTTGATACTAATAAGAAATTTGCTACATTATAAAAGAAAACCAAAAAGTTTTTATGTTCTCAACATAGAGTCTTGTTAGCACAATACATTTTTCCCCAGCGATGTTCAAAATCTTAAATACTTTTTTTGTAGTCAGAACTGTTTAGCTCCTTAAAATAGGAAACAACCGTATACACTTCATTGTTGGCAATCTTTTATCAACGAGCCATTATGTCATGTTTGTAAATAGAAAATAATCTGGAAAACTAAATTTGACAAATAAGTTGCGCGATGAAACGCTGAGGTGTGAAGTGGTGGTCCCAAGCATCATCATGAAATATCTCCAAACATTCTACTAAAACATAATCTCGACGCTGTTTTTGTTTAATTGCAAGCAAACGCGGCACCCATCTCCATCTCTAAATTTTCAGTCAATATGCAACGTATGTTATAGCACATTTTCTAATGCTTATTATATGAGCTAGCTCAAGCACGTTTAGCCGTAGATCATCCAGTATAATTTTATAGATTTTCTTAACCGTTTTTGTTGTGGACTCCTTAATTGGCCGACCTCTTTGCAGCATGTCCAACTCAGTTCAATCTATTTTTAAACTCACAACAAACGAAAGACTTTTAATAGAAATGCGTCGTGGACTCTGTAACTTTTTTGGGCCGCATTGCTACACGGCGCACCTTATTTGGGTGTGTTAGATCGATTATTTGTTTTCCCACTATTTTGTGTGTATACAATTCCGTCTCCCTTCTCGTAGAAGGCATGAAAAGAAAAAAGAAGGTGTTCATGTGTTTTTCATAAAACAGTTTATGATAATTTTTAGTCAAACAGTTAAAATGCATTTTCATAGGCTAGATGGTAGCATGGTTGACTAACAATCTCGAGGTAGTAAGTTCAAACTCCATAAAGGTTTACTGTTGTTGGAAGTATAGAGAAACTATAACTACTATGCGGGAGATCCCGGGTTCAACTTCCGCTTCTAGTCATCTACATCTTTCTTTCATTGCCGGCCCCCTCGATGTTGTCGGCAGCAACTTCGCAGTATAGTGTTGGGTCCAGTCACGTCTAGCTAAAACTTTTGAAACAGTGACGTTCGCATTCGTCGATGAAAAAGTAGGTGCCGTTAGTTGTAAACCCGATAATAGAAAGCGTGTTAATTCACGACAACGCGAGAAGCTATCCCAAACGTTATTCTTGGGTTGTATAGAAAATTAAGTTTTTTTTCAATATTGTCTTTTAGAGCATATAGCAAAAAAGTAGTGAGCGCGTTATTTGGAATAGGGGTCCACAATTCCCACTTTCCGCTTTTATTACTAATCGCAGCACTTACATTTAGTTTAAGAAAGGTAAAATTAACTTAAAGGTATACATTTACGGCCTTATTCATAAAAAATATCTAAAGTAGGTATGAAGCGTTCTCTAGCTAAAGTATTCTTCAGCTCTAAAAAACCTTTAATAAGAAATTGTATTCATAAACGTTTTTTATCAGTACTTTAGCTTTATGTGTTCCGGTGGCAACGCCGAATGTTATTGGTCGTTAATGATGTATATAAAAAGCTTTATAGTCGGATACAAAAGCTTTATAATCGGATACCAAATATGTATTTGCACTTACAATAAACTATGAACTTTATTGTAGCTCAATTTTTCATTGACTACGATTCTCATGAAGATAAGAAATACGTTAAAGTAAAAATTGTATTACAAAATTTTATTTTCTTTTCCTTATGTTGAAATAATATTCGGATACCGATTACATTTTTTCCTTGTTTTGATTGTTTATACATCACGAAAGTTATTTCATTATTTACAAATTATTTTTGAAGAATTTTGGGGAAATATTTTTTAAAATGGAATACATGAATGAAAAGTGTATATTTAGATAGTTTTCTATGTGCACGATGGTTAAGAAGAAAATTTCCTACACGGCGAATGCACGCAACTACTCTTTCCAATAGGAAAAATGCAGAAAAACTTAAAATAAAGATCTCAAATTTATGAATATAGAATAAATTGTACAAACGTCAAGTTATAGCATGCTTAAAGTGCACTTATAAGCCAGTAACGTGACTGAATATCAACCGAATTTAAGTTTCTCAGCGGGTTTTGAATATTATTCGGCCTTTCTAATGATATATAATTACTAGCTGATCCGGCAAACGTTGTTTTACCATGTATGTTATTTCTAGAAAACATTTTACCTTAACATTTAGGGGGATGAAAAATAGATGATGGCCGATACTCAATCCTATTCAATATGCTCACAAAATTTCATGAGAATCGGTCGAGCCGTTTCGGAGGAGTTCAATCACGCACCCCGTGACACGAGAATTTTATATATTAGAATATAGCTTACTTTTGACATCCGTCTGTTTTTGCCTCGAAACCGCAAACTTTTTGGACTCATTTCACTATTTTTTTAAGTTTAAAGAAGTGTGTAGAAACTATTTTATTTTATTTTTTTGGCCTCTTTGAGGCACGGGAAATACTTGTTCGATCTACATCGAGTGTCAAAGTATTCCAGTTTGGCATTTCTTAATTTTTCGCAAATAAATCGTCCATACATTTCGCTGCCGCTCTTGCACAGACTAATATTTTTTGAACTATTGGATTCTTCTAGTACCGCTTTTAAAAATGTACTGATTTTCCGAAATCAATTTTTCTCCAATAATAATAAAATAATAAATAAGTTCAGAATGTTGCCCCAAAGCTTATGGGCAATAGACCGTACATAGCTAGAGGAAAGAACAAATAAAATTTTACTCTCACTGATCATTACAACGGCGCTTAAATTTAATTTAATGTTTCATTTAACACTCAATTCAAACTTTCTGTCATTTCAAAATGCGTTGGGAAGAAGAACAGACAAAATAAAAAAATAAATTTACATAATAACAACTGTCATGGCATCCACAAATATAATACACACGCACATATATGTAAATCAGTAGATGGCAGAAAAGTTTCAACTCAATGAAAAGCGAAAGTACGCCACCCCTGTCTTCATGTTATGTTTTTTTTTGTTAGTTTCCCAGCCCATGTGTAGCTCGATGAAAAAAAACATAATTTTAAGCGAATGACAAATTGCGCATATAAGAGGTCGTTAAGGCATTGTTCACACATGAAAAACGTTACTGTTTTCTATTGCTGTAAAAACCCCGACTACATCTTCATAACGACTTGAAAACGTTTAATGCCAATTTGCATTTATAGAGTTTACGACATTTTAGTCATTGATGATGGGAGCGAGACACGCGAAACTTCGAGCCTCTTTGTCTCAGCCCAAAGCATTTGTATGGTAAGAGTGTACAGTGAACTCACCAAGTGAACCATTTTCCATATTAAATTATTTAGCATATATATATATGATGAATTTCATATCAAAACCGATATTCATTGAACCCGACCCTCTCAGATTTTAATGAAATTGTACATACAGCTAGCTTTTACCTATAGAAACACAACCTCATTCTTAGAAATTGCATTTTTAAAAATATGTGGGAGTGGCAAGGTATCAAAATATTTGAAAAATGGCGGTAATAGGTACTTTTAAGCTGCAATTAATGTGGAACGACTCAACCGAATTGAAAAATCTTGGTGCCATTAGAAAGGTATATAAGTCAGCTTTCGAAAACATACACTGTAAAAATTTTATATTTCACTGAAAAAATTTCTGTGTCAAAAATAAAAGTTTAAACTTGGAAAACACTTCGAAGATCAAGTCTTTTTTTCCAAAACAAAATATTTTTAGATAGGTCTATTTAATATATACAACATATCCAAAAACCAAAATGGGGCAATTCTTATTTTTTTTAAAAAAATTTTAAGCAAATGCATCTCATGTTAACTTCCTTATATTTTGATATCTTTTTGTGACAAAAATGAATAAAGTAGCTAAACTTTGGAAGATATACAGATTTTTTGGCAATTCTAATAGATTAGAACAAGAATCGTATTATAAATTTTTCAGACACCCCCAAAAATATGATAAATTTTGCGCAAGAAATAATGTTGACTTTCGGAATATTTGCTAACATTTAGTGAAGTTTCTACAGGTATAAAAGAATAGAAGCTTTGAGTTCCTGTAATAGTATTAGAATTTTTATACCTTGAAAATAGCTGTTCTTTTGTTTTGTTGTAGTCGTCAGCATCTGCATAAGCAACTTCTATGGAGGTCTTACAAGTTTGTGAAGCCCAATGATAAAGGTCTTTCGCCGTTTGAAGGAGTCACTTTAGACCCTTGATTTCTTTGAACCAAATTCGATTCATGACTTTTTAAATCGTTTGAGCTATATCCGTCTGTCTGTCTGTCTCGCTGTCCGGCTGGTGAGCACGATTAGTTAACATAGTATAGAGTTAATATTTCCCCAAAACTACTAACGGTATTGCAAACGGGCTATATGTCCCCCCCTTTCTTGTACCTCCCACACAAATACATCATTCCGCCCACTTTAGAAATCGAGTAATAATATCAATACACCCAATGCTGTCGTGCCAAAATTCTGTAGGTAGTAAAGCTATAGCAGGATACAGTTTTGGAGATAAAAATTTGAAGTTTAGACACACCCCTTCTAGTGCCTCCCATACAAATGTACCGCTCCCCCCACTTTAGAAATCGAGTTATAATATCAATATAATAGAAAATTGTATGTTTTATTGAGAGATTTATTAAAATAATGATGATGATTTGTTATCATATAAATGACATGTTAACAGTAGGAACTACATCACGTATACGTCAGAAGCCTTCAGAGATTTTTAATTTTTTTGTATATTATAAATTCATTAACGCAATTTCTTGTTTTAATTTGATTATGTGCAGACGGTGGCATGATGATTAGAAATCTCGACTTTTATGCAGAAGATTCATTATTTAATTCATGTCTTAGTCGTCTACACTTCCTTCATCGCGGCCCCCTCAATGTTGTCGACAGCAACTTCGGAGTAAAAGTTTCTCAAACAGCATTAGTCTATAAACTTGTGGGTGCGGTTGTGTGAGTCCAAATATAAGCTATTCCACATTTAAATTTTATATGTATAAAAATAGAATAAAAAAAATTATGTTTATATATAAAATAACTTTGCTCTTCATCACACGTTTATAGCTATTTGTCTAAAAACGTACATGCTGTAGTCGCTGTATACTATGTACGACTAGTACGTATGTATACGTTTAACTACACTTGTTGTAAAATGTAACTACCACTGGGGTGGTGTAGAGTTGAATGCCACGAATTGACGCTGACTGACCATCATATACGTCTGGCAACTGAGCACCATGAAGATGATGCGCCTTTAAGCAGGCGGTCTGTAAATGTGTACTTTTCATCAAGAAATACTTGAAGCGTAGTGCTAGAGAAAATCACTTCCAACAGAGCTTGAAAGTACACTTTATTAATCATAAGAGAATACTTACTTTTGAAAAATTAACTATTTTGTTTTAACTTTGAAGCGCTGTGGATTTGATTTATGTAAGGAAATTAAGTTCTCAAAGAATTAATTAAGTTTAGTAGAAATGAAGTGTGTGATTACAGCTGATACTCTTTACATAATAACGCTCGTAGACATACATAGATGACAAGCACACTTGGTGTGCGTTGTGATGTTTGGTGTCAAATAAATTTAAATTAAATTCTTACATAAATTCTTTAAGTATCATTGTTTCGGCTTCTGAGATTGTGTTGTTGTGTGTTTTATAGCTAATAACACCTGGTATTTAAATAGTTAGCGATGGGTGTTCTCTTTGTTGAAGAGAGTATAACACTTAGAATGTTACCACCTCTTGCGAAAACACAGCGGTAAATGAAACGAAGCGAGCGATCTATGTATTTATATAGAATGTTATGCGTGTGTAATGTAAAAGAGTAATAACACCAGTACAAAAATTTCAATACTATCACCCATTATAAGATATTGTTTAAGTGGTGATATACTTATGATTTCGTAGTTTGTAGATTAATTAATCAATTAAACTATGTAACTTACTTGTGTAATATAATTTGCCTGCTTGTGGAGCGTAAACGATTGTAGATAGGTCTTTTGGTCATAATACCAGCGACCCAGAGACATGTAGCAAAACCGCATAAATATAACTAATTTGTATAGAAGGTACCCCCCGCCCCCCCGGGGCACAGTGGGTCAAACAGCAGTGCTAATAACTCGAGTAAATGAAGAGATATTTTAATAAAAATTTAAACTTAAGTTTTATAACTCATATACCACTTATTCTCTTAATTTTACATTTTAAAGTAATTTATTTAAAGTATTTGAAGAACTATAAAGTATTTCTCTTGACGTATATCCCGTAATTTCTTATTTTTCGCTTCAATGCTTTTTCAGACATCATGCCAATAGGTATGATAGTATGTTTTATAGTATAGTATATTAGTGATTCAGAAATTCTTGTAACGCGGGCAACCAAATCTGGTTGGCCGAAAAAACGTCTTGTTATTTTGTATGAGAGGTAACAGAAGGGGTCATCCGATATAGTCCATATTTCTTCCCTTGTCAGATATCAATAAGCTAAAATCTTGTACAAAATATGACCGAATCTACCAAAATATATGTGTTTAAAACTATGAGGGTGAATGCGGCAACTTGTATGGGAGGTACCAGAAGGAGTGTGGCAAATTTATTGGTTTTATCAGTATTTGTTTACTATTGGAAAATAATTAAACAGACAAAATTTTAATATCCTCCCTTTGCCCGGTTGGAAGTTATTGAACAAATGTTATTTTTTTGAAAAATTTGTCATTTTGTATGGGAGGTGCTAGAGATGGTGGGACTGTTTTCCATATATCTCCAACATTTGGCCGTAGTTGGTTAAGATTTTGGATATTTGTACACCTCAAGGACTCACACTTTACATACGCGTCAAATTTAGCTTGAATACGATTGAATGACATTAGTTATAGTCCAAAGATGTCAGTATACGCTCTAAAACCATATATGGTACAACAGCTTACTTCTACCATATGTTTTTTGGTACTCATGAAAAAACGGGTCACAAACATATAATTTTAATTTAGTACATACCTTCTCTGAATGAAAATAAAAGATATTGACTCAATAAAGTAAAATTTGTTTGTAATTTAGCACAACCAACAAAAATCAAAAAATGCTGCCAAATCTTTGCGGGCCATGTGCTAAAAATTTATTCACTTTGAAGGATCGCACAGATCAGGAATGCCCCTAAATGCTCATGCATAAGCTTTTATAAGCATTTACAAGTGTTGTCAATTAAAAGAAAACAAAAAAGATCAGTATTTTCAAACATTGGAAATCGACTTTAATCCCGCTAGGTTGTCCGTTTGGGCCACTGTGCGGTGCCGGTTTGAATGTTATGGGAGCAATATTTATTTATCAATAGTATGTTGGTTTATATGGAAGGTACCAGAAGGGGTCAACAGTTTGAGTCCATATTTATTCCTTTGCCAAATTTTCATAAGCGTACTTACAAATAAGATCCTGACATTGAGGCGAGGAAAACAGCAGCAAACACCGCAATGCGTTTAGATGCCACAAAAGCATGGATGCACAGGGACTATGGCCATGCCAAAATACTGAACTATCAAACGGATTACACCATACCAGAACCTGTCTTCGATCCGGGTTTTATTAGGAACATCCCAGATAGGTCCTATTACGACGGTTCGAAATTAAAGAAAACGGTTCGAAATTAAAGGAAGGAGCAGACTGTGGAATCTTTTCGGAGGAGATGAATTTGCGACTGTCAATCAGACTACTGGGTGGCAATATTCATATTGCTGATATTACTGATAGTTAAGCGTCTATCAGATCCCTGGAAAAAAAAGTTTTTGTTTTCTCCCTTCAGTTTTGTAGTTTGCCTTAATACAATTTGAGGACATAATTTCTTTCGAATTAGTGCACCCTACTACACGCCGAATAGTATTTATTATATTATATCGTCATTTCATAATAGCTCGAAACGAGGCCCATATCGTTATTCATTTTTGATACCGACCTCAATTTTAGTTTCTGAGTTTTTGGCAGTGTGTAGGGTGACCTCTTGATTTTTAAGACCTCTATAACTTTTTTGTTTGTGAATAAAAATATATACTTTAAAAGCGGAATTTAATATTTATTTGTGATCTTTACGAATTTTTTCCTAAATAGGCATAGTTAAGGTGTTACAAACGAAGAAAAAAAATCAAAAACTAAAATTGACTCGGAGTCCAAAATTACCAATAACATTGTGCAACAACCAAAATCGGAATGGGAAGAAACCAAATACAAATGAAAGTTAACATTATGTATAACAAAACCCTCAAGGGATTTCTTAAGTTTAGTGCGAGATCTTTTTTTAGACGCATTTGAAGTTGGTGATTTTTGAACGCTGGCTAACAAGAAAAATTCATTAAAAAAGTCGTAAAATAATGCTATTTATCCCGGAAAGTTGTGGTATCTTACTGTTTTTGGGGTCGAGGAATCCATTCTTGAAATTTATTTTTATTTTTAAGCGCCGCTAGAGGGCGCTTTCGTAGCTCTTAATCTATGGCTCTTAATCTAAGGCTGTAATTGAAAAGACAAACAGACGAACACCCCTAAATAGGGCAAGTTTGTATGGGAGATGGTAGTAGGTTTTGTTCGATCATGCCCGTTTTAGAACTTAATCCCCGCTTACGGGATAGAAGCTTGCATACCAAATTTCAGCTCGATAGCTCTTAATCTACGACTGTGATCGCAGGGACAGACCTCAAAAAAGGTAAAATTTGTATGGGAGGTGGGAGTAGGTTTTGTCCGATCATGCCCATCTAAGAACCCAATTTCCGCTTGGTGGATAGAAGCTCGCATACCAAATTTCAGCTCGATAGCTCTTAATCTACGGCTGTAATCGTGTGAAAAGACAAAAAATGCGATCTAAACCAAAAAAATGTACGAAAGCGCCCTCTAGCGGCGCTTAAAAATAAAAATAAATGTCAAAAATGGATTCCTCGACCCCAAAAACAGTAAGATACCACAATTTTCCGGGATAAATAGCATTATTTTATGACTTTTTTAATGAATTTTTCTTGTTAGCCAGCGTTCAAAAATCACCAACTTCAAATGCGTCTAAAACCAGTACAGAAATTTCAGTCAGTTTAACTGACTGATAAATACCATCACCCCAAAGTCTTGAGTTATTGAAAATAATCGATTTGTAATTAAAACCAGTTAGAAAGTTTCAGTCGGGCAACCCGACTTACATTTACCCTTACCCTCAGTAAAACAAATAATTTTCTATTTTATTGATATTATTACTCGATTTCGAAATTGGGCGGAGTGGTACATTTATATGGGAGGTACGTGAAGGGGTGTGTTTAGGCTCCAGATTTATTCTCCATAACTTTATCCTGTTATAGCTTTACTAAATACAGAATTTGCGCACGATTGCGTTGGGTGTACTGATATTATTACTACATCCCAAAAGTGGGCGGAAAGGTACATTTGTATGGGAGGTACCATAAGGGGCGTGTCTAGACTTCCAATTTTTTCTCCAAAACTTTGTCCTGTTATAATATAACAAAATACAGAATTTGGGCACGATCGTGTCGAGTGTATTGATATTATTACCCTATTTCTAAAGTGGGCGGAGTGGTACATTTGTATGGGAGGTACCAGAAGGGGCGTGTCTAGACTTCCAGATTTTTTCTCCAAAACTTTATCCTGCTTAAACTTTACCAAATACAGAATTTGGGCACGATCGCGTTAGGTCTTTTAATAATTTTAATCGATTTATAAAGTGGGCGGTACCAGATGTGTATGGGAGGTACCAGATGGGGCGTGAATAGACTTCAAATTTTTTTCTCTAAAACTTTATCTTGTTATAGCTTTACTCAAAATAGAATTTGGGTACGATCACGTTTAATTTATTGATATTATTTCTCCATCTCTATAGTGGGCGGAAAGGTACATTTGTATGGGAGGTACCAGAAGGGGCGTGGCTAGGCTTTCAAAATTTTTTCCAAAACTTTATCCTGTTATAGATTTACTAAATACAGAATTTGGGGACGATCCCTTAGGGTGTATTGATATTATTACTTGATTTCTAAAGTGGGCGGAATGATGTATTTGTATGGGAGGTACCAGAAGGGGCGGGGCCATGTAGCCCATTTGCAATACCGTAAGTAGTTTTGAGAAAATAATAACTCGTGCAAAATTTCAAAACATTTGGTTGCGTCTTTCGAAAGTTATCGCGCGAACCAGCCGGACAGCCACCCGACAGACAGACAGACAGACAGACGGACATGGCTCAAACGACTTAAAAAGTCATGAATCGAATTTGGTTCAAAGAAACCTAGGGTCTAAAGTGACTCCTTCTATGTGTTACACTTTTGGGTCGTATCAAATGATATATACCTTCATCCCTACGGGTGATGGTATAAAAAGATCTCGCAATAAACTTAAGAAATCCCTTGAGGGTTTTGTTATATATAAGGTCAACTTTCATTTTCTTTTGGTTTCTTCCCATTCCGATTCCAAAAGTTCAATTTTGTGTCACAGTGTAATCGATCGGATATCAAATGACGATACAGAATAATAAATACTATTTCGGGGGGTCGTAGGGTGCACGAATTCGAAATAATTGATATCCTCAAATTGTCATCAGACAAATAAACATTATTTTCGATCCTATCTAGTGTACACCACTTCGAAAAATGTTCGAGAAAGCCGGTCGTCTCTTGAGGAGATAGCGAGACAATTAGAAGTTTACCCTTACATGGGTTCCAGGAAATGGGTCCATATATGGTAACCAAAGAGCCGATACAATGGCAAGAACCGCCACAACCGTGAAATCGGGCGAAGTTTTCGGTCTCATTGGGGTCCATCTCACTAGGGGGTAACAACTAATTACGAGGAAACTGAACCTCATTGCTAAAGAGAGATGGGTGAGAAAACCCACTTGCATGGGCACCAAACAAATTTGGCATACAATGGATATGCAGAGGACACGATTTGTGCTGAACCTATCCAAAGTCCGCCTGAGGAACATCATATCAGTAATAACCGATCACTGGCCGGTTGGTAAACACGCTAAGAGGTTTAAACTACTCTACATCGATTTTTGTAGAAGCTACAATGATGAGGAAGAACAAGAGACCACAGAGAATCTTCTATGTCGCTGAGCTCCTTTTGGTGACCTGAGACATGAAAAGCTTGGTCATTGGACACTTCTGTACAATACCTGCGATTTGCGGAACATCAGAACAACGAAATGACATGATAGCGCCGTTGACCGAACGGAATAATAATATTTGGTGCGAAAATTTTAAAATGGTATCACATCAGGGCTCATACTAGGACCCATTTGAGCTGTGTTGAACGTGGCTGCCGAACTAACCAAAACCTACAAAAATGATATGTATGTAAAACTGTGAGGGTTAATTGGGTCACTTGTATTTGATGTTTCGATTTTCTTAGGGTCGGCCAACTGCTGGAAAGAATCCCAGCGACACGTCGGATGTATAAATGAGAAAAACCAGTAAGAAAGTTTCAGTCGGGCAACCCGACTTACATATACCATCACCCTCAGTAAAACAAAAACATTTCTATTATATTGATATTATTACTCGATTTCTAAAGTGGGCGGAGTGGTACATTTGTATGGGAGGTACCAGAAGGGTCGTGTCTAGACTTCCAGATTTTTTCTCCAAAACTTTATCCGGTTAAAGTTTAACTAAATACAGAATTTGGGCACGATCGCGTTAGGTCCATTAATATTATTAACCGATTTCTAAAGTGGGCGGTACCAGATGAGTATGGGAGGTACCAGAGTGGCTAAACTTCCAGTTTTATTCTCAAAAACTGTATCCTGCTTAGGGTTGCCAGACGATCTTGATTTTTCTTGATTTACAAGAATTTTTAATGCTCGTCAAGAATCAAGAAAAAATAAGTTTTGTCAAGATTTTTACAGACCAACCGAAAAGTAACGCAAATATTTTTTTTTAATAATGAAATGAAGTTCATAGAAATATTATTTTGAAAAGTTTTCGTTAGTGTATTCGTTCAAAAATCTATCATCACTTATTTTCATCTCCTTATTTAACACTAAAACACTATGCAACAAATGAAACTATTTTGTAAAGCACAAGAAGTTGAAATTAGGGTGTCCTTATAAAATAGTGGCTACAAACTTCTTCAAACTTAAAAAATAGTAAATAAATCACAAAAGTTTGAAACTTCAATGCAAAAAAGAGACATATATGACAAGTAATCAATATAACTATATATGTATATCGTTGGAAAGGCCGCAGTGTCTTCTTTCAAAATCCGCTGAGAAACTTAAAATCGGTTGATATTCAACCACGTAACTGGCTTACACGTGCGGAATGGTACCAAAAACCGGTTTCATAGGGGACTTTATAAGCTATTTAGGTTGCCTAGACACGCTTAAATTGTATTGATATGTTCACGAAAGTTCTTCAACTTTACCATGGCTACAACTTTCACTACATTGTTAGTGAAAAATTTGGACTCCCTCAAAGTAATGTTCAAAAAAGTAAAAAAATAATAATTTCTTCTTTAATTTTTTTTTGCAAATGGCAGGAATAACCTTCATTTGTGACATAAATAGTTAATTAAGTTATTGCGCATAACTAACAGCTACATTATTGCCGAATATAGTTTAGCGCTATCACGAAGTGTGAGTTAGCTGCTGGACAACCACTAATGACGCTTTTTTTTCGAGGGACTCACTGATATTGAGAATCTTTTAAAGTCCATAAAAAATAATTGGTCACCTATCTCGCCAAACTGAGTATAAGGTTTTATTACCTGTCGATGGTAGAATCGAACCTATACTGTCAAGTCCTTGTATTTTTTCACTGTTGCACTGTTTAATTTGACAACATTAAACAGCCAATTTCAAGCAGAAGCTCCGGTCGTATAAACCCAAATTTTAGATTAATCGGCTAAATATCGCCGCCGTCTTGTTTTTGTAGAAAAAATCCTTAATGGTTTTAGAAAGCCGTAGAGAAACAATGTCAGGTCAGCGACGTAATGTCAAATCGTAATTTTTCTCATTTTATGCTTCGAAGTATTAAATTTACCAATAACACTAAGTCGTAAAATAAAAAGATCAACATCAGTGTTCTCACAATATTTTGATACCCTCAACTTAGGGAAGAGGTAATAGTAGACAAACCCTCAGAATATCGAAACGTTTTTCCACATTCCTTTTGGTACCTCCCATGCATATCGTTTTGTTAGTAACACACTGAACTTAAACAAGTAATTAAAATTTGACCCCAGAATGAATATGGACTATATCGGCCGACCCCTGATTTCTCCCAATGAAAATTACATATTTTTAGAAATTTTATATTTCTTTGTTATATTAAATCCAAACCGACAATTGGTGAATGCTTAAATTTGGTCAGTTTTAAAAAAAACCTTGAAAAATGTTAACGTTTGTCACTCTCTCTGTATTATCTCCCATAACATTTGACCAAAAACACACACATAAAAAGTTTATTCCACTTTATCCTGCAAATAAAAATCTGACTCTTTGTACTGCCCCTGCTGGTACCTCGTATACAAATATGGCAATTACCTGAAAATTTATATATTTTCAACAAATTCAAATATAAACTCCTCAAGACGTTAAAAAATTTTATTTTAAAATTTTGCATTTATAGGTGAAACTTGAGAAACTTAAGTGTTTCATCCAACCCATTAGAAACTATGAATTCTTTAGAGATTTTTGTGCGTAAAAGCCTCTTTCGGTACCCCATACAAAATTACAATATGTCCAGAAGTATAGAATAAAAATTCAACATTTGTTGGCAATTTCATTGACACTTTTTGCACTGTAACTCTTGAAACGGTGAAACAACGTCAGTAAAAGTCTGGTCATACGACCGAGAGTCCTATCTCCAAACTTTTACGCTACACAAGCTGAAAAATTTTAATACACAAGTAATTTCATTTAAAAATCGTTTAGTTTCAATGACTCGAGACTTAAGTAATATCATACATAAGGTAAGGGTATTTATCAGTTTTACTGACTGAAATATCTGTAATTGATTTTTTAATGTTTTGTATACTTTTTATATGAAATTATACTTTTATAAAAAAATAAACGAAACTGAAATATGTAAAACATCTAACGTATGAGTGTTTTTATTTGTCAAGATTTTTTTTACAATCAAGAAAATTTTTGGTGAATGTCAAGAATTTTACAATTTTAAATCTGGCAAGCCTAATCCTGCTATAGATTTACCAAATAAAGAATTTGGGTACAAATGCGTTGGATTAATTGCTATTATTACTTGATTTCTTAAGTAGGCCGAATGATGCATTTGTATGGGAGGTACCATAAGGGGAGTGTCTAGACTTCCAATATTTTTTCCGCATCTTTATCCTGTTATATCTTAACAAAATACATAAATTGTATTAGTGGGCGGAGTGGTACATTTGTATGGGAGGGAGTAGAAGGGGCGTGTCTAGACTTCCAGTTTTTTTCTCAAAAACTTTATCCTGCTTGAACTTTACTAAATACAGAATTTGGGCACGATCGCGTTAGTTCTATTAATAATATTAATCGATTTCTAAAGTGGGCGGATGTGTTTGGGAGGTACCAGATGGGGCGTGACTTGACTTCCATTTTTTTTTCTTAAAAATTGTATCCTGCTATAGCTTTACTTAAATAAAGAATTTGGGTACGATCGCCTTGGATTTATTGATATTACTACTCCATATCTAAAGGTGGTATTACGCGACATGTATTTTACATATGGCTTGTCAATTCAAAAAGCGATATGTAATTCTGCATGTCTGTCAAAATGAGCGTGTACATTTGATTTATAATTTTTGCGTTCAAACGTGCTTGTGTATGTATACATGTGTTTATAATTAACAGCTGACTTTGCTATATTTTATCATTGCCAAACACAGCTTTATTTGCCAAATTTAACTGAAAATATGTTGAAAAACGTTAATTAATTGTTCTATGTACTATTTGAAATAAAATACTTATCCTTTTCAACTTTTTGTCAGCAAACGCTGTGTTGTTTTTCAAAAACAGCTGATTGCCGATATGTATTACATGTCAAAATAGAGCACGCTCTAAATGTAATTTATACATATGTTATCCAACACATTGTTTTACACAAGCAGTGTTTGAAAGGGGTCACACGACATGTATAAATTTTACACTGAAAAAATTTACATGTCATATGTACAATACATGTCGTGTAATACCACCTTAACGTGGGCGGAAAAGTACATTTGTATGGGAGGTACAAGAAGGGGCGTTGGCATGTAGCCCATTTTCAATACCGTAAGTAGTTTTGGGGAAATATTAACTGGTGCAAAATTTCAAGACATTTAGTTGCGTGTTTCGAAATTTAACGTGCGAGCCAGCCGGACAGACAGACAGACATGGCTCAAATGACTTAAAAAGTCATGAATCGAATTTGGTTCTAAGAAACCTAGTGTCTGAAGTGACTCCTTCTTTGTGTTACACTTTTGGGTCGTATCAAATGATATATACCCTCATCCCTTAATATGACATCAAAAATGACCTTAAAAGCCCAATAAAAAAAAATCAATTTTAAAATATAAACTTTTTTTACTTTTTTTAGCATTTTTCAGATTTCATGGTTAAATTTATTTTCCCTTTTGTTTCTACCCTCAACTTTAGGGTTAAGGGTATATACTAGAGTATCCAATTAATCGGGTTTACGTTTTGATCGATAAAAAATAAATCGATTTTGGGATTTTTAATTTGCTCGATTAATCGACTAAGGTTTTTAAATTGCGCGAATAATTCGATTAATCGAATAACCCGAATAATTTCTGTATATCTGTATACCTTACGTAAAAAATAAACAAATTTAATGTAGGCGTTAAATTTTATTAATAAAAAACATAAAAATTATATTAAAACATAAAAACAAATGTAAAATAATAATGCATGTGAATTCAAAAACGTTTAATAAAAATAATAATACATTAGGTACATACAAAATGAGATCTTTTTTATTTTAAAAGATTTTAGTTACATCTTCTTAAATAATCTTTTAAAAATAATATGCAAATAAGATGTTTGGTTTTTAGTCGATTTTTTTGTTTCGTTTTAATGAAGCTTGGCTTTAAAAACACCCTTTCACTTAAAGTATATGTTGGTGGAACTGAAAGAATTGCATTGAAAAGTTTTCATGATCTTTTTTTGTTTTATCTAGATACAGAAAATTATCTAAATGTTACAGTTTACATTCGATTTTTTTAAAATTTGAGTACTTTTTATATTATCGTTCAATTACAGTAAGAGATTATTTTCATTGATATCAATTATTTCCTTTTCTTCTTCCAACACAATATCATCATCTGATATATTTTGATTAGCTTCAGTGTGAAATAACTGATCATACATTTTCGAGGCAAAGTCTATTGTTTCCGTTTTGGAGCTATATTTAAAAAATAATTTAAATCGATTAATTGGTTTAAATTAATCGATTATTCGTTAATCGAAATTTACTATTTTTTCCTTATCGAAAAATTATTCGAAAAAAATCTTCGATTAATCGAACAACGATTAATCGATTGGATACTCTAGTACTCGTATATACCATGTGATACGGGAAAAAGTGTAACATATTAAAGAAGATATGTTAGACTTCATGTATATAAATAACAAATTCATGTCAAGACTTTTTAAGGCGATTGAGTCATGTTCGTTTATTTGGGTGCAGGATAACTCGAGTAAACCTAAACTGATCGTTATGAAAATTAAATAGTGTTGAAACTTCCAAAATGAAGTAATAGGGGCAGAACTATTTCTGGTACCTTCAAAACAAATTTACGGTAATCATGATTTTCAAGAAATGTTATATTCATATCCCATTTTAAACCCAAACAGTCTGGTTAGCAGGTAGAGAAGATAAATCTAGAAAATATTGATGTATCATTTTGAATTTTTGACCGAATCGATGTTTTACAAACCGTAGTTAGGGATTTAAAATGGTCTATATCGATCAAAACTTTCTGTTACTCCCACACAAATTGATCTATTTTTTTAAAATTAATATTTGTAGCATAACGTTTTATAAAATTACAATAATAGGTAAAATTTGAGAAAATTAAACGATTTTCCACACCGTTCCTCAAATGCAAATGACCGAGTTCATTAATATACTATACGATTGTCCCTAGCTGACCCAAAAATTAAAATAGGATATAGCGGCCACTTCTACCAGCATTATACAGGTAGACAAAACATGAGAAATCCGAAAACCTCACTCCCTATGGTACCTCCCATATAAAAGAATTTTGTAGCCCAGTTACTCCTCTTTCTCAAACACCAAATCTTTTAACGCTCCTTTGGGATGATCTGACTCAAGATTGAAAATTGTCAATGGAAAACTAAAGAATATTAATATTCTGTTATTAAAAGTAATTAGAAAAGTTAGAGAAAATTTCGAACTATATAAGCTCTTAGTACACAAGACCGAGTTAAGCCATTTAAAATTTTTTTGAATTTCTAATGTTTTTGCTTTCTTCAGTTCAACTGACATTTTTTTGGAATTGCGATTATTGTAGCCTTGCCGTTATTATAAATATTTAAACTCATTACTATTTGGCATTGTTTAAGAACAAGATCTGATTAGATAAAAATAGTTCCACGATTTAATATATGAAATGTATAAATTTTAACAATTGACCCATATCGCTTGTGTTAGCCAAAATGAAAAACATATTTTCGCATTTCATTACAAGTATTATTGTCACGTCCAGGACATTAAAAATTTAATGTAATTTTAAAACTGTTAAAATTTTAATACGACATAATTATTGTCATATTTTAATACAATTGGGCTCATTAGAGGACATACATTATTTGTGAGCAAATAAACAATACTTATATCCTTATGGCACAAAACGTGAAGGCACAACATTCCAGCATTTGTATTTTGTGTATCACATACGTCCAAAACGCCAAAATATAGCACAGCAGTAAGTGTAAGGTAGTTTCTTGCGTTAGTGCTCACGTTCGAATGTTATGGATTAGATTTTTATTATCTCCACATTTCGCATACATTTTAGTGAAATTTATTGCTTCTGGCGGCTATAAAGGGATATTAATTTTCTTTACGAGTAATAGTGATAGGAGTAATAGTAATTTTATAAAATTTGAAAACATGTACCTCAAAGTGCGTAGAAAAAGAATCAGCACTATTTTTTATTAATGAAATAACATATGGTCGTATTAAAAAATAACTTATTTTTATACCATCACCCGTAGGGATGAAGGTATATATCATTTGATACGACCCAAAAGTGTAACACATAGAAGGAGTCACTTTAGACCCTAGGTTTCTTTGAACCAAATTCGATTCATGACTTTTTAAGTCGTTTGAGCCATGTCCGTCTGTCTGTCTGTCTGTCTGTCTGTCTGTCTGTCTGTCTGTCTGTCTGTCTGTCTGTCTGTCTGTCGGGTGGCTGTCCGGCTGGTTCGCACGATAACTTTCGAAAGACGCAACCAAATGTTTTGAAATTTTGCACGAGTTATTATTTTCTCAAAACTACTTACGGTATTGCAAATGGGCTACATGGCCCCGCCCCTTCTGGTACCTCCCATACAAATACATCATTCCGCCCACTTTAGAAATCGAGTAATAATAACAATTCACCCTAAGGGATCGTCCCCAAATTCTGTATTTAGTAAAGCTATAACAGGATAAAGTTTTGGAAAAAATTTTGAAAGCCTAGCCACGCCCCTTCTGGTACCTCCCATACAAATCTACCTTTCCGCCCACTATAGAGATGGAGAAATAATATCAATAAATTAAACGTGATCGTACCCAAATTCTATTTTGAGTAAAGCTATAACAAGATAAAGTTTTTGAGAAAAAAATTGGAAGTCTATTCACGCCCCATCTGGTACCTCCCATACACATCTGGTACCGCCCACTTTAGAAATCGATTAATATTATTAAAAGACCTAACGCGATCGTGCCCAAATTCTGTATTTAGTAAAGTTTAAGCAGGATAAAGTTTTGGAGAAAAAATCTGGAAGTCTAGACACGCCCCTTCTGGTACCTCCCATACAAATGTACCACTCCGCCCACTTTAGAAATAGGGTAATAATATCAATACACTCGACACGATCGTGCCCAAATTCTGTATTTTGTTATATTATAACAGGACAAAGTTTTGGAGAAAAAATTGGAAGTCTAGACACGCCCCTTATGGTACCTCCCATACAAATGTACCTTTCCGCCCACTTTTGGGATGTAGTAATAATATCAGTACACCCAACGCAATCGTGCGCAAATTCTGTATTTAGTAAAGCTATAACAGGATAAAGTTATGGAGAATAAATCTGGAGCCTAGACACACCCCTTCACGTACCTCCCATATAAATGTACCACTCCGCCCAATTTCGAAATCGAGTAATAATATCAATAAAATAGAAAATTATTTGTTTTACTGATGGTAAGGGTAAATGTAAGTCGGGTTGCCCGACTGAAACTTTCTAACTGGTTTTAATTACAAATCGATTATTTTCAATAACTCAAGACTTAAACAATATATTATATTGGGTGATGGTATTTATCAGTCAGTTTAACTGACTGAAATTTCTGTACTGGTTAAAAACTCTTTTAACTTTGGTCTAGATTGAGGAGTTGCAAATTATGTATATCATCACCCTTACGGATGTAGTATTTGTCATTTGATGAGACAACCAGTCCAGAAATTTCAGTCAGGTAAACTGACTTATAAATACCATCACCCAATATAAAACATTGTATAAGTTTTGAGTTTTTAAAATTAATAGATTTTTAATTGAAATAAAAAGGGAGGTACAATTAGGAGTAGCACAACGTGTCTGATTTTTTTTCGTAAATCAACTTTCAATGAACGCTTACCTTGGCAAAACTTGTCTGAATTCAGTGTACATACAAAATGATAGGTATGTTAAGAGGGCAATATCGGTTATTTATATGGGAGGTACCAGAAGGGGTGATCCGATGTTATTCATATTCATTCCTGATTTTAATTTTCATAACCGTACAACTTACACAAAATTTGACTTAATTCAGTGTACTTACAAAAAAGATATGTATGTAAGACTATGGGGGTGAGTTCGGTCATTTGTGTGGGAGGTACCAGAAGGGTACGCCTCCTATCACAATATGAATTAATTGACCAATTTTCATTACCCTCCAAGTGTCCGTTTGGAAGTCATGGGAGAAATATTAATTTTCCAAAAATAGGTCATTTTGTATGGGAGGTATCAGAAGGCGTGAACCGATATAGTCCGTATTCATTCCTGAGTCCAATTTTCATAAACGAACATCATATGCTAAATTTAAGTGAATTCAGTTTACTTACAAAAAAGATAAGTATGTAAATTCGTCATATTCGTCAATTCGGTTATATGTATGGGAGGTATCAGAAAGGGTGTGGGAAGGGTTTCAACTTTCTTACTATTGCAAGATAAATAAACTGACCAAATTTAAATATCCTCCGGTCATGCGGTGGCAGTTATGAAAGAAATATTAATTATCCAAAAATAGGTAATTTTGTATAGGAGGTACCAGAGGGGGTTAGGCTATTCTGCCCATTTGCACTTCCATTAGTTCGTTTGAAAAATATTAATTCTGGTTAAATGTCACACCGATCCGTTAAGGTTTACTCTAGTTATCCTGATGACCAGCCAGAGAGACGGACATAGCTCAATCGCCTTAAAAAGTCCTGCAACGAATTTGGTCTTGCAAAATCATCAAAGTTAATACCACTGTAAAAAAAATTGTGACGTAGTGGAGCAAATCTGAGTTAATGGTTTTGCTGCTGAGGTCAAATGCTATCGTTTGATATTGATTCAGTTCACTTCCACTTTTTACGGTATATCCCCATTTATTAATTTTTAAGAACATAATTTTAAGAATATTATCAATATTTACGCGCTTGAAGAGGTGCTACTGTTAAAGTGTATTTTTTATGAAAGTGTACCCAATAGAGTGGTGGTTTCAGATATATTATTAATAAAATACTGAAGAAAGTCCATGAAAAATTTACAATTTTAAACTTTGCTAGAGAATATCTTAATAACGGTAAAAGATATTCGGCATCACTACACGTGTTTTTTGTTTGCCTTACATAGAAGATTCTTAAAAGTTAAACATCTTTGTAATCGACCTTTAATTGTAAAAGTATCATGCTTTGAAAGTTTCATCAGCACCAAAGTCGTCAACTTTGACACCCTGTATTGTAAACTGTGGCGACACAGGGTGCCTCCAAATGCAAAATTCTGAAAGCCTGCTCTCCTCCTCAACAAATGTCTAGAACTTTTCAAAATGATCAGAACAATATCTTAACAGTTGTGACATTATTGCCGTGATTTTTCCAACATTTTCATTGTGCTACAGTAGACCTTTTAGGTCTCCAGCTGACGATCATTCCACCAACGTAGACCAGCTTGCTTTTATTTTAATTTAACAATAAAATGTAAACTATCATCTGACAGCCGGGAGAAAATGATTGACGAAATTTGTCGCTGACTCGCGGTCTACAGACTCTGATCCTACCTGTCTTGCTCTACAGCGCAGAATCCTGGGAAATGACACAACCGGATCAATCTATTCTGGGAGTCTTCGAGAGAAAAATACTCCGAAAAATATTTGAACCCATCATCGTTAACGGTGAGTACCGTCTTCAAATGAATCATGAGCTATATGAGCTGTACAACGACATCGACGTGGTCAAGCGCATTCAAATAGACCGAATGCGCTGGCTTGGACACGTTGTACGAATGTATTCTGTATTTTTATTTCTACTCTTTTTTTTGATTAAAAAAAGGGGCCTGGCAGGTATTTGACCGCTCTAATTTTTTGGAAATATATTTTATATATCGCTAGGCACCTATATGCAAAATTTGAACTCAATGTCTTTACAATCGAATTGTATCCCTCTGGATTGGCCAAATGTGACGCTGTGCGAAAATGGGCGAAGTAGCCACGCCCTTTCAAGTACTTTACATACAACATGGCCTATTTCATTGGATTTTTATAAACACGGATACTTATTGGGGGTGTGTGAGGGTATATGAACTGAAACCTAATTCGTCGTTTTTGTCGTCATTTTAGATAAACCTCAAATCAGTTGCTGACCGCAGTGAATTGAGGTTCGATGGTAAAAATAAATTATTTTTTAGACGTTAAGGAATTTACTTTGAAACAGATATAGTGCTTAGCAATACAGATATAAATATGCGAATGAAATATTTTTTTTCGACCTATAACATTGGGGGCATGACAAATTCTGCCGGATCAGCCAGCAAATTGATCAAAGAAACTAATCAAAACTTTTGGAGGAAGAATCGGAATATACTTTCTCATTTGTATACAAACGTGGGCCATCCTAATTTGCAGTCAATGAGAAAACACAAGGATATTGCTGAACATTACGGAAATACATTTGTATAGATTTGAACAATCTATACAGTGGATGTGTGTGGAGTAATCGTGATATATTGGCGGTTGTATTGACTTACCTAAATTACAGAATTCCAAGACCGAGCCACGCATATCAAGTTCATTTTCACCCAGTTGGATATATAGACTGTAGTTAAGATTCTTATTAAACATTTCCGCCTCCGTACCGATGTCCGATGAACGATAGGCGTAATAACTTACACTATAAGGATTAAACCATGCATAGAAAAAAACCGCATAACCGATCCAATATTCAGAGTTTACCACATCCTTAGCAGCATGTATTAACTTCGATTGCTAATATAAACTGGATTTATGTAGTCTTACGATAATCTTAGCAACAATGGCTCTCGTTATACACTATGATGACATTCATTGCTTACCGTGAACTAGAGCCAATCTGCTATTTGTATCCAAGGGTATCCACCTTCACCGTTGCACCGACTATAGCACGATACATTATAGTATAACATCACGTATCATCACGACAGCAATACACAATATTTCGGTAACGGCAGGCAAATTATTTTTGTTTTAGTTACAGAAGCTGTCAATGTCAGCCATTGCTATGTACATTTTTCATTTATTTGACAGCCCTTAAATGTAACTTTGGTAGGTGTAAAATGTAGAAATCGGCAGGCTGTTAACGTCACCGCTTAGGACAAAATCTTGCTATAGAAGTTACCATAACTATGAATATTTATTATACCGCCACAGGTTAAAGAACTCATACTTAGCCAAGTTTTTAAGTTATGTTTACAGTTTAATTCCTGTCTAATGTAAATTTGGCCTACGAAGGCAGTTTTAATTTATTACTAAGCATTCGCAGCGTTGCTGATGTCTTTGCGTGTAAACAGGACAAATTCCGTCTTCAGTGTATTAATCCACACTAATTAATTAATGTTTTCTGATGTGTTGTTATATTTATACTCAATTTTGAATGTGTATATCCACAAATTATGTTGTGTAGTGTGAAATGAAGGATGGGCCAAGAATATTTTAACTTTTCAAATTATAATAAAAATAATTAGATAAATGAGAGAGAAACAGTTTGTTGAATTTATAAAAACTACATCATCCATCTGTGATCCTTAATTGTTTGTCACGGTTGCAACCTGGAGCAAAGATAACTAATGACGGTTTTTAAAGTCTTTCATGAAGTCTTACACATTTCCCCGCGAATTAATTCCTGTAGTTGATAACCTTAATTTTGTCCTTCCATTTGTGGCGTGGTAGGTATGACAATATATAAAATATCAACGTCGAATTCTGAGTCGATTTAAAGATGTCCGTCTTTCCGTCCATCTGGCGATTGGGGCGATTACAGCCGCAGTTTAAGAGATTTCGTGCTAAAATTTTGAATGCAAGTTTCTATCCCAAATAAATACAAATCGCCTTCCTTTTTGGGGGTTAATAAATGCATAACATTATTTTCAGCTCATATTAACAATTTAAACTCAGTATTTGATATTTTAGTAAAATATTTTTGCCAAAAAATGGATGTGAGAGGCTAAAAGTTAACTAAGCCATAAGGATATAAGTGTAAATCCTTAAAAGCTAGACCTATAAAGTCTAGGTTGTTCACGAACAGACTCTTTAACACGCTCTACGTTTGTGGGATTACTTGAAGTTAAGGTCGACCGTATTGTGGTTGATTCGTTGAACCTGTCGGCTTGAACTTCGCCATCTATTATATAACACTATGCAACAAATGATGACTTTTTGAAAAATACAAAAACGGGATAGTATAGGTTCGATTCTACTATCGAAGGGTAATAAAACCCTATACACAGTTTGGCGAGATTGGTGACCAATTTTTTTTTATGGGCCCCTAAAGATTCTCAAAATCAGTGAGCCCCATGAAAAAAGGTGTGATCAGTTTTTGTCCAACAGCTAACTCACACTTCGTGATAGCGCTAAACTGTATTCGGCAATAATGTAGCTGGGAGTTTTGCGCACTAACTTTTTTAACAAATTATGTCAAAAAGGTTGGTTATTCCTGCCCTTTTTCAAAAAAAATTGAAGATGGATTTATTATTTTTTCACTTTTTTGAGCAATACTTTGAGGGAGTCCAAATTTTTCTCTAACACTGTTCCTCAAAATTGTAGCCCTGGTAAAGATAAACAACTTTCGTGAACATATCAATCCAATCTGAACGTGTCTAGGCAACCTAAATAGCTCATAAAGTCCACGTTGATACCGGTTTTTCGAACCTTTACGCACTTCTAAGCCAGTAACGTGGTTGAATATCAACCGATTTTAAATTTCTCAGTGGATTTAGAAAGAAGAGACTACGGCCTTTCCAACCATATATATAGTTATATTGGTAACTTGTCATATCTGTTCGTTTTTTGCCTCGAAATTTCAAACTTTTGTAATTTTTTCACTATTTTTAAGTTTGATGAAGTTTGTAGCCCCTATTTTATAAGGACACCCTAATGTTTACTACTTTATTCAGAAAGTGCACGCTTTCATGAGTTAAACGCATATGTGTTTGTAAAAATCGGTTAACAGCTAGTTATGTTATTCATGTTTTCCGAGGGACGCAACTTTCATATCGTATACTAAAATAAAAAAGTTGAAGAAGAAGCATTGTTTTGGTGTTGTTGTTAATTACTTCAACTTTGATTTTAGCATAGTTGCGTCCCTCGGAAAACATTAATAACTTAACTAGCTGTTAACCGATTTTTACAAACACATATGCGTTTAACTCATGAAAGCGTGCACTTTCTGAATAAAGTAGTAAACATTAGGGTGCCCTTATAAAATAGGGGCTACAAACTTCATCAAACTTAAAAATAGTAAAAAAATTACAAAAGTTTGAAATTTCGAGGCAAAAAACGAACAGATATGACAAGTTACCAATATAACTATATATATGGTTGGAAAGGCCGTAGTCTCTTCTTTCTAAATCCACTGAGAAATTTAAAATCGGTTGATATTCAACCACGTTACTGGCTTAGAAGTGCGTAAAGGTTCGAAAAACCGGTATCAACGTGGACTTTATGAGCTATTTAGGTTGCCTAGACACGTTCAGATTGGATTGATATGTTCACGAAAGTTGTTTATCTTTACCAGGGCTACAATTTTGGGGAACAGTGTTAGAGAAAAATTTGGACTCCCTCAAAGTATTGCTCAAAAAAGTGAAAAAATAATAAATCCATCTTCAATTTTTTTTGAAAAAGGGCAGGAATAACCAACCTTTTTGACATAATTTGTTAATAAAGTTAGTGCGCAAAACTCCCAGCTACATTATTGCCGAATACAGTTTAGCGCTATCACGAAGTGTGAGTTAGCTGTTGGACAAAAACTGATCACACCTTTTTTCATAGGGCTCACTGATTTTGAGAATCTTTAGGGGCCCATAAAAAAAAATTGGTCACCAATCTCGCCAAACTGAGTATAGGGTTTTATTACCCTTCGATAGTAGAATCGAACCTATACTATCCCGTTTTTGTATTTTTTTCACTGTTGCACTGTGTAATCAATAAAATGGATGTGGCTTCATTTCTATACCGGGTGTTGTAATTATTGCTCTATAGTCGAAGACTCAATGACAGACTTTAAATTAACCAGTACAGAAATTTCAGTCAGGTAAACTGACTGATAAATACCATCACCCAATATAAGATATTGTTGAAGTCTTGAGTTATTGAAATTAATAGATTTTTAATTAAAATAAAATTACTTATGTATATTTTTTCCCCTGCTTGTGGTGCAAAATCGTCCAAAACTTTACTTATTTGTGTAGGGGGTATAGGTGCCAGTTTGGAATTTATGTGAGAAATATTAATTTTTCAAAAAAAATTAATTTTGATAGGGGGTACCACAAGAGGTGAACCGATACAGTCCTTATTCATTCCTAACTCAAATTTTCATACGTACAACTTACGAATAATTTGACTGAATTCAGTGAACTTACAAAAAAAGATATGTATGTAAGACTATAGGGGTGAGTTCGGTCCTTTGTGTGGGAGGTACCAGAAGGGGTGTGTCAAATAGTTAGGTTTTCTGAGGTTTCGCCTCCTATCACAATATAAATTAACCGACTAATTTTCATTACCCCTCAAATGTCCGTTTGGAAGTTATGGGAGAATTATTAATTTTCCAAAAATATGTAATTTTGTATGGGAGGTACCAGAAGGGGTGACCCGATATAGTCCATATTCACTCCTGATTCATATTTTCATAAGCGTACAAATTACTCATAATTTGACTGAATTCAGTGTACTTAGAAAAAAGATATGTTTGTAATACTATGGGGGTGAGTTCGGTCATTTGTATGGGAGGTACCAGAAGGGGTGTGTCAAATAGTTAGGTTTTCTAACGACCAATTTTCATTACCCCCCAAGAGTCCGTTTGGAAGTTATGGGAGAAATATTAATTTTCCAAAAATAGGTAATTTTGTATGGGAGGTACCAGAAGGCGTGAACTGATATAGTCCATATTCATACCTGAGTCTAATTTTCATAAGCAAACATCATACGCAAAATTTGAGTGATCTCAATTTACTTACAAAAAAGATATGTATGTAAAACTATAAGGGTCAATTCGGTCATTTGTATGGGAGGTACCAGAAGGGGTGTGTCAAATAGTTAGGCTCTCTGAGGTTTCGCCTCCTATCACAACATTAATTTATCGACCAATGTTCATAACCCCCCAAGTGACTGTTTTAAAGTTATTGGAGAAATATATATTTTCCAAAAATAGGTCATTTTGTATGGGAGGTACCAGAAGGGGTGAACCGATATAGTCCATATTCATACCTGAGTCTAATATTTATAAGCAAACATTATACGCAAAATTTGAGTGATCTCAGTTTACTTGCAAAAAAGATATGTATGTAAAACTATAAGGGTCAATTCGGTCATTTGTATGGAAGGTACCAGAATGGGTGGGGCACAGGTTTCGGTTTTCTTAGGGTTTGTCTACTTTTGCAAGATAAATAAACTGACCAAATTCAAACATCTTCCGGTTGTCCGTCAGCCAGCCAGCCTGCCAGCCAGACAGACGGACATAGCTCATTCTTCTTAAAAAGTTCTGAAACGAATTTAAGATACTTAGGGTCTAACTCGACTCCTTTAATGCGTTACACTTTTTTTCGTATCAAATGATATATACCCTCATCCCTAAGGGTGATGGTCAGGGCTGCCAACAATATTTCAAGAAAAAACGTCACTTTTTTAAAAAAAAGTCGTCATAATCGGCACTTGCATTTTAAAAATCGGCAAAAAAAACGGCAATGTAAACAACATCAAAATAAAACATATTTTTTGATTAAAAACAAAAGTATTTATTTTATATCAAAAACAGAAAAACAATATAACTATTGTAATAAAAAAAACAGTTAATTTTTCTATTAAAAAAAATATACATACTTTTCTAAAGTAATGTTATTACTGTTTGTTTGTTTTAGTCGATCGTGTTTTATATATTAAATTTTCGTTAAGTGTATAAAATGATACATCAAATTCGGCTTACGATCGGAAAAGTGTTTTTATTGTTTGATATTTTTGGTCAAATTCAGTGTATCACTCACTAGGATGATCTTAGTTTACCAACAAAAAACCTTGTAAAGAAGCTTAAGCTTTGAGGTAAAAAGGGGAATCGTGGGGAAAGAATTTCTCATGTTGGAATATTAACGGTCAAATTCAAATTATAATTGGTGCTGGACATTTTCGGTTGATTTCTACTTCGCATGTACATGTTTGACATAATTGTAGATATATACAGCTGATGATGTACCATTGTGCATCAGTTCGTCACAAAGGGGTCTGAAGATGAACTCGTCATGGAGTTCGAAACGCGTCATCCTAGTGAGTAACACACTGAATTTGACCAAAAATATCAAAAAATAAAAACACTTTTATGATCGTAAGCCGAATTTGATGTATCATTTGATACACTTAACGTAAATTTAGTAATCTTATTACTTCATGTACATAGTACGTCAAATTTTTGTTAAAAAATAAAAAATTTATAATTAATGAGATCTTTAAGATTAACGTATAATTGTCTTACAATTAGTACATGCTTCTATTACACATTCTGAGTAAGTCATTGTCAATTTTCTATAAAAAAAATTTGAGTTATGAAATTTTAGGTTATCTTTTGAATAAATAATTCCTTCCAATGAGTCATTCTCAAGCGAGCTTCTAATTTTTGTTTTGTTAAGGTTTACCTGACTAAATATTAGTTCCACATTTGCTGTGGAGTATGGAAGAACCATGATTGTTTGTACGACAAAACTGGAAATGCCAAAGTGGAATTCCCACGTTTTATATTTGAATTTTTTTTCCAAAAGTTATCAAATTTATTTTAAAAGTTTTAAAAATTTCTTCAAAATTTAGAAAATTTAACTCCCTAAACTCAGAGTCGAATGAAAATTTCTGAAATAAAAGTGGGAAATTCCATTAAAGAATTATTTCTTTTCATCATTACTCTTTATGATGAATAAGTTTTAACGATTATAACGAATTTAAATTAAAATCAAAGCGTTTTAATATTTGGTTTTCTAGTTTTATATAAAAATGGATGCAAGTGTTAACTATTTTGTTTAATTCATTTTTGGGAAGTTTTGTTTCGGAAATAATTTCTTTGGATATAAACCTAAATATACTTCATCACATTCCAATATGATTTTAAGCCGTCAATTTCTTATGTTCGTAAGTTGACGCTGTATTAAATCTTTTTGTTTATATTACTTTACAAAAATTCGTGTCAATTGATAAAATATCGTCATTTCTGAGGCAAAATACGGCAAATCGGCATTTTACATTTTTTTGAGTGAAAAATCGTCAAAATGCCGATAAATCGTCAAAATTGGCAGCCCTGGTGATGGTATAAAAACATGTTATTGTTACAAATGCATTAATTCCGGTAAAATTTTGTAAAGTAAATTCGGAAATTTCTATTCACGTCACACAAAAATGTTCATTCAACAGCCAGCCAAAACGAATAGAGTTAATACCTGATGAAAAAGGTGAAAACATATATGAATACGCCTGAAAATATGCTCAAGTTATTCAAATTTTATTTGCTTTGCGGAATTTTCGTGTTGGAATTAATTGGATAGTAAAAGAATGGTTTATAACAGGGTGGCCAAAGTTGATGAAATTTTACATTTTGATGCTAAACGTGTCGTTTAGTTCGATTGATTTGAAATAAATTCAGTATGTAGTTGTATTTTCCACAACACCGTGCAGTATAGAGTTCTCTCCCTTGATCTCAACGCCAGAGACCAATACCTTGAAATTCAAGGTATTGCAGTCAGATCGGGGGGAACTGACCTAGAGCTCTATAATGTCTACATTCCGCCAGTAGCCAGTTGTCCACCAGGCTACCGTCCCGATATCAGGACCCTTCTAGACGGTGATATGCGTCTGGTCCTTGGGGACTTTAACGCGCACCATCAGCTCTGGCACTCGTGTCTAGGAGATGACCAGAGAGGCGCGTCACTGGCGGAACAAATTGACGAGTCCACCTTCTGCACCCTGAATGAGGATGCCCCCACACGGATTATGGGTAACTGCATCAGCTCCCCAGATATAACTATTGCGAGCCCTGGTCTGATAAACTACGCAACTTGGAGAGCCGTAGTTTCACTGGCATCAGACCACTTACCCATAATCATCTGTCTGGATAGACCCAACGACTTTATCGTCTCTGAACGCCGAACCTACATCAACCAGAAAAAAGCAGACTGGAACGGCTTCAGAGAGTTCACCGATCGCATTTTCAGTGATCTCCTAGCTCCCACCAACGTTCACCAAGCTGAGAGCAAATTCCGCCATACCGTCATCGCAGCAGCAGCCCGCTTTATTCCTGCTGGAAGATTACCCTTAGTGCGGCCGCACTTCCCAGCAGAGGCAGCGATGTTAGCAGATGAGCGCGATGAAATCCGAATTACCAACCCAGACGACCCACATATCGTCGAGCTGAACTGTGATATCAGCAGGTTGGTAAATGAGGACAAGCGGAGAAAATGGATTGATCACCTGAAAAACTGCAACCTGAGCTCAGGAGTGGGTAAGTTGTGGTCCACGGTTCGATCTCTCTCCAACCCAACGAAGAAGGATGACAGGGTCGCGATTAAGTTTGCAGATACCACCATTTCCGACCCTGTAAAATGCTCGAATGCATTTTGTATGCAATTTATTGAGCACCCAGAGAGAGACAAGACGAAACGAAGTGTTGTTCGCAAACTTCACAACCTTCCAGTCTCGGATACACCACAACCCTACACCCCTTCTGAAGTCTCAGAGGCCATCAATGCAGCCAAACCATCTAAGGCGATTGGACCCGACGGAATATCCATGCTGATGCTAAAACATCTTGGCGAGCAGGGAGTTGAATATCTGACAATGGTTTTCAACTTGTCAAGGAGTAGCCTATTAATACCCGATGCCTGGAAAAAGGGTAGAGTCATCCCGGTACTCAAGCCAGGGAAGGACGCGAAAGAGGGACAATCTTACAGGCCAATTTCCCTCCTGTCACCTGTCGCGAAGACTCTAGAGGCACTCCTCCTCCCCCAGCTGTCCAGCCACCTAACAGCAGCTCACCACCAGCATGGATTCCGTAAAATGCATAGCACTACTACTGCATTAACCGCCATAACCACTAAGATCTCACAGGGCTTAAATCAGCAGAGACCTTGTGAAAGGACACTCCTAGTGGCACTAGACCTGTCGAAGGCCTTCGACACGGTCAGCCACACCACACTCTTCCAGGACATCCTGCAGTCCACCCTACCCAACAACTTGAAGAGATGGAGTGCTAACTATCTTAGTGGTCGTCGGTCGTTCGTAGAGTTTAGAGACAAGTGCTCAAAGCCCCGTAGAGTTAAACAAGGAGTACCACAGGGCGGTGTTCTATCCCCCCTTCTGTTTAACTTCTACCTCTCTAAACTCCCTACACCACCACAAGGTGTAGATGTGATATCGTACGCGGACGACTGTACTATAATGGCGACGGGTCATAACATTGATGAGCTTTGTGATCGAGTGAATGGTTATCGCGGAGTACTACATAATTTCTTCACTGGACGTAATTTGAAGCTCTCACCAGCGAAGTCATCAGCAACATTATTCACCACCTGGACAAAGGAGGTAAACATAAATCTAGACGTCATAGTCGATGGCGTCCAAATTCCGACTGTGAACCACCCAACAATTTTGGGGGTCACCTTTGACAGTCTGTTTACCTCCTCAGCTCATGCCACTGCAATTACGCACAAATTACGAAGTAGGAACAAGGTCCTCAAAGCGCTAGCCGGCAGCACTTGGGGAAAAGACAAAGAAACCTTGTTAGCTACCTATAAAACTATTGGCCGGTCAGTGGTTAACTATGCTGCTCCAGTGTGGTCTCCTTCGCTGAGTGATACCCAGTGGAGAAATATTCAAAGCTGCCAAAATGCCGCCCTGAGGACTGTAACGGGCTGTATGCAAATAACCTCTGAGCACCATCTACATGAGGAAACGAAGGTCCTCCCAGTCAGGGAACACAATGTCATGCTGACAAAACAGTTCCTCCTGGGATGTCATCGGAGGAGTCATCCCAACTTTAACATCACACAGATGGATGCTCCCCCGAGGCATGTCAGGAAGGACCTTCGAGTATATGAGGATAATATACGCAACTATGTACATGATCCCTTGGATCACTCCTCATATACTGCAGCTTTGAATGACATTCACAGAGATGCCACCTACTCCGCGGTTTCAAGTTACCGTATGAATGTCGTTCTTGGAGGTCGCCCACCCCCTGTAGACGAAACGGAAACAAGCCTGCCTCGCAGAACACGAGTGGCCCTGGCACAACTTAGATCGGGATGGAGCAACAGGCTCAATGCCTACTGGTCACGCATAGACCGTGCCATCCCCAATATTTGCCCAGCGTGTGGTCAGGGTCCCCACGATACCTGTCACATCTTCAATTGCCCAGCCCACCCTACTCCACTTAGCCCTTTGGATCTATGGACCAATCCAGTGGAAGTAGCCCAATTTCTAGGACTGGACATTGAAGAAGAACCCCCGGAATAATGAGTACTATTTTAATACTTGAATAACCATGCTGTTACAACAACAACAACAACGGCACGGTAGAATCGCCAATGTAAGCTTTAATACTTTCATACTATTACCCAGAGCAAACGACTAAAGATAGAAATGCAGATATTAGCGTAAATATTTATTTTCTAGAGTAGTTGTACGCTATGTAGGGAGTTTTCGAAATTTGTACTCTTTGTGGTAAAAAGGGTAAAAGTGGTATCATCGCTAACACCAGACACATAAAGGTGTAAGGCCAGTTTTGTTTTTGTGAACCAACGTTTGATATTAGCTTACCTTGAAATATATGCATGTAGAATTATGGGTGCAACTTCTGTCACTTGTATGGGAGGTACCAGAAGATGTATGTCAAATAGTTCCAGTTTTTGAGGTTTTGCCGACTATTACAAGGTAAATTAATTAGCCACATTTAAATAACCTCCAGTTGACCGTTTGGAAGTCATGAAAGAAATCTTTATTTTCCAAAAATAAGCAATTTTATACGAAATACAATATTTGACTGAATTCTACTTACCTACTTAAGTGGCCCTTAACAACTTACGAACGTGGTTCATAAATCCTGCTCAGCGCCGTCCTTCAGGTTCGCCTTTAAAACCCTTTCTCGCTGGAGCATTTACATCCATCCTGGCAACATGTCCCAGCCATCGTAGTCGTTGCATTCTGACTCTCTTAGCTAAGTCGATGTCGTGGTAAAGCTCATACAGCTCATGGTTCATCCAATGGCGAAACTTGTCGTCGACACAGATAGGTCCATATATTTTTCGGAGTACTTTTCTCTCAAATACTCCCAGGTTTTGTATGTCCGTTGTCGTATGCACCCATGATTCGGCAGCTTACAACAGAACGGTTAAGATTAGCACCTGGTATAGCTGTTTCTTTGTATTCCGAGATCGGGTGGCGTTACTAAAGTGCTGCCGAAGTCCGTAGAAACATCTATTGGCGAGCAATATTCTCCGCTTGATTTCTTGGCTGACATTATTTTTCTTATTGACGCAAGATCCGAGGTATGTAGATTCATCTACTACCTCAAAACAATAATTGTGAACGTTCACGGTGCGTCCCCATCGAGAGGACTCTTTGCTCGTCGAAATCATTATTATACCCTTACCCTACGGATAGGAGGGTATATATCATCTGATACGATCCAAAAGTGTAACAGAAGCCACTTAAGACCCAAGTGTCTTTGAACCAAATTCGATTCAAGACTTCTTAAATCGTTTGAGCCATGTCCGTCTGTCTGACTGTCCGGCTGGTGCGCACGATAACTTTCGAAAGACGCAACGAAATGTTTTGAAATTTTGCACGAGTTAATATTTCCCCAAAACTACTTACGGTATTGCATATGCAATACATGGCCCCGCCCCTTCTGGTACCTCCCATACAAATACATCATTCCGCCAACTTTAGAAACCAAGTTATAATATCAATACGCCCAACGGAATCGTACCCAAATTCGGATATAACAGGAAAAAGTTTTAGAAATAAATAGAAGAATGGTCACGCCCTTCTGGTACCTCCCACACAAATGTACCTTTCCGCCAACTTTAGAGATGGAGTAATAATATCAATTAAACCAACGCGATTGTACCCAAATTCTTTATTTAGTAAAGCTATAGCAGGATAGAGTTTTGGAGAACAAACTGGAAGTCTAGCAACACTCCATCTGGTACCGGCCACTTTAGAAATCGACTAATATATATATATATATAATATGGTAAAGTTTTGAAGAAAATATTGGAGGTCTAGCCACGCCTCTTATGGTACCTCCCATACAAATGTACCACTCCGCCCCATTTAGAAATCGAGAAATCAATATAATAGAAAATTGTATGTTTTCCTGAAAGTGAGGGTATATGTAAGTCGGGTTTCCCGACTGAAACTTTGTTACTGGTTTTTGTTATGTCCTCGTTGACCGCTAAATCCATTTTTGCTGAGTCCTTTTCTAGTGACGAGATGTTACTGCATCCCGCAGATTCCGGCCAATGATGTCTATATCATCGACATATGCTAGTGGCATGTGGCTCTTGTGGAATATGGTGCCAGACATGTTGAAACCAGCCTTTTTCATCACCTTCTCCATAACTATATTAAATAGTGTACAGGACAAGCTATCAACCTGCCTGAGACCTCTTTCCGCGTTTAATGGTTTAGACTGATCTTTACCAATCTTAAACGAGGATTTGGTGTATTCCAAGGTACATCTGCAAAGTCGAATCAGCTTTACAGCAATACCAAACTTAGACAGGCCTCATATAACCTAATCCTTATAAGAGAGTTGAAGGCAGCTTTGTAGTCGACAAAGAGGTAGTAGGTGTCAATCTGCTTTTTATAATTTTTTTCTAGAATTTGCCGCAAGGTGAATATTTGATCCGTCGTAGATTTGCCAGGTCTAAAGCCGCACTGGTGTGGTCCAATTAGTTTTTCTACAATTGGCTTCAAACATTCACACAATATGCTTAGAAGGACCTTGTATGCAATTGGTAACAGGCTTATTCCACGATAGTCCTTACATTCACAACGATCTACTTTCTTGTATATGGGACATAACAGACTGAGACTTCAATCTCCGGCATGTTCTCCTCTAACAAGATGTTCTCCAAGAGCTGATGCATGCTCCTAATTAGCTCCTCCCCGCAAGCCTTAAACAGTTCAGCAAGGCGGGAGATTGCCACACGTTTCTCGCTCTGGCTCGGAGGTGGAAAAGTAATACCATCGTCATGTAGATTTCTGAAAGGATCTCTTCATAACTTCAAAACGTTATCCGGGTCCGTCCCTATCTGACCATAGCTGTCCTTGCAAGAGGGCAACCCTATTCCACGCATTCTCGCCTTAACTTTCTTGTAGAATTTTCGGGTTTCTCCTCTACTTCGGAGCATCTCTTTGCACTCATCCTGCCTCTTCTTCAGCTCCTTCTTTTTCCGTTTTAAAAGACGAGTTGCCTCTCGTCTCTTTTCCCTGTGCCGTTGCCATTGGCTGCAGTTTCTCCCTGTATGCAGCATCCGTCTCTCTTGCGACATTCATCATCGTACCAGGCATCTTCTTGAGGTAGCTTTGAGTACCCAAGTACGCTTCCCGCAGTCCGTTCTATGAAGTCTGGTATATTATGCCACTGCCAGGTTATATTATCAGGGGTTGGAGCATTCCGCAGCAGTTGAGTTAGGTGGTTGGAGTAAGCGTTCGCTACATCTGTGGTCCGCAGTTTACCGATTTCGAGATTTCGTTGTGCCTGATTACGTACGTTTTTCGCCATGCATAGCCTTGTGCCTACCTCAACTGCGGTAAGGAAGATATCGGAGTCAATGTTCGCAACCCTGATCACTCGTACGTTTACAACACTCGATGCGTGCCTTCCATCGACTACCACGTGATCTATCTGATTCCTCGTCAATTGATCTGGAGATAACCATGTTGCCTTATGAATATTTTTATGGTCAAATCTAGTGCTGCTTACTACCATATTTATTGCCACAGAGAAATCAATCAGTCTGATGCCATTGTTCGACGTTTCGGTGTGCAGACTGAATTTTCCGATGGTAGGCTCAAATGCGGTCTTCCTGCCTAGTGCAATTTTGATGTCATGGCTCGGGCTACGGTCATATACATTTTCTAGGCTCTCGTAGAACTCGTCTTTGTCCTCATCGCTTTTCTCTTCTGTCGGAGCATGGGCACATATAAGTGTTATGTGGAAAAACTTTGTTTTGACTCTTATGGTGGCTATACGTTCACACACCGGGTTGAAGCTTTAGAATAGGTGTCGCAATCTCTTGCCACTATAGTAGATGTCGCACGTCTTCATGCCAGATCACCCGTGTCACGTTAACCGGATTTCCTGTAAAGCGGTTATGTAAGCCTTGTATTATTCGAAGATTTCCGCCAGTTGGATATAGGCACCTACAGTGTTCTAACATTCCAGTTGCATATCCTCAAATCATGGTCCTTAATTCGCTTGCGGTGGTCGTAAACATTTTGGGGGGTCCGTTTTATCTTTTGTTAATTCTTTTCATTGCAATAGTTCAAACGTCGGTGGCGGGTTGCAAACCCAGCGCACTACGTCGCATTTTTCTCCTCCTGCCAGGATTTTATTACAGCCGCCCATTCTGGGTCAGACGTTGATCAGGGTACCGCTCTGAGCAGACGTGCCTGGGTTTTAGGTTTCGCCCCTCACAAATAGCCGTGTTCTAACGGCTCTAACGGACTCCGTCCGCAGTAGTACCACGAATATGGAGATCTGTGAGTAGATTTGAAGTGCAATTGGCAAGGATCACTCTGGGTTTGCCAAGTTAAACCGATCAGAAGCTTTACCTTGCATCACACACCCGACTGAATTCAGTTTACTTAAAACTATAAGTCATTTGTATGGGAGGTACCTGAACGGAAATGACAAAGGTTTCGGTTTTTGTTTGTCTACTATTGCAATTAATCTGACCGAATTTAAATATCCTCCAGTTGTTCGTTTGGAAGTTATGAAAGAAATATTAATTATCCAAAAATAGGTATTTTTGTATCGGATGTACCAAAAGGGCTGGGACTATTCTGTCAATTTGCAACCCCAATATATAATTTTGGATATTTTTTATACTGGCAAATTTTCATAAGGTACGGTCAAGGTTTACTCGAGCTATCCTGCCAACCAGCTATAATTATATAAAGCATTCTCATAACAAATTAAAATAATATATTATTTTCCTAGGACATCGCTGTATCAAGAAACATGTTTTCTGAAATCCACTTATAGTACAAGCGATGTATTTATTATCTTATCGATTCTCTTTACCTACTGGGTACGTTTTTGTAATACAAAGAATTTTGTGTAACTTACTCATTTAAAATTGTAGATATATATTACCTGACAGTTTATTGTTATCGTAGACAACTACACAAGTCTAAAACATGAAATTTGCTTTAAAATCTTTATAATAAAGTATGTAAGTAAAAACTATTGTTTGTTATTAAATGCTTTTCAATACAATTGGTGTCAGTGAAATTAATCGCAATTCACTTCAGCACGAGCTGATTGTGTTAATTTCATTTGTAATTGCACACTTTATTTGAAAACATAAATATATAACAATAATAATATTATCTGTGAAACATGCAATTGCTATGTTTAAATGATTATTTTATATACATCTTTATATTCGGATTAGCGTGGCTAAACAAACTTGAGATAGAAATGAATTTTAATATACAATATTTTTTACTTTTACTTGATAAGAAAGACAATAATACACTTACAAAATCGACAACATATACATATTCTCGCTACTTTGCTAAAATAACATAGATTTGTATTAGTTATACATTTGCGTGTAATACAAAAGAATAATACCTTAAAAGTGTAGATGTTTGTAGTTATTAAAATATTTAGTTATTTATTCGCCACAATATTTTAGTATTAAGAAAACTAAAGAAAAAATAACGATATCAAATTATAACAAAAATAACACTGATCAAATTAATCTATATATATAAAAATGAAATGGTCCACGTATGTCATACCATCACTTGAGAACGGCTAGAGCGATTAGGTTTATTTTTTTTTTATTCGATTCGAAATTTTCCGTAGATTGTTTGTGTTGAAAAAATTCAAATCCAGGTGGCGCTAGGGTGGATTTATATCGAAAATTTGAATGCATGTACCAATTCAACTGAAATTTAGAATGCATATTCGTTTGATCATGAGAAAACATTTTATGTACAAATAGACCCGGTAGGTGGCGCTGTAGTCGGTTTACAATCAAAATTTTAACTAATGGGCCAATTTAACTGAAATTTGTGGAACATTTGTTGTTTGTTTGATCATAAGAAAAAATCGTATGTACAAATGGACCTGGTAGATGGCGCTAGGGTGGATTTATATCGAAAATTTGAATGCATGTACCAATTTAACTAAAATTTAGTATTTATGTTTGTGGAACATTGAGAAAACATCACTTGAGAACGGCTGGAGCGATTTGGCTGATTTTTTTTTTTATTCGATTCGAAATTTTCCGTAGATTGTTTGTGTTGAAAAAACTCAAATCCAGGTGGCGCTAGGGTGGATTTATATCGAAAATTTGAATGCATGTACCAATGCAACTGAAATTTAGAATGCATATTCGTTTGATCATGAGAAAACATTTCATGTACAAATATACCCGGTAGGTGGCGCTGTAGTCGGTTTACAATCAAAATTTTAACTAATGGGCCAATTTAACTGAAATTTGTGGAACATTTGTTGTTTGTTTGATCATAAGAAAAAATCGTATGTACAAATGGACCTGGTAGATGGCGCTAGGGTGGATTTATATCGAAAATTTGAATGCATGTACCAATTTAACTAAAATTTAGTATTTATGTTTGTGGAACATTGAGAAAATTTTTTTTGTATAAATTGACCCGGTAGCTGTCGCTATGGTGGAATTATAATAAAAATTTTAACGAATTAAACAATTTGACTGAAATTTAGAATGTATATTTGTTTTATTATGAGATTTTTTTTTATACATATGGACCCGCAGTTGATTTGGCTGGGGTTGAATTATTTCGAAAATTTATATCGATTGTCCGATTTTACTTAAACTTAAAATATATGATTTTTTTGGCATGAGAAAATTTTGAATATCGATTGTCCGATTTTACTTAAACTTAAAATATATGATTTTTTTGGCATGAAAAAAATTTGAATGTATGTTTGGAACCAGTTACCGGTGTTTAACATCATAGTTGTTCAGAAGTCTATATATATAAAAAAGATGTACATTTTGATGTCACCACTAATTGTGAAAACGGTTGACCCCATTTGTCCCAAAATTTCAGTGAAAGTTAAGGATTGGCTGTATATGGTCACCTAGACCGCAAAAAGGCTAAAAGATGAATGACTAACTTTTATAATGGCGCACTTCCTACTGAATAAGAGAGCTTCACAAAGTGTTTTTTCCCATTTCAAAATTTTAGGGGACAATAATGAAAATAGGAATAACCGTTGATATCACCCAGACCATGCGATAGAAAGGTACAGTCATCCAGTACACCAGCGCAGAAAGTTATATGTCAGTCAATCGGCTTAGAAATGTGGTTTTAGAATATATGCCTATCAATAAGTAAGTTTTCATCACATCATGAACGACACTGCAGATCCGTTTTAGAAATTCATATATTAATATATAATAATCTTTACGATATATGAATAACAGAATTTGTCCGGGAAAACCTCGCCCTTTAAATTGAAATATTTTAGAGGTCAAAAAAATAAACCAATCGTTTTTAGATTTCAACTACACTCAACATATTTTACAACAATTTGGAGGCAGGACGAAGTCTGCCGGGCCAGCTAGTAATATATAATAATCTTTACGATATATGAATAACAGAACTTGTCCGGGAAAACCTCGCCCTTTAAATTGAAATATTTTAGAGGTCAAAAAAATAAACCAATCGTTTTTAGATTTCAACTACACTCAACATATTTTACAACAATTTGGAGGCAGGACGAAGTCTGCCGGGCCAGCTAGTTTTAGATAAAAAACATTATTTACAAAATACCCCAATTGTTTCCGCTGGTTATTTCAAACTGTATTTATACTGTACTGTATTTATTTCGGTCAGTCGAAAATCACTTACTCATTAGCAATATCTGAGGGAGATGAGATTAAATGAGAATGTTTTTAGAAACTTTGTAAAATGTTAAAATTCAATTTCAAATTAATTTCCTGCGCTGCACATCGATTTTATTGCCAAGGATTTTTCGAGCCGGAGCGTTATCGTTCATTGGTACAACGTGTCCAAGCCAGCGCATTCGGTTAATTGAATGCGCTTGACTACGTCGATGTCGTTGTACAGCTTATGATTCATTCGACGACAGTACTCACCGTTAACGATGATGGGTCTAAATGTTTTGCGCAGTATTTTCTCTCGGAGGCTCCCAGAATAGATTGATCCGCTTGTGTCATTACCCCGGATTCCGCGCTGTAGAGCAATACAGGTAGGATCAGAGTCTGGTAGAGCTGGCTCTTTGTTCTTCGATAGAGCGCTTTGTCGTTATATCGCTTGCTTAGCGCGTAGTAGCAGCGGTTTGCGATCAATACTCGTGTTTTAATTTTCAGGTTGACATTATTATTTTTGTTTATGGCGGAGTTCAAAGTTATAGTTGTCAACGTTGACGTAGCGTCACAGACGAGTGGACTCTTTGTTCATTGAAACAAATAACTTGGATTTGTCCTCGTTTATCACCAGACCCACTTCAGCCGACTGCTTTTTAATGCTCGAAAAAGCCGCAGTTACATCTCGCAATCCACGTCCAATAATATCTATATGATCAGCATACGCGAGCAACATGTGACTTTTGTTGAAAATGATACTTGTCAGTCAGTGTCATCCCGCAAAAGTCGAATTAGCTTCGCGGGGATACCAAACTCAGCCATAGCATCCAACAATTTCTGTCGTAGCGGACTGTCGAATGCAGCTTTCGAATTAATTTAGAAAAATCTTTTCACACGTTATTTAAGTGGATCAACAAGTCGAAGTGAATCTCGCCGAAGATGGTAGTGACGATGATGAATGCGGTGAAATAGTGAAAGTCAAAAAGTCATACACGCTCATTAAAAACGTGTCTTAAATTTTCGCAAAATTGTGGAAGCATGTTAATTCATTTAACAAGTCGAGCGAAAAACAAAGAAAATTGCAGAGCTATGTTTTCCAGGAGCACAGTAAAGAATTAAGGCTCATTGTCGATGTGAAACACCGGTGGATCTCCTTATCTGCAATGATTGAACAGTTTCAAGAATTAACCCATGTGTCAACCATGCCCTTACAAGAAATAACAATTTTAAGAGATTAAAAGATTATTAAATGACTCAGCCACTCTAATCGACGCTAAAGGAGTATATGCGTTTATACTGTAACAGCTTAAAAATATGAATTCCGCATATGCTCGGGAGCTGCGAGACAAAATTATAGCAAGATTTAAAGAAAGAAGAATACAAACGTTGAATAGCCTAATTATATATCTTAGCTTCGGAAAATATCCTACAAGCTCATCCTTTGTAAAGTATTCTAAAAAGCCGGAAACGATGGAATATGCGAACGAACTTTCTAAAAGACTATATCCTACAATTTCCCCAACAACGGCAGAGTCTAGTAACAGTATAGATTGTGAGATGAAGGAATCACCTAATGGTCGTCAACGATTGCAACGATTTAAACAGGACAATAAATAACATCCAAAATCCAGCAGTGAAAACCAATTGCAATTACCCAAGACCATATGATGATTTCAACTATTTCGATAGATTTAATAAAAGGACAGAAAAGCTCAACATCCTTCTAAACGCGCTTTTGTCAATAAATCCTACTTCCACTATTAGTGAGTGCATGTTTTCTGTATCAAGCTTGATAAAAACGAAACAGAAAAATAGACTCAAATTTGAACACCTAAATTGCACACTATTTCTTAAATACTATTTTGAAAAAAAAAATTTAAAATATTCCAAAAATTTATTCCTTTCCAAAAATACAACTTTAAAAAATAAAATGAGAGATTCCAAAAATTTATTAAAAAGTAAAAACACAAAATAAAACAACACATTTCATATTTTTTGAAATAAATGCATTGTTTTAAACCAAATTATTTTTTTTTTATTTTTAACTTTTTAGGAAAAAACCGAAAAAACCCGGTTAAACCGGTTTTCTTTCAAATGCTGTATTCGAAATCCGAGTTTTCTAAAAAATCAATTTTTCGAATAACTCGGAAACCGGGTTTTTGAAAAACGGAGGTATTTGAACACTCTAGTTGGGACAATGTTATTAGACAATGTTCAGCCTTCATATTGACACGCAGTTAATGAGTTAAGACTGGTTAGCGGGAAGGAAAATGGTAGTGAGTGGAACCAGATCCAGCACAAAGATATCCACAAGACAACTTGGCTAACCCCCGATCAAAATACCAAAAATCAAATTGATCATGTGGTAATTGATGGCAGGCATGCATCTAGTTGCATGGACGTACGTGTGATCCATGATGCTAATATTGGCATGGATCATTACCTGGTTGCAGCCGACGTGCGTACAAGATTGAGCAGAGCCAAAAACCCAAGTAACCAAACACAAAGAAAGCTGGACATCGCAAAGCTGAAAACCCCATAGATAGCCAGTGCCTACACCAACCAGTTCTCCCAACTTCTACGACACAACGCTTCTTCTGCTGATGTTTCCGATACACAGTGACAGCATATTGCGCATTCCATGGCCACCGCCGCAACAATCATGCTAGGATATGAAAAACGGCGCTCAGACGAATTCTGGTACGATGAGGAATGTCGCTAGCGTCCGAGGAACAGGATGTTGCTTATAGGACAACAGAAAGTAAAACAGGCGAGACAGCTATTTAGGCGAAAAATACGTCAGATAAAGGAACGGGAGAACGATACAGGGATAGAGGTGAGGACAGAAAATTTTACCAGAAAGTAAGAGCAAATGACTGCGGTAATGGCCTCCCCTCCCTTAAGGACAAGAACTGAAATCTGGTCACAGATACGCAGAGTGTGCAGCACATGGAGGGAACACTTCCAGCAACTGCTGATTTCAGAAGGAAGCGCACGTGAAGGTAGCACGCCAATCGCCAACGACGGCTTAGATTGCCCACCACCAAGTTAAGCCGAGGTAAGAAGAGCAATATCGCGGCTGAAAAACAACAAAGCAGCCGGTGCCGACGGTCTGCCGGCAGAGCTCCTCAAGTCCGGTGGCGATTAGCTGAAAACGAGAATGCACCAGCTGCTGCGCACGGTTTGGCTTAAAGAGTGCATGCCCGTCGATTGGAATTTAAGCGTATTATGTCATGTGCTGAAAAAAGATGATCCAAGTGTGTGCTCCAACTACCGCGGGATCAGCCTTTTACCCATCGCATATAAGGTCCTGTCGAGTGTGCTATGTGAAAGACTAAAGCCAGTGTTATCCAACCTGATAGGGTCTTATCAGTGTGGCTTTTGACCTGGAAAGTCAACGACTGACCAGATGTTCACACTTCGTCAAATCCTGGAAAAGACCCAAGAGAAACTGATCGACACGTACCATCTTTTCGTCGACTATAAAGCTGAGTTTGGTATTCCAGCGCAGCTGATATGCCTTTGCGGAATGACGCTGACTGACACGAAGTCTTCAGTGAAGATTGGCACGGATCTTACGAGGCCTTTCTATACCATACGGGACCTAAAAGAAGGCGACGGCCTATCGTGTGACCTCTTCAACATAGTGATAAAGGTGATAATGAGGTAAGCTGCACTAAACACGTGAGGCACGATATTCAACAAAAGTCATATGCTACTGATGACGTAGAAATCATCGGTCAAAAACTGCGGGATGTGACTACATCCTACTCAAGTATACAGAAGGAATCAGCGAAAATGGGTCTAATGGCAAACGAGGACAAAACGAAGTTATTAGTTTCAACGAACAAAGAATCTATTCGTTTGGGAAACTGCGTGCACATTGACAACTGTAATTTCAAGGTCGTAGATAATTTTATCTATGCCATCAACAAAACAAATAATGTCAGCCTCGAAATCCGGAGCAGCATATTGCTTATAAATGCTACTACGGAATAAGCAAGCGATTCAATGACAGAGCTCTCTCTCTACGAACAATAATACAGCTATACCAGATACTGGTTATACCTGTCTTAATGTATGGTTCAGAATCATGGGTTATAACACAAGCGGATGAATCGGTTCTGGAAGTAATCGAGAGAAATATTCTCCGTTAAATTTATGGGCCCATCATTGTTAACGGAAAGTATCGGCGTCGTATGAATCATGAGCTGTACACTGACTTTGACGTGGTCAGACGCATTAAGGTGCAGCGGTTGCGTTGGCTATGTCATGTTGTACGCTTGGACTTAAATTCTCCATCTCGAAAAGTCTTCAACAATGAACTCGATGTACGGCGCAGAAGAGGCCGACCAAAACTCCGTTGGAAAGACCAGGTTACTGAAAACCTTACAGAACTCGGTGTGACTAACTGGAGAAGATGCGCAGAAGATCGAGGCGCTTACAATAATTGTCTACGTGCTTTATATAATCCAATGGGATTGCAAAGAAGTGCCAGCTAAGTAAGTAAGTAAGTGTATAGAGCGACCCTATCTAATGACTATATCACCTTCTCCTTCTTATATATAAAATCCGAAGTTTCGTTGGAAGCGTAACGTTGAAAGCAGGCTATGTTTCTAATTTTTGTATGGATTCTCAGTGAGTTTTCCACTCAGTAAGGGCATTTCGGTCATCCTTCGTGAGAAAAAACCAAACCACTTTATCGAAGTTTGTTAAATATTTTTAAGTGCAAATGATTCAGGTCATCAGGTTTCTCTAAATCCCATAAAAATCAGTTTTTAGTTTCTCATCTTTTTACAAAGTTGTTTCAATCTGACCGGCTTCAAAAGCGAACTCCTGTTCCATGTTCCAAGGTCGTCATTCGAATCCTGCATCCGATTCCGAGATGCACTACCCCATTGTACCCCATACACTTTGGTAACACAAGCATAAATATAAACTCTCTTGACCTTCGCTACGGCAAATATTCTTATTACAAATATTTTTTTTGTATATGTAGGTGTGCCATGCGAAGTACATTGCGCCTGCAACGGAGTGTGACTGAAGAACGTGACCAATCTATTCGACTCTGTTCGCAGCACCTCGGATTGTCGAATGCAATAATTTGGCAAATTTTACGTAAGAATGTTGGTTTAAAGGCTGCCAACTTTTTCTGCTTACGTCACCTAGAGAAATGAATTTATTTACGACCTTGACTCACGTTACTAATTTTACAAAGTTAAAATTCTCTGAAATGACAAAATTTTTATTTTGTATGTTTCTTCAGTCTTTCACTAAAACCTAGATTATGCTCTCCATTTCATTTCAAATGCGTCCATCTTTTCCAAGACTTCATATGAAAGTGCAGCCGTTGTTGGCCAACCGTTTATAAAGTTTTCTGTTATAATTCATTCGCTAGTGATAATGGAGAAAAAGTTAATTTCATTGCAACTTTAACCGCCATTATCAACTCTTATTAAGTATTTATTGTATTTTAACACGGTTTACAGCGCATTTGATCTTTAGTGATTTCGTTGCTGTTCCATGTGGTTGATTCCACATCTGCATGCACTAACATTACTGTTTATGTATAAGACATTTCAAATAATGAGATATAATATAAGCAGATTGAATAAATATTTTGCGTGTTCATTGAAAATTATTTTACTTTAGGTTTTTTTCTTATTCCATGGTAGTAGAAAACATAAGAAAACGTAATTGGTAAAAAGTGGTCACGGGATGATTATCATGCAATTCAAATTGATGGATGCTTAGATTCATTGACGCCACTGATACATTTATGCTCCAAGAGTTAATAGTTTTATTGGTATGTATAGAAAGTAATAACGAGCATTGAACTTTTTTTTTGTATTTTCGTATTGATATAATTCGATGGAAATAAGAGTAAGTGCAACAACATTTTTTGGTTTTATATGAGATTTTATAGTTAGTGATCTTTCAGATTTGATTTGACTTATACAATTCTTGTAACATAGAAGATTATGATTGCGAATTAGTCACTTTATGGAATTATTTGACAATAACATATATGGATGAAAGCATTTAATATGCTTGTAATTTTTCAGCGAAGGTCTTATAGCTTCTCGCGTTGCTGTGAATTAACACGCTTTCTATTTTTAGATTCACAACTAACGGCACCTACTTGTTTATCGACCAATGCGAACGTCACTGTTTTGAGGAGCTCTTACTTGACACGCCGATTGAATCGACGCTTAATACTGCGATGTTGCTGTCAACAACATTCGAGGGGAGCCGACAATGAAAGGATAATTTATTTCTTTTGTTTTTTTTAAGATGACTGGAGCCAGGTTTGAGCCTGCGATCTCCCGCATGGTAGTCGCGTGTTCTAACCACTGTGCCACGGCCGGTCCCATATTAACAAGCATTCTATATTATCACAATAATATGATACCATGAAATTTTTGTTGCAGATAACTTCTGATTTTGCATAGATATCAATGTGTGTATATATATATCGTTTTATATTTTATTTATTTATCGTCAGAGCTTTTATTGTTTCCTAAAAAGTTTTTCACCACTTCCTTAGAAGATTTCCACGCTTGTAACTCAACATAACTGAGATATTCGTCATATTCTTGTTCCGACATTAATTATACCATCACCCTTTGGGATGAGGGTATATATCATTTGATACGACCCAAAAGTGTAACACATAGAAGGGGTGACTTTAGACCCTAGGTTTCTTTGAACCAAATTCGATTCATGACTTTTTAAGTCGTTTGAGCCATGTCCGTCTGTCTGTCTGGTGGCTGTCCGGCTGGTTCGCACGATAACTTTCGAAAGACGCAACCAAATGTTTTGAAATTTTGCACGAGTTATTATTTTCTCAAAACTACTTACGGTATTGCAAATGGGCTACATGGCCCCGCCCCTTCTGGTACCTCCCATACAAATACATCATTCCGCCCACTTTAGAAATCGAGTAATAATATCAATACACCCTACGGGATCGTCCCCAAATTCTGTATTTAGTAAAGCTATAACAGGATGAAGTTTTGAAAAAATCTGGTACCGCCCACTTTGGAAATCGATTAATATTATTAAAAGACCCAACGCGATCGTGCCCAAATTCTGTATTTGGTAAAGTTTAAGCAGGATAAAGTTTTTGGATAAAAAATCTGGAAGTCTAGACACGCCCCTTCTGGTACCTCCCATACAAATGTACCACTCCGCCCACTTTAGCAATAGGGTAATAATATCAATACACTCGACACGATCGTGCCCAAATTCTGTATTTTGTTATGTTATAACAGGACAAAGTTTTGGAGAAAAAATTGGAAGTCTAGCGACGCCCCTTATGGTACCTCCAATAAAAATGTACATTTCCGCCCACTTTAGGGATGTACTAATAATATCAGTACACCCAAGGCAATCGTGCCCAAATTCAGTAATTAGTAAAGCTATAACAGGATAAAGTAATGGAGAATAAATCTGGAAGCCTAATCACACCCCTTCTCGTACCTCCCATACAAATGTACCACTCCGCCCACTTTCGAAATCGAGTAATAATATCCATATAATAGAAAATTATTTGTTTTACTGAGGGTAAGGGTAAATGTAAGTTGGGTTGCCCGACTGAAACTTTCTAACTGGTTTTAATTACAAATCGGTTAATTTCAATAACTCAAGACTTAAACAATATCATATATTGGGTGATGGTATTTATCAGTCAGTTTAACTGACTGAAATTTCTGTACTGGTTTTCTTATATCAGAATTAATTCCTGGAGTTAGTTCAGTTCTTAGAGACCGTATAATTTTCGGAGTACTTTTTTCCCGAATACTCCCAGGTTTTGCATGCCCGTTGTTATAGGCACCCATGATTCGGCAGCTTACAACAAAACGGGTAAGATAAACACCTGGTAAAGCTGTTTCTTAGTATACCGAGATAAGGTGGTGTTACTAAAGTGCGGCCGAAGTCCGTAGAAACATCTATTGGCTAGCACTATTTCTTGGCTGATATTATTTTTCTTATTGACGGAAGATCCGAGGTAGGTAAACTCATCGACTATCTCAAAACAATAATTGTCAACGTTCACGGTGCGTCCCCATCGAGAGGACTCTTTATTCGTCGAAATCATTATTTTTGTTTTGTCCTCGTTGACCGCTAAACCCATTTTTGCTGACTCCTTTTCTAGTGATGAGAAAACTGCAGTAAAAACTGCTAACATCCCGCAGCTTTCGGGCAATGATGTCTATATCATCGGCATAGGCTAGTGGCATGTGGCTCTTGTGCAATATGGTGCCAGACATGTTGACACTGGCCTTTCTCATCACCTTCTCCATAACTATATTAAATAGTGTACAGGACAGGCTATCAACCTGCCTGAGACCTCTTTCTGTGTTGAATGGTTCAGACTGATCTTTACCAATCTTAACCAAGGATTTGGTGTTTTACAAGGTATATTTGCAAAGTCGAATGAGCTTTGCAGGAATACCAAACTCAGACATGGCCTCATAAAGCCTATTTCTTATCGGATAGTCGAAGGCAGCTTTGTAGTCGACAAAGAGGTGGTAGGTGTCGATCTGCTTTTCATGGGTTTTTTCCAGGATTTGTCGTAAGGTGAATATTTGACCCGTCGTACATTTGCCAGGTCTAAATTCGCACTGATATGGTCCAATTAGTTTTTCTACAATTGGCTTTAGACGTTCACACAATATGCTTGAAAGGACCTTGTACGCAATTGGTAATATGCTTATTCCACGGTAGTTCTTACAATCACTACGATCTCCTTTCTTGTATATGGGACATAACAGACTGAGACTCCAATCCCCGGTCATGCTCTCCTCTAGCCAGATGTTCTCCAAGAGCTGATGCATGCTCCTTATCAGCTCCGCCCGCCAACATCAAACAATTCAGCAGGCAGAACATCGGCTCCAGCAGCTTTGTTGTTTTTAAGGCGGGAGATTGCCACACTTATCTCGCTCTGGCTCGGAGGTGGACAGTTATTTCCATTGTCGTGGATTGGAGCGGGGTCTTCTGGAGTGGTGTCCGTATACAGTACATTTTTGAAATAATCTCTCCATATCTTCAGAGCGTTATCCGGGTCCGTCAGTAGCTGACCATCGCTGTCGTTTCAGGTGGGCGACCCTGTTCCAGGCATTCTCGCTTTAACTCTCTTGTAGAATTTTCGGGCTTCCCCTCTACTTCTGAGCAACTCTGTGCACTCATCCTGCCTCTTCTTAAGCTCCATCTTTATCCGTCTAAAAAGACGAGTCGTCTCTTCTCCCTGTGCCGTTCACGAACAGCTCCCGTTGCCATTGGCTGCAGTTTCGGCCTGTATGCAGCACCCGTCTCTCTCGTGGCGTTGCGACATTCACCATCGTACCAGGCATCTTCTAGAGACGGTTTTGAGTACCCAAGTACGCTTCTCGCAGTCCATTCTATAGAGTCGGCTATATATTGCCAGTGCGATGAAATATTATCAGGGGTTGAGGCATCCTGTAGCAGTTGAGTTAGGTGGTTGCAGTAGGCGTCCGCTACCTCTGTGGTCCGCAGTTTACCGATGTCTCGATGTTTAACGTCAAATCTAATGCTGCTAATTACCATAGTTCTTGCCGCAGAGAAATCAATCAGTCTGATGCCATTGTTCGTCGTTTCAGTGTGCAGGCTGAATTTTCCGATGGTAGGCTCAACTGCGGTCTTCCTGCATATTTTAGCATTAAAATCACCTAGTACAATTTTGATGTCATGACATGGGCTACGGTCATATATATTTTCTAGGCTGTCGTATAACTCGTCTTTGTCCTCATCGCTTTTCTCTTCTGTCGGAGCATGGACACATATAAGTGTTATGTGGAAAAACTTTGCTTCGACTCTTATGGTGGCTATACGTTCACACACCGGGTTGAACCTTGAGACTAGGTGTCGCAGTGTCTTGCCAACCACAAATCCACAACCAAACTCGTGCTTGTCCGCATGGCCACTATAGTAGATGTCGCACGTCTTCATGCGCGAGCACCCGTGTCCCGTCCACCGGATGTCCTGTAAAGCGGTTATGTCAGCCTTGTATTTTTCGAGGACTTCCGCCAGTTGGATGGAGGCACCTGGTCTATACAGTGTTTTAACACTCCAGGTGCATATCCTCAAATCATGGTCCTTAATTCGTTTGCGGTGGTCGTCAACATTTTGGGGCGTTCATTTTAATATTTTCTTATTTCTTTTCAGTACCATTCTTATGATTTCTAAATCTCCACACACCATTAAACTATGTTGTTCTTAAGCTATATTTTCTAAAGTTTTCCCAAATGTTTAGCTTACTTCAGAATTATTAATTTTCTTTCACACCACATGAATGAGGTAAGGTATAGCTTATCATGTTATTATGAATTAACACGCATCTACTTTTAGACTCATAAAACCTGACTTACATGCATTTTATAGACGAATCCAAACGTCAGCTATATAAGAAGCTTTTACTCAAATTTTATCTGCCGCGAAATAGTCGCATATTCTAACCCTAATCGTACGGTCGGCCCCATTACGACAATTCGAGCACTCACACATCAGCTGAAACAATTGGCTATTTAAGTAATCAACATATCGTTTTTACAAGTCATCCACAGTACAGCCCTGAGTTGGCACCCAATGAATACTCCCTTTTAGAGAATGCCAGCAATTGAAATCATTACAATTAGGATGTATATGTATAAATTTACTCATAGAGGCTATTTGTCTTCAGTGACTCTTAGTGAAATTTTCCGGAGAATATTTCTATCGAAGATTCCAAGCTTTGGCCTCCGTTCAAAGTTGACATATAAACAGTTTTTCAAAATTGGATCAAAAATGTCCCACAAGGGTGGCAACTACAGGGTTAAAATGTTCCAAGGAAATATTCCCCTGAATGTTTTAATATAGGTCTCCGAAGACATGAAATGCCCCAAATGTACTTTTATAGATGATTTTTTATATTCTTTAAATCAACTTTTGACCAAAAAATTCAAACTACAAACCACTGTAAAAAAAATTTGTGACGTAGTGGATCAAAATGGATTAAAGAGTTTTATTACTGAGGTCAAATGCTATCGTTTGATATTGGTTTGGTTCACCCCCGAAAAAGTGTGTTGCACTGTGTTATTTATACCATCACCCTTATGAATGGGGCTTTATATAATTTGATACGTCTGTCTGACTGGACGGCTGGTGAGCACAATAACTCGAGTAAACCTTAACTGATCGGTATGGAAATTTACCAGTATAAATATTTTCCAAAATGAAGTAATGGAGTTTTAAAACGGGCAGAATAACCCCACCCCTTTTTGTACCTCCCATACAAAATTACCTAGTTTTTAAACATTTCATCCATACCTTCGAAACGTACAGCTGGAGGACATTTGAATTTAGCCAGTTTAATTATATTGTTATAATAGACAAATCCTCTAAAAACCAAAATCTTAGCCATACCCCTTTCGGTACTTTCCATAAACGTGGCCGAATTGCTCGTCATAGTTATATATACTTACCTTTTTTGTAAATTAACTGAATGCAATCATATATTTACTATTACTAAAAGATACTCCTTTAGCAACCTGGGTTTTCTACAGCCATTTAATATTATTATTCTTCTGAGATTTTTGTTCGTATTAATAAGATACTTTCTCATATTTAGTTGGTTCCCTACAAGACATCTACAAATTATTAAGACGAATCCAGATTTAAGGTTAATAAGTAATCTTATGTCGTTTGAAAAAAAAAGTTTTTTATTGGCAAAAATGGCAATTACAAATCTTCATCAAATGTAAAATACATTTTTTTATTGTCAAAAATGGCATTTTGTATAGATGCCAAGAGTACCGCAGCAATGTTCCTAGTTTGTTTAGGGTGCCAGACTATAATGGAATAAGCCTCGTTTAACTTTATGAAAAGAAATACGTTTCTAGTTTGTTTGGGGTGCCAGATTCTAACACAAATCTTCAGAGTGTAACATGTTTTGTCGTATACCACGAATACATATTAAAATGCCGATTATTTTATTTGCATTACATAAGACTAATTTGGTATTCCAAACAACGTAATCAAAACTTAACCTGCCCTTCTTTGACTTTTTCTCATAATTAAACGATGTAATTCTAAACCTTGAACACCTTCACAATTCTTTTCTTCCCAATCCATAAAATCACCTACGAATTGCATTCGCTTTACTTAGGACTTAATAGGATTAGTAAAGATGTATTTTTTTCGCTTTGGCTAAAATAAAGTTGTTTACTTTCCACCGATATGTTGTCGACACTAAGTTTTCTATATGATCACTAGACCAAGCATTTTTGCTGTAAATCATGTAAGTTAATAACATTGAACGCCTTTAACTCATACTTGAGCTGTGTTGTATTACTTTATGCAACATGCAATTTTAGTATCAAGCAACAATGCCAAATATGTACCGTGTAGCGTTTTCTTAATCTGTGAAGAAACCTTAGTATGAATAAAAAAGAGGCAATGGTATTGCAAGATATTGCTTAGGTAAATACGACTTCCAATTTTGTGAGTTGCAAAAATGTCTGTTAGGTGAATTGATCTACACATACTTTTTTAAGATTGCTAGAATTATGAAATATTATTTACATGGGGACCGGTCGTAGCTGAGTGGTTAGAACATATTGCCGGCCCGCTCGATGTTGTCGACAGCAACTTCGCAGTATTAGTGTCGAGTCAAACGGCATGTCTAGGAAAAAGCTTCTCAAACAGTGATGTTCGCATTTGTCGATAAACAAAGTAATTCACAACAACGCGAGAAGCTATCCCATACCTCATTCATAAAAGGAAATTAAGTTTAAGTAATCAAATGTTATAATGGATAATATATTGGATCTCCTTCAGCCGGATCATTTCATGATGGTTGTTAGAAAACTCAACTAGCATGCGGATGATCTGTTAAAAAATCTATATCCGATTGGATCTAATACGATCGCACCAGATACTAAAAATGGTTATAACAGATTGAATCAGCGCTGTTCTAATCGTATCTAATTACATCTAATTTGATCAGACTATCATTATTGCTTTTATTCAAGTGTGGCGGCTTCAATTCTTGAACAAGTTGTATATTGGAGATCCTCGCGTAAATTTGCTAAGTTGTTGCATACGGCGTCGAATCGATTGGTGATGCGGTATATTCATTATCGTATCATTCAATGTCGTACACTGAAAATCAAATTTTCTGATAGTATTGGAAATAGTGGTCTCAGAACATTATTTCACAGGATTAAGATATATTTTGCTAAAGCTTTTCGAAGGCGCAAATTGGAAGTTGATGTATGTAGTGATGGTCTTATAAATTATTTAAAAGGAGCAGAAATAGTAAATAGGCAAAGAAAGTATGTTAAAATTGTTTAAATTTTTTAAAATTTAATGTAATATTTAAGGCAATTCTTGCCATTACATGAGAATACAACACTTTAAAAACATATTCTCTATACACCCCATGAATGAGATAAGATAGACCTTCTCGCATAATAGTGAACTAATATGACACAGTTTTTGGACTCACACAACGGGTATATAGAATTCGATGATGAAAGAAATGTAAACGACTAAGACCGGAATTGAACCCTGGTCTCCTGCATATCCTAACCATCATGGCACGATCGGCCTCAATCCGAATAGAATACAAACCAGTACAGAAATTTCAGTCAGTTAAACTGACTGATAAATACCATCACCCAATATAATATATTGTTTAAGTCTTGAGTTATTGAAAATAATCGATTTGTAATTAAAACCAGTTAGAAAGTTTCAGTCGGGCAACCCGACTTACATTTACCCTTACCCTCAGTAAAAAAAATAATTTTCTATTATATTGATATTATTACTTGATTTCTAAAGTGGGCGGATTGATACATTTGTATGGGAGGTACGAGAAGGGATGTGGTTAGGCTTCCAGATTTATTCTCCATTACATTATCCTGTTATAGCTTTACTAATTACAGAATTTAGGCACGATTGCCTTGGGTGTACTGATATTATTAGTACATCCCTAAAGTGGGCGGAAAGGTACATTTGTATGGGAGGTACCATAAGGGGCGTCGCTAGATTTCCAATTTTTTCTCCAAAACTTTGTCTTGTTATAACATAAAAAAATACAGAATTTGGGCACGATCGTGTCGAGTGTATTGATATTATTACCCTATTTCTAAAGTGGGCGGAGTGGTACATTTGTATGGGAGGTACCAGAAGGGGCGTGTCTAGAGTTCCAGATTTTTTCTCCAAAACTTTATCCTGCTTAAACTTTACCAAATACAGAATTTGGGCTCGATCGCGTTGGGTCTTTTAATAATATTAATCGATTTATAAAGTGGGCGGTACCAGATGTGTATGGGAGGTACCAGATGGGGCGTGAATAGACTTCCAATTTTTTTCTCCCAAACTTTATCCTGTTATAGCTTTACTAAAAATAGAATTTGGGTACGATCACGTTTAATTTATTGATATTATTTCTCCATCTCTATAGTGGGCGGAAAGGTAGATTTGTATGGGAGGTACCAGAAGGGGCGTGGCTAGGCTTTCAAAATTTTTTCCAAAACTTTATCATGTTATAGCTTTACTAAATACAGAATTTGGGGACGATCCCGTAGGGTGTATTGATATTATTACTCGATTTCTAAAGTGGGCGGAATGATGTACTTGTATGGGAGGTACCAGAAGGGGCGGGGCCATGTAGCCCATTTGCAATACCGTAAGTAGTTTTGAGAAAATAATAACTCGTGCAAAATTTCAAAACATTTGGTTGCGTCTTTTGAAAGTTATCGTGCGAACCAGCCGGACAGCCACCAGACAGACAGACAGACAGACAAACAGACAGACGGACATGGCTCAAACGACTTAAAAAGTCATGAATCGAATCGAACCAGTACAGAAATTTTCGTCAGGTGAACTGACTAATAAATACCATAACCCATACGACTTATGTTAAATTAAATATCTCTGGGCATATGGTAATTTTTACCGAAAGGTTCCAACTGAGCATCAAAGAAAAATTCTCTAATTCAATCGGAAACACAATATCAAAATAAATCATAATTTATAATTTCTTTCGGTTTTTTTGATTTTACCTACAAAATCAAAATATTAAAAGTTATATATTCTCAACGGGATTTTGATCCCAGTATGGGCACAACGTCCGATTTTAATTCAAAAATCAAGCAATTTCCCGATAATAGGTTAATTTGTATATGAGGTGCGAAAAAGGGTCGGCCAATATAGTCCATATTCATTCATGAGTCAAACCCAAATTCAATTGGTTTAACTTGATTTTTTTCTATTAAATCCAACGTTTGTTGGGTTTATTTTTATCCGACTACCACCGGTTTCATAGGACTTCGAACCGTTCAGTCCAATTTCGATTGATTTAACCCGAATTTAGTCGATTTAATCGGACTTCGGTAGGACATCCGAATATGCTCCTAATTCTATTATATAAAAGTTCCATTAACTCCGGTTAGACCATAGGACCTAAATAAAAGTAATGTGATTGGTTCGATCTCTGGCCAGGATTTTCAGATTGTTCCACGTCACATAGGCAGAGTCTACATAGGTAGGCAGCCATCGTGTTGCACCATGGTGTTCTTGGTCTGCCTTGACTTCTTGTACCCTGGGGGTTCCACCATAGTATTATTTGCGTAGTATGTGGCTCAACTATCTGAAGCGTCGTTGTTTTATCGTAACATCTACAGGGGCTTCGATTGTCGAGCGTAGTAGTCCTGGTTAGATGTGGGTGGTCCAATACTCTATCTACTATGAGCGACATCGTAGATGTTCACATCTGTGAAGCAAAATGGTTAAAAATTGATTTAGTGTTGCGGGAAATCTCTTTTGAAGACCAGACTTTATTGTGTATCCCAAAAGCTTGCCTTCCTTTGTTGATTCGGAAAGTGACATCGGGTGTTTTCTTTCTTCATGATAGCTTTAAAAAGGGGGTAAAGTTTTAGCGCTGTTTCTCTTGAGTTAGCTGTTAAAGCTTCGGCGGAGATGTCCTCATTTCCCAGAGCTAATCACTTTGGTGATGAGTTAATACCTGCATCTGCTGGAAATGTAGTCGTCGGACTTATTGGTTCGGATTGTTAACCCTGTGGGGAGCAATTAAGTGTCTTACCCCCTAGTTTCAACGCAATGTCGTAGAGGTTATTTCTAGCGCCGTCATCGGCTTGGATTGAGTGAGATGAGGACCAACTTCGTTTGTCTGTTTGCCAATAATGTTTGACTGCTTTGCAGTGAGCTCTGAATTTAGAATTAAATTGTGTCCTTGCATAACGAGTGCGGGCACTATCCCTGGCAATTTTCGCTGTTGTGGGCTGTTTGTTTGGAACTAGTGATGATTTACTTATCCAGGCCGATCTCGCTTTGAGCAGTGGTTCAAGGTACACTTTGCATGCCTCGGTGGATTTGTCTTTAATGGTGTACCATATCTGATAAACATCAAAGCTGCGGCTAGAGACAGAGGGTAGATTCTCTCTCAAATGAGACACAAATTTTGTTTGTACGTTTGTATTCTCTATGGCATCAGCATTAAATCAAGCTTTAGTGTTAAAAGATAGCTTGCGGATCGCTATAATTGCATGCGGATTTTCGTAATGACTAGGATATGGTCGAACGCGACATCTGCGCTCCTTCTTCTCAACTTCTTACTTATGCAATGATGGTTGATCTGGTTTACAGTTATATTGTTCGGCGAGGGCCAAGTCACTTTGTGACATCTCTTCTGTGGGAATGATCCACCAATCACAAAGTTGTTGCTGTTACATACATAAATTAAATGATTGTCATTCTTATTTTGTTGTCCTATCCCGTGTCTGATATGCTCAAATCCAGTGTTATCCGAGTCGATTTGGACGTTTAGTTCACCCATCGGAATAACAACGTCCTATTTTTAGTGGAGGCTACGAGATTGTAAAAATCGAATTTACTGTTGGAGTCTATGGCTCCGTCGGTGGGTATATTTGTACGACTGATACTTTGCGGACGGGCGAATTGAAATGGGCTATCAAGATTCTGAACGAGATTGTGTTTCAGTCGATTATAGCTCGATTCGTTTTCCTACTGATTAGAAGCTGTACACCTTCAATATGGTGTTCATCGTGATCAGAAGAGAGATTTGTTCATCCGCTGCAACCTTGTGTTCACCGTTTCCAATTGACCTACATTCACTGACTCTTAGTATAATCACGTTAAACCTTTGGAACTCAATAAAATGTTAAACTCATACATATTATTAGATTAATGCGGTCTTGTCAGAAATCAGATAGAGTGATTATATAAATCACTGAAATATTTGTACTGGTTATTTTGTGTGCAAATACTTAAACAAAACGTTGCACTGTGCAGAGTTTATGAGAGTTGCATGCTGCATTCAATAAAGAAAAGAAAAACTCTTACATTCATCCAAATGAAAACGATACGTATTTTCTTTTGCAGCGGAGTAATTAATACTCAAAGGAAGCTTCCCCCCACCCCTGTAGAAAGAAACTTAAGCCGTATCCCCCCCTTAAAAAACCAATGTGTAAGAAATGCAGTAGAAAATATTAACACAACTAAATTATATTTAATCATAATAATGTTTAAATGCATATGTGCGCATGGTTAAGTTAAAATGCTATCTAATTCTTCACTGAATGTGGCAAAGACAATAAAACTGAGTTGCAAGTCGAGCAAGATAATTAGTCGACATTGAACAACCAACAATAAGCTAACACTAGAGTCAGTGCAAGTGATACGCGCTCGCGTTCCCATCCCACAACTGGACATACAAGTCCAGGAATTTAAATGTGAGATACAAAGAAACCATATCCCACAAAAAGGACACTGTGGACTATACACGGAGATACTGTAGCAAAAAACAAAGTTCTTAGTAATACTAAGGACAATAAATAACATAATATTTTGAAAATGGCTTCCTCCATAGCGATATCAGTATTATTGACTCTGTACATTAGTTGTTGCCTAACACAAGTGATTCACGCGGAAATACGCAATCGTGGTGCATACAGTGCAAATAGTGTAAATACAAAGAACAATGAAGGCCATAAAACACATACAGCGGACAATGATCACCCTGACTCTTCTTCATCGTCCAGCTCTTCCACAAAAAAATCCACCGTGAATACGGATTTCATTGATAAAATGTCGTGGAAATGTGCCAACAACGCATCTTGTATTTACTCATTGGCCAGCAATATACTCAGCTCGTATCGTCGTGGGGAAACAGTTAAATTGGGCTTCATGGATTTAGTCAAGTTGCCGCCGACCCACAACGTCAAGTCCAACTGGAATACAACTACATCGGCGGATACCGGTCGCAGCATGTCCACATTTGTGGATTTTATCAGTGGCAATGCCATTCGCATACCGGTTGGTCCAATGGTCTTTAGTGTGCAACGAGCCGAGGATGATGGCAACTACATCGAAGTGGCGCTCCTAAAGAAGGCAACCAGTAGCACAGGTACGGTAAAATATAGTTTGATTGTTGTTACAAAAAACAATGCAGCCAACAAAGTGTTACACTTCTGAGACAAGTTTTGTCGGTGCGAAAAGAAGTAGAATAAAATGTTAGAAAGTAGAATGTGAAAGTATGCACGACAGTTATTTCAATTAAAGCATTGCTGACTGTGAGAAGTTTTCATTGCAAATGATAGATACGCGAAACAAAGTGGCGAACAGTTTGTAGTATTCTGTTGATAAACATAAAACTTGAAATGTTATATTACTTGCCAATTACTTTAAATCAATACAGAATGAACTTTTCACATCTCTTATAATTGGCAAGAAGAATAAACTAATTTTGTATTTCCTATAATTGTAGGTAGAAATAAAAAATATAACAGTAAGATAAATTAAAACTTTTTGTTGTAACAGCTGGCGCTATCTGACGTCTTTGTCCTTGATTTTATTATAACCTCACATTTAGGAAAATGAAGGCATATATCATTTGATACGTATAGAAGTGTAACGCATTAAAGGAGACGTGTTATACATCAAGTATCTTAAGACCAAATTCGTTTCAGGACCTTTGAAGACGATTGAGCTATGTTCGTCTGTCTGAACTAAAACAAAAAAAGTGCGCAAAGTAACAATATATCGAATGTTGTCTTTAGAGTTACAAATTATGATTTTTTTTTAGTTTTTTTGTACGATTTAATCAGAGTACCGTACCCGGGTATCAGGGTACCGTAAAAGATCTTTTCGATTCTCCCACAAAATATTACCATATGCTATATGTCAGCATTATACAATTGTTGGATTTAACCTCGTCTCGTCTGGCCGTGCGACCAATAGTCGAATGGGTGAAGGTATTTATCAGACAGTTCAGCTGACTAGAATTCATACTTCAGAAATAGGCGGCGATTCCCTACAGCCAGGGATTGGGCTATACATAGATATATGGGTGATTCAAAATTGTTTTGACCCAGTCGGGATTTCGCTCTGCTGAACTGCTCTGGGTTCAGGCTCTATAGCTGTATAAAGTGTTCAAACTGGAATACATTTTCAATGCAATATCAGATGGTAATGATCAAGATATCAGGAGGTTTCAACCTCCTCTTTGCACATAAAAAACAAAAAGGGAAAATGAGCCAAGGACATCAAAATATAAAAAATTTCCTTTATCCTTTATTGTCCGGCCGTGGCATAGTGGTTAGAACACGTGACTACCGTGAGGGAGAACACAGGTTCAACTCCTGGCTCCAGTCATCTTAAAAAAAGAAAAAAAAAATTTCTTTCATTATCGGCTCCCCTCGAATGTTGTCGACAGCAACTTCGCAGTATCAGTGTCGAGTCAATCGGCGTGCCAAGTAAGAGCTTCTCAAACAGTGACGTTTGCATTCGTCGATAAACAAGTAGATGCCGTTAGTTGTGAATCTAAAAATAGAAAGCGTGTTATTTCACAACAACGCGAGAAGCTACCCCATACCTCATTCATGGGGTGTAAAGGGAAATTAAGTTTAGTTTAATGGCCTGTTTTTGTAACTAATTTTTCAACCATTCGTACGCCAAATGGCGAACGATTGGCATTTTTGGTTTTTTTACTCTTTATTTTGAGTGAAACAAAAAAGAGCTTTTATTTATGGAAATTTTTGGTTCGACAAACTAAAACACGGGCGAAACAAAACGTCATATTAGACGATCAAAAATTAGCAATCATTGAGGTGTAACATTGCATAGAAAATGAAATATTGTTATTAAAATTTAATATTTTTACAAAAGAATGTTCTTTCTTACAGCCTAGAAAATTTTAAACACTTATATACATACATTGATATTTGGAAATGGTGGTTTTAAAAACGACAACTGTTTTTTTTGGGATGTTTAGTGGAATCGATCTGTTACTGATTTCCGTATTGTTATATTGTTACTTAAATCATTATAGATTTTCATTAATACAACTATTTATTAATACGGCTTTACACCTTTGAGTTGTTGTTTGCTTGTTTTGTTTGTGTGTCCGCAGTCAGCTGTATTCACTTACTACAGGGTTGCCCCCATCTTGCAAAAGCATGTAATTTTTCAAAAGCAAAAGCTTTTGAAAAGACCAAAACAACACATCGGCAACAATGGACTTTGAAAGAAGGACAATGAGTGATATGAGCTTTTACTCCAGGGCGAAAAGAGAAAGAAAACACAAATAAAAACTCGATCGTCTGGGTAGCAATCGTTCGTCTGCCTACACGAAAAAGTTCAGTGAACAGGCTATAAGTCCTGGATATGCATATTAGGGTTTTCCCAATTTTACTTCTAAAAAATTTTCTCTTCAAGATAAGAAACTTTCAGACTACGGTAATATTTTTTTCTTGTCATTTCGAAGCAAGGCGCGTATCGTTGTTCAAGTCTTGTCAATGGCTAAATTTTTCCCTTTGGTCACTTTTTAATTTAAAGTTGATACTTGTATTTAATTTTCAAAATAGTATTCTAATCAAGTGTAAAAATTGACTTCGGCGTTCATTGACATTGACAAAACGAAAACAACGATATGCGTTCTGTTTCGATAGGACACGAAATAACAAACAAGGTAAACAAATATAATTGGGCTGCATGTAGGGTGTCTGACTCAAAAATGTATCCATAATCTCCACCATAAAACTGAAGGCAACATTTTTTCATATCACTCTGATATGTGCTCATGTTTGGACGGAGGAGAAAAGTGGCGAGGTTAAAGATGAATTCTACGCCCGACTTAATGAAACATATGACTGTAGCCGATAATATCTTTGGCCCAATGGTTGGAAGATGTAATCTACATACCAACACTGGTAAAACCAGAAAACATTCTCAAGGCAACATGGACATCTCCCGCTCAAGTGACTAGAAATATGTGAAAGGCACACGTTAAGTGTCTTAAGCTAAGTACAGACGATTGCCAGAAATAGCAATTTTGTCAAATCTTCTAATGTACCGGCAATGTACTGACATGGTCAGTGTTGCCATATAATTAATCTCTGCAAATGGTGAAATTAGCAGATGTGCTAACATCTGCAAATTAAATGTGTTTGCAATTATCTTACAAAAATTAAAAGGTGGCAACATTTTGCGGTTCACATGATAATCGGATGTCTGGCAATATTGTTGTTTTACAATGCTTTTTCTGCAAACGTTGCCATACAAAATTTAAAGTGCACACGGTTGTTGTACATTTTCTGCAAATTTTTCGGGCAATATTGTAAGATCTGGCAACAGTCTGTGCGTAGCTTTAGAAGTACCAGCCAAAACAATAGTTCGGGATGGCAATTTAGACGATTCCGCTCAAAGCCAAGCTGAGATAAAAAATTTTATCTTCCGCCTAAACAACAAAAAACCCTGGGGCTGATGGTCTTCCAGCTGAGTTATTGAAGTTGGGTGGAGATGAGCTTGTTTTGAGCATGAAGCAGCTTAAAGAAAATGTTTGGCTTCAGGAGATCATGCCCGAGGACTGGTATCTCAGTGTGCAGTGTCCTGTCTACAAACGAAGTGACCGTAGTAAGTGTACAAATAACCGTGGAATTATCCTTTTGCCGAGAAGTTAATCTACACTTACCATGATGCCATGTCTGAGTTTCGTATCCCTGCGAAGCTAATCTCTCTCTGCCGGTGTACGCTTACGTATAAAAAATGCTCTGTTCTATATACGACGATAGCTCTAAGACAGGATAATGGTTGGTCATGCATAGTTTTCAACGTAGTAATAGCGAGGGTTAAGAGGAAAGCAGCAGTCAACAACATGTCTCATTTTGCTCGCAAATGTCGATGATACAGACATGTCTTATCATCTGTGGGAAGGTAGTCGAAAATGGGTTTGACAGTAAATGAAGAAAAGACGAAGTCATCTTTGAACGAAGTGTCCTACCGTACAAGTTATACCCCGACATTGATGTGGTCAAGCGAATCAAAATACAACGATTACGTTGGTTAGCCCATGTCTGAAGGATGGATGAGGAAAATCCTTCGCGAAAGGTTTTCAGCAGCGTCAGAAAAATTGCCGCTGTTTGGTGAGACTGACTAAGACGACACGGAATGGAAATCTCTTGGCATTTTGGTCTCCGACTTAGACACTTAGATTTAAATATGATGAAATTGAAATTTACACATTGCGAAATTTTTTAAATTAAAATTAAAAATATCCAAACTTAACGATGGATATGCCCAAAATTTTGATGTCCTTGCCCCACAAGGACCATTCATTTTTATCGTTTAATGCTGATGTCGCGTTCAGAAGTAATTCCATAATGTAAACAACTATCTGTTCATAAAAATGATGCAGATTTCTAATATTCGACAGCTGGAAAACATGAACCGTGAGGAGTTTTGACCAAAAACAAACGCCATTGTAACGGCAGCGTCGAGTATAATATATGTCTGCCATATGTTAATCCAAAACGAAGGCGGTTCAATTTCCCAAAGTATGATTTTTGGTTTGATATCATTCGGAATTACCCATATATTTGTTTAAGTGCATCGAATTTCATATTTGGGTACATGACTCATCAGCGGCATCATCCTATTTTATTCAGTAATCCTTCTTGCATTCAACCTTCTAATACGAGTATGCCATTCGGCTAACGATACGATTCTGATCGTTGGCCGAATTTGATGTATCATTTGATACACTTTAACGTAAATTGTGATATATAATCAATACGATCGACTTAAACTATCAAACAATACAGTTAAAAAAAAAATAATTTCGCCATACTACAAAAGTCATTGTCCGGCTTTACAAAAGCAAATGAATGTTTTTTCAGACAATGGGTCAAAAAACCATCAGCAATTCAGGAAGATCAGCGGAGCAACATCTGCGCAGAGCGTCCAATTAAATTATGCAAGACATTTTGCCATTTTGTAAATCATCCCATACTTTGAACTTAAAATTTTATTTCATATAACAATTGAAAATATTTAAAACTATTTTTAGAAATCGCGTTTTGTGCGGAACATTTTTGAACCCCAATCACCTAAAAAGGTGATATTCATTACTTGTACAATATTTGCCACCACGTAGTGGTATGCCAAATTTTTTGTCAAAATTAGTTATATGCCTAATGTACAGTTCACAGTAAATTTTAAGAATATTAACTAAAATTTGAATGTTTCCAGTAGAACTTTCATATGTATTGTACACAAAAGATGCTGGGATACTTTATTCAATTTTATATTATTTTACTACACATTATATGTTTTGTTTTTTATATTCTTGTGATAATGGAAGCTAGCATATGTTTTCGATAAGCAATGTATACAAATATCTTTATAGTCATCTTTCATTCCTTTCTTACTAGACGGAAAAAATTTTAGTATGTTCTCATATAGATACCCAATTCCAGCAGACTCTCTGCTGTTTTAATTCTGTTCCCAAAGGGAAAATGTGCTATATCCACCAACCCTTACTGGCACATCTCATTTTAATTGACCCATTAACCGAAATTAATATATCTGCAACATTTATTTTTAACGAAACACTTCATTATGTTAATGTTATGCATGTTTATTTGTTGTTCTACTAGTACATCCTATATAAATAGCTAAAGTTGTTCCATTATATCTGTTTGTGAGAAAAGGCCAAATTTGTGAAATGATGTCCATGCTGTTGAATATATGATTGAGTTTCAATCTATGTTTTATAGTTTAACATGAATGAATATGGTAATAATTTAGCAAGAACAATTTAATTTATTGCTCAGAACTGAATTATAAAATATAACTTATATGAAAATATGTATCACATTTATAAAATCGGAATGGAACTAAAATTCAAAATTTCATACATATATAAAATTTGGAAACCCCGAGATGAAGAATAAATTTAACAGAAGTTTTTGCAATTGAAATTCTGTAGATTGAAACTGAAATGAGTTTGTTGTATTATGATGTTACCCCTTGACCACATAAATTGCTTTAAATTGTCATTAAGGGACGTGATGTATGTGTACCGTTTCTGAAAACTTACTTATCGAGTTCATCTCATACTAACGCCCAAATTCACCTAAACATATTTATACCATCACCCTTAGGGATGAGGGTATATATCATTTGATACGACCCAAAAGTGTAACACATAGTAGAAGTAACTTTACCATAGGTTTCTTTGAACCAAATTCGATTCATGACTTTTTAAATCATTTGAGCCATGTCCGTCTGTCCGGCTGGTACGTACGATAATTTTCGAAACACGACAATGTTTCAGCTGTGATATAAACATTAAGAAAAATTTTAAAACTGTGATATTTTTATATTTTTGTGATTGTTTCTAATTTTAACTTGAAATTTATGTTTTATGTTGTTAAGAACATTAAATGTAATTTTATTTAAATGTGAAATGTGACGAAAAAGATTGATTACACAAGGGAACAAGGTATTTGTTGTTTATGAACTGAATATTGTTTTAAAGGTAATTTTGGACGCTGAATCCAAATCTGCAGTTGGTTTTTTTGTATCAGCTTGACTTTTCGCGATATACCGTTATGTCCAAAATTAAGGCATTTCCACTACAAATATTTAAATAACTTGAAAACGGTTCACCATATTCAATTAAACTCGTCAACAAAATTATCTTTAATCCGTGCCTACATTGTTTTAAATTTGGTCTAGTAGTTTTAGAGATATCGTTGTAGTTTAAAAAAAATTGTTTTTTAAAAATTCATAAAAAAATCAATGCAACAATAATCACAGTGTTGCTCTTAAAACATTTACATAGTTTAATATAGTTTGAATCAAATGAGCTTTATTTTATTGAAATCTGTGCACAACTTTTGATTTTGTCAACAATTTACTGAGATAACTAAATTTACAAAAATTGCGATTTCCATACAGAAATAACATTTATTAATGTGTTTGTGAAAGCGTAACTCGAGCAAACCTTAAAGGATCGTTATGAAAATTTATCAGTATTAATATTTTTCGAAACGAACTTATGGAGTTGTAAATGGGCGGAATAGCCCCACCCCTTTCTGGTACCTCCCATACAAAATTACCTATTTTTGGATAATTAATATATCTTCGATAGCTGCCAAACAAACAAACCCTAAAAAACCGAAACTGTTGCCATACCCCTTCTGGTACATCCCATAAAAATGACCGAACTCACCCCAATAGTCTTACATACATACCTTTTTCGTAAGTACACTGAATTCAGTCAAACTATTCGTAAGTTTTACGGTTATGAAAATATGAATCTGGAATGAATTTTCACTATATCGGATCAATCCTTCTGGTACCTCCCATACAAAATGACCTATTTTTGGAAAATTAATATTTCTCCCGTAACTTCCAAATTGACACCTGCCGATTAATTAAATTTGTTCAGTTAATTAATATTGTAATAGGAGGCAAAACTATAAATTAAACTATAAATAAATTTACAAATTTGTCATGATTTTTAAAAATACAAAATTCTAATTTTTTTTAGGTAGAAACATAAAAATGCTAAAAATCAGTTATCACCGAACTTAGCATAACTCATTCAATTTTCAATCGATTATTATGTACATACATGTTTTAGAAAGCTACTTTAATATGATATTCAATAACGCTAATAAAAATAACAATTAGCCCCCAACCGATTAACTTTCAGCGTGAAGAAAATTAAAATGTGTAATTTTTTTTTGAATAAAACAGCCGTTACTCAGTCATTTTTTTTTTTGTGATATTAAAAAATTTGATTTTTTTCAAAGGTAACAACCATATCATAAAAAAAACAAAATTTTAAAATCCGGCTTATGAAAAAACATTTATGATTTTTTTAACTATAATTTTTTGGAAAAAAGGCGAAAATACGATTAGTACCTGTAACTTAAATATTCGAGCTGATGGAGAAAAATGGATGTTAGATTTGATATCAGCGACCTCTAATTAGTAAAAAACTTCTATAGAATTCCAAAAAACACTCAAAAAGTTCCATTTTGTTCCCTTGTGTTATTAATAAAAAAAATCCCTGAAGATGCTGGAAAATACCAGCGAAACGTCGGATATGAATGAAATAAAACATTCATAATATTAATACACCCAATGGGTGAGGGTTTTTATCAGTCAGTTTACCTGACTGGAATTTCTGTACCGGTTTTTTGTACAAGTTCGACGCATTCGTCGTGGTCAGTCTCGCTACTCTTCCCCAATTTGTCTCTTTCAATAAGTCGATAAACAAATTTCCAGCGGTAAATGAAACGAAGTACCTATTTAGTACTCCATGACATAAGTATGATATTGTAAGCAAGCGATCAGAGTACTTAGAATGTCACGCGTGTTAGAAATGCCGTCCACTTGTTATAACTCCGATTGAAAATACACTTACTGACATCGTCGCTTACTTCGTTATCAAGCGTGTGATCAAGCTCTCTTCAAACTCCGCTTATAGTAAAAATGCAACTGAAATGGCACTTGATGACATCGTGACTTAAATTGTGAGCAAAAGCGCACCGATTAAACGGCCTATGACACTGCTATGCTAAATTTAAGTGGGAATATAAGCGAGAGAATCATTACTGATTGCTACTAAATATAGCTCACATCGGCGATAAAAAAATGGGTATTTTTACCGCTGGGTTATGACGTTTGTAATAATTGATTTTGTTTTTAGTTGATCTCTGAGAATTTTATTATAGGGCTATAGTTCGGTTCAAGATCTATACTATTGGTAATTGGTGATTATTACCAATAGGTTTTTGTTCAAGAGTTGTGAAATGTATTATGAGACAGCGGGTAAGGCGTATGCCGAAATAACGTTATACGCCTTACCCGCTGTCTCATAATACATTTCACAACTCTTGAACAAAAGCTATTGGTAATAATCACCAATTACCAACAGTATAGATCTTTAACCGAACTATAGCATTATAGTATAATTCTCAGAGATCAACTAAAAACAAAATCAAGAGCAACAAAACACTGAAGGTACACAGTACGTGGTTGGCAATTGTGCCAACAACAAAAACTTCTATGTAATTGTGTCCGATGGCCACATGCATAGACAAGAGCTTGTGTGAATGTTTTATGTTGACTTGTTGTGTGCTTTGAGGATACTAACTTCGCACCGGTGGGCAGAGTTTCTCATTTAAATTGAGTAACTTTCTTCCCTTAAGGTTTGTGATGATAGTGGAGAAGTCGCAGCAAAGGGCGCTGACGAGGCATTGTGGTGAATGCCGAAATAACGTTATACGCCTTACCCGCTGCCTCATAATACATTTCACAACTCTTGAACAAAAACCTATTGGTAATAATCACCAATTACCAATAGTATAGATCTTTAACCGAACTATAGCACTATAATATGTTTGTAATAATTTTAAAATTTAATTATTTTACATTTAGTACCGCCTTGCCAGCCTGGCCAGATGTTGTGCATTTAGAGCAACATCCATTGTCATCCATGCCATTTCAGTTGCGGAGCTTGATAACACGCTTGATTACGAAGTAAATGACGATATCAGTAGGTGTCATTTCAAACGGGGTTATACGAGTGGACAATTTTTTTTACATTTCACACGCATGACGTTCTATGTACTTTGATCGCTTGCTTAAAGTGTTATACTGATGTCATGGACTACTAAATAATTACTTCGTTTCATTTACCACCTCTGGGATGTTAATAACACAGTACTTTTCCTTACTTGAGAGGATTTTTAGTTTATTCATATATTTTGCACTAGTTTGACTGACAAGAACCAACATGAGTTTTGTACTTCGTACAAATTGGCCCCCACCGACGATTATGAATTGCTAAACAGTTGCTCCCAATTACACATACTAGTTAAACACTTTTCTAATACTTCGCTGATTTCGCAAGACAACCGTCGTCCATCCTCACGCCAATAAAGTCGATATTCGCCATCATCCGGGTACATTATTTAAACATTAATGTACATAAATATGTAATATACAACAACTCATTACCATTCTTACCTTTACCTAGGAAAATTAATTCCCCATCCGGTTAACAGATTCCACGCTTCAACTCAGCAAAACAGACATAAAATGAGCGAGCTCATTTCGACTTGAAAATTGCATTACCAGCTTTCAAAAGGTATACGAATGAACATAACATTTCTCCTCTTCTTTATTACTGGATAAAATACCGTCGTATATTAGCTTCGGATGTGTATAATCTCCTTAAATTGGTTGTAATGCAACTTCGCATATACTTAAAGTTATGGCAACACATCTCCATCACGTCGACAACTTCTTACGGTTGAGCCATCAACCAGCACGTGGTTCCACAATTACAACCTGGAACCTGTACTACCAGAGGAAAGGGGAATAATATGTTTTATGACATTTTAAGTTCAATTTGATGGAAATAAAAATTTCCTGTTTAATTCTTAATAACACATTGGGTGGTTGGATGTGTGCTTAAAACAAAAAATTTCCTTTGGCATCTTATGAAGGAGCTAAGTTGTAGACTGTCACTCGTTTGTTTGTAAGGAAAATGAGTTAAGAGACATTGCAAACAAAACTATTTCCCGTTTTCTAATTAATATGTAACAGTGTTGATGACATTGGTTGAGTGTAGGGATAAAACAGTGAAAGGCATGCCATCGCCTTGCAAGGCCTGCAATAATAGACACGATCAGCTATTTACATATCGGCAATAGTCAGTTTCTGCTTGAGTGTTTTGACAGTACACCAGACAGGCTTGTTACACATTCAATACAAAAACAGACACAAGTACCGACAGAGAGACAATGCCCAAAGATTGTTGAGAGAGTATACGTTGTAGGTGTTCGTTCAGTTATGACTACCACTGGCATAAAATAAACATTTTGTTATGAAAGCACACCACACAGGCTTGTTTCACATTCAATACCGTGAGAGACAAAAGTAACGACAGAAAACCAATGTTAAACGATTGTTGGGAGAGTATAAGTTGCAGATGTGCATTCAGTTATGCCTACCACTAGCATAAAACAAACATTTTCCTTTTGCATGTCATTTATAAGATATGTGATATATTGGTAACTAATAACTTGCAATGGAGATGACGTAAGGGGTTACGGCATTAGTCCCTTACCTCATCTAATTATATTGTGTATTGTTTGTGAAGTTCTTCTGTGTCATCTGGCATGATATGTAATTTTAATCACGACTTTTCCCACGACCATTGTAAAAACTTGTAGTGGAAAATCATGCATTTGTTTATGATGCAACTTTCTAGTGGTTGCAAATGACAAATTGGTTGAATAATGTAATAATAATGTTTAAGACTATCACAGTCAAAGTAAAAGAAAAGTCATTCTCAAATAATCACTTTAAAAGAATATGCAGATTATTAGGAGATACCCAAAATACTCTTTTTACTCTCCTTCACTAATTAGAATTAATATCTATGTATCGAATTTTCAGTATATACATATAAATATGAACAACTTTCTTCCTAAGACAAACCAATGTAATTTCATAGGGGATTTACTTAAATCCAAAGTATGCCCATATATATCAGTACCTCAGATCTTTTAAATACTTCTAGGAAATCTCTTTTTTGCAGCCTAGAATAATTGATATCGACTAGACCCGTTTTGCTATCCCAGTTTTTATACCCTCTCCCTTCGTGTTAAGGGATGATACGAGTAAAAGTGTAATACCTTAAACTAGTTGAGTTTGACCCCAAGTATTATAAAACCAAATTTATTTCAGGACTTTTAAGGACGATTAAGCCATGTCTGTCTGTCTGGTTGGTGCCCACGATAAAACGAGTATACCAATTCTTATGACAATTTACAATTTACTACAATAATTTTGGCAACATGAAGATGTATTTCGTTATTGTGTATAAAATAAACTAATTTAATTTTTTTTTACTTATAGCCCGACTGGGTGGAAATGGAATCTTGGGAGGAGGAGGTGGCGGTGGTGGTGGAGATGGAGGAGGTCTACTTGGAGGCGGCGGTGGCGGCAGCGGCAATGGAGGTGGTGGTGGAGGAATTATTCATCGGTTTAAAGAGCGTCATGAAAAGGAAGATAAGAAGCAAATGCAGATGTATATACCGATGTATCTAGCGGCCACAACCTTCGGCTGGACTATGGTGGCAGCTAAATTCGTAGGTCTGCTGACACTTAAAGCTTTGGCCATATCAAAAATTGCATTTATTGTAGCAGCAATGGTTCTAATGAAAAAACTAATGGAGAATGCCTCGGATAAGTAGGATCATATGCATATTAATATACATCGTATATTTTCATAACACATACATTTAATTTGTTTCAGAATGATGTACCAATATCCCGAACATACGCCATATATGATGCCTTACAGCATGGATTATGGCATGCACTCCATGGGCCCAGGGCCAGCAGATATGGGTGGTTCAGACATGTATGCCGGCGGTCTACCTCTGCATGCCGTGGGCCCATTAGGTGGTCATCCAGGTCACCCAGGTCTAGAACATTTGGCTGCTGAAAGTTCAGTGCATCAAAATATAGCCGAAGTACAAAATAATACGCAAGTGCTGGCAGCTCTCAATGCTGTCGGTCTGGGACAAAAGGTCAAACGGGAGGACTCATGGCTTGGTCGAAGTAGGTATTTTTTATACATCTAGTGAATTATTAATAACAATTGCACTGCTCGTAGAGCCACTTAAACACATTCACATTGCACCACCAAAGCACCACCGATTATCGTCATATCTTATATATAAAAATGAATTGCTGTGCAGTTGTCTCGCTAAAACTCAAAAACGGCTGGACCGATTTTCAAAATTTTTTTTTTGTTTTGTTCGCTATAGCTTCCGGATGGTTTAAAAGGTTTTATTTTTTCAAAAAGTGGGCGGCGCCACGCCCCTTTTTTCAAATATCGCTCAGACGGCTTTTCTAATAGACCAATTGATACAAAAATTTTACTATGAAGTACTGTTGACCTGTAGATAGTTCCTGACTACATTTGGTTGTAATTGGATAAAGGGGCGTGGCACCGCCCATACAACTTGAAAATTAAAAAGGCTATATTTCATGAACTATCAGAGGTATGAAGATGAGATTTTGTATATATGTTGTTAAAGCAGTATTAATTATATCCAGGGAGGAAGTGGGCGGTGCCATGCCCTCTTTTCAAAAATCGCTCTAACGGCTTTTCTAATAGATCGGTTGATACGAAAATTTTACCAAGTGGTACTTATGTCCTTATGAAGAGCATTTCCATGAGCATCTTATGGCTGTACTTGGTTGTGATTAAATAATGAAGCGTGTCACCGCCCATACAACTTGGAAGTAAAATAGACTATATCTCATGAACTATCAGAGGTAAGAAGATGTTATTTGTTACATATGTTGTTGTTACAGTATGAATTTCAGTAAAGGTGGTAGTGAGCTGTGACACTCCCCTTTGAAAATAAACAGTTAAAACTGACAAAATTCAACAGTCTATTGCAGTTCGCCTAGAGATATGAACAGTAGGGACGGCCAATTTTTTTTTCGCAAAATTCGGATGCCAAAATCGGAATCTACGATTAATTGTTAGAAAATTTCACCAACAAACTTTGTGTCTAAATTCAATTCCTAGCTCGCGCTGGAAGGGTGAAGATTTTAGATAGAGTTTTTTTGTTTTTAAATTAGCAGAAACCGAAAACTTCAAAAACATATATTTTTTGAGACCTTCTGCGTAAAACTGTCTTCCCAACAAACTAAATGAGGTTTTGCAGAAGCAAATATATGTATTGGTAAAACATTTTTGGCCTCTGAAAGTTAGTGTATCAAATGATACATCAAATTCGACTTACGATCAGAAGTGTTTTTTTTTTATTGTTTGATATTTTTGGTCAAATTCAGTTTCGAACTCCATGACGAGTTCATCTTCAGACCCCTTTGTGACGAACTGATGCACAATGGTACATCATCAGCTGTATATACATGCGGAGTAGATATCAGCCGAAAATGTCCAGCACCAAAAATCTTTTGGCGGAGGTGCGGGATATTGGGCGGGATCCCAAACAATGTCAAAAATATACCATCCTCTTCGTCTTGGTCTCCAAACTTTGGAATTGATTTTAGATATATAGTTTCTTAATGAAATTTTCTTAGAATTCATCGTAGATTCCGATATTGGTATACGATTACCACTTTTTTTTCGGCGCGAACAAATCGATCCGCCCTAATTAACAGGCTTTTTTTAACTAAATAAGTAAAAAGTGCCGAGTTTTTTTAATTAATTAGGCGCTGCCCACGCTCTTCAATATCTGACTTTTAAACTATATCAAATAATGGTCCGTACACCAGGCAGTTGAGGACATATAGTAGCTGCGCAGACTAAAACATTGATATGTTTTTCATTTACTTTACAGGTATGTATTTATCAATTATTTTTCAGGAGAGTGAATCGATAATAAACAATTTGGATTGTTATAGTATATCAGCGGTAACATTAGGCATATGTGTAAATCTATCTGTCATACTAATGAAGTGAGATAGACTTTATTTCATTATACTTTAGAAAATCACCATGCAAAGACTACACATGAACAACGTACACAAAACTTGCAAATTTATTTTCAAAATGTGCGTTCTGTTCCCCAAACTTATGAAACCCTTTGTCAAATTTCCGATGCATATAATAATCCATTTGAGCAGCTAATATAATCCGTCGACGCTGTCGACGTAAGTGTGACAGGGAACTCGAATTTATCGAACCGACACCCCTCTCAGCAAATGCTGAGGAAATATCCTGGCCTACATCTGTATAAGATCCAATTGGTGGAAGAATTAGACGATCACTTGATTTTGTTATTTATCAAGTCATTTCAAATCATTGGGAGGAGAAATGGTTCCAACACGACGGTGTAACATACCATGCAGCGCGTGAGACCATCACTTTGTTAAGCCAAACGTTTGGTGACCGAATTATATCAAAAAATGGTAATACGAGTCCAATACAAAGATATTATTCGGGATTATTCTTGATCCGTGGGAGATCTGTTTTAATTGCTAAAGGCATGAATCTTCAAACGAAATTTTTATTTGCGGTCAATAGGCGGAGATGGCATGACAAAATTGTTTTTTACGCCCAAAAAGATAGTATACAGACAGTTTCCGCTACTAGAGTTAAAAAAAAAATTGAATTTTGATCTTTAGCGGAAGTCTGTTTCCAATTTGTGAAAGAAGAAGTTTTTTCATTCAACATACAAACAAACACTTTTCTGATTAACTTTTTACTATCGTCATAGAGCCTATGACATTTAGCGTTTAAAACAATAAAACTTAATTGGTTAACTTCCATGTTAAGGAATTACTTGAAATTATTTACAACATATTATTGCCGAGCTTAAGTACTGTTTTCAAAGTACTTTGTAGACCTACAAATATATAAATAAGCGTTTTAAAGCATTTCGGATAGTAAGAAATGTGAAACATATCACAAGTTAGTATGCAATAGCGAAGCATTGCCGGGTCCACTAGTAGTCATATAAAAAACAAATTCTACTTAGATAAGAAAACAAACATTCACGATATATTTACATTAGTTGCGGCAGCCGCAGCCGCTGAAGTTGTGGAAGACGATGAGAAACGTCTACAATGGAAGGCGAATTATTTAGGCATCGACATGGATGAAGTTGAGGAGATGGAAGATGAAGAGGATGATATATTCAATGACGAAGAAAGCATAAAGGACAATTTACGGTTCTTGGGCATGGATGTACGAAAAAAGAAAAAGTAAACGTGATATTAATTAATTTAGATATAGAGATATAGAGTAACCGAAAAACCAGTACAGAAATTTCAGTCAGTTAAACTGACTGATAAATACCATCACCCAATATAATATATTGTTTAAGTCTTGAGTTATTGAAAATAATCGATTTGTAATTAAAACCAGTTAGAAAGTTTCAGTCGGGCAACCCGACTTACATTTACCCTTACCATCAGTAAAACAAATAATTTTCTATTTTATTGATATTATTACTCGATTTCGAAATTGGGCGGAGTGGTACATTTATATGGGAGGTACGTGAAGGGGTGTGTCTAGGCTCCAGATTTATTCTCCATAACTTTATCCTGTTATAGCTTTACTAAATACAGAATTTGCGCACGATTGCGTTGGGTGTACTGATATTATTACTACATCCCAAAAGTGGGCGGAAAGGTACATTTGTATGGGAGGTACCATAAGGGGCGTGTCTAGACTTCCAATTTTTTCTCCAAAACTTTGTCCTGTTATAATATAACAAAATACAGAATTTGGGCACGATCGTGTCGAGTGTATTGATATTATTACCCTATTTCTAAAGTGGGCGGAGTGGTACATTTGTATGGGAGGTACCAGAAGGGGCGTGTCTAGACTTCCAGATTTTTTCTCCAAAACTTTATCCTGCTTAAACTTTACTAAATACAGAATTTGGGCACGATCGCGTTAGGTCTTTTAATAATATTAATCGATTTCTAAAGTGGGCGGTACCAGATGTGTATGGGAGGTACCAGATGGGGCGTGAATAGACTTCCAATTTTTTTCTCAAAAACTTTATCTTGTTATAGCTTTACTCAAAATAGAATTTGGGTACGATCACGTTTAATTTATTGATATTATTTCTCCATCTCTATAGTGGGCGGAAAGGTAGATTTGTATGGGAGGTACCAGAAGGGGCGTGGCTAGGCTTTCAAAATTTTTTCCAAAACTTTATCCTGTTATAGCTTTACTAAATACAGAATTTGGGGACGATCCCTTAGGGTGAATTGTTATTATTACTCGATTTCTAAAGTGGGCGGAATGATGTATTTGTATGGGAGGTACCAGAAGGGGCGGGGCCATGTAGCCCATTTGCAATACCGTAAGTAGTTTTGAGAAAATAATAACTCGTGCAAAATTTCAAAACATTTGGTTGCGTCTTTCGAAAGTTATCGTGCGAACCAGCCGGACAGCCACCCGACAGACAGACAGACAGACAGACAGACAGACAGACAGACAGACAGACAGACAGACAGACAGACGGACATGGCTCAAACGACTTAAAAAGTCATGAATCGAATTTGGTTCAAAGAAACCTAGGGTCTAAAGTGACTCCTTCTATGTGTTACACTTTTGGGTCGTATCAAATGATATATACCTTCATCCCTACGGGTGATGGTATAAAAATTATATGCACAGACATTGAAAGCAATATAAAATGATGTGATTTCGTCTGTATCGTGAAAAAGCTACCCGATATGTTCGATTGTGCTTTTTGAAATAATTTTGATTAGGGGTTTTAGACATTTAACGAATTTACAGCAGCCTCTTACATCTACATTCTTAACTTCTGAACCCAAAGCTGCATATTCATTGCCTTAATAATATTTACAATTTAAAAAAAAGTCAATAATCACCTATACACTTTTGCATGTGAACTGAATTTGGTCAAATATTGTGCAAATATGCATTGTACCTTCTGTTATCTTTAATGCAATTGATCTATTTTCTGTAAGTCAATATTTTATCAAAAATCTATAAACGAAAAACGTAAAGCAATTATACTTAGATCCGTTAGGTTATTTTTCTTTCTAAGACAATTGAGCTATGTCCGTCTGTCTGGCTGGTGGGCACGATAACTCAAGTAAACCTTAACTAATCTGTATGAAAATTTACCAGTATTATTTTTTTTTTCCAAGATGAAGTAATGGGCGGAATAGCCCCACCCCTTTGGTACCTCCCATACGAAATTACCTATTTTTGAATAATTAATAGTTCTTCCATAACTTCCAAACGGACAACTGGAGGATACTCGCAATTGGTCAGCTAAATTACCTTGTAATAGTAGACAAACCGTCGTAAAACCGAAACCTTTGACACCAACCTTCTGCTACCTTCCATATAAATGACCGAATCCACCCCATAGTTTTACATACTTATATTTTTCTAAGAACTCTGAATTCGGCCATATTTTGTGATAAATGTACCCTAATGAAAATTTTACTCTGGAATAAATATGGTCCATTTTAACTCCCTATTTTTATAATACTAATATTTATATCCTCACCCTAAGGGTTGGAGGGTATATATCATTTGATAAGACCCAAAAGTGTAACACATAGAAGGAGTCACTTAAGACCCTAGGTTTATTTGAACCAAATTCGATTCATGAATTTTTAAATCGTTTGAGCCATGTCCGTCTGTCTGGCTGTCCGGCTGGTGCGCACGTTAACTTTCGAAAGACGCAACCAAATGTTTTGAAATTTTACACGATCCCCAAAACTACTAACGGTAGTGCAAATGGTCTACATGGCCGCGCCCCTTCCGGTACCTCCCATGCAAATACATCATTCCGCCCTGTAATTCTGTATTTAGTAAAGCTTTAACAGGAAAATAAGTCTAGCCTTCTGGTACCTTCCATACAAATGTACCTTTCCGCCTACTTTAGAGATAAAGTAATAATATGTCTGTTATGTTTAGCTATAACATAATAAAGTTTTTGAGAAAAAATCCGAAGTCTAGTCACGCCCCTTATGGTACCTCCTATACAAATGTATCACTCCGCCCACTTTAGAAATCGAATAATAATATCAATACCCTCGACACGATCGTGCCCGAATTCTGTATTTTATTAAGCTATATCAGGACAAAGTTTTGGAGAATAAAACTGGAAGTCTAGCCGTTCCCCTTCTGGTACCTCCCATACAAATGAACGACTCCGCCCACTTTAGAAATCGAGTAATAATATCAATATAATAGAAAATTTTATGTTTTACTGAGGGTGAGGGTATATGTAAATCGGGTTGCCCGACTGAATCTTTCTTACTGGGTTCCATAACTTTTAAACAGACAAGTGGAGGGTATTTGAATTTGGTAAGCTTAATTATCTTGCAATTGAAGACAAAGCTTCTAAAACAGATTCCCCTGCCACGCCCCTTCTGATACCTCCCATACAAATGACCGAATTCACTCTCATAGTTTTACATATGAAACTTTTTGCTAGTTACACTGAATTCAGTTATATTTGGCAAAAGATGTACGCTTATGAAAATTTGACTCTGGAATGAGTATGGACTACATCGACTGCCCCATTTCGGTGCCTCCGATACAAAATTAACTATTTTTGGAAAATTAATACTTTTCCCATACATACAAACGGACAACTGGAGAATATTCAAATGTGGTCAGGAAATTTTTTTGTTGTAGTTCTTAAAAACCCAAAACCTTTGTCACTTTTCTTCTGGTACCTCACATACAAATGACCGAATTAGCCCTTTTAGTTTTACATACTATTTTTGTTTAAGTTCGCTGAATTTATTAATATTTTACGGAAGATGCGTATACGCTTATGAAAATTTGACTGAGGATTGAGTATGAACTATATCGGCCGACTCCTTCTGATGCAAATTAAACTGTTTACTGAAAATCAATATTTAGTCCGTTATCTGTAAACCAATTCTTTTAAAACATTTACAATACAATACTGAAGAAAGCCAGAAGATGGTAACATCTGGTACTGACCGAATTACAAGTATCTTGTTACAAGGATCTTGTTGTAAGTTCATCTTTTTACAAATAAATTAAATTCGGTTCAAACCCCCCAACTCTACCACTGTCGTTACCTGCATTATCGGTGTTTGTGGTCACATTACATACACATAACATTTTCCATACACTACTGCAGTTAGCTTAACACATTGCCAGATACGATTTTTATGCATAAATTACCTTAAACCCACACAAGAGTACCATTACAAATTCAATATAATAGAAAAGGGATCAACTTCCAAGATATTTGATTTATTAATGCATTGTGAGCTTGAAGGTAGTCATATGAGTAATTCTGAATATTTTTATTTAACAGTTTCCTTGTATTTTTCGTTCGACACAAAGTAAAATAATGTAGAATTACTGCAGCATTTGATTTATAGCATAAATTACAACTTTACCCAATATTTTGAGCCTTACAAGAAAAAAAAAATCAAATAAATCTCTGATTCATGATAAAAATTCTTACTAATTGGAGCTTCACATAATAACAGAGCGTTATAGAGTTGAACTTTTAATGTAAGTTTTTGCTTTAAAACTTTGCAAAATAGTTTACGTGTTGTAATGTTTTCAAGGTTTTACATATTTTGCATTTACAACTAACTATGTTGGGTTGAGGCGGACTTTGCACAGTTAGTGAAAAACACATTTATTTTTTTTATGACTGGATTGGGAAAGTTGTTTGGTTTTACAGTTTTGCCACATTGTCTAAAATTAAAACAGACTACCACAGACTAAATACAATTGTTAAGTGCAGTTTGTTTTTAATTGCAGGAAGATTTTGTCACTGTAATTACAAAAAAAAAAATATAGATGTAATGAAAACTAAGACACTATTCGTAAAAGTCGTATGATGTAATTTATTTTTGATCGGATTTAAAAGGGTATTTATTTTATTTATATGTTAGATAAATAAATTAAGAACAAGTGTCAATGCCGGCATGTACGCAAACATTTTCCCATAACTACACTGTAAGTAAAATATTAACTTTCGAAATGACACAGGAAAACACTGAGACAGGCCAACTTAATTGTGGACCGTAGAACACAGATTGGGTCAAAATCAAGAGAAATTAAATTTTTAAGTTTGTATTGTCTCTTTCAATTTCCCGAATATTTATAATTTCCAACTCTAGAATGTTTACCTTGTTTAGGATCTTTTAAGATTTGTGCGAATTAATTAGAGACTTTTTCTATTGTTGTCAGTTTGTACCGTAAAAGACCTTTTTGGTAACCCTTGGTTATGGTAAAATCTGTGACACATCCCCTCTACTTGGCCCTTCCAGTTTCGGACTCCCTCTTTTTCGTTGGCCATCCGACGCAGTATCGAGTATCTTTCTTGCTGGAACTGTTTCAGCATTCCAACTCCAACGTTTTACCACGCCAATGTCTTTATATACGAGTAGCTGGTATAGCTCGTGGTTGATATGGTATCGATACTCGCCATTTACATCAGTAGGTTCATATATTTTTTGTAGCCTTCATTTCAAAAACTCCAAAAAATTGTTCGTTTGACAGCGCAATGGTCCAGCATTAGGAAAGGTATAATTAATATCTTATACAGCGGGATCTTTGTTAACCCGCTATAACCTCCATTAGCAAGCATAATTCTTCTTTTAATTTCAAGGCTGACATTGTTGTTTTTGTTTACAGAGTATCCAAGATAAACAAATACAATCAATATTTCGAAGTTATAGTTGTCAGCATTAACGGATTGTCCCAGACGTTCAATATCTCTATCTGTTAAAACAATTAACTCAGTTTCCTCCTCGCTGCATGAAGCATGTGACTTTTATTGAAAATCGTTCCAGTTGTGTTTACTGCACTTTCTGCATTACAATGGTAAATAGAGTACACGAGAGACTGTCATGTTGTCTGAGGCCTAGTTTGGTAAAAAAACCATTCGGTCATAACCAATTTTTATACCATCACCCTTAGGAATGAGGGTATATATCATTTGATACGACCCAAAAGTGTACCACATAGAAGGAGTCACTTTAGATCCGATTCATGACTTTTTAAGTCGTTTGAGCCATGTCCGTCTGTCTGTCTGTCTGCTGTCCGGCTGGTCCACACGATAACTTTCGAAAAACGCAACCAAATGTATTCAAATTTTGCACGAGTTAATATTTCCCCAAAACTACTTACGGTATTGAAAATGGGCTACATGGCCACGCCCCTTCTGGTACCTTCCATACAAATGTACAATTTCGCCCACTTTAGAAATCGAGTAATAATATCAATACATCGAACTCAATCATTCCCAAATTCAATATTTAGTAATGCTATAACAGGATAAAGTTTTTGAAAAAAAAGTCTAGCCACGCCTCTTCTGGTACCTTCCATACAAATGTACAACTTCGCATATTTTAGAGATGGAGTTATGATATCAATACACTTAAAACGATCGTGCCCAAAGTATGCATTTTGTTAAGTTATAACAGGATTAAGTTTTGGAAAAAATATTGGAAGTCTAGCCACGCCCCTTATGGTACCTCCCATACAAATTTACTTTTCCGCCCACTTTAGATATGGAGTAGTAATGTCAATAAATCCAAGGCGATCGTACCCAAATTCTTTATTTTAGTAAAGCTATAGCAGGATACAGTTTTTGAAAAAAAACTGGAAGTCTATCCACGCCCCATCTTGTACCTCCTACACACATATGGTACCGCCCACTTTAGAAATCGATTAATATTATTAATTGAACTAACGTGATCGTGCCCAAATTCTGTATTTAGTAAAGTTCAAGCAGGATAAAGTTTTGGAGAAAAAATCTGGAGGTCTAGACACGCCCCATCTGGTACCTCCCATACAAATGTACCTCTCCGCCCACTTTAGAGATGGAGTTATAATATCAATATACACGGCACGATTGTGCCCAATTTATGTATTTTGTTAAGTTATTTAAGGATAAAGTTTTGGAAAAAATATTGGAAGTCTAGCCACGCCCCTTCTGGTACCTCCCATACAAATGTACTTTTCCGCCCACTTTAGATATGGAGTAGTAATATCAAGAAATCCAACGCGATCATACCCTTTTTCTTTATTTGGTAAATCTATAGCAAGATACAGTTTTTGAGAATAAAAAAAGTTTAGCCAAGCCCCTTCTGGTACGCCCCATACTCATCTGGTACCGCCCACTTTAGAAATAGGTTAATATTATTAATAGAACTAACGCGATCGTGCCCAAATTCTGTATTTAGTAAAGTTCAAGCAGGATACAGTTTTTGAGAAAAAATCTGGAAGTCTAGACACGCCTCTTCTGGTACCTCCCATACAAATGTACCACTCCGCCAACTTTAGAAATCGAGTAATAATATCAATATAACAGAAATTTTTTTGTTTTACTGAGGGTGATGGTATATGTAAGTCGGGTTGCCCGACTGAAACTTTCTTACTGGTTACTGCTGATTTCATTTCAGTAAGCATCATTCTGCAAAGTCGCATCAGCTTAGAAGGTATACCCAACAATGCTTCAAAAAGTTTGCTGCGAATCGGACATACGGGTTTATAACTTTCAAACGGAAAAATGGAGGGAATATTAATAGACAAATCCTCAAAAATCCGAAACCTTTGACACACCCCATCTGGTTCCTCCCATACAAATGACCGAATTAAAAATCATAGTTTTACATACGTATCTTTTTTCTAAGTACACTAAAATCAGTCGTATTTTGCTAAAGATGTACGCTCATGAAAATTTGACTCTGAAATGAATATGGTCGACTGACCTCCTCTGTTACCTCCCATATGAAATGACCTACTTTTAGAAAATTATTATTTCTGCCATAACTTCTAAACGTAAAAATGGAGGACTTTTGAATTTTGTTAGTTCGATTATTTTGTGCAGAAGTTAAACGTTTATTGAATGTTGATTTTCGATTCAAAATGGGACTAGTTGTGCGCCCTTACTGGCATCTCCTATACCCCATTGAGAATATATTAACTTTAATATTTTGTATTTACTAGTGAAATCTAAGAAACCAGCTAGTTGGATCCAATTCGGTACCTCCAAAAAATTACCATATGCCCAGAGATATTTAATTTAACATTTTATATTTGTGGGCTGTAACCTTTTCTATTGTTTTATTATACGAGACGTCTGGCCATACGACCGAAAGTCGTATGGGTGATGGTATTTATCAGTCAATCCACCCGACTGAACTGTCTGTACAGCTTTTTCCAATATTTGCCGAAGTTTGATTATCTTATCGATTGCAGATTTCCAGGTCTAAAGGCACACAGATAGAGACCGATTATTACGTTGACAATAGGCTTTAGCCGTTCACACAATATACTTGATAGTATCTTATATGCAACGGATAGAAGGCTGATACCGCGTTATTGGAACAGACACTGGGATCGTCCTTTTTATACACTGGACACAGTACACCGAGACTATAATCTTTTGGCACGGCACGACCCATTGTCCTTCTACCATATTGTGCATTATAATGATGCATGGATTTAACCAGTTCTTTAACACCACACTTAGAAAGCTCAGCTGTCAGTCCATCAGCATCCGAAGGTTGGTTAGTTTTAATAGAGGAAGTCAATACCATCATTTCCAATCGAGATGTTATCGCTATCTTATGTCTCTGCAAACCCAAGCACGGTCTGTGTAATCATATTGTGCATTAGAAATTATGCATGCATTTAACCAGTTCTTCAACACCATACTTAAAAAGCTCAGCTGTCAGTCCATCAGCACCCGAAGCTTTGTTAGTTTTAATCGGTGTAGTTGTTCTTATCATTGCCAATCGACATGTTATTGCTGTCTTATGTCTCTGCAAATCCTAAGCACGGTCTGTGTGTCTATTACAATATCATATTTGCAGGACATGAGGCCAGCGCCAAACCTATGAGCTCTATGACATACTTTCTGGTAGAATTTTTGGATATCATAACCAGTACGGAGCTCCACAATCTCCTCCGTTTCCCTTATTGCATGCTGTTGTTTCTTCCTTCTGAAAAGGTTCGTCTCTTCTATCCGTTTTTCCTTGTGTCTTTGCTCAACAGCTCGTGTATCAAATGGCTGCAAAGTCGCCATATTTGCTTCATATTTCCCATCGTTACATTGCGGAATTCCTCTTCAGCATGGAATGGGCTATATGTTGCCACTGCGGACTATGATAGTAGAGAGGCGGTGTATTTCGACCTAGGTTTTGAGCAAGGGCTTTAGAGTAAGCTGTGGGTATCTCTGGGTTATGTAGCTTTGCGACGTCCTATTTTCTCTGCGCATGTTCCAGTACGTTATACGCCTTATTAAGCCGTGTACGAATCGTTTTTGCCACATGATAATGATCCGAAAAAATGTCAGCACCCTGGAAGCATACCTTCCTTCGATGACCACGTGCTCGATTTGGTAGTTGGTGATCTTGACATGTGATATTCATGTCGCTTTATGTATGGGCTTGTGCTGGAATCTTGTGATGCTTCATCATGTTTTGGGCTGCTGCAATATCAATTAGCCTCATTCCGTTATCATTGATATTTTCCGTGAAGTTTTCGTATACTGAGACTGCGCAGAGACATTTGCTTTAACATTAAAATCTCACAGATCAATTTTAATGCTGTGGTAAGGGCAGCGGTCATATGTCTTCTCGTCACTCGTAGAAGTTGTTTTAAGTCTCCCCATCTTTTTCTTCGGTCGGGGCGTGGGCACTAAACACTGTAGAGTTGAAGATCCTGGCATTTAGAAGAAGTTTCATTCGGTCGTTCACTGGTTTGAACCGAGAGACGAGATGGCGTAGTATTTTTCTTTTACCACGAATTCACATCCAGATTCTTCGTCCGCCGACACCCATGACCCGTGATGTTATCCTTATAGGTTGCAAGAACTTCCGCCAGTTGGATAGAGGCACCTGGCATATAAAGGGTCCTCAAATTCCAGGTGCATATCCTCAATTCATGGTCCTTATACCGTTTACGTAGGTCGTCATCTTGAGGGAGGTTTCGTTTCTTCTCATTATTTTTCCGTTTCGTTGACATTTATACAATGTTATATTGAAGAACTTGGTCTTTATGGGAATTGTGGTAATACATTCGTTCACTGATGTGAACCGAGCGACGAGATGGCGTAGTATTTTGTCTACCACGAATCCGCATCCATATTCGTTCCTGTCTGAGTGTCATCCGCGGACACACGTTCCCCCTGTGCAGCTCGTGCATGTCATTGATGTCAGCCTTATAGGTTGCACGGACTTTCGGCAATTGGATAGAGGAACCTGGCCTATTAATGGTCCTCTTATTCCAGGGGCATGTCCTCAAATCGTAGTCCATATATCGGTTGCGTAGGTTGTCATCTTGAGGGGGTTTCGATTTCTCCGTTTCATTGGGATTTATAGAAGGTGGCGCAACCGCCACATGTTTTTAGTCGCACACATTAGCCGTTGTATCATATCACATGATACCCCGTTGCCCAGGTGTCTTCGGCTAGAGGCATGTGAGTCGGCTTTTAAAGAAGTCGATAAAGTTTACCAAGGGTTCACCAAGTTAAACCCATCAGAAGACTAACTTTATAACTTACATGCTCTTGAAATCCGTTCTTACAAATATTTTAACTATATTCCAAAAGAGTCGAACATCAGGACGTACAACCTACAATAGGTTAGATAGGCTATATGACCATATAACTGACTTTTGAAAGTAATATTTCTCATGCATTTAAAAATTGTTTATAACTGAAAAAAACGTCTTTTCAGTTTCCGATATATTCAAATTTATACATACATATGAAGTAATTACAATTGCTTTTCTCAATTGCATAATCAAAATTAATGCTATTAATATATAAATCGACGTTTTACTATCAAAGATTAGAGTTTGATTACTCAAGGTGTCACATAATGTAATGGTTACAAAAGTCTCGCATGTTGTCTCCAATGTTTTTGGATTTGTTTTATACAAAAACATAAGATATTTTGGTAGTCATGTACCAATGCATATGAATCGCTTATATCTATATATATAAAAATGAAATGGTCCACGTATGTCATAGCATCACTTGAGAACGGCTGGAGCGATTTGGTTGATTTTTTTTATTCGATTCGAAATTTTCCGTAGATTGTTTGTGTTGAAAAAAATCAAATCCAGATGGCGCTAGGGTGGATTTATATCAAAAATTTTAATGCATGTACCAATTCAACTGAAATTTAGAATGGATATTCGTTTGATCATGAGAAAACATTTTATGTACAAATGGACCCGGTAGGTGGCGTTGGGTTCGGTTTACAATTAAAATTTTAACGAATAGGCCTATTTGACTGAAATTCAGAATCTATGTTTGTTTGATCATCAGAAAAAATTGTATGTACAAATGGACCCGGTAGATGGCCCTAGGGTGGATTTATATCGAAAATTTTAATGCATGTACCAATTGAACTGAAATTTAGTATTTATGTTTGTGGAACTTTGAGAAAAAATTTGTTGTATAAATTGACCCAGTAGGTGTCGCTATGGTGGAATTATAATGAAAATTTTAACGAATTAAACAATTTGACTGAAATTTAGAATGTATATTTGTTTTATTATGAGATTTTTTTTGTATCTATTTCCCCGCAGTTGATTTGGCTGGGGTTGAATTATTTCGAAAATTTATATCGATTGTCCGATTTTACTTAAACTTAAAACATATGATTTTTTTGGCATGAGAAGATTTTGAATATCGATCGTCCGGTTTTACTTAAACTTAAAATATATGATTTTTATGGCATGAGAAAATTTTGAATGTATGTTTGGAACCAGTTGCCGGTGTTTAGCTTATGATACACTTAATTTTTGGAATGTCATTTAGTCACTTTTTTTAACATCATAGTTATTCAGAAGTCTATATATATAAAAAAGATGTACATTTTGATGTCACCACTTATTGTGAAAACGGTAGACCCCATTTGTCCCAAAATTTCAGTGAAAGTTAAGGATTGGCTGTAGATGGCCACCCAGTCTGCAAAAAGGCTTAAAAAAGAATGACTAACTTTTATAATGGCGCACTTCCTACTGAATTAGAGAGCTTCACAAAATTGTTTTTTCCATTTCAAAATTTTAGGGGACAATAACCAAAATAGGAATAACTGTTGATATCACCCAGACCATACGGTTAATGGGGTTGCTGAGCCTAATGAAGGCATTTTTGCAAATTCGTACTCCTTAGGATAAAAAGATACACTCACTAAGTACACTAACACAGAAAGTTATATGTCAGTCAATCGGCTTAAAAATGTATTTTTAGAATATATGCCTATCAATAAGTAAGTTTTCATCACATCATGGACGACACTGCTGATCCGTTTTAGCAATTCTTATAATAATATATAATAATCTTTAAGATGTATGAAGAACAGAATCTGTCCGGGAGAACCTCGCACTTTAAATTGACATATTTTAGAGGTCAAAGAAATAAACCAATCGTTATTAGATTTCAACTACACTCAAGATATTTTACAAAAATTTGGAGGCAGGACGAAGTTTGCCGGGCCAGCTAGTATTATAATATATTTCTATGTGCACCTATACATATAATAGAAGATTTCGTTAACTACAAAAAATAACCACATTTTAACATTTTCTTTTTAGCTACAAGTACCCAAAGAAGACCGCTGGTTTATAATTACCTGAATCCATATTCACATTACAGACAATAGCCCTCTACTGGAAAGACGAAACACAAATGACTACTTCATCATCAATTGACAATTAAATATTGAATTTTTCATAGCTTTTAGAAAATAATTCTACAACACACACACACACACTCAATTGTTTATCTTAGTAGAATCTGCAGGAAGCAAGTAAGTTTGTTTAAATCCAAATGTATAGAATACTTAGAACATTTTAGTTAAGTAGTATATAAAAAATGCCGAGTAAACTAGCAAAAAAATGCTAAAAAATACAAAAAAAAAATATAATAAAACCACTGTAAAGAAAAATGTTTTTGGCAAATTTAGCTTTTGCAAAAATGTAATTTTTATTTTATTTTATAAATATATATATATATTTTTTTTTAATTTTTTAGAACAATATTTGTTTATTGTGTTTATAAGTAAAATAAATAAATTAGAAAATAAATAAATAAATACATATAAATAAATTATTAACTAAAATGTTTAATCCTTCTATTAGTTTGATAGGAAGTGTTAGTGTTATAGTCTAAGAAACAAAGAAACATTGCACAGAGACATGTAAGTAAAACCTAAGAAATCGATAGAAGGACAGAAAAAGTCTATCACAGTAGCAGAAGATAAACAACATAAAGAAAGTATGTACCTTGAAACCACGTCCACGTATATAAGATGTATTAAAAAAAAAAAACAAAATGATATAAATAACAGCTACAACGAATTAATTAACTAACAGCATAACAATAACAAAGGAAACCGTTAATCCCTTCAACTGTAACAAACATGCAGATGAATAAAAAAAAGAAGAAAGCAATTTATAAATAATAAAAAGTTGCTGTGCAAAAAAGATGTATAGAATTGTAAGACATTTAAAGATGAGACACTTGTCATTATATCTACAGACTTTATTTAAGCTTCAACTCTAATAATCACTTAATCTTTTATAGTTCTTCAGGTTTCTGCCCACTAAATGCCATGTCATGAGCTTCATCTGCCAGTATTTTTGCCGGCACCTCGACAATGCCCTCTATAAAACCGTCCAACGCTCGAGCCCACCCACTGCTGTAGCTGTCATGATGCGGCACTTCCACAACATGTTTCTTTTGTGACAGCAGCTTTTTCAAGGCTATGATCACCGATAGCAGTAGTGCAATTTTTGAAATAATCAATGCTTTGCCGGCCAACAAGAATAGACCTTTTAACATTATAGCGCCCACAAGACCAGCTTTGCCTGCCATCATCATCATAATTGGCATCATGTTTTTCATTTTTCCCCGACTTTCCTCCAGCGCATCAACGGGGCTTATGGAGACGCCCATATTAAGATTACCCTTTGGTTCAGTGTACACCACAAAATCTGCATTATCGCTAAATTTATAACGCAACATGCGGGAACGTATAAATTTCCACAACTTATTGGCCACGACAAGGCCCAATGTTTCCTCATCAGAATCTATTGATCGGGCCAAAAGTAAGTCATCCTCAATGTCATCGGGAAATTCATCAACATCTCTGCATGAATAAAAAAAAAACAAAAGAAAACGGAATGAAAAAAATATCGAACTTACCAATATATTAGAATTTTAAAATTATTTGAATATGTTCAATAAAACTAGTACAGAAATTGACTGATAAATACCATCTCCCGTACGACTATCGGTCGAATGGCCGTATAGTAAAACTGTAGATAATGTTACACCCAACAAACATAAAACATTAAATGCAATATCATATCTGGGCATATGGTCAAAGAAAACGTTTCAATTTAATTCGGACATAAATCTAAAAAGAAATCATAATTTCTAATGGGTGGGTTTAGCCTCCCGGTTTGCAAGGCTTCACCTGATGATTATTAGAAGTTAAATATTCTCAAAAGGGCTCGGCCGATATAGTACATAATCATTTCTGTGAAAAATTTCAATAAGCTTATATCTTTCACAAAATACTAGAATTCAGTGTATAGTATAACCTGGTGAAACACGCCTACTGGTGAAACACTGCGACGTTTAGCCGCTCGCCTCGAAGATACTGGCAAGATGCTGCCAGGCGTAGCAGACCCCGGAGTAGCCGTTATGCAGAGAATATTGCTGCTGTAGCCGAGGATGCCATGGAAGCGCCGTCGACATCGACCAGACGACGTGCCACGCAAATGGGTAGCAGTCGACAGCCTTTACAGCGAATTTTGGTACAAGATTTAAAGATGTTTCCGTACAAAGTCCAGACGGTGCATCAGCTGCCAATCGCGTCTAACATACGCTCAAACCAATTAATCACCAAGTGATGAGGTCCATTTCCATCTTAGCGGGTTCGTAAATAAGCAAAATTTACGCTTCTGGGGCACTGAAAATCCGCGTGTAACCCACGAAGAGCCATTACACCCGCTCAAAGTCACTGTATGGTGTGCTGTAGACCGGGTCGGTCCCCATACCAAATTTTGTTTTCTCCAAAGTCGAGGGCAAATATTAAAGATCACCTCGAGACAACTTAAAAAAAAAATTTTTTTTCCTCCGCCACCTCCGGAAAAACAGCCAAAATCGTTTTTTTATCACTGCTTTTTTGTTTGTGGCTCAATCATTAAATCAATGGCATCGGTGGATAGGTTTCGACGAGTACTACATTTGTCCTATAGATGTCGCTGACATATGACATCATCTTGTAATGATGGTCCCATTTAGAGCAATTTCTACCCCTAAAATTTTAAAATATTTTTTCCTAGGATTAAAGCCCTTTAAAAACCAAGAACATTTTGCTTTGGAAGTATACAGTTTTATTCAAAAACAAAAAAGTTACGAATGATAAGATGTATTTACAGCAGTGCTGTTCAAAAGTGAAAATGTAATTGTGTTGGTGAGAAAAAGAGAATTTCACTGTAAGAAATGTTAAATGGGTAAAGAGCAGTTTTAATGCATAAACATTAACATAATATATACATATATACATTAGATGCCTTTTTTGATTCCATATAAAATAGTTTAAAATTTTAATTATTAATATAGTTGTGTTTTTTTTGTGCATTAAAAAAAACATCGGCATACACCCGCTGCACATGTTCATTAAAAATTAAAAATTTTCTCGAGATAATTCATTTTTTTATCTATTTACCGACGAAATATAATTTTTATTACAAATAAAATCCCAAAAAGACCAAAGATATGTAATTACAGCAAATATTAATGCGACTCAAGTTTTGTTCCCTACTTTTTAGTTTTGCAATAATTTTTCATTTTGTTAATCATTCTTAGCGCTGATTCACTTAAATTTCGCACAAATGTTCAGTGTTGCAAATTGCATGGGAAGAATACAAGTGCAAAGTTATGTCTATATATTATTATAAATACTACCACTGTGGAGCAGGTATCTTTATAATTTCGTTTCTTGAATATTGGTGACGCTGAATATCTTCATCCGCATGCTTGAAAACACTGTTTGCGCTAAAAAGTGTGCAATAACTTGTATTTAATTTTTTTCCAAACGCTAAGAAGTATGCAATAGTTTTCTGTAATAATGCAAACAACAGGAAAAAATATTAATGTTGATGCTGTAAATACATCTTTTCATACGTAACTTTTTTGTTTTTGAATAAAACTGTATACTTCCAAAGCAAAATGTTCCCCGTTTTTAAAGGACTTCAATTCTGAGAAAAAATATATTTATATTTTAGGGGTAGAAATTGCTCTAAATGAGGCCATCATTACAAGATGATGTCGTATGTCAGCGACATCTATAGGACAAATGTAGTACTCGTCGAGACCTATACACCGATGTCTTGTATGGTACGATTGAGCCACACACAAAAAAGCAGTGATAAAAAAACGATTTTGGCTGTTTTTCCGGGGGGTGGGGAAGGAAAAAATGTATTTTTATTTAAGTTGTCTCGAGGTGATCTTTAATATTTGCCCTCGACTTTGGAAATTTTTTTCCGCGACCCGGTCTAGTGTGCTGTATGGTGAGCGCTACAGAGCAATGATCAACGCGTTCTTTTTGCCGCAACTTGATGAAATGGGTTTGGAAAACATGTGGTTCCAACAGGACGGTGCAACGGCACACACTGCACGTGCCACAACCGATATGCTGAAGGATGCATTCCTAATCTCCCGTTTTAGCGATTTGCACTGCCCAGCAAGATCGCCTGATTAAACCGCTCCAGACTTCTTTTTGTGGGGCTTTTTGAAGTCGCGGTTTTATGACAACAAGCCTCAGACTCTTGCAGCTCTTAAAGACAAAAGGGTTCAAATGACAATCAACTGTGGCGGCGGCCATTTACATGACATCATATTCGCGACTTGATGTAAAAAAAATTAAAAGACCAAATAAAAATAATCCACAAGAAGAACCAAAGTTTTTAATTTTTTTTTAAATTACAGCCAAAAAACATTGGAAGTTTACTTTTGCGCCACCTTGTATTACAAGGCAGTTACATGGACAAAATTCAAATACCCTTGAGTTGACCGCTTGGAAGATATAGAAGAAAAATTCATTTTATAAAAATAGGTAAGTTTGTATGGGAGGTAACAGTCGGCCGATGAATTCAATGTACTTACAAACCAGTACAGAAATTTCAGTCAGTTGAACTGACTGATAAATACCATCACCCAATATAAGATATTGTTTAAGTCTTGAGTTATTGAAATTAACCGATTTGTAATTAAAACCAGTTAGAAAGTTTCAGTCGGGCAACCCAACTTACATTTACCCTTACCCTCAGTAAAACAAATAATTTTCTATTATATTGATATTATTACTTAAATTCTAAAGTGGGCGGAGTGGTGCATTTGTATGGGAGGTACGAGAAGGGGTGTGGTTAGGCTTCCAGATTAATTCTCCATTACTTTATTCTGTCATAGCTTTACTAATTACAGAATTTGGGCACGATTGCCTTGGGTATACTGATATTATTAGTACATCCCTAAAGTGGGCGGAAAGGTACATTTGTATGGGAGGTACCATAAGGGGCGTCGCTAGACTTCCGATTTTTTCTCCAAAACTTTGTCCTGTTATAACATAACAAAATACAGAATTTAGGCACGATCGTGTCGAGTGTATTGATATTATTACCCTATTTCTAAAGTGGGCGGATTCCAGATTTTTTCTCCAAAACTTTATCCTGCTTAAACTTTACCAAATACAGAATTTGGGCACGATCGCGTTAGGTCTTTTAATAATATTAATCGATTTCTAAAGTGTGCGGTACCAAATGTGTATGGGAGGTACCAGATGGGGCGTGAATAGACTTCCAATTTTTTTCTCTAAAACTTTATCCTGTTATAGCTTTACTCAAAATAGAATTTGGGTGCGATCACGTTTAATTTATTGATATTATATCTCCATCTCTATAGTGGGCGGAAAGGTAGATTTGTATGGGAGGTACCAGAAGGGGCGTGGCTAGGCTTTCAAATTTTTTTCCAAAACTTTATCCTGTTATAGCTTTACTAAATACAGAATTTGGGGACGATCCCGTAAGGTATATTGATATTATTACTCGATTTCTAAAGTGGGCGGATTGATGTATTTGTATGGGAGGTACCAGAAGGGGCGGAGCCATGTAGCCCATTTGCAATACCGTAAGTAGTTTTGAGAAAATAATAACTCGTGCAAAATTTCAAAGCATTTGGTTGCGTCTTTCGAAAGTTATCGTGCGAACCAGCCGGACAGCCACCAGACAGACAGACAGACAGACGGACATGGCTCAAACGACTTAAAAAGTCATGAATCGAATTTGGTTCAAAGAAACCTAGGGTCTAAAGTCACTCCTTCTATGTGTTACACTTTTGGGTCGTATCAAATGATATATACCCTCATCCCTAAGGGTGATGGTATAAAAAGATATATATTGAAAACTGTAAGTGTCAACTCGGTCATTTGTATGGATGCTGACAAAAGGGGTGTGGCAATGGTTATGGTTTTCCGAGGGTTTGTCTGTTTTAATAAGGTATGTTGGTTGGTATGCAGACATCTCCTCCGCAGAGGAGATCACTTAGGTACATATGGACCCATTCTGACTATTATAAGCTTATTAAACTGTCCAAATGTTAATGTCCTCCAGCAATCCGTTTGAAAGTTATTGCAGAAATATTATTTTTCCACAAATAGGTTATTTTGTATGGGAGGTACCAGAAGAGATGTGTCTTAGGTTTTGGGTTTTTGAGGGTTTGTCTGTTTTTATAAGATTATTAAACTTACAAAATTAAAATATCCTCCAGTTATCCGTTTGGAAGTTATAGAAGAAATATATGTTTTCTAAAAATAGTTCATTTTGTATGGGAGGTACCAAAAAGTTCGACATAGACCATAAACATTCCGAAATCATATTTTGATAAGCTTACATCTTTTGTAAAATATGGTTGAATTCAGGGTGCTTACAAAAAAGATATGTACCGTGTGGTGCAGAAATTAGCCAATGGTTTAAACAAAGTTTGTAGTTAATTTATTTTTATAGTTTTTATCAATTTAATTCCAAAATTTTTGCTAAATATAAAATATTAATCTGTAGAAAATATAAACAACAACAAAAATATATCTAACATAACTGTAATTATATAAAAACAAAACATTTTCTAATTCTAACCATTGGCACACTTTTGCTTCAAAGTTTTGCTCATCTAAATTTAATAACACTATCCGACAGTCAAAATCGGAATGGTATGAAACCAACGGTCACGTCTACGAATCGAGATATATCGATTTGAAGTTAGTAACTATCATATATGGGAATATCTCATGTTTTAGGCTCATTTGTTATATTGTTATATGGTGGCGTATGAATTTTAAAAGTAATATTCCACTGAAATCATACGCCACGGAGTACAACAGTTTTATTGTAACTGTTACAAAATAAACCCAGTTCAAAGTCATTTGATGAATGGAAAAAGTAAACTGTTGCTTATATAGATAAACGTTATATGAACAGATTAAAGGAATTGTAATTTTTTTTTTTTTTTTTTAATTTGTTTGAGCAAAATCGGACTAGTGGTTCTCGAGTTATGTCACAAAAAAAGACCAAAGGTGACAATTTCCCCTATATGATAGTTACTTACTTCAAATAGATATATCTCGATTCCTAGACGTGGCCCAGCGAACCGCCGGGACACGATTAACTTCTTTTTTACCGATATAACTTTCCCCGGCAGTTTGAACCCTTTCCGACCACTGACCCCTACCATTTGTCTCACAGTGTAATTAATTAAGTATCATTTTGTTTTCTTCAACTGATCCATCCTATTTGGCGTATATTTACAAAATTTAGCAACATAATATACAGGTATTTTGTTTGATTCAGCCTGAACTCTCTCACACAGCTCATTAATACTTCTTGGGGTTTTTTATATTCTGGCAGCCGACTCTTTAAATAATCCCACAGGTTTTCGATCGGGTTTAGATCTGGACTCTGCGGATCTGGACACTCCCTGACCCCAAACACCTGTAAACTAAGGCATTTCTTGATAATTTTTGTAGAATGTTTTGTTTCGTTGGCATGTTACAAGATGACATTCTCTGGCCTATCTGATATTTTGGACAGGGCTAGTGGTAAATTATCTTGCAAAATGCTAATATAGTCTTCCTTTCGCATAACGGCTTCTATCCGTATATGAGGTCCCACACCATCTGGGGTTATAAGAGAACCACATCCGAGGTATATGGTTTGAGTTTGGCACCCGGATAGTTCTTGTTTTGAGTTGTTTGGATTTAAAACCAGTACAGAAATTTCAGTCAGTTAAACTGACTGATAAATACCATCACCCAATATAATATATTGTTTAAGTCTTGAGTTATTGAAAATAATCGATTTGTAATTAAAACCAGTTAGAAAGTTTCAGTCGGGCAACCCGACTTACATTTACCCTTACCATCAGTAAAACAAATAATTTTCTATTTTATTGATATTATTACTCGATTTCGAAATTGGGCGGAGTGGTACATTTATATGGGAGGTACGTGAAGGGGTGTGTCTAGGCTCCAGATTTATTCTCCATAACTTTATCCTGTTATAGCTTTACTAAATACAGAATTTGCGCACGATTGCGTTGGGTGTACTGATATTATTACTACATCCCAAAAGTGGGCGGAAAGGTACATTTGTATGGGAGGTACCATAAGGGGCGTGTCTAGACTTCCAATTTTTTCTCCAAAACTTTGTCCTGTTATAATATAACAAAATACAGAATTTGGGCACGATCGTGTCGAGTGTATTGATATTATTACCCTATTTCTAAAGTGGGCGGAGTGGTACATTTGTATGGGAGGTACCAGAAGGGGCGTGTCTAGACTTCCAGATTTTTTCTCCAAAACTTTATCCTGCTTAAACTTTACTAAATACAGAATTTGGGCACGATCGCGTTAGGTCTTTTAATAATATTAATCGATTTCTAAAGTGGGCGGTACCAGATGTGTATGGGAGGTACCAGATGGGGCGTGAATAGACTTCCAATTTTTTCTCAAAAACTTTATCTTGTTATAGCTTTACTCAAAATAGAATTTGGGTACGATCACGTTTAATTTATTGATATTATTTCTCCATCTCTATAGTGGGCGGAAAGGTAGATTTGTATGGGAGGTACCAGAAGGGGCGTGGCTAGGCTTTCAAAATTTTTTCCAAAACTTTATCCTGTTATAGCTTTACTAAATACAGAATTTGGGGACGATCCCTTAGGGTGAATTGTTATTATTACTCGATTTCTAAAGTGGGCGGAATGATGTATTTGTATGGGAGGTACCAGAAGGGGCGGGGCCATGTAGCCCATTTGCAATACCGTAAGTAGTTTTGAGAAAATAATAACTCGTGCAAAATTTCAAAACATTTGGTTGCGTCTTTCGAAAGTTATCGTGCGAACCAGCCGGACAGCCACCCGACAGACAGACAGACAGACAGACAGACAGACAGACAGACAGACAGACAGACAGACAGACAGACGGACATGGCTCAAACGACTTAAAAAGTCATGAATCGAATTTGGTTCAAAGAAACCTAGGGTCTAAAGTGACTCCTTCTATGTGTTACACTTTTGGGTCGTATCAAATGATATATACCTTCATCCCTACGGGTGATGGTATAAAAATTTAAATTCGACTTAAGTCCCGATAGATTGTCTGTTTGGGCTACTGTGTGTCGTCTGGTTTACAAGTTATAGCTCATAGAAGCAATGAGGTACCCGTGACGGCCCTATACCGCTGTAAAAGGGTAATCGGCCTCAATTAAGGAATTATCCCCAAAAATGTAAACTGGTTATATGGTCGTAGTCTGGTGGCCGACGCTAGATAGAGAGGTTCAAAGACTGAAATTCGAACGCATTATAAGAATGGTGGCAATCAGTTCAAATTGACACTAAGAACTACTCCAGCTAAGACACTGTTTATGAGACTGGTGGCAATCAGTTCTAAGGGGCACTCAGAACAACTCCAACTAAGACACTGTTTTTGATCCTCAACAGGTTACCCGCGGACATTGAGGCGAGGAAACTAGCAGCGAATACCGCAATGCGTTTACACGCCAAAAAAGCATGAATGCACAGGAACTATGGCCATGCCAAAATTCTGGAACTAATTAATGTAAGCCATCACACGCCTTGCCAGAACCTGTCTTCGATCCGGGTTTTATAAGAAGCATCCCGAATAGGTCCTACTATCATGACAATGACAATGCAATGGGGAGGATGTCCTCCTAAGTTTCACGGACATGAGTTCCACAACATGGGTACCTCCGCCGTGAACTCGGGAAAAGTTTACAATCTCATTTGTGTTCCTTGCATAAGAGGGCAATAGCTAATTGCGGAGAGACTGATCCTCATTGCTAAGAAGAGATGGGTGAGAGAACCCATTTGCAAGGCGACTAAACAAATTTGCACATCTCACAGTGGTCGTCCCCATTGGCCAAAAATAAAAAAATTAAGTCAAAATTCTGGGTAATACTGTGGAAACACTATCTCACAATAGATTTTGCTCTTTCAAATTACTTTTGTTTTTGCCTTATTCCACCTGTGCTCTTTAAGAATAGTTGCCAAAGGCAAGTGAAGGTCCAAAATAAAACGTAAAAACGTCTTTAAAAAAGATTGCTTCAACAATGAAAGAATTAAATATTGTAAAGGAAGGTATTAACTATTATTTAAAAGGATTAAAAACTTCTCAGCATATTGTGACTATTTTATTAAATTAATTTATTATATGTGCCTATTTAGTAATAACTCGTGTGTAGACTTAAATTTCACTTTGAGTTTTAGTTGCGAAGTCGATCGAAGTTAGCAACCAAATTTGTTGTAAAATAATTACCAATATTTAAGATTATATAATGTAAATATCAGCTGCGGAAATTTGCGGATTGTTGAGTTATCTTCAATAGAACAAAGCGGCCTCATCGTTTTCGGTGTCATTTTTTTGATTGTGTACTCTAAGAGAGGTCCTTGAATCCTTTGTCCGACATTGACCAAACTGTAGATTTAGTAATAGATTGATGGAATCAATGGATATGCCAACTTTGGTATGTCTACTATGAAATTAAATTTTTCAGGATCTAAGAGAGATCCATGAATCATTTTTCCGACATTGACCAAATTTTAGATTTAGTCATAGATTGATGGAATCAATTGATATGACGACTTTGGTGTGCCTACTATGAAATTTACATATTCAGGATCTTAGAGAGGTCCTTGCATCCTTTCACAGATTTTAACCAAATTTTAGAAATTGGTGTCATTAAAAGAAACTGTAATATGTGCCAAATATTATTCACCTATGAAAACTCCTTCTCCTCTTTGTATGAAACGGCAACCACTGTGCATCTGTGTAAAATTTGAACTTTATATAAAGAAAGGGACTTCCAAATTGAATAAAGCATGGTACAAAGGGGGGTTTTGGGTACATTTGTATGGGAGGTACCAGAAGGGGCGTGGCTAGACCTCCATTTTTTCCAAAATTTTATCCTGCTTGAACTTTACCAAATACAGAATTTGGGCAAGATCGAGTTAGTTCCATTAATAATATTATCCGATTTCTAAAGTGGGCGGTACCAGATGGGTATGGGAGGTACCAGAAGGGGCGTGGCTAGACTTCCAATTTTTTTTTCTTAAAAACTTTATCCTGATAAACCTTTAATAAATAACGAATTTGGGTACTCTCATGTTGGATTTATTGATATTATTACTCCATCTCTATAGTAAGCGGAAAGGTACATTTGTATGGGAGGTACCAGAAGGGGCGTGGCTAGACTTCTAATTTTTTTTCAAACCTTATCCTGTTATAGCTTTACTAAATACAGAATTTGGGCACGATCGATTGTTAGGTATATTAATAATATTAATCGATTTCTAAAGTGGGCGGTACCAGAGGTGTTTGGGAGGTACCAGATGGGGCGTGGCTACTCTACCAATTTTTTTTCTCAAAAACTTTATCCTGTTAAAGCATTTCTAAATAAAGAATTTAGGTACGATCACGTTGGATTTATTGACATTATTATTCCATCTCTATAGTGGGCGGATAGGTACATTTGTATGGGAGGTACCAGAAGGGGCGTGGCTGGACTTCAAATTTTTTTTCCAAATCTTTATGCTGTTATAGCTTTACTAAATACAGAATTTGGGTACGATCCCGTTGGGTGTATTGATATTATTACTCGATTTCTGAAGTGGGCGGAATGATGCATTTGTATGGGAGGTACTAGAAGGGGCGGGGCCATGTAGCTCATTTACAAAACCGTAAGAAGTTTTGGGAAAATATTAACTCCTGCTAAATTTCAAAACATTTGGTTGCGTTTTTCGAAAGTTATCGTGCGCACCAGCCGGACAACCAGACAGATAGACAGACGGACATGGCTCAAACGACTCAAAAAGTCGTAAATCGAATTTGGTTCAAAGATACCTAGGGTCTTAAGAGACTCTTTCAATGTGTTACACTTTTGGGTCGTATCAAATGATATATACCCTCATGCCTAAGGGTGATGTTATAATGATTTAGTGCTAAAACACTTTCTCCAACTTATCAAAATAAAATATTCTGCTTGTATATTCTTTGTCTATATTTCGGAGTATGTATGTGTATCAAATATTATCCTCTCCGCCCACTATTCGTTAATAGAATGTTTGTCTTCATATGAATAGTTGTAGTATCGGTTTATCATATTTTATTTTTCTAACTGCAGTTAAAAACACTTTTGGCACATAAAAATATATCAAAAAAATATCTCGTCCACATTTTTATATCTGTTGTGCTACGTATTACCTGCATATCAAACCTAAAAACTATATTGTCATGCCCCCACCCACAAATTAATATTTTGTCTACATATTCATATGGGTTGTGCCGAGTGCTATATGTGTACTTAATTTCATCTCTACGCCCATTCTGAAAATTAATCTGTAATGCCGAGTAATACTAATACTGTATACTCGCTCACTGATCGAAATTGTTGTAAAGAGTAGAGTGTTCAAATACCTCCTTTTTTTAAAACCCGGTTTCCGAGTTATTCGAAAAATAGATTTTTTAGAAAATCGAACTTCGAATACAGCATTTGAAAGAAACCCGGTTTAACCGTTTTTTCGGCTTTTTCCTAAAAAGTTAAAAATAAAAATGAAAAAAAAAATAATTTTATTTTTTTTTTTTTGTGTTTTTAGTTTCTAATAAATTTTTGGAATCTCTTTCATTTTATTTTTGTAAGTAGTATTTACTACACTACATTTTTGAAATATTTTTAGTTTTGTTTTTTAAAATAGTATTTAAGATATAGTATGCAATTTAAGTGTTAAATTTTGAGTCTATTCTTCTGTTTCGTTTTTATAAAGCTTGATACAGAAAACACGCGCTCACTAATTGTGGAAGTAGGATTAATTGGCAAAAGAGCTTTTAAAAGGATGTTGAGCTTTTCTGTCCTTTTATTTAATCTATCGAAATAGTTGAAATCATCATATAGGCTTGTGTCATTGCAATTTGTTTTCACTGATGGATTTTGGATGTTAATTATTGTTGTTTAAATCGTTGCAAAGACTAACATTGGGGGATTCCCCTATCTCACAATCTGAACTGTTACCAGACTCTATCGTTGTTGGGAAAATTGCAGGATAAAGTCTTTTAAGAAGTTCGTTCGCATATTCCATTGTAGGAAGCCTTTTTAGAATACTTAACACAGGATGAGCTTGTAGAATATTTTCCGGAGATAATATACGTAATTAGGGTATTCAATGTTTGTATTCTTCTTTCCTTAAATCTTGCTATAATTTTGTCTTACAGCTCCCGAGCTTATGCGGAGCTCATATTTTTTCAACATAAACGCATATACTCATTCAGCGTCGATTAGAGTCGCTGAATCATTTGATCATCTTTAATTTGATAATCTTTTAATTGCGGGCTGAAGCGCCGAGCTTAAATCTCTCAAAATTGATATTCCTTCCCCTAAAACCAAACGCGCATGGTTGACACATGGGTAAATTCTTAGAAACAACTAAATCGTTGCAGGTAAGGAGCTCCACCGGTGTTTTACAAGTTCTTTATTGTGCACATGGAAAACATAGCTCTGCAATTTTCTTGGTTTTTCTCTCGACTTGTTAAATGAATTAACTTACTTCCACAATTTTGCGATAATTTGAGACACGTTTATATGAGCTCGTATGATTTTTCACCTTCCATATTTCACTGCATTCATCATCGTCACTATAATCGTCGTAAAATGATAAAAAAAAACCAGCATAAGGTTTTAAATAATAAAACCGGTTTACGGTTTTTCGGTTTCGGTTTTGAACACCATAGTACCGAGTTATACCCAGTAGGAAGTTCCGTCATACACGACTTTGTCGTCAAAGCTGTCCTCAAAATAATATGTGAAAATTGTTTGTACTTGTCGTCAAAACACTCGGTTGACGACAAGCTGACCGACAAAATACTTATATTGTCGTGCATCAAAAACATTCAACAAAATCAAAGAGAAACCAGTACAGAAATTTCAGTCAGGTAAACTGAGTGATAAATACCATCACCCAATATAAGACATTGTTTAAGTCTTGAGTTATTGAAATTAATAGATTTTTAAAATATAATTACTTATGTATTATTTTTTGTCTGCATGTAGACGGCATGTAAACATACAAAATTTGACCTATTTGTGCAGAAGGTACAATTAGGGACAGCACAACATGTCTAATTTTTTTCTTAAATCAACGTTCAATGATCGCTTACCTTGGCAAACAGTTGGGTTTGCCTCCTAATACAAGATAAATTAACTGACCAGATTTCATTATCCCCCCAGGTGCCGGTTTAGAAGTTATGGGAGAAATATTAATTTTCCAAACAAAGTCATTTTGTATGGGAGGTACCAGAAGGGGTGATCCGATATAGTCCATATTCATTCCTGAGTAAAATCTTCATAACCGTACAACTTACGCAATATTTTACTGAATTCAGTGTACTTACAAAAAAGATATGTATGTGAGACTATGGGGGTGGGTTCGGTCATTTGTATTGGAGGTACCAGAAGGGGTGTGTCAAATAGTTAGGTTTTCTGATGTTTTGCCTCCTATCAGAAGATAAATTTACCGATCAATTTTCATTACCATCCAAGTGTCCGCTTGTAAGTTATGGGAAAAATATTAATTTTCCAAAAATAGGTAATTTTGTGTGGGAGGTACCAGAAGGCGTGAACCGGTATAGTCCATGTTCATTCCTAATTCAACATTTCATAACCGAACATCATACGCATAATTTGAGTGAATTCAGTTTACTTACAAGAAAACATGAGAGTTAATTCGGTCATTTGTATGGGAGGTACCAGAAGAGGTGTGGCAAGGGCTTCGGTTATCTTAGGATTTATCTAGTTTTGCAAGATAAATAATCTGACCAAATTCAAACATCCTTCAGTTGTGCGTTTGGAAGTTATGGAAGAAATATTAATTTTCCAAATAAAGGTAATTTTGTATGGGAGGTACCAGAAGAGGTGCGGCAATTCAGCCCATTTACAATCCCATAAGTTCCTTTTGAAAAATATTAATACTGGTAAATTTTCAAACCGATCCGTTAAGGATTACTCGAGTTATCCTGCTCACCAGCCATCTAGCCAGCCAGACAGACGGACATAGCTCAATCGTCTTAAAAAGTCCTGAAACGAATTTGGTCTTAAGATACTTGGGGTCTAACTCTTAATGCGTTACACTTTTTTTCGTATCAAATGATATATACCCTCATCCCTAAGGGTGTTGGTATACAAAATGTGTTGCTATAATAATGGAAACCAAAAATGGAATCCGACGTAAAAAATTAAACGGACGAGTAGACATCAGCAATTTTATAGTTAGAAATCTCGAATTAAGGTGAATACCGTATAAAAGTTTGGGCAGTAGTTTTCCAAAAGTATTAACAATTCGTCATACTAATAACAGCTAAAAATACATCTTTTAAAATGGCACCAATGTGTATACAAGGTCATACTAATATGGCTTGAATGACAATTTAAGACATACATTCAAAGAAAATTTGACCGACATTATCACCCATCAGGTCGTGCATGATTGGGCTGCACTAAAAGCCCCCCCAATGAAATAACGCCCAAACGAAAAATGAAATATTTCCCAAATGTTCTTCATACATTTTTGGGTGTTATTTCATATGAAATAACTCAAATTTTTTTGGCCCGTTTTTCATTTTTTAGGGAATTATTTCACTTCTCATTTGGAGTTTTCAATTTATAAAATAATCTCCAATGAAATAACACCCAACATATTTTTTAATTCGGGGCTTGTTTCATATCGTTTATAATTTGGCTGATATTTCACAATTTTTTCGGGGGTTATTTAATATTTAAAGCTGTTGGTTTTTGGGGGTTATAATTATATATAAATAGGCCTTTTACAAGAAAACTTTTAGCCTGTGAATCTATTACAATATCTTTTGAATGTTTACAGATAATATATTTCCATTATTGTTCATATTGACGGATAGAAAATCAACAAAATGCTACGAGCATTTTTCATTTTGAGAAAGATATCTAAGAATGGAAATTTTTTTAAATTTGTTAGAGTTCTTCAGAAGAAAGAATTCAATAAAATGAGAGAGATTGATTTACTTGTGCGTAAAAGGCAAATTGTCTTCCGAACTGCAAAAATAGAGCTGGGTTACAACGATCAGCGATCCACACGATTCATTTCAATAATTTTGCGACTTTGCTGTTGGTCCATATTGATCGGTGAAACTGACTCTTTTATGAATTTTGGGAATAATTTAATTTTCGTTGCTGATGGGGTTTATTTCATTGGGGGTTATTTCATTTTCATCATTGGGTGTTATTTCATATGAAATAAATCCCAAATATTGGGGGTTGTTTCGTCTTCGCTGTGGGGTTTATTTCATTTTTTTTTCGATGTTATTTCATTCACTATTTTTGGGTGTCGTGCATGACAAAGCCGACACTTGCGTTGTCAAGTGATGGTCTTACCAACCCACAACAATTCATTTTTATATATATTAATATTGTAATACATTACTCACCTGGTCTGCGTTACAGTTATCTTCCTATTGATCTCTATTGATGATTTTTTAAATATTCGATTCATGTATACAATCAGCTTTAACATCATACATGAGTGATTGTCCCTTTGCGTACATTTTGTATTCAGTTTTCTCAGAAATCCTTCCTCCAATTGATTGCGATTTACTGTTGGAATCTGTAGAAAATAAACAAATGCAAATTTTAATAAATGCAATTGCAAATTTGTATGCATGTAGTGCTAAGAAATCTAAATGCAATTAAAAGCAACAAGATAGATAGATATACATAAGTTGGTAACGGACGTGACAGTACGGTTGACACACGTAACTACTATGCAGGGAATCGTGCGTTCAATCACCTTAATTAGTTTGATTGACAGACACCAAATTTATGTGGAAGCACGCAAAAACCAATAAACTGTGGACGTAATAAGCTTATCCGTTTTTCTGGCTGGTTCTCATAAATTCTTCTTTTCTAAGAGCATATTTGCTTCTACATAGGTAGAATTCTGTTGAAAATTGCACACAAAATATTTACACTAAACTTCGACTAAGGCATGGAAATAGACTTAAGTTAAAACCATTACTGGCGAAATGTCGGGACAGGTATAGCTTATTTATTGACCGCTACAACTTTTCCTGGTAAGCAGAACACCCGTCAATTTGAGCCGTGGCACAGTGAACTAATTCGATTGGCAATATGTTCGTAAACGGGATGACGTTTGCAAGTAATGAGATTTCGTTTTTGAGTAATGATTTTTTACAGGAATTGAATGCTCATAGGCTTCAGTTTGCTAACAAAATACAGGAAAAGTATACCAGCTTTACCAGACAAAGAACCCTGGCAAGTGACAAAAACCCTTAAAGCATGTACGGACAACTTTGTCAGTAAGAGGCATTATAATTTTATGAAGATCAAAGAGGACATACTGTTTTACTGCGGGTCTATTAACGCTCAAAACAATTGTTTTTCTTCGAACACCTCAATCCGTTTCCATTATGATTGAAGTGTTTTAGATCTTCGAATTTTCGAAGTAACAACGCGAGAAGCATCCTATACCTCATTCATGGAGTGTAAAGTAAATTAAATTAAGTTTTATGTTTATGAAATGTGAAAATTAATACCAAAAATGCATCACATCAGTATTTTTTTAAATGAATATTTAAAATTTTACTCAAAAATTCCGTCTCGCCTACAATTTAAAAGTTTAAGAGCACAAAGAATTTATATATTAATTACTACATAATAAGTGTAAGTTATTCAATACTAAACGAAGAGGATATAAAAATAATAAACAACAAGGTAATTGAAATGCGACACTGATATAACCAACCAGTACAGAAATTTCAGTCAGGTAAAGTGACTGATAAATACCATCACCCAATATAAAATATTGTTAATGTCTTGAATTATTGAAATTAACCGATTTTTAATTTAAATTATTTATATATTATTATTTGCCTGCTTGTGGAGCATAAGCGGTTGTAGATAGAACTTTCGTTCATAATACCAGATGTCTAGAGACACGTAGCAAAGCCGTAAAAATTTAAGTAATCTGTTTAGAAGGTACCATTAGGAACAGTACAACGTGTCCGTTTTTTTTCGTAAATTAACGTTCAATTGCCGCTTACTTCGGCAAAATTTGACTAAATTCACTGTACACACAAAAAAGAAGTACATGTAAAAGGGGCTATTTCGGACTAAATTTAATTATTCCCCAGATGCCCGTTTGGATGTTATGGAAGAAGCAAAATTTTTCAAAAATAGGTCATTTTGTATGGGAGAAACCAACCGATATAGATATTAATCGCCATGGTGTCTTTAGAAAGAAGACACAATGTGCATTCCGATGGAAACAGAGATCAAAGTTTAGTCTTTGATTTATTTTATGTCAGAAAACGGGTTTTAACGCCTGATATCTCGGGAACGGATAGAGATATTGAAAATATGTTTATATACTTTTTTGTAGATATTGACCTGATATATGCTAAATTGTTGAATTATATGGCGGGTTGCAATAATATATGTTACATCGCAATAAAATTTCAAAAATTTATGTTAATTTTTTTGCATCAAATATCTCGATATCTGTATGAGATATGGTAAGTCCAAACATATACTACTACTACACCTATTCAACGGCATATTATTAGTTGGTCTATTTACAACAACAACAAAAATTCAGCGACGATAAACTGGTGGTCAACATCGAACTTTGACCTCTTTGCTGCACACTATAATGTCTAACTATCGATTTGAAATATATATATGCTACCAATACCTTTTATTTAACGAAATTCTCATATAAGGAACACTCTATCGTACATCTTATGTAAAATTTGAATTACAACAATGGTAAGTGTCGAAAACTATGAGGGTAAATTGTGTCATTTGTATGGGAAGTACCAGAAGGGGTGTGTCAAATAGTTAGGCGGCACCAAAAGGGGTGAACCGATACAGTTCTTATTCACTTACTTCACTTACTTAAGTGGCCCATTACAACTTACGAATATGGTTCATAAGTTTGAGGCCTGAAGTACTAAAGAATTCCACACGCTTCGGTCTTGTGCGTGTGTTTCAGATGGTGGCACGTCGCCTACCACTTGGTCCTTCCAAAGCAGTTTGGGTCTCCCTGCTCTGCGCCGCCCTTCAGGTTCGCCTTCAAACACCTTTCTCGCTGGAGCATTTACATCCATCCTGGCAACATGACCCAGCCATCGTAGTCGTTGCATTCTGACTCTTTTAGCTACGTCGATGTCGTGGTAAAGCTCATACAGCTCATGGTTCATCCGATGGCGAAACTCGCCGTCGACACAGATAGGTCCATACATTTTTCGGAGTACTTTTCTCTCGAATACTCCCAGGTTTTGTATGTCCGTTGTCGTAAGCACCCATGATTCGGCAGCATACGAAAGAACGGGTAAGATTAGCACCTGGTAAAGCTGTTTCTTAGTATTCCGAGATAAGGTGGTGTTACTAAAGTGCTGCCGAAGTCCGTAGAAACATCTACTGGCTAGCACTATTCTCCGTTTAATTTCTTGGCTGACATTATTTTTCTTGATGACGGAAGATCCGAGGTAGGTAAACTCGTCGACTACCTCAAAACAATAATTGTCAACGGTGCATCCCCAACGAGAGGACTCTTTGTTCGTCAAAATCATTATTTTTGTTTTGTCCTCGTTAACCGCTAAACCCATTTTTGCTGACTCCTTTTCTAGTGATGAGAAAACTGCAGTAACATCCCGCAGATTTCGACCAATGATGTCTATATCATCGGCATAGGCTAGTGGCAAGTGGCTCTTGGTTCTTATTCACTCCTGACTCAAATTTTCATGCGTACAACTTACGAAAAATTTGAATGAATTCAGGGTACTCACAAAAAAATATATGTATGTAAGACTATGGGGGTAAGTTCGGTCCTTTGTATGCGAAATACCAGAAGGGATGTGTCAAATAGTTAGGTTTTCTGAGGTTTCGCCTCCTATCACAATATAAATTAACCGACTAATTTCCGTTTGGAAGTTATGGAAGAATTATTATTTTTCCAAAAAAAGGTCATTTTGTATGGGAGGTACCAGAAGGGGTGACCCGATATAGTCCATATTAACTCTTGATTCATATTTTCATAAGCGTACAAATTACTCATAATTTGACTGAATTCAGTGTACTTAGAAAAAAGATATGTTTGTAAGACTATGGGGGTGAGTTCGGTCATTTGCATGCGAGGTACCAGAAGGGGTGTGTCAAATAGTTAGGTTTCCTGGGGTTTTGCCTCCTATAATTTTCATTACCCCCCAAGTGTCCGTTTGGAAGTTATAGGAGAAATATTAATTTTCCAATTATAGGTAATTTTGTTTGGGTGGTACCAGAAGGCGTGGACCGATATAGTCCATGTTCATTCCTGATTCAAATCTTCATATAGTGAGTCAAATAGTAAGGTTTTCTGAGGTTTTGCTTCCAGGGGCAAGAAAAATTAATTTTCATTACCCCCAAAGCGTCCGTTTGGAGAAATATTAATTTTCCAAACATAGGTAATTTTGTATGGGAGGTACCAGAAGGCGTGAACCGATATAGTCCATATTCATTCCTGAGTCCCATTTTCATTAATTTTCATTACCCCCAAAGCGTCCGTTTGGAGAAATATTAATTTTCCAAACATAGGTAATTTTGTATGGGAGGTACCAGAAGGCGTGAACCGATATAGTCCATACTCATTCCTGAGTCCCATTTTCATAAGCGAACATCATACTCCAAATTTGAGTAAATTCAGTTTACTTACAAAAAAGATATGTATGTAAAACTATGGGGGTCAATTAGGTCATTTGTATGGGAGGTACCAGAAGGGGTATGGCAAAGGTTTCAGTTTTCTTAGGGTTTGTCTACTTTTGCAAGATAAATAAACTGATCAAATTTAAATATCCTACGAAGTTATGAAAGAAATATAAATTATCCAAAAATAGGTAATTTTGTATAAGAGGTACCAGAAAGGGTCGGGCTATTTTGCCCATTTACAATCCCACAAGTTCGTTTTGAAAAATATTAATACTGGTAAATTTTCATACCGATCCGTTAATGTTTACTCAAGTAATCCTGCTGGCCAGCCATCCAGCCAGCCAGCCAGCTGGACATAGCTCAATCGTCTTAAAACGAGCCCAACACCAGAGCTCTCTTAGTGGCTTTGGCAGACCCAAAAAAAACTAGAATTGAGTGCGGCGGCATGATTAGGCAGCTCTGCTTAAATAAAACGACTATTATGAAAACTTGAAGAAAATAAAAAACAAGAACTCCTCCAAATGTTGACGACTCCTGCATACTTTATAAGGACCACGGTTTAAGTATATGCACCTGGAATTTTCGAACTTACTACAGAGAGAATGACGTCACGGTCGCGACGTGAGCTACTGAGGCAAATATGCGCTGCAAAAATGGAGGGAACACATTTGTACTCTGCTCGTACCCGAAAGCAGCATAAGTGACGAATGGCTAATGGGATTGATGGGTAAATTTCAGATCTGCCAAATAAGACAGAATAAATATAACGGGGTTTAACTATGCACACAGTCGCTGTATGAAACTCCGAATTATAAATGAAAATTGAATACAGTGCCCAAGCCCGTTCGGTACCTCCACACAAGTTTTCCTATTTTTCCTTAGTTTGTAAACGGATTACTTTAGTTGTAATGTGCACACAGTAAATTTTCCGGTTTTACCATTTATGGGATGACCAGACTTAGGAATGAAAATGTCCCTGCCTGTACTGATACCTACAATACAAATTGACATATTTTCTAGATATCTTTATTACTTCCACATTTGTTACTATTTAATTCACTTTCAAATCGTGTTTGTAAACAAATATAAAGTGTTAGTATTCACTACAAATATTGTAAATGCCAATGTAAGCAACATACCTACAATGAATCGGAATCAGGGCAAAGCGTAATGCCAATACAAATTATAAAGTTACCACCAAAGGGATGTCATGGCGGTTTTTCCACCCTCTCATGCCTAACTTCACCATTTACCTTCAAACTAAAATTTTTTGTCGGAAATTGCACTTATCCTAATTGGTAATGGAAAAGTGTTTAACCCTAGACGGGTAATCTTCGTCGATTCGACGAACACTGTTGCTTTTTTTTCAAATATCTCTCTTATTTTTCACAATATTCTGTTGCATTTTGCAATAGCGTTAGTTTGTGATGTTTTTTTCAAGCTATGCTGGCATATGACAGCATTAGTTAAGCGTAATTGTTATATTTTTGCAATAAACAAAAACTCGCGTCGTCGAAACGACGAAGGTTACCTTTTGTGTGACTTTTTGCTCTTGCAAAAAAGTCACCAAATCCAAAAAATATTTTGATTTTTTAAATTAAAATATATAAAATATCGGAATTACCAGATGATTTAATTGAAAATTGTGAAAATGCTCCTAAAGACCCCAATTGCGATTCAATGATCGAAGATAAAATTGAAAAATATGTCGAGGAAGATGTATTTTTGCATGTGGAGGAGTACGACTGCAATGACGATATTATACCAGATTGGGTGATGAAAATAATCGAAATTACGAATAATGTGTAAAAAAAACAATTCGTGGGAAACAAATAAAATTTTGGTCCACTAAAAATAAAATGATGTAAGGCGTGGAATAAATATATTGCATCAAAGGTGAGAACCGACTAGTGAAGCATTTGGCCGAATTAACCCCTTATCGTACTTTTAACAATTCGAATGCGACGATATTTCGGACGAAATTGTAAATTAGAAGAACGTTGAAATTGAGAATCGCGTTCAACCACACGAGTTTTTGAATAAATAAATTCTGGCCTTTTTGAGCCTCTTTAATCAATAATAAAGAGAAAAAAATTCTGAAAATAACTTTTTATGAAATTTTCGAATGTTGGAAACGAAAAAGAAGAACAAAAAAACTCAAATTTTTTAAAAATTGTTCTTTCGAAAAAAGAAAAATGCAAAAGATTTTTTGTTATACCTGTATGTGGGAAGCACAAATTCTAACTTGTGCCTACTATACAAGGACATAATTTCTCGAAGTGTTTTTTGTTTTAATTGATAAAATTAAGTGTAATGTAAATTTTTTTGCACAAGTTGAGAAGCCGTGTCTATTTTATTTTATACTAAAGAACTATTTAAATACTAGTATCTACTTGAGACCAAAAAAAATGGGCTGAAAAGAGACATGCTCGAAAATTAACCAAATAGCTTTAAAATTATACAGTTTGTGTGTTTTCTTCTTCGCTAGAGTCTATAATAGATTAAATATGATGTTTCGGACTGGTACGCTAGACTTTTTGCTAAAAATTTCCATGTCAAAAAGGACTTCGTCGAATCGACGAAGATTACCCTTAGTGTGTGTAAAATATGATTACCCTTCTAGGGTTAATAAAAAGTTTCCGAACTGTAATTCAAAATAAAATTAGGACAAATAATATAACCCCAAATGGTCTGCAGATATTTAACAATGTCGAAAATTATATTTTTAATATTAAGCTTATTAAGGGAACACAGTATATGGAAAAATTGCCCGCGATTACATTATTATATACAATAGGTAGGTTAAGTGAGCATCTGAACTCTTAACTAAAGCCAACAAGTAAACAATTTCTGTGAAATTCGCTAAGAAATATGAAGTTGAATAAGGATTATCTTTTTTTTTAATTTTCTATTACGTTATTGTAAATGGGTTTCTTTAAATAATTGTTTACTGTGTTCGCAATTCAATTGCCAAGCATTTAAACCAAAATCAAATAATTCATACCCACACAATATAAAGAGTTTAAACCATAGAAATTTACAGTTGTGTGCTGACAGGCGATACTGTATTTCCTTAATAAACCATAGTGGGTGTTTCTCGATTATTTGCATTCAATTTCGTAGAAACAATATGTTGATAGCTACAGTTTCTTGTTGGTCATCGTGACCGCACTATTTTACAATCAATCATTTTTTTATTGTAATGGTTCGTTCTAAATGCTGTAATAACACTTTACAAATATTTAAGAAAAATACGCCGCTGTAAGCTGTTGCGTCTATCACATAATGGTTATTTTTTTTTTTCAAAGTAAACAACACGCAAACTTTACCACAATACAAAAAATTGTGCACAAGACTTGAAAACTGCCAGCACATGCTTTAATACACACAAAAGCTCTACAAATTGTGGCTACGTTGGCAATTAAGAGTAAATTTGTTTTTCGGTCCAAAAGGTTCAATAATTAAAAGGGTTAAATGAGCAACTCCAAAATTAGTATTTTGGTTAATGTGATGGCAATAATTTGTGATATAATAGAAATTTATGATTTGTGTATCTCATGCACTCTTAGCGACAGCGAGCGTCAACAACTAATAAGTCTGGACCTATTTGTTTGCTAACTTCCTTAATAATACTGATGAATTTAAATATTGTGAATACCCCGCGTTAGAATTTTCTCGACCTTGATTGATTGAAGTGTTTATTTATACAAGGATAAAAATAGAAAAAATATTATTTGTTTTTATATTGATAAATAAATAAATAACATTAATATTGCTTTAAAATAATTATAGATGTTTACTAGGGTGGTCGGAAGTTATATGGGGGAACAAAAATGATAAGTCTATGCAGAGTTTACGATAGCCAAAGTTTGAGCACGATTGGAGTGTGTTAACCCGTGCAGCTTTAGGCTTATAGTTTTTCAGCTCCTACAGCCAGGTTTTGGGGACATAACTCAATAACGACTAGTCCAATTTTGATGAAACAAAAACCCGAAATTAAGGAATTTAAATTCCTTATATGATTTCTCTGCATAATCAATTTGCCTAAAAAATCTATTAAAACCAGTACAGAAATTTCAGTCAGTTAAACTGACTGATAAATACCATCACCTAATATAAGATATTGTTTGTCTTGTGTTATTGAAATTAACCGATTTGTAATTAAAACCAGTTTGAAAGTTTCAGTCGGGCAACCCGACTTACATTTACCCTTACCCTCAGTAAAACAAATAATTTTCTATTTTATTGATATTATTACTCGATTTCGAAATTGGGCGGAGTGGTACATTTATATGGGAGGTACGTGAAGGGGTGTGTTTAGGCTCCAGATTAATTCTCCATAACTTTATCCTGTTATAGCTTTACTAAATACAGAATTTGCGCACGATTGCGTTGGGTGTACTGATATTATTACTACATACCAAAAGTGGGCGGAAAGGTACATTTGTATGGGAGGTACCATAAGGGGCGTGGCTAGGCTTTCAAAATTTTTTACAAAACTTTATCCTGTTATAGCTTTACTAAATACAGAATTTGGGGACGATCCCTTAGGGTGTATTGATATTATTACTCGATTTCTAAAGTGGGCGGAATAATGTATTTGTATGGGAGGTACCAGAAGGGGCGTGTCTAGACTTCCAGATTTTTTCTCCAAAACTTTATCCTGCTTAAACTTTACCAAATACAGAATTTGGGCACGATCGCGTTAGGTCTTTTAATAATATTAATCGATTTCTAAAGTGGGCGGTACCAGATGTGTATGGGAGGTACCAGATGGGGCGTGAATAGACTTCCAATCTTTTTCTCTAAAACTTTATCTTGTTATAGCTTTACTCAAAATAGAATTTGGGTACGATCACGTTTAATTTATTGATATTATTTCTCCATCTCTATAGTGGGCGGAAAGGTAGATTTGTATGGGAGGTACCAGAAGGGGCGTGGCTAGGCTTTCAAAATTTTTTACAAAACTTTATCCTGTTATAGCTTTACTAAATACAGAATTTGGGGACGATCCCTTAGGGTGTATTGATATTATTACTCGATTTCTAAAGTGGGCGGAATAATGTATTTGTATGGGAGGTACCAGAAGGGGCGGGGCCATGTAGCCCATTTGCAATACCGTAAGTAGTTTTGAGAAAATAATGACTCGTGCAAAATTTCAAAACATTTGGTTGCGTCTTTCGAAAGTTATCGTGCGAACCAGCCGGACAGCCACCCGACAGACAGACAGACAGACAGACAGACAGACAGACAGACAGACGGACATGGCTCAAACGACTTAAAAAGTCATGAATCGAATTTGGTTCAAAGAAACCTAGGGTCTAAAGTGACTCCTTCTATGTGTTACACTTTTGGGTCGTATCAAATGATATATACCTTCATCCCTAAGGGTGATGGTATAAAAAGGGATAATTCCACGTAAACCGGCCCTATACAGAAAAAAATATTATTCTATATTTTAAATAAAAATCAGTCAATTAATATGTAAAAGAGAACGATAATTATGGACAAATGGAAAAAAATATATTTTTTTTAATTTTTATCAATTTGGCAACAGTTTGAGATGTGCATATAACAAACGCTCTTATCTCCATCTTTATACGCTAGGATGTACATTAACATTTTCTTATATTCCATTTGTCTTGATAAGTAAATACTGTTATCTCCGGAAAGACTTCTGTTTGCTTTCTCATGAGGTTTTGGCTTTATATGTTTTATAATAAAAGTTTTATGAGAAAATAGAAATATACGAATTTTGTGTCACACCCGTCCCCGTAAATATGACAAAAGTTTAATAAAATTGTTAGTTTGCATGATAAAACATTAATATTTTCCAATAATAAACAATGTAAGTGCAATTAATAATATAGTGAAATTTTGTGAACATTTATTTAAATATTTCAGTATTTTGTTGCAGAAAACGTTTAGTCACACCTGTCCCTGGGTAAAACATAAGCCACGAAAAACACAATGTTTGGGTTTTCTCAAATATGATTGACATGAAATTTTTTTGCTACTAGTCATGGTAACGGCAAGTACATACATAAGTGCATTTTCTATGCCAGCCTCCTTAGGGTGTTTAGATACGGGGTAGGTATGTTAGAGAAAAATGTAAGGAGGAAAATACTAGTGGGGGTCGGATAAACATTTAACCCCATTAGGAGGCATCATGGTAACGGCAGGAGCTAATTTAAAAATATAAAAAAAGTATGGAAACCACCTTAAGGGTTGAAAATAGAGGGTAGATATGTTTTGAAAAAAAGTTGGGGTTTCAAAAAACCACTCCAATGTTTACATGTACATTAATTGATGTGTTTTAAATACGGTAAAAAATTAATCAAAAAGCCCGACATTTTTTGTGTGTGTATTGTAATATGAGGGGCTTAAAGCACAAGAGGTTGAAGTGAGTAAGTGACAAAACAAAGAGGTTAAAGTTAAATTGCAATTAAGAATGTTAGATGCTATCTGCAAAAAATGGGTTGTTTACATACAAAAACACCCAAAAATAACTTGCAAGTAGGAAAAATTTATATAGGTATTTCCAGCGTTAGGACGGACGATTTCATAGTAAAAAATTGCGGTTATTTACCCGTAACTCAAGATTTTGGAGGTTTTGTAAATTTGAAAGACAGATTCTTATGGTGCGTACCAGCACCTACCAGCAAAATAGTATAATTTCCCAGGTATTGCTTTTGTTGTCGCTCTGTGTTATCCATAGAAAAATGCGTGTGTCCGCAACGCACATTTAGTTTAAAGTGGCATAAAATGTAAAAGTATTTTAAATGTGAAGTAAGCTGTTTATATAACCCCAATATGTCTTCTTTATTTCACAAAAAATAATACACTAGCCACATAAGAAATTTCGCTAAAATTCACAAATTTTCGTAGACCCTTCAAGTTGCTGTGGAAAATTGTGTATGTCCGCAACGCACTTTGTATTAGTGATAATTTTGAATACAATATTTTTAGTAAAGTTTCATTAAAAGAACACTATAGTAAAATACAGTCAAAAACTTCATTTTTTAATGTGAACATAATCTTCAAAATATTTTAATTTTTCAAGAAAACTACAAAATAAGAAAAAAACGTGCGTCCGCAACCCCAGGAAATACCCATATAATTGAACTGTATACAAACTTTAATTTCTTCATATTTTTGGAGTTTATTTTACTAGGTCATACTAATCTTAAAATGGTGTCACATTAGTCACATTAGTGTGGGTCGAAAAAAAAAGTTCATGTGGACACTAACTTTTTTTAATTCGTGCACCCTACGTTCGGCCCAAATATGTTATAGTGCGCTGCCTTGTTTTTTGGCGTCCTATCGAAACAAAACTCATATCGTTGTTCTTGTTTTTTCAAAGTCCCCGTTTTTCTCTATGGACACTTCTGACTTCTATGGTGACTATTGACATCCTGCATTTCGTTTTCTATATCCACATAACATCCGTCTTTTTAACAAAAAGTGTTTTATTAAGAAAAAGTATTTTTTTTGCAACACAATCAAAAACAATATAAACAATTACCTACATCACAATTCTTGTGGACTTTCTACGGTATATTTTACAGAATTTGATCTGAAAGTCATAATGTTGTAAAAGCTCAAATTTCTGCGGTCGTTGTCTTCTAATGCACATTCTGAGCAAAAATCAAGTTCTAGACCCTGAGTCTGCCAGTAACTGAACGTTTTAAAGCTTAACATTCTTGGTAATCACAGCTTTTTATACCATCACCCTTAGGGATGAGGGTATATAACATATCATTTAATACGAAAAATAGTGTGACGCATTAAAGGACACGAGTTAGACCCCGCAGTATCTTATGACTAAATTCGTTTCAGGACTTTTTAAGATGATTGAGATATGTCCGTCTGTCTGACGGGATAGCTTGCTGGCCGGCTGGTGAGCAGGATAACTCGAGTAAACCTTAACGGATCGGTAGGAAAATTTATCAGTCTTAATATTTTTTAAAACGAATTAATGGGATTGTAAATGGGCAGAATAGCCCCACCCCTTCTGGTACCTCCCATACAAAATTACCTATTTTTAGATAATTAATATTTCATTCATAACTGTCAAACAGACGACCAGATCATATTTGAGTTTGGCCAGTTTATTTATCTTGCGATAGTATACAAACCCTAAGAAAACCGAAACCTTTGCCACAGCCCTTCTGGTACCTCCCATACAAATGACCTAATTGACCCTCATAGTTTTACATACAAATCTCTTTTGTAAGTACACTTAATTCAGTACAATTTTGGGAAAGATTAAAAGATTATAAAATTAGACTCAGGAATGAATATGGACTATATCGGTTCACGCCTTCTGGTACCTCCCAAACAAAATGGCCGTCAAAAATCCAACATCGATTGTTGAAGCCTGTTCAACAGCTAATGAGTGGGGTATCTTCCCCTATGGCACAAGGCGCCAAGACACTCAACACATATTTATCTTTAGTTTTTAATTTGAGTTATTTTCTTTTTTGTACATGAAGTACTTCACTCCCACGAAGAGCTTATTTATGTCTTTTTTCATTTCCCCTTTTTTTCTTTATATAAAAACCGTTGTTTCGCTTAGCGGACTTCTAATTTTTTGTTAAAATAGTCTATAAGTTAAGTTAAGATTTTGAAGTCAAAGACGGTCACATAGACCTGAAATAAACTTGTAAAAATTTAACCTTTAGACTTTCAACTTAAGAAAGGAAATTTTAACTTCAATGTTCCATTATTTGGATTCCAGTAATTAGTTGAGAGCAGAAATTCCCCGCGCAGTTTTGGAAAGCTGCGCAAACCAATGCATACATATTAATGATGTGTTATAAATAGCGTAAAAAATCAATCAAAATGTCCGACATATTTGTATGTGGGCTTGAAGCACGGGAGGTTCAAGTGAGTAAATAAGTAAACAAAGGGGTTAAAATTAAATTGCAATAAACAATGTTAGAAGTCAGGAAAATTGCACATATGAATAATCCTTGTGGTTTAACATTGTTTTAAAGTTTCTAAATAAATGAACTTGTACCACGAAATAATGTTAGTAATCTACACTTATTAATATAAAGAGGAGCTCTTTGTGAGTTTGTATGTAGGTAGTTATTTTCTAAACTACTCATTCGATTTAAAAAATTCTTTAACCAGTAGAATGCTACTATGTAACCAAAAATGTGTATCGGCGGACCAAAGCAAGCGACAAAATCAAAATTCCCAACCACAAAATTCCCACACTTTTTATACCATCACCCTTACGGATGAAGGTATATATCATTTGATACGAGCCAAAAGTGTAACACATAGAAGGAGTGACTTTAGACCCTAGGTTTATTTGAACCAAATTCGATTCATGACTTTTTAAGTCGTTTGAGCCATGTCCGTCTGTCTGTCTGTCTGTCTGTCTGTCTGTCTGTCTGGTGGCTGTCCGGCTGGTTCGCACGATAACTTTCGAAAGACGCAACCAAATGTTTTGAAATTTTGCACGAGTTATTATTTCCTCAAAACTACTTACGGTATTGCAAACGGGCTACATGGCCCCGCCCCTTCTGGTACCTCCCATACAAATACATCATTCCGCCCACTATAGAAATCGGGTCAATACACCCTACGGGATCGTCCCCAAATTCTGTATTAAGTAAAGCTACAACAGGATAAAGTTTTGGAAAAAATTTTGAAAGCCTAGCCACGCCCCTTCTGGTACCTCCCATACAAATCTACCTTTCCGCCCACTATAGAGATGGAGAAATAATATCAATAAATCAAACGTGATCGTACCCAAATTCTATTTTTAGTAAAGCTATAACAGGATAAAGTTTTGGAGAAAAAAATGGGAAGTCTATTCACGCCCCATCTGGTACCTCCCATACACACCTTGTACCGCCCACTTTAGAATTCGATTAATATTATTAAAAGACCTGACGCGATCGTGCCCAAATTCTGCATTTGGTAAAGTTTAAGCAGGATAAAGTTTTGGAGAAAAAATCTGGAAGTCTAGACACGCCCCCTCTGGTACCTCCCATACAAATGTACCACTCCGCCCACTTTAGAAATAGGGTAATAATATCAATACACTCGACACGATCGTGCCCAAATTCTGTATTTTGTTATGTTATAACAGGATAAAGTTTGGAGAAAAAATTGGAAGTCTAGCGACACCCCTTATGGTACCTCCTATACAAATGTACCTTTCCGCCCACTTTAGGGATGTACTAATAATATCAGTACACCCAAGGCAATCGTGCCCAAATTTTGTAATTAGTAAAGCTTTAACAGGATAAAGTAATGGAGAATAAATCTGGAAGCCTAACCACACCCCTTCTCGTAACTCCCATACAAATGTACCACTCCGCCCACTTAAGAAATCGAGTAATAATATCAATATAATAGAAAATTATTTGTTTTACTGAGGGTAAGGGTAAATGTAAGTTAGGTTGCCCGACTGAAACGTTCTAGCTGGTTTTAATTACAAATCGGTTAATTTCAATAACTCAAGACTGAAACAATATCTTATATTGGGTGATGGTATTTATCAGTCAGTTCAACTGACTGAAATTTCTGTACTGGTTTGGAGACAGTTTCATAAAATCCCCATATAAACCATATAAACGATCATGAAAAGCTTAAAAGATAAAGAATTTAAACACCAGTACAGAAATTTCAGTCAGGTAACATCATAAATACTTTCTTCAGACAAACTACAATACAGAGGGAGCAAATATAAACTTTTCTTTCTGCCATATAGAGCGATCCTATCTAGTGTACTAAGAAAATAAAAAAAATACATACTGCTGGGGGTGATATTTGTAATTGTATAAGAGGTTCCAGAATAAGTATGGAACCTTCTCTGTGGTTTATCCTACTGTTGCAAGTTATTGAAAGTGGCATTATTCGAATATCCTGCAGCTCGAAAGTTATAGGTCGAAATATTAATTTTCAAAATATAGATTATTTTATATGGGAGGTACTCGAAGAAATCAGCCGATATAGTGCATATCGTTACCTTAATATACAAAGGCCCTAACTCATGAAAAACGAAGTTTACAGGAGGAGGAAAAAACTTAATAAAACAAGAAACACACTAGATACAAAAACATTTAAAATTCAGTTTTTTTTTTTATTAACATCAGACAAATTCAAAATTATAATAATTTTTTTAATATTTACATTTTTAATTAATTTGTATGACTTAGAATCGACAAAAAACACGATTTCAAAAAATTATGAGTTGGGGCCTTTCTATATTAAGGTAACGATATTCATTCCTGAGTCAAATTTCATTAAGCTTTTATCTTGCTCAAAATAAAACCTATTTCGGGGCACTTAAACAAAATTGTGTAAAACTATAAGGGTGAATACGGTGGCATACGTTTCCGGTTTCAAAGCATTTGTATAGTGGGAGGTACTATTAGAAAATAGTTGAACTACTCAAATTTAAATATTTCCCAGCTGTCCATTTGGAATTTATGCTAGAAATAATGATTTTCCGATAATAGGTCATTTTGTATGGGAAGTCAAATTTTTAAAAGCGTACATTTTTTGTATGGAAGCTACCAGAAGGGGTGTGACAAAGGTTACGGTTTTCTGACGGTTTGTCTGTCTTGGCTTACAAGCCCAAATTCTAATCTCCTCCAGTTGTCTACATGACAGTTATTGGAGAAATATTAACTTTGCAAAAAAAAAGTTATTTTGTATGGGAGGCACTGAAGGGGTGGGGTTATTCCGTCCAGTTACAATCCAATTACTTCGTTTTCGAAAAAATTTATACTGAACAATTTTCATCAAGATCAGTTAAGGTTCTCTCGAGTTATCCCGCCTACCTGCCAACCAACCAGACAGACGCACATTGCTTAATCGGCTTAAAAAGTCCTGAAACGAATTTGGACTTATGAAACTTGGAATCTAACACGTCTCCTTGAATGCGTTACACTTGTTCTCGTATAAAATGATATATACCATCATATCTAAGGATGATGCTATAACAGAAATTAAAAATTACATAAAAATCTAGATACTATTGACGTGAGTTTAAGCCCTGTCACAGCCATTTACATTTCTTTTATCGTCGTCCTTCTAGATGTTGCACACACCAAAGTCAGTGATCAAATGATTTATTGTCGCATCTTGGCATCTCGTATTCGACAATAGGCGATTTTTATGCAAGGATCTTGGTGTAAAGCAGTGTTAGGCGAAATTAACGCACGTAAACACAATATGATGTAAATATGTATGTGAATCTGAAACAAGCGTGCGTTAGGCCGAAGCAAGATACTGAGTGGTGAGTGGCATTTCTGAGCGTATAAGCGCCGCTATTTCATTTGTTTTTACTTGTTGCCGCTCAGTATGTAGCATCGGCCTTAGGATTTACGTTATAAGGTATTTTTTGAAATTTCGTTTAAAAATAGGTATAAGTAGCGATAATGGACACCAAGCTCCACCTTACGTATGCTATTTACAAAATTACGAATATATTGTGAGAATTTTCGCATTGATAGTTAGGGACTAGAATGTGCCGCAAGAGGTCAGTGCGTATAATTTTTCGCTCTCCAGTTTATAAGGAACACCCTAGCTTGCGAGATGTTGCTTTAACAACGCTCAAGCAGAGACTGAATGTCATGAATCAAACGCTACTTCGCGTACATGGCTGTGTGGAAATGACGATTATTGCCAGCCTCGCGAGACTATGGGATGCCTAACACTGTTTCTAGAGCTTACAGGTTCAATGGTTTCTTAAAGGGTTTAAGGGACCGGCCGTGGCATGATGGTTAGAACACGCCTTAGAACACGCCACTATCATGCGGGAGTTCACGGGTTCGATTGCCGCCTCCAGTCATATGCATTTTTCGATGTTGTCGACAACAATTTCGCATTATAGCGTCGTATCAATCGGCATGTCTTGTAAAAGCTTTCTCAAACAGTAACGTTCGCATTCGTTGATAAACAAGTCGGTGCCCTTAGTTGTGAATTTAAAAACGTGAGAATCTATCCCATACCTCATTGATGGGGTGTAAAGAGAAATTGAGTTAAGTTAGTAAAGAGATAAATTAAGATCTGCTGTTTTCGCCACGAAATTTGTTCTGTAACTGGACACATTTCTGGCTCAGTCGAAACTTTACTAAATAAAATTGACGTATTTGGGCTCATAAGCACTCCGAAGAGATGCTCGAACCACCGTTACTGACATAGTCTCAGCAAAACGGGGGTACATGTGCGTAACAGTAGTATTGTTGATTGATTTTGCGATTCGGATATGACAATTGGACGCCTAAATCGTGTGATATCACGTCCCTGGATTCTTCGGGTACCGTGAAGTCAAAAGTCTTCCCCGATAAGCCAGCTTAATGCAAGATGCTAGATAACGGTGCGTACGCTTGAAAGAGTGGTCGAAAATTGCATATTCCGGATAGACAAACAATAGCCAATTTATAAATGGAATTGTCTTAAAAAAGCAAATGCCAGAGTTTATTCCTTATTGTGAGTGTTCATTTTAAAATTACAAAATTGTCCAGAATGAATCACCTTTCATTTCCTTTCTGACTTATCACAAAAATATTTTAGTAAAATTGCACCATGCGATGTGATTAAAATGTTTCCGAAACGTTATATCGGAACTTACTTTTTAAAAGGCTTTTGTTGTTCTTTAATTGCAAACGTTTTTTCAATATGCGTTTTGAAATCATTAGGCTATCAATGAAAACATTTCGAATTATACTTGAATATTACTGTGTGATTGAATGTTTTTTTTTTTCGAGTTGCAATAAATTCCTACATTTCTATAACATTTAATAGCAAACTGACATTATTAAATTTTCATATACGAAATCAATCAATGTATTTTTGATAAACCGTTTAATTTATGTTAAATTGTTTGACAAATGTCTCAAAGTATTATTTTTATTTATTCGACAATTTCATGCACATTTAAGTAACAATAAATAATTGTACCATTCCTCTCAACGTGAGGTATAATGCTGTATGTATATATGTATAACATGTGTTTCTAAACTGCAAACCATAATAACCATAAGTATTATACTATTAGCTGTATTTACCGCATTGTCATTGGAACTGATGGCTGGTGTAGCTCGAACCGACAGAATTATCGTCCCAACAATGGTCCACATTAATAGCGTTGTCTTCATTTTCGTGCTTTGTGCGTTATAGATGACACACGCTTAAAATTAATTTTTGGTATATTGTTGTATTATCGTATTTAAAAATTCACTTTAATATTAAGCATCAACGCTTCTTTTGTTTCGTATAGTCCTTATCAGAAATGTTCCGAGAATTTATAACATTTATTGCACTTAATTAAATTTTAAATTAAAACACTTATAATCCATGTGCGTTTTGTAAGACGAAGGACAGCCTGCTCTCAAGAGCACATACAGCAGTTTTAGTGACGTCCTATGCCACCAAATGGCGTGGGAACAAAAACTTTGCTGCAAAATAACTTCAACTACTGCGCTTAGAGTATGCGGTGCGTATAGAATATGATGACATCGTCGTGATATAAGAAAACCTAATGCGAAATTTCGAGAGTGTGATTAAGATTTTATACCAACCTCACAGCTTCATTTTGCAGTCAGTGCAATAACTAGGCAACAGCCACGATCCAGTCATTCATCGAGTGCCTCCTATGACTACCACAACTGAAGCTGCTATCACTGCTGCTGCCGCTGTCGCAGTTTCTGCCAAAAGTAGGAATTTCTAATGTTCACAACCAAGTCAGCCTCAACTTTGGCTGCGTGTTGTTGCTTTACCCGTCTTTTAGTTGTTAGCCTGGAAAAATAATCTTGTTGCTTTTGTTTTCTCCTCGAAAAGACAGTTTTCTTATTAGTGGCTTTAATAAATGCCATTTTCCCGTGATAGTCACATACAATTTTCCCAAAACAGATATGCAATAGCAACGAATAAGCGCATAGAAACGAGAGATGTATAAAAAGTGTAGAAAAAATATATATAAATAACGTAGTGATAGAACGTCATGATAGATTGGCGGATGGGAGATTTTTCTAATTTGAGTTTTCTGATCGTTAAGTACGAATACCCAGAATTCTCTCATTGGAAGTCACCCAGCAGCTCACAAAATCCGAGAAATCACGAATTCCCCGGACAATGCCAATGCTGCCACATCCGTTCAGGGGTAGCAAAAGTGAGTCTTAGGAAGTAGGTATGAGTCTTAGGAAGTAGGTAACATAAGTTACTGAAGCTCAACACAAAGACTCTCTTAGTGACTTTGGCTGCCTCAAGAAACTAAGATCAGGCGCGTAGTCCTAATAAACCATTCCCCCTTTAAAAAAAAACCAACTATTTTGAAAACACGAAGGAAGGAAAAAACAAGCAGCCAACCAAATGCTGACGACTCTCGCAAACGGAACATAATTTCAGAATATGCACCTGGAATGTCCGAAATCTCTACAGAGATAGTGTTTCTGTCGGATGTCCTCGACAAATATAAGACTGACATTACTGCCATACAGGAAATTCGACCGACCTGACAGGGATGCACACGACGAAAGAACTTTACAACTGCCGTGCAGAAAGATTCCAATTTGGATGTGGTTTCATAGTCGGCATGAGACTTCGACATCTGGTCTCGCGGTTTAACCTTGTAAGTGACCGAATAGCCACTATCCGCATCAAGGCGAAATTTGTGTACACACCCCGACGAAATACAAATACGAGCGCCTGGAATACGAGTGACTGCCGCCCTGCTCATGATATTAAAAATGTTCTGTTGGAATTTAATGCTGAAATAGGAAGGCAAAATGCTCTTGGTTCAGCAGTCGGCAAGAGCATCCAACAACGGGTTCGGACTGGTTCGCGTCCGCAAGCAACATGGTAGTGAGTGAAACCAAATTCCCATATAAAGATATCCACCAGGCAATCTGGATATCCCCCGATCAAGAGACAAGAAACCAGATTGATCAATTGGTAATCGATGAAAGCCATGTCTCAAGAGTTATGGAGGTGCGTGTGATGCGCGATGCAAATATTGACTAGGACCACCACATTGTTGGGGCCAAGGTACGCAAGCGATGCAGTAGTGCTGAAAATGCTCGTTACCAAACACAAAAGAATGTAGACATAACAAAGCTGCATACCACCGAGATACCCAATACCTGCTCCAACTAACCCTTGCAATTACTTTAAACAAACTCGTTTAATTCAAATGTTCCCGATACACGGTGACAGCATATTTTGCTTATTCTATGACCACTGCCACAACGATCTATTGGGTTATGAGAAACCACGGTTAGACAAGTCCAGGTACGATGAGAAATGTCTGAGGAAAAGGATGCTGCATACAAGGCAGAACGGAACGATAAATCTGAGATAAACACGCATGTGGAACACATATTAAGGCGGAAAAAGCGTCTATGGATGAAAAGAGAGAGAGAGAGAGAATATCAAAATATTCAGGGATTGGGATGAAGCTCGAAAGTTCTACCAAAAGGTGAAAAGCAAAGGTTTTGGAACAGGGATCCCCTACTGTAAGTAGAAAAATGGAAAGCTGGTCACTGAATATGGTTCGAACATTTTCGAATTCTGATCGGTCCCGAAGACAGCAGAAGTGACGAAATCGTGCCAATCATCGATGATGGTGTAGATTGTCCACCACCGAGCCGAAGCAAGATCAGCACTGCTTAAAATTAATAAAGCTGCGGGAGCCGATGGACTGTCGGCAGAGCTTTTTAAGGCCGACGGCGATTATTGGAATCCGAGTTCTCTATGTCCTGTGTTTACGAAGGGCGATCCAGGTGTGTGCACTAACTATCATTGAAACAGCCTTTTAGCCATCGGATCAATCGTACTGTCTAGTATGTTATGTGAAGGAGTACAGTTTATCCTAGCGAACCTGACTAAAATCAGTGTGGCTTTAGAACTGGTAAGTCTACAACCGACCAGGTATTCACACTACAACAAAACCCTGAAGAAAACTCTTGAAATGCGGATCGTCACTTGCTACCTGTTTATAGATTAAAATGTTGCATTCGACAGTCGGATACGACAGAAACTACTAGATGCTATGGCTGAAGATGCGAAGATAATACTACTTTGCGGGATGACACTGACGGACACGATATCTTTAGTGAAAATATTCAATCTCTGATCTCTTTAACATTATATGAAAATGACTGCAGTTAACACGAAAGACTGCAATTAACACAACTGATACCATCTTTATAAAAATATAATGCTCTTAGCGTATGCCCTTAATATTCATATTCTGTTCGATCAAGGTCGCTATCAAGCCATTCTGTTGCTCTGATGAAGGCATGGATGTTCCGCAAATCGCCTTCAAATAGACAGGTATTGTCTAGAAGTGTCCGATAACCAAGCCTTTCATATCTCAGGTCACTAAAAGCGGGGCAGTGACATAAAAGATGTTCCGTGGTTTCCTTTTCTTCCTCATCATTACAGCTTCTACAAAAATTGTTGTAGGGTAGTTCCAACCTCCTAGAGTGTTTACCAACCAGTGACCGGTTATTACAGCTATGATGTTCCTTAGGTGGACTCTGGACAGGTTCAGCACAAATCGTGTCCTCTGTATATCCATTGTCGGCCAAATTTGTTTGGTCGCGGTGCAAGTGGGTTCTCTTACCCATCTCTCCTTAGCAATGAGTTTCAGTTTCCCCGCAATGAGCTGTTTCCCCCTTGTGAGAGATATCCCAATGAGATCGTTAACTTCGCCCGAGTTCACGGTTGTGACGGCCCTTGCCAACGTCTCGAATGTCTCGCTATCTCCTCAAGAGACGACCGGCATTCTCGAACATTTCTCGAAGTGGTGTACACGTTCCCCAGTGATCTGATAGCCGCTTTACTATCAGTAAGAATAAGAATATTGTCTCCCAATATCCCATGATACTGAATTTTCTCTACGGCTATTCTAATGGCCGCTATTTTGGCCTGAACTATGCTACAGTGGTCTGGTAGTCTGATTGATAGTTGCAAATTCAACTTCTCCGAAAAGATTCCACAGCCCGCCCTTTCCTTTAATTTTGAACGGTCCCTGAAAATTAGGATGACATCCTCCCCAAGCTTTAGGGCATTATCGTCGGCAGAAGTATGTCCTGTAATAAATGGGGACAAAACGATTGGGGCGCTCCGTGAACGTTGTCAACTCTACGAACAAAGAACCAACTATACACTGATCCTACATGCCAATTGAATACATCTATTGTTGGAGTCTTCGAGAGGAAATTACTTCTCAATATATTGAACCTATTATAGTTAACTGGTATGTAAACGTTGTACGCTGTCCACAACGCCGAGGGGACAGGCAATAAAAAAATGTAGATGACTGGAGACAGGAATCGAACCAAGGTCTTACGCATGGTAGTCGCATGTTCTAACCATTGTGCCACGGCCGGCCATACAAATTATTCATTTATTCATCATATTAATACAAACTTATAACTAAATTACTAAGGTCTTATGCTCGCAACAATTATTAGAAAACACAATTCCATAGATAATATATTTTTAGATACGGTCGCCATTGCCGACTATAAAAACTTATGTAACACATGTTTATCTCCCGCCAGATTATTTACACATAACTTTAATAATTTAGATATTGGTTGATTGCATATAAGCAAAATTTATCAGTCGTGCACATCATACAAAATTATAAGCTTTATTACTAATGAATTATCCTTAAATCAATTGCTTCTTACCCGAGCAAATACTTGTGCAATATCTATTCCACAGCGATCCCAATATTGACTAAAAGATGCACAAGAGTAACAAATAAATCTTACAAAGCTGCATGACTCGCGCTGCTGTAATACTTCAGATATACGAAATTAAGCAATTAATTTTATGGAAGGCGGCACATCTGCCATGGGATTCCACCTATTTATGGTTAAGGCTTTACTAACTTACTAAACAGAGGCACTCATCATAATATGTACAGAGAATATATTCTCTGTACATAAGTTTCAAGGCACTGACATCCATAGTGCTGCAGACAAAGCAAAAACAAGAAAGAAATTAATTTGTTGGGATTATTCAAAGTTAAAAACCCCATTTTATTATACGTACCTGTATTATTTAAAATAAAATAGGTTATCTTGCTTAAAGTATCTTAAAGTTACATGTTCATGTCTATATAAATCTGAATGTAAAACAAATTTTTAAAACAAAATAGTACCTAGTACTTTTTTTTCGTAGATGGATGGAAAAAGTGTAATTTTTCACTTTTTAAGGATATAATTATTGAAATTTTTTATTTTTTTTTGTTTTTATAGAGTGGAGTAAAAATTTTTTAAAAAAAAAATACAAAAATTACAAAATTTCTGCAAAAATATTTTTTTTGGATTTTACTCTTCTGCTATTCTATTGCATTCTACATTTATAAGTTTAATATCTTAAAACTTTATTAAATTAACCTTTCTGATATTTGATTCGATAGGACAAACAAAGAAATTTAACATAGATGTGACGTATGTAGGGTGAACGTTTTATAAATTTTTTCTGTTCTGAAATAGTCTTTAAATAATTTATAAACCTTGGGTGCGGTCGCCACAGCGTTCCTTAACTGGTTTAAGGGTTACCTAAAATGACGACAAAAACTCGCCAATGGTTTCAAAAACCTCAAGTGATTTGACGTTTACCTATAATGATGACAAAGACGATGAATGAGGAAAATTTCATATTCTGGAATGAATGAGTATGAAATTTTTCCCAAAAATGATGACAATTTCTATGTGGGTAGGTAAAGTGCATCCATGGTGGTTAGACTTGTATAGTTCCGAAACGAACTAGTACCAATGAACGATACCATGTAGTAAACAGTTGGAACATGCTCCACATATACCGTTCTTTTCGTTCCTATTGCTTTTTTAGTTCCTTCTGCTATTTTCGTAGCTTTTTCAATTTTTGTGAATATGACATTTCCAGTCATTCGATCACCTGTTTCTACTTTTATAATTATCAGATATAAAGTGGTGGCATCACCACAACAAAAATTGCAGACAAATTATTTTTGTATTTTTCTATTAAAGCTGATGAAAGGTACTGTATATACATCCTTGAAACACAACCTTTGATTACTAATTGTTTTTTATACCATCACCCTTAGGGATGAGGGTATATATCATTTGATACGACCCAAAAGTGTAACACATAGAAGGAGAGACTTTTGACCCTAGGTTTCTTTGAACCAAATTCGATTCATGACTGTTTAAGTCTGTCTGCTGTCCGGCTGGTTCGCACGATTACTTTCGAAAGACACAACCAAATGTTTTCAAATTTTGCACGAGTTAATATTTCCCTTAAACCACTTACGGTATTGCCAATGGGCTACATGGCCAGGCCCCTTCTGGTATCTTCCATACAAATGTACAATTCCGCCCACTTTAGAAATCGAGTAATAATATTTATACCTCGAACTCAATCATTCCCAAATTCTATATTTAGTAATGCTATAGCAGGATAAAGTTTTGGAAAAAAATGTAAAGTCTAGCCACGCCCCTTCTGGTACCACCCATACAAATGTACATCTCCGCCTATTTTAGAGATTAAGTTATAATATCAATACACTCAACACGATCGTGCCCAAATTATGGTTTTTGTTAAGTTATAACAGGATAAAGTTTTGGAAAAAATATTGGAAGTCTAGCTACGCCCCTTCTGGTACCTCCCATACAAATGTACTTTTCAGCCCACTTTAGATATGGAGTAGTAAAATCAATAAAACCAACGCGATCGTACGTACCCTTATTCTTTATTTGGTAAATCTATAGCAGGATACAGTTTTTGAGAATAAAACTGAAAGTTTAGTCACGCCCCTTCTGGTACGCCCCATACTCATCTGGTACCGCCAACTTTAGAAATCGATTAATATTATCTAGCAAACGCGATCGTGCCCAAATTCTGTATTTAGTAAAGTTCAAGCAGGATAAAGTTTTGGAGAAAAAATCTGGAAGTCTAGACACGCTCGTTCTGGTACCTCCCATACAAATGTACCACTCCGCCCACTTTAGAAATCGAGTAATAATATCAATATAACAGAATTTTTTTTGTTTTAATGAGGGTGATTGTATATGTAAGTCGGGTTGCCCGACTGAAGCTTTCTTACTGGTTAACACACAATTTACACAATTTGGTAATTTATGTAATAAAATTTTACATTCTTCAATTTGTTTGTTTGCAAATCGTACATCAATCAATTGTCCGTACACCACCATTTGGTCTATTCGATTAAAGTAACAGTTTTTAAAAGTTGAATTGAATACACATAACTACAAATTTAAATTAATTTTGCATTTTTTATCAGATTTTAAAGCATTGTTTTAATGTTTTTCGTGCTTATTTGATGCGCATTTTTTAAGTATCTTGTGCATATTTTTGTTGGCCTTGATTACAACGATTTTTTTTTAAAAGGTCGTGATACCGCCCACATTCGTCACTGACTGTAATTCGGTGAACCTTATGACACAGGTGTCAGAGAGTGTCATAGAGTCTGTGGACCTTTTGTCCATGGGCGTTGTATGATAAGGTTCACAAGTATTACGACATAAAGTCTATGAACCTTATGGCACCTTTTTGATGTCTTAAGATCTCAAGATACGCCTTAATGGAGGGTCGGCGCCCTTTTGACAGCCCTGAGCTTGACGGCATACATATATACCAAATTTCGTCTTCATACCTGTAAATAGCCTTTTCAAATCTCGAGTTGTATGGGCGGAGCCACATACAACACGTATAACCAAAATTTTTTTCAAAAATTCAATAGTACCCTTCTCACCACCGGCCAGTGGTATTTACTGCTTACCGCATGATCACCTACATTATGATAATAAAGAGATCGAATGACAGACTATCGTCTTGTCTAAAGACTCGCTTGGTAGGAATTGGTTCTGTAAGAGGGTTGCCTATTTCCACTAAAGGCACCGCTCACCTTCGTGTCGGTGAGTGTAATTCCGCACAGTCGTATAAACTTAATGTTTCAATTCATGTATGAGTAATATAATAACAATAGGTTAAATAAATATTAATCATTCGTAAAGGACAACCCTAAAATTCACCTTAAAATATATAAAATCCTTCGTTATCAGATCTTAACGATATGAGCTACATATGTCATATATACACCATATGTTCGGTTTGGGCCCGAAACGTGTTATTTGGACCCGGTAGGTGGGGCTAGGGTGGAATTATAAGAAAATTTTAATATATGGAGAGACTTGAAAGAAATTCACAATTTGTGTTTGATTGATGTTTGATGATTGAGAAAAAAACATATTTATAAATGGAACCGGCAGGGGGCGCTTGGGTGGACTTATTTCGAAAATGTATATTTAAATAAATAAATTAGTGGACTTTAATCAACTTTACAATGTATGTATATTTGGACTTAAGAAAATTTTGTATGTACGTTTGGATCCAGTAGGTGGCGTTTCGGTGATTATGCTCATATTTTCAAAACGTCGTTTATTCATCATTCTCCATTGATCATATATTAAGAAAAATAATTAGGAATCATGTAAATTTTTCTAATTTAGTGTTAAATTTAAGTACTTGTACACACACCTACATTTATATAAATAAGTTGAATTGTGCTGATTATCAATTCTCTGTGTATAATGATTTTGATTTTGAATACAAATGGAAGGCGATTTTGAATAATAATGGTAGGCGAAAACGCTGCATATTCTAAAAAACGGACATCGCGTTTTGAATTCAACTTACTAAAACCAGTATGAAAGTTTCAGTCGGGAGACCCGACTTACATATACCATCACCTTCAGTAAAATAAAAAAAATTGCTATTATATTGATATTATTACTCGATTTCTAAAGTGGGTATAGGGGTAAATTTGTATGGGAGGTACTAGAAGGGGCGTGTCTAGACTTCTAGGTTTATCCTCCAAAACTTTATCCTGTTATAGCCATACTAAATACAAAGTTTGAGCACGATAGCGTTGGATGTATTGATATTATTACTCCATCTCTGAAGTGGGCGGAAAGGTACATTTGTATGGGAGGTCCCATAAGGGGCGCCGCTAGACTTCAAATTTTTTCTCCAAAACTTTATCCCGTTATAACTTAATAAAATACAGAATTGGGGCACGATCGTGTCGAGAATATTGATATTATTACTCCATCTCTAAAGTGGGCGGCGTGGTACATTTGTATGAGAGGTACCAGAAAGGGCGTGTCTAAACATCCAGATCTCATCTCCACAACTTTATCCTGTTATAGCTTTACTAAATACAGAATTTGGGCACGATCGTGTCAAGTGTATTGATATTATTATTCCATATCTAAAGTGGGCGGAAAGGTACATTAGTATGGGAGGTACCAGAATGGGCGTGTCTAGACTTCTGGATTTTTTTCTCCAAAACTTTATCCTGTTATAGCTTTACTAAATACAGAATTTGGTCACGATCGCGGTAGTTCTAATAATAATATTAATCGATTTCTAAAGTGGGCGGTACTAGATGTGTGTGGGAGGTACCAGATGGGGCGTTGGTAGACTTCAGTTTTTTTTTCTCAAAAACTGTATCCTGCGCGATAGATTTATTGATATTATTACTCTATATCTAAAGTGGGCGGAAAGGTGAATTTGTATAGGAGGTACCAGAAGTTTTTTTCCAAAACTTTATCCTGTAATAGCTTTACTAAGTACAGAATTTGGGTACGATCCCGTTGGGTGTATTGATATTATAACTCGATTTCTAAAGTGGGCGGAATGATGTATTTGTATGGGAGGTACCAGAAGGGGCGGAGCCATGTAGCCCAGTTGCAATACCGTAAGTAGTTTTGGGGAAATATTAACTCGTGCAAAATCTCAAGACATTTGGTTGCGTCTTTCGAAAGTTATCGTGCGAACCAGCCGGACAGCCACCAGACAGACAGACAGACGGTTTTTTTTCTAAAAACCTGTACCCTGCGCGATGGATTTATTGATATTATTACTCCATATCTAAAGTGGGCGGAAAGGTAAATTTGTATGGGAGGTACCAGAAGGGGCGTGGCTAGACTTCCAATTTTTTTCTAAAACTTTATCCTGTAATAGCTTTACTAAGTACAGAATTTGGGTACGATCCCGTAGGGTGTATTGATATTATAACTTGATTTCTAAAGTGGGCGGAATGATGTATTTGTATGGGAGGTACCAGAAGGGGCGGAGCCATGTAGCCCATTTGCAATACCGTAAGTTTTGGGAAAATATTAACTTGTGCAAAATTTCAAGACATTTGGTTGCGTCTTTCGAAAGTTATCGTGCGAACCAGCCGGACAGCCACCAGACAGACGGACAGACAGACGGACAGACAGACGGACATGGCTCAAATGACTTAAAAAGTCATGAATCGAATTTGGTTCTAAGAAACCTAAGGTCTGAAGTGACTCCTTCTATGTGTTACACTTTTGGGTCGTATCAAATGATATATACCCTCATCCTTAAGGGTGATGGTATAAAAATCAAATATGTGTCTAGCAAAAAATTACCAATCGCTTTTAAATTGGATGAAGTCTGCTTATATGTCTATAGAATTTTATTATTGCCTAAAGTTGTTCTTTTTTTAATCAATAAAATACTTATATCCTTATCAAAATTGTGGAATCATGACGACAGAGTTTACGTTTGTGTTCTAATGTGCATATTTTGTAACGGCACAACCAATGCATTTACTCGTTCATCTACATATACCAACCTCGTGTTGACATCAGTGGCTTACAAATTCTTTGACATTGTGATGCCAGCAGGTTTGTTATTATTATTTTTTCTTCTTGTATTTGACTAAAGTCAATGTCGAAGATCTTAAAATCTCCGACTGGTATTTCACGTTTTTTCTTCATTTGCGCTCAGTCGTTTAACTACAGTTGTGTGAGTGAATAACTGTAGACAACGATTCATCCAAAATTGACAATGTTTACTCGATGATTATTTCAATGTGGAGTATGGTTTTGTGGACCTCTCGTTATTTTCCTTTAGTATTGTTTTAATCATGATATTTGTTAACCCATTGCTTGACTGAAAGAAAATGGAATCGTTCAATTAGTAGAATCTAGGAATTTCCATAATACTACACGACCAACATTACGATTCAACATGTTTACAGAGAACCTTAGAGAACTAGGGGTAACGAACTAGAGAAGTCACAACAGGTTCTGTAAGGTTCTCTGTAACATGGTCTTTCCAACGGAATTTTGCGCCGTCCATAGAATACATTGTCAAAGACTTTTTTGACCTGGAGCAACAACATGACCTATCCAGCGCAACCGCTGCACCTTAATGCGTCTGACCACATCAATGTCAGTGTACAGCTGGCGCAGCTCTTGATTCATACGACGCCGATACTCTTCGTAAACGATGATGGGCCCATATATTTTACGGAGTATTTTTTATCTCGAATACTCAGAATTTTGAACCATACATTAAGACAGGTAGAACCAGTATCTAGTATAGCTGGATTTTGGTTCGTCGAGAGAGGGCTTTGCTTAGCCCGTAGTAGCATTTATTAGCAAGCAGGATTCTTCTCCGGATTTCAAGGCTGACATTATTTGTTTTGTTGAGCCTAGGTATATAAAATTATGTACCACCTCGAAATTATAGTTGTCAACGTTCACGCAGTTTCCAGTGTACAGCTGGCGCAGCTCTTGATTCATACGACGCCGATACTCTTCGTAAACGATGATGGGCCCATATATTTTACGGAGTATTTTTTATCTCGAATACTCAGAATTTTGAACCATACATTAAGACAGGTAGAACCAGTATCTAGTATAGCTGGATTTTGGTTCGTCGAGAGAGGGCTTTGCTTAGCCCGTAGTAGCATTTATTAGCAAGCAGGATTCTTCTCCGGATTTCAAGGCTGACATTATTTGTTTTGTTGAGCCTAGGTATATAAAATTATGTACCACCTCGAAATTATAGTTGTCAACGTTCACGCAGTTTCCAAAACGAGTAGATTCTTTGTTCATTGAAACTAATAATTTCGTTTTGTCCTCGTTCACAGTTAGACCAAATTTTGCTGATTCCTTCTTTATACCTGAGAAGGCTGCGGTCACATCCCGCAATTTTCGACCGAAGATGTCGACGTCATCAGCGTACCCGAATAGCATGTGACTTTTGTTGAATATCGTGCCACTCGTGTTTACTGCAGCTCTCCTTATTATCATCTCCATCACTTTGTTGAAGGGGTCACAAACTAAGCCGTCGCCTTGTTTAAGGTCTCGTCTGAAGACTTCGTGTCATTCAGACTCATTCCACAAAGGCTTTACAGCTTTGCTGGAATACCAAACTAAGACATAGCTTCGAGTAATTTCTGTCATGTCGACGAATAGATAGCATGGTCTTTTCCAGAATTTGCCGAAGTGTGAATATCTGGTCAGTTCTTGATTTACCAGGTCTAAAGCAACACTGATACCCTATCAGGTTGGATAACACAGGCATTAGTCTCCCACATAGCACACTCGATAGGACCTTATATGCGATGGATATAAGGCTGATCCTGCGGTAGTTGGAGCACACACTTGGATCACCTTTTTTACTCACTTACTTACTTAAGTAGCCCATTACAACTTACGAACATGGTTCATAAGTTTGAGGCCTGAAGTACTAAAGAATTCCACACGCTTCGGTCTTGTGCGTGTGTTCTCCAGTTAGTCCTACCAGATGGTCTAAAGCCAGGTCTAAAGCCGCACTGATATGGTCCAATTCGTTTTTCTACAATTGGCTTTTGACGTTCACACAATATGCTTGAAAGGACCTTGTACGCAATTGGTAATAGGCTTATTCTACGATAGTTCTTACATTCACTACGATCTCCTTTCTTGTATATGGGACATAACAGACTGAGACTCCAATCCCCGGGCATGCTCTCCTCTTGCCAGATGTTCTCCATGAGCTGATGCATGCTCCTAATCAGCTCCTCCCCGCCAGCCTTAAACAATTCAGCAGGGAGACCATCGGCTCCAGCAGCTTTGTTGTTTTTAAGGCGGGAGATGGCCATACGTATCTCGCTCTGGCTCGGAGGTGGAAAGTTAATACCATCGTCATGGATTGGAGCGGGGTCTTCTGGAGTGGTGTCAGTATCCAGTAAATTCCTAAAGTGATCTCTCCATATCTTCAGAACGTTATCCTGGTCCGTCACTAGCTGACCATCGCTGTCCTTGCAGGAGGGCAACCCTGTTCCACTTATTCTCGCTTTAACTCTCTTGTAGAATTTTCGGGCTTCCCCTCTACTTCGGAGCAACTCAGTGCACTCATCCTGCCTCTTCTTCAGCTCCTTCTTTTTTCTTCTAAAAAGACGAGTTGCCTGTCGTCTCTTCTCCCTGTGTCGTTCACGTACAGCTCGCGTTGCCATTGGCTGCAGTTTTGCCCTGTATGCAGCATCCGTCTCTCTCGTGGCATTGCGACATTCATCATCGTACCAGGCATCTTCTTGAGACGGCTTTGAGTACCCAAGTACGCTTCTCGCAGTCCGTTCTATGGAGTCGACTATATATTGCCACTGCGAGGTTATATTATCAGGGGTTGGAGCATTCCGCAACAGTTGAGTTAGGTGGTTGGAGTAGGCGTCCGCTACCTCTGTGGTCCGCAGTTTACCGATGTCCAGCTTTCGTTGTGCCTGGTTACGTACGTTTTTCGCCATGCTTAGCCTAGTGCGTACCTGAACTGCGGTAAGGAAGTGATCAGAGTCAATGTTCGCACCCCTGATCACTCGTACGTCCAGAACACTCGATGCGTGCCTTCCATCGACTACCACGTGATCTATCTGATTCCTCGTCAATTGATCTGGAGATAACCATGTTGCCTTATGAATATTTTAATGGTCAAATCTAGTGCTGCTAACTACCATATTTCTTGCCGCAGAGAAATCAATCAGTCTGATGCCATTGTTCGACGTTTCGGTGTGCAGACTGAATTTTCCGATTGTAGGCTCAGATGCGGTCTCCCTGCCTATTTTAGCATTTAAATCGCCTAGTACAATTTTGATGTAATGGCTGAGGCTACGCTCATATACATTTTCTAGGCTCTCGTAGAACTCGTCTTTGCCCTCATCGCTTTTCTTTTCTGTGGGAGCATGGGCACATATAAGTGTTATGTGGAAAAACGTTGTTTTGACTCTTATGGTGGCTATATGATCACACACCGGGTTTAACCTTGAGACTAGGTGTCGCAGTCTCTTGCCAACCACAAATCCACAACCAAACTCGTGCATGTCCCCATGGCCACTATAGTAGATGTCGCACGTCCACCAGATTTCCTGTTAAGCGGTTATGTCAGCCTTGTATTTTTCGAGGACTTCCGCCAGTTGGATGGAGGCACCTGGTCTATACAGTGTACTAACATTCCAGGTGCGTATCCTCAAATCATGGTCCTTAATTCGTTTGCGTGGGTCGTCAACATTTTGGGGGGTCCATTTTATTCTTATCTTACTTCTTTTCATTGCAACGTTAGTGGCGGGTTGCAAGCCCAGCGCACCACGTCGCAGTTTTCTCCTCCTGCCAGGATTTTATTGCAGCCGCCCATTCTGGGTCAGACGCTGACCAGGGTACCGCTCACTCTGAGCTGACGTGCCTGGGTTTTAGGTTTCGCCCCTCACAGTTAGCCGTGCTCTGACGGGTGTCAGAAGCACGTTTCCAGGCGTCACCACGTGGAGGTACTCCGTTCGCAGTAGTACCACGAAAACGGAGCTCTGTGAGTAGACTTGAAGTGCAATTGGCAAGGATCACTCTGGGGTTGCCAAGTTAAACCGATCAGAAGCTTTACCTTGCATCACACTCCCGACGCCCTTTTTCAGCACAGGACATAATATGCTTAAATTCCAATCGTCGGACATGCACTCGTTAAGCCAAACCGTGCGTAAGAGCTGGTGCATGCTCGTTATCAGCTCCTCGCCACCGGACTTGAAGAGCTCTGCCGGAAGTCCGTCGTCATCGGCTGCTTTGTTGTTTTTCAGCCGCGATATTGCTTTTCTTACCTCGGCTTGACTTGGTGGTGGGAAATCTAAGCCGTCGTTGACAATTGGCGCGATAACTTCACGTGCGCTGCCTTCTGGAACCAGCAGTCGCTAGAAGTGTTCTCTCCATATGTGCAGCACACTTTGCGTATCTGTGACTGAGATTTCCATCCTTGTGCTTACAGGAGGGGAGCCCATTACCGTAGTGTTTTGCTTTTACTTTCTGGTAAAATTTTCGGGCCTCACCTCTATCCCTGTATCGCTCTATATCCTCGTTCTCCCATTCCTCCATCTGACGTTTTTTTTCGCTTAAATAGCTGACTCGCCTATTTTACTGTGTCTTTGTGCGGTTCCCTAACGCCCGGGTTATAATTGGCTGTAGCGTTGTCCTATAAGCAGCATCCTGTTCCTCAGGCGCTATGCGACATTCTTCATCGTACCAGGATTCGTCTGAGCGCCGTTGTCCATATCCTAACACGTTTGTTTCGGCGGTTGCCATGGAATGAGCAATATGATGCCACTGTGTATCGGTAACGTCAGAAGTAGAAGCGTTGTGTTGTAGTAGTAGTAGGAGAGCTGGATGGAGTAAACAGTGGTTATCTCTGGGATTTGAAGCTTCGCGTTGTGCGCACCTTGGCTGCAACCAGGTATTGATCCGAGCCAATATTAGCACCACGGATCACACGCACGTCCATGACACTAGATGAATGCCTGCCATCAATTACCACACGATCAATGTGATTTTTGGTATTTTAATCAGGGAAAAGCTAAGTTATATCAGTGGATATCTTTATGCTGGAATCTGACTCCACTCACTACCATGTTCCTTCCCGTAGCGAAGCAAACCAGCCTAAACCCGTTGTCTGACGTGTTGGACCGAGAACATCTTCCCTTCCATTCCCCCTCCCTGAACAATTTAAATGTCGTGGCGTTCGTAAAATGCATCTTTAATAGCATCGTCTTTATCTTCGTCGCTCACATTTAAGCCACTATTCATGATAAAAACCAGTACAGAAATGTCAGTCAGTTAAACTGACTGATAAATACCATCACCCAATATAAGATATTGTTTAAGTCTTGTGTTATTGAAATTAACCGATTTGTAATTAAAACCAGTTAGAAAGTTTCAGTCGGGCAACCCGACTTACATTTACCCTTACCCTCAGTAAAATAAATAATTTTCTATTATATTAATATTATTACTCGATTTCGAAAGTGGGCGGAGTGGTACATTTGTATGGGAGGTACGAGAAGAGGTGTGGTTAGGCTTCCAGATTTATTCTCCATTACTTTATCCTGTTATACCTTTACTAATTACAGAATTTGAGCACGATTGCGTTGGGTGTACTGATATTATTACTACATCACTAAAGTGGGCGGAAAGGAACATTTGTATGGGAGGTACAATAAGGGGCGTCGCTAGACTTCCTATTTTTCCTCCAAAACTTTGTCCTGTTATAACATAACAAAATACAGAATTTGGGCACGAACGTGTCGAGTGTATTTATATTATTACCTTATTTCTAAAGTGGGCGGAGTGGTACATTTGTATGGGAGGTGCCAGAAGGGGCGTGGCTAGGCTTTCAAAATTTTTTCCTAAACTTTATCCTGCTTAAACTTTACCAAATACAGAATTTGGGCACGATCGCGTTAGGTCTTTTAATAATACTAATCGATTTCTAAAGTGGGCGGTACCAGATGTGTATGGGAGGTACCAGATGGGGCGTAGACAGACTTCCAATTTTTTTCTCCAAAACTTTATCCTGTTATAGCTTTACTAAAAAGAGAATTTGGTTCCGATCACGTTTAATTTATTGATATTATTTCACCATCTCTATAGTGGGCGGAAAGGTAGATTTGTATGAAAGGTACCAGAATGGGCGTGGTTAGGCTTTCAAAATTTTTTCCAAAACTTTATCCTGTTATAGCTTTACTAAATACATAATTTGGGGACGATCCCGTGGGGTGTATTGATATTATTACTCGGATTCTAAAGTGGGCGGAATGATGTATTTGTATGGGAGGTACCAGAAGGGGCGGGGCCATGTAGCCCATTTGCAATACCCTAAGTAGTTTTGAGAAAATAATAACTCGTGCAAAATTTCAAAACATTTGGTTGCGTCTTTCGAAAGTTATCGTGCGAACCAGCCGGACAGCCACCGGACAGACAGACAGACGGACATGGCTCAAACGACTTAAAAAGTCATGAATCGAATTTGCTTCAAAGAAACCTAGGGTCTAAAGTGACTCCTTCTATGTGTTACACTTTTGGGTCGTATCAAATGATATATACCTTCATCGCTAAGGGTGATGGTATAAAAAGGAACGACGAAACCCTTTCTTAAAATGTCCATTAGGGTTAATAGTGTTTTTTTCTTATTTAATTTCCATGGAAAATCCACGAAATAATAGACAATTATTTAAGATAATATTTTAACACTCCATCTGACTATTCTAGGCAGCTATTCACACAGTGCTTTGAAAAGAAACAAAATAATAAAAAACAATGAAAGATCCAGTATTAGTATAGCCCAACTTTATTTTCGGAGAAATTTTTTTGTAGAATATCTGAATGTTATAAAGTCTAATTTTATTTTGCTTTTTGACTTTTATCGATATAAGGACGATTCGGACACGTAAGGAGTTGAGATATAGAGTTGAATGTTCCACGGTAAAAATCCTCGTTAAATTTCATTAAAGATATCGGTTAGGGAAAATTTTCTAAATAATAAGATACTTAGTTTTACAATATACCTACATAATGTTTTCCTTCTGTTAAGGATTCATTTATCCCCAAAAAGTTGTAGCACTGTGTCATTAGCAAATTGCTCTCAATTATTATAATTTGATTTTAGGCAATTTGACGTTTTTCCTGTGTACCAACTTTAAGTTTTCTCAAGAATTTATTCCAAACATGCCTATAATGCCTATAATTAATAAAAGCACAACTACTTATCCACAACCTGAAAGAAACCGGTTTAACCGGTTTTGAAATAATAAAAATTTTGGCGAACGTTTGTATACCCACAACTTACACCACGGTTCACAAAGGGTTAATCAAACCATCACAACATAATAAATATTTTAGCTCAGTGTCTAGAGTGTTCAAATACCTCCTTTTTTTAGAAACCCGGTTTCCGAGTTATTCGAAATATTGATTTTTTAGAAAAATCGGATTTCGAATACAGCATTTCTAAGAAAACCGGTTTAACCGGTTTTTTTTCGGTTTTTTCCTAAAAAGTTAAAAATATTTATAAATCAAAATTTATTTGGTTTAAAAAAATGCATTTATTTAGGACTCAAACAGGATAAAATTTTGGAGAACCAATTTGGAAGCCTAGCCACGTACCTGATGGTACCTCCCATACAAATGCACCATTCCGCCCACTTCAGAGATGGAGTAGATATATCAATACACCCAACGTGATCGTGTCCAATTTCTGTATTTAGTAAAGCTAAATCAGGATAAAGTTTTTAAGTCTAGCCACGCCCCATCTTAGACCTCCCATACAAATGTACTATTTCGCCCACTCTAGAAATGGAGTAGTAATATCAATACACCCAACGTGATCGGGCCCAAATTCTGTATTTATTAAAGCTAAATCAGGATAAAGTTTTGAAGAAAAAAACTTTAAGTCTATCCACACCCCTTTTGGTACCTCCCATACAAATGTACCACTTCGCCCACTTTAGAAATCGAGTAATGATATCAATATACTAGAAAATTATATGTCTTACTGAGAGTAAGGGTATATGTAAGTCGGCTTACCCGACTGATACTTTCTTACTGGTTAAAATAGTATTAAGAAATAATATGCAATTTAAGTATTCAATTTTGAGTCAATTCTTCTGTTTCGTTTTTTTATAGCTTGATACAGAAAACACGCGCTCACGAAGTAGGATTTATTGACAAAACAGCGTTTAGAAGGATGTTGAGCTTTTCTGTCCTTTTATTAAATCTATCAAAATAGGTGAAATCATCATATAGGCTTGTGTCATTGCAATTTGTACGGATTTAAATAAAAAAACCGGTTTACGGTTTTTCGGTTTCGGTTTTGAACACCCTATCAGTGTCAGACAGTGTTATCAACATAATTTTCATCACTTTAATGGTATTAGCAACTCTTACTTACGAAAGATATCTCCCAGGTGATCGTTTTAATTTCTACCAGCAACCAGCCAATCAACTCCAACTTGTTTCATCTTCATTTAGCTTCGCTGAAAGTGAACAGGAACACCTAATTCTCAAATGTCTTGTACGGGTATTCACCGTCTAAGACATTTGTGAAAATAGTGAAAATTTGTTTTACCTTTTCTGCTGAACATAATATACACTGGCTAACTACTAAGTAACGTCTAACATTTTTCATCCACTGAAAGTTACATTTAACGTTCGGCTTGTATGAGTCGCTTTCAAAAATCGCTATATTTAGATAGGACTTGGTGGTGGTTCATTGAATACGCTGCGACGTACTTTGCTTGTTTAATGTCTTACTCTACGTATTTGAAATGTGAGACGATAATCATTGCTAATTAAATCATGGAATTAATTAAATAAAAATGACGAAACGATTTGTGGTTCACGAATTCCGCAATGATGGATTTATATTAACAGAATTCTTTTTTAATTACAATAAAATATTCTGGTAACGTTGCGTTCCTAATTAAAAAGTTTTCGGCGTTATGGCAACAATAGTACATTGATTAATTTTTAGCATTGTAAAACCAATTAGAAGCACTGGAATTTATGAATGAATTCAATTACTTTGAATGTTGACCAAAACACAATAAAAAGAAATTATCTTAAATATTTGGTTCACATTGCGCTTTAATACCGAAGCAGCTGAAAATGGAAATGACAAGAGGAAATAAGACGTTCGTATAATAACACTATGGGCCATTAAAAATATTACATGAGGTTTGACCATCAATTCTAAACTGAATTATTTACTTTAAAACTTTGTGCAATGGGATTGTTAAAGTCCACACACATTATAGTGCATGCATGAAGATTTTGGCTTTATTTTTATTACTTGCCACGTTTTGTGAATTAAAATGCTAGAAGGCTTTTAATGATATTCTTTGGTTTCCATACGCGCGGTTCGTCGAAGCAAAAACTGGTTATTGGACAATACACAGATTGCACGGTGCTAAACCATGGCCCGCCCCCAAAGGACATAACCCCGAATACAAAAAACTGAATAAAATAATGAACATTAGAAAGGCCTTAAAATTATATAAAACTAGCGGACCCGGCGAACTTCGTTTCGCCCCAATTTTATGCCTTTAGATAAACTCAGTAGAGAATGTTTGATAAACAATGTTTTTCGATTAGTTTTCCGCCTCAAAAACAAACAACGAAGGCGGTTCTCCAAAACTCGAAAAGGCAACGTTCAACTGAACGGACATAAAACAGCGAAATTCGAGATTAATCTCATATACTTCCAACGATTGGCCTTGCGATTTATTGATTGTCGTCGGGGAATTGGAATGAATGATCAGTTGGAATTATCTAATTCGTAAGATAAGGACTTCCTCTTCTTTGAATTTATTCTTTATGATTGTCTGAAATCACATTTTTTTATCAGATTCTTGACGGACAACCGCGTACCACTGCACAAACAGATTTGAACGAATGCAGTTCTCAAGCGATTTAACTTTCTAATTTGAAATTGTAGCTATTAATGTATTTATTCTTCTCTGCTAGTAACATACTGCCCGTAAATTAATCCAATCGAGATTTTTATAATTTTGTGCAATGTCATGAGTTACTTTTCCAACGATGTGAACTGGCAAAAGTTTGCTGGGAACAATATCAATTCAGTCGAAACATCAACCCGAATTTGGCCATTGCCAAGCGCTGGCAGTTGTTTCGGGAATTCAGCAGAAGATGGGAGGTTCTGAAATGAGCCCGTAATTTTTTGGTCAATTACAACTTCTTGACGTTTTCAAGCATGGTTTTAGTAAATCAGCAGCATTAGACATTTTGAGCAAAATCATAGCCCCAGCAAATCGTTTTAAATTCCCTGGTTAATCCTTTATCGTTCGGTCAACTACTTCCAAAGCTCATTTAGTCGTAATCGAGCATTCATCCGAAATGTTGATTTGACATTTCCGCTCTACTTCGCCGTTGCGAAATTCTTGGTCATTGTATACTTTGGCTTTTCAACCGTGAGAAGATTCATAGACAGTTTTAAAGTGGAATTTGCAGTTCGAATGCCTTCCAATAATGTGACAGGTATGCCAGAGGATGCAGCGGCTAGCGTTATTTGAGATCTTGACCAAATTGTTGCCGGAATCAACAAAAAATGTCTTAGGTGTCCCACTCGGAGCATCGAGAAAGTAAATGCCTCCAATTTCATCGTAAATCGTACACGTTCTTGTACTCGGTATTTAACAGCGGCACATTAGTTCGAACTCTTCCAATCAGCTCATCTAGATTATAGTCTTGCTCCCATTAAAATTCGCGATCGAATGCATTTTGCATCGAACGATTTAACGCTGGCACTTCCAATGTCGGGTTCGACGGATTTTTTATTTAAATATTATTTTTCTCGTTAACCAACATTTAACCGAAAATTTTCCACCTAGACAGCGTTTTTCCCTAGGAATTTTTTATTTTTCCATTCGATAAGCCATTCCGTAACAACTGCACACAAAATTTCATACAAAAAACCAATTTTCGATTTTTCCACTTTCCCGACTTTTTCAAACGACTTTCCCAAAATTATCTTGCATAAAACCCTCATACCAATTACGAACAATTGTATAAAAATTTAAAACAAAATGGGCCAGCCGTTCTCCCTTGATGAATTACTACACACTGTTTACACCGTTTTTATACATATAGGTTTCACAATAAACTGAATTTTTCCAAGCAGCACAGCGAATTTTCCACCTTTACGTCGTCTAAAATCATCAAATCAAGCGATACAACGAAAAATTTCGATGAAGAAATTCAACATTTTCGAGTTATTTCAAAAATTTTCCGAGTTTTCCACCAAGAATTTTTCTATTTTTCCATTCTAAAAGTCATTTTGGAATGATTATCCGAAATTTTCACATTTACATCATTCAAAATTATCAAAACACAAAAAAATGTAAAATTTTGTCGAAAAAAAAATTCAAATTTATGGAATTTTTCCATAATTTTTCAACCAAAATTTTCTGTTTTTTCAACCGAAAAGCCACTACGGAACAATTGCACACAAACAATTATACAAAAACTCAATTTGCGATGCAAAATGTTTCTGAAAAAATCCAAATTTTTCGAGATTTTCCGGAATTTTCCGAGTTTCCACCGAGAATTTTTCTATGTTTTCATTCGGAAAGTCATTTCGGAATAATTATCCAAAATTGTTCACTGTTACATCGTCCAAAATTATCAAATCATACGATAATATGCAAAATTTCGTCGAACAACAAATTCAAACTTTTTGAATTTTTCCGGAATTTTCCGGATTTTTCAACAAAAATTTTCCATGTTTCTACTCGAAAAGCCATTCTGTAACAATTGCACACAAAATTCCATACAAAAAGGCAATTTTCGATTTTTCCAATTTTCCGACTTTTCCGGAAGATTTTCCCAAAATTTTCTTTCATATAAACCTGCTCCTGCCAATAACGAACAACTTAAAAAAAGTTTGAGCAAAATCGGCCCAGCCGTTCTCAATTGATGAATTACTATACATTTTTGCCACCATTTTTATATATATAGATATATACAATTTTTTCAAACTTTAAAAATTATGAAAAAATACAATACGATTGTGATTTTGATGCAAAAACAGACAAATGTCACAAGTTATCTACATAACTATATATATCACTAGAAAGGCCGCAGTCTCTCCTTTCAAAAGGCACCACGAAAAGCAACCCAATGAAATAACGCCCAGGAAATAACCCCCAATGAAATAAACCCCTAAAAATTGGAAATAACACCCAGAAAACAGTAAATGAAATAACATCGTAAAATAAATGAAATAAACCCCAGAGCGAAAACGAAACAATCCCCAATATTTGGGAATTATTTCATATGAAATAACACCCAATAATGAAAATGAAATAACCCCCAATGAAATAAACCTTTTGAAGAACTCTTATTCGAATTCTCATAATGACATTTTGTTGATTTTCTATCCGTCAATATGAACACAAATGGAAATATCTGTAAACATTCAATATTCATTCACATTCATAATTATACTAGCTGACCCGGCAAACGTTGTTCTGCCATACAACTTCGGACCCGGCAAACTTCGTCCCGCTCCTAAGGCAACGCTTTCATATAAGCTCCAGAGTAATAGTAAAACACAGATAGTTCAAGTTGTAATGTGATTTATTTGAATTTAATTGAAATAAGTGAAGAGCGATCTGATAAACAATGTTTTTCGATTTGTTTTCCTGCGTAAAAACAAACAATGAAGGCGGTTTGCCTACACGCGATTAGCAACGTACTGTTTACCTTGTGAAAAGCAGGGAAATTCGAGACTGATCACACAAACTTCCAACGATTGGACTTGAGATTTATTGACTGTCGCCTGAATTTGGTAGTGAAGATCGGTTAGAATAATAGGAATTCGTGGGAATTCTCCTTTGAATGCCATTGATGAACGTTGTCCACCATCCCGACGCTTGGGAACAATATCTCGAGATTCCACTTTCCCCCAACAATCACCCCAATCAAGTTTTCCCGAAATTTTCCGAGCTTTCCTCCAAGAATTTTTCTATTTTTCTATACGAAAAGTCAATTCGTAATAACTATCCAAAATTTTTCACATTAACATCGTCTAAGAATTTCAAAATATACGATAAAAAGCAAAATTTCGGTGATGAAAATTAAAATTTTTGGCATTTTTCGTGCTTTTCCAACAAAAATTATATATTCTAATCGAAAAGCAATTGCACACAAAATTTTATACAATAATGTTATTTGCAAGTTTCATCAAATCAAGCGATACAATGCAAAATTTTTTAGAAAAATCCAAGTTTTTCCGGAATTTTCCAAGGTATCCACCAAAATTTTTTCTATTTTTCCATACCAAAAGTCATTTTGGAATAATTATCCGAACTTTTTCACAGTTCCATCGCCCAAATTTATTAAATCATACTATAAAATGCAGAATTTCGTCGAAAAAACAAATTCAAACTTTTTGATTTTTTTCAGAATTTTCCGCATTTTTCAACAAAAATTTGGGGCAATTGCACACAAAATTCCAAACAAAAAGGCAATTTTCGATTTTTCCAACTTTCCGACTGTTCCGGAAAATTTTCCCAAAATTTTCTTTCACATAAACCTTCTTCTGGCAATAACGAACAGCTGAAAAAAAGTTTGAGCAAAATCGGCCCAGCCGTTCTCAATTGATGAATTACTATATATTTTTGCCAACATTTTTATATATATAGATAAATATATCCCCTAAAAACCAACTGCTTTAAAAATGAAATAACCCCCGAATAAAAAAATTAAATAACACCCAAATTATTCACGAAATGAAACAATCTCCAAATTTAAAAAAAATGGTTTGGTTGGGGGCTCCACGAAAAGCCCCCCAATGAAATAACGCCCAAATGAGAAATGAAATATTCCCCAAATTTTTTTCATTCATTTTTGGGTGTTATTTCATATGAAATAACTCCCAATTTTTTTGGGCCGTTTTTCATTTTTCTTTGTGGTTTATTTCATTCCTTATTTGGGGTTTTCAAATTATGAAATAATCTCCACGTCCTGTCCATCGTCTTCAGAAGAGTTTTGATGTTGAGATTCCATAGTTTTGTAGAGAATACACTCAGATGTCTTTTAATGCGGATTTGAGTTTATGGGATTATCAATTAAGGTTGTGTTTATTATAGACTTGTACAGTTCCGGAACGAACTAGTTCCAATGAACGATTCCATGTAGTGAACGGTTGGAACTAGTTCCACATATTCCGCTCTTTTTATTCCTTTTGCTTTTTAGTTCCTTCAGCTCTTTTCGTTCCTTCTGATCTTTTCGTTCCTTTTGCTTATTTCGTTCTTTTGACATTTTCGGTCATTCGTTCACCACAACAAAAACAGCAGACATTTTTTTTTGTATTTTGCTATGAAAAATGATTTATAAATTCTCTAAACAAAGCCTTTGATAACTATTTTTTTTAACACACTATTTAAACAATTTAAAAATACTTTATAAACTTTTAAGCAGCTCTGACATTTTTAATATTATATGTTTGTTCACTTCATAATCCGAAAAAGACTAAAAACAATCAAAACATAGTGAACGAAGTGGTGAAAATGAATAAGTGAACGAAAAGATCAAAAGGAACGAAAAGGAACAGAAGGAACGAACTAGTTCCTTTTGGTGAGCGGAACAGAAAGGAACGATTCACCAAAAGGAACTAGAAAGTCCAACTCTAGTTTATTACGATTTCCGATTAAGAGCTTTGCCATTTAATTTTAATTTACGCAGATTTCATTTTTGATATTTGGAACTACTGCACATTATTCCAAATTTCAAATTTTGAGGCATAAATGAGACTATAAAGCTAAAATTTGGCACATTAGATAGCCACCCAATTTATAACAAATATACAACTATTAAGACCGATTCGACCACGTCAAAAACTATCACACATATAAAGCTAAGTGGGTAAAGCCCCGAAGTGCGAATAAGTAGTACTAAAACCAAAAAAAAATATCAAATAAAAATTGTAATTGTATGAAGGAATGAATATGTCCTATTTCGGTTCAGGCTTTCTAGTACCTCACATACAAAATAAATAAATATAAAAATAAATAAAAAAAAATATTTTTAATTTTTCTGGGTGTCTGAATTGTGATTCCTATGGTTATTAATATCATTTTTTCAAATATGTTTTCAGTTTTTTTTTCATCAGGCACAGTTTTTTAGTTATTTGGATTTAAATTTTTTCAGCATTCTTCATGTTGCATAGAAAATCATTTTGCATAAATGTAATGAAAATTTTATTTTATCCAACAGAATCTTTTCTAAATACAATAACCGATACTAGTAGAGCCTCAAACATGAAAAATGAGAAGAACAGATATGTATTTTCCATTAGTTAAAAAAGTTTTATTTTTATTTTATGCTGAATATCCTTGCAGTTTCCTAAAATGTTCAAGGAGCAGTCAGCGAATATTTTTCTGGGTGTCTGAATTGTGTTTCCTGTGGTTATTAATATGATGATTTCAGTTTCTTTTTCATTAGGCACAGTTTTTTAGTTATTTGGATTTAAATTTTTTCAGCATTTTTCATGTTGCATAGAAAATCATTTTGCATAAATGTAATGAGAACTTTATTTGATCCAATAGAATCTTTTCTAAATACAATAACCGATACTAGTAGAGCTTTAAACATGAAAAATAAGAAGAACGAATTTGCTGAGTATCCTTGCAGTCTCCTAAAATGTTCAAGAAGCAGTCAGCGAATATAGTAGGCATATATTACCCTTCGTAACGCTTTTATAAAGTTAGATTGTCTTTGTGGAACCTTTCACCATATTCCTCGGAAACGTCGTTGCATTTATAAAAGCATTTATAAAAGAAATCCAAATAAGAGGTCAAAAATGCATTTTCAAGGACTTGATGCATCCATATTTTACGTAGAATATTAAAAAGAGAATAAGGCGATTATAAAATAGAATAGGGCGATTATTGCAGCCGAAAAGGCATGTTGCTGATGTTGCCACCAGTTTCTACAAAATTTTTTAAACAACCGCCTCCATACAAATTTTTAATGGAAAACAAAACTTATTTTCAAAAAACTTAAATACTATGCCTGGTATAAAAATTCTGATTTTTGAGTTTCCCATGTCAAAATCTCCTAGAAACACACAATGAAGCACAAGAAAAATAACACTAGTCAAACAGTGTTACCTATTTTTTGGAAAATTAAAATTTCTCCCATAACTTCCAGACACTTGGGGGATACTCAAATTTGGTCAGTTAATTTATCTTGTAATGGGAGACAAAACCTCAGAAACCCTAACTATTTGACATATCCCTTCTGGTAACTCCCATATAAAGAACCGTAATTGCTCCTTTTTCATACATATCTTTTTGTGACTGAAATTTCTGTACTGGTTTACATAACAAACACTAAGCTAGTTTTAACATTTCTTTCACAAAACAGCTTCTTAAAATCACATATATTCATATGTGAGAATATGTGAGAAAAATTATGGTGAAGGAGCATACATAATATTATTTATATATATAAAAATGGTGGCAAAAATGTATAGTAATTCATCAATTGAGAACGGCTGGGCCGATTTTGATGAATTTTTTTTTCATTTGTTCGTAATTGCCAGGAGCAGGTTTATGTAAAAGAAAATTTTGGGAAAATCTTCCGGAAAAGTCGGAAAACTCGAAAAATCGAAAATTGCTGTTTTGTATGGAATTATGTGTGCAATTGTTACGGATAGATTTTCGAATGGAAAAATAAAAAATTTTGTTGAAAAACTCGGAAAATTCCGGAAAAATTCGAAAAATTTAATTATTTTTTTCGACGAAATTTAGCATATTTTTGTATGATTTGATAATTTTGGACGAGTAAAAAATTCTGATAATAATTCCGAAATGACTTTCCGAAAGAAAAAATAGAAAAATTATCTGTGAAAAACTCGGAAAATTTCGAAAAAAAAGTCGAAATTTGTGGATTTTTTCGACGAATTTTTCCATTGTACCGCATGGTTTGATGATTTCAGAGGGCGAAAAGGTGGAAAATTCATTGGGATGCTTGGAAAATTTCGGATAATTGTGAAATCTATATGTATAAAAATGGTGTGAAAAGTGTATAATAATTCATCAAGTGCCGGCCCATTTTGCTTCAATTTTGGGAAAGTCTGGAAACTGGAATAATCGAAAATTGCTTTTTTGTAAGGAATTATGTGCAATTGTTAAGGAATCGCTTTTAGAATGGAAAAATAGAAAATTCTTATGGAAAAGCTCGGAAAATTCTGGAAAAGCGCCAAAAAATTTATATTTTTATCGACGAAATATTGCAGTTTTCGCATGATTTGAAGATTTTGAACGATGTCAAGGTGAAAAATTTCGGATAAATGTTGGTTGGAGAATTTAACGAGAAAATTAATAATTAGATAAACAAAATATATATTGATGTTCTATGCAATATATGGTAATTTTTTAAAAAAATTAGTTTACGTTTGAAAAGTTAAGTTATCCACTTGGATTGCGGGTATTCATTTCGTTACGACTTTTTTGTTTTTTAGGGAGAGTTATTTGCTTGGCTAATGCCACCTATTAGACGATCAAACTTTAGATTACGTAAACGTTGTGCAATAATTAGTTAGACTATACACCGCTCATCCACGCCAAAGGTATGCTTCTATCTTTGCTATCCTTTAATTCCTTGCGTACTGTGGATGGTGTTTTGTGCGCCGCATTTCAGGAGACTTGCCAAAATTCAAAAGCGATTCAAATTCGTACATTGTTTGCGATCACCGGCCGGATTCGACGGATGACATGTGCGTGCTGATGTGCGGCAATCAGATGTCAACATTGGGAATACCAGCGCCAAATCATTCGATGCAATATGCATTCGATCGCGAATTTTGACGAGAGCCTTACAGCCGAACTGCAGATTCCGCTTTGAAACTGACGATGAATCTTCTCACGGTTGAAAAGAACCTCCCACCGTCTGCCTAATTGGCAACGGCCAAATTCGTGTTGATGTTTCCACTGAATTGATATCGTTCCCTGCAAATTTTTGCGAGTTTACAACGTCGGAAGAGCAACTCATCACATTGCACAAAATTATAAAAATCTCGATTGGATTAATTAACGGGCAGTACTAGCAGCGAACAATAAGGACATCGATGGCTTGAATTAGATTTTAGAAAGTCAAATCGCTGGAGAACTGCATTCGTACATATCTGTTCGCCGCGTGACCGACGAGGATGATGCGACAAACAATCGACCGAATTCTTCAACTCGCTTAATGTGCCGCATAAACAAACAATGTGATTTAACCGACGATCATCAAAAACAAATTCTAAGAAGAGGAAGTCTATATCTTACGAATCAGATAATACCAATTGATCATATATTCCAATTCCCCGAAGACAATCAATAAATCGCAAGGCCAATCGTTGGAAGTATGTGGGATTAATCTCGAGTGTCCCCGTTTTACGTGCGGTCAGTTGAACGTTGCCTTTTCACGTTTTGGAGAACCGGCTTCGTTGTTTGTTTTTGCGACGGAAAACTAATCGAAAAACATTTTTTTATTGTACTACTGTCTTCTGAGTTTATCTAAAGGCATTAAATTGGGGCGAGACGAAGTTCGCCGGGTCCGCTAGTATAAACATATATTTGTGATCAGCCTCGTCATCTGAGTCGATTAAATATGACCGTCTGTCTGGCGGTATGTCTTTTTGGAATACAAAATATATTCTCAAAGCGAAGGTTAAGTGCAAAAATTACTCCCACCTCCCATTCAAACTCCCCCTTTTTTTAAGGCCTGTAGTAAGGAGCTATCGAACTTGTCTCTTAGCGGAGGATAAGTTGTAAGATAAAAGATAAACAAAATCAGCCAAAGACTACTCCCTTACAAACTCCCCTTTTGGAGGGTTACCGTCTATCCGTCCTGAAATTTAATATGCAAGCTTATACCCACTAAGCGGAGAGTAAGATATAACATGAGCAAGATCGGAAAATAACTACCTCCATCTCTCATACAAACATCTGCTTTTTGGGGTGGCCGTGTGTCTGTCGCCGCTATTATCGCCGTAGTTTAAGAGATATCAGGCTTAATTTTAATATGCAATCTTCTATCCCAAAAACCGAAGTTAAGTTCGAAGATGAGCAAGATCGGACAAAAACTGCTGCCACCTCCAATACTACCCCTTTCCTTTTGAGGGTGTCTGTCTGTCCAGGCGGTTGCAGCAGTAGTATTCTCTTAGCAAAGGTTAATTTATGGGATGAACAATAACGGAGAAAAACTACTTCCATCTCCCAACGTTCAACTCTCACCTTCTCCCGTTCTTTTCGGTACAAAGTTTAATAAATTATAGTTATAGTGAGTAGCCAGTTTTATCACAAATAGTGTAAGGTATATGAACTTCGTGATTGCTTTTTTTGATGATACTAGTTTTTGATGATTTTACTGTTTTAATTATAAACGCTAGAAATCTTTTGCCATTTATACAAAACTGAAGTAAACTTTTACGATCCATCGCATCACTTTGCAATAAAAAATTTCATGTAATTGTAGTAAACAAATTTTATTTTTTTTTTAATTTGTGAAAAATAATATTTCTATAAATAAATATGAATTTAACAACTGAAATAAATATGATGTACAAATATGAAAGGTAACAACAAGATACATAATATCGATAACAACAAAATAATAAAATAATGTTGTAATTAAGACTTAATTAACTCTTTTGTTCACTTTCGATATCTTTGCCAGTATTTCTGCCATAATAACCCGAATAAGCAGCATCATGTGAATCGCCAAAATTAACAGCATTTGCAGTAGATCCACCTTCTTGATAGTTTTTACTATAGTAATCGCCATATGGTTTTGAGAAATTTGGATCAGGCCTACTATAACCACCATCGTAATGGTCATGATGATGGTAGTAGGTGGCCGAACCAACGCCTTGGGGTGAGTATTGAGTGAAAGTGTCCTTACCACCGAATAGGCCAGAAAACAAACCACCACCAACACCACCGGAGCTATAACCGCCAGCTTGTGGACGACATAATTTAAAATAGGCAAAGAGGCCAGGCAAGAGGATAGCAGCCAAACCAAGGATTTTCTTCAAGCCCACAATACCCAAAATAAAGGGTAAGAACAACAGCAATTTCAACTTGAATATCTTTAAAACCAACAACAGGGGAATGATCATTTTCTTCAGTTTTTTACGTTCTGAAAAGTTTATAGAATAAAATAGTGGTTAATATGTATCACAGAATTTTATTGCTGTGCAAATATTTTCTTACTTATTATGGGAGCATGTTTATCCTCAATAATATCCAATTCACTGTCAATGTCATTGCCAATGAAACGGGCTTCATAACGTCCAGCTTCCGATAATTCTTCCGGTAAGTCAACTTCCAAAGCAGTTGATTTGATAAATCTAAAATGAAGAAAACATAATGGAATAAGCAACTTAAGTTTGAGGTTAAATATTTTGATGAGAAGTACTGCATGTTAATAGTTGTTATTTAATAGTTGTTATAACTATGTTGGTATATTATATAATATGATGATTTAGTGCGTCCATTTATAAACTATGGATCATAAACTATGGTACTACATCGAAACGTAGACCCAACAAAAGTTAATAAACTACACCATTTTCCACTGGAAATTCAAAGAAAAACAATTGAAATTCAAACATTCCATTTGAAATTCAAACCTTGCATTTGAAATTCAAAAATTCCATTTGAAATTTAAAAAAATACAATTGGAATTCAAACTTTCCATTTGAAATTCAAACCTCGTCATTTGAAATTCAGAATTCGTCAATTGAAATTTTAAACACATCAATTGAAATTCAAATATCATCAATTGAAATTCGAAACTTGTCAATTGAAATTCAAAACTTTCAAATGGAATTTTTGAATTTCAAATGACGGGTTTTGAATTTCAAATGGAATGTTTAAATTTTAAATGCAATGTTTGAATTTCAATTGATATTCTTTGAATTTCAATTGGAAATAATGTAGAAAATTACATTATAGGTACTTTTTGACACCAAGAAGTGCCTCAAATAAGGTGCAAAAGTAAAAATTGTAACATGGAATTGTCATAGGAAGGAAGTTATTCTTTAATGACGATTATGCATTACTTCTAGCCTAATTCACATTAATGAACATTTCACAATAAACATTACCACATACAGGATCCAATTTGCCATTAGAAACTTTTGAAATATTACATATTTTTTCGATTGTATTGTACTAAATGGAAGTTAAAGTGGTGAAAAAGCGATTCCCTGAAAATTAACCCCAATTTTTTGCTGGATTATTTTCATAGCCAACATTGTGCACATTTTACAGAAGAAGATTGGCTTTGACAACATTTTGAAACTGATGGTACGTAATTGTTTTAAACAAGTAATGCAAAATGAATCACTTGTAATTGTGATCAATTTAAAATGGTAGACTTTGATGCATGATGCGTTCTTAACTGCAGCTATCTATGTTTCTTAAGATATCCTTTTTGGCAGCTTTGCTTACTGACTTAAACCCTGTTTGTCAAATTAAACCAATTTAAACTTAAGATATGGCAGAAGCTAACATAACCCCTTCGTCTTACCTTTCAGCTCTGCGCAAGGCATACTTCACCAACTGATCCCAATCACCATCATCATTGCGGGGTTCTTCCGAATATTCGAATGGTTCTTGCAACAACGAACGCTGTTGAGTTTCTGGCATACGAGTAATTCGAGCAAAATCTGAGAGTCTGCAATTTAAAAATACATATAGTCAGTTATGCTAGTTTCATATTCAAAAATCAAAAATATTCTTACGTGTATTGGTTGCGATAGAAAATCTCATCAAAGCTGCCTAAAGCCTGAGTCTTGAAACATTCCGATAAATCACCACCCAAACAATTGCTATTTGTGCGAGCCAAATAGGGATCATTGTCATTTCCTAATCCGAATAAACTCAGAATTGAGGAATGCCCACGTTGTTCACCTACTCCAGGCTGCTGTTGCTGCTGCTGTTGTTGTTGTTGGTTTTGAAATATTGGTTGGACATTGCTGATGGGCTGCTGTTGTACTGGACTCTGTTGATCCGGTAAACGTAAACCTTCGGCTGAGGTTTGAGCGATTAAGATGGTACTACAGACAAACGTTGTTATAAGTATTGACAATCCCCAAGACTTATATTTTAATTCCATCTCTGAAAATGATAAAAGAAATAATTTGTTATTAAACGAATACTAACTTAACGTTGAGTTGAGTTGAGAGGGAGTGAATTGAAAACAAGTTTTACTACGACCATACGCGTTAATCAGAAACACTCTCTCTCTCGGGCGCATTGTCTTCAATGGAAAATGTTGTATTGTTTTTCTTGTTAAACTGTTGAAACTTTCCCAACCGCTCTGATTGTACAAAATTTATGCTGACATTTAATTGATTTCTAATAAAATTTAATAACATTGACTTTGACCGAAACCGGTGTTCATAGCGGCTGCGAAGGCGTTCAAACCGTTTTCAATGCTGGCTGTAATAACGATACGTCTGGTTTTCACTTTGATCAATACAAAATAAATTACTGGCAAAAACGGTTTATATGTTTTTGTTTTGTTTCTTATTTTCTTTTTAGTTTTTTGTTTTTTTGGTTGCCTCTCATAAGCATGAACGGATGTAAGCAAGATTGCAGCGTAAAGCTGGTTTATTGTGTACTCCAAGTTTTGCTGAAGTTGACAACCATCTTGGCTTTTAGTGAAGAGGCGATGTTTGTGTAAAATGAACCAAAAATATATATACGGCATATGTACATACATCTGACATACTTTCGTTGCTTTGGTCGTACACATAAGATCGATCGTAATATGAAACACAAAACGCGCAAGCGGACCATACCAAAACCGGCACCTTAATACACGGGTGACACTGGATGCTGCTGGTGCTAGTTAGTGCTGGTGGTGCTGATGTTAGTGTCACTTATTAAAATGTGACTTTCAATGTGGGGTACATCGAAAGTAGATTTTGTAATAGGTAATTCATAACGAGACTTGACGGGAAGTTTCGTTTAAGTTTTAATCTTTAATTTGGGTTTATGTTTAAAAAATATGCTTTTTTTTTTGCTGCTTGAATGTGATTTGATCACAAGTTAGATCCAAGTATCTAAAGACGAAATTCGTCTAAGGATTTTATTAGTAAGATTGAGTTCAGTCAGGTGAACAGACTGATAAATACCTTCACCCATTGGAGTCATTGATATTATTACTCGATTTCTAAAGTGGGCGGAATGGTACATTTGTATGGAAGGTTCCAGAAGGGGCGTGGCTAGACTTTCAGTTTTTTTCTCCAGAACTTTATCCTGCTATAGCTTTACTAAATACAGAATTTGGCCATGATCACATTGGATATATTGATATTACTGCTTGATATCTAAAGTGGACGGAAAGGTACATTTGTATGGGAGGTACCAGAATGGGCGTGGCCATGTAGGCCATTTGCAATATCGTAAGTAGTTTTGGGGAAATATAGACCAATGCAAAGTTTTAAATAATTGGTTGAGTCTTTCGAATGTTATCGTTCGTACCAGCCGGAGAGACAGACAGACGGGAGGACATGGCTCAAACGACTTAAAATGTCATGAATGGAATTTGATCTTACAAAAATCAATAAAAAAAAACCAGCTGGCGCCATCTCTTGGAGGAAAATGGTAGTTAAAACTCAAATACAACAACAACTAGCAATCCTTGAAACAAACCTTGTTATCTAAAACGAAACGAAACAGAGTTGCTAACAATGATCGTATGATAATCGATTACATGCCCGATCGAGTGCAGATAAATTGAAAAATAGGAAGAAAGAATTATCCCCCCAGCCACTTCCTCTAGTTGTTACAACAACAACAAACTAAACGGACATATAGATAACATTTTGCCATTTTAATTACTTTGTATTTGTAAAAAAAAGTCCTAAAAACCGAAGTGACCATTTAAATAACCGAATGTTCCCATATAGTTTTAAAAACACATCTATCTTTTCGTCGAAAATTACTTTTTTTCAATAATTTCTAAAGAGAAAGCTTGAGCACGGTGAATGCAGTTCAGTTTCATTACATCGAATTGACGGATGACTGGGTGATTTACGCCGCCCATTCTGGTTGCTCCGGGTGGAGGTAAACCGTTAAGCAGGTATAACCACATCTATAAGCCTCTAAAAATTAATTTTAAAAAAGTGATGTATTTCCTTTTTCCTCAATAAGATAATAGGTGGTAAAAATTTTTTCGATCAAAGAAACCTAAAATTCTCAAAAATTTTCGAAGAAAAAAGAATTTTTTGCAAAAAAAAACATTTCAGGTACTATGGGCAATTGACGGTGGGCGTGGTCGATTTTGGTGAAACATGCATCTGCATCTGCTGAGTAAATTCTGGTCCTCAAATGAGATTTTCCGCAATACCAAGCTGCGTGTATTTAATACGAACGTCAAAACTATTTCGCTCTACGGTTGTGAGTCGTGGGAGCTCACGGCTGTGATGTCGTGTAAACTCCAGACCTTTATCAAAAGCTGCCTACGGAAATTCTGAGAATTTGGTGCAACAACGCACTCGACAAACGAGACCCGCCTGGACATATTAATAAAACAATGCCGCTTCAGATGGTTGGGACACTCACTACGCAAAGGCAACGAAGAAATTAGCCGCCTGGTAGCAGGGTAGAACCGATTTCCCATCACTGGGTACAAAAAGTCGAGGCAGATCAAGAACAACATAGCGCCGTACGATGGATGCAGACCTAGACTTTGTCAATGTAAAGTAAAACAAACTGAGAATCCTGTCCAGAGATCGAACCACCTACAATTCTTCATGAATATCACCAAAATTTCACTTAAAAACTTAATTTCTCTTTACACCCCATAAATGAGGTATGAGAAAGCTTCTCGCGTTGTTTTGAATTAACACGCTCTCTATTTTTAGATTCACAGCTAACGGCACCTACATGTTTATCAACGAATGCAAAAGTCAGTGTTTGAGAAGCTTTGACATGGTAGTCGCGTGTTCTAATCATCATGCTACGGCCGGTCCCAAAATCTCACATTAACTATAAATACGATAATATCAACTAAAACTTAATGCTTTCTCTAACATACAGTTAACTCGAATACTTGCAACACTTGCACTTACATTTGCTGTGTAAATATGTATAAAAATACATCCGTTTTTACGAATACATACGAGTAGTACTCTTTAATAACCAATCGATATCAAACAGATGTCTCTTGTTTGTGTCTATCGCAGATAACAGATTTTTTTATTATATTTGTTATTTGAACCACTTTTTGCAATACAAAATTAGTGCAATTTTAAATTGAAAATACCAATCCATTGATTGTGTGTGAGAGATTTTCACTTTAGCAATGTTTGCAACCGACTAAATCTAAAGATTGTGTGTATTATATTTTGCCATCATTATTGCTTAGCTGCATTAAGTGCGGCGGCGATGCGATGGTCGGTTTCGGTTTTCAACTCAAAATGTTTCTGCTTTGAATTGATGTTTTGGCAATCATCATAATCAACAGCAACAGCAGCAGTAATAACAGCAACCGCAACAACAACAATATAACTTTGTATCTACAGTGGTAAAAGTCTTTCATGAGTTTTTGTTATAGGCTACCATTTGGTTTTCTACAGCCCCCATTGGCGCTCAGTCAGTTAGCATAATGTATGGGCATCGGATGGATGACTTTCGTTTAACTTGCACGTTCGCACAGCCATGTCGAAAAAGTCCAGTTATGTATTGTTGTCTTTACATTGGTGTAACGTTTGATAATCGTGCTTATGAAATACAATTGTGTTAAAGTGGTGGTGTTATATTTTCAGTATACCCGTGTATCTTGAAGAGTATATTTGTTTCAAAATTTGTTTAAACATTGATTGTTTGTATGGTCGGTTAGGGTAATGATGTTGCAAAGCGAACATTTTAGTGAAGTTCAAGTTAAGGTTACGTTTTAAAAATATATAAAGTACGTTTTTTATAAGTTATGATTGAATAAGGACCGGCCGTGGCATATTGGTTGGAACACGTGACTACCATGAAGGAGATACGTGGTTTGATTCTTGGCTCCAGTCATCTACATTTTTCTTTCATTGCCGGCCCCCTCGATGTTGTCAACAGCATCTTCGCAGTTGAAGTGTCGAGATAATCAGCATGTCTAGTAAAAGCTTCTAAAACAGTGATGTTCACATTCGTCGATAAACAATTAGGTGTCGTTTGTTGTTAATCTAAAATAGAAAGCGTGTTAATGCACAACAACGCGAGAAGCTATTCCAAACCTCATTCATGGGTTGTAAAGGGAAATTAAGTCAGTTAGTTGTGTTTCTGTGTCAAATGAAATACTTGTGTCCCTAGAAACACAAGGACACCCTTAAAAAGGGTGAGTTTGTATGAGAGGTGGAAGTAGTTTTTTCTAATCTTAAAAGGTAACCTCCGCTTTGAGGATACAAAATTCCAACTCAATATATCTTTAACTAAGACTGTCGTTGCAGGAACAAACCCCCAAAAAGGGAGAGTTTATATGGCGGATTGGAGTAGTTTTTGTCAGTTCATGTTCATCTTAGAACTTAACCTCCTCATTTAGGACGCAAGCTCTTAGACCACGACTGTAGTCACAGGGACAGACCCCCAAAACGAGGTAGGTTGTATGTTCGATCTACGGCTGTAATCGCAAGGACAAAAAGGCGGGCATCTTTAAATCCACTTAGAATTGAATATACCCATCGCTCCAGTAAGAACCAGTAAGAAAATTACAGTCGGTTAACCCAACTTACAAATACCCTACCCAAAACTTTATCCTGTTGTAGCTTTCCTAAATACAGAATTTGGGCAGGAACACGTTGTGTGTATTGATATTATTATTCCATCTCTAAATTGGGCGGAATGGTTCATTTGTATGGGAGGTACCAGATGGGGTGGGGCCTTGTAGCCCATTTACAATAGCGTAAGTAAATTTGGGGAAATATTAAAAATTGAAAACATTTGGTTGAGTCTTGCGAAAGTTGTCGTGCGTACCAGCCGGACAGACAGACTGGCTCAAACGACTAAAAAAGTCGTGTGTTCTATGTATAACACTTTTGGGTCGTACCAAATGATATATAACCCTCCTACCCGTAGGATGAGGGTATAACCAGTAACAAAGATTCAGTTGGGAAAACCGACTTACATATACCCTTACCCCATTTGCAATACCTAGTTTTCGGGAAATATTCATTCGTGCAAAGTTTGGTTGCGTCTTTCGAAAGTTATCGTGCGTACTAGTCGGATAGACAGATGTACATGGCTCAGACGACTTAAAAAGTAATGAATCAAATTTGGTTATAAAAAAACCTAGGGCCTAAGGTGACTCCTTCTATGTGTTACACATTTTGGTCGTATTAAATAATACATACCCTCCTACCCGCTGGGTAAGTGTATAATAATTAAGACCTAAACAATAAATGTAGCTTGACAAATATTCAATTCACATTTAACCTCTTTTTTTGATCGTCCAATCGTCACTTGATAAAAAATGTAATGATGACAGACATGCATCTGTACATACACACCTACATATCTGCAGTAACGCTATTGAAAAAGAATTCTAACGATGTTCTTTTTATCGTAAACTATGAATTGTATTTTTCAATTTCGATTGGGCAACCAATTCTTATGAAATTTTCTTCAATGACGATTATAACTTGTCATATAATGTTGCGTTGCAATAGTAGTTTGTGTTCCTTATTATCAACGTTTTATATCATCAATAAGACCATATTCAGCATGATACCCACAAATCTGTTTCTGTGACGATTTCAAAATTATGGTAAATTAACATCGAAACTAGTTTATTTTTCAATTTCAGAGGCTCCTTAAGATCTTGACAATGCCCGTTAAATCTGTTGGCAGACACTTAGTGTGCATGAAATACAAAAAGCAAATACTCAAATAACTATCAAGTAGATAACAACGCGTTTGTCATGCTGTAAACCGATGTTTAGCTACGGGCACAACAAATCAATGAAAACATCTTGTGCACGTTGGCGAGAAAAGATGTATGTATGTATGTATGCATGTATCTACCATTCAAACTTTTACTTTCATTTTTTCTGGCTCTTTGCTTTGAGTTTGGTTTATTTTTATCTCTTTTCTTATTGGCCTTGTCTTCTTTCCCTCATATACTTTTGACTCAAGTTATTTAAACTTGCCGTAGGAATTGTGTGTAACCGCAGCCCACCTTTTTCTCTGTTGGCATTAAAGTTTCAAGTGCTCTCTTGAAATATGTACGTGTGAAGTTACATAGTTGAATAACAAGATTATAAAGTTACCTGACCAAATATTGCATTATGAATACGATATTATCATCAAAGCTGGAATATATATTTAAGTACGAACTGAATATGAGTTTAATGTTGCATTTAACATAGCTTTTTTTTTGTTTAAATAGTTTCAAATTACTATGAAACTTTCAAGCAATACATTGCACCGCATTGAAGTTTATTCGGTGCAAATTATATTTTTTATTCAAGGGAGAAATTAATGATGCTGATATGTTAATTAAATATGCATGTAGAGGTAACCATAACCGCCATTAGTGGCTACATAAAAAAATTACAAAAAAAAACAGACAATTTCGCGTTGTTTCCCATGAGTTAACACGCTGCTATAGACAACGAGAGAAGGACGTCATGACGCGTCAGGCAGTCTGTAGCCAATTGTCTTCGATTCAAGTAAAAAGCTCCAAAGTGTAGTAAGAAAGTTTCAGTTTCAGCCTCAGTACCACACATAATTTTCTAGTATATTGATATTTTTAACCGTTTTCAAAAGTAGGCTGAGAGGTTAATTTGTATGGGAGGTACCAGAAGGGACGTGTCTATACTTCCATTGTTTTTTTTCCAAAACTTTATATTGATTTATCTTTACAAAATACCGAATTTGGTCACTATCGCGTTGTAAGTATTAACAATATTAATTGATTTCTAAAGTTGGCAGTACCAGATGGTTATGGGAGGTACCAAAAGGGGCGTCGCCAGACTTCCAGATTTTTTTCTCTGAAACTTTATCCTGCTTTAGCTTTACTAAATACCGAATTTGGGCACAATCGCGTTGGGTGTATTAATAATAATTTTTGATTTCTAAAGTTGGCGGTATCAGATGGGTATGGGAGTTACCAGAAAGGGCGTGGCTAGACTTCCAATTTATTCTGCTATAACTTTAAAATATACAGAGTTTGTGCACGATCACGTTGGTTATATTGATATTATTACGTGATTTCAAAAGTGGGAGGAGTGGTACATTAGTATCGGAGGTAGCAGAAAAGGCGTGGCCATGTTGCCCATTTTCAATACCGTAAGTAGTTTTGGGGAAATATTAACCAGTGCAAAGTTTTAAAACTGTTGGTTACTTTATTCGAAAGTTATCGTGCGTACCAGCTGTGCAGCCAGACAGACAGGCGGACATGGCTCAAAGGATTCAAAAAGTCATGAATCGAATTTGGTTCAAAGAAACTTAGGGTCTATAGTAGGGATGTAACGAATGTGCTTTAGCGAATGCGAAAGCGAATATTGGAATATTTTTTTAGCGAATGCGAATACTTACTTTTGGTTTTTGCGAATGCGAATGCGAAAGCGAATATTCCAAAATTGTTTAGCGAATGTCAAAAAATGGTTTACGTAAACGAATAATTTAGTTTCATTCCTACTGTCTGCCTTTTCAAATAAAAATATGTCTTCCAGTTAAGTAATTAAACATAAAATATTTATGTAAAACAAAAACAAAAATATATATAATTCTCAGAAATTCAGTCTTTAAGGTAACTAAACTATAATTTTATTTACTTTCGAAAACTTTGACGTATTCAGTATTCAAAGTTTAGTAGAGCCAAGTTGTATTTAACAAAAAGAAGCTATGCTGCTTTTACGCTATGCAATCTAGTTCTTAGTGGATTATAGATAAGTCCGGCTCTACTAAACAACTGTTCGCTGGGGACACTTCCCGGAGGCGTAGCTAAGAACTGGCGTGCCAAAGGTACTAACTTTTGGTATGTCGAGCTGTTTCGTTTCCACCACAATACAGGATCTTCTGAAATATGATTTTTTTTTCTTTATTGTATTCAGCTAACAATTTTTTTTCATGAGAGACTGAAAACGTAACCACTTGCATGTCGGCCTAAGTCTCATTATTACTTGTATTAAAAAAAATTTTTTGCGAATGCGAAAGCGAATGCGAATATAGAATATATATTTATGCGAATGCGAATGCGAAAGCGAATGTACAAAATGATGCGAATAATTCGCATTCGCATATGCGAATGCGAACGTTCGTTACATCCCTAGTCTATAGCAGCTATCGGCAACAAACACAACCACAATATGGGTTTGTGTTGGTGAGTTGTTCTCTTCCCTCTCTCACTGTAGTGAAGGAAATTGTTGTAAAGATTTTTCCATAACTATGAACAAAATTATAATATAATAATATAGGAAATATTACTGTTGTGCGCGTGGCAATGCACATTAACATATAAGAACTCATTTTTACCAAAAAATTCATTTCTTTTATTGTCTTGCTAACAACAAGCGTCGACACAACTGCGTCGGACGAATGCTCAAGCGAGACTGATTCAGTTTGATTGTTTTCGTTCAATGTGTGTGAGAATACATGTGTGGCTCTCTAGCTCATGTTGCACAAGTGCGCGCTCTCGCCGATCGCTGGTCTATAGTGGCTTTTTCTATGTGTTATACTTTTGGGTCGTATCAAATGATATATACCCTCCTACCTGTAGAGTGAGGTTAGAAAAATGAGTTGCTATAATAATGATGAAAAAATGATGACAAAGCGAACACTTGTATGAAAATTTTTTCGGCAATTTGTATTGGTGGTCGCCTACGTCATATCAATGATTTGCTATGGTCATGCACCTATCCTTGAGGATTTCTTGCAGTACATAATATTGAAAATTTATGTACTTGTCGTCAAAACACTCGGTAGACGACAAGCTGACCGACAAAATGCTAATGTACCATGTATCAAACAAAAAATACAATGTAACGGGACGATAACAACATGAAATTGAAGAGAGGAAAGAGGACGAAAAAAGTGTTCAGTTTATTATGTATCGGACGTTTTCAATAAAACTACTTTCATTTGTGATTTTAACTTATTAAGCACTGGTAACGACAATTTGACCGACATTGTCGGTCATCAGGACGATTTGTATGGACGATCACCTACATGTCATCAACGATTTACTATTGTCATACACCAACTCTTGAGAATGTCTCGCAGACACTTCCTACTGGGTTTATACTGGCATTCCCATTTTCAAAGTGTAAGTGTAAACAATAGAAATTGTTATGTATTTGCACTGATTCAGTCATGCCCCTTTTATCAGCGAATATACAATAGTGCGTTTTAAATATGTTGCGCCTAAGCGTCTGCAACATTAAATACATGTACACATTGTGTTAATCGATGTAGCTTTGGACTAAAACAATATGTAGTCAGCCTTAAAATAGGCCGTGATAAAATAACTTTAGGCTAACATATCAGTGCTGATACAAATGTTTTGGTACATTTTAACAGGTCAGGCAAACAACACCAAAGAGGGATGATAGCTTTCGTAAAAAAAAACTATGAAGTACCAAACAAATATGTTTGTAATATCAAAAATTATTATTTAAAGCTAAGCTCAGATATCCTTCGCCATTTGTCAAAATTGTAGTAAAAGTAGTAAGGTAATAATCTTCTACTTTGTACCGCACAAAAAGGTGAGTTTGTACGAGAGATGGACGTTACTAGTAACGTCTCATATCTATGTATTGAGTTTGAATTGTTTATATGAACTGAGAATATTGTTAAGATCTTTTTAACGCCAAAAAAGGGGAGATTTGTATGGGAAGTGGGAGTAGTTTTCGTCCGATTTTGCCCATCTTAGAACTTCCGCTCCGCTTAGAGGATATACGATTTCGAACAGAATTCATCTAGATAGCTTTTAAACTACGACTGTAATAGCAGGGACATTTACAAAGTATTCGAACATGTATTGAGTTAATTTTTTTAGATTCATACATAAATTCGGTATATTTTCCATACTTTATAGTTTTTTTTCGTTATATAAAAAATTGACATCATTAAGGTTAATTACAATTAACACGAAACAATAATTATGCATTTATCTTTGTACAATTTATATGTAGGTGTAACAATAAAATTAGACTATGTTAATTCATTCGCATCATTTTAAGATGTTAATATATTAAAGCGTAACCTTGAATAAATAGGTTATGATTGATGAAAAAAACAATAACAACCTAAATCTTCATTGTTATATTCACACAAACACTTTTGTAAAATACTACAAATACAAATTTAAAAATAAACAAAAAATATATATGTACAGTAATTTGCATCGTAAATCCATTTATTTATATATTCATTAAATTCAAAAACGGAAAACAACAACGACATAAAAGTTCGTGAACTAAAAAAAGAATGATATGGTTTTTGCAAAGCCAAAAACCATAGTGTAAGCGATTGGTGTATATGCACCGCATAAATCCGCCGCATTTAAATAACATGATGAATCAGATAATTTTAAGCATAGATGGATGAGATTTAAAAAAAACTCTATGATTTCATTTTAAGATAATTTGGTGCAGTAAATATTCAAATCGCATTGCTTTTTTGGCATTTCTAAATAAAGTACTAATAAGTACTTTGAGGTACCATCATCGTATTTCTGTGCAATTTGCACAAATCCGAATAATTAGCTCGGACTTTTCTTAACGAATTATTCGAAAACCTTATACTTATATTGCAAATGAAACCAAAGCCGGTTTTCCAAAAAGATAGAATATTAATATTTTTAAGAAAAATTAACGTATACTTCCAATTCTTCCAAAAGGCTGCCAATTCCCACCAAACTTTGCAAATAACAAAACAACAATACCAAAATAAATCAGCTGCTTTGATTTCAGCAGGTTCCAAAATAATGTTATGTTACGTTAGGTGTTTAATAAATAAATACTTTCCTGCAAAATGTGTGTAGTAGATTCAATTAGCTGATCTCTTCTGTTAAGTTACGGTAAGTTATGTCATGAGAGATTCCGCTATTATTGAGGAGTTTTTTTTAAAGAAATTATTGGGAAAAAATTTATTTTAGCGAAATTGATTATATTATATATGAGGTACCAGTAGGGGCAACACAACGTGCCCAATTTTTTTTTATAAATTAACTTTTATCTTGTGCAAAATTTGACTAAATTCAGTGTACTACAAAAAAAAAGATATATATGTAGCAGAGATCAGAACCGATATACCGCAACCGCCGGTGCACCGCGTCTGAACTTAGTATTTTTCATACGCAAGTGTTCGAAATATCGAACGAAAACTGATGCGGTGGAGTAATGCTCTTTTTTGTGTTTACTTTTTTTGTTGCAATAGTTTAGCATCGTATCAAAAAAACCAAAAACAAAAATGTGACGCTTTGTTGTGTGCGCTTGTTTTATGGTGGTGGTTTAGCACAACAACGAAGAAACACAAACAAAAATATTACGAAGAAGAATACGACGTCGCACAGTGGGGTATGGGACCCCCAAAACGGAGATTAATTAAAAAATGAAAATTGCGATTTCCAAATTAAGTTTTGTACTCAATAATTCTACACAGGATACTGATTCAATAGATACTAGAATCAATTACATATGTTGTTTATTTATAGTTCTATGCTCTCTCAAACTTTGGAAATTTTTTCGATTTTTCTACGTGGTAGCGAAAAGTGAAATATCGATATTTTGGAGTTAAAGTTTTTACCTTTAAGTCATTTTAAAACCTAATTATTGTTATGGATCATTCAAAGTAAGCTATTGAAGAACAGGAATAACAATCAGTTGAATACAATAAATATGTATAATTATTTTTAATTATTTTTTAAAAAATGGTCTAAATTCAAGGTATTTTTGAAATGTATGTAGATTTTTAAAATGGTTCCGGGTAAAACCCTGTTGAAAAATTAACATAATTGTAAAATATAACATCTGTACTTATAAAATCAATAAAAACATTTTGCGCGTTTTTGCGCCAATTTGTTTTATTAAATTAATTGTGATGTTAGACACTTCTGCGAAAACGGTGTAATATTTGTTTGGTTTGATTTGGCCTCATTTTCTTTGTTTTTGCTGTATTGCAATTTGTTGCTAAGCATTAATTTTTAATTGTACCCTACATACGGCAATATATGCGTACTTGCCTTGATAATATTCAAATTGAAAATATGGTTAAATGACATAATTTCACAACAACTCTAGATTTTATAGCCGTCACAGCAAATTTTTTCCAAAACGTTAAAATATCTACATATTTGGGAAAATTAATACAGAAATGATTAATAACAAACACTAAAACTCATTGTTCATGCAAAATTCAGAGAAATACCTTCTAACTAGTACAAGTTTCTTTTATAAAATGTGATTCATTTCGAGGCTTGTTTTGTAAATGGTTTTATTTACTAAACACGAGTGACTGATTGCGAACTGTTGTTTGACTGATATTTAATATTGTTTGACATTTTGTCATGAAGTAAGCAAAATGGAAGCAGCTACTCCAAAAATTATTTTTTTGTACAAAATATTTTTCGAGCCATTCGCTCAACAAATAGTGTGTATAATAGACCATCTGAGAGCGCTATTGTCAATATCATTCTCAAATTTTAGCCTCAGTGTACGTAAGTGGATAATACGCAACAAAAAATACCACTTTCATCCGACATAGAGGAGAATTTTGCGCCTGTAGCGGAGACCGTTGCTAAAGATACCGACCAGTCGATTAGACACCGTGAGCATTCTGTGCACGCTTGGTTTTAAATATGCAAGAACTTGAAATGACGCTGTAGTGATGAATTCTTATTGGCGGTTCTTTTCTTCCCCCAGCGCCCCCGCCCACCCCGCCGAGATTGCTCTATGCAGATACTTATTTAAATGTATACAGCTTTTTGGTCCACCCTGTTTATAAATACATAAGTATGTATACATATGTACATATGCATTTATAAATATTTTAAACAGTTAAAATGTAAGTTAATATCAAATTTCAAAGAGATCGGATACAAACCGCAGCTTTTATAAAGGTTTGATTCTACTACAGCATATATACATATAAGTATATATATGGGGACTAGCTGTATATATGGACCGATTTCTTAAAAACTTCAAACCAATCGATCTTAGAGCAAAAGGATCATCTGTGCCAAATTTGGCAAAGATCGGATGCTTCCTTGAATTAATCTCCGTTTTGGGTGTTCAATACCCCACTGTGCGTCGGTGCGATCGCCACCAACATACTAACCGCCTCGCTGTGGATTTGTACCGTTTTCTTTTTTGCTTATTTTTTGGAGACATTCTTTATAGGTCAGGAAAATGGAATGAAAAAGTTCAATAGTTTTGTCTAAAACAAATGTATGATCTGACATTTTAAAACTCTTTTGTTTCTATTGGAAATTTGTCGGCCTAATGAACTTGCTTTAACATTTGTCGCCAAAACATAAGCAAAAAAACAACGTAACAAATCGACAGCGAGGCGGTTTGTATGTTGGTGGCGATCGCCCCGACGTCGTGTTCTTCTTCGAAATATTTTAGTTTGTGTTTATTTGTCGTCGTGCTTAACCACCACCATAGAAAAAGCTCACACAACAAAGAATAATTTTTTGGTTCATCGTTTTTTGGTGCGGTGGCAAACTATCCCGGTAAAAGAAAACAATCACTGATATGTAGAACAATGGCGGCCATTTGTATGGGAGTTACCAGATGGGAGCTACCGTATCAAATAGTTGGTTTTCTGAAGTTTTTCCTGCAATTGCAGAATAAATTTAAACAACCCCCAGTTGTCTGTTTAGACCAGCTATCGGCAACTAACACAACCACAATATGGGTTTGTGTTGGTGAGTTGTTCTCTTCCCTCTCTCACTGTAGTGAAGGAAATTGTTGTAAAGATTTTTTCATAACTATGAACAAAATTATAATATAATAATATAGGAAATATTACTGTTGTGCGCGTGGCAATGCACATTAACATATAAGAACTCATTTTTACCGAAAAAATGCATTTCTTTTATTGTCTTGCTAACAACAAGCGTCGACACAACTGCGTCGGACGAATGCTCAAGCGAGACTGATTCAGTTTGTTTGTTTTCGTTCAATGTGTGTGAGAATACATGTGTGGCTCTCTCGCTCATGTTGCACAAGTGCGCGCTCTCGCCGATCGCTGGTTTAGACGTTATGGAAAAAATATAAATTTTCACAAATATGTTATTTTGTGTGAGAGGTACCAGAATGGGTCGTCCTATATACATTAGGGTGATGACTTTTTGATTTTTTTCTCAAAAATTATTTTCTGTTGCACGAATGAATGAACTTTTTCCTATTTATGACTAAAATAACGTTTATTCATTTTAAATATAGAAAAAGTTCAAGCACAAACCACTTTGATATAATATTTTTGTCAATTTTTTTTTTTATTTTTTCTAAATTATATATAGATCCAAAACAGAAAAAAGTGTCGTCGCATAACTTTTTCGAAAAGCCACATAACATATGAACAAAATGAGACATTGATCATAGAAATCGATGAACATCTTTCGTTTTTATTTACAAACAAGTGAAGGTATCTCATTTTGAATCTTTGGAAAAAAAAGTTGATGATTTTTTTTAATTCTCAGAATTAAAGAACCAGTACAGAAATTTCAGTCAGGTAAACTGACTGATAAAATCCATTACCCAATAATTATTCCTATTACAAGATAATTGATTACCAAATTTGATTATCCTTCAAGTGCCGGTTTTGAAATTATGGGAGAAATATTAAATTTCCAAACAAGGTCATATTGTATGGGAGGTACCAGAGGGTGATCCGGTATAATCCGTATTCATTCCTGATTCAAATTATCATAACTGTACAACTTACGTAAAATTCGACTGTATTCACTGTACTTACAAAAATATATGTATTTAAAACTATGGGGGTATGTTCGGTATTTTGTATGGGAGGTACCAGAAGGGGTACGTCAAATAGTTATGTTTTGTAAGGTTTTGCTTCCTATCACAAGATAAATTAATTGACCAATTTTCACTACCCCCCAAGTGTCCGTTTGGAAATTATGGGCTAAATGTTAATTTTTCAAAAATAGGTAATTTTGTATGGGAGGTACCAGAAGGGGTGATCCGATATAATCCATATTCATTTCTGATTCAAATTTTCATAACTGTACAAGTTACGCCAAATTTGACTGAATTCATTGTACTTACAAAAAAAGATATGTATGTAGGACTATGAGGGTGAATTCGGGAATTTGTATGGGAGGTACCAGAAGGAGTGCGTCAAATAGTGAGGTTTTCTGAGGTTTTGCTTCCTATCGCAAGATAAATTAACCGGCTATTTGTCATTATCCTCCAAGTGTCCGTTTGGAAGTTATGGGAGAAATATTAAATTTGCAAAAATAGGTCATTTTGTATGGGAGATACCAGAAGGCGTGAACCGATATAGTTCATATTCATTGCTGAGTCCAGTTTTCATATGCAAACATCATATGCAAAATTTGAGTGAATTTAGTTTAGTTGCAAAAAAGATATGTATATAAAACTATGAGGGTCAATTAGGTCATTTGTATGGGAGGTACCAGAAGGGGTATGGCAAAGGTTTCGGTTTTCTTAGTGTTTGTCTACTTTTGCAAGATAAATAAACTGACCAAATTTAAATGTACTACGATCGTCCGTTGGGAAATATAAATTATCCAAAAATAGCTCAAGTTATCCTGCTGACCAGCCATCAAGCCGGACTGCCAGCCAAACAGACGGACATAGCTCAATCGTTTTAAAAAGTCCTGAAACGAATTTGGTCTTAAGATACTTGGGGTCTAACTCGTCTCCTTTAATGCGTTACACTTTTTTTCGTATCAAATGATATATACCCTCATCCCTAAGGGTGATGGTATAATGAAGGGGGAAATTTTTATACCCTTACCTTTGGGGATGAGGGTATGTATCATCTAAAAATGTCGACCGAATGACTCAGCTATATGAGTGGTAAGCTGAAGTGTTGCAATTACCTTTTCTGTAGCAGACAATTATCATTCAATCTGCTTTTTTAACACGAAAAAATTTATATGCAATCCTTAAAAAAAATTCTTATAACAAATTTATATCACAATACATGGTACTACATTTTTATTATCACTCTTTGTGGTTGTGATAACGGAGTTAATATCAGCCTAAGAATTAAATTCCCCAATGACAGTAAAGTATTTCTTATTTTGTCAACTTCTAATTGAAAAATATGCTCAATGTGTGCTTTGGAGTAGGTAGATTTGTTTTGACTGTGTGTGATTGTAAAATATCACAGGGTTATTAGGATTTGTTTTCGTTAACGTTAAATATCTTTTTCACTAAGTTGAAATTTACGCAAATACAGTACAAAATATCACACTACCAATCAGAAATGATGTAGGAAGCAAATAAGAAAGGAATGAACAAATTTGGCATGATTTTCGGGATATAATTGATTTATGTAGCCAATTCATAAGACTTTGCAGTTTAAATCTAGTCAAAACTTTTTAAACAGCTAAAGTTCGGATTCGCCTATAAAACTTAGGTCACGTTGTGTGTGAGTCTTAAACAGTGACAGGCAGACTGTAGCCTCGCGAGTAGTCGGTTTGATTCAAAGTAGTCGGCCAATATCCAATGTCTGTACGATTGTTTCACAATCTTTACTACATAATAATGGCTTCTGCGTGCGTTCTGTTTTGCCTAGCACTGGTCTAGAAATAGATGCGTGATAATTCACAATCACGCGGGAAGCTTGCCCATCCCTCATTTATTGGAGGTAAATCAGTGTCCGGCAAACCCAGACCACATTTGGATATGTGAATATGGCACAAGCCTGCATAGTGTTGCTTTCACCAAACTCAAACAGATACTGACTGCTTAGAATCTAACATAGCTTTGCGTACTTATAAATTGTTGATCGTGTCTGTGTAAAAAAGACGATTATTGCCGGCCTCGCGAGGCTATAGGATGCAAAGGGAAGTTATGTTAAGATACCTGATGGGGTGGGTTGAAATATTCTTTTATGAAGTTTTCTTGAGCATTTCAGTGTTATGTAACAAACAGCTTTTTAACGTTTAAAAGTATTCTTTTACGCTTCCTTTTGGGTGTTAAATTTGTTGTTAAATCCGGAAAAAAATATAAAGATATATATATTCCGAAGGTGTGATGATATAAAAATTTATATTTTAAAAAATGCATAATCATTCTCAATGATATTTGAAAACAGTATTGGCTGTATTTTTATGGTTTTGTTTAACACAATAAGTTTAAAATTACAAAATTGTATCAAAGAATTTAATAATAATATTGATTGCATTTATGAAATTAACGCTTATATTTCATTATTTCCATATTAACTATTTTCAAGTTTCACCTTAATACACAATTACATTGCAAAAAAAAGGGCAGGTTAACACTAAACAACATTGCAGACCATTGTAAGCAAGTATATGTTATTTAACTTTTAAATTGAAATAACTTTTTTTAACTTTGAACATTTTTTATTAAAGCGCTTTTTTGTGATTTAAGTATGTATTTTTACTTTTTTTTATGTTTTATTTCACTCTCACTTATCCAACTTATATCTCTGTTGATTTAAACTTACTGTCTGATGCTGCTTGTTGCGTTTGAATCCTTATGACAAAATATTATCCGTTTGGCAATAAAGCCGATACTACTACTTGTGGTGTATAACTTTAAACTGTTGGCACCAATTGCCGGTTATAATGGTTTTATACAAAAAGTACGAAACTGAGAAACACAACAATCAAAATCACATCATGACGTTGTAAAAGACAGACCCGACAGACAGACAGAAAGACAATGATATTGGTAAAACCCAAAAAAGCAAACACTTTAATATGAATAGGAGGGAAAAAACCAAAAAAAATAAAAGAGTAAATACTCTAAATATAATTTCCTACAAAACGCCATGCTATTGAACAAACACCGATACGCAAACAAATGTGTAGATGTAATACAAACCCATATACCATCGTCGACTTGTGTGTATAAGAGACTACAGCAACCAGATCCACATTGTGGTAGGTTGGGAATACGAATATTCAAAGTAGCAGAGTTCAATAAGTTCAGTTTATTCATTCACACTATCAAAATTGTAGCAAAACTCAATTCATGAGAAATATGAAGATGCGTGCCAGAGCTCTTTATTAATTATGAAGAATAACTACTGAAATGAGAGGTAAAAACCCCACTCACGTACTAAGTGACGTTTTAGTTGCCCTTGAAAAGAAATCAAGACGATTCATTAATGTTTATCTATGTACTCTATAATCAGCACATAGCATCCATGGTGCGTTGGTTGGTTTTAATATAAGTTAGTAAAACCATTGCACAGAATTCACTATAAGTATTTTTTATAAAGTGTGGTCTAACCAAAACGTACTAATTGACGTTTTGGTTGCCCTTGATACGAAACCAAGATGATTCTTTAATGTCTATCTGTGTACTCCATATTATTTTTATACCATCACCCTAAGGGATGACGGCATATGTCATTTGATACGAGAAAAAATGTAACGCATTAAAGGAGATGAGTTAGTCCCCATGTATCTTAAGATAAAATTCGTGTCAGAACTTTTTAAGACAATTGAGCTATGTCCGTATATCTGGCTGGTGAGCAGCATAACTCGAGTAAACCTGGTCTGATCAATATTAAAATTTACCAATATTAATATTTTCCTAAACGCAGTAATGAGATTGTAAATGGGCAGAATAACCATACATCTTCTGGTATCTCCCATACAAAATTTCCTATTTTTTTTATAAAATTAATATTTCTTTCATAACTTCCAAACAGACAACTGGAGCATATTTGAATTTGGACAGTTTAAAAACCTTGTAATAGTAGTCACACCCTAAGAAAAGATGTAAGATGCATGCATATGAAAATTTGACTGAATTAAATTGAATTAAAATAATCTACATCTTTTGACCCCTTCTAGTACCTCCCATACAAAAAATTATATTTTCGGAAAATTTTTATTTCTACCATAACTTCCAAAGTGAATTTATCTTCTTATAGGAGGCAACAATGCAGAAAGTCTAACTATTTGATACTACCTTTCTGGTAACTCCCAGACAAATAACCGAATTGAACCTCATAGTTTTAAAAACAAATATTTTTTGTAAGTACACTGAATTCAGTCAAATTTTGCGTAAGATGTCCACTTATAACAATTTGACTCAGAAAGGAATATGGACTATATCTGTTGACCACTTCTGGTACCTACCATACAAAAATACCTATTTTTGGAAAATTATTAGCTTCCAAACAGCTATCTGGGGGATAATGAAATTTGATCAGTTAATTTATCTTGTAATATGAGTAGGGTAGCCAGATATTAAAATCGGAAAAACAGTACATTAGTGAACAAAAAACTGTTAAACGGTGAAAAAACAGTACATTTTGAATTAAAATAAAAAAAGGTATTAAGCCTCACATATTTTTAGAATTAATTCAATAAGCAACAAAGACAATGTTAAAAAAAAATATTCTGTCATAAACGCATGTACACAGAGTACAAACATATTGTTTGCTGAACAAGCAAAGGCTCTAAGTAATTGAGGTTGAGGGCCTTTGCATGTTAAGCCACCGATATGTAGTTGGTAAATCCTTTTTAATTGCACCAGTTATTGCAAAGAGGGTTTAGAGCATCAAGTTTTATACTATATAATTAATCATAAATTATAGCCTTTTTATAAATTTACGCTTTACATAAGTAAAAAAAGTTTTTAAAATATTTTTAAAAAAAATGAAATCAACAGCTATCCTTGGGCAAAGTTTGTACTTACTAGAGTATCCAATTAATCGGGTTTAGGTTTTGTTCGATTAAAAAATTAATCGATTTTGGGTTTTTAATTTGCTCGATTAATCGATTAAGGTTTTTAAAATGCTCGAATAATTCGATTAATCGAATAACTCGAAGATTTTCTATATAACTGTATACCCCAGTAGGAAGTATCGTCATACACGACTATGTCGTCAACGCTGTCCTCAAGACAAAATGTGAAAAATTTATGTACTTGTCGTCAAAACACTCGGTTGACGACAAGCTGACCGACAAAATTCTAATGCTGTCGTGCATCAAACAAAAAAGTTCAATGTCACGGAACAATAACGACATAAAATGTAAGAGAGGAAAGTATAAGTAAAAATTTTCAGTTTGTTGGAAACAGCAGTGCGTGACGGTTCATGTATCGCACGTTTTCAATTAAACTACTTCAATTTGTTATTTTAAATTATTAAGCACTGGTAACGACAATTTGACCGACATTGTCGGTCATTATGTCGTGCTTGACAAAGCGGACACTTGTATAAAAATTTCGGCGACGATTTGTATGGACGGTCCTCTACGTGTCATCAACGATTTACTATGGTCCTGCACCTATCCTTGAGGATGTCTTGCAGACACTTCCTACTGGGACCTTACGTGAAAAATAAACAAATTTAATGTAGGCGTTAAATTTTATTAATAAAAAACATAAAAATAATATTAAAACATAAAAACAAAATAAAATAATAATGTATGTGAATTCAAAAACGTTTAATAAAAATAATAATTAATTAGGTACATACAAAATGAGATCTTTTTAATTTTAACAGTTTTTAGTCACATCTAAAATAATCTTTTAAAAATAATATGCAATTAAGATGTTTAACTTTTAGTCGATTTTTTTGTTTCCTTTGAAAACACCATTTCAATTAAAGTAGATGTTGGCGAGACTGAAAGAATTACATTGAAAAGTTTTTATAGTTTTTTTTGATGTTTTTTTTTGTTTTATCTAGATACAGAAAATCATCAATTATATAACAGTTACATTCGATTTTTTTTAAATTGTGAATTCTTTTTATAGTATCGTTCAATTCCAGCAAAAGATTATTTTCATTGATATTAATCATTTCCTCTTCTTCTTCCAAAACAATATCATCATCTGATATATTTTGATTAGCTTCATTGTGAAATAACCGATCATACATTTTCGAGGCAAAGTATATTGTTTCCGTTTTGGAGCTATATTTTAAAAAGTTATCATTTATGAGGAATGTTTCCGAGTTAAGGTATAAAACATGTGTGTTAAGTACTTTTATTCGTCTATCATTTATTTTAGACTTAAGGTGTACAGTCAAATCCTTTGAAAACGAATTATTTGCCTTGTCTAAATTGTTAATTAAAAATTTTATAATACCTTCCAATTCAATTAATGTTGCAGAATCTTTGCTGAGCTCTTTAATAGCCACATCAAGTGGTCGTAAGGTATTACTCAATGCTGATAATATCTTTATTTCTTTGTCTGTAAAAACTGGCATACCAAAATCTGATAATGCATCGGCTAGGCCAGGCCGACCCGCCACAATATTACATTTATATAAAGAAAGAAGAATTTATTTAAAAATAATTTTAATCGATTAATCGGTTTAAATTGATCGATTATTCGTTAATCGAAATTAACTATTCTTTCTTAATCGAAAAATTATTCGAAAAATATTCTTCGATTAATCGAACAACGATTAATCGATTGGATACTCTAGTACTTACAATACAAATATTCAGGTAGATATTTGACGGTGAATTGCATCATTTGTGTGGAAGGTGCCGGAAGGGGTGTAGCAAATGTTTTATATCTTTATACTTTTATAAGGTTATTAATCTGTCGAACTTAATATACCCAGCAGTTTCTCCTTTGGAAGTTATAAAAGAAATATAATTTTTTTAAAAAATAGGTAATACCAGAAGAGGAATTTTGCTGCGGTATTGTAAATAGGCAGAATAGCCATAGCCTATTTGCATTTAGAAAACTATTAACATTTTCATAAGGATCGGTCCGTTAAGGTTTAATCGAGTTATCCTGCTCACCAGCCATCTAGCCAATGACTTCGTTTAGAAAACTATTAAAATTTTCATAAGGTTCGGTCCGTTAAGGTTAAATCGAGTTATCCTGCTCTCCAGCCATCTCGCCAGCCATCCAGACAGACGGACAAAGCTAAATCGTCTTAAAAAGTCCTGACGAATTTTGTCTTAAGATATTTGATACTTTTGCGTATCATATGATATATTGCCTTATACCTTAGTGTGTAGATATAAATGAAGTTATCTTACCGCGATGTTAAAATGTAATTTTCAAACCTTTTTTAAAAATTGTATGCATCCAAACCATAAAAATGTTATAAACAAACTATGTGTTTACTATGGTAGAGTGTTTAATATTATCTGCGGCTATTTTTGTAGACTATACCAAACATGTTTTATTAAATATGAAAATGGATTGTTATATAAAAAAATCAGTAAAATTAAAACAGTACAAAAACAGTAAAAGGTTTAAAAAACAGTACTTTTGCGTACTGTTTTACGTGCTGTGCATAAAACAGTACATTAACAATAAAACAGTACATGTACTGCTAAAAACAGTACGTCTGGCTACCCTAAATATGAGGCAAACCCTCAAAAATCCTAACTTTTTGACACACCCCTCCTGGTACCTCCCATATCGTTTATCTGACTGAAATTTTTAAATTGGGTTTGAATAATTACTTAAAAGAAAATCATCAAAACGTTAAATAGTTTATTTTTAATATTTTTATTTATATGTGAAACCTAAGAATCCGGGAGTTAACTCTACCCTTTTAAAATTATGATTTTTTTTTTCTTAGTTTTCAATTAATATCGTATACGACTTTTTCAGTACCTCTATACAATGTGACATATAACTTTTCAAAATTTTTGCAAATAGGAAAAATGGCATAGCATAGTCGAATAGAGCATAAAAAAGTATGAACTCCCATTATTGATTTTTTTTCGAAATTGCAAAAAAGTTTCCGCACCAAACGCAATTACTTTTTTAATATCATATAGCCATTCAAGGTTTTCCTACAAAGGTTACGTCATCCCATCAGCTGTTTTTGACGTTTTCTTTGTTATTTTATTTCTTCACAAATTTCAATTACAGGATTGCCATCTCACAGCAATGTATACATTTTTTCACTTGAAATCTTAACAATATTAATTTTTAGTAGGAAGATAAAAAAGTGGCAGGTCAGTTCTTTTTGACGTTTGTCGCTATACGCCATCTAACGTCATCTGATCATACTTGTAACAAAAATAATTTCGCCACGCTACAAAAGTCATTGTCCGGCTTTACAAAAGCAAATTAGTATTTTCTTAGACATTGGGTGGAAAAACCATCAGCTATTCAAGTAGTTTAGCGCAGTGCATGAAATTAAAATTATGCAAGACATTTTGCCATTTTGTAAATCATCACATACTTTATACTTAGAAAGCATTTGTTTTTTTAAATAAAAATATTAAAAACAAAAATCTGACTTGTTCTAGAAATCGCGTTTGGTGCGGAACATTTTTTAACCCAAATCACCTAAAAAGGTGATATTTATTACTTGTACAATATTTGCCACCACGTAGTGGTATGCCAAATTTTTGGTAAAAATTAGTTATATGTCTAGTGACCATGTACTAGGGTGATCAATTATTCGAGTTTTTGCGAAAACCGGTTTTCGAATTATTCGAAAAATGGCATTTGAAAAAAAACCGGTTGCTTTTTTTGAAATTCACAAAAAACCGGATAATCCGGTTTTCAAATGTATGCCAAACAACAAATTAAAACACAATTTTTGACAAAAAAAATTTCATTGAAAAATAACAGAAAATAATTCAAATATACTTATGTTTTTTTACAATGCAAAACATTACTGAGATCAGAGACAAACAAAACATAACAATTCATTTGTAAGTACTTGATTATATAAAAATGTATTTAATTTAATCTTTAGTTTTAGTAACATTTAAGAAATATGATACAATTTAAGTGCTTGGGTGTATAACTATCATATAAATTTTCTGATAATTGGTGTTGAACGTTTTGCTTTCGAGATCAAGTGTTCGCACAGTAACATTTATGTATTTTATGTAAGATATATCCGACCATTCATCGACCACAATAGAGAAGCGCTGGTTTTTCTGCTTTAAGTAAATCCATTTTTTCTTTAACTTATCTTTTTTGGATAGATAGAAATCATATATTTTCTCCCATATTGTATTTTCAGAAGCCGGCAGAATCTGAAAAAAAACATGTACGAGTACACATTTAACACAATTATGAATGAATTTAAATAAAAAGGATCGAAGGCCAAAAATAACCGGATTATTCGATATTCGAAAATCAGGGATTTAAAAAAAACCGACGGTTTTTATGAGTGAAAAAAACCGAGTATACGGTTTCTGAAAACCGAACTGATCACCCTACCATGTACCCAGTGTAATTTTATTTGAACTTTTACATTTGTTGGCGAATTTGTTAACACTTTTTACTACCTGTCTGGAAACGTCCACCCATACGACCTCATACATAGGGTTTTACTAGTCTGTTTTACTACTGCTTTTCTTATCATCTATTTAAAGCTTTAGGTCCACACTGCTTTATAATTGTGAGTGTTTATCTCTATGTTTTATGTGCCTCAATCAAGTCTAAACATAATTTCCATTAACATCTCATTAGTGAAATATGGAGAGCTGTTTTTGCAACACACAACGGAACTACAGTTTAACGACGAATCCAAAAGATAGCTTTTTGAGAAGCTTATACTAAATTCGGTTACTGAAAAATTGCTGTTGGCAACATCGGGTTCGCCGCCAATTAAAAATGTTGATGACTAAACCACAGTCACAGATATAAATTTAAATACGTTAATAGCGTACGAAAAATGTATTTAGCCCCAGCGAGGTAAAATTTTTTACACAGATTGTTATCGACACACATATATGGATATGAAGACATGCTATACAGACGAAACATTACTCTCGATAAGTAGGAGTGTGCGTAGCAAAAGTTTAACCCTGGAAGGATCTCATCTTACTTACTTACTTAAGTGGCTTATTAAAACTTACAAATGTGGTTCATAAATTTGAGGCCTGAAGTATTAAAGAATTCCACGCGCTTCGGTCTTCTGCGTGTATTCTCTAGTTAGTCCTACCAGATGGTGACACGTCGCCAACCATTTGGTCCTTCCAACAGAGTTTGGGTATCCCTGCTCTGCGCCGTCCTTCAGGTTTCGGAGCAGCATACAACAGAACGGGTAACATCAGCACCTGGTGGTGGTGCTAGGGTAGTGTTACTTAAGTGCAGCCGAAGTCCGTAAAAACGTCTATTGGCGAGCACAATTCTCCGCTTGAATTCTTGGCTAACATTATTTTTCTTATTGACGGAAGATCCGGATAGGTAAATTCATCTACTACCTCAAAACAATAATTGTCAACGTTCACGGGAGGAGGACATCAAGAGGACTCTTTGTTCGTAACATTTTCCACGGTAGTTCTTACATTCACTGCGATCTCCTTTCTTGTATATGGGAAATAACAGACTGATACTCCAATCCCAGGGCTTGCTCTCCATTAGCCAGATGTTCTGCATGAGCTGATGCATGCTCCTAATCAGCTCCCCCCCCCCCCCCCAGCCTTAAATAATTAAACAGGGAGACCATCGGCTCCAGCTGCTTAGTTGTTTTTAAGGCGATATCTTGCTCTGGCTCGGCTTTGAGTACCCAAGTACGCTTCTCGCAGTCCGTTCCATGGAGTCGGCTATATATTGTCGCTGCGAGGTTATATTTTCAGGGGTTGGAGCGTTCCGCAGCAGTTGAGTTAGGTGGTTGGAGTAGGCGTTCGCTACCTCTGTGGTCCGCAGTTTACCGATGTCCAGCTTAGCTTAGCCTTGTGCGTACCTTAACTACGGTAAGGAATTGATCGAAGTCAATGTTTGCACCCCTGATCACTCGTACGTTCAGAACACTCGATGCGTGCCTTCCATCGACTACCACGTGATCTATCTGATTTCTTGTCAATTGATCTGGAGATAACCATGTTGCCTTATGAATATTTTAGTGCTGCTAACTACCATATTTCTTGTCGCAGAGAAATCAATCAGTCTGATGTCATTGTTCAACGTTTCGGTGTGCAGACTAAATTTTCCGATGGTAGGCTCAAATGCGTATTTTAGCATTAAAATCGCCTAGTAAAATTTTGATGTCATGGCTCGGGCAATGGTCATATACATTTTCTAGGCTCTCGTAGAACTCGTCTTTGTCCACATCGCTTTTCTCTTTTGTCGGAGCATGGGCACATATAAGTGTTATGTGGAAAAACGTTGTTTAGACTCTTATGGTGGCTATACGTTCACACACCGGGTTGAACCTTGGTACAAGGTGTCGCAGTCTCTTGCCAACCACAAAGGCACCTGACCTATACAGTGTTCTACCATTCCAGATGCCTCAAATCATGGTCCTTAATTCGTTTGCGGTGGTCGTCAACATTTTCCGGGATCGATTTTATTATTTCCTTACATCTTTTCATTGCAATAGTTCAAATGTCAGTGGCGGGTTGCAAGCCCAGCGCTCCACGTCACAGTTTTCTACTCCCGCCAGAATTTTATTACAGCCGCCCATTCTGGGTCAGACGCTGACCAGGGTACCGCTCACTCTGAGCAGACGTGCCTTGGTTTTAGGTTTCGCTCCTCACAGTTAGCCGTGCTCTGACGGGTGTCAAAGGCTCGTTTCCAGACGTCACCACGTGGAGATACTGCGTCCGCAGTAGTAGCACGAATACGGAGCTCCGTGAGTAGACTTGAAGTGCAATTGACAGGGATTACTCTGGGTTTGCCAAGTTAAAGCGATCAGAAATTTACCTTGCATCACACTTCCGATGATGAGAAGATATCATCATAAACAATAAAACTTTGTTGGTTTAACTAGGTAAAGGAGTTACTATACGCACTTTGTTTAAAAACATCAACTTAATTTTTCCTTTCCACTCCATGAATGAGGTAGGGGATAGCCACCTGCGTTAATGTGAATTAACACACTTAAAATTGTTAAACTCACAACAAAGCGCACCTACTTGTTTATCTTAGAAGAATGCGAACATCAGTTGTTTGGGATGCCTTTACGAAACATGCCGACATTAAGAGGACCGCCGATGAAAAGAAAATGTAGATGACTGGAGATAAGAATCGAGCCAAAGATAGCGAGTTTGAACCATCATGACACGGCCTGCCCAAAAGCGCAAAAGAATCCGCTACAAAACTATGTTTATTATTGATCTTAGGAAGGTTATCAACCTTTTTAATCTTACAGAGATATATATTGGCATTTAAATATAACTTTTGACTGTGCGACATCTGTTATCATGCAATAGCGAAATATATGTCGAAAATATGTATATAAAAAAATGAACATAAAATTTACCATATCTGCGCTGAAAACTTTGTGTTAATACCGCATAAAAAAATGTCAATTGAAATTCCCTGCTAACCGTTTCAGATTAATACCAGCCATTTTAAGTAGCGTGTTAACAAAGTTAATATGTATCGACCATCCATTTACGATTACAAAATATGACTCATCCAATTGGGAATACACCACATATACTCTCTTACAAGCAACCACACGTACCAACGACTATGGTTATGGCCCTCATCGAAGTAAACCAAAAAATATTAATCAGAAATTATGCAATATCACATATACACACGAGTATTGGCATATTTATTCACGCGAACTCAACTAGATGTTCACGATTACTTTCAATCTCAGTTGTCAAATTTTTGAGCTGTACCGAAACTGGTTATAATCATTGATAACGATAATGAAGTTTTTATAGATTTAGTTTTTGAAGTATTTGCGGCTTGCTGGTGACAAAGACAGACATCATTACAAACACCTACTACAAAATACAATGTGTTGAAAAGTAAATAAATACATCTTTATATTTTGTTAGCACCTAATGATGTATCATCAATATTTCTTTTACAAGTCCCTAATTGTGAAGATAACTGTAATTTTAATGATTTAAATGTTTCAATTAATTGCGAATTCTTCAAGGGGCGTGTGTAATAGATAATTTATGTATGAATATTTTCGCAATTTACTAACATATATATTGCTTTTTAAAATGACATAAGACTTTGTGTAAGTAATTTTAAAGATAACTGTTTTCGCTTGAAATGTAACAAGTATCTTAATAGCCATTTAAAATTCCCCAATCGATTTTAAACGGTCTACCGGCATGGATATAAAAAATTGTATGTGCAATTACTTTATACGCCACCATTTAAAATGTCGCCTTAAAAATATATTTTCTGATACATAATTTTGTATGTGAAATAAAATGTCATTACAATAATCTACTACGGATAATCGCATATGATAACTAGTGAAGGTATTTCAGTCAGGCAAACAAAATGATAAACATACTCACCCTGCGAATGATATTATTTAACTCTAGAGTTATTGAAAATAGCCGATTTTTTAATGAAATTAATTTTTTTTTATTTGCCTGCTTGTGGACGTAAACGGTTGAAAATAGGACTTTCGGGCGTAGAAAATGTTTCAGTGTACAAAGTGATAATAAATTCGCCAACAACTGTAAAAAGTTAAATTTAATACTTAAATCCCAAAAAGGGGGGTTGCCAAAGATTTTGGTTTTCTAAGTACATATTTGTTAACTATTAAAAAACAATTAATTTTACCAAATTTCAATACCCTCCTGTTGTCCCTTTGGAAGTTATGGGAGAAATATTAATATTTCATAAATAGGTAAATAGTTTTGTACGTGAGGTACCAGAGGGGGTCAAACCGATATAGTCCATATTCACTCCTGAGTCAAATTTTCATAAGCGTACATCTTACGACAAATATGACTGAATTCAGTGTACTTACAGAAAATATATATATGTATGCCAGACAACGAGGGTGAATTCGGTCATTTGTAGCAGAAGTATCACAACGGGAGTAACCCATGTTTCGATTTTCTGAGGGTTTGTCTTTATGATTAATGATTGAAATGATTTAAATGATGAAATATTATTTTTCAAAAAAGGTCATATTGTATGTGTTGTACCACAATAATATTTAACTTTAATGTTTTTCAAATTCCATAATACGAGTGGTGATTATTATAGATACGTTTTGGTAAAAGATATTTAAATGCTCATTTATATAATTCACTGATGAAGTTATAGATTTTTAAGAAAAACAGTAAAATATGAAATGACATGACATTGCATCAATTCGTCACAAAGGCGTCTGAAGATGAACTCGTCATGGAGTTCGAAACGCGTCATCCTAGTGCGTGACAATGAATTGACCATTAATATCAACAGTAAAAAATCTTTTCTGATCGTTTAACCAAAGTATCGAATGATACACTAACACAAATTGATAAATAATCATTACGATCGACAAACTCTCTTGAACAACACTGTATGAAAATACCCAGTGTATTTTGGCCAGGCTAAAAAACAAATTTAGTTTACCAACAAATCTCCTTGAACAAAGCGAGCTTTGAGGTAAAAAAGGACTAACTTTTCCCTGCCTACAAGGTTATCGACATAACTGACATAACAATCGCATATTGAATATTTGAAGCTCAAATGTTAAACGTTTTTTTAAAATTTACACCAAGGAGAGGGTAGTTACAACTAACGACACATAGCCAATTTTACCTCTCTAGGTTAGTATTAAGCTTTTTAAAGACTCCTAAATATGCTGGAACGTTTAATAGTAAATTTTGTGTATATCCAAGTGCAAGTAATATTCTGTTACCACTACTCCATTTTATTTTTTGGCGACAGACAACACAAAGATGTTCAGTTGTAATCAGACCCACTAAAAATTGTTTTTATATATTATGAATTCCGAGCCGTTGTGGTAACAAATTTCTACTGAATGAAATGCATTCATTATCATACATAATTTATTACACTTTTTGGGGTTTAAATACTACCTTTAGAGAATGGAAGCCTAAGATGACGTACTTTTATTGAACCACAAAGTATTTTTATTATTCCAAAAAGGACTTTTGTTGTACCAAAAAGTACTATTATAGTATCAAAAAATACTTCGTTGCTTCAGAAACTATTTTAAATTCTTATATACCAAAAAGTACTTTTATTGTATCAATGGGTACTTTTATTTTATTAGCAAATAGTTTTACTGGGTCAAAAATTACCTTTTCTATATCGACAAATATATTTATTGTACCGAGGAGTATTTTTTTGTAATAAAATGTAAATTTAATGTATAAAAAATAAATTTTTATAACAACAAGTACTTTTATTATGTCAAAAGTTCTCATTTGTACAAAATAGTACTTTTATTGTACCACAATGAAGCTTTTCCTTATCATCAAATAATGTTAATGTAAAAAAGCACTTTTATTGTTTTAAAAAAATCGTTTTGTTGCACCACAAAATACTTTTTGTACTTTGAAGGCATTTTATTGCACCATAAAGTTTATTTAATGTGCCAAAAAGTTCATGTCTTGTACCATGGTGTACCTCTGTGGTTTTAAAACGGTCTTTTATTGTACCAAACAGTAAAAAAATAATACTTTTATTGTACCACAAAGTTTTGTTTTACGAAAACTACTATATAGAATGTTAAAATAATGGGAGGATAGATCCCCTCTAAGTCTAACTTTTCTTAATGGTCTGGTGAAGTTTTTAATTCGAACTGCAATAGAATTTGGAAAAGGTCACAATAACACAACAATAAACACAATTTATAAATTTTAACAAATCTAATAGTAAGACATCGTAGTTACAGAAAAGGTTAAAAAAAGGGTAAAATTCTTTTTGCGATCTAATTTTTTTTATTTATAATTCAAACGCTTTTGCAAAACCAAATAGTGACTTAACTTTTAAAGACATAATTTTTTTTATAAATGTGAATGTTTAATAAACATTAAATAAGGAAAACGTATATTTTAACAAAAAAAAAATTTAGCACAAATTTTTTAAGAATTGCAGTTTTTTTTGCCCTATTTAGCATATTTTTTTCCAAATTGCACTTTTTTTTGAGTTTTAGCATATTTTGTTTGCCGACTTCTGGCAACACTGAGTACAACACATGATTTTGGGACTCAATTCTGAGAACTGCACGCGAAATTAGCCACAAAAAGAAGAAGTTCTGCATCATTCGTTTTGTCAAGTTACATATCATAATAATTTAATATCGATTTGAAGTTAGTAAGTATCGTAACAAGTACAATAGTTTTATTGTAGCTGAATGGAAAATTGAAACTGTTGCTTATGTAGGGAAACGTTATATGGACAGATTAAAGGAATTGTAGTTCATAATTTTTTAAATTTGTTTCAGCTAATTCGGACTACTGGTTCTCGAGTTATGTCAAACAAAGGAGCCTAAAACGTGACAAATTCCCCTATACGACTCTTACTAACATCAAATACTTGAAAATAAAATAATTTAACTGCGATTTTATAAAAAAAAACTTTAAGTGTTTGTTTGTTAGTTTTAGTCGATCGTGTTTTATATATTAAATTTACGTTAAAGTGTATCAAATGATACATCAAATTCGGCTTACGATCAGAAAAGTGTTTTTTATTGTTTGATATTTTTGGTACAATTCAGTGTGTCACGCACTAGGATGAAGCGTTTCGAACTCCATGACGAGTTCATCTGAAGAAAAAAGAAGAAAGAATTTCCTCCATTTCTCATGTTTGAATATTAACGGTCAAATTCAAACTATAATTGGTGCTGGACATTTTCGTCTGATATATACTTCGCGTGTACATGTTTGACATAATTGTAGATATATATACAGCTGATGATGTACCATTGTGCATCAGTTCGTCACAAAGGGGTCTGAAGATGAACTCGTCATGGAGTTCGAAACGCGTCATCGTAGTGCGTGACACACTGAATTTGAACAAAAATATCAAACAATAAAAAATACTTTTCTGATCGTAAGCCGAATTTGATGTATCATTTCATACACTTTAACGTAAATTTAAGAATTTTTTTGTCTTGCTGAGGGTGATGGTATATGTAAGTCGGGTTGCCCGACTGAAACTTTCATACTGGTTTAAATTTGTTTCAGCTAAATCGGGCTACTGGTTCTCGAGTTACGTCAAACAAAATGGCCTAAAATGTGACAAATTCCCCTTACTAACATCAAATACTTGACAATAAAATAATTTAACTGCGATTTTATAAAAAACTTTAACTAAATGCAATATAAATCCACCCAACGTCACCTAACGGTTCCATTTGTACAAACAGTCTTTTCTCATGATCAAGCAAATAATATTCCGTCAATATTTTAGTTAAATTGTTCAATTTGTTCAAATGTTGATTATAACACTGTACGACACGATTTTTCACCCATGATCAAACTGACCAGATTCTGAAAATATAGCTCAAATAAAATTATACGTATCTCCCAGTTTTTCTAGATCAGCTCATTTCAGTTTTTTACGCGCAATTCAATTTTTGGAGCGAAGCTTCCATGCAACGAGTCGAAAGTGAATTCTTCTTGTTTGCAGAACTCTGCGAGTTGTACACAGAATTTGATGAATTGTGTTTTAATAGGTCAGGTTCTGGTTCTGACGAAACAAAAATTTAAAATTTGTCACAAATTAAAAAAAAGATTGTGACAATTTAAATTTTTGAGAATTTGTGACCATTTTAATTTTAGAAAAATTTTATATTTGGGCTTCGTCAAAACCCGCTCCTGGCCATTTGAAAATGTTAAAAAAAAGTTCATCAAAATCTGTTGACAAATTAAATTTGTGACGGATTTAATTTGTGACAAATTTTAAATTTGGGCTTCGTCAGAACCCGCTTATCCCCATTTAAAAAACATTAACAAGAAATTCATCAAAATCTGTTAACAACTCGTAGAGTTCTGCGAACAGGAAGTAGTCATTTCTGAGCCGCTGTACGGGAGCTTCGCTCCAAAAATTGAATTGATCATAAAAATCTTAAAGAGCTGATCTAGAAAAACTGAGAGATACGTATAATTTTATTTGGCCTATATTTTCCGAATCTGGTCAGTTTGATCATGGGTGATGTCAAAAGTTGAAATATGTCTTACAGTGTAATATACATTCAAATTTTTCTCATGGACAAACAAACATACATTCTGAATTTCAGTTAAATTGATTCAGTCATTAAAATTTTCGTTGTATATACACCCCAGCGCCATCTAGGGTGAATTTTTTTATTTACAAACCAACTCCTGAAAATTTCGAATGCAATGGAAAAAAATCAGCCAAATCGCTCAAGCCGTTTATGTACATAGATTTACCATTAAACTTTATACATAATTTCCCTTTACACCCCATGAATGAAGTATGGGGTGAAACAACAAACGTCTGTTTGAGAAGCTCTTACTAGACACGCCGATTGACTCGACACTAATACTGCGAAGTTGCTGTCGACAACATTCGAGGGGTGCCGACAATGAAAGAAAATTTTATTTATTCTTTTAAGATAACTGGAGCCAGGAGTTGAACCTGTGATCCCCCGCATGGTAGTCGCGTGTTCTATTAGGGACCTATAACTTTCCAATAAAGTCACTATTACTGAATTTCAAATTTAAATTTAAAAAACCGGCGCGTTTTTGTTTTTATTTAAAAAAAAAAGTCAAAAAGATTGTAAACCAAAACTTTACCATAGAATAAAGATTCAACAATATTTGTAAAAGTGTTTTTTTGTTTTTGTTTTATTTTTTTATTTTGATGCATAGTACAGTGTTTTTCGTGTTTAACTTTTGAATGAAGCTTTATAGGCGATAAGAAGATGGTCGTACTTAGAGTTTCTCTCCCGGTTTTTCCCGGGCGGGAATTCCCGGGATTCCCGGTCATTTTTAATTCCCGGTTTTCCGGGAAATTCGTCCGGGATTCCCGGGAAATTGAAACTCCTTTAGCAGAGCAAATTTTAGAAGCTTTAAAGAAGCGAATTGAAGAAAGAAGGGACAAGCGTGAAGTATCTTAAAGATCCAAAAGTATATGATAAGACTGCTAATAACTTATTTCAAACTGCTTCTTATACTGCTTATTTATACTCGACTTTTTAAAGAAGACGTTATCGACGAAATTCTGGAATCGGACGAAATTCCTATTTGTGACATTAGTACCGAAAGACAATTTTAACCGATGCCATCACAAATGCAAATGTTGCATCAAGTAATAGAGTAGTTTACGAAGCAAGTGGAAAAACAACGGAAAATGTCACCATTTAATTGAATGTTCTTCTGACAATAAGACTCACATCAGTTGAATTGTTCATTTGTTGAGTAAAAAATTAATATTAATATATTTCATACACAACGCATGAGAGCTTTTTATATTCCTCCATTTCGTACAAGTTGGGTGTAAATTGAAAACTTTAAACGCGTTTATCTCGAAATCGATTTTTTTGAGTTATGACGGTCTTGCACCAAATGAGCGATATGTACGTACTGCAAAATTTAAAAAATTAACATAGTATGTCTTGTTTTTCTACTGCGCGAAATTTCCCGGGAATCCCGGGAAAGGCAAAATTTTTCCCGGTTTCCCGGGAAATGAAAAGTCCGGGAAAAAGAGAAACTCTAGTCGTACTATAAATATCTCATGGGTCGTTGAATTATCAGGTCGCAAGCCATACTGATAGTGTATATTAAAATTGGCTTTAGTTTTTTACATAATACACTTGACAGAAACTTACATGCGACAGGCAAAGGGCTGATCCCGCGGTAGTTAGTGCACCACTTGCATCGCCTTTCAGAAAAACAAGACATTGACAGAATCATCAGGCTTACGTGTCTTCAGCAAATCTAGATTATGAACTAGCAAGTGCATGTAACCACCTCGTCATCGAAGCTTTGTTGTATTTCAGCAGTGTAATTATTAATATTTTTCGCTCTGATACGGCTATAAAACAGTACAACACATAATTTTGGGATTCAATTCTGAGAATTGTATGAATTGTAGTCCAAAAAAAAACTTCTGCATCATTCGTGGGTGGCTGCATTTGCTCAATGTGGAATTTTAGCATTTTTTCTATATTTAAACACCGTTTTTATCTATTCATTGGGGTTTGGCTTTTAAAAATAAAAGTTTATCAAAAATTAACTTAATCTGTTTTTATTGTAAGGAAGCATGACCTAGTCGCAATAAGCTACTTATTAAGGCCATAACATATTATGTAACGATATGAAGTTTGTTCATGGCAGAGCGTATGGGCTATCTGAAATTTAATTAATTACTCATACGTAAGTCAGTACATACGAAAGTAAGCCTAAAGTCGCTTTCATACATAAGGAATCTATCGAAAAATTTGTCTATCGATAACGAATTGATATGACATTCTTGTTGTCGACAACCGTTCACACACAAAATTTTCTCGCACTGTCTAAGACATAAGTTGCTGTATTTCATCTACGATTCGTGTGTATGAATGCGAGCATAATTTAGTTCTACGAGAGAAATATTTTAATACGGCAACAGTTTTTTCATAATCTCTCAGTATTTGATTCGTAGTCAGGGACATCAAAATTTAGATTAACACAAAAAAAAATTAAAGTAAACAATATGTGTGTAATACAACAATGATGCCAGAAAATCGATGGATTTATCTTCATTACGCGCGCCTAAAGTCCTGTTTGTATAATGGTCATAACCCAAGCACCGACGGTACTAACTGCCACACATTTATCTAACGGTATTTGTTGTCCAATACTTCAAAATGTATACGAAGGTAGAGGCCTACAAAATAGAAAATCCTCAATTATACAGTCGTTGTGTTCGTTACGAACAAATTAAAACATATTTGCGTCATTTCTAATATCTGTGCTCTCATCTATTTCCAAATTAAAGAATCTGTTCGCTTTAACTTTCAAAATCAATTGCTCTTTAGCATTTCCTAACATATCATCAATTCTATTCTGCACTGTACTGTTGGATAGCGATATAAAGTCAAATTCAATTTAGCGGATACCATATTTTGAGCCCGTGGTAATATTTATTCTTCAGCAAAGTTTAACTTCCTTAACGCTCACTTTTGGTAACAAAAGAATATGACTCATCCATATCACAAAATACTGGATAAGGATGACTTTCAACTGATATTTTCTAATTTTCAATTGAAAATTCTAAATCCCGCTTGTTGGCACAGACCCGCCGTGCTAAGCAAGCAAGCTAATCATTAACAAGACTTGTTGGCATTTATTTATTAATTTAAATGTCGATAGATAAGATTGCGAACCCCACCAAACATACCCCTAGAGGCCCATGATACCACATAATCTACCAACTATGTATGTACTTTCAAGTTAGTGTCTATTTGGGTGGTACAATATTTCTTTCGTCGTGTGAGTCCCTGTCCTTTAATTTGGCTGACTTCGCTGTATGTTCGGCAATTGGATAAAGGCACTAATTTTGCAAAATGTTCTGTCATTTTAGGGTCACATCCTTAAATCATAGTCCTTATAACGTTGGAACCATTTTCCTTTCTATGCATTTTCATAGAAGTTGATTATTTATTACACTTTTTACAAAAGATCAATTGAATATCGGAAATTCTTATTTAAACTCAGAAAAGACCAATTGAAATCTAGAAATTTAAATTGAAAGTCAAATTTTCTATTTGAATTTTAGAAAAGACAAATTAAATATCAGTAATTCTAATTAAAATTCCGACAAGACCAAATTCCGACGTTCTACTTAATATTTATAATATAAAATCGTTGTTTTTGTATTTTAAATAAAAAAAAATAAAAAATTCTACTTGAAATTCAGAATAGAATAATTGAAATTATGTAATTCAAAATGAAAAATATAATTTAGAATTTTCAATTGATAATCAGAAATTATCATTTGAAAGTCATCCTTATCCAGAATTTTTTGATATGGTTCTTTTGTTACCAAAAGTTAGCGTTAAGGAAGTTATTCTGTGTAACTATGTTTCTGATTTTCAATTTGGTTTTTCCGAATTTCAATTGACATTTTCTGATTTGCATTTGCCTTTTTAATTTAATTTAGAAATTCTGATTTTCAATTCGTGTTTTCCAAAATTAATTTGTTAATTTAATTTTCTAATTTTCCAATTCAGGAAATTTTAATTTGATTTTCTGAATTTTAACTTGATTTTCTAAGGTTCAATTGCTATTTTCAGATTTGCAAGTAGTATTTCCGAATTTCATTGACATCTTCCCAATTTCAAGCTCCATTTCAGAATTTCAATTGGCCTTTGCTGAATATCAAGTACAAAATCAAATTTTCAAATGTTCGTTTCTAAATTTCAAATAAAAATGTATGTTCTAACATTGGATCGGATAATAACCATGTTGTAGCTAAGACACAGCTTAGATTGAGCAGAGCCAAAAATGTTCATAACCAAACACAAAGAAAGCTGGACATCGCGAAGCTGCAAACCCCAGAGGTAGCCCTGCCAACCAGCTCTCCCAACTACTACGACACACAGTGGGGAAAAAAATTTTTTTTGGACATTTGAAATTTTAGGCCGCAATTCACGATCGATTTTTCAAATTATTTTTGTATTTTTGGAAACAAGCTTGTGCACAGAATGTACGTTTTTTTTATTCTGAATTCATTACCGTTATTTTTTTAAAAAATTTCAAATGTGATGAAAAAATAATTAATGTCAAATATTTTTAAGCGTTTCACAAGTTTCCATATTTTAACAGATGATGTAACATATAAGGGTATTGGTCTTTTTAAATGGAAAGCATACCACTTAGCCTACTTGTAAACACAAATTTGTATTATATCAGAAAATTAAAACTGCATTATTTTGGTACATATGCAAAAAAAATTGCATGGCGACCTTCAACGATTTGGAATATTTTTTACAGACGACTTTTTTAAAACTTTTCCAGGTTGTTAATTAGGTTTTGTTCTAATCGGATAAAAACTATGAGCAGGACACTGAGTTAAAGTGTGAAAATAGTGCCTCCACACATTTACTTGCAGTTGAGCCAAAAAATTTTTTTTTGTTCTAATTCTTTCACTGAGATTAATTCGTAACATATGTTTACATTAATTGAGGTCAGTTCGAAATTTTTAGGACACGAAATCCAAAAAATATTTGACATTAAAGTTAAAAATAATTTTTTCATCAATTGAAAAATTTAATAAAAATAACGGCAATGAATTCAGAATAAAAAAAAACGTACATTCTGTGGGCTCCACGAAAAGCCCCCCAATGAAATAACGCCCAAACGAGAAATGAAATATTCCCCAAATTTTTTTCATACATTTTTGGGTGTTATTTCATATGAAATAACTCCCAATTTTTTTGGGCCATTTTTCATTTTTCTTTGGGAATTATTTCATTCTTCATTTGGGGTTTTCAAATTATGAAATAATCTCCAATGAAATAACACCCAACCAATTTTTTAAATTTGGGGCTTGTTTCATACCGTATATAATTTGGGTGTTATTTCATTTTTTATTTTGGGGGTTATTTCATTTTTAAAGCTCTTGGTTTTTAGGGGTTATAATTACATAATTATATAAAAATAGGCCTTTTACAAGAATACTTTTAGCCTGTGAATATATTACAATATCTTTCGAACGTTTACATATATTTCCATTTGTGTTCATATTGACGGATAGAAAATCAACAAAATGCACCGAGCATTTTTCATTTTGAGAATGATCTTAGAATGGAAATTTTTTAAATTTGTAAGAGTTCTTCACAAAGAAGAATTCAATAAAAGCTGAGAGTTTGATTTGCTTGTAAACACTGGAGGTGGTTGTGTAAAGGCCAAACGTAAAAGGCAAATTGTCTTCCGAACTGCAAAAATAGAGCAGGGCTACAATGATCTACTATCCACACGATTCATTTCAATAATTTTGCGACTTTGCTGATGGTCCATATTGACTTTATGAAATCCTTGGTGAAACTGACTTTTATGAATTTTGGGCATAATTTCATTTTTGTTGCTGATGGGGTTTATTTCATTGGGGGTTATTTCATTTTCATCATTGGGTGTTATTTCATATGAAATAACTCCCAAATATTGGGGGTTGTTTCGTTTTCGCTTTGGGGTTTATTTCATTTATTTTTGGATGTTATTTCATTCACTGTTTTTGGGTGTTATTTCCAATTTTTTGGGGTTTATTTCATTGGGGGTTATTTCCTGGGGGTTATTTCATTGGGGGGCTTTTCGTGGAGGCCATTCTGTGCACAATTTTGTTTCCAAAAATACAAAAAAAGAATTTCGAAAATCGGTCAAGAATTGCGGCCTAATATTTTAAATGTCTAATAAAAAGGTTTTTTCCCCACTGTGCGACACAACGCCTCTACTTCTGACGTTTCCGATACATAGTGGCAACATATTGCGCATTTTAATGCAACCGCCGCAACAACCGTGGCGCTGTTCGTCCTATTCTTATTTAATGGCAGCAGCAAAAGAAATTTAACTAACAGAAGCCGCACGTCGAAAAGTATTCCAAGCGCTTAGTGCTTTTGTGCTCCGTATATAGTTCGTCATACTAATCTTAGATAAAAGCTCTTTCAACTGGTCCATGTAACGAAGTATTGATCCCCCCCCCTCCTGCTAGTTAATTTCCGAAGACTTTTCGAGCCGGATCATTTTCGTCCATTCGTACAACGTCTCCAAGCCAGCGATCTATTTGAACGCGCTTAAAACTTCGATACGTTGTACAGCTCATGATTCGTTCGACGACGGTACTAGCTGTTAACGATGATGGGTCCAAATATTTTGCGAAATATTTTTCTTTTGAAAACTCCCAGAATATATTCTTGCGCCTGCGTCGTCTGTTGATTTCCAGGATGACATTATCATTTTTGTTCATGACGGAGCCAAGGTAGACACAATTATTTAGTGTGCTGCATATATGGAAAGAACACGTCTAGCAACTGTTGGTCCCGGAAGGCAGCGCATGTGAAGGTATCACGTCAATTGTGGACGACGGTTTAAATTGCCCGACACCTAGCCAAACCGACGCAGCGACATCGCGGCTGAAAAATATCACGCAACCGGTGCCGATTGACTTCCGGCTAAGAACTGATAACGAGCATGCATTAGACTCTACGTATGGTTTGGCTTAGCGAGTGCATGAACGATGATTAGAGTCTAAGCGTATTATGTCTTGTGCTGAAAAAAGGAGATCCAAGTGTGTGCTCCAAATACTGCCTGATTAGCCTTTTAACCATCGCATATAAGTTCCTGACGAGTGCACTATGTGAAACACTAAGGACAGATACTCTGATCGGGCCTTATCAGCGTGACCTGGCAATTCAACAACTTACCACATATTCACACTGCGGCAAATCGTGAAGAGACCCAGAAGCTGCGAGGCTGATACGCCTTGGCAAAATGACCCTGAATGAGACGAAGTCTTTAGTGAAAATTAGCAAGGACCTTACTGAGCCATTTTATACGAGACGAGGCCTGACATTGTGTATTATATAAGGTCCTGTTGAAAGTACTATTTGACAGCTTAAGCCAGTGTTATCCACCCTGATGGGTCCTTATCAGTGTGACCCGGCAAATCAACAACTGACCACATATTCACACTGCGGCAAATCCTGAAAAAAAACCCCAAGACAAAATCTGCGAGGCTAATACACCTTTGCAAAATAACCCTGACTAACACAAAGTCTACAATGAAACTTGACAAGTTCCTTACTGAGCCATTTTATACCAGACAAGGCCTGATACAAGGCGACACCTTATCGTGCAATGTCTTTAACATTGTGATGGAGATTAACCTTTTGTAATCGCAAATAAGGTCCTGCCGAGTGCGCTATGTGAAAGACTAAAGCCAATGTCATCCCACCTGATAGGGCCTTATTTGTGTGACCCGACAATTCTACAACTGACCACATATTCACAAATCCTGGAATAGACCCAAGAGAAACAGAAGCTGAGAAGCTGATACGCCTTCGCAAAATGACTCTGACTGGCACAAAGTCTGCTGTGAAACTTGGCATGGACTTTACTAAGCCATTTTATACCAGACGAGGCGACAGCTTATCGTGCGATGCTACTTGTGTACGCTGATGACGTTTACATCTTAGGCCGAAACCTGCGGGATGTGACTGCAACCTTCTAAGGTATACGGAGGAATCGGCAAAATTGGGTCTTACGGAGAACGAGGACAAAACGAAGTTATTAGTTTCAACGAACAAAAAAAACTACTCGTTTGATATGCTGAGTTAACTCTGACAACAACAATTTTGATGTGGTAGATGATTTTATATACCTCGGTTACGCCATCAATAAAACATATAACGTCAGCCTGGTAATCCGTAGAAGAATCCTGCTTGCTATTATATGATATTACTATTTCCGGTGCATTCGTGAGGATAAGAATATAGAATATAAGATATTAAGAGTCTGACACGCGACTACCATGCGGGAGATTACAGGTTCAAATCCTGACTCCAGTCATCTTAAAAAAAAAAAAAATATTCTTTCATTGTCGGCTCCCCTCGAATGTTGTTGACAGCAACTTCGCAGTATTAAGTGTCGAGTCAATCGGCGTGTCTAGTAAGAGCTCCTCAAACAGTGACGTTCGCATTCGTCGATAATCAAGTAGGTGCCGTTAGTTGTGAATCTAAAAATAAAAAGCGTGTTCATTCACAACAACGCGAGAAGCTATCGCATACCTCATTCATGGGGTGTAAAGGAAAATTAAGTAAGTAAGTAGTAAGATTTTGACCGGCCGTAGCATGATGGTTAGAATACGCGACTACCATGCGGAAGATCTATGGTTCGATTCCGGGCTGCAGTCATATAATTTTTTTTATTCATTAAGGGCCCCCTCGATGTTGTTGACAGCAACTTCGCAGTATAGTGTCGAGTCAATCGGCATGTCTAGTAAAAGCTTTTCAATCAGTGACGTTCGCATTCGTCGATGAAAAAGTAGGTGCCGTTAGGTGTTAGTTCCATACCTCATTCATGTTGTGTAAGGGGAAATTAAGTTTTTTAAGTGTCTTTAGCAATGAGCTCGTTGTACGGCGCAAAAGAGGTCGACCAAAACGCCGAAGATAGACCAGGTTACTTGTTGCGATAAATTGGAAAAGAAGCGTATAAAATACTTTTCTACATGCGGCATATAAGCACAATATACGATCGTAGGGAAGTATCAGTTAAATTAACAAAAAATTAAACAGGAATTGTACCCTGACCTCCCGCACGATAGCCGTATATTTAAACAATTTAGCTTCGATGTATCACAAATTTTCCGATGGTTTGCAATAATTAACACTTTTGTTTTTATTACAAGATTTATTTTATATTATTCCAAAAAGTGACAGTGAAATTTATAACAAGTTATGTATTTTAAAAAAATCTTTAATTTTGATATCATTTTTATAATTTACATGCAATATTGTTCTAATATGTAATGACTAAAATTGTTATTTTTATAATAAATTGTTAATAAATATGGGTTGCCATTTCGATTCTTATCAATTGTTGGCTATTTCTCTAAAATTAAATAAATAAATATTTATAATTTCATTTTATAATATTTCTACAGGCTTAATAAGGATATCAAGAAAGCAAAGGAACGAACGTTCTCATGAAAATGATAATAAATAAATAAATAAATAAATAAAATGTGATGAACATGAAATACAAACATGTAATATTACTATATCTAACTATATACATTACAAAATCATTGACCGAAAAAGAAGAAGAAAGACTCCGGTTCCGGCTCGAATCGCAGTATCCCTTTAAAAATGACGGCAATGAAAATTGGAAAATTACAAGAACAAGGGAAAAAAATAATATTCGTAAATACTTCAGTTTGTTTACTTCCTATCTATAACGTCCTAAAACAATATAATAAAGCACAACATAAACTTTTGAAATGGGCAAGGAAACAACTAAAAAACATTTCCGTTATTTTAGCAGGGATTCAAGATAATGCAAAGGGCTAAACCCTTTAGGAAAATCTATATTGTTTGTAAAGGATTGCAGTACGTCCTTATTGAAAAATAACATTTATATTTAAAGCATTACGAAAATGTTATAATTTAACAAAAATGTCTGTTTTATGTCTACAAGTCCAAATGTTGAAATCAAAAGGCACAAACTTGTGACATTTTCTAACAGTCTGCAATAAGAAAGAAGATGCCAAAGAAACCCCACAAAAACAGACTGAAAATTAATTTAATATAAGACTCCTGAACGCATTTTCGGTCACGTACATTTTACACAACGTAGTCTCATACTAGGAAACACATTGACAAAAGAAACATGTACGACACACACACACATTTTGGTCTTAACTAAGTGTGACAGTTGGGGTGGAGGCATTGAGGAATCTTATTAGTTGTATTCGTATAATATAAAGATGCCCGAAGAATATGTAGACGAATATTTTTTGAAACATATTAAATTTTTAAACTTATTGTCAGTGAAGATGCAAAAGAACGTTAACAATAAAAATCCTTGTCCCAAAACAAAATCCTACGATGACAAATTGCGTTTTATTAAATATAAATTAAGAGGATACTTAATGGATTTAGCTTCTTCTTTTGCCTTAATAACGTTCTTTTGTGGACAATATGTAATTATAAAAACTGGTCATTATCGATAAGACTTCGCCTTAATATAACTTTAAGATTGAAAACATTAAATAAATATGTATGTATAACAAATAGGGTACTAAAATAACTATGGCTCATATTTAGTTAACTACTTAAAATTATCTTAAATTGTGTATTCCTTTTTATATCAGCCATGATGATGTCTTATACCATCTGCATGTTTGTTGTTGATGTTGGCATATTTTATTTAAAGCTGTTTTTGTCTTCATTCCTAATTATTGCTTGATTTCCTACGTCATTTTACGTGCTTGTACTAATTTGTTAATGTCATGGTAAGTGGAAACCATAGCAGGATTGTCGAAATCCTTAAACTCCGTACATTTAGAAAATGACTGCTCACAGTCTACGCCATCTTGACCATCTTTGGCAGCACGCATGTATTTGAAGAAGCGCAAAATGTCTGGATTATCAGATGTCGGTTTCCGCAATTCATTTAATTCGCTGCAAATAGAAAAAAACAATAAAAAGGAATTAATGCACAAGTGAACAATGATATGTAACTAATTTATTCATTAAGGATAAATGCGTAAGTATGCATACATGTAAACAAAGAAGATAATAAGGCAATTGGTACATTTAAAGGCCATTTTTCCAACTAGTACTTAAGTTCCAAAGGTTTAATTTAATTATGGTAAGAAAGTAAGAAAGCGTCTAAAGCCATAATCGACTATAGACCTATCTCGTCCAGAATCTGGCTAACACGTTTTAACTCGCCCATCCGGAAAGTTTTATACGCCCCAAAAGAACCAAGCGCCACCAATATTAAATGCAATTTTTACAACCTTTTAAAACTCAAGATGTCGTTATTCTGGGGTGCCGTTTGGGATGTAAAGCAAATCTTGCATCTCAAGCCGACTCACAATCTCCTTCGTGGTAGGGACAATGATTTAAGAATATAAACCTGGAACTTCCGGACTCTCTATAAAGAAGCCGTCACTATCCGACTGGCGGATGTCCTCAAAAAATATAAGACTGACATCACCGTCATCCAGGAGATGAGATGGACAGGACTAGGATGTTCGCAAAGTAAAAATTGCGACATCTATTACAGCTGCCATGCCGAAAAGCACGAATTCGGATGTGGATTTGCAGTTGGCGAGAGACTCAGACATCTTGTCTCGCGGTTTAATCCTGTTAGCGGTTTGCAGCATTAAGGCAAAATATTTCTACATCACGCAGATTTGTGCTCATGCCCCGACGGAAGATAGACGATGAGATTAAAGGTGCATTTTCCGAGCGCCTAGAGGAAACATACAACCGCAGCCCTGGCCACGACATTAAAATTGTTCTGGAAGACTTTAATGCATCGATAGGTCAATTCAGCCTGAATACCAACACGTCAGACAACAGGTTTAGGCTGGTAGGACCTACTACACCTGACAAACGAAACCCCTCTGGACATAACGATAAAACAACGACGTTTGAGATGGTTGGGACACACTACGCCAAGACGACGAAGGAAACTGTCACCGGGTACTATGGTGGAACCCATAGGGAGCAAGAAGTCGGAACAGACCAACAACCTGATGATGTTCTGGGTTGGATACCGACCGCACGTTGGATGACAATCTAAACTATGCCAATGTAACGTGGAACAATCTGAGAATTCTGAAGATATTGCGAACAGGTTACAAGCCTTTTGTTTTGGCCCTATGCTTCAACCGGAGTTAACATAGAGAAATCTATATAAAGGGTGGTTTAATTGTAAGGGCCGATGTTGCATTTCATTTGACATTTCTCAATTTCAGACTAACTCAATTTGAACCATGGAAAGAAACACAATCGAGCAACGCGTTAAAGTTATTCAGGCTGTTTATGAAAATGGGCGTTCAACAATCGGAAAAATCGTGTAAAAATTTGAGCTTACCGAGTCTGTAGGAGATGTGAAAAGACCAGTGCATGCGTGTACAGTTTGTACTGCAGAAAATATTGCTGCTATTCGCGATAGTGTGGCTGAAGAACCGTCCACCTTATCTCGTCGTCGTGCCCAACAATTGCACCTCTCCCGCTTGTCGTTGAGGAACATTTTGCATAAAGACTTGCATTTACACGCTTACAAGGTGCTATTGACTCAAGAACTAAAGCCTCTTGACTATTCCAAACGTCGTCGGTGGTCAGAATGGTGGCAAGAAATTGCAACAGTGGATAATCAATTTTCGAAGAAAATCATCTTTATTGATGAGGCAGAATTGCCGCATTTGGGCGAATGATAATAGAAGAGTGACTGTCGAAAAACCAATGCACCTACAAAGAGTGACTGTTTGGTGCGGTTTATGGGCTGGCGGCATCATCGGCCGTATTTTTTCCAAAATGAGGGTGGTCTGGCAGTCACTGTGAATGGTGTTCGCTATCTTCCGAATTGGAAGATATGGATGTGGACGATATGTGGTTTCAACAGGACTGTACCTCTTGCCACACTGCTAACGAAACTTTGGCTCTTTTACGCGACAAAAACAATGGCCGTGTTATCTCACGTGGTGGCGATGTCAATTGGCCGCCAATATCAGGTGATTTGGCACCGGTGGACTTCTTTCTTTGGGGTTATTGGGGTTATAGAAATGGTTTACTCCGATAAGCCAGCATAAAGAGCTAAAGGATAAGTTAATTCGGCTCATTAACGGCATAGAACCTCAATTATGCCTCAGCGTCATCAACAATTTGGACCATCGAATTGAGTTGTGCCGTTGAGGTCGCGGCGGCTATTTGGCCGATATTTTGGTCCATACATAAATGAACCATACCAATACTATCATAATAAAAGGAAATGACAACAATTTCCTAAATAATTTGTGTTTCATTCAATATAAATATCAGCCCTTAAAATTTAACAAAGGATATTGACAAAGGAGCGAAATAGCCCCAATCCTTGTAAGTCCAATACAAAATAACCTACTCTCTTACATCTTTAACTTTGAGCTGGTGCATTTGACGAATCTAAAACTAAGCGAATCTTATTAGATTACGGTATCATTATTCGGTATAATGGGCTGCAACGCCACTTCACTTGTGTCATTACCAAGGATTCCGCGCTGGCGAGCATGACAAAGAGAAGGAGTAGTAATGGGAGTACTGTTGTATTATTCTTCGATGCACAGTAAGAGATGCGAGACTTATATGGTATCAAGGGACACCCGGCTCCATTACTCTCGAACATCAAACTCTTAGTCTACTTGCGTAACTTTGAGTGTTAAACATCAACCACCACGAGGCACAGAACAAGCTGTTCCATACCCATTTGGCCAGAAAGGTAGTTGGTTAGGCCCGTGGTGCTACCCTTAGAATCCTTGGTCGGAGCTCGTAAAGATAATACAACCTTTATTCCCTCTTTTTGCCACCGCAGAGCCAGAAAGAGGTCCACTGGTGATTCTCTCATGTCCGTGGGGGGCGATACTCTCAAAAGGCCTCCCGGAGGAGACCCCCTTGCGGGAGTTTGGACTCATACAATGGGATCTTAAGTTTATCGACAAATACAAACGTGAGTTCTTTGAAAGGCATTTACTTACGGTTAATATCGACGGGCGGCCAATCAAAGAATGTAGATGTCCCTGATATGGCACGCACCTGCATGATAGTCACGTGTTCTTATTATCATACCACAATTAGGCAATAACATCCTTTCAATATTCAGATTGACCAGTGTCATAACATTTAAAGCTTTTTACAAAATGATTACAACAAAACGTGTATGTAATTATTTAAATATTAAATTAAATTATGTGTATACAATCCACATTTAACCAGAGTGGTTGTTTGGCTTTTAATCCACACAAGTGCTTAACTGAATAAAATGTATTCACGTGAGTACAATTTGTAATACAATATAATAAACTCTTGTAAGCTGGGCGTTCCATACATGTTGTTACTTTAATAAGTTAATATGTATTATTATACGCTTTAATCTCTTCCAATTAAGCTATTAATGTTAACTGTGTACTGTTTTCACATAAAAAAGTAAGATATATATTTGCACGATTACAAAACAAATGCCTTTAGTTACTCCCATTCCAAGCAATCTATTACGTCGTGAAAATTTTAATTTATTTTAGAATATGTTGAGTACCGCATACTTGTATATGCAACCTTTTATTAAATATATATTTACATGCATATGTTTATATATGAAAATATGTAATACATTTCTTGGAAATTTACACATACCCACAATTTGATGTTAGTGTATAGAAAATTACGTACACGAACGTGGGATAATTATAAGAAAAAGTATAATTGTCTTGGAGCACAAATGGTTTCACAGGTACATACACATTGTGTAACTTAAAAAACTTAAATACTTCAGGTAAATATACTTAATAATTTGCAAATTTATGAACAAATCTATTAATTTTTTAATATTATTTCAAACACTTACCGACTTAATTGTGCTGACACTAAATTACTATATGGTGCATACTTTGCGGGATTTGCATACATTAGACAAATCACTTTCTCACGACACGCTTCATTTCCCGAACTCAATTTCAATTGTGCAAAAACAGAGTCCAAACGCGACAACAGAGGACTGTAGAAGGGATCGTAGTTGGAAAGTAGCAGGGATGATGCAGGAACTTTCTGGAATTGCTGGAATGTATTCATATTAGCCGGAGCTGCTGGTTTATTAACCATCGGTGCTGATAGCGATGACGAACCGCCCGATATGGAATTCGAGTTTTTAAATGAAGCCGAACTAATACTTTGTAGAGCGTTCATATACGAATCCTGCATAAGCTGGTGTTGCCTTTCATTCATTCCCAATCGCGTAAAACCCAATGGATTCACATTAGATGCGGGCGCCACTTGGTTGTAAACGTACTGATTATTCACTTGCGAAGCTTCTGTAAGGAAAAAGAAACTTAGTTTTGAACATTTTTAAATATCCGATGTTATTTTAACATTAAAATTTTCCACAAACCCGGTTGATTGTAAGCATATGGTCCGTTATCCTTCATTCCATCATCATTAATAAGAAATTTGTTGTCATCTTCAAAGTTTAGGCTATTATCGCGGAAATCCAGTTCTTGTGGAGGATCCATGGGGCGGATGAATAATGGTGCGGATCCTTGGCTAATACCTGAATAAGGTTAAATACGACATGTGATGAGTTTTATGTTACAATAACAAAAGCAGTATGCCCTCTCTAATAATTTTTATATTTTACTGCCAGCTACAACAACGTATACAGCGCAATTTGCATATAGTCGAATATTGGTTTTGCACTTAACATACTGTGCTGAATATAAAAGAACAATTAGTGCATAATAAGCAGTTTGCACAACTTGAATTTTAATGTATGTTCCAGTAAAACGAATACCAAAATGTTTATAACTATCTCAAATATAATTCGATTGATCTTAGTGTTAAATTTTTCATAGAAGGTGGCCAAAGAGTTTCTAGGGGAACTTATTTGCGAGAACAGTAAAAAATAAAAGCTTACATAGATTCATAAATCATTAATAATAAACTCAAGGTTTTTTTTAATTTTTTACCTACATTTATAATATTAATTTACACAAAATATTTCAAGATATAAACTGTGATATCTACGCAGAAAAAGGAAAAATCCTTAAACTCTTTGAATTATATTTTATAAACAAACTAGTGGGCCCGGCAATGCTTCGCTATTGCATTTTAACTTGTAATATATTTCACATTTAGGTCTACAAAGTACTTTGAAAACGGTACTTAAGCTCGATAATGATATGTTAAGTTTATTAACTTATGTAACTAATTTCAAGCAACTCCTTAACATGAAAGTTAACTGAACTGAATCTTAGTGTTAAATTTTTCATAGAAGGTGGCCAAAGAGTTTCTAGGGGAACTTATTTGCAAGAACAGTAAAAAATAAAAGCTTACATAGATTCATAAATCATTAATAATAAACTCAAGGTTTTTTTTTAATTTTTTACCTACATTTATAATATTAATTTACACAAAATATTTCAAGATATAAACTGTGATATCTACGCAGAAAAAGGAAAAATCCTTAAACTCTTTGAATTATATTTTATAAACAAACTAGTGGGCCCGGCAATGCTTCGCTATTGCATTTTAACTTGTAATATATTTCACATTTAGGTCTACAAAGTACTTTGAAAACGGTACTTAAGCTCGATAATGATATGTTAAGTTTATTAACTTATGTAACTAATTTCAAGCAACTCCTTAACATGAAAGTTAACAAATTAAGTGTTGTTGTTTTAAATTCTAAATATCATAGGCTCTATGACGATAGTAAAAAGTTCATCAGCAAAGTCATACCTTTTAAATATCGGAAACAGACATTCCGTTAAAGATCAAAATTCAATGTAGTAGCGGTAACCGTCTGTACACTAACTATGTCTTTGGGCGTAAAAAACACTTTTGACATGCCTTCTCCGCCTATTGACCGAAAATGAAAATTTCGTTTGAAGCTTCATGCCCTTAGCCATAAAAACCTCTATTGCCATGTCTTCTTCTCACATGGATCAAGAATATTTCCAAATACTATCTTTGTATTGAACCCGTATTACCATTCTATGAGATAATTCGGTCACCAACGTTTGGCTTTACAAAGTGATGATCTCACGCGCTGTATGACATTTTACGCCATCGTGTTGGAACCATTTCTCCTTCAAATAATGTGCAATGACATGATAAATATATAATATCAATTGATCGTCCACTGGTTTTAGTTCTTCTACCAGTTGGATATATGAATATAGGCCAAGATCTTTCCTCAGCATTTGCAGAGACCGAGTTGCTGAGACCGGCGTCAGTTCGATAAATTCGAGTCCCCTGTCATACTAACGTCTACAGCGTCGATGGCTTCTATTAGCTGCTCAGATGGATGAGTATATGCACCATAAACTTCACAAAGGGCAAACAGAACGCGCATTTTGAAAATAAATTTGCAAGATTTGTAAAGCTTGTTCTTGTGAAAGTCTATCACACTTCACACACCTCGCCTGAATAACGAATTGGTTGACCTAAAATGGCAACAAAAACGGTAAATGGGGTTTTGTTGGGGGTCAATTGTACATTAAAAATCCACATGAATCAAAATCCTAGCTGATACTTTTTTTAAGATAAAAGGATTTTTCGTTTATTTACTCCGTTTTGCGCTACTTTTAGAAGTGACGTTCGTTGCCCCATGATTATTGAAAGCGTACAGACTTCAGCTTTAAGACAATTCTATCAAAATTTAAGTTTTCTGTACTAAATTAAGCTTTCCCAGCGCGAGCTAGGAATTGATATTACACACAAAGTTTATTGGTGACATTTTCTAACAATTCAGAGTAGATTTGGTTACAATTTTTGCGAATAAACAAACTGGCCCACCTTACTGTTCATATCTCTAGGCGAACTGCAATATACTGTGGAATTTTGACAGTTATAACTGTTTACTTTAAAAGGGGTGTGGTACAGCCCACTTCCACTCTTACTGTAATTTATACTGCAACTACAACATATGTAACAAATCTCATATTCATACCTCTTATAGTTCATGAGATATAGCCCTTTTTATTTTCATGTTGTATGGGCAGTGCCACGCCTTTTATCCAATCACAACCAAATATAGCCAGGGACTATCTACAGGTCATCAGTACCATTTGGTAAAATTTTCGTATCAATCGGTCTATTAGAAAAGCCGTTAGAGCAATTTTTGAAAAGGGGGCGTGGCACCGCCCACTTTCACCTTGGCTGTAATTAATACTGCTCCAACAACATATAAACCAACCGGGGCGCCACCCAAACGCATACAAAAAAATTTATGCAAATCGGTCCAGCCGTTCGTGAGTTATACTGTCACAACACAATTGCAACAATTTTGTATATATATAGATATCCCACTCGCATCCCTAAGCTTACTTTTAAGCAAAATGAAAATAAAACCAATAAGAAAGTTTCAGTCTGGCAACCCGACTTACATATACCCTCACACTCAGTAAAACATAAAATTTTCTATTATATTGATATTATTACACGATTTCTAAAGTGGGCGGAGTGCATTTGTATGGGAGATACCAGAGGAGGAGCGGTTAAACTTCCAGTTTTTTTCTCCAAAACTTTGTCCTGTTACAGCATAACAAAATACAAAGTTTGGGCACGATCGCGTTGGGTGTATTGATATTATCACTTAATCTCTAAAGTGGGCGGAATGGTATATTTGTATGGTAGGTACTAGATGGGGCGTGTCTAAAGTGGGCTTTACCAGATGGGTATGGGAGGTATGAGATGGGGCTTGGCCATGTAACCTATTTGCAAGACCGGAAGTAGTTTTGGGGAAATATTAACTTGTGCAAAATTTCTACACATTTGGTTGCGTCTTTTGAAAGATATCGTGCGTACCAGACGGACAGCCAGACTGACATGGCTCAAACGACTTTAAAAGTCATAAATCGAATTTGGTTCAACCTAGGGTCTAAAGTGGCTCCTTCTATGTGTTATACTTTTTTGTCAAATCAAATGATATATGCCCTCCTACCCATAGGGGAAACAAGTGAAAAATTCCAGATTTAATTCCTGAAGTTGGGACCGGCCGTGGCATAGTGGTTAGAACACGCGACTACCATGCGGGAGATCGCAGGTTCAAACCTGGCTCCAGTCATCTTAAAAGAAAAAAATAAATAAAATTTTCTTTCATTGTCGGCTCCCCTCGAATGTTGTTTGACAGCAACTTAGCAGTATTAAGCGTCGATTCAATCGTCGTGTCTAGTAAGAGCTTCTCAAAACAGTGACGTTCGCATTCGTCGATAAATAAGTAGGTGCCGTTAGTTGTGAATCTAAAAATAGAAAGCGTGTTAACTCACAACAACGCGAGAAGCTATCCCATACTTCATTCATGGGGTGCAAAGGGAAATTAAGTTAAGAAATTCCTGAAGTTAACATATTGTGGGTATAACAGTATCGTGTATATTTCTATGGTTTTAGAAACACTTACACACAAACAGCAATACATTTAAAATAATGCATTAGCAAAAAAATTAAAAATCGTTGTTTTGAATTACAAAACATTTATTTTGATAGATATCCTACTCGCATCTCACTAAGGGCCATAAGAGGCGTAAGATTTCTTTTGTTCGAAAAAATGGTGCAAATTTTAAAAAATTAAAAAAAGGTTTTGATGTTGAAAAAAATTAGTGAACATTTTTTTTAAATTATTATTATTTATTATTATAAAGGGCCGATGTTGAATGTGAACTACACCCAAACGTCAAGTTTCTTAATTCTGGCTAACTCAACGCTTTAAACTTATTCAGGTTTATTATGAAAATGGGCCTTCAAATCAAAATGCATATCGTGTAGTTCGTGATTTTTTCGGTCAATTTAATCATCCAAAAATTTTAGCAAACCGGGTCTGCAGGAGATGTGAAAACATTAGTACATGCGCGTACAGCTCTTACTGCAGAAAATATTGCTGCTGTCACAAAGACTTGTATTAACACGCTTACAAGGTGCAATTAACTCAAGAATCCTTTTGATCATTCCAAACGTGGTCAATAGTCAGAATGGTGGCAAGAAATAGCAACAGTGGATAATCAGTTTCATCTTCAGTGATGAGGCACATTTTCTTCTCAGTGGATTCGTCAATAAGCAGAATTGCCACATTTGTGCGAATCATAATCCAAGAGTGGCTTTTTAGTGAGGTTTATGGTCTGGCGTCATCATCGGGCCGTATTTTTCCAAAATGAGGCCGTTTAAACAGTTACTGTGAATGGTGTTCGCTATCGTGAGATGATAACGAACTTTGTATGGCCCGAATTGGTAGATATCGATGTGGACGATATGTGGTTTCAACAGGACGGTGCCACTTGCCACACAGCTAACAAAACAATGGCTCTTTTGCGCGCGACAAATTCAATGGCCGTGTTATCTCACGTGGTGGCGATATCAACTGGCCGCCAAGATCATGTGATTTGACACGGTTGGACTTCTTTCTGTGGGTTATTTGAAGGACAGTTGTACGTTGATAAGCCAGCAACAATTCAAGAGCTAAAGGATGAGATAATTCGGCACATTAAGAGCATAGAACCTCAATTATGCCTCAGCGTCATCGTAAATTTGGACCATCGAATGGAAGTGTGCCCCCGAGGTCGCGGCTGCCATTTGGCTGATTTTTTGTTCCATACATAATTGAACCATACCAATATTATTCTAATTAAAAGAAATGACCATAGTTTCCCAAAAAATTTGTTTTTTATTCTAAATCAACATCGGCTCTTAAAATTTAACCACCGCACAGAGGGGTAAATTCACGATCTGGGCGGCCAAAATTCGATTTCTTAAAAAACAATGCTTTTAATAATTTACTAGATTTAACTAGATTCTGGTATTTTTTCATTCCATTTTGCTTACATTCCTTTTCTACACACTGTCAAAGTTACATGTTGCTAATTGTGCATTTTCTATTCTGGTGCGTTTAGGCAAAGCACCAATTTTAGCAGGCTATGGGAAGGCGTGTGTTTAGTTTAATCATTTTAGTAAAATGGAAAATTATAAAGCAGGTTAATATTATTTAATCCACTAAGCTAAATAAAATTATAATTCAAATTCCTACTAGTTAAGCAGCATAGAAAAATATGGTATTTTTGTTAATTTCAATGGGTACCAAAATCGAACTATGGACAAAAAGTTATGCATCACCTCTTTTCATCCCTTTAATCTTTGATTAAAAATAAACTTAAACATTGTATTGTTCAAATGGAAAAAAAAAATTTGCGGGTTTTTGCGGTTTTGTGTTTTAGAGCCATTTACCTACTGCGGAAGAATAGACCATAATTTCTGCGGTTTTACTGAACCAGTTTAGTAAACATACTGGATGTCCTATATCTCTATGCATCTATAGTTAGAGGGTATCCAGACGAATAAAAAGTTATAGGGATGTAGGGCTCTCAAATGCAAGCTTGTGGAGATATATGGGAAATACTTTGAATCTTAAATTTTTTATAAAAACCATTTTTTGTGTAAAAACGGTCGTAACCTCTACCCCCCGAATGTTAACATATTATAAGTTTTTACGCCTCACCGAGTAATTTTGTAACATTCTGCTTCATAAATTTGCTTTAAATAATTTTGGCCGCCCAGATCGTGATTTTACCCCACTGTGCACCGTTTAGTTCATGAGGTATATCCGTTTCATGTTTTATACCACACCCACTGATCCGATCCGGCTCGGATCACGGACTTTGCTGCAAGAAGCATGTACACAATTTTTCAAGACTATTGGAGAAACAATCCTCCAGATATTGCGGTTTCAAAAAAAAGGTCGAATATGGGGCAGCCACGCCCAATTAAAATATCAAAAATGAAAGTACGCTGTTATTTTCTAAGTGCCTTATTATTTTCGCTAAATAATATACCGTTACAAAATATTTATGATCCAACGTTTTGTAAAAATGTTTTCACAAAATCCTGCTACAGAATGGAAAAATTTTAAGGAACTTTGGGAACTATTGCATATTGTAAGTCTGGACGAGTACAAAATAAATTTTTATACCAAAGTTCCCTTACACCCTCAAATCTAGACTTGCGGTTAAAAAACAGGATTTTCGTTACTTTCCCCACTTATAGGCTTATAACTCAGGCAAATCTTAACCGAGGTTTGATTTCTTAGCGGTCATGGAAAGAAGAATCTTAGACCTTTCCAACAAAATATATATTTATATAGATAATTTGAGATACCAGTTTGTTCTTTCCTCAAAACCGAAAACTTTTGGAATTGTTATCAGTTTTTTTTAAAGTTTATGTTTTTATCCAATATTTTTATTCTTATTATATTATTCAGAAAGTAAAAGGTTTCGTTAGTACAACACATATTTGTTTGTAGAAATGGGTTAACAAATGTTTAAAAGTTATTCAGGTTTTACGATTCATTTCGTATTTTTTCTCCTGAAAAAAACGAAATTGTTGAGATAAGCGGTCATCTGTGAATAGATATATAAATTTGGCATTTGACCACTTTGGGGCACGGCTTAAAATTGTCTGATTTTGCTCAATCTTTGACCATAGCTATTTTATAACAACTGACACAATATTCCGCTCGAACACTACGGAAAATCGTAAGTTGAATTTTCGCTGCGACCCTACTGGGCAGTCACTGCTGCTCATGTGATACCATCGTCAGGTTAATCTCGCGGCTCGTTAAATAGCAAGTATTTCCGCGTGTAAAAATGTCTGGAATTCTTGATCTTATGCTTAGGCTTAGATTCGTGGACTGGATGTAGTAGCCGACCCTACAATCCGGTCTTTACCCACCAATAAAGTTAATTTATACATAGAGTATTCGTGTCCTATCCACTTCTTTTTGAAGGACGTGTAACCTTATCCTACCCTATCCTATTAATATTATAAATGTGAATGTCTGTCTGTTTGTTTGTATGTTTGTTGCTCAATCACGCCTAAACGGCTGAACCGATTTCAACAAAATTTGGAAGGCAGTTAGTGTACTATATTGAAATTACCGTAGGCTATACATTTTTTTAATTTTTGACCCTATGGGCGGAGTGGGCGTGGCAAAACTATTTTAGGCTAGGGAAATAAAATTTGATACACAGATAGTACTCGATAACATGAATATGAATATGCAGACGAAATTTTAATTTTGGATCAGAGGGCGGAGTGGGCATGGCAGAACTTTTTTTAAAGCTAAAGAGATAAAATTTGATACTCATACAGTGCTCGACAACCCGCATATGAATATGCAGACGAAATTTTAATATTGGACCCAATGGGCGTGTCAAAATTGTTTTTTGGAGATATGTATTACGAATATGAATATGCAGAAGAAATTGTAATTTTGGACCCAATAGACGTAGTGGGCGTGGCAAAACTTTCTTAGAGCTAGAGAGATACAATACGAATATGAATATGCAGACGAAATTTTAAATGTTGACCCAATTGGCGGAGAGCTAGAGAGATACAATTTGATACCCAGAAAGTACTCGACAACACAAATATGAATATAGTGACGAATATGAATATAGGGAATAAAATTTGATACAAAGACAGTACTCGGCCCCACGAACATGAATATTATTGTACAAAAGTTACAACTATTGTTTTTATGGTATGAAATAGTGCTTCATTATTAAAGTTTTTTAAGTGTGCCAAAAATTATTTTTATACCATCACCCTTAGGGATGAAGGTATATATCATTTGATACGAGCCAAAAGTGTAACACATAGAAGGAGTGACTTTAGACCCTAGGTTTCTTTGAACCAAATTCGATTCATGACTTTTTAAGTCGTTTGAGCCATGTCCGTCTGTCTGTCTGTCTGTCTGTCTGTCTGTCTGTCGGGTGGCTGTCCGGCTGGTTCGCACGATAACTTTCGAAAGACGCAACCAAATGTTTTGAAATTTTGCACGAGTTATTATTTTCTCAAAACTACTTACGGTATTGCAAATGGGCTACATGGCCCCGCCCCTTCTGGTACCTCCCATACAAATACATCATTCCGCCCACTTTAGAAATCGAGTAATAATATCAATACACCCTACGGGATCGTCCCCAAATTCTGTATTTAGTAAAGCTATAACAGTATAAAGTTTTGGAAAAATTTTTGAAAGCGTAGCCACGCCCCTTCTGGTACCTCCCATACAAATCTACCTTTCCGCCCACTATAGAGATGGAGAAATAATATCAATAAATTAAACGTGATCGTACCCAAATTCTATTTTTTGTAAAGCTATAACAGGATAAAGTTTTGGAGAAAAAAATTGGAAGTCTATTCACGCCCCTTTTGGTACCTCCCATACAAATCTACCTTTCCGTCCACTATAGAGATGGAGAAATAATATCAATGAATTAAACGTGATCGTACCCAAATTCTATTTTTAGTAAAGCAATAACAGGATAAAGTTTTGGAGAAAAAATTTGGAAGTTTAGACACGCCCCTTCTGGTACCTCCCATACAAATGTACCACTCCGCCCACTTTAGAAATAGGGTAATAATATTAATACACTCGACACGATCGTGCCCAAACTCTGTATTTTGTTATGTTATAACAGGACAAAGTTTTGGAGAAAAAATTGGAAGTCTAGCGACGCCCCTTATGGTACCTCCCATACAAATATACCTATCCGCCCACTTTAGGGATGTACTAATAATATCAGTACACCCAAGGCAATCGTGCCCAAATTTTGTAATTAGTAAAGCTATAACAGGGTAAAGTAATGGAGAACAAATCTGGAAGCCTAACCACACCCCTTCTCATACTTCCCATACAAATGTACCACTCCGCCCACTTTAGAAATCGAGTAATAATATCAATATAATAGAAAATTATTTGTTTTACTGAGTGTAAGGGTAAATGTAAGTTGGGTTGCCCGACTGTAACTTTCTAACTGGTTTTAATTACAAATCGGTTAATTTCAATATCTCAAGACTTAAACAATATCTTATATTGGGTGATGGTATTTATCAGTCAGTTCAACTGACTGAAATTTCTGTACTGGTTATTATATCAAAAATAACTTTTATTTTTATCAAAAAGTACTTTTGTTGAAGCAAAAAGTAAGGACTACAATTGTTTTTTCTTAACTTCATAATATTTATACCATCACCCGTAGGGATGAAGGTATATATCATTTGATATGACCCAAAAGTGTAACACATAGAAGGAGTCACTTTGACCCTAGGTTTCTTTGAACCAAATTCGATTCATGACTTTTTAAGTCGTTTGAGCCATGTCCGTCTGTCTGTCTGTCTGTCTGTCGGGTGGCTGTCCGGCTGGTTCGCACGATAACTTTCGAAAGACGCAACCAAATGTTTTGAAATTTTGCACGAGTTATTATTTTCTCAAAACTACTTACGGTATTGCAAATGGGCTACATGGCCCCGCCCCTTCTGGTACCTCCCATACAAATACATCATTCCGCCCACTTTAGAAATCGAGTAATAATATCAACACACCCTAAGGGATCGTCCCCAAATTCTGTATTTAGTAAAGCTATAACAGGATAAAGTTTTGGAAAAAATTTTGAAAGCCTAGCCACGCCCCTTCTGGTACCTCCCATACAAACCTACCTTTCCGCCCACTATAGAGATGGAGAAATAATATCAATAAATTAAACGTGATCGTACCCAAATTCTATTTTGAGTAAAGCTATAACAAGATAAAGTTTTAGAGAAAAAAATTGGAAGTCTATTCACGCCCCATCTGGTACCTCCCATACACATCTGGTACCGCCCACTTTAGAAATCGATTAATATTATTAAAAAACCTAACGCGATCGTGCCCAAATTCTGTATTTGGTAAAGTTTAAGCAGGATAAAGTTTTGGAGAAAAAATCTGGAAGCCTAGACACGCCCCTTCTGGTACCTCCCACACAAATGTACCACTCCGCCCACTTTAGAAATAGGGTAATAATATCAATACACTCGACACGATCGTGCCCAAATTCTGTATTTTGTTATATTATAACAGGACAAAGTTTTGGAGAAAAAATTTGAAGTCTACCCACGCCCCTTATGGTACCTCCCATACAAATGTACCTTTTCGCCCACTTTTGGGATGTAGTAATAATCAGTACGCCCAACGCAATCGTGCGCAAATTCTGTATTTAGTAAAGCTATAACAGGATAAAGTTATGGAGAATAAATCTGGAGCCTCAACACACCCCTTCACGTACCTCCCATATAAATCTACCACTCCGCCCAATTTCGAAATCGAGTAATAATATCAATAAAATAGAAAATTATTTGTTTTACTGAGGGTAAGGGTAAATGTAAGTCGGGTTGCCCGACTGAAACTTTCTAACTGGTTTTAATTACAAATCGATTATTTTCAATAACTCAAGACTTAAACAATATATTATATTGGGTGATGGTATTTATCAGTCAGTTTAACTGACTGAAATTTCTGTACTGGTTTTAAATTTTATTTGGTGACATTTTTGCAGCGTTTTGATAACATTTTTTTTATAATTGTGTCGTGAAAGTGTAAGGACTATTTACACGGCGTCAATTGGTTTTATCCAAAATTTTGGATATATGTCGGTAAACTTTGATAAGACAAATATTATTTACGCGATGGTGACACATTTTGAAGGAAAATTTTGACATTGATGTCAGTAGTGTAAATGAGGCTTTATAGTTCTCGGCAGTGCAGACATGAATATACCGACATAATATTTATTTTCGGTCAGCCGGAATATAAAGGCGGACTTTTATTTCAGATCTAAGGCTGTATTTGTATACAGGTAGTACTTGGCGCTATAGATATGAATGTTCTGACGGATTTTTTATTTTCGGTTTGTGATATTTTGTTAGTTTGATCAGGTTAAGGAGTAACTTGGGGTAGTAAATTGTTTACAGAGCGTACAAGATCGACGCTTAAACTTAGCACCTTAAGTAAGCAGGCATTGCCGGGTCCACTAGTATTACAATATTTTTATATTTAAAAAAACTTTGTTATCTACATTTTTTGAGGAAGAATAAAGCTTGCCCTTTTAGCTAGTGTATATATACCTATTTTTATATTAATATTTTTTTTCGATGATTTTGTCATTTTCATTTCACCTTTTTTTATGCTTATAAATATAGATATTCTTACCTTTTCCCAGCAGTTTTGTAAACGACCCAATTATAGCAGGAATAAACATGGCTATAAGTAATGATTTCAACACTTGCAGCCCCATAAAAACTGGCCACAATACTTTCTTTAAACCTTTGAAGACAACAATATTATTAAAATACACATTTGTGGCAATATTATTATTATTTCAAACCTGTTAGAAACAGCAAACGGCCCGTGGCCAAAGTTCTGGGGATTTCTAAATGAATCTTAGCACCCGTGGGCCCTGTATGGCGGGCATTCCTGTTCTTCTCTTTTAAAGATTCTCCAAGGACGGAACTGTGGTTATTTTGCAATTCAACTATTAGGCCAGGCATAGGTTCATATTGGCCTTTTTCAAAGAAATTTTGAACATATTCAACGAGTAAATCTTCCAAACTCCTCAGATCCGTATTCAAATCGTCGTTATGCTGAATTGCATTTGAATTGTCGTCAATATTTTCGCGATGATCTTTAAAATGCTGAGGTAATGCATTTTTGGAATGTTTTGCAGACAACTTTTTGGATTGAGTGTGCGATGCCAATATTTCGGGGACTGGTTCTGAAGTTACGTGTGTATTACGCGCCATAACAGCTGTAGCTCTTAAATCACTTTCTACCGGTTTAAAGACAAGAAATTGCCCTGAAGGGGTAAAGACATTACGTGATATAACCTCTGGATCCTGTGGAATAAAAGGGCGAAACATATCCTCAGCATCTTGGTCAATACTATTCATTTGGCCATTTGTTGATAAAAGTTGACTATATTTGGGTGTTGTTATCCCATTCGAGTCTGCGCCGTGAATAACAGCAGAGCTTAGGGCAAACAAAAGGATAGGAATGAATATATGTTTTAAATTGAAACAACAAAATGTGTTGAGCTTCCTTTGGTGTCTCTGTGTTTGATGTCTCTTATTTATACTCTCGCATTCAGTGTGCGTTGTGCTCCTTGCTGTGTTGCGGTTTTTAATCATGTTTAACTTTGTACCATATGCCATGGTTACTTTAGGCATTTTATGGCTTTCCAGCAATGCCATCATATGTTGTCTTGAAGTGTCCTTACAGCTCGTTAGTGCAGATATGACTACGGAGTTTACCGTCATTGAAATGGGCTGGTAGTGTTTGCCTAAGAATCCTTTGGAATATCCACAGTTGTTGTTTATTTAAGATTTTTCCGTTGCCCTTTGTTATTGTCTTTGCATGAGCACCTAAAAATATAAATATATAAAAAATGTTGTTAGGTTTCGTAAGTATGTAACGCATACATTTAGCATTTGCATTTATGTATTATATAGGTATTAATTCATTGCATGAGGGCAACGCCTATCCCATGATTTTCAAAATATTTATTGATTGATTTTTAGCCGAAATTCTCGTTAAAAACATTTTTCTTTAAAAAACGAATGTTTATTGAGCTAAGTTTCGTTCAAGGTCTTATTTGTATTAAACACAAAAAATTCTAAATATAAACCAAAATGTAAATGAAAAACAATCCAAATGGTATGCAAACAATTCTTGCATAAATAATGCGGTAAACTTTCACCTTAGATTAAATGGAAATGTCAACACCAGAGGATTATTATAATTTGGTATTATGTTGTTTACTTAAAAGAAATATTAAATGCAAATAATAAGAATAACATTTGTATTTGTATGCAAAAATTTAAAACCTTTCCCAATGGGAATAGGAAATAAAAGTCCACTCCGTTTGTATACCTTGGTGGATACCAACCAATCGATGTATATGGTGAGTAAAAACTTAATATCAATGAGAAATAAATACATTTTTCCTTCTTTGAAAGAAAAAGCTTATATTAATTTAATCAGAATTTACGAAAGTACGAAAGGGAATATTTGAGGGACACAACAAAAAACGGAAAGAAGCGAACCTATTCAGAACGCTGAAAGAAGAGCATATCATAAGGGAGAGTGAGGCAATTGAGAAGCTCCGAACTGGTAATTTTTGCAACCAGAAAATTAAGCTGTTATATGGCAATGTGCTTTGGTTCCCACAAAAAATTAAATTTTTATAAATTTTGCTCACACAGTTCTAACTGCACCGAAGCACAGTGGTCCATTTGCCTGATCGAAATTAATAACTTCAAAAATAATAAATTTTTTATAAAAATTTAAATTTTTCTGGATAATATAGCAAAAAGGAAAATTTTCACAAAAATTTTTATTTTTAAAAAATGTTCTTAATTTTTTTTCAACATTTTTTTTTTTATTTTTTCAATTTGGAGGCCTCCAAACTTAAAAAGGGTGCATTTGCAGGCCGACATGGTGTTGTACATTTCACAAAGTAGATGAAACATATTAACATAAAATAACAGTCTCTTTACCGGCTGATGCCGGCTAACTAAGTTTTTCAATTTAAACCGATTAATCGATTTCAATTATTTTTAAAATATAGCTCCAAAACGGAAACAATAGACTTTGCCTCGAAAATGTATGATCGGTTATTTCACACTGAAGCTAATCAAAATATATCAGATGATGATATTGTGTTGGAAGAATAAGAGGAAATAATTAATATCAATGAAAATAATCTTTTAATTTAAATAAAATCGAATATTAAATGTAATATAATTGATGATTTTCTATATCTAGATAAAACAAAACCAGTACAGAAATGTCAGTCAGGTAAACTGACTGATAAATACCATCACCCAATATAAGATATTGTTGAAGTCTTGAGTTATTGAAATTAAAATATTTTTAATTAAAATAAAATTACCTATGTATAATTTTTTCCTTGAATGTGGTGCAAAATCGTCAAAAACTTGGCTTATTTGTGTAGGAGGTATAGGTGCCGGTTTGGAATTTATGTGACAAATATTAATTTTTCAAAAAAAGGTAATTTTGATTGGTGGTACGAAAAGGGGTGAATCGATACAGTCCTTATTCATTCCTGATTCAAATTTTCATACGTACAACTTACGAAAAATTTGACTGCATTCAGTGTGCTTACAAAAAATGATATGTATGTAAGACTATGGGGGTGAGTTCGGTCCTATGTATGGGATGTACCAGAAGGGGTGTGTCAAATAGTTAGGTTTTCTAAAGTTTCGCCTCCTATCACAATATAAATTAACCGACTAATTTTCATTACCCCCTATGTGTCTGTCTGGAAGTTATGGGGGAAATATATACCTGAAGGTGTCATCCGATGTAATCCATATTCATTCCTGTTTCAAATTTTCATAACCGTTCAACTTGCGCAAAATTTGACTGAATTCAGTGTATTTTCAAAAAAGATATGTGTGTAAGACTATGAGGGTGTGTTAGGTCATTTGTATGGGAGGTACCAAAAGGGTATGTCGACTAGTTTGGTTTCCTAAGATTTCGCCTCCTATCACAACATAAGTTAACCGACCAATTTTCTTTACTCCCCAAGTATCCGTTTGGAAGTTATGGGAGAAATATAAATTTTCCAAAAATCGGTAATTTTGTATGGGAGGTACCAGAAGGCGTGTGTCAAATAGTTAGGCTCTCTGAGGTTTCGCCTCCTATCACAACATTAATTTATCGACCAATTTTCATAACCCCCCAAGTGTCCGTTTGGAAGTTATTGGAGAAATATTAAATTTCCAAAAATAGGTCATTTTGTATGGGAGGTACCAGAAGGCGTGAACCGATATAGTCCATATTCATACCTAATTTTCATAAGCAAACATCATACGCAAAATTTGAGTGATCTCAGTTTACTTGCAAAAAAGATATGTATTTAAAACTATAAGGGTCAATTCGGTCATTTGTATGGGAGGTACCAGAAGGGGTGTGGCAAATGTTTCTACTTTCTTAGGGTTTGTCTACTATTGTAAGATAAATAATCTGACCAAATTTAGATATCTTCCGATGGTCTGTTTGCCAGCTATGGAAGAAATATTAATTATCCAAAAATAGGTAATTTTGTATGGGAGGTACCAGAACGGGTGGGTCTATTCTGCCCATTTACAATCCTGCTGACCAGCCATCCAGCCTGCCAGCCAGACAGACGGACATAGCTCATTCTTCTTAAAAAGTTCTGAAACGAATTTGGTCTTAAGATACTTGGGGTCTAACTCGTCTCCTTTAATGCGTTACACTTTTTTTCGTATCAAATGATATATACCCTCATCCCTAAGGGTGATGGTATAAAAAAAGATCAGAAGAACTAGAAAAACTTTTCAATGCAATTCTTTCAGTTTCAACAACATCTACTTTAAGCGAAAGGGTGTTTTCAAAGTCAAGCTTAATTAAAACGAAACAAAAAATTTTACTAAAAGCCAAACATCTTAATTGCATATTAATTTTTAAAAGATTATATTAGAAGATGTGACTAGAAACTTTTAAAATCAAAAATATCTCATTTTGTATGTACCTAATACATTATTATTTTTATTAAACGATTTTGAATTCACATCAATTATTTTTTTACGTTTGTTTTTATTTTTTAATATTATTTTTATGTTTTTTTATTGATAAAATTTAACGCATACATTAAATTTGTTTATTTTTCACGTAACGTATACAGTAGGGTGATCAATTATTCGGGTTTTTGCGAAAACCGGTTTTCGAATTATTCGAAAAATGACATTTAAAAAAAACCGGTTGCTGTTTTTGAAATTCACAAAAAACCGGATAATCCGGTTTTCAAATGTATGCCGAATAACAAATTAAAACACAATTTTTGACAAAAAATTTTTATTAAAAAATATCAGTAAACAATTCAATTATACCTATAAAAAGTAAACTTTTAGTTTAATTATAATTACAATGCAAACATTAGTGAGATCAGTTTGTTATTTTAACAAAGACAAACAAAACAATTAATTGTAAATACTTGATTATATATAAATATATTTAAAATAATCTTTAGTTTTCCCTCAAGTAACATTTAAGAAATAAGATACAATTTAAGTGCGTGAGTGTATACCTATATTTTTTTTTTTGGTTTTTATAAAACTTGACGTTGCTCTTTCACTCAATGTACTAGTTGGACTTATAGTGTAAAAGGCGTCTGTCAAGGCTTTGAGTCCTTTTGCCGCTCTTATCCATATATAAAAAATCAAAAATCATTTTTACTTGAATATTTTGAAATGCGTCACTAATTGGGAGTTCACTCGTATTTAAATACAAAATGAGAGTATTCAGAGTTTGAACACGTCGTTCTCATATACGTCTTTTTAAAATTTCATCTAAATTTAGTGATAATTGGTTTTGAATTGTTGAAAAGTGTTTAAGTAAAAATTTAAGAATACCTTCAGCATCAGCTAATGTCGAAGAGTTTGCAGAAAGTTTTTGTATAGACATTTCCAAAGGTTTAAGGATGTCACTAAGCACAGACAAAGTTTCGATATCATTTTCACTAAATGGTGTCAGTCCAAAGTCCAATAAAGTATGATTCACACATTTGTGCAATTTTAAAAATTGAGAAACCATATTGGCCGTAGAATTCCAGCTGTGCTTAACATCATGGATAAGTTTAAGCTCCTTATTAAATTGGTCTTTTACAAACATTTGTAATTTCTTTCGCTTTTTAGCCGACTTATTAGACATTGAAGATTTATAAAACAAACAATTAGTTTGTTCGGCCGAAACACTGGAAAAATCATGTCCGAGTACACTTTTAACACAATTATGAATAAATTTAAATAAAAAATATCGAACGCCAAAAAACCGAGATTCGACAAAAAATAACCGGATTATTCGATATTCGAAAAACAGGGATTTAAAAAAAAACCGACGGTTTTTATGAGTGAAAAAAACCGACTAGCCGGTTTCTGAAAACCGAACTGATCACCGTAGTATACAGATATACAGAAATTATTCGAGCTAATCGATTAATCGAATTATTCGAGCAATTTAAAAACCTTAATCGATTAATCGAGCAAATTAAAAAACTCAAAATCGATTAATTTTTTCATCGAACAAAACCAAAACCCGATTAATTGGATACTCTAATTTCTACCACAATTTTCTACCATCTCATATATTACACAGGTCACGATACACTTTTTCTTGTTAAGTCCATACCCTTATCTTTCAAAAAATCCCAAAAAATGTTTAGCAATATGAGTTTTCTCAAATTTTCAGCACAATCTGCAAACTTGTAAAAACCCGTCAAATTGTTTTTATCGCAGCTTTTTTGACATTTGTTGTGTTCGAAAGCCGACAGTTGATCAATTATAGCGAATTTGTAAATTTGAAAGTTATCGAGTTTAGTTTAGTAGATTTCAAAGGTTGAACATTTTAATTTCTTTACGCTAGATCAGAGCAAAGGAGCACTGTGGTAAGGTGCCCCTAGGGTGGTCTCTGATGACACCCACTATTTTTGATCTGCAACCCTCAAGGTGGTTCCATTCAATTTTATTTATTTGTTATAATTTTTTGATGACATCAGCTCCTGTCGTATACGTATGACCGATATGCACTGGACACTAGAGATGAGATAGTGGTGTATGGATACTATGGTGGTCTGAAGTTATATGAGAAAATAGAAATTCAGAATTTTATCAGTGACAGCCAAATCGAGACAAATTTGGTTCAATACTAACTTTAATTTTGAAAAATATAAATTTTATTCATTTCAGGATATATGTCCTACGAGTTAATTTGATATAATTCAACACAGTTGTCAGAAATATATAAGAGACAAATTGAACCAAATTTGGTTCAATACCAGCCACAATTTTGAAAACTGTAAGTTTTTTTCATTTCATTATATATAGGAGGTGGGCGTGTAATTGGGCCGATTTTTACAAAACTTCGGTTTTTTTCTGTCCTATTTCCTAACAATGTATACTATTTCCTATTTCGTAGCAATGTATACTAATTTGTCTTCTTTTATAATAAACTATATATGTACTTAATTTCCCTGAGGTATAGGATAGCTTCTCGCGTTGTGATGATTAAACACGCTTTCTATTTTTAGATTCACAACTAACGGCACCTACTTGCCGATTGACTCAACACTTATACTGCGTAGTTGCTGAAGACAACATCGAGGGGGCCGGCAATGACATACACATTTTATTTTGAGACGATTGGAGCCAGGAGTTGAACCTGGGATCTCCCGCATGGTAATCGGGTGTTCTAACCATCATGCCACGGCCGCACATTGGTTGCCGTTTCATACAAAGAGGGGCTAAAAATAAACCGAGTTATCACACCAATTTCTTAAATTTTTTCAAAATGTGTAGAAGGATGCAAGGACCTCTCTTAGATCTTGAAAATTCTAATACAGTAGACTACGGATAAGTGCACATCGGTTTTTGCGCGACTTTTTGTGCACTTATGCGGTTTTTGCATTTATACAACACTCGGATAAGTGCAAAACTATTGCATATAAACAAACATTGCATAAGTGCACGATTATTGCATTTATACAAACATTCGATTATTTTTATTAATCTTTTACACCAGTTCAGTTTGGACAGAACTTTAAGAAAATTATTCAAATATAAAGCTGTTTAATGTTTTTATTTATATTTGGTTTACATTACATAACAGGTTTTTAATAAAAACTTAAAGAATCAGTTCAATTTAAGGTAAAAAAATCACAAATTTTTATTTCATTGTTTTAGTGTTTTTCATATTTCATACAAAAAAATAAAAAATATTCAGTTCTGTGCTAAAATTAGAACTGTTAATGAATCATTGCAATCATATTTTGCACCATTGTTTTTTGCAATGCAATCAATTAGATTCACCTAAACCACATGTGCTGAAAAAGTCTGAAATCTTTTTATGAACCGTGTTTTCTGTTCCAACCTTATATATTTTTTCTCCAGTTTCTCTAAATCATAATCTACATTTATGTAGTATGAGAGATTTGCATTTATGCATGCAAAGTTGTACTAAAAAAGTACTTTCAGGTTAGCAAAAGTTGTGCATGTATCCGGTTTTTGCATTTATGCGTATTGCACTTATCCGTGTATTTTTGTATGTAAACGTATAAAAAAGGCTAATGGCTTCAAGTTCCAGTGCATTTATGCGGTTTTTGCATTTATGCGATGTGCACTTATCCGTAGTTTACTGTACTATGAAATAGTAGTCAATGTCGGACCAAGGATTCAAGGACCTCTCTTTGATCCTGAAAATTTAAATTTCATAGGAGGCATATCAAAGCCGCTTTGTTCTATTGAAGATAACTCAACACATCTTAAATTTTCGGCATCAGAAATTTTCATCATATAATCTGTAAATATTGATAAACATTTTACAACAAATTTGGTTCTCAACTTCGATCGACTCCGCAACTAAATCTCTAAGTGAAATTTAAGTCTACACACGTGTTAGTACTGAAATAGGCACATATAATAAATTAATTTCATAAAATAGACACAACATGCTGAGAATTTTTAATTCTTTTAGATAATAGTTTACACCTTTCTTTATAATATTTAGTTCTACCATTGTTTAAGCAATCTTTTTTAAAGAGGTTTTTACGTTTTATTTTGGACCTTCACTTGACCAATGTGAGCCGGTCCCTCTTTTATGATAACTCCTTTTATTATACCATCACCCTTAGGGATGAGGGTATATATCATTTGGTACGCAAAAAAGTGTAACGCATTAAAGGAGACGAGTTAGACCCCAAGTATCTTAAGACCAAATTCGTTTCAGGACTTTTTAAGACGATTGAGATATGTCCGTCTGTCTGGCCGGTTGGCTGGTCAGCAGGATAACTCGAGTAAACCTTAACGGATCGGTATGAAAATTTACAAGTATTAATATTTTTCAAAACGAACTTATGGGATTGTAAATGGGCAAAATAGTACCACCCCTTCTGGTACCTCCCATACAAAATTACCTATTTTTGGATAATTTATATTTCTTTCATAACTTCCAAACGGAAGATCGTAGGATATTTAAATTTGGTCAGTTTATTTATCTTGCAAAAGTAGACAAACCCTAAGAAAACCGAAAGCCATACCCCTTCTGGTACCTCCCATACAAATGTCCTAATTGACCATTATAGTTTTACATACATATTTTTTTTTGTAAGTTAACTTAATTTACTCAAACTTTGAGTATGATGTTCCCCTAGGAAAATAGGACTCAGGAATGAATATGAACTATATCGGTTTACGCCTTCTGGTACCTGCCATACAAATGACCGAACTCACCCCCATAGTCTTACAAACATATCTTTTTTTGTAAGTGCACTGAATTCAGTCAAATTATTCGTATGTTGTACGTATGAAAATTTGAGTCAGGAATGAATAAGGACAGTATCGGTTCATCCCTTTTGGAACCCCCTATCAAAATTACATTTTTTTGACAAATTTATATTTCTCACATAAATTCCAAACTGGCACCAATACCCCCTACACAAATAAGTAAAGTTTTAGACGATTTTGCACCACAAGCAGGGGAAAAATTATACATAAGTAATTTTATTTTAATTAAAAATCTATTCATTTCAATATCTCAAGACTTCAACAATATCTTATATTGGGTGATGGTACTTATCAGTCAGTTTACCTTACTGACATTTCTGTACTGGTTTTTGGCCTCCGTTTGAATAAAAGCACGACACTAGTGCCCATAGATGGTGACTGAAATTCTTTACCGGTTGTTCAACATTTCGTCTAAAAAGTCAACGAAATTATGTTTTTTCGATTTGAAATAGTAACGCAATTTTTCTACATTTCAACCAAAAATAGTATTATGTATGGAAGTTGCAAATTTCTCTGAAATATTGGATCTCACAAATATCCACTCTACACAAATCTCCACTCCAGCATAAGTCTCAATGTGAATAAGGTTATAATTTAATTGTGCAATGGTTCTATATTAGGTTGAGTAAACACGTATCCCTCTCATTATTTAATTGAATTATCGAACTATTGTTTAGTTGTACTCTATTTAATGTAGTGTACATAAATAATATAACAATCTGCGTATGTACTTTCCAGAACTACATTTCTCCTTTGCATTAAATAAGCTTTTCTTATAGTAGTTTCTTACTTTTGGACCTATGATTAACAATTCATTATATTGTCTTTTATGTTGTACAAACTGCAGTCGCGTACAAACTATTCATTTTTGATTTTTTCTTTTTTCCGGAAATTAGTTTAACTTCAAGAACTCGTGGGAGAAAAATCAATAAAGACATCTTCATTTGGGTGAAGCGAGTTGTTATGTCAAGTTAGTAACATTAGCAAGGCTAACGAAAGTACGTATACATTTTTCTTGTAAGTAAACGAGTCACGGACGAGCTGCAAAACAGTCTTGGCACATCACCACAAAGGGAATAGTTAACATAAGGCATTCATGATGTGAGTGGTAAGTAAGTTTAGTTTGCCAAACCATTATAATGCTTATGAGGCAAATTCCTTGAATGATAAGTACTTTTAATTTGTTATTTAAGCATTTCTTATATTCTGCCTTTATTTTTGGAAAACCACAAAATTAACAATAACATAAGAAAGCTCTCTTTTCCAGGTAAAATCCGAGAAAAATTCTGAAACTTATTAGTAAAGCTACGTACAGACGGTTGCCAGAACTTGCAATGTTGTCAGATCTTCTACTGTACCGGCAAAGTACTGAGATGGACAGTGTTGCCAATATAATAATATCTCTGCAAATGGTGTATTTGTCAGATGTAAAATCTTCGCACATCTGCAAATAAAAAGTGTTTGGCAATAATCTTACAATAATAAGATAATGACAACATATTGTGTTCACACGATTCTCTGATATATTGTTGTTTTACAATGTGAAGGCAATGCTTTTTCAGACAATGTTGGCATTCAAAAATTTTAAGTTCACACGGTTGTTAAACATTTTCAGAAAATTTGTCAGGCAAAATTGTATAATCATGCGCATGAAGAGAGTGAAGGGTATATTCATTTTGTTCTTCCATTTGTAACGCCCGCAAGGAGGCAAGGTAGGTATGACAATATATATATATAAATGATCAGCATCGAAATCTGAGTCGATTTAAAGGTGACCGTCTGTCAGTCCGAGATATCAGCCGCAGTTTAAGAGATATCGAAATTTGGAATGCAAGCTTCTATCCTCAAAGTGAAGGTTAAGTTCTAAGATGAGCCCTATCGGACAAAAACTACTCCACCTCCCATACAAACTCCCCAATTTTGGGGTCTGTTCCTGCGATTACAGCCGTAGTTTAAGGGCAATCAAGTTAAAATTTTGTATGTGAGCTTCCCTACACTAAGCGGAGGTTGAGTATTAAGATGAGACCGATCGGTAAAAAAACTACTCCCACCTCCCATACAAAATTCCTCTTTTTGGGGTGTCCGTATGACAATCCCCGCGATTACAGCAGTAATTTAAGAGCAATCAAGCTGAAATATTGAACGCAAGCTTTGCTGCCTCAAATGGAGGTTGAGTATTAAAATGAGTCCGATCGATCAAAAACAACTCTCACCTCCCTTACAAACTCTCCTTTTTTGGGGTTTGACCTGCGATTGCAGCCGTATTTTAAGAGGCATATTGCTGACATTTTCTACGCGAAATTCAATACCTAAGCGGAGGCTACTTTCTAAGATAAGCAATGTCAGTCAAAAACTACTCCCACTACCCATTCAAACTACCTTTTTTGGGTGTTCGCTTTAAGCCTATAATAGGAGCTTACGTTGTAAGATGAGCAATATCGGACGAATACTTCTCCCACCTTCCATACAAACTCCCCCTTTTTGGGGGTGTCCGTCTGTATGGTATGTAAGCTTCTGTCCAGAAGCAGAGGTTAAGTTATAAGGTAAGAATGATGGGATTTAAACTACTTCCACATCCCACACAACTTCCCATTTTTGGGGAGTTACAAAATTCATAAAAATAAGCTCCAACTCACCAACTCATGAACTTGTCGGATAATTGAATAAAATCGATACAAAATAATTGACAAAATGGATGTGTGAATCTAAAAGTAACGTCCACTTCTTACCAACTCCGCTGTTTTGTGGTACAAAGTTTAATAAAATATAGTTGTAGTGCAAATAACCAGTTTTACCACCATTTTTAGAAACGGTGAAGGGTATCCGAGCTTCGGCATAGCCGAAGATAATCGCCTTACTAGTTTAATCTAATCGTTCTTTTATTACACCCCTATTGGAATAAGAACATATCTTCGGCTTTATTCCTTAACCACGAAAAAGAAGATGAATATATGTGTACTTCAGGTTTAAATGACTGATTATTGAGGTACAATAGGCTTAACAGTATGAAAGTTTTCGAACAGTTATTTTTCAAAATACATAAATATACATTGTATTTTACAACAATTATACGCCAGCGTGAAAATCATATTGGGTAGCGACATTTCGACGCAAAATTGTTGTCTACAAAACACTCGTCATCAAACGCCTACTGCAACCAACTCTCTCAATAACTGCAAACAAAACTCCCTAATTCTAATGTTCCCTTCACACAGTGGCAGCATATTTCGAGTTCTATGATCACTACCGCAATGACTGAGGTAAAGGATGCTGCATACAGGGCAAAACTGCAACCAATTGCAATGCCTATTCAGGGGGAAAATGCTTCAATGGAAGAAAAGAGAGAGCCAGGATATTGAAAATTACAGGGATACAAGGGAAATACAACCAAAAAATAAAAAGCAAAGGTGTTAAAAAAAAGGTTGGTTGGGGTGGTGGGGACCTGTAAGGACTGAGGTGGAAATCAGGTCACGAACACACAGAGTGTGCTGTATGCAGGGAACACTTTCGTGCTTTGCTCGTTCCCGAAGGCATCATAAGTGACGAAATCACGCCCATCATTGACGACGGAGTGGATTGTCCACGACCGACCCAAAGCGAGATCAGCAAAGCAATAAAAAAATGCGATCCAAGTGTGTGTACCAACTATCGCGGGATCAGCCTTCTACGCATCGCCTGCATTGTCTGTCTAGTGTGTTATGTGAAAAGCTAAACCCCATCCTAGCTAACCTTATCCCTGTGGCGTTATAACTGGACAATCTGCGACCGACCAAATATTAACACAACGACAAATACTGGGCAAGAACCAAAAACCAAGAACTGCAGATCGAAATTATTATATGATATGGCTGAATTTGATACCCCCGCGAAGTTTATATAACTTTGCGTGATTTCACTGACTGACAGTGAAAATAGGTTTTAGTCTGCCAGAGTCATTTTCTACAAAGTAACCTAAAAGTCACATGCTGCTCGCGTATGCCGATGTTATTGATGTTATTGGCCGAGGACTGCGGGATGTTACTGCGGCCTCATCCAGCATTGAGAAGCAGTCGGCAGAACCACTTCCAGTCCTTCGTCTGGCGATGAATAAGGACAATACTAAGTTTTTTGTTTTAACAAACAAAAAGTCTGCTTGTTTGAAACGCTACGTGAATGTTGGCAACTATAACCTTGAAGTGGTAGATGATTATGTCTCCTTGGCTCCGCCGTAAACCAAAATAATAATGTCAGGATGGAAATCAAGAGACGAGTATTGATCGCATACCGCTGCTACTATGAGTTTAGCAAGCGATTAAATGACGAAGAACTCTCTCGACAAACAATTCTACCTGTCTAGCTCTACATTATGACAATAATTTCTAAAATAATTGATTTGTTACCGAACTAATCATTTCTCCAGTTGTAATACAGATCAGTACATGTTGGACAATACATTATCATCTCCCGTTTACCCTCCATAATACATAATGTATATGCAAAGAGTACACTTAAAAATCGATTAAATAACACAGTGCAACACACTTTTTCGGGGGTGAACCAAACCAATATCAAACGATAGCATTTGACCTCAGTAACAAATACCTAAACTCCACTACGTCACAAATTTTTTTTACAGTGGTTTAAAGTTTGATTTTTTTGGTCAAAAGTCGTAAAAATACGTTTGGGGTATTTCATGTCTTCGGAGACATATATTAAAACAATCAGGACAATAATTTCTCGGAACATTTTAACCCTCTAGCTCCCACCCGAATGGGACATTTTTGGCCCAATTTTGAAAAACTGTTTAAAAGTCAACTTTGGACGGAGGTCAAGGATTAGAATCTTCGATAGAAATATTCTCCGGAAAATTTCACTAAGAGTCACCGAAGACAAATAACTAAAACTAATTTTAAAAAACCTTCAAACATGATCGCTAGTGTTTGCCCTAATTAAGGATTTATATTGTTTTGTTGCTCACCCTGTGATTAATTCGTATTACACTGTTTACTGTTTCATACATTTATTAAATTTTAAGCATACTTTTAGGCAGCTAAGTGATTTCTAAAGAGTTATAGGTAGGGACGTATCCAAATGAGCTTATTACAAACTACGCGAGGGTCACTCTACCGGCTAAATTCTAGCCCTATAATTCTACAGTATACTCTTTTTTTGTTTGTTTGGTCTAAATTCTATTAAATTAATTTTTAGTTGTCTCTCTATAAGACATTTTAATATGTAGTATGTAGGAGGCAAAATTCAAAAATTCAGAAAGTTGCATAATTGTTGTAGTCACTTTTCGACATTTTCACTAAAAAATTTTGTATTGCGTGTAAACAGCAATATTTTTCCAAAAAACGTTCTCCTTTGCTTTTATACTTCAAAATGTTCGAGACTAAATTCAGAGTATATACACAAAAGATATGCATGTAAAAGGAGCAATTTGAATTATTTATTTGGAAGATACCAGAAGGGCTGTGTCAAATAGTTACGATTTCTGAGGTGTTACCTCCTATTACAAGATAAATTAACTGACCAAATTGCATTATCCCCCAGATGCCGGATTGGAAGTTATGGAAGAAATATTAGTTTTTCCAAAAACCCCAGAAGGGGTCAACAAATGTAGTCAATATTAATTTCTGAGTCAAATTTTTAGAAACGTACATCTTTTACCAACATTTGACTGAATACAGTGCACTTACTTAAAAGATATACATGTACAACTATGAGAGTGAAGTCGGTAATTTGAATGCGAGCTACAGGATGGGTTTTGCCTCCTAGTACAAGATAATAAGGCGTTAACCGATATAGTCTATATTAATTCCTCAAACAAATTCAAATATAATTTTTCCAAAAATAGGAAGTAGAGGGATTGTCAATAGGCAGAATAGCCCCACCCCTTCGGGCTATTCTGCCTATTGACAATCCCTCTACTTCATTTTGGAAAATATTAACCGTTTACACTCCACAAGCAGGCTAATAATAATCCATAAGTAATTTTAACTAAAATTTTTCCCTCAAAATACTGTTTTTCGATACATAATAGAAATAAAAACGGCAAACATCGAATTCACCAACATGGAATGAAGTCGAAGCCGTTAAGAACAAGTTGAGCGAATACAATTTGTACAATGCCAATGAAAATGCGGTAAATTTGCACACCCAATTTCGATATATCGAAAACTATTGTACCAGCGACAAAATTATGCAATAGAGAGAAGGCAATGTTTCGATTGTGGATGGGTGGGTGAAGTTATTTATTTATCTCAATAACGCTGATTGCGAATTCAAAGCAATGGTCACGATCGTTGAATATATTTTATGTGTGCCAGGAACTTCAGCATCAGTGGAACGAATCTTCTCTGCAGTGAACAAAACTTGGACGTCAGACAAAACCCGATTAGATGTGCAAACATATAAGGCGATTCTGACTGTCAAATGTAATATCAAGTGCAAATGCGTTGATTTCTACAATAACCTCAAGCGAAGCCGGCAATTGCTTAAAACGACAAATACAAAACAACCACAATAGCAGATTCTATGAAAATGATTCAGATGATGGAAATGATTATTAATTTTTTTTATATATTGAATAAAATATATACTGCGAAAAGAACAAACCGATGTACTTACTTAATTTCCCTTTTCACCCCATGAATGAGGTATGGGATAGCTTCTCGCGTTGTTGTGAATTAACACGCTTTCTATTTTTAGATTCACAACTAACGGCACCTACTTATTTATCGACGAATGCGAACGTCACTGTTTTGAGAAGCTCTTACTAGACACGACGATTGAATCGACGCTTAATACTGCGAAGTTGCTGTCAAACAATATTCGAGGGGAGCCGACAATGAAAGAAAATTTTATTTATTTTTTTCTTTTTTTTTTTTTTTTAAGATGACTGGAGCCAGGTTTGAACCTGCGATCTCCCGCATGGTAGTCGCGTGTTCTAACCACTATGCCACGGCCGGTCCCAAAAAAAAACCGATGTACTGCTTCTTTAAAAAATTTCAGTGAAATACACTGTTTTGGTCCAAAAAAATATACGAGCGTTAATAACGAAGTATACAAATTACAAGGTTGATTTTTCAACTGTTTTGTTCTACACCTTAAAAACAAAACAACAAAACAAAAACAATATTGAGATATACAAGTGTCTCCTTTCATTACTGGGACAGGCAGAAACATAACAGTTCGCGTCTGCTTTCAGAAGTATAACATAAAGAAATTTTCAAACCGGGCAGTAAAATTTTATTCGAGTTATCCTGTTCACCAGCCGTCCAGCCATACAGATGGACATTGCTCAATTGTTTTAAGAATTCCTGATACGAAATGGGCCTTAACATACTTGGGGTTTAACTTGTCTAGCTTAATGCGTTACACTTTTTCTCGTAATGATATAGGGATGATGGTATTAAAAGTGAAAATATAGAAATGAAGAGCAGTGTAATTGAGTCGTTTTTATTATTTAGGATCTGTTTTCTGCTTTTCAGTCCAACAGTAATCGCTCACAATGCCCTCGTCTAAAAAACCTTGATATCGTCATTAAATTTTCGCCAAATCTAAGTGTAGACTCTCTGCTTGCTCGACCCTCGTATCATCTAAGTTTTTAGGAAAAAAAACGAAATAAGAATTAGAAAATGTATTAAGTGAGACATTCGTACTCCAATACCGTTCACATTAGACGTAAACATTTTATAAAATTTCCGTAAGTCATTAATTTTCGAATATCAAAAAAAAATTATTTTTCCTTTACACCCCATGAATGAGGTATGGGATATTTTCTGTCGTTGTTGTGAATTAACACGCTTTCTATTTTTAGATTCACAACAAGGGCACCTGCATGTTTATCGACAAATGCGAACGTCACTGTTTGAGAAGCTTTAACAGTAGTAACATGCCGATTAAATCGACACTTATACTTCGCAGTTGCTGTCGACAACATCTAGGAGGCCGGCAATGAAAGTAAAATGTAGATGACTGGAGGCGGGAATCGAACCCGGGATCTCCCGCATGGTAGTCACGTGTTCTAACCACTATGCCACGGCCGGTCCTTAAAATTTCAAGTCCGAGAAATATACCAAGCGAAAACTCAAAAACGCACGGTGTTATATAATTTATATAATAATTTTCTTCTTAATATACGCTATTAATTTTTTGATTCTTGTTTAAATTTTTTGCCATATGTCTATGAACATGTATGTTGTTTTTGTATATTAAGACGTTGAATTTTGAACATTGGCTGAAGCAAATTAATAAATAAATTACGTCATATTGTCATATCCACAAAATATATATAAATCCTGCGCCAAAAAAAAGTCACAACATTAAACTAAGTATAACAAATCCTCAATAATATCATTTAAGTAATAAGTTTTTAAAATTAAGAAAAAAGTGTTTGCAGTAAAAGATGCAACATTTTAAAACTAATTAGTAATATACTAACCTGATTATCCCCTAATAGTTCCTTTTGTTTTAATATTCTTTCCACCTATGAAAGAAAGATAAATAAAAAAATAGATTATGTAAAAAGGCTTAAGCAAATAAACTAAGATTGTGATAATATATAAAAAAAACGTTATTACTGCTACTATTGCTATAAAAAAACTTCATACATTCAACTGACACAAACATTAGCATAAAGTAGAGGAACGAAAACTACTAAACCTTACAAAATAATAACAAATGACAAGCGGTTGCAGTTAAAATATCAGTCATTAATTATCAGGGCAAACGGAAATATGCAAATGCATTTTTTTTTAGAACAAGATATTTACAAATGGATAATGTATATATATTTTTCTACTCTTACAGGTGTTTTGACATATTTTTGTTAGAGCATATTTTTTAACATATTTTGGTTTTAAGAGCATATTTTTAAAAACTATCCGTTTGTAGTATATTTTATGGTTTTTAGTATGGGAAGTACCTGTAGGGGGCAGCACAAGTGTTCGATTATTTTTCTTAAGTCAACGTTCAATAAGCGCTTACTTTGTCAAAATTTGACAAAATTTTATACCTTCAAGGATTTATATGTAGAACTATAGTGGTGATTCCGGTCATTCGTATGAAAGGTACCAGGAAATGTTTTGATTTTCTAATACAGGATAATTGTTCTGATCCAGTCCATATATTCTTCACAGATTTTATTTTTCCGAAAATATATCGTTTTGTATGTGATATACCAGAAGAGGTCAACCAATGTAGACCACATTCATTTCTGAATCAAACTCCATTTCAAAATATGAATATGAGTGCACCTAAAAAAAGCAACCCATATAAATATATAAACGTTGTTTTGGTAATTTGTATGATAGGTACCAGATTGTATAAGCAAAGCTTTTGATATTCTGATGGATAATTAAACTGACCAAATTAAAACATCCACCTGTTTATCGTTTAAAAGTTACATATTATTCTTCTTATGTGGCAGTAGTAACAGAAATTCATCCATCAGTAGCCGCACGTAGAAAATAATAATAACACTGTTACACAAAATTGAACTTTTCGAATCGGAATGGGATGAAACCAAAAGCAAATCAAAGTTGACATTTTGTATAACAAAACCCTCAAGGGTTTTTTCAAGTTTAGTGCGAGATTTGTTTTTTGGCGCATTTGAAAATGGTGATTTTTGAACGCTGGCCATCAAGAAAAAATCATTATAATAATGCTTATTTATGCTTATTACCCCGGAAAGTTGTGGTATCTTACTGTTTTTGGGGTCGAGGAATTCATTTATTATATTTATTTTTATCTATGAGTGCCGCCAGAGGGCGCTTTCGTAAATTTTTTTGGATTAGATCGCATTTTTTTTTCTTTTCTCGCGATTACAGCCGTGAATTAAAAGCTTTCGATCTGGAATTTAGTATGCAATCTTCTATCCTTCAAGCAGAAATTAGGTTTTAAGATGGGCGTGATCGGACAAAACCTACTCCCACATCCCATATAAATTGCACCTTTTTGGGGTCTGTACCTGCGATCACAGTCGTAAATTAAGAGCTATCGTGCTGAAATTTGGAATGCAAGCTTATATCCCCTAATTGGAGATTAAGTTCTAAGATGGGCATGATTGGACATAAACTACTCCCAACTCCCATACAATATACCCTTTTTGGGGATGTCCGTCTGTTTGACCTCGCGATTACAGCCGTAGATTAAGAGCTTTCAGTTCGAAATTTGGTATGCAAACTTCTAACCTCTTAGAGAATGTTAAGTTCTAAGATGAGCAAGATCAGACAATAATTCCTCACACCCCTAAAAATGGGGAGTTTGCATTGGAGGTGGGAAAAGTTTTTGCCGATAATGCTCATCTTAGAACTCAACTTTCTCAAAGTGGTAAGAAGTTCGCATACCAATTTTCAGTTCGATAGCTCTTAACCTACGGCTGTAATCGCAAGGTCAAACAGACAAACATCCCCAAAAAGGGTTATTTTGTATGGGAGGTGGGAGTAGTATTTGTCCGATCATGCCCATCTTAGAACTTTATATCCAATTAGGGGATAGAAGCTTGCATACCAATCTACGGCTTAATCTACGGCTGTAATAGCAGGTACAGACCCCAAAAAGGGTTTTGTGCATGGGAGGTGGGAATAGATTTTGTCCGATCATGCCCATCTCTTAATTTAATCTTCGTTTGGAGGAGAGAAGCTTGCATACCAAATTAGCCCTTTATCTTCGGCTATAAAGGCAAAAAACGCGATAGAATGGAAAAAAAATGTGCGAAAGCGCCCTCTGGCGGCGCTTACAAATCAAAATTAAGGTCCAAAATGGATTCCTCGACCACAAAAACAGTAAGATACCACAACTTTCCGGGATAAAAAGCATTATTTTATGACATTTTATTACATTTTTCTTGTTAGCCAGCGTTGCAAAAACGCAAACTACAAATGCGTGTAAAAAAATCTAGCACTTAACTCAAAAAAACCCTTGAGGGTTTTGTTATGTATGACGTAAACTATCAATTGCTTTTGCTTTCATCCCATTCCGATTTTGGTTGTGTAATAGATAGATAGGTTATCACACCAAACTTAGATAAGGAAGAACACTTTCACCTGGTCCACTAAACAAAGTTTTGGTCGCGCCCTCCAGCGCAGTCCATCGAGTTTTTTGCCGAATACTAATTGAAAGCGCTTGACTTGTCGATGTCGTTCTACAGCTCATGGTTCCTTGGACGAAGGTACTCGCCGTTAACGATGATATCGAAATATTTATCTCAAGTCAGTTCAGAAATTTAAGTCAGGTAAACTGATTGAAAAATACCATCACCCAATATAAGAAATTGTTTTAGTCTTAAGATATTGAAAATAATCGATTTTTAATTAAAAAAAAATTTTTTATGTACATTTTTTTCTGATTATCCTCCAGGTGCCGGTTTGGAAGTTATGGGAGAAATATTAATTTTCCAAAAATAGGTCACTTAGTATGGGAGGTACCAGAAGGGGTGAACCAATATAGTCCATATTCATTCCTGATTCAAATTTTTATAACCGAACATCATACGCAAAATTTGACTGAATTCAGTGTACTTATAAAAAAGATATATCTATATATATAAAAGGCTTGGGTGACTGACTGATCACTCCCCAGCCCAAACGGCTAAAGCTTGAACCGTGAAATTTAGAATGTATGTTTCTTTTATGACGTAGGCGCGCACTAAGAAGGGATTTTTGGAAATTCGGACTTAAAGGGGGTAAAATGGGTGTGGGACCGCCTCATACAACTGGAATTTTAAAATGACTGTATCTTAAATAGTAATATTGGCCAAATAAATGGACCGATTGCAATTGAATTTTCTATGTGTGATACTGTCCATAGGGTCTCTATCATATTGTACATGAAAACATAGCTGGACAATGGCCCACACAAACCGAATAGCCCACACATAGCCCACACAAACCGAAATTTCAATCGGTCTTATCTCAAGAGCCATTAGAGGAATGAAGATGAGATTTACTACATATGATAACTGATATAAAGAGGATATAAAGAGGAATACGTCTCGCTAGAAAATGGGCGGTGCCACGCCCCTTTTGAAAAAATCGTTATCTGGGCGAAATAAATGAACCGATTGCAATAAAATTTTTTAAATTTTAGTACTATCCGTAGGGTCTCTATATTAGGCTACATGAAAACATACCTTGACAAAGGGGCGTGGCACCGCCCACACGAACCAAAATTTGAATCGTTCATAGTTCGCGAGCCATAAAAGGTATGAAGATGCTACATATGTAAATGGTACATGGGGGATTACGTATCGCTAGGAAATGGGCAGTGCCACGCCCCTTTTTAAACAATTGTTATATCGGTAATATTAATAGCAAAGAACGGATTTTTGGAAACTCGTACTTTTATGGGTTAAAAATTACCAATAAGGGATAAAAGTATATAAGGGATAATGGTATAATCGCGAAATTGATATGGAACTATCAAATTGGATTGAAGAATTTTTTTTAAATCCGATGTTTTTGTGTAAAAAATTCGTAATAGGCATAAAAAAAGTTTCTATCACCTAGACAAACGGCTAATGATGTAATCATGATAAGTTATATAGGCTTGCTCTGTATCGAATTAGAACGAAGCAAGGAGGGTTTTCGAAATTCTTACCTTTTAATGGTAAAAAAGACTGAAAAGGGATAAAAATGGTATTAATCGGCTAAAGGTATAGTTTCAAAAATTGTGCGATGTGAAGTAATTTTAAAATTCGTTCTTAAGTTGTACAAATACCGAAAAAGGGATAAAACTGATGATATCACCCAGATCGAATACCTAAAGGTAGATTTACGAAAATGTATATAGAATCGCTCCCTACAGAATTAGAGAACTGTCAAATGGGATTTTTCAAAACTAGGGTAAACTGGTACCATCGCCCAGACCAAAGGGCTAAAGCTATAATCGTATATGGGCATGTTTCCTGTTTAGTTTCCATTTTAGTTGTGCGTTACGAAAATATCTTTTAAGGTTCGTAGTTTTAGGGATAAAAAGGGACTAAAGGGGTACAATCGCTCAGACCAATTGGATAAAGCTACAATCACATAGATTGGGTATTCGTTCGACTTATCAAGCGTTGGCATTTTACCTGTATTGCTTAAAGTCATAAGAAGGTTTATTGTAAGTAAGGGTGAAGCAACGCGAGCTGGGAAAGCTAGTATATATATAAAACTGTGAGGGTGAATTCGGTCATTTGTATGGAAGGTAAAAGAAGCACTGTGACAAAGGTTTCGGTTTACTAAGGGTTTTTCTACTATTGCAAGATAAATAAACTGACCAAGTTCAAATATCATCTGGACGTCCGTTTGGAAGTTATAAAAGAAATGTTAATTATCCAAAAATAGGTAGTTTTCTAATTTTGGGAGCTACCGGAGGGGTGGGGCTATTCTGCCCATTTCCAATACCAATATATACCCTCATCCCTAAGGGCGATGATATAAAAATACTCCCAGAATAAAAGATTAAAGATGGTACCAGTTGTGTTTACTGTAGCCTGCCGTATGATCATCTCCATTACAATGTTAATACATTCGCTTGAGAGAATATCACCTTGTCTAAAGCCTCGCTTGATAGAAAATGGCTCTGTAAGATTTTTGCCTATTTTCAGTAGTTTTCGTGTCAGTCAGTGTCATCCTGCAAAGTCGTACACGTTTCTTGGGGATACCAAACTCAGCCATAGCATACAATAATTTCTGTCGAATGTAGTTTTGTAATCAGTAAACAGGTGGTAGGTGTCGCATTTCTTGTGTCTTGTCCAGAATTTTTCTTAGTGTAAATATCAGGTCGATCGTGAATTTCCCAGGTCTACAGCCACACTGAAAAGGTTCGCTTGTTGTTGTTCAGCCGTGCAATTGCCGTACTTTTAAGTTTTGGTTTGTTGGTGGCCAATCGACTCTGTCATCGATGATTTTGTTACTTAACTACTTTCGGGAACGAGCAGAATACGAAATTGTTCCCTCCATATATGCAGCACACTCTGCGTTTCGTGGCCAGATTTCCATCTGTGCTCATACAGGTGGGGATCCATATTTAAAAACCTTTGCTTTTTACCTTTTTTTATATCTAACTGGATCCACTTCTATCCATTTTCAATATAATGGCTCTCACTTTTCTTCCATAGACGCCTTTTCTGGTACATTGCGCCACATTCCTTATCATACCAAGAAGCGGTGGTGATATTTTCACCACTTGCCATCGCATTTCTTCATTTTGGAAAGTTTTAATACCTTTTAAATCTTCATTAGGTCAGTTAAGGTTTACTCGAGTTATATTGCTCACCAGCCAGTTAGACAGACGCACATGGCTCAATCGTTTTAAAAAGTCCTGACACGAATTTGATCTTAAGATACTTGGGGACTAACATTTTTCCTTCAATGCGTCACATTTGTTCTCGTGTCAAATGATATACACATAACCTTATCCCTCAGTGTTATAGTATAACAAATAAACCTATGTTTTATAACATTTGGTTCGACTTCATTATAACTGGTTTAAAAAATACTAATTTAAAAAGACTTCTTTCCAAGGAATGGAAATTCATTTTTTTTATTATTACGGCTGTAATAACTAGTTTAAAAAAAAAAACAAAACACTGCAATTACACTGAAATTTTACAATACAGTTTATTTAAAAAACTACCAGTTTTTATTTCCACATATTAACTTATTATAACAAATTGTGGTTTAAAACAGAAATGTACACACCGGATTAGGGCAGTAGTAGTGTGAATAATATGTGTGCAAGGTTTCGTAAGAATTTTTTAAAAAGCACAAGTAAACAAAGCGTACAGGATTAGTTAGCTTTTTTCCAGAGCTTTTCACTGAATCCACAAGAAAACTGCCAACTCGCAAAAAAGTACAAATTTAATAATGAAAGATGCACACAATTGAAGGAATGTTTTTTTTCCTGTTGTACGTGTAGACGATTAGAAATGAAAACCAGTAAGAAAGTTTCAGTCGGGCAACCCGACATAAATATACCCTCACCCTCAGTTAAACATAAATTTTTTATTATATTATTATATTTTCTATTATTACTCGATTTCTAAAGTGGGCTCGATTTCTGGGATACCAGAAGGGCAGCAGCTGGACTTCCAGTTTTTTTTTCTCCAAATCTTTTTCCTGTTATACACAGAATTTAGGCACGATCGTGTCGATTGTATTGGTATTCTTATTCCATCTCCAAAGTGGGCGGAGTGGTACATTTGTATGGGAGGTACCATAAGGGGCGTGGCAAGACTTCCAAATTTTTCTTCGAAAACTTTATCCTGTCATAGATTTACTTACTTCAGAATTTGGGTACGATCCCGTTGGGTGTATTGACATTATTACACGATTTTAAAGTGGGCGGAATGATGTATTTGTATGGGAGGTTCCAGAAGGGGCGGGTCTATGTAGCCCAGTTGCAATTCCGTAAGTAGTTTTGGGGAAATATTAGCTCGGGCAAAATTTCAGAACATTTGGTTGCGTCATTCGAAAGTTATCGTGCGCACCAGCCGGAAAGACAGACAGACAGACGTGTCAAATGTAACGCCTTAAAGAAGACGAGTTAGACCCCAAGTATCCTAAGACCAAATTCGTTTCAGGACTTTAAAAGACGATTGAGCTATGTCAGTCTGTCTGCCTGGCTGGATGGCTGGTAAGCAGGATAACTCGAGTATACCTTAACGGATCGGTTTGTAAATTTACCAGTAATAAAAATTTTCAAAACGCACTAATGGGATTGTAAACGTTCAGAATATTCCCACACCTTCTGGTACCTCCCATACAAAATTACCTATTTTTGGATAATTAATATTTCTTTCATAACTACCAACAAGAGGACCGGAGGATAATTGATTTTGGTTAGTTTATTTATCTTGTAAAAGTAGACAAACCCTAAGAAAACCGAAACCTTTGCCACGCCCCTTCTGGTACCTCCCATACAAATGGCCGAATTGACCCTCTTGGTTTCCATACATATCTTTTTTTCTAAGTAAACTGAATTCAATCAAATTTTGCGTATGATGTTCGTCCATATTCATTCCTGACTCCAATATTTCGGTTAACGCCTTCTGGTACCTCCCATACAAAATGACCTATTTTTGGAATATTAAGATTTCTCACATTACTTCTTGGGGAGTAATAAAAATTGGTCGGTTAATTTATTTTGTAATAGGAGGCAAAACCTCAGAAAACCTAACTATTTGACACACTCTTTCTGGTACCTCCCATACAAATGACCGAACCCTCTCCCATAGTCCGGCATATATATCGTTTTAGTAAGTACACGGTTATGACAATTTTAATCAGGAATGAATATGGACTATATCGGATCAGCCCTTCTGGTACCTCCAATACAAAATGACCTTGTTTGAAAATTTATATTTCTCCCATAACTTCTAGACCGACACATGGGGAATAATCAAATTTGGCCAGTTAATTTATCTTGTTCTTGTATCAAATGATATTTATCATCATTCTTAAAGGTGATGGTATAAAAAGCGGGTAGTAATTGTGCCGACGACTATCGGCAGACAAATATGATCCTCTCTGCGTGTCGTCAATGGTACCATAACAACCGATACAAATTTGACAATGCAGGGATAAGGGCAACGGAAATAACACGGAGGTCGGTTCCAATGTCAGAGAGATGAATGGTAGCATTTAAAAGCAGCAAGAAAAACGGCAGTTGCACCTCTTTCACAAAGGGTGAAGTAAAAACTTTGGTCCCCAAATGCCAAGGAGCCTACATTTCAAACTCTGCCTGCTGAAGAAGGAGGTATCATCATCGTATTGTCTGATAACGAGATTTTTCAGAAATCCTTACAGAAGGGACTTGGTGAGACTCTACTTCTGATTCCCCATCTACCACAAATGCAAATCTTCTTAACTAATAAGTAGAATTATTTAATTATATTACAGCAAAAGTTTTAATTCTCTGTCCGTCTGTTTTGTTAGGTATATTTCTTGCAAATGTAAAGGAAACAACGAAATTGATAGTTGCCGCATCAATATTGAGAAAAAACACATAAATTCAGCCAATTCAGAGCACAACTTAGTGCATTTTTCTGCATAATTCATGGATGCTTAAATATGCAAACCTCTTTGCAACAACAAAATACATACATAAAATTTAGCATATTGATCGCATATTACAAATGTACGGAATAATGCGAAAATATGCAAATATATATAAATACGTTCTGTTGTTTAAAAGCTATAAGTGCTATGTGTCTATTTTATCCAGAGGGGCTCTGCTTTGCAAATCGTCCAATTCAATACTTAAATGATATATCTCTAAAAAACTTAGTTATTCTTTACACCCCATTAATGAGATATGAGGGAGATTCTCGTACTATTATTGTGAATTCACACCCGTCTATTTTTAACCTTCTCACAACGGCATATACAGTTTACGACGACTTGACACTACTGCAAAGTTGCTGTCAATGACATCAAGCAGGAATTGAATCCTGGTCGCATGTTCTAAGAAGTATGCCATGGTCGGGCTATTAATTGAGGGTATAATGATTGTTTTTAAAGGGAACGCTTAATGTTTTGACAATAATTGATCTTCATAAAAGGCGATTTCAAAAATATTTAATAGTCAGATAGACGGATATAATTCCATCGACTACAAAAGTCGCGAAGCCCATTTCCTACAAAGACTCATAATACTTTTAAGGCTTATTTCTGTTTCTGTTGAAATAACCCAAAGGGGTGAGGGTATAATTATTTGTCGCTAAAATGTTATTCGTATATTGAAGTGACCATCCAAAAATAGCAAATATGAATGTCAGTATGTAAAAAGTGAAACTACTTTAAATACTTACATTACTTTACAAATGTACGAAATTGCATGAACGGTTGTAGTCATGGTAATTTAAGAAAACGTAATAAACAGTTTTTATTGGCACTAGCGTGGATTGGAAATGTGCATACAACCAGCATACATTTTAAATAACATCTGCAACGCCACAACATATATGTTTAATACAGTACAACAATTATATGCAATACATTTACAATTTCACTTTCTGCTTATGCGATTAACTGCTAATAAAATACAATTCAAGAGTCCGTCTGCCCACTTAGCTGCATGTGTAAATAAGCAAATGTGTGACTAAACAATTATCTCTTCGACGGCTGCAAGATGACATATGGCGCTGTGAATTCAAATGTGTTAATTACAACCATATATCTAATATAATCTAATGGTGAAATGTGTGAAATTTAAATCTTGCGTCAATTCTGCCGCACGATATTATGTCAACAATGTGGTGGTCATTAGCTCATTCATCACTTTCTATTGAATAAATATTGTGTAAGAAACTTAAATTACAGCTATTCATTAGACTACATATGTGTAAATATGTTATTGTTGACAGCAAGATAGTAAAGTGTTATGATAATATGCTATTCAATATGTAATCAACGATGAATACACATTTTCGAACTTTAAACTATTTATGTACTGTAGAGGCAGACATTAGCGTTGAATTTCAGAAAACCAAGAGAATTCCTTATATGCATTTTGAAAAACCCATAATCAGTACAAACTCATATACAGGTTTGTGCAATTAAAAAGTAATAAAACTGATAGCAATGATGTTGCATAAATTTTAAAAGAATGTTATTGGCTATGTAAGAATGCCAAAAAAAAGACTAACTCTTTAACGTCTCTGTTCATGTGAGCTGTAGAAAACTTATTTTCATAGCCACCGTGGAAAATTGAGTCGGTAAAATTAATGATCCTATGTGAAGGAAAACAATCAACTCTGCCTAATAAATTGTCTTGGTGCCAAAAGTATAGAAATGAAAATTAAAAAATACATAATTTGGCGACGTTATTGCTTGAAGTTATTGAATTTGCCAGATAGTGTATTTAGTGATTAAATGCGATTACTAAATAAAACATTGATATGAATATTTCACTTAGTATGAAAATAAATGAAACGTTACTTATCAAAGTTGAACAAGCAATACAATGTTTGGTGGTAAACACAGTAAAAAATCTTTTTGGAGATTAATCATTTCTTTAAATAATAATAGCCTTACGTTCTTTAAAATTCCGGGAACACAGAACCCTCCCAGGTCTAATATTTGTATGGTCTGATAAATTTGTAAGTTTCAACTATAATATAGTTTCAGATATATTCTCAAGACTATGATTCTCATTGTTTGAACTATTTCCGTCTGTCTGGATGGCTGGTGGCCACCATAACTACAGTGAATCTTAACTGATCCGTATGAAAATTTACCAGTATTGATATTTTCCAAAATTAAGTAACAGAATTGTAACTAGAATAGCCCCACCCCTTCTGATACCTCCAAAACAAAATTACCTATTTTTGAATAGTTAATATTTCTTCCAAAACTTCCGGACAATTGGAGGATATTAGATTTCGGTTAGTTATATAAACCAAACCCTTGCAAAACCTAAAAATTTGACATGAACCTTGTGGTACTTCCCATGACTGAATTCACCCTCATGGTTTTACAGACGTATCTTTTTTCTAAATAGACTAAATACAGACATATTTTGTGATAGATATACGCTTATGAAAATTTTCCTCCTTAATAAATGAGGTCTATATCGACTGACCCGTTCTGGTAACTCCTACTTAAAATGATCTACATTTGGAAAACTAATATTTCTTCCATACCTTCCAAACGAACTAATAATTGAGAAGTTTAATCGTCTTGTAATAGTAGAGAAATCCTCAAAAACTGAAACCTTTGCCACGCCCCTTCGACAACATCGAGGGGCCGGCAATGAAAGAAAAATGTAGATGACTGGAACTCCATGGAGGCGGGAATCGGACCCGAGACCTCCCGCATAGTAGTCACGTGTTCTAACCATAATGCCACGGACGATCCCTTCCATAAAAATGATCGAATTCACCCTCATAGTTTTACATACGTATCTTTTTCTAAGTACACTGAATTCAGTCATTTTCTGCAAAAGATTTACGCTTATGAAAATTTGACTCTGGAATGAATACGGACAACATCGACTGACCCTTGCTGGTACTTTCCCTACAAAATGACCTATTTTTGGATAACTAATATTTCTTCCATAACTTCCAGGCCACGAAAAATGAAACCACATAGATTTTTTTTCCTGTCACAAGATCCAAAATTTTTTTTTATATTTCAAATGGTTAATATGTATAGAATGTGGCAGCAATGTATGCCAGTGCAAAATTTGTGTCTGCTTTGACATTTTACATCCTTTTCATAAGTGGCACGTGCAAGATGTAGTTGGAAAATATACCAATGTCGGCGAAAAGGTAAATTTTGTTCTTATTTTTTTATACTTTAGACAGATGATTACTTTTTTTGGATAAAATACAAATCAAACTATTGATTAGCAAGCAAATTTGTATACAAAGCTTGGGGTTTGGACCAATTAAGGCTTAAAGTAATCAGCCGCAAATAAATGGTGACGTTACTGAAAAATTTTTATAAAATGTTTTTTTTTAGGCATTAACTAATTATAAAAGATGTTGGATGAGCTGATTATTTTTGAGTATTTTTGAAGTACTTTCATAATCAATGCTTAAATAAAGCATTATTAGCACATAGCAGGGTATTTTTGCAAAAAAAAATTGTTTGACGTTACTGACGGATTATTTTTATTTTATTTTTTTTACTCTTTTGCTTAATAATTTGGTATTTAATTGCTAGACTCCGATTCCTGGTGCAAAAAGAGACAAGCGTTATGTTAAAAAGCTAAAAGAAAGCAACAAATACGCCGAGTACAAAAGGAAAAAGCTCGTCACTGCATAGTAAACAGTGCACGGTAATTCGTTGAGGCGTTCCAATATACACAATCGCAAATATTAGTTGCGGAAGTTGCTGAAGAAGAGTTTAAAAAATGAACGCCATTTTGGATACGGCCACAATTTTATCAAACGCAAAAAACATTCGTGACATTTCGTCTTTGAACCAAATCCGTACCATTGAGATTGTTTTTTTTGTGATATTTTATGTTTATTTCCTTTAAAAAAAAAACTTCAACTGAAGCGATGCTTTAATTTTGCAAAAATTACCATGTCTGAATTAATAAAGACTTTTGTTTTTTCCGATAATAATGTGTTTTTATTTTACAGAGTGTCCTGGGTTTAGTTCAAAATACTGACACAACATTTTTATCACCATTTAGGAAGAAATTTCACAATTTTTTTGCAAAAAAAATACAAAACCAGAAGTTAATTCGACAGGTTGCATCTTAAAACTTCTCTACGATGATTTGTTGGTCGTTTAGGGCCCCTCTATTAACCCAAAAGAAAAAAGACCCGAAAATCCTACCGAAATTCGTACGTGTGACGTTACTGACATTTTGTGTGACGTTACTGACACTGCTTTTATGTCGATTACGTGATTAAAACATACAATTTAAGCCCACCTTTTGGATAAAAATCATCTTTCAGCCTTCCTTTTTTAAATAATGGGCAATTATAAACATAATCTCTTTTCAATTGGTTAATTTTTACACAAACGTTCAGTAACCTCAAAACACACTTCCACTTCTGGTGACGTTACAGACGGCTTAAAATTGTCATTACTTCACAACAAAACGAGATACAGCAAAATTGTCTGCGTATGAAACCACAGTTATGACGAGTTATTTCATATGCCGCTCTCAAGTTGGGAGAAATAATAGTATTTAAAAGATATTCACCAAAATATGTATACGAACGTGACGTTACTGACGGTGGCCTTGTCCATAAGTGGAGTATAGTTGAGTTTAATTATTTTCGAATAGTATACAAATACTTAGGAAACCGAAACAATTGCCCTACCTTTTCTGGCACCTCCCATACAAATGACTTAGTTTTATAGTTTTACATAAATTTTTTTGTAAATACCTTGAAAAGTCATAGTCTGAGAAAGATACAACCCATTTTAAATAACCTATTTTTGAAAAATTTATATTTCTCCCATATTTTTTGAACTGCAGGATATTTGAATTTTGTCAGTTAAATTATCTTGTAACTAAAAATTTTTATATTGTGCAGAAGGTTCATTGAACGTTATTTCCGAACTAAAATCGGACACGATGTGCTCCTACTGGAATTTTCTTATATCCCATTAAGAATATTTTACTTTTAATATTTTCTATTTATAAGTGAAATATAAGAAGCCGTTTTAATCCCACCTATTATAAATTGTGATTTCTTTTGAGATTTTTGTGCGAATTAACATTTCTACAGTTTTTTTTCTAGCCATACGGCCGAAAGTAGTGTGGGTGATGGTCCTGTACTGAATTTTTTACTTAGAATAGTATATCTCCATAGAATAGCTAATCTCCATGTATAATGTAATTTGTAATTTCTACTCACTTGGATAATAAATTTGGAAATAACACGTCAAAAGAAATATGAAATCTGGCCCCAGTTTTTTAACTGAATATAAAGACTAGTTACTTTGGGGCTTACTTCCATTTATTTGGGGGCTGATTTTCTTATGACGAATGAAGGTGGGCACCAAATATATTGTGCTCGTAGTTCACAATTGTTTTAAGGTAAATTTTCATTGCTTTAATATAGAAACAGACGCCAAAATTGGGGCCTGCTTAAAGGTCAATGGTAATTCGAAAAGATGGTCGGAACAAATACCAATTAACCTAATTAGAATGCGCGCAAGTATTAAAGAGGAACTAAAATGTAGTCCATCGGAATAAGTTTATGGTCAAACATTAAGATTACCAGGCGATTTGGTCTGCTTTTTCATTTGTTCGAAGTAATGTTATTCATCATGGCAATAACGTTCGAAGCTTTGTTCCAAAGGATCTTATTAATTGTGATTATGTTTTTGTTAAAAATCAAAGGCCTATTGATTTGAAAACTCCTTACAATGGACATTTTACAGTCGTTGAAAGAAATAACAAGTCGTTTAGAATTTAATGTGGTATTTTAATTAAGTTAGCTTCTATACATCATCTCAAACCTGCACACACTGGTGAAGCATTCAATGTTTCGCGTAAACAAAAGACACCTTATGCTAATTAAGTGTATTACTGGTGGGAGGGGGGACTTATGTAGTGTTTCACTACATATTCACTTTGTTGTTATTTTATAAATTGTATTTCGACTTTGTTTTCTTTGAATTTTTAATATTGTCCAATTCAACTATTAAAAATTGTCAAAATAAATTTTGATTTCAGATAAAGAAGTTTGGTTTTCACTTTGTTTAAAAAACAACTAACTTCACTATTCACACCTCGCCTGAATGACGAATGGGTTGACCTAAAATGGCAACAAAAACGGTAAATAGGGTTTTGTTAGGGGTCAATTGTACATTAAAAATCCACTTGAATCAAAATCCTAGCTTATCCTTTTTAAAAGATAAAAGGATTTTTTTAAAAGTGACGTTCTTTGCCCCGTGATTCCGCCATCAAATCATAGAGATAATATATTGTGTTATAACTCATTGGAAGATTACGGAATTCAGCTTTAAGACTCTTCTGTCCAAATTGATGTTTTCATAAATGTAATTACGATGCGTATCAGGTACGAAAACCGGCAAAAAAAAATATTTGTTTTTTTTTTTAATTCAAAAGTTTGTTGTATTGAAATCATCAATTTGGAAGGTAAAAAAACGAAAAATGATTTTATCTTGAAAAAAGGATCAGGTTGGATTTTGATTCAAGTGGATTTTTAATGTACAATTGGCCCCTAACAAAACCCCATTTACCGTTTTTGTTGCCATTTTAGGCCAACCCATTCGTTATTCAGGCGAGGTGTGTATTATTAAGGTATCAAGTATTCGAAATTGCGATTTTTTTTGAATTTGTAACAAAATTAGTATATTGTAAACGTGGCGACTTTTGTAACCATGTCTTTAATATGAGTAATGAAAATTTTTAAGAAACCGTCAAATACTTGTTACAAAAATCACAATTGTAGTTTACTAAATCAAAAAACTGGTTGTAGCCATAACAAATTTTACCATAATTTGTTCCATACAAATTTAAATAAAGAGCATAAAAATGTTTTCTATATTACAATTCGAATTTAGTCTAAAGAGAACTTTACAAATCATAACATAAAGAACAGAATGCTTATAAACAGTGGGAAGCAACTCCAGTCAACAGTCGGATTTATACAATCGACAGATGCATCTACAACATACTCCTATGGAATTCTACACTAGCCATCATCGGTCTTAGCAATGACTTTACATCTTTAACTAAAATAGATTTACATCTCTTTTTATAATGAAACAGACACTATCAGTACGAGCTCGCAGTAAATGAACGTATAATCTTAAGATTCTTAGGTTTCCCTTAAAAGATTCAATAGAATTAATGTATAACGGTTCCATTAAATTTACGGCACATTCACCATCTTAACATATTCGAATACATATTATCATAATATCGCGTAATGCTAGTTCCATAATGACATAATACTGTTAGGTAGAGAAATAAGGAAACAAAAGGAAACTGAATAAACAAAAACCAACTTTTTTTATGTAAATACAGAACACCCAAAGAATTTTTCAGTCATCATGGCAAGAGCCGTGTACACAAAGAAATAGATAACACAGGTGATGTGGATGTGCAACTTAATTACAAGTCAACATGTGTCACAACGAAGTTCACAAAGTTGCATGAATGAAACAGAAATGCCACATTAAAAGTGATTACCATAACAAAAAAACTCGAAAGCAAAGATTGGCTGGAAAAATTGTCTAATGTGTTTGTTACGACTTTGACATTACAGTCGGACAATGACATTGCATAACTGTGTAAAGTGTGAATATAAATTAAAGTTTTGTGTACGTACGAACACTCAAAACATAGTGTTCATAAGTTAAATTCAAAAAATTTAAAATGACATATAATTTTAATAAATTGTATGAAATTATGAAATGTTTATGAACGAATTATTATAAAACTTATGTTATATTAGGTTTGATTAACTCATATTCATCTTTTAATAAATCTAAAAATAATTTTGAACTTTTGGATCTACAGATGCCACTCAAGTGAATCGAGGTAATTGTACTCTCACTGATTACGCTTTTGCAACTTGTAATTTAGTTACAATTTCTTTTTTAAAAATACTGGACAAAGAGAAAATCGAAAACAAGAAGTTTACGTTGGAGAGCCTAAGAATGCAACAAAAGTCAAAAAGTCCATTAAATAGGAAGGAAGACAAGGACAACACCAATGCGAACTACACACTATGTAGCAATAATATAGTACAGTGAAACTTCGATATTACGAACTTCGTTATAACGAAAAACTCAATATAACGAATTTTTAGCTGAGACCCTTGAAAAAACCTTTTTATTGCAAAGTTTTTCATACAAAAATGCTCTATAGCTATAACGAAAAAATTCTGATCTATAAAGCCTCTATATAGCGAAGTATTTTTTCAAAAGCCTCTATACAGCGAAATTATAATTGAGTAATACATACATATAACATTTTAAGTGTGTAAGTCATTATCAAAAGCCTCTACATAACGAAGTCTTGAACTATAGCCTCCATACAACGAAGTCAGAATAAAGCATAAAGCAAAATTAAATTTTAAGCAAAACGGGGAATTCCCTTTTAAAACCAACGAAAGGTAAATGTCTTTGCAGGTTAATATGTAAAGCGCCACAAATTACATAGTCAGTTCTGTTTTGGTTCTTTGTCAAAATGAGTGTATTAAAGCGTAAATCAATTTCTATACGAGAAAAAACAAACAAAAATTACACAATATTTTACTAATATGTAATAAAATAAAAAAATAATAAAAACTTAATTTTTTATTTACCTCTTAAATAGTTAATTTTTATTATTATACTAGTATTTTCGTGTAAAATAGAATTCGGACAAAAAAAAAACTATAGTTATAACGAATTTCTTTCGTATTTCTTTAAATTTCGTTATACCAAGGTTTCACAATGCATATGTATAACGAATCAATAGCTATAACGAAGTATTTTTCGGTTCCCTCTAGATTCGTTAAATCGAAGTTTCACTGTAATAAGGTTTCAGCTGTGATATAAACATTAGAAAAATTTTAAGTCTGTAATATTTATATATTTTTGTAATTGTTTCTAAAATAACATGATATTTATGTTTAATGTTGTTAAAAACATTGAATTTAACTTCATTTAAATTTGAAATGTGACGAAAAAGATCGATTGTAGGATTTATCGAGTGAATGATTAAAGTGATTGTGTTGCCATATAATTAAAAAAAAGTTTAAAGTACGCGGCATGCATTTGCATTTTCTATGTACCGTGCAGACCCGATAACAGTCTATTTCTGAAATTTTTACAGAATGTATCTATGTGGTCTGTGGTGAAAATAGGCTACTTGAATTTTTGATACATCAAGTAAGTCTGGTCCCCTCATTGGACCTAATTTTGTACACCAAATTTCGTGATCCAACAAAAAATGGGCGTGGTCGCTACAGCAGTGTGGCTTACATCTTGAAACTTTAAATGGCTGTATCTCAAGAACTATCAGAGGTATGAAGATGATATTTGGTACATATGTTGTTCGTACAGTTAGAATTACGTGTGGAAGTTGGCGGTGTCACGCCCCCTTTTAAACGGTCTGACAGCTTTTCTAATAGACGAAATTTTACATAGTGGTACTAATGACTTGTTGATAGTCCATGGCTATACTTGGTTGTGATTGAAAAAAGGGGAGTGGTACCGCCCATCTATATATATAAAAGAGGATGTGTGTATGTATATATGTAACGTATGGACTCGAAAACGGCTGGACCGATTTTGATGACATTTTCAGGGAATCTTCCGAATAACCCCGCGAGTAACATAGGCTACACATTGTTTGGATTTTTCTACATTTAGGGGGTGAAAATGGCAATATTCGATAATATGCAATAGCGAAGCATTGCCGGGCCCACTAGTACAATTTAAAATTCAACGGTTATATCTCATGAACTACAAGAGGTATAATAATGATATCTGTTATATATGTTGGTGATACAGTATGAATTACAGCCATAGCAATAGTTTGATCGTCCTTAAAATACCACAGTATGTTGCTGTTCGCCTAAATATCATCCGATTCATCCGCTTGTATCATAACCCAGGATTCTGAACCGTACATCAAGACAGTAAGAACCAGTATCTGGTATAGCTGGATTTTTGATCATCGAGAGAGGGTTCTGTCATTGAATCGCTTGCTTAGTCCGTAGGAAATGCTTCATGAGAACACCTGTATATTTTTTTCCTTCACATTTCTATCACTGTGTTGTCTTACTAGTTTTTTTTTTGTCCCACTGTGTTATTCCAAGTTGCAAAATTTTCATCACAGTCTTGTACAAAGCTATGCACGAACTTTACATTGTATCTTGGTTTTATTGATTCTTCTGGTCGGCCATCAATCGTTACTACAAATGCTCTAAATGATTTCGGTAAACAATTTTGCATTATTGCATTCCATTGAATTGTCCTTGATGCTCTCGCCCATATCTAGCTATTGAGAGATGAACGCAGACATGCTAGTTATGCGTTTCAACATACTTTTACTTTAAATCTTCTTTGTATCTTGCAGCATCCACAGCAAATGCACTTTTATCGTCATCGTCTTCCTTTTTAAACTATTCTTCAGCTTATTCTGCATTAGCTTGGCCAAGCGGTATTGCCAACACTAATACGGAATAAGCCGATTAAAATAAGAACGGGAATATTTTTAACACATACGAAATTGCCCTTGCAACATTTCGGTTATCTTTTATTGCCGCTTACACTGTCGCGATTATCGTTCTCAAATCGCTACTCACAAATACACTGTTATTGCTGAGACAATAAAAACAAGCATAGTGATTTGAGAAGGACAGTGTAATCATCAGGGCAACCGGAAATATGTCCTTAAAATCGTGTTTTATGCGCTTAAAATATGACCTAAAAATGGCAAAATAGGTCTCAAAACACTTGTAGAACCATGAAACATGTAAATACTTTACCCATTTGTTAATATCTTGTTCTAAAAAATACATGCTTTAGCATATATCCGGTTGCCATGGTAATCATGCATTGTGATTATCCTTCTGTCTTTCAAGTAAGAAATTCGCACGATAGAAAAACTTATATATTATGTTTTATTACAAATAAAAATGTTGAAAGATTGGAAAATATGAATACAAAGTTTACGATCGTTAACAAATAAACCTTACATTTTATATAACCAAACGGTACAATGTTAGCTTCCATACTTGCAGTACTCAATTACATTTATGATAAAAACAATGGACAGATTATTACGTAAATTGTAGTGTTGCGCTAGTGAATCAATTTGTTTCAGATAAACCCGACCAGTGGTTCTCTGACTACTTTCAATTTTCAAACATGACTTGAGACAATATTAATTACATATTGGCAAATTTTTAAATTTGACAATCGGCGAAAGTTATCGTGTCCAGTCACAGAGATGGACAGGTCTTAATCGCCTAATACTCGTAAAGATGTTAAATGAATAACGTATAAATTTACTTGGGTCTAGCACGTCTACCCATAGGCGTTACAAGTTCACTCGTATCTAAAGAATTTTTTAAGTGGTTTCGTTTCGTACTTTGTAAAGACATATCGTCCATATCCTGCAAAAAGGTGCAATAATGCAAAAGTGTCCTCAAAGTCATATTCTATGCCCTGTAAAAAATTCCATGTCCCCGGCAATAACCTTTCATCAATAACTCAGAAACACATTTTTGCAGGATACCGACGATAATTCCATATTTCCGAGATATGATTTTTCTGGTTTGCCCCTATTTATTACTAATAATTTACTACTAATAACATGCGGTTAAGTGTCAGTTCATACAAACTCTGTTACAATTTTTTTTTTTTTGCAAAAACATAACCAAATTTAATAAGAATTTTATATGTTTGCACACAGAGGCCACAAAATTTAAGTTCTACCATTTATAAATTATTTTTGTTTACTACATACTTGTGTTCAGTGAGCCAACAAATTGTTGTTTATGACCATGGTTGTGAACTTTGTGACAAAGCTGTAAAACTAGTTTTCATCCCTCTTCTTCAGCGCAACCAATGATTGTTTACATAAGGCAGTAGTTTTATACCCAACATATGTATGTTAGTATATAATTTTCAGTTTCTCTGTTAAAGTTTTTAACCAAAACAGTTTATCATCACATGCTGGCTGGCACTGCTTACAAAATGCCATAATGGGAATTAACATTTCTTTTTATACATGTTTCTATGAAATCGTTACAAAGAAGATATGACATAACCACCAAGCAGTGCGGATCTTCTTTATGTTTTTTTTCTCGTTTTCTGTATCAACACTTGAAGCGAAGAAATATCAAAAGAAAATAATACATATGAAAAAAAGGTTTTCGTGTCTTATCATCGCATTTAATTTTGTTATTTTCGGCATTATTTTTAAGCAACAGCTGCAGTAAAAGAATTTAATTTTCACTGCCAAAATGCCTGAACGACATTCTTTTATAGATTTGAATTCTGTATGTCGAAAAAAAGCAAGAAAAAAAAACTGCAAATAAATACATGGTTTTTCTTTTGTCTGGGCTGTCGTTTAATAAAGGTCGGTGGTGTTGACCAAGCGTATAATTCGAAGATTTGTCCCCATACCAATTATAGGCGAAGTTTTCTTGATCGAAATTTTTGTGTTTAAATAACATTGGTTCCTTAATAATATGAAATGTATGAATGTTTTTAGAAAATTTTACAATTTTGTTAATCTTGGTATGTATGAATATATTATTTATCAATATTATATTACACTTACATTAATATGAGAACAATATTAAAAAAAACAATAATTGCAACAAGCAGCTAAGGCCATCGGATAACATTACATGTATTTAAATGTGTACATAGAAACAGAATACATCATAATTGATTGACAGATACATAAGTACATCATAAACTGACTATTCCGACAAACATCGTTCTGCAACCAAAGTTATTGATAGTATATAAATTTATTAAATACATTATTGCTACAATATGGACTATGTAGTTTCCATACCATTAGAGAATAAAACTTAAAATTTTATCAAAAAAGCAAAGTTGGAGTCATTTATACACCATCTCTACTTATTTACCATCTAATGATATCTATCAGATTTACAAAGCTCTATGGATACGAATGAAATATGTCCTATGGCAAAGTGGACAAATAACGTAGTAAAAGCCACATACTCACTTACCAAATTTTTTTATCTGTAGCTCAAATATCAGCCACTTAATAGAGTTTTCCCTATGTGTTGTAGCTGTGGTGGGCGTCCCCTGTTGATGGGTTACTTCCACTTGTTGTGTTCAATAGTAAGATGACACAATAAGTGAAAGTCACATAGCCACTTACCAAATGTTTTATATGTAGCGCCAATATTATGCATAAATTCTGTACAGTAGATAGGCTTGCCAGATGGTCGGGATTAGGCGGGATTTTCCCGACTTCTCGCGAAAATCCCGAGTCCCGAGTATTGAAGTAGTTCGGGCGAAAATCCCGACTTTCAAGAAATGTAAATTTTTGGACAAATTACAGCATTTAAACTAAAGACTAACTATTGACTTGGGAGAAATTCCCAAAGCTCTACAAATATCAGATGCAGTGGACAATGACATGTTTTATAGGTACTACTGCAGTCTACGAGCTGTTTATGGAGAATTGCCCAAAGATTTGCCAAATGACAAATAGGGTCACATTTTTTTACCAACTGAGGCAAAGACAATCACTTGAATTTGTTTAAATTGATCTCGTTTATATTCTCTTTACCAATAAGTAACGCTCATTGTGAAAAAATATTTGGTATTTGAAACAATTTATAGACGAAAGAAAGAAACCGAATGTCTTTTGGTCTTATAAAGGTTGAACTAATCATAAGATTGAATATTGATAAAAGCTGTCAGGAATTCCAGTCATTTTTAACAACTGACGAAGGAGTACAACTAGTCAATTCGGTGAAAAATAATACAAAGTGTATGTGGTAAAAATAATATTAGCTTATAGTGTAAGTATAAGTCATATATGAATATTTTACGTTTGAGTTCTTTTTAATCCATTATAATAATGGATGTTATCAGCATGAAACTGCAATAATTTTTCAAATAATATTTCTTAATAAAAAATGTCAAAAACAATATAATATGATCTTTTCCTTTGTTACGACAAATCCCGCTTTTTAGTCTCGGTTTTCCCGACTTTTCGAATTTTTAAATTTTAATTTCTCTTCTTATTTTTATTATTTTTTAAGTTTGAAAAAGTTTTTAGCCTCGATTTTATTAAATTACCCTAATGTTTATTAATTTACTCAGAAAGTGAATTTTGTCACGCATATTTGTTTGTAAAAATTTGTAAACAAATGGTAAAGTTTTTCATGTTTCCCGTAGATCAGACTGAGTTATTATCGCAAGTGTTGGAAGACCCAGATTTACAGATTCATGTTGCAACTCGACCTGTCCCGCACCCAATCACTAGGTCACTCCCCAAGTTCCTTGAATTTTTTACATTTAGTAACAGTGTGTACTACGTTCACCATAATAATTATAATACTAAAAACCTTGAGAACCTACTGGCTGTTTAGTCATTACATAATTTGACTAAAATGTTGCCCAATAAAAAAAATATGAGAAACCGAAAGCTTTTTAAATTTAGAATTATTGACGAACAAAGCAACTTCTATGCAATTTTGTCTGGACAAAGCGTAGACAAGAGCTTGTGTGGATTATGGTGACGTGTGGTAATGATTTGGCGTCATTTGGCTTCTCAATTCATTGATGGAGATTTTAACACTTATGGTTTGTGATGATGGTGGAGAGGTCACAGCAAAGAGTGCTGATGAAATAGTTTGGCAACTATCGAAATAGCTATCCGCCCTACCAGCTGTCAACATAATCCACTTCACACAACTCTTGTTAAACAAACTCTATTTGCAATAATAAAAAAATATTAGCCACGCCCCAACTGGTACCTCCCATACAAATATATAATTAAGCCCACTTTATTAATGCACCTAACGCGATCGTGCCCAAAGCTAAAGCAGGATAAAGTTTTGGAGAAAAAAATTTGGAAGTCTTGCCACGCCCCTTTTGGTATATCCCATACAAATGTACCATTTCGCTCACTTTAGAGATGTAGTAATAATATTAAAGCACTCGACACGATCGTGCAAAATTCGGTAGTATGTTAAGCTATAACAGGAAAAAGTTTTGGAGAATGAAAATGGAAGTCGAGCCACACCACTCCTGGTACCGCACATACAAATGTACCACTCAGCCCACTTTAGATATCGCGTTATAATATCGATATACTAGAAAATTTTATGTTTTACTTAGGGTGAGGTTTTTAGGACTGAAACTTTCTTACAGGTTTTCATCCTCTATCCTCCAATACATTTCATGTCGCTATTGTCCCGTGTCATTGAATTTTTTTGTTTGAGGCACGACAATATTAGTATTTTGTCGGTCAGCTTGTCGTTAACAGAGTGTTTTGACGACAAATACATCACTTTGTCAGATTTTGTCTTGAAGACAGAGTTGACGTCAAAGTCGTGTAAGACGATAGTTTTTACTAGGATATTGCGTATTAAATTGCAACCGCAGCAACATCCGTGCTTGGATATGAATCCTGCCAATATTCACACTACGGCAAATTCTCAAAAAGATTAAAGTGAAACGGATCGACACGTACGATCTTTCCGACGACTAAAAGTTGCCTTCGAAACCGTGGCTGAGTTTGGTATTCCTGGAAAGCTGATCACCTTTGTGGAAAGATGCTGACTGACACGAAGTCTTCAGTGAATTTTGGCAAGGACCTTGTGGAGCCATGCCATACCAGACGAGGCCTTAAACCAGGCGACAGTCTATCGTGTGAACTCTACAACATCCCAGCGGCGGAAATCGTGTGAAAGAATGCCTTCTTTAATGAATTTGAAAGATTTCTTCAGAATCCGATATGTCTTTCTTGACCTTCTTTCTTCCTTTCCTCCTCTATCCTCCAATACATTTCATGTCGCTATTGTCCCGTGTCATTGAATTTTTTTGTTTGAGGTACGACAACATTAGTATTTTGTCGGTCGGCTTGTCGTTAACAGAGTGTTTTGACGACAAATACATCACTTTGTCAGATTTTGTCTTGAAGACAGAGTTGACGTCAAAGTGGTGTATGACGATACTTTTTACTGGGATATTGCGTATTAAATTGCAACCGCAGCAACATCCGTGCTTGGATATGAATCCTGCCAATATTCACACTACGGTAAATTCCCAAAAAGATTAAAGTGAAACGGATCGACACGTACGATCTTTCCGACGACTAAAAGTTGCCTTCGAAACCGTGGCTGAGTTTGGTATTCCTGGAAAGATACTGACTGACACGAAGTCTTCAGTGAATTTTGGCAAGGACCTTACGGAGCCATGCCATACCAGACGAGACCTAAAACCAGGCGGCAGTCTATCGTGTGAAATCTACAACATCCCAGCGGCAGAAATCGTGTGAAAAAATTCCTTCTTTAATGAATTTGAAAGACTTCTTCAGAATCCGATATGTCTTCCTGGACCTTCTTTCTACCTTTCCTTTGATACCCTCGCCCTACGGGTAGTGTATATCATTTGATACGACCCAAAAGTGTAACACATAAAAGGAGTCACTTTACACACTAGGTTTCTTTAAACCAAATTCGAATCATGACTTTTTTAAGTCTTTTGAGCCATGTCCGCCTGACGTAACCAATGGTCTTGAAACTTTGCATTGGTTATTATTTTTCTAAAACTATTTTCAGGATTGCAGATGGGCTACATGTCCATGTACCATTCCGCCCACTTTATATATTGAGTAATAATATCAATATACCCAACACGATCCTGCCCGAATTACAACTTTTGTTAAAATATGACAGAATAAAGTTTTGGAGAAAAAATTCCAGTCACGCCTCTTCTGGTACCAGGAAATCGAGCAATAATATCAATACAACGGACGTGGTCGTGCCCATATTCTCTATTTAGTAAACCTATAACTGGATAAAGTTTTGGAGAAAAAATTGGAAGTCTAGCCCCTTCTGGTACCTCTCATACAAATGTATCAATCCGCCCACTTTAGAAATCGAATAATAATATCAAAACGCTATCGTGCACAAATTCTGTACATAGGAAACCTATAACTGGTTAAAGATTTCGAGAAAAAATTGGTTGTCTAGCCACGTCCCATCTAGTACCTTGAATATAAATGTACCATTGCGCCCATTTGAAAAATCGAGTAATAATATCAATAAACCCAACACGTGTATCAAATTCCGCCGCTGGGATAGTGATGGAAATGATAATATTTTCTTTGTAGATAATAGTTAACTTCTATTTCCAATAATAACACTAGTTTACAGCCATTTTGCTGCAGAGTTCTAGATATTTTTTTTCTATAGATTTCGGCCTCCTAAACACGAATATGAGCTTTAAAATTTTTTCCTCTGATTAGTTTTCAAGATATGAATTTTTGAACTATTTTGCAAATTTTTTATGAGGTGCATCAGCTTATTGGAGAATAATTCGTAAACGCATACAACGATTTGGACAAGAGTGGTCTCCAATTAAAGGTAATGTGCTCCCCTAAAACATTTCTATACAAGCTTTTAACATCGGTTGGGTAGTTCTGATGGTAGGAGCAATTAAAGTTTAAAAAACAAATTTTTTTGTGCAAAAATCACTGATTTAAATTGATAAAAAAATTTATAAAAAATATTAATCGCAAAAATAAATCCAATTTCATAAATTAAGTATAAAGATTGGACTTTCCCGAGGAAAACAAGCCATCATATATAAAAATTAGGTGATAAGAGGGAGAGTTACATGTTTTTAAATAGGACACTACAAATCATAAATTTTTTGATTTTAATCATATCACGGTAGGCTTAGAGCTAAACTTTACGTTGCATGAAAATGACGATAAAAAGTGGAAATGCCACTGTATTATGGGTTGATCATGCATCACGAAAATGTTTAATTTGAAATTCTAGCTGATCATTTTTAGAAAATATCGATATTTTTCATTTCTGCCGACTGGACCAAAAGTCTTATTACTTTTTAAACGATGACAGAGAAAAACTGGACGAATGAAATAAAAACTGTTTATTTATTATAATAGTACACAAACAGGGATTTATGCATGATCATTGATTATTTTAACATTGCTGCAACCTGGAGATTTAAAGTGCATTTTAAGCCTACATTTTTGAAAAATATCGATATTTTCCATTTTTAAACCAGATATATATATGCTTATATTGCAATTAATAAATATTCCACTTTTCTAATACTGAACAAATTCTTCTTAGGCGGTTACGCGGTTTAAAAATTAAAAATATAGAGATTTTTTAAAAATATAGGCTTAAAATGCACTTCAAGCCTCCAAATTGAAGCAATGTCAAAATAATCAATGATCATACAAGAATCCCGGTTTATGTACTTTTATAACAATCAAACAGTTTTTATCTCATTGGTCCGGTTTTTTACTGTCATCGTTTAAAAAGTAAAAAGACTTTTGATCCAGTCGGCAGAAATGAAACATCGATATTTTCTAAAAATGATCAGCTAGAATTTCAAATTGAACATTTTCGTGATGCGTGATCAACCCATAATACAGTGGCATTTCCAGTTTTTATCGTCATTTTCATGCAACGTAAAGTTTAGCTCTAAGCCTACCGTGATATGATTAAAATCAAAAAATTTATGATTTGTAGTGTCCTATTTAAAAACATGTAACTCTCCCTCTTATCACCTAATTTTTATATATGATGGCTTGTTTTCCTCGGGAAAGTCCAATCTTTATACTTAATTTATGAAATTGGATTTATTTTTGCGATTAACATTTTTTATAATTTTTTTTATCAATTTAAATCAGTGATTATTGCACAAAAAAATTTGTTTTTTGAACTTTAATTGCTCCTACCATCAGAACTACCCAACCGATGTTAAAAGCTTGTATAGAAATGTTTTAGGGGAGCACATTACCTTTAATTGGAGACCACTCTTGTCCAAATCGTTGGATGCGTTTACGAATTATTCTCCAATAAGCTGATGCATCTCATAAAAAATTTGCAAAATAGTTCAAAAATTCATATCTTGAAAACTAATCAGAGGAAAAATTTTTAAATCTCATATTCGTGTTTAGGAGGCTGAAATCTATAGAAAAAAAATATTTAGAACTTTGCAGCTGACAAAAAATAAAGATTTGTAAACTGGTGTAATCAGAACATACAAATTCATATACTGTACTTGTAAAGTAAGAATGAATCTGCATTTGTGTAGACGACCATGTTACAACAAACTAAGCTGAATATTGATTTTTAGAAATTAGGCCTTTCCGAAAATGTGGGTTTCCATACCTTTTGTTTATACCAGCCAGTATCATTTTGTACCATATTCACTTAAGAAGGGGCTGCAAACAATCTCGATGTATACACAAGGAAAATCTGCCAATCTCAAAATTACGGTTTATTACACAGTGCAACAGTGAAAAAAACACCCGAACGAGACTATATAGGTTCGATAGTACAACCGGAGCTGAGTAAAACCCTAGCTCAGTTTGGCTAGATTGGCTACCAAATTTTTTTTTTGGCCCCCTAAACTTTTTGAAATCCTTGGACCCCTTGAAAAAAGGTGACATCAATTGTTGGCTAACAGTTTCTACAGTTTTTAATCTAGCTCCTTCTCTTCTTCAACAAAGTTTTAGCTAATAGTCCGCTTAAGAAACTGATATAATAAAACTTCCCAAAAAAATTAGACTTCCCTCGTATATTTTCAAAAAACTTCGATAAAAATTTTAATTTTTTCACTTTTTTTAATATAAGTCGTAGGGAATCCAGATTTTTTGCATACTCTGTTCAGAGAAATTGTAGGTTAGGTAACACCGAATAACTTTTCTGAACAAACCTATGCAATCTGAACAAGTCTAGGGATTTTAAATAGCTCTCAAAACACACTATCTACTTTAAACAAATCAGTTTTTAGGAGTTTTGGGCCAGTGTGCAATGTGTTTACTTGCTATCTTTACCAAAAACGTACTTATTGTAGAACTGAATAACTTCTGTAAACAACCAATATGATCGGAATACTCCACCCCCTTAATTGTTCGCAAAGAGCATTAGGGTGTTCCTTATATGGCATTTTTTCGAATTTCGTTAAAAATATGTATTAATCGCGATGTTGGTCATCTGTTTTCACCTTACGTTTCTTTTTGCCAATATTAGGAATATATTGTGAGAAATTTTGTATCGATAGTTGGACATTAGGGTGTGCCGCAATGAGGTTAAAGTATGAATTTGTTCTCAAATCAGTTTATTGCCGCTGAATATTTTTCTTTCGTATATAGACTAAGTAGTAACAAGCCGTTCAATAGCTGAAATAAAGACCTAAAATAAAATGTGTTTGCTTTTACCATATCTCTTATAGACGCCGAGATATTTGATATAGTAGTGGGGGTATTTTTAAAAAAAATATTAAAAATGTTGAAATTGAATTTCGATGTAGATTATTATGGGCAATTATATATTTCAACTTTTAAAGGTTAATCAAGTTAAAATCTATATGTTTAAAAAGTATATGTGTATATTATCACTATCTCTATCAATTCTCGAGATATCAGGGGCTTAAAAAGCTTAGCAATGACTACTTAACTTTTGTTTCACCTGTATATCCATTGTGTATGCTTACAAATGTCACCAAAACCATTAATATCCAATGGTCTTTTGAGGGGATTTTTTATTTTTATCGTATAAAAATCGTTATTGGTAAGTATTCAATGGGTATTCAGATGGAACAAAAGTTCATTAGACATTGCTATGTATACAGTCAAAAATTCCGTTTTTAACGCCTGATATCTCGAGAATTGATAGAGATAGTAATAATATACACATTTACTTTTTAAACATATAGTTTTTAACTTGATTAACCTTTAAAAGTTGAAATATATAATTGCCCATAATAATCTACATCGAAATTCAATTTCAACATTTTTAATATTTTTTTTAAAAATACCCCCACTTCTATATCAAATATCTCGGCGACTATAGAAGATATGGTAAAAGCAAACACATATTATTTTAGGTCTTTATTTCAGCTATTGAACGGCTTGTTACTACTTAGTCTATATACGAAAGAAAAATACTCAGCGGCAATAAACTGATTTGAGAACAAATTCGTACTTTAACCTCATTGCGGCACACCCTAATGTCCAACTATCGATACAAAATTTCACACAAAATATTCCTAATATTGGCAAAAAGAAACGTAAGGTGAAAACAGATGACCAACATCGCGATTAATACATATTTTTAACGAAATTCGAAAAAATTCCATATAAGGAACACCCTAATGCTCTTTGCGAACAATTAAGGGGGTGGAGTATTCCGATCATATTGGTTGTTTACAGAAGTTATTCAGTTCTACAATAAGTACGTTTTTGGTAAAGATAGCAAGTAAAAACATTGCACAATGGCCCAAAACTCCTAAAAAACTGATTTGTTTAAAGTAGATAGTGTGTTTTGAGAGCTATTTAATAACCCTAGACTTGTTCAGATTTCATAGGTTTGTTCAGAAAAGTTATTCGGTGTTACCTTACCTACAATTTCTCAGAATAGAGTATGCAAAAAATCTGGATTCCTACGACTTATATTAAAAAAAGTGAAAAAATTAAAATTTTTATCGAAGTTTTTTGAAAATAACCGAGGGAAGTCTAATTTTTTTGGGAAATTTTATTATATCAGTTTCTTAAGCGCACTATTAGCTAAAACTTTGTTGAAGAAGAGAAAGAGCTAGATTAAAAACTGTAGAAACTGTTGGCTAACAATTGATGTCACCTTTTATTAAGGGGTCCAAGAGATTTCAAAAAGTTTAGGGGGCCAAAAAAAAAATTTGGTAGCCAATCTAGCCAAACTGAGCTAGGGTTTTACTCAGCTCCGGTTGTACTATCGAACCTATATAGTCACGTTCGGGTGTTTTTCATAAAGTTTGATTTTGTGTCATAGTGTTATTAGTAGTAACATAAGTGAGCTGACAATGATACTCGTATTCGTGGAAATGAAAATGATATATGAATAGTTGTTATACGAATTACTAAGGGTATCATAATGCTGAGATCATTCATCTGAGAATTCACTTCCAGTTATTATACAAAATATGCATAATTTCCGGGAAATTTTATATCATGTTACTTCCACTCTGTCCGCTTTTGAAAAATATTTATTTTAAAGGATTCAAACGAAAGAGTGACTGAAAACGATTTTTGCATTAATTAGCGTGAGCAACACCACACTTTTAGGAATTGCTTACCTAAGAACAAGTGGTAAATGCTTCAATCATGACAAACATTAGCATTCAATGCCACAAGCCGCAAATAACAGCAATCGCATCCAGGAATTACGATGAAAGCAAACATATCTAATGCAGCCAACCAGAGTCGGCGGCAATGAAATCAACAGCACATATTCGTTAGCCTTAATCCGTTGCGGTTTAATACCTAAGCGTAAAGGAAGTGAATTAAATATATTTTTGTTTGCCATTTCGAATGGTAACATTATATTAAAATATATTTATCATTTCTAGAATCAATTATTTCATTAACTTTAATGTTTATTATAAAGTGCGTTGTGAATTACCTAAAAAAGACATAGTAATATTATAAGTAAAATTATACATTTCTGTTCGAATTTATAAACAAAAGTTGGTATAAATCGAAATTCAATGCTATTAATATTAAAATTTAATTTAATTACATGAAAACTATTGAGGTGTTTAGAAGCAAAGAGGTGCAACTGACAAATTGACAAAAATTGAGATGTTTGCAGTTGTGTTCCTTTATAATATCTTTGTCTGCTAGCATGAGATGAAATCAGTTCAAGTAGTACCTAAATATCGAAATCAATTTTTAGCCACTTGCATACCTATGCTTCTAACCCCATCATTTGTAATTTGTTTGTTTCTCTGAATAGTGAATCCATTTGTTCTCTGGCACAGTTACCAATTTGCCTGACCTAGCGTAACGAAAATAAAAATATGTATAATAAAATTATATAATTTTTTTACAAAATTATAATTTACTGCAATACATATATGTATAATGAATTTCATATCAAAACCGATATTCATTGAACCCGACCCTCTCAGATTTTAATGAAATTTTGCATACAGATAGATTTTACCTATAGAAACACAACCTCATTTCTAGAAACTGCATTTTTGAAAATATGTGGGCGTGGCAAGGTATCGAAATATTTGAAAAATGACGGCAATAGGTACTTCAAAGCAGCGATTACTATGGAATGGCTCAACCGATCTGAAAGATCTTGGTGACGTTAGAAAAGTATATAAGTCAGCTTACGAAAACATAAACTGTAAAAATTTTATATTACACTGAAAAATTTTTTTTGCCAAAAAAAAAGTTTTAACACTTCGAAGATCAAGTCTTTTTTTCAAAAAAAAAAATATTTTTAGATAGGTCTATTTAATTTATATGACATATCTAAAAACTATAACGGAGTTTTGATTATTTATTTTTTTTTGAATTTTTTAAGTAAATGCACCTCACCTATTCATGTGTTCCTTGACAAAAAACAGTAAGAAAGTTTCAGTCGGGCATCCCGACTTACGGATTCCCTCACCCTTAGTAAAACATAAAATTTTCTATTATATTGATATTATGACTCGATTTCTAAAGTGGGCGGAGTGGTACACTTGTATGGGAGGTACCAGAAGGAGTGTGTCTAGACTTCCAATTCTCCAAAGCTGTATCCTGCTATATCTTTACTAAATACAGAATTTGGGCGCGATCGCATTGGGTCTATTAATAATATTAATCGATTTCTAAAGTGAGCGGTACCAGATAGGTTCCTAAAACTTTTTTCTGTTCTACCTTTACTAAATACAGAATTTGGGTACGATCCCGTTAAGTGTATTAATATTATTACTCTATTTCTAAAGTGGAATGATGTATTTGTATGGGAGGTACCAGAAGGGGCGAGGCCATGTAGCCCATTTGCAATAACGTAAGTAGTTTTGGTAAAATAATAACTCGTGCAAAATTTCAAAACATTTGGTTGCGTCTTTCGAAAGTTATCGTGCGCACCAACCGGACAGCCAGACAGACGGACATGGCTCAAACGATTTAAAAAGTCATGAATCGAATTTGGTTCCAAAGGAACCTAGGGTCTAAAGTGACTCCTTCTACCCGTAGGGGAGGGCATAGTTAAATTAGTCAAGAATTGCGGCCTAAAGTTTTAATTGTTCAAAAAAAAAATTTTTTTCCACTGTGCGACTTCCTAACGTGTAACATATTGAAGAAGATGATAACGAGGAAAGCTGCAGTAAACACATATTCAACAAAAAACCACATGCTGTTTGCGTACGCCGAGGACGTAGATATCATCGCTTGTAAACTGCGGGACGTGACTGCAGCCTTCTCAGGAATACGGGAATAATAAAAAAAACTGATCTAGCGGTAAACGAGGACAAAAAGATGTTATTAGATTGAATTAACAATGCATTTATTTGGTTCGCTTTCAACGAACAAAGAATCTATTTGGTTGGGACAATGTGTGAACGTTGACAACTATAATTTAGAAGTTGAAGATGATTTTTTCTACCTAGGTGCCGACATCAATTAAACTAATATCGTCAGCCTCTAAATCCGGAGAAGAATCCCACTTGCTTGCCCAATACAACCACAAAATGAGTTTGTGTTGGTGAGTTTCTCTCTTCCCTTTCTCACTGTAGTGAAGGAAATTGTAATATAGTTTTTTTTCATAACTAGTTATAACAAAACTAGTAAGGTTATTTACTTCTAGAGAACTGAAGCTTGCATACTCAATTTCAAATCGATAGTTCTTATACTGGTCTTAAACATAGAGTGAAAGAGAGCAGCGTTGAATATAATATTGAGCTTGAATTGTTTATATGACCAAAGCATTTTTTTTTGAATTTTGCAACCCCACAAAAATGGGAATTTGTGTGGAATGTGGGATCAGGGTAAATCCGATCTTGCTTATCTTAGAACTTAACATCTGTCTCTGAACAGAAGCTTGCATATCAAATTTCAGCCCGAAATCTCATAAACTACAAGGACATACAGACGGACTCCAAAACGGGGGTCTTTGTATAGAAAGTGGGAGAAGTATTAGTCCGATCTTGCTTATAATGTAAGCTCCTATTATAGGACAAAAGCTTGTATAATAAATTTCAGCTCGATATTTCCTAACCTATAGCTGAAATTGCGGGGGCAATTAGGCTAACAACCCAAAAAATGGGGGTTTGTATGGAAGATGGAAGTAGTTTTTGACCGACCTTGCTTATCTTAGAAAGAAGCATCTGCTTAGAAGATTGCTTACAAAATGTCATTTTTATAATTCTTAAACTACGGCTGCAATCGCAAGGACAGACCCCAATTAATCGGGTTTAGGTTTTGTTCGATTAAAAAATTAATCGATTTTGGGATTTTTAATTTGCTCGAATAATCGGTTAAGGTTTTTAAATTGCTCGAATAATTCGATTAATCGAATAAGTCGAATAACTCGAATAATTTCAGTATATCTGTATACCTTACGTGAAAAATATATAAATTTAATGTAGGCGTTAAATTTTATTAATAAAAAACATAAAAATAATATTAAAACATAAAAACAAACGTAAAATAATAATTCATGTGAATTCAAAAACGTTCAATAAAAATAATTATTAATTAGGCACATACAAAATGAGATCTTTTTATTATAAAAGTTTTTAGTCAAATCTTCTAAAATAATCTTTTGAAAATAATATGCAATTAAGATGTTTGGCTTTTAGTCGATTTTTTTGATTCGTTTTAATGAAGCTTGACTTTGAATACACCCTTTCACTTAAAGTAGATGTCGGTGAAACTAAATGAATTGCATTGAAAAGTTTTTCTAGTTTTTCTGATCTCTTTTTTGTTTTATCTAAATACAGAAAATCATCAATTATATTACAGTTTACATTCGATTTTTTTAAATTTTGAATACTTTTTATAGTATCGTTCAATTCCAGTAAAATATTAGTTTCATCGATATCAATTATTTCCTCTTTTTCTTCCAACACAATATCATCATCTGTTACATTTATATTACATTTATATAAAGAAAGAAGAATTTATTTAAAAATAATTTAAATCGATTAATCGGTTTAAATTGATCGATTATTCGTTAATCGAAATTTACTATTTTTTCTTAATCGAAAAATTCTTCGATTAATCGAACAACGATTAATCGATTGGATACTCTACTTAATACTCAACCTCTACTTAGAGTAGGGAAGCTTGCATTCTACTACAGCTGTAATCGTAGGGACAGGCCCCAAAAAGAGGGAGTTTGTATGGGAGGTGGGAGTAGTTTTCGACCGATCGGGCTAATCATAGAACTTAACCTTCGCTTTGAGGATAGAAGCTTGCATTCCAAATTTCAGCTCAATATCTCGTAAACTGCGGCTGATTTCGCGGGGATGGACAGTCTGACGGTCACCTGTAAAACGACTCAGATTTCGATGCTGATCATTTATTTATATATATCGTCATACCTACGACGCCTCCTTATCCTACCACGCGTTACAAATGGAAGAACAAAATTAATATACCCTTCAAACTGTTCATGGTGAATGGCTCAAAAATTCATGAAATAGTTGATAAATGTTACTAAAGTGTGCGTGGCAACATACATTATACATTAGAATTAATTTTCACCGACAATATTCATTTCTTTTATTGCCGTGCTAACAACAAGCGTCGACACAGACGCGTCGAACGAATGCTCAAGCGAGACATAAAGCATTTGTTTGTTTTCTTTCAGTGTGTGAGCGAATCCATGTGTGTCTCTCGCGCGAAAAGCGATAATCGATTTTCATGATCTATGTCTGATTTTGCTAGCAAGACTTGACCCTTTTTTCCGTTTCGGATTTTTTTGTTATTTTTTTAAAAATAAAAAAAAATAATTTTTTTGGGAAAATTTTTAGCTTTTTTTTCATAAAATTTATTTATAACTACTAATCTGTTGATTATGCAGAGAAATAATATATGGACAGATTAAACGAATGAATAATTTTTTTGTTTTTGGATTTTTTCGGACTGGTCGTTCTTGAGTTATGCCCCCCAAACGTGGCTGTAGGAGCCTACAAACTTTAAGCTAAAAGCGTCACGGGTTAACATACTCCAATCGACTTATCATTTTTGGGGGTGGCACCGACAAAGTTCTAAATTTTTTTTCTCATATAACATCCGACCACCCTTGTACTTATGTATTATTATTTGCCTTTGATCGTAAACGGTTGGAGATAGAACTTCCAGAGGTTTACAGACATGTAGTAAAACTATTAAAGTGATAAAAGTGTTAATTAATATGCCAGCATATATAAAAGTTTAATTAAACATCTGAGGAAATTTAATAATTTTGTATGTGATTGCCGAAAAGATCTTATACGGTACTAACTGAGAATTAAGTAAAAACTTTCTTATTAACTCCCAAGATGTATTAATACAGGTGGCGTTAACTGCCAGCTGGTTTTAACTTTTTTTCTGATTTTGGTGCCTCTGCACTGTCGACTTACATATACTCGCCGAGTTGCGCCTTTCAGTTGTCAAAATTTTGTATGGAGATTTTGACACTAGAGAGGAACTACACAAAATAAATTGCCTGTGGTTGTTGCAATGCCAAATTTGTTGTACAGATAACTTCACCTTTATTAATACATCTTGTTAACTCCTAAATAATCTTAAAAGAAATCAATAGTTTAATTGTGTGAAGCATCCCCCTCTTTCTTATCCTTCACCTAGAATACAAAATATTAAAAGTAAACAATTTCCAACGTTTTGAGGAGTTTATTTTATGAAATTAGAATACTTTACAATTAATTATTGTTTCTCTGGTCGTTGGATGCTACTGTTTTATTATGGTAGAGGACGTGTATCTGTTTTACAAAATAATGAAAAAAAAAATTTTTGTAGAATGTGTTTTTGGATTTTGGCCTATATGTTAAATTCGAAAATACCTTTCATTTGAATTCCCGCAAATAGGGGGTTATCATTTTGATCTACCATTCGGACCTATTTAAAGTCTTTAAAAGTACTTGTTCATCATCTCCCGATAATTTACATGCACTTTAAATGTATTTATTTAAAAATGATTTCTCTTATTTTTGCCGAAAATGTCCAAAAAAAAATCCATAGAAAATGTTTACTTCTACAAAATGTCTTAATCAATTTACAACGCACTAATACAACCCTTTTTTTTAACACAATAATAGTAAGTTGTCATACACAAAGAATATTAACACTCATATTCTATTTGAAAGCCCCGTCATTTGCATGCAAATTTACCTAAAAGAAAAAGAAAATAATTAATATTAGTTTTTTTATACTTATTTGCTTTCCATTTTGTTACGGTATTTTTAGTTCAAAAGGAACAATCGATAAAATGTCATTAAAGTTTATCCAATAGCTAGAAGTGTTCTCTTTTCAATGACCATTTCCAGTTTTTGCGTTACTGATTCAAGACAAGTTGCCAAGAGAAAGTTTTCTTTTTCATTAAATATGACATTGTTATGTTTTGTTGTTTTTACGTCTGCAGAAATGAAAAGAAGACAAAACTTACCAATAAAAAAATATGAAATTGGTAAAACATAGAAATGGTTGTCCAAGTGTCTCTCATTTTTCATTGCACGCAATGTGTTTTAATAGATTACTTTACAAAAATGAGCCATGAGCATTTGCAAAATTATTTATGCAGCTACGTGACCTTAACACTATTAAGTTAATTCATAGACGACCATAATGACTTGATGAAGAGGTGGTGATAGTGGTTTGTCTAAATCTGTTCATGATAAGTGTGGTTTGCAGTAATTTCATTATGGTTTATTCAATAAAATTCTGAACTTTTAATGCCGTGGCGAATAAGCATTGGTAGCTACTTTTAAGGGTGTCACTTGGAACAGAAGGAAATTTTTATTGTTTTAAAGTACAAAAGTCGTATTAATATAAGTAAAGTCTTTAAAAACTCAAATGAGTTTACTTAAAAGATATAAAAACAAAATGTCTTACCATAAATAAAGTTAATGAGTGAATAATAAATTATGTAACAAAAACAAAACTTTTACCTGTTAAAAGATAATATAGTAATCAATCGAAACCCAATTGAAGCTTCAATATGCTACAATTTTAGTAAATGGAGATTATTTAAAAAAAATTATTTTATAGTAAATTCTTAAATTTTTTTCAAAAAGATCTTAAAATTATATAGTTTTAAATAGTATTTAAATAGTGTAGTTTGATAGTATTAAAATTTAATTTGAAAATTTTAATATTTTCAAGCGAATTTAAACTTCCTCTTTGGTTATTCTTTTATTATTGTTTTCACAATTCACTTTCTTAATCTTTAACCTGACTTGGAATTTCAAACCCCAGACCCCGAAAATGTTCCAGAGTGTAATTGGCCATCTCTCTTTCGAAAATTTATGAACAAGAATTATTTTATTCAAGTTCAAATGACACATATCAAAAACAATACAATAATAAAATATGTCGAACATTTTATTGCAGATATGGTCAAATGTTGGTACCGATTTACATATGGATTGCGAAAGGTAATGACTAAAGCAACCGGAAATATGCAATAAAAATTGTGTTTTATGCGCGTAAAATATGCCCTAAAAATAGCAAAATATGCTCTTTCAATCATAAGATATATACTTAAAATCAACAAAAATATGCTCAAAAAAAATTAAGTCACACAAATTTTCTTCTTTATCATATAATATGATTTTAAAAATGCCTTCATAATTGTTGGCATCGTAATAGCCATATTCCCAAACATGTAGTTATAGATTCTGGATGTTTCCAAAATGCCTTCTTGACTTTAGCAGTAGATTTATTCATATTCTTTATCATATCATTATCATTTATTCGTTTTCATACAAATTCCTAATACATTCATACGATCGATGGAGACCATGAGCAATACATATAACATGCGTCATATGAAAAAAAATTACACTATAGCTTTTGCAGCCTTTACCATGTATGGAGCTGAAGTCGTCACAAAGAGCAAAACATTATTCTTATTGAAGTTGACGTCCAGATTTTTGATGGCGTCGTCACACAGTCGAGCTATTGTCCATGCAGTCGTTGTATACATTTTTTATACCATCACCCTTAGGGATGAGGCTATATATCATTTGATACGAAAAAAAGTGTAACGCATTAAAGCAGACGAGTTAGACCCCAAGTATCTTAAGACCAAATTCGTTTCAGCACTTTTTAAGACGATTGAGCTATGTCCGTCTGTCTGGCTGGCTGGCTGGATGGCTGGTCAGCAGGATAACTTGAGTAAACCTTAACGGATCAGTATGCAAATTTACCAGTATTAATATTTTTCAAAACGAACTTATGGGATTGAAAATGGGCAGAATAGCCTCACCCCTTCTGGTACCTCCCACACAAAATTACCTATTTTTGGATAATTTATATTTCTTTCATAACTTCCCAACGGACCATCGTAGGATATTTAAATTTGGTCAGTTTATTTATCTTGCAAAAGTAGACAAACACTACGAAAACCGAAACCTTTGCCATACCCCTTCTGGTACCTCCCATACAAATGACCTAATTGACCCTCATAGTTTTATATACATATCTTTTTTGTAACTAAACTGAATTCACTCAAATTTTGCATATGATGTTTGCATATGAAATACTGGACTCAGCAATGAAAATGAACTATATCGGTTCACGCCTTCTGGTACCCACCATACAAAATGACCTATTTTTGCAAATTTAATATTTCTCCCATAACTTCCAAACGGACACTTGGAGGATAATGACAAATGGTCGGTTAATTTATCTTGCGATAGGAAGCAAAACCTCAGAAAACCTTTTTATTTGACGCACCCCTTCTCGTACCTCCCATACAAATTCCCGCATCCACCCTCATAGTCCTACATACATATCTTTTTTTGTAAGTACAATTAATTCAGTCAAATTTGGCGTAACTTGTATAGTTATGAATATTTGAATCAGGAATGAATATAGATTGTATCGGATCACCCCTTCTGGTACCTCCCATACAAAATTACCTATTTTTGAAAAATTAACATTTATCCCATAATTTCCAAACGGACACTTGGGGGGTAATTAAAATTGGTCAATTAATTTATCTTGTGATAGGAAGCAAAACCTTACAAAACATAACTATTTGACGCACCCCTTCTGGTACCTCCCATACAAAATATCGAACATACCCCCATAGTTTTAAATACATATATTTTTGTAAGTACAGTGAATACACTCGAATTTTGCGTAAGTTGTACAGTTATGATAATTTGAATCAGGAATGAATATAGATTATACCGGATCACCCTCTGGTACCTCCCATACAAAATGACCTTGTTTGGAAAATTAATATTTCTCCCATAATTTCTAAACCGGCACTTGGAGGATAATCAAATTTGGTAATTAATTATCTTGTAATAGGAATTATTATTGGGTGATGGTGTTTATCAGTCAGTTTACCTGACTGAAATTTCTGTACTGGTTAAATGTTTATTTCGAAGAACTGTTTCAGATGACAGTTTTCTTTCTCATTTTGTAAAGTGAGATGTCAGCAGACGCAAAAGCTCGGCACAGTTTTTCGTGAAAATCATGTTCTTTTGGGAGTAAACAGGAACATTCTAGCAAAAACAATTTTTTTGTATTTGCATAAACTCGACGTGTGTACTTAACATTACATTGATTTTTGTACATTATCGAATTTTAAATTTTGAATTATAAATTGTACTTTGCAATAAATTTATAAATTGTACTTTGCCATGAATTATACTTACATTATATTCTATTTCTAAATAGTACATTCATTAAAATTTTAAAAATTTTCCTTATTACTGTGGATAATATTTTCGAATAAGTTTAAAGAAACCGTAGTTAAGTTAACAAACAAGAAAAAGCCTCAAATCTGTCTTTTTACCATCCAGTTCTCGAGCAGTAAGCTCAAAGCTTCCTCCCATAAAACTACTATGGAATAAATCATAATTTTTAGAATTTTTTCACAAATCAAATTGTTTCTCAACATCTATGAGAAAATGTATGATTCAAATCAACGAAACTAAATGTCAAGATTTCCTGCTTTAGAGAAGAGTCGCCTCCACGAACCGCAAATACAGCCCACTATACATCAATTCCAACTGGAACTATCGTTTATCAAGACTAATATGCTGTACCTTAATGCGTCTGACCTCATCAATGTCGGTATTCAGCTCATAATTCATTCGACGTCGATACTTTATTTTACGGAGAATTTTGCTTTCGAATACTGCTAGAAACAATTCACACAACACAACCCAGGATTCTGAACCATACATCAATACAAGTAGAACCAGTATCTGGTATAGCTGGATTTTCGCTCGGTGACAAAGGGCTCTGTCAATAAATCGCTTGCTTAGTATGTAAATGCTTCTATTCTCAAGCTGGATTCTTCTCCGGATTTCATGGTTGACGCTATTAGTTTTATTGATGGCGATGCCGAGGTAGATGATATCATCTACAACTTTGAAGTTGTAGTTATCAAACGGAGACGCCTCGTCCCAAACGAGAAGATTTTTTGTTCGTTGAAACAATGACTTTGTTTTGTCTTCATTTAATGTTAGATGTAAAGGCTGTAGTCACATCCTGCAGTTTCAGCCGATTTTTTCTATATCATCAGGGTGCGCATCAGACCGTATCACCTTACAGGCACACAAAAAAAGTTCTCCGTACACCAGCGAATATGAAAAATTTTTCCAAGGACATTTCAAAAAAAAAAAATTTAATTTTTTTTTTTGCCGAACGTAGGGGTCTGTAGCATATGGCTTTTGTTGAATATCGTTACACTCCTGTTTAATGCATCTTTCCTCATTATCATCTCGACTCGGTTTCCTTGGCAATTTCCACTGTCAGTCAGGACCATTCCGCAAGGCATATCAGCTTCGTTGGAAAACCTATCGAACCATCGAAGGCCAAGTCGATAAAGAGATGGTTTGGACGATCTATTTTTCAGCAGTCTTTTCCAGGATTTACCGCAGTGTGAATTTTTGGTCAGTTATTTATTAGCCAAGTCTAAAACTACTCTGACAACATTGGTTTTAGTCTTTCACATAGCACAGGACCTCATATTCGCTGGGTAAAAGGCTTATCCCGCGGTATTACTCTTTTTCAGCCGCAATATCGATCTTTTTAACTAAATTTTTCTTGGTAGCGAGCAATCTAAGACGTCGTTGACAATTGGAGTAATAGCTTTACGTGCGCTGCCTTCCGAAACCAGAAAATGGTGGAAGTGTTCTCTCCATATATCGAGCACACTCTGCGTATCTACCCTTAAAGGAGGGCAGCCCAATAACATTTTTCAGCCTTTATAGCTGCCTCGGCTGTTTTACTCTCTCCTTATGCGTTCCGTAACAGCCCGAGTTACCATTGGCTTTAGCGTAGCTCTAAAAGCAGCACCCTGGATCTCAGACGCTATGCGACACTCTTCATCGTCTGAGAGCCGTTTTTCATATCCAATTACTGTCGTTGCGGTGGTTGTCATATAATGCGAAATGTGCTGCTTCTGTGTATCTGTTTACGTGCGTTTTTCGTTCTACTCAATCTTGTGCGTTAGCTGCAAATACGAGCACGTCCATGGCACTAGATGCATGCCTTCCTTCCATCGATAACCATATAATCAAATTAATTGTTGGTGTTTTGATTCTGGAAAAGCCAACTTGCCTTGTCCATATCCTAATTGTCGACAATTTGGTTCCACTGCCACGTTCCTTGCCGTTGTGAATCTAATCATCCTAAACCCGAGGTCGATAGGTAAATTTACCGATGGATGGACCAATAACATCTTCCCTTTCTAAAAATATTTCGCCTTATTGCGGATTGTAGCTATTCGATCACTAACAGGATTGAACCGTGGGACAATATGTCTGAGTCTCTGGCCAATTACAAATATACATCCAAATTCGGGCTTTTCCGCATGGCAGCTGTAAAAGATGTTGCAATTTTTAAGTCGCGAGCATCACTGCCCTTTCCAATCCATCTCCTTGATTTCTGTGATGTCAGCCTTTTGTTTTTGAAGATATCCACTAATCGAATAGTGTCATACTTACTTTCCCTTTACACCCAATGAATGAGGTATGGGATAGCTTCTCGCGTTGTTGCGAGTTAACACGCTTTCTATTTTAGATTCACAACAAACGGCACCTACTTGTTTATCGACAAATGCGAACGACAACATAGAGTGGGCCGGCAATGAAAGAAAAATGTAGATGACTGGAGCTGGGAATCGAACCACGGATCTCCCGCATAGTAGTCGCGTGTTCTAACCACTATGCCACGGCCAGTGACACCTTCTTTTTAAATAATCCGGACGTTCCAGGAGCATATCCTTAAATCATCGTCGTTGTAACGTTTGCGGGTGTCGTCAACATTTGGAGGGTTCCATATGTTACTTTTACTGAAAGTGGGTGGCTAGCCCAACCATCAGGATTCGTCGCTCTCTATTTGTGACTATTCGTTCAAGTTGTGAGTCGGTTTGTGAAACTAGTCTCACTTTGTATCCCCAATAGAAGAACCAAGAAACCTTCAAAAATATTTCAGTCAGGTTAACTGACTGATAAATACCATTACCCAATATAAGATATTGTTCAAGTCATGACTTATTGAAAGTAATAGATTTTTAATTAAAATAAAATTACTTAAGGAATAATATTTGCCTTCTTTTGGTGTCAAACTGTAAAAAATTTGACTAATTTGTGTTGAAAGTACAAATACGGGCAACACAACGTGTCTAATTTTTTTAGCAAAACAACGTTCAATGAACGCTTACCTTTGCAAAATTTGTCTGAATTCAGTGTAGATACAAAAATTATATGTATGTAACGCAATATCAGTTATTTATATGGAAAGTACCAGAAGTGGTGTGTCAAATAGTTGCGTTTTCTGAGTTTTTGCCGCCAATTACTAGATAAATTAACTCACCAAATTTGATTATTCCCCAGGTGCCGGTTTGGAAGTTATGGGAGAAATATAAATTTTTCAAAAATAGGTCATTTTGTATGAGAGGTACCAGATGGGGTGATCCGATCTAATCCGATATATTCATTCCTGATTCAAATTTCAGTGTACTTAATGGGTTCTGAGGTTTTGCTTCATATCTCAATATAAATTAATCGACCAATTTTCATTACATCCCAAGTGTCCGTTTTAAAGTTATGGGAGAAATATTAATTTTCCAAAAATAGGTCAGTGGGAGGGAGTGAACCGATATAGTCCATATTCATTCCTGAGTCCAAATTTTATAAGCGAACATCATACGCGAAAGTTGAGTGAATTCAGTTTACTTACAGAAAAGATATGTATAAAAGGCCATTAGGGTGAATTCATAAATTTTTATGGGAGGTAACAGAAGGGGCTCAAAGGCTTCGGTTTTCTTAGGGTTTGTCTACTAGTGCAAAATAAATAGAATGACCAATTATCCCCGGTCGTCCGTTTGAAAGTTATGAAAGAAATATAAATTAACCAAAAATAGGTAATTTTGTATGGGAGGTACCAGAAGGGTTGGGGCTAGTCTGGCTATTTACAATCCCATCATGTTCGTTTTAAAAAATACTGGTAAATTTTCATACCGATCCGTTAAGGTTTACACACATTATCCTTATCACCAGCCGTCCAGCCAGACAGACGGACAAAGCTCAATCGTCTTAAAAAGTCCTGAAACGAATTTGGTCTTAAGATACTTGGGGTCTAACGCGTCTCCTTTAATGCGTTACACTTTTTTCGTATCAAATGATATATACCCTCATCCCTAAGGGTGATGGTAAACAAATATAGTGGGAATATGACACCGAAATACTTTTTAATTTGTTACATGGTGTTATTATGCACATTTCGTTGTAACCAGAAAATTATTTTTGCTAAATTAATTGCAGCACAACAAACGCGACTACAGTTTCTGTCTACCTCAATATATTTTTGAATCTGATTGATTGTCAAAAGCTTTACATTCCCCCAATTACTGTAATCAATCTATTCGTTAAAAATTATCTTAAATTCGGTATAAACTGACTATTGCAGATATTGCTATTGGCAATAATTAGCATTGACAACATTCTTATATTTGTATAATAAAACGTATATTCGTGGTGAAACTTAGGTATCTATTATATTCTAGACTGTTGAGTGAAAAATCAAAAGTGCAATGCTGGTAACAAAAAATTATAATACCAAAATAAGGCAAAAGTAATAAACAATAGTTGTTGGTAAATTGTTAACAAGTAAATTTTTTATATTGGGATGCAAGATCTTTCAATTTATTTGCGAGATTTTGTAAATCAAATTATTGTAGGTGCTTGAGAAGCTTTTACTTTTACTGCAAAGTTGCCTACGACAACAACGAAGGCTTTCATCCGGCTTTCTCTGGGGTCGAACTGGGCATGATGGTTAGAACACGCGACTATCATACATGATTTGATTTCTGCCTCAATCATCTACATATTATTGATTGGAGGTCGAACCAACTCATCAATTACAAACATTAGAGGAAAATGAACTGAAACAAAGTTAAAAAGGTCTAACTGTCGTAATAGAGTAAGAGTGCCAAGGTCACTTCATACACGAAAAAAACATACCCTATTGTAAACGTGGGATGTGAGTTTTGTGCTCTGAAAATCGGTCAGAGGTCACTGGTAAAAAAAATTAATATAACTATTAATATTACGTTGTACGCCGCGAACAATACTATGCAAAGTTTTTTTCTACGTAAGTAATATTAAAAATCATTCCATTCCTTTAAAACCTTTAATTAGTAGTGCATTTTATGTCATGCATGTAATTGATTTCCATTTATTTACAACAAAAGAAAAAAAAATTATAACTTAAACGTACGCAGTGTGCCAGTCGAAAAGTTTCACTTCATATTTTAAAAGTTTTGCAGACATTAATAGTAACAAAAGAAAAGACATCTTGCTGGTGACGAGATGTAAAAGAAGAAAGAAGTACGCAGACAACTGCCGCCATTCAGTGGAAATGCATGCATCTTGCATACGACTCCATATTATTTTTAACCGGTTTACATATATTGATGATAACACCTTTGCGTCGTAGCAAACTAATAAACTTATATGTAAAGAGTTTCCCCTTAGTTGATAGCACATTCGACAACATCTAGTGTTTTTGTTCAAAGTTCATATACCGCATAGCCCAGTTTAAAAATAGGATGTTTGTCGCAGTTGAAAGGAAAATAAGTTGACAACGAGTATGTGCCTCGCACATGTGTGCAGTGTGCAGTAGTTTATATGAAATACTTGTTGAAATTACCAAACACATGTAGGACAAAATTAGCTTTGTTAAACATTTTACAAGTAAATGTAAAAAAGGACATTGGATATATGAAAATCACGAATATGATAATATACAGAGCATATCACTATATACTATATTACAGACCAAGATGAAAAAAAATCAATTAAACCTTAAGGGTATCACATGGCAATTCCAATTGTATCGAGTCATCACAAATACAAATTGGATCAGACGCGCACTGAGTCTACGACCAAGTGAGTTTAATATAAATGTAAAGTAAAGCAAGGATTCGGAGCGGAGTGGAGTAATCATGATTTGCCGGAGAGTAATCGATAATATTTTCCCGGAGCGGAGCGGTTTTGTATATTGATTCCATCTGTATACTTGAGAAGGCATTATTCGACCGATGATGTCTACGTCATCAGCGTACGCGTGTAGCATGTGGCTTTTGTTGAATATCGTGTCTCTCATGTTTACTGCAGCTTTCCTCATTATCATCTCCATTACTATTGTGAAGAGATCACACGATAGGCGCCGTTTTGTTTTAGGTCCCATCTGGTATAGAATAGCTCCGTATGGTCTTTGCCAATATTCACATAAGACTTCGTCATTTCGTAAAGGCGTACCAGCTTCGCTGATATACCAAACTCAGCCATGGCTTCGAGTAATTTCTGTCGTCTCTAGCTGTCGAAGGCAGCTTTATAGTTGACGAAAAGATGGTACGTGTCGTTCTGTTTCTCTTGAGTCTTTTCCAGGACTTGCCGAAGTGTGAATATATGGTCAGTTGTTGGTTTACCTGGTCTAACGCCACACTGATAAGACCCGATCAGGTTGGGTAACACAGGCTTTAGTCTTTCACATAGCACACTCGATAGGGCCATAAATTCCAATCGCCGGTACATGCTAGTTATCAGCTTCTCGTCAAAGGGTTTGAAGAGCTCTGCTGGAAGTCCGTTGGTACTGACTGCTTTTTTATTTTTCAGCCGCGATATTGCTCTTCTTACCTAGGCATGACTTGGTAGTGGGCAATCTAGGCCGTAGTCGACAATTGGCTTGATACCTTCACGTGCGCTGCCTTCTGGAAAGAGCAGTTACTGGAAGCGTTCTCTCTGCGGCACACTCTTTATAACTGTAACCAGATTTCCATCCTTGTCCTTACAGGAGGTGGGAGCCCATTACCGTAGCCTTTTGCTTTTACTTTCTGATAAAATATTCGGGCCTCCCCTCCATCCCTGTTCTCACATTCCTTGTCTGTCTGTCCGGGTTACAATTGACTGTAGCGTTGCTCTATAAGCAGCATCCTGCTCCTGAGACGCTATGCATACCAGGATTCGTCTGAGCGTCGTTTTTCATATCCTAGCACGGTTGTTGCGACGGTTGGAATGAGCAATATTGGTGGTTGGAGTAGGAATTGGCTATTGCAGTCTCACAATGCCCAGCTTTCTTTGTATGGACATGTGCGTTTTTCGCTCTGCTCAATCTTGTGCGCACCTTGACTGCAACCAGGTAATGATCCGAGCCAATATTACCAGCAGTTTCTTAACTATTAAAATCATATCATATACATCATAACCCTTGGTCTGGTATAAATACTATTATTTCACTTCAGAAGCTGGAAAGAAAGAAATCCGATATACTTATAACACAGTGTAACAACTTTTTGGGGGTTACAGGTGGAAAACCTTATGTCGGTATATTCAAATTTCGGGAGGACAGATCCCCCTAACTTGTTTGTTATGGTTTGGTGAAGTTTCTGTTTGAACTTAAATAGAGTTTGGCATGGTCCTAAAAAAGCACTTAGTTACTTATTGATTTAGCCCATTTTTCAATGAAATTTAACGAGGATTTTTTTCGTGGAACATTTAAACTCTCTATCTCGACCCCTTGCGTGCCCCTTTCGTCATTATTTCGATAAAAGTCAAAAAGTATACAAAAATTTCGCTCAGAATATTTAGATAGGCTTTATGAACAACATTTTTCTCGAACGACTTTAAAGTCCATTTTAAGGTAATTTTCTGACTTTTCTGGAAATAATGACGGAAAGGACTAGGAAGGATTCGAAAGTTAAAATACTCTACAAAAAACTTCCTTGTAAATTATAATTAAAGACATATCTTATTGAAAATGAACTAAATGAATAAGAAACATAGTCTGTTAGGATCATTTTCAAACTATATTTCAGGTCAATTAGAAAACTTCAACAGACAATAAAAAAATGTGGACCTAGGGGGATAAGTCCTCCCGGCACATTTGATATACTCAACTAAGACTATCATTCTCTAAAGGTGTTATCCACTCTGCAGACAATTATCTCCATTTTGCTGCATATTGTAATTAATCACTCAAAAAAATTATTATATAAAAGTAGGTTAATTTATTTGGGCTAGGTAGCGTGAAGCAGAGCGAACATATTTTCTCCGGAGGGGAGTGAAAATGTCAACCCGCTTCGAATCCCCGAATTAATGTAATTATTAATCGTAATGTTTCGTTCGATCAATATTTGATCGCTTTTATGAAAATATGATATATTTGAACAATATTTGTTACATTTAGGGTATTTCCTAATTTGATAACTACGATACAGAGTGAATTTTGTTTCCAAATGCATAATTAGAAGTCAAGTTTGCAAATAACATTACAGTATATGTCATTCGACAATGCTTACCATTTATGCTATAATTCCCCCTGTAAACCCATGTTACTTCTATGTCGTCCGTATGCAAAATTTCATACATAATTATTGCTTAGCAGTTCATTACTGATTAAAATGAGGAAAGAGGTCAAAACACGTTTAAATTATGTAAAAAGATAAATTTTTTAGAAAAGGACGATAGACATTTATATGTGGTTGTGTGTGTTACATTATTTTCTCGGTTTTTAAGACATTTTCCATGATGGCGACAGTCATGTTAACTGTCGATGTAATTTTCAGACAAGTGTCCAAAATTACGTTAACGGCTAAATAAGCGACATTTTCGCTTATTTCTTATTTCTTATTTCTATGGCGAATTTACAGCAATATTATGCACGACAAATATCCTGGTGACGTCAGTTTAAACAATCATCAACGACAATGTAAACGACATTTGTTTAAGACAAACGGTCAATATTTTCCATATTTTCATCGACGATTGCGAAGGCGACGCTTTATTTAAACACTTTTATAAATTATGTTGATTAATGCTTTATTTAGTTCCAATAAGAAAAATATGAGAATAAAAAAATAATAGCACTTGTTGATAACTCATGGTGGGCTCGAATCAACTTTTAATCAAAGATAGCACATAAAATATTTTTTGTTGTAATAAATAAAAACTTAAAAAACTAAATTTACCTTTATGGCACCTACTTGTTTATCGACAAATGCAAACGGCACTGTTTGAGAAGCTTTAACTAGACATGCTGATTGACTCGACACTTATACTGCGAAGTTGCTTTCGACAACATCGAAAAATGTAGATGTAGGTTTCGAACCACGAAGGTTAGGTTATAAGATGAGCAAGATCGGACGATTTAACTCCCACTTTTTATACAAACTCCCCTTATTGGGGGTAACTGTTTATCTGTCCCTGCGATTACAGCCGTAGTTTAAGAAATACCGAGCTGAAATTTTAAATGCGATTTCGAGGCGGAGGTTGAGTTCTAAGATGAGCAACAGCAAAAAAACCAACCTCCCTCCGACTACCTCCACCTCTCATAGAAACACCCCCTTTTTGTGGTATCCGTCTACCTATCCCCACTAATACATCCGTATTTTAAGAACTATCGAGCTTAAATTTGTCAAGCTTCTATTTCTTAAGCGGAGGTTAAGTTCTAAAATGAGCAAGATCGAAAAACACAAACCCACCTTGCATATTATACAAGCTTCTTTTCTCTAAGCGAAGGTTAAGTTTTAAGAATTTGGTCACGATCGCGGTAGTTCTAATAATAATATTAATCGATTTCTAAAGTGGGCGGTACCAGATGGGGCGTTGGTAGACTTCAGTTTTTTTCTCAAAAACTGTATCCTGTTATAGCTTAACTAAATTAAGAATTAGGGTACGAGCGCGATGAATTTATTGATATTATTACTCCATATCTAAAGTGGCCGGAAAGGTGAATTTGTATGGGAGGTACCAGAAGGGGCGTGTCTAGACATCCAGATCTTTTCTCCAAAACTTTATCCTGTTATAGCTTTACTAAATACAGAATTTGGGCACGATCGTGTCAAGTGTATTGATATTATTATTCCATCTCTAAAGTGGGCGGAAAGGTACATTTGTATGGGCGGTCCCATAAGGGGTGCCGCTAGACTTCCAATTTTTTCTCCAAAACTTTATCCTGTTATAACTTAATAAAATACAGAATTGGGGCACGATCGTGTCGAGAATATTGATATTATTACGTCATCTCTAAAGTCGGCGGCGTGGTACATTTGTATGGGAGGTACCTGAAGGGGCGTGTCTAGACATCCAGATCTTTTCTCCAAAACTTTATCCTGTTATAGCTTTACTAAATACAAAATTTGGGCACGATCGTGTCAAGTGTATTGATATTATTATTCCATCTCTAAAGTGGGCGGAAGGGTACATTTGTATGGGAGGTACCAGAATGGGCGTGTCTAGACTTCCCGATTTTTTCTCCAAAACTTTATCCTGCATGAACTTTACTAAATACAGAATTTGGGCACGATCGCGTTAGGTCTTTTAATAATATTAATCGATTTCTAGAGTGGGCGGTACCAGATGTGTGTGGAAGGTACCAAATGGGGCGTTGGTAGACTTCAGTTTTTTTCTCAAAAACTGTATCCTGCTATAGCTTTACTAAATTAAGAATTAGGGTACGAGGGCGATGGAAGTATTGATATTATTACTCCACATCTAAAGTGGGCGGAAAGGTGAATTTGTATGGGAGGTACAAGAAGGGGCGTGGCTAGACTTCCAATTTTTTTTTTCCAAAACTTTATTCTGTAATAGCTTTACTAAGTACAGAATTTGGGTACGATCCCGTTGGGTGTATTGATATTATAACTCGATTTCTAAAGTGGACGGAATGGCGTATTTGTATGGGAGGTACCAGAAGGGGCGGAGCCATGTAGCCCATTTGCAATACCGTAAGTAGTTTTGGGGAAATATTAACTCGTGCAAAATTTCAAGACATTTGGTTGCGTCCTTCGAAAGTTATCGTGCGAACCAGCCGGACAGCCACCAGACGGACAGACAGACAGAAAGGACGGACATGGCTCAAATGACTTAAAAAGTCATGAATCGAATTTGGTTCTAAGAAACCTAGGGTCTGAAGTGACTCCTTCTTTATACCATCACCCGTAGGGATGAAGGTATATATCATTTGATACGACCCAAAAGTGTAACACATAGAAGGAGTCACTTTAGACCCTAGGTTTCTTTGAACCAAATTCGATTCATGACTTTTTAAGTCGTTTGAGCCATGTCCGTCTGTCTGTCTGTCTGTCTGTCTGTCTGTCTGTCTGTCTGTCTGTCTGTCTGTCTGTCTGTCTGTCTGTCTGTCTGTCGGGTGGCTGTCCGGCTGGTTCGCACGATAACTTTCGAAAGACGCAACCAAATGTTTCGAAATTTTGCACGAGTTATTATTTTCTCAAAACTACTTACGGTATTGCAAATGGGCTACATGGCCCCGCCCCTTCTGGTACCTCCCATACAAACACATCATTCCGCCCACTTTAGAAATCGAGTAATAATATCAATACACCCTATGGAATCGTCCCCAAATTCTGTATTTAGTTAAGCTATAACAGGATAAAGTTTTGGATAAAATTTTGAAAGCCTAGCCACGCCCCTTCTGGTACCTCCCATACAAATCTACCTTTCCGCCCACTATAGAGATGAAGAAATAATATCAATAAATTAAACGTGATCGTACCCAAATTCTATTTTGAGTAAAGCTATAACAAGATAAAGTTTTAGAGAAAAAAACTGGAAGTCTATTCACGCCCCATCTGGTACCTCCCATACACATCTGGTACCGCCCACTTTGGAAATCGTTTAATATCATTAAAAGACCTAGCGCGATCGTGCCCAAATTCTGTATTTGGTAAAGTTCAAGCAGGATAAAGTTTTGGAGAAAAAATCTGGAAGTCTAGACACGCCCCTTCTGGTACCTCCCATACAAATGTACCACTCCGCCCACTTTAGAAATCGATTAATATTATTAAAAGACCTAACGCGATCGTGCCCAAATTCTGTAGTTGGTAAAGTTTAAGCAGGATAAAGTTTTGGAGAAAAAATCTGGAAGTCTAGACACGCCCCTTCTGGTACCTCCCATACAAATGTACCACTCCGCCCACTTTAGAAATAGAGTTATAATATCAATACACTCGACACGATCGTGCCCAAATTCTGTATTTTGTTATATTATAACAGGACAAAGTTTTGGAGAAAAAATTGGAAGTCTAGACACGCCCCTTATGGTACCTCCCATACAAATGTACCTTTCCGCCCACTTTTGGGATGTAGTAATAATATCAGTACACCCAACGCAATCGTGCGCAAATTCTGTATTTAGTAAAGCTATAACAGGATAAAGTTATGGAGAATAAATCTGGAGCCTAAACACACCCCTTCACGTACCTCCCATATAAATGTACCACTACTCCGCCCAATTTCGAAATCGAGTAATAATATCAATAAAATAGAAAATTATTTGTTTTACTGAGGGTAAGGGGAAATGTAAGTCGGGTTGCCCGACTGAAACTTTCTAACTGGTTTTAATAACAAATCGATTATTTTCAATAACTCAAGACTTAAACAATATATTATATTGGGTGATGGTATTTATCAGTCAGTTTAACTGACTGAAATTTCTGTACTGGTTGTGTTACACTTTTGGGTCGTATCAAATGATATATACCCTCATCCCTAAGGGTGATGGTATAATTATTGAAAACAAATGGATGTGAGAGGGTAAAAGTAACGTGCACCTCTCATACAAACTACACTTTATTTCGATACAAAGTTAATTGAAATATAGTTGTAACGCAAATCACCATCTTAACTAAGACTGAAATATGTGAGCTTTCTACAATATTTGGTGCCTTCACCATTTCAAATAAGTAATGTATATGATGATGTATTGAAGAGAATCTATGGTTAAAAAGAAATGGCCGAAGAAACTTTGCATACATAGCTTCAGTTTTTATAGATACTTGCATTTTTGCCTTTTGGGGAAGTGCAGAATATGGGGCGGTAGCCCAAACAAGAACAAAACCAGTACAGAAATTTCAGTCAGTTAAACTGACTGATAAATACCATCACCCAATATAAGATATTGTTTAAGTCTTGTGTTATTGAAATTAACCGATTTGTAATTAAAACCAGTTAGAAAGTTTCATTCGGGCAACCCGACTTACATTTACCCTTACCCTCAGTAAAGTAAATCATTTTCTATTATATTGATATTATTACTCGATTTCGAAAGTGGGCGGAGTGGTACATTTGTATGGGAGGTACGAGAAGGGGTGTGGTTAGGCTTCCAGATTAATTCTCCATAACTTTATCATGTTATAGCTTTACTAATTACAGAATTTGAGCACGATTGCGTTGGGTGTACTGATATTATTACTACATCCCTTAAGTGGGTGGAAAGGTACATTTGTATGGGAGGTACTATAAGGGGCGTCGCTAGACTTCCAATTTTTGCTCCAAAACTTTGTCCTGTTATAACATAACAAAATACAGAATTTGGGCACGATCGTGATATTATTACCTTATTTCTAAAGTGGGCGGAGTGGTACATTTGTATGGGAGGTACCAGAAGGGGTAGTTCTAATAATAATATTAATCGATTTCTAAAGTGGGCGGTACCAGATGTGTGTGGGAGGTACCAGATGGGGCGTTGGTAGACTTCAGTTTTTTTCTCAAAAACTGTATCCTGCTATAGCTTTACTAAATTAAGAATTAGAGTACCAGCGCGCTGGATTTATTGAAATTATTACTCCATATCGAAAGTGGGCGGAAAGGTGAATTTGTATAGGAGGTACCAGAAGGGGCGTTGATAGACTTCCAATTTTTTTTCCAAAGCTTTATCTTGTAATAGCTTTACTAAGTACAGAATTTGGGTACGATCCCGTTGGGTGTATTGATATTATAACTCGATTTTTAAAGTGGGCGAAATGATGTATTTGTATGGAAGGTACCAGAAGGGGCGGAGCTATGTAGCCCATTTTCCATACCGTAAGTAGTTTTGGGGAAATATTAACTCGTGCAAAATTTCAAGACATTTGGTTGCAGACAGACAGACAGACAGACATGCCTCAAACGACTTGGTTCAAAGAAACCTAGGGTCTAAAGTCACTCCTTATATGTGTTACACTGTTGGTTCGTATCAAATGATATATACCTTCATCCCTAAGGGTGATGGTATAAAAACTACAAAAGAAGACGCTATTTTTCATTATTGCAAAATTATTGCAATTTATTGTTGGCTATTTGATTCCAATTAATTTTGTACCTCTTCTGGCCTGATTGAGCGTTTAGAACTTGAAATATAGGTCAAAATCCACAGGCATATTCAACAAAAAAAAAAAAATGTTGAAAAAAAAATTTTAAAAAAAAATTTGTTCCAAAAAAATTTTTTTAATTTTTTTTTCTTTTCAGAAACCCTTCCTCTATCATAAAAAATATTGGTATCCAAATACAAAAAATCGGTTTAAACCAGTGTTATTAAACATGTTCTTACTCTTATAATAAACTTTTTTCACGTCTTTTTGAGTAACTGTTAAGACCATAACTTTAATAACTTTCAATTTGCGCATTTGCAAAAGTTTAAGCACAATCTACCTCAAAAAGTTCAGTTTATTTCAACTGGCTGAAATTTTCTGTATTCGTTTTTAAAGATATAAGTTTGAAGTTATCACAAAGTTTGCTTCGGCTTCTCTTGTTTTGTTTCAGGTAAGAAACAAATCGATAAATAAATAAAAAGTTTGAGAATTTGGGATATTTCCAAGACAAAACTAATCTTTTATGAATGTTATTAATATAAAGGAAATTTTATTCACTATTCAATGATACCACATTGTGACCACAGGGGATAAGAGCCACACATAAGTGTTAATGGATTTGTAAGATTTACTATCAAGCGAAAGGTTGATGCCAATGATAAAGTAGTCTTAAAGCATGGGAGGTAATGAACAAATTTACCAACAGTCATGAATATTACTTGGAGTTATGATAAAAAGAAAGATAAGTTTTGTGATGCACCTTTCGTACATTTAAATCAGAACTTATAACATAATTGCAGTAGAGCCCCATTTTGTATCGTTTCGATTTGCGTCGCCTTTAAAAATTTTATTCAATTTGCTTTGCATCGCTTAGATTCGGGTTTATGTTGCTACATACTATGGATGTTTTCACTGAAGTCATAATCACATGACAAGAATTTTTAAATTCGCGTGCAAAATGTCCATTTTTTTCTGTTAGTAGTTAGAGTTTAATTATCAATAAGAAGTGCTATGGTTAAGTCTATTGTTAAGTCCATATGACTTTTATTGACTAAAAACATAATTGTTTGCTAAAAATTTATTAAAAATATTGTTCCACTGAAATAAATTTCCTTGATGCCTATTAACGATACAAATCGTGGCTTCTGTGTATTCATTAGTCCATATAAATAGAATTTTAGTAGAACTTTCTTTTATTTAACTTTTTCATCACATATTAATTGAAACTTATAAATTAATTTGTATGCAATAATATACACTTCACATATTCAACGAGATTATAATAATTGGACGGGCTGTTATAAAATAATACTTAAACACGCGATAAACCCATTACCAGGAAAGTTTAAACTTTGACCTGTTTGCAGCATACACTAAGGATAAACCAACGATGCGAACTTTTGCAAAATGTTTTTGTCATATTAACATATGTAATTAAGAAAAGATTTTAATAAGAAACTATTAAGGACTTCTTTGTTACAAACGTAATAATAACAAAGCCTTATCATAGAAAGTAGGACAATCTTTAATATTGAATAATTACACTAGTTTACAGCCATTTTGGTCTTTGGATACTACTATTTTTTTTATGAAAAATTTTTCGAAGGTACTTTTGGATTTTGACCTATATTTTATGCTATAGACGGGCCATCAGGCCAGATGTGATACCAAATTAATTGGAATCAAATGGCCAACAAGATTTATGTCACTTAAACTCACTAAATTGCATAATTTGCAATAACGACTTAAAATGTTGTTTTAATTCAAGACCCCACCTCTCAAGCGACTTTCATTACCCGATAAAAACAGTGAAGGCTCTGCAAATCTTTTCTGTCCAATTGACAAAAATATTGGCACATTTGTGGCAATTAAAATGAAATTTGTATCACTACACTTCGTTATAATGAAAAATCTAAACTTTCGTTCGACCACAACGGCGTATGCAGCGAATTAATCATTGTGTGGCTAAGATAAGAGCAGCTGGATTGAGTCATTTGGAATCCAACTTGATCGTGGGTGCCGATACAAAGAAATAAAATTATGCTTTCTGGTGTTTAGAAAGATGCCGATAGTAAGCATATAGCTTACTTACAAGATCGGATTAAAACTTACAAGATCAATAGGATATTTCTGCTTGCAGATGCAGAGAAAAGCCTCATGCTCTTATAGGTCTAATGTAATAATGGAGTTTTCAGGGCAGAAGGGATTAAGCTCTACCACCTATCTTCAGATACAACCATCTAGTGGAATGTCTGACTTTTATGACCTATTATTAACGCTCGTATATATTTTTTGGACAAAAACAGTACATTTCACTGAAATTTTGTAAAAAAGCAGTACATCGATTTTGAAAAACAGTACTTTTTGCAGTACATATTAACATATGTACTTCGTTTTGAGAAAATTGTAGAAATCAACGTATTGTACTTCATATTACATTTGACGGTCAGAATCGCCTTCAATGTTTGCACATCTAATCGGGTTTTGTCTGACGTTTTGTTCACTGCAGAGAAGATTCGCTCCACTGATGCTGAAGTTCCTGGAAAACATAAAATATATTCAACGATCGTGGCCATTTCTTTGAATTCGCAATCAGCATTATTGAGATGAATAAATATCTCCACCCTCCGATCCACATTTGAAACATTGCCTTCTCTTCATTGCATAATTTTGTCGCTCGTTTTTGACATATCTAAATTGGGTGTGCAAATATACCGCATTTTCATTGGCATAGTACAAATTCTTTTTCCTTAACTCATAACGGCTTCGACTTCATTCCATTAGTATAAAAGCATTCAAATCAAAGCAGGCAAAATTACCGAAAAAATCAGTGCGTAAAGCAGCCATCTCAATCGAATTGTATCAATTGTCAATAAGTTTTTGTTTTTCTGCTACTACAGCTGGGGATAAAAAATCATCCTCTTGACGCATTTTTAGTGTTTCTTCGAGCTTATTTTTGAAGTAAACAATATTATTGCATGAATTCGCTGTTCGCTGTTTATATTTCTATTATGTATCGAAAAGCAGTACTTTGAGGGAGAAAAGCAGTACGCAGTTTTTGGTGTCGAAAAACAGTACTGTACTGCGAAAAACAGTACAGATACGAGCCTTACCTATTATTATAATCGTTTTCCAGTGCCATCGAATCGAGTTATTTGAACGCGTTTATCTCGGAATCGATTTTAAGTTTTCTTAATTATGACGGTCTTGCACAAAACGAGCGATATGTGCCCCTTTCCAATGTTAATAACTTTTATTTGCAGATAAGAGTCGGTTTGGTACTGATGTTCGTGTGTCACTGCTGACACTCTTGTCATTTGTTATTGATAACTTTATTATACCCTCACTCATAGGGATGAGGGTTTAATCTCATACGAAAAAAAAAAATAATGAGGTATGGGATGCTTCTCGCGTTATTGTGAATTAACACGCTTTCAATTTTAGATTCACAACAAACGGCACCTACTTGTTTATCGAAGACTGCAAACGTAAATGGTTAAGAAGCTTTAACTAGACATGCCGGTTGACTAGACACTAATACTGCGAAGTTGCTGTCGACAACATCGAGGGGGCCGGCAATGAAAGAAAAATGTAGATGACTAGAGCCGGGAATCTGACCACGGATCTCCCGCATGGTAGTCGCTTGTTCTAACCACTATACCCATATGAGAAAAGTGTAACGCATTAAAGGAGATCTGTTAAGACGAAATTCGTTTAAGGACTATTTAAGACGACCGAGCCATTTCCATTAAGCCGGGTAGAAACCAGTAGAAAAGTTTCAGTGGGGAAACCCGACTTACATATACCGTCACCCCCAGTTAAACGTAAAATTTTCTAGTATATTGATATTATTACTCGATTTCTTAAGTAAACGGAGTGGTATATTTGTATGGGAGGTACCAGAAGGGGCATGACTAGACTTCCAGTTTTTATGTCCAAAACTTTATCCTGATTTAGCTTTACTTACAGAATATTGTTATTTATACCCTCACCCTACGGGTAGAAGGGTATACATCATTTAATACGACCCAAAAGTGTAACATATAGAAGGAGTCATTTTAGACCCTAAGCGTCTTTGAACGAAATTCGATTCATGACTTTTTAAGTCGTTTGAGCCATGTCTGTCTGTCTGTCCGGCTGGTATGCACGATAACTTTCGAAAAACTGTATCCTGCTATAGCTTTACTAATAACAAAAATTGAGCACGAGCGCGGTGGGTGTATTGATATTTTTACTCGATTTCTAAAGTGGGCGGAATATTTGTATGGGAGGTACCAAAAAGAGCGTGGCTATGTAGCCCACTAGCTACACTTTTGGGTTGTATCAAATGATATATACCATCCTACCCGAAGAGTGAGGGTATACAAATATATTTTTCACTGTTATCGCACCCACCCCTTTTGATACATCCAATACAAAATGACATATTTTTGGATAACTTCCAATAGGACAACTGGTGAATATATTAATGTGGTCACTTTTAGTATCCTGTAATAGTAGACAAACCCTCAGCAAACCGCAACCTTTGCCACACCCTTTCTGGTAACTCCCATATATATGACCGAATTGACCCATTTCTTGACACATTTCTTTTTTGAAGGTACACCCAATTTACACATATTTTGCGCAAGATCTACGATTATAAAAATTTGACTCAGAAATGAACATGAACTACATCGACCAACCGCTTTTAGTACCTGCCGTACAAAATGACCTATTTTAGGATAACAAATATTTCCCTCATATCTTCCGAACGCAAAACTGGATGATATGGGAAATTGGTCAGGTATCTTGTAGTAGCAGGCCCTATACATTTTTTTTTATTTATCGAATATTAACTTTTAATTAAACTTTATTTCCCTTTACACCCCTGAATGAGGTATGGGATGCTTCTCGCGTTGTTGTGAAATAACACGCTTTTTCATTTTAGATTCACAACAAACGGCACCTACTTGTTTATCGACGAATGCGAGCGACACTGTTTGAGAAGCTTTTACTAGACATGCCGATTATCTCGACATTTATACTGCGAATGAAAAAAATTTATTTTTTAGCCAGGAGCCAGGTGTTGAACGTGGGATCTCCCGCATGGTAACGGCCGGTCCCCTATAATTAATATTTTGAGTTTACCCCACCCATTAGAAATTATGATTTCGTTTAAGATTTTTATAAATTATTTAGAAACTTTTCCCCTAAATTTCCGTTGGTTCCATAAACCCCCCTTTTGGTACTCCCCATACAAAATGGTCATATGCCTACAGATATTGTGTTTAACTTTTTACATTTGTACACTGTAACCTTTTCTACGCTTGTAATACATGACAGTGAACGTCTATGACCGAAAGTCCTATTATCGTAATCGGTTTACGCTCCACAAGCAGGTAAATAATAATACATGAGGAATTTTATTTTAAAATCGGTTAATTTCAATTATTTGAGAGTTAAACAATATCATACACAGGTTAAGGGTATTTATTAGTTACTGTACTGTTTTTAATTGTACTGGCAAATAATAAAGAACTTAATGCTCATGGCAGTAACGTAATACTGCTAACTACAAGCATTCATTAAATAACCTCGATTAAAAACTGTACTTCTAGTTTTTATTAGCAACAACAAGGCAAGCGGCGTACGCGACCCCAACATGAATCTATGTTGTTGCATTAGTACGCCTGCTAAATGTAAGTATAAACAACATTTATAATTTAATTTAAATGTGTTTTTCTGAAAATACAAGAGTTTGCCGCATTATAATAACTAAACGTGATGCATGTGTGTTCTTCATTAGATTTGTGCAGTAACTTGTATAGGAGCCACTTTGGACAACATGCAACTCCTACACAGTATACATATATGTACATTATACGTTCGTTTGGTTGTGATATTTAAACTATAACTAGTATGAAAAATTAAATTAGTTTAAGAAAACTCTTTGCAGTTTGCTCTGTAACCTACCTAAATTGTATGCAACACATACAACGTCTACTTATTATGCACCTCATTCTCAATTATGTATTCTGTGTTATAACGAATGATTCGTCAGAATTTACACATAAATATTAATTAGTCATAGTCCCATAAGTTTACGCCCCAATTATTTCTCTATCTGTTTGGTGCATGTCGCTTATGCAACAACCTTTATTTGGTATATTTTAATTATATTGAAAACAAATTCATTCTGTTTGTTGTTTTTTGCATCTAATTAACTTAATTTTATTTCTAATATCGGTTTATGGTTCATGAATGAATGCGTATCTTTTTTTTTAGAGTCTGTTGATTCATATCACCCAGGTCACATAGTCAACGTTCGATTTTAATGGCTCTCATACATACACACACACTACACACACACACACACACACATTCAACGATTTCTGGGATATAGTCGCATAATACCAATTCAATTTTATTTATTCACCATCTGCGTTATTTGTTGCTGTGGACGATGTGGTTTTGAAGATTTCACATGTTTATGACACTTTCTATTCAATCCCAAAGAGATGAAGAAGTAAAACAACCCAAAATGCCAACCAAACGAGAGTGAGAGTTTGGTTCGTGTGATTGGATGCGTAATAAAATATTTATTTAATCCAAAAATGGTAAAAATGAAATATCACAAAAAAAACGCACATTGGCATTTCTTGACAAGTTTCTGTGTCTTTTAGTTTAGTTTGCCATTTGCCCATAAGCTTAATACAATTTGAGCTGATTCAGTCAACCGAAACACATCAAACTGTACTGTGACCCAGCAATCAGCCAACCGTTGTCCAACTGCCTTAATTTCTCCATTGACATCACTTCATTTCACAATTTCTTTATAATTTTAATGACGGCGCCATAATAATGACTATCGGCATAGGATAGAGAAATAGCTGCTCATTAATGTCAATTGTAACGTAATAATAATAATAATGTAATGATTTCCTGAATATACGTTTGTATGACATTATTTTCTATATAATTAAGAACTTTTTTATTTGAATTAAATTCTCTTCAGAGTCATATATTAACATACCAAAAAGTTAATTAATGATCAAATATCATCAAATGGCAACATTTCTCACATTAATGACTTCATAGAAAATCCAAATTAATGTAAAGAGGGTTTCTGAGGTAGTTTACAACGTGGTAAGGCATAGTAACGATCATAGTTATGCAAACTAAATCATAAAAAGCATTTTAATTTGTTTGTAGCAATTCACGGAAGAAATCTGAGAAGAAGCCATTTTATGAGGCAGTGTTGTGTGTAATTTCGGGACCGGCCGTGGCATGCGGGAGATCACAGGTTCAACTCCTGGCTCCAGTCACCTTAAAGAAAAAAAGCAAATTTGTCTTTCATTGTCGGCTCCCCTCGAATGTTGTCGACAGCAACTTCGCAGTATTAGTGTCGAGTCAATCGGCGTGCCTAGTAAGAGCTTCTCAAACAGTGACATTTGCATTCGTGTAAAGGGAAATTAAGTTTTTTTAAGTTGTGTGTAATTCATTGGAATCATTTTAACACGTAATGATTTGTAAGAATGTAACTGTTTATAAACTACACAGTGCAACACATAAATTGGTGCCACCTTCGTACCCAGCTATTTTTGAAGTATATACCGAAACTAAAAAAATCCCCAAAGGATTTGACATCGAAACTTTTTTTATGGATACTCCAATTTTTTTGACCATTTTTACGGAGTCCATATTTCATAAACTGTTCGGAATTTTTAGATCTAAACCAGAGCAAAAAAGGTCTCAAATAGACCGGCCCGAAAAAATTGCATCTAATGCATGAAAACTGTAAAAATATAGGAAAAAAGGCTAAAATTATGATTATAATAAGTAATATTCCACATAAATCATGAAAAAATATCCTCTTTTCTCATATTTTTGCAATTTTTATGCACTGGATGCAAAAAAGAAAAATTTTCGAACTTATATGTGCCCATGCTCCGACAGAAGAGAAAAGCGATGAGGACAAAGACGAGTTCTACGAGAGCCTAGAAAATTTATATGACCGTAGCCCCAGCCATGACATCAAAATTGTACTAGGCGATTTTAATGCTAAAATAGGCAGGGAGACCGCATTTGAGCCTACAATCGGAAAATTCAGTCTGCACACCGAAACGTCGAACAATGGCAAAAGACTGATTGATTTCTCTACGGCAAGAAATATGGTAGTAGATTTGGGGAGTAGATTCATAAGGCAACATGGTTATCGCCAGATCATTTGACGAGGAATCAGATAGATCACGTGGTAGTCGATGGAAGGCACGCATCGAGTGTTCTGGACGTACGAGTGATCAGGGGTGCGAACATCGACTCCGATCACTTCCTTACCGCAGTTAAGGTACGCACTAGGCTAAGCATGGCGAAAAACGTACGTAACCAGGCACAACGAAAGCTGGACATCGGTAAACTGCGGACCACAGAGGTAGCGGACGCCTACTGCAACCACCTAACTCAACTGCTGCGGAATGCTCCAACCCCTGATAGTATAACCTCGCAGTGGCAATATATAGCCGACTCCATAGAACGGACTGCGAGAAGCGTACTTGGGTACTCAAAGCCGTCTCAATAAGATGCCTGGTACGATGATGAATGTCGCAATGCCACGAGAGAGACGGATGCTGCATACAGGGCAAAACTGCAGCCAATGGCAACGCGAGCTGTACGTGAACGGCACAGGGAGAAGAGACGACATTCAACTCGTCTTTTTAGAAGAAAAAAGAAGGAGCTGAAGAAGAGGCAGGATGAGTGCACTAAGTTGCTCCGAAGTAGAGGGGAAGCCCAAAAATTCTACAAGAGAGTTAAAGCGAGAATGCGTGGAACAGGGTTGCCCTCCTGCAAGGACAGCGATGGTCAGCTAGTGACGGACCCGGATAGCGTTCTGAAGATATGGAGAGACCACTTTAGAAATTTACTGGATACTGACACCACTCCAGAAGACCCCGCTCCAATCCATGACGATGGTATTAACTGTCCACCTCCGAGCCAGAGCGAGATACGTATGGCCATCTCCCGCCTTAAAAACAACAAAGCTGCTGGAGCCGATGGTTTCCCTGCTGAATTGTTTAAGGCTGGCGGGGAGGAGCTGATTAGGAGCATGCATCAGCTCATGGAGAACATCTGGCAAGAGGAGAGCATGCCCGGGGATTGGAGTCTCAGTCTGTTATGTCCCATATACAAGAAAGGAGATCGTAGTGAATGTAAGAACTATCGTGGAATAAGCCTATTACCAATTGCGTACAAGGTCCTTTCAAGCATATTGTGTGAACGGCTAAAGCCAATTGTAGAAAAACTAATGGGACCATATCAGTGCGGCTTTAGACCTGGCAAATCTACGACGGATCAAATATTCACCTTACGACAAATCCTGGAAAAAACCCATGAAAAGCAGATCGACACCTACCACTTCATTGTCGACTACAAAGCTGCCTTCGACTCTCCGATAAGGAATAGGCTTTATGAGGCCATGTCTGAGTTTGGTATTCCTGCAAAGCTGATTCGACTTTGCAAATGTACCTTAGACAACACCAAATCCTCGGTTAAGATTGGAAAGGATCAGTCTGAACCATTCAACACGGAAAGAGGTCTCAGGCAGGGCGATAGCCTGTCCTGTACACTATTTAATATAGTTATGGAGAAGGTGATGAAAAAGGCTGGTGTCAACATGTCTAGAAAAGGAGTCGGCAAAAATGGGTTTAGCGGTCAACGAGGACAAAACAAAAATAATGATTTCGACGAACAAAGAGTCCTCTCGATGGGGACGCAGCGTCAACGTTGAAAATTATTGTTTTGAGGTAGTAGATGAGTTTACCTACCTCGGATCTTCCGTCAATAAGAAAAATAATGTCAGCCAAGAAATTAAGCGGAGAATAGTGCTAGCCAATAGATGTTTTTACAGACTTCGGCAGCACTTTAGTAATACCAACTTATCTCGGAATACTAAGAAACAGCTTTACCAGGTGCTAATATTACCCGTTCTTTTGTATGCCGCCGAATCATGGGTGCTTACGACAACGGACATACAAAACCTGGGAGTATTCGAGAGAAAAGTACTCCGAAAAATTTATGGACCTATCTGTGTCGACGGCGAGTTTCGCCATCGGATGAACCATGAGCTGTATGAGCTTTACCACGACATCGACGTAGCTAAAAGAGTCAGAATGCAACGGCTACGATGGCTGGGTCATGTTGCCAGGATGGATGTAAATGCTCCAGCGAGAAAGGTGTTTGAAGGCGAACCTGAATGACGGCGCAGAGCAGGGAGACCCAAACTCCGTTGGAAGGACCAAGTGGTAGGCGACGTGCCACAATCTGGTAGGACTAACTGGAGAACACACGCACAAGACCGAAGCGTGTGGAATTCTTTAGTACTTCAGGCCTCAAACTCATGAACCATGTTTGTAAGTTGTAACGGGCCACTTAAGTAAGTAAGTAATGAAATATGGACTCTGAAAAAATGGTAAAAAAAATCGTGTTGGGGTGAAAATATTGGAGTATCCATAAAAAAATGTTTCGATATAATGGGGCCAAATGCTTTCGGGATTTTTTTAGTTTGGGGATATACTTCAAAAATAGCTGGGTACGAAGGTGGCACCAGACGATGACCTTAGAAATGTTGCACTGTGCTATTCAAAGAAAAGTTTTCGGCTCAAACTAAATTAAATTGTTTTGGTGTTGCAAATAAAAAGTCTGTTACACTGGACCATAAATAATGTATTACTTGTTTGGTGGCAATTCGAAAAGAGGACAGCAATAATGCTGCAAATTCCATAGATTATATAGTGCGACTTATATCATATATCATTATGTCATGACTAGTGTTTTTGATTTCCCGCATTTTTCATTTTCCGAGAAATCGGGACTTTTATATCATTTTTCCGGGATCCCGAGAAATCCCGGTCCAAAACAAAAAATAAATAAAAATTTTCTTTTTTATATTAATACAAACAAACAAATATGAAATGAAACATAAAAATAATCTCGTGTTATAGTTTATCCGAAAATTTGTTAATATTTAGACAAGCTATCATCTGTACATGAGCAATATCCTTATAGACTTGGAGTGGTGCACCATGGGATTTTTTGAAATTCGTACATTTAGGGAGAAAAAGGTCTGACAAGTAACAAAAACTGGTAACATTTTCCAGGCCAAACGGCAAAAACTATCATCGGGGAAATGTATATGAGCAATCTTCTTAAAGAACAATAGGGCTGCTAGTAGCGATTTTTCGAAATTCGTACTTTTTGGTGTAAAATAGCCAAAAAGGGATAAAACTGGTACCATTTAGCAATATCCTTATATAATTAGAAAACTGCACGAAGTGATTTTTCGAAATTCGTCTTTTTAGGGATAAAAAAGGACCCAATCTAAACGAATAAAGCTATAATCGCACAAATCCATATCCGAAGGAATTTTTCAAAATTCGTTCATAAATGCTTAAAATGCCCAAAAAGGCGTAAAACATATACCATCATCCAGACCAACGACTAAAGGTAGCATCGCAAAAATCTATATGGGAATGCTTCCTATAGAATTAGAGATCTGTATGAAGAGATTTTTCAAAATTGTTACCCCTTAAAGAAAAACCTAACCAAACAAAGGCTTAAGGTAGAATAGCAAATATGAGGCGGAGTACTAATTTTAGTGAGTTGTTGTGCGCTGCGAATATAAATGCGGATATTGGGGCGAACATTTATTTAATGAAGCAATTGCGCGATATGAAAGAATTTCAAACATTTACCAGGACAAACCCGAAAATGGGTTGAAACTGTTACTATCACCCAGACCAAACGGATAAAGGTGGAATCGCGACAATTAGATTTAATACTTATTTTATAGGGTAATTGCGCAATATGAAGGCATTTTTTGAGATTCGTTCTCCTTGGAAAAGTTTTGTCATCGCTCAGACCAAACACCTAAAGGTACAATCACCCAGAACATTAACAGAGAAAGTTACATGTCAGTCAATTGGCTTTAAAATATTGTTTTAGAATATATGCCTATCAATAAGTAAGTAACCATCAACTCAACATTGTGGATCCATTTTAGCAATTTAATACGTTCGAATTTTTCTCTATATATTAAGCTCATTTGAAAGATAAAAAAACACATCGAGAAAGGGTAATTTTATGGTAAAACTTTGGAACACTTTTTTTTTTTTTTGTATTTTAACTTATTAAACATATTGATATTGACAGATTAAATAAGCATAATGAAATCCCGGTCGCATTCCCAGGATTCCGGGACAAAAAATTGGCAGACATTCCCGGGAATTCTCGGGATAAAAACACTAGTCATTACCCTTAGCTTTTAATTTTCTGGCCGAATTATGTTATATACTTCAATTTCAAAACTGGTTTTAATTTCCCTTGTTTCAACTTTATATGTTGTTTTTAGGAAGAGGAATAACAAAGGTGTATGAACAATCAAAACAAGGAAACAAGGAACAATCGGTATCCGGTTATTATTTCCACAGTAGAAAAAAATACAAGTTTTTAAAGGCATTTTTCCTTTAACCACTTTCTTACCGTCACACATTGGGTTCAAAGGTGCTATTAATTGAGGAAAAGGTGAACGATTGTTTTTATAATTTTTTTTTTTGGAAAGTATATGACTTAACGAGTAAAAAAAAGTATTTTTGAAAATTGGGGATTTTTTTTAGTTTTTTTTTATCAAACATACCTTTTGTGAAAAAACAAGGTACGCAATTTTAAATAAAAAAAATAAAATAAAAAAAAAAATAAAATATTTTGTTTTTGTGTTGTTGATGTTTTTCTTCAACTGCTTGATATTAGTATGGGATAGGAAAATTACGTTCCTTGAAAAACATGAATAACAACCACTTGTTTACCAATGTTTACAAACAAATATGCATTTTACACATGACAAAATTTACTTTCTTAAGAATATAATAAACATTAGAGCTATGTAGTTAAATACTGTCTAAAAGTTTCTTTAAACTTAAAAAAAGTGTAAAAAAATAAAAAAAAGTTTGCAATTTTGTGGCAAAACCAGACAGACGTGGGAGGTTATCTATATAAACGTATATAAAGGTCGAAGATTCTCCTTTGCAATCCAAATTTAGTTTAGAACTAACTAAGTTATCAGCTCATAGCTGAGGATACACCCGCATAACCGGTTTCAAGATAAGTCAGTCAAGATTTTGACGGTGTTAGAATACTCTGGTTTACATATTCATGATGTACTCGATCTATATACCTACACCATGCACTAGGTTATGCCCCAAGTTCCAAATAACTTTAGCACCGTGTAATAAGACCGGATTTCTCATTTAAATTGCATATTAAGCCACAATTATTTTTACTTTTATTCCAATAAAATATTTGAAGCCATCAGAGTATTTTCCGATAAACTTATATACTTAAAAAACGGATTCGAATGCGGACGTATTTTTCTTGAATGTAGAAGCTGACATATGGGCAAGGCCACCGTCAGTAACGTCACGTTCGTATACATATTTTGGTCAATATCTTTACTAAATACTATTATTTCTTCCAACTTGAGAGCGGCATATGAAAGTTCTCGTCATAACTGTTGTTTCATACGAAGACAATTTTGCTGTATCTCGTTTTGTTGTGAAGTTATGACCATTTTAAGCCGTCAGTAACGTCAACGGATTTTGGAAATGTGTTTTAAGGTTACTGAACGTTTGTGTAAAAATTAGCGAATTGAAAAGAGTTTATGTTTATAATTGACCAGTATTTAAAAAAGGAAGGCTAAAAGATTATTTTTATCCAAAAGGTGGGCTTAACTTTTATGTTTTAATCACGTAATCGCCATAAAAGCAGTGTCAGTAACGTCACACAAAAATGTCAGTAACGTCACACGTACGAATTTCGGTAGGATTTTCGGGTCTTTTTTCTCTTGGGTTAATAGAGAGACCCTAAACGACCAAAAAATCATCGTAGAGGAGTTTTAAGATGCAACCTGGGGAGATATTAAGACTAAACCAGTTTCATAAAAAAAATTTTAGGGGCTCGGGCTCGGGCTCGACCTTTAGAGCTGCTTTTTGTATGATAGAGGGTTAGTTAATAAAATTATCTCTTAAATAATGTGTATAGCTTGAGGGTTGAAATTGGTTTTGATCAGTTTTGCATCATGAAAATTTAAATTTTTAATTTCTCCCTACTTTTCAGTTTTAGCGGCTATTTAGTACGAAAAATGTCGAATTAACTTCTGTTGCGTTTGCGAAAATTGTGGCGGTATCCAAAACGGTGTTATTTTTGTTGAACTCTTCTTCGGCAGCTTCCGCAACTAATATTTGCGATTGTGTATATTGGAACGCCTTAACGAATTCCCGTGCACTGTTTACTATGCAGTGACGAGCTTTTTCCTTTTGTACTCGTCGTATTTGTTGCTTTCTTTTAGCTTTTTAACTTAACGCTTGTCTCTTTGTGCACCCGGAATCGAAGTCGAGCAAATAGATACCAAATTGTTAAGCAAAAAAGTAAAAAAAAATAAAATTAAAATAATACGTCAGTAACGTCACACAATCTTTTTTTGCAAAAATCCTTTGCTATGTGCTAATAATGCTTCATTTAAGCATTAATTATGAAAGTACTTCAAAAGTACTCAAAAAAAATCAGCTCATCCAACCTCTTTGCTAATTAGTTAATGCATAAAAAACATTTTATAAAAAATTGTCAGTAACGTCACCATTTATTTGCGGCTGATTACTTTAAGCATTAATTGGTCCAAAACCCAAGCTTTGTTCACAAATTTTCTTGCTAATCAATAGTTTGATTTGTATTCTATCAAAAAAAAGTAATCATCTGTCTAAAGTATATAAAATAACAACAAAATTTACATTTTTCGCCGACATTGGTATATTTTCCAAATACACCTTGCATGTACCACTAATGAAAAGGATGTAAAATGTCAAAGCAGACACAAATTTTGCACTGGCATACATTGCTGCCATATTCTATACATATTAGACATTTGAAATATAAAAAAAATTTTGGACCTTGTGACAGAAAAAAAAATCTATGTGGTTTCATTTTTCGTGGCCTTGCCGATATGCTTTTTATGACAAATTCTTAGAACAAACAATTGGTAACATCTTAACCTCTATTTCATCGAATATTAGAAATGTTTTTTAAAAAAAATCACCAAAAGTATATCTACAAACACAATTTTAACAAACTTTCATAAACATGCACTAAAATACCTAAAGTTCATGGTTCCATCATAAAACCTGTACTTAATGGCTTTAATTTTACTTCGACAGCATACTGTAGAAAAAGTAAGTACCTTTTAAAATTGATTTTGATCATAAGTTATGTAGAATTTTATCTATTTTTACTCGACACAAAGTTTTATTCGAAAATAATAACTTGAAAATATGAATTAATAGCGACTTTGGCTTTGATTAAACCCAATGTGCGTCATGTGAATCGTAGTCCACAAATATTTTTTATCCGATTATAATGCTTTTGTTTCTTTTTATATTATTGAAAATCATTAATGACCAAAAACTTTCGGCGTTGCCAATCGAACACATAAAGCTAAAGGACTGAAAGCAAACGTTTATAATTACAATTTTTTTAAATGTTTTTTAGAGCTAAAGTACGATATGAATCCACACCTCGCCTGAATGACAAATAGGTTGACTTAAAACAGTAACAAAAACAGTAAATATTGGTTTAAAGAAGTGACGTTCTTATCCCCATGCTATCGCCATCGTGTTATATCTCATTGGAAGCGCACAGACTTCAGCATTAAGACACTTTGTCCAATAGATATTTTCTGCACAATAGTAAGTTTTGGGGAAAAAACAAAAAATCTGCTATGTTTATTTTTCCAAAAAATGTTTTATTTTCCTCTTTTACTTATATATCTACAGATACCAAATGAATGTGAGAGAAAAACACTTAAAATTGTATTTGTAACATGAAGTATATCAATATTTTTTCCACTCATCTAACAAGATAAATATCACGGCGCACATTTTTTAAACGTGACACAGTGGTGCCAAAACGGTTAGAACATTCTACGGAAAAAAGTATCCGGATGAAATTGGCAGTAGTTAAAGCTGGGGTGTTTTTAGATGATTTCGATATTTCTACCTCCCTTCTGTTTGGGGTTGGTCCCTTAGGTTGTTTTAGAATATTGAATGTTCAAAAGCAAAGTTCATTTATATGTTATACCAGGTAAATCAAAAAATATTTGAAAAAATAAAAAATTGTATCATTAGCATTGAGCTTAGTTTTTCTTGAACTGTAAAGTTATTCGCATTGGATTTATTGATATTATTACTCCATATCTAAAGTGGGCGGAAAAGTACATTTGTATGGGAGGTACCAGAAGCGTGTGGCTAGACTTCCAATATTTTTCCAAAACTTTATCCTGTTATAACTTAACAAAATGCATAATTTGGCACAATCGTGTCGAGTGTATTGATATTATAACTCCATCTCTAAAGTGGGCGGAGTTTTACATTTGTATGGGAGGTACCAGAAGGGGCGTGGCTAGACTTTAAATTTTTTTTTTTAAAAACCTTTAACCTGTTATAGATTTACTAAACATTGAATTTGGGAACGATCAAATTCGATGTATTGATATTATTACTCGATTTCTAAAGTGGGTGGAATTGTACATTTGTGTGGGAACTACCAGAAGGGGTGTGGTCATGTAGCCCATTTTCAATACCGCAAGTAGTTTTGCGGAAATATTAAATCGTGCAAAATTTTAAAACATTGGTTGCGTCTTTCGAAAGTCTTTCGAACATGGCTCAAACGATTTAAAAAGTCATAATTCGAATTTGGTTCAAAGAAACCTAGGGTCTAAAGTCACTCCTTCTATGTGTTACACTTTTGGGTCGTATCAAATGATATATACCTTCATCCCTTAGGGTGATGGTATAATTACTTATGCTTAACCATTAGGGGCAGCACAACATGTCCTATTATTTTTTCGTAAGTCCACGTTCAATAATCGTGATGTGTTAAATAGTTAAGAATTCTGACCACTAACCAAATTTCATTATCCCCCAGGTGCCCGTTTGGATGTTCTGAGAGAAGGCGAGAACCGATATAGTCCATGTTCATTCCTGAGTCTAACTTTCATAAGCGAACATCATACGCAAAATTTGAAGGAATTCAATTTACTTACAAAATAGATATATATGTAAGATTATGGGGGTGAGTTCCGTTATTTGTATGGGAGGTACCAGAAGGGGTGTGTCAAATAGTTAGTCTCTCTGAGGTTTCGCCTCCTATCACAACATAAATTTATCGACCAATTTTCATAACCACCCCAAGTGTCCGTTTGGAAGTTATTGGAGAAATATTAAATTTCCAAAAATAGGTCATTTTGTATGGGAGGTATGAAGTCAACCTATATAGTCTATATTCATTCCTCGGTCGTTAATTTGACTGCATTCAGTGCACTTACAAAAAAGATATGTATATAAAATTATAAGGGTAAATTTGGTCATTTGTATAAGAGGTACCAGAAGGGGAGTGGCAAAGGTTTCGGTTTTCTTAGGGTTTGTCTACTGTTACAAGATAATTAAACTGACCAAATTCAAACATCCTTCAGTTGTCCGATTGAAGTTATGAAAGAAATATTAATTTTCCAAAAATAGATAATTTTGTATAGGAGGTACCAGAAGGGATGGGGCTATTTTTCATTAATACTGAGAGGCAAATACTATGCTGGAGTTGTTTATATGAGCTGAGAATATTTTATATAAAATTTTAAACTCCCAAAATGGGGGAGCTTGTGTTGGAGATGGGAGTTGTTTTTGTCTTGTCACTTAGAGAGTAAATGTTTGCAAACCAAACTACAGCCTTTAGATTGACTCAGAATTTGACGCTGATCCGTTATAAATAGGTATTGTCATACCTACCACGCCTCCTTATGGGCGTTACAAATGGAATAAAAAAAAACCGAATATACTTTCTGTCCGTGCGTGCGCTTGGTGAATGGTATAAAAAAAAATAACTTATTTTCTGTAAATTGATATTGATAGGTTATTTTCTAAACAGAAAACTGTGGGACATTACAAAAGGCTGTGTTTCTTAACAACTATATATATTTTTCTATATTCCAAAAACTTTTATTTGTCCTGTGATTTGAAGATGAAAAAACTCCAGAATTTAAGAATTCTATCAGTTTTAGTTACTGGAACAGGATATTTTAAAAATTCCAACGATTTAGTTTCGTGAAGTTACATGCAGGCAAGTGTAGAAGAGTTAATATAACTTTGTGATTTTGTTGTTTTTGGGTGAATTAATTCATTACAGCAAATCGTAAATTTTTATATATGCATGCAAAATACTATATAAGCTCCTTGGTAATAACTGTTAGGACATAGAAACTTAAGCCCAGCTCATTTAAATCTATTGAATGCATTTGGAGTGATGGTATACAAGATAGCGATATAGTAGAACAAAATTAAAAAATAATCCACATCAACTTTTTCTATTGGCATATACTAATATCCCTATATGTTTGTTTATATATATATAATAACACTGTTCCACTAAAAAAATAAATTTTTCTGGGTATCTGAATTGTGATTCCTATGGTTATTTATATCATGATTTCAAATATGTTTTCAGATTTATTTCATCAGGCACAGTTTTTTAGTAATTTGGATTGAAATTTAAATCTTTTCACCCTTCTTTATGTTGCATTAAAATACATTTAAAATTTATTTTATCCAACAGAATCTTTTCTTAATACAATAACCGATACTAGTACAGCATAAAACATGATAAAGAAGAAGAACAAATATGTATTTTCTAGTAGTTAATAATGTTATTTCTTTATTTTATGCTGAATATCTTTGCAGTCTCCTAAAATATTCCAGCAGCAGTTAGCGAGCATAGTAGGCATCTATTTTCCTTCGTAACGCTTTTCTTAAGTTAAAATGCCTTTGAGGAACCTTTCACCATATTCATCGGATAAGTTGCTGCAGCATTCATGAAAGAAATCCAAATGAGAAGGCAAAAAATGGAATTTCACGGACATGTTGCATCCCAAGTTTACGTAGAATATTAAAAAGAATAGAAGAACGACAGAATTTTTTTTAAATACAGTAGCCGATACTAGTAGATCTTAAAACATGAAAAATAAGAAGAACAAATATATACTTTCTATTGGTTAACAATAGAAATTTATTTATATAAAAAATTTTACATTCAAGGACATGTTGCATTCCAAGTTTACTTAGAATATTAAGAAGAGCATAAGGTGATTGTAAAATACAAATGAACGATGATTGCAGCCGAACAGGCATGTTGCAACCTGTTTCTACAAAATTTTTCATCGATCGCTTCCATACAAAAACATAATGAAACACAAGAAAAAACCCCTTGTCGAACAGTGTTACCGTATGCTATATACTTTTTATCTTTTTAACACTATAGGCGGGGTGCGAGTGCATAGAGATAACAAAGTTAGAAGGATAAAATTTGATGCCCAGATATTACTCGGTAATACGAATATGAATAAGTAGATGAAATTTAAATTTTGGGTCAGTGGGCGAAGGAGGCTTGACAACAATTTATTTTATCCGTAGTGAAATAAATTTTGGTACACGGTATCACGATAGTACTCTCTAATACAATTATGAATATCCAGACGAAATTGTAATTTCAATGCTGTCAATTTGAACTGTTCGCGAAATAGTAATATCCGTCCACTGATTGAAAATATTTCAAATTTCAATTTCAGTTCCGCCCACTGATCGAAATAAATTTCGTCTGAGTGAGTGTATTGGGAGCACGATTAATGGGAAATGTTTACTATGAAAAAGAGAGAAGACAGTGATTCTAGATCTTCATCTTTGAGCTAATATTTCGTCTGCATATTCACAATTGTATTGGAGAGTACTATCGTGATATCAAATTTGATCTCTCTAGGACTTAAATATAGGTTTGCCACGAGCCCACCGCCCACATATCGAAAATAAAAATTTCGTCTGCAAATTTGAACCTGTGGTGTCGTGTACTATCTTGGTACCAAATTTTATCACTCTAGCTCAAAAAAATGGTTTGACACGCCCACTCCGCCCATTTAATCAAAATTTTACAAAATATATAACCTATTATATTTTCAATACAGAACATTATAGAGCTAAATCTGTAAAGAAATTAAATTTTAAGAGCGTTTTATTGGAATTTTAGATATATTAAAAAAGTGGGCGTAGAAATGGGCGTGGCCAATTTTTTTGATATAAAAAATATTCTCGGCCTATTACGAACATTGTGACAAAAAATTAGTCGAATCAAATCATGCGTTCTCAAGTGATGGCCTTACCAACGAACAACAATTCATTTTCATATATAAGATAATTTCTTAGTATGTCCGGATGTTTGTATGTATGTCCTATTCTTTTCGCAACTTTCTGAAGCCATCTGATGACATAGGAAGCTGAATTTTTCATGCTTAAAGTAATCTTATATATACAAAAATAAAGGTATCTAAATTATTTTTCTAACGCATTTTACATCTTCAAAAAACATTTCAAACTTTTCAAGTTATCGGGGTTTGAAATCTAGGAAAAATTATTTTTCACTTTTAAGACTATCAAAGTGGTCCATACTATAATAAATTTCAACACCAATAATTTTTTTGTCGTGGGATCGGATCCATAAGAAGAGAATTGTTTAGTTGTATGAACAAAAAGCACCAGAAAAAAATAATATAAATTTTTTTTCTCCATAACCTCATTTTTTTGATAAAATCTATTTCAGCGACCCCATACCCCTCTTCAAAAAATCCCGAAAAATTTTCGAAATTCTTTTAGATCACAAGCTTTAATATTCCGCTTCAAGAGTTGCAAAATTTTTTTTGTGAAACGCCCTAATGAATATACATACATTGTATTTATTTTCGATCAACCGGCAAAGTAGGCGTGGCAAACGTGTTTTTAGCGCTAGAGAGATGAAATTTCATATATTCATAGTACTCTGCACTATAGGTATGCATAGGAAAGCGAACATATTATTTCCGATCATTAGGCGGAAGGACCCCGTCTCCTTACTGGCCCACTAAGCCCCTTGTGGAAAATTTTATATTTATACCATCACCCTTAGGGATGAGGGTATATATCATTTAATACGAAAAAAAGTGTAACGCATTGAAGCAGACGAGTTAGACCCCAAGTATCTTAAGACCAAATTCGTTTCAGGACTTTTTAAGACGATTGAGCTATGTCCGTCTGTCTGGCTGGCTGGCAGGCTGGCTGGCTGGTCAGCATGAAAATTTACCAGTATTAATATTTTTCAAAACGAACTTATGGGAAAAGAATGGGCAGAATAGCCCCACCCCTTCTGGTACCTCCCATACAAAATTACCTATTTTTGGATAATTTATATTTCTTTCATAACTTCCCAACGGACGATCGTAGATTATTTAAATTTTGTCAGTTTATTTATCTTGCAAAAGTAGACAAACACTACGAAAACCGAAACCTTTGCCATACCCCTTCTGGTACCTCCCATACAAATGACCTAATTGACCCTCATAGTTTTACATACATATCTTTTTTGTAACTAAACTGAATTCACTCAAATTTTGCATATGATGTTTGCATATGAAAACTGGAGTCAGCAATGAATGTGAACTATATCGGTTCACGCCTTCTGGTACCTCCCATACAAAATGACCTATTATTGCAAATTTAATATTTCTCCCATAACTTCCAAACGGACACTTGGAGAATAATGACAAATGGTCTGTTAATTTATCTTGCGATAGAAAGCAAAACCTCAGAAAACCTTACTATTTGACGCACCCCTTCTGGTACCTCCCATACAAATTCCCGAATTCACCCTCATAGTCATACATACATATCTTTTTCGTAAGTACAATGAATTCAATCAAATTTGGCGTAACTTGTACAGTTATGAAAATTTGAATCAGGAATGAATATGGATTATATCGGATCACCCCTTCTGGTACCTCCCATACAAAATTAACTATTTTTGAAAAATTAATATTTATCCCATAATTTCCAAACGGACACTTGGGGGGTAATTAAAATTGGTCAATTAATTTATCTTGTGATAGGAAGCAAAACCTTACAAAACATAACTATTTGACGCACCCCTTCTGGTACCTCCCATACAAAATACCGAACATACCCCCATAGTTTTAAATACTTATATTTTTGTAAGTACAGTGAATGCAGTCTAATTTTGCGTAAGTTGTACAGTTATGATAATTTGAATCAGAGATGAATATTGATTATACAAAATGACCTTGATTGAAAAATTAATATTTCTCCCATAATTTCTAAACCGGCACTTGGAGGATAATCAAATTTGGTAATTAATTATCTTGTAATAGGAATTATTATTGGGTGATGGTATTTATCAGTCAGTTTACCTGACTGAAATTTCTGTACTGGTTTTTTTATGCTTTAAAGCAACACCAGGCAAACCCAAACATACACACACACAAATAGTATATGTTATTTACTTTGTCAATATATTTTATGTATCATAGTTCTTATTATAACCAAACCACATAATTAAGTTAAGTATTAAATATATATTAAACCAAGGGACAGCAGGGTGACAAACTAATCTGTATATTTCGTTTAAATTGGTCGTGATACGTTTATTTATATAAATTAAATGTTGCATTCGTTATGAGAAAGCTCATGGCAGAAAATAAAATTGGAAAGCTAAAAAACTGCAAACGATATTTTTAGACTGCGTCTATTAATCCACTCTATGTGATTCGTGTACAGTTTCCAAGAAACGTTTAACAGCCGTGTAGCATCAAAAGCAGCGACCTTCAGCTTACACCCATCTTAGCTTTATAAATATATCAAACCAATGCGAATCTTTTTGTTGACGAAATGTTTTCGATAGCGATTGTGTTCTACCCTAGTTAGAAACGTATACAAACTAATTAGGCAACAGCAATCGCTGTTTTCTCATCTCAACTGGGCGGGAAATGTCTAAATGTATTTATGGCTTCTGCAATGCTCAGGTGTTTTTTTTTTTTTTTTTGTTTATAAAATAACTCTAACCTAACTATATGTTAACATATTGTGCATATTTATTTTGAAAATTTTGTACAGCAAAAAAAGAAATTATGAGAGTGGCACATCGTAGGAACGCCCACAATACTATAACGCATGATATAATTGAAAAAGTTTTATTACATTTTCAACGTTTTTTGGTTGTTAATTCTTGGCAAGTCTTCGCCTGAGAAAGGTATTTTTAATAAAAGCACACGGCCAAATGTTAATTTCACTTTCATAAACTCACCTTTTACTTTTGTGTTTTTGTTTTTTTTTTGTTGTTTGTGTAATCAGCGAAGAAATCCACTTGAAGTCTCCTCACGTTTTGTTTTTTTTTTTTTGTTATTTTTTTATACGCTAAGGGGGCCCTTATTCAAATCAGTTGAATACAGCAGAACTTTTTTTATGGCTGTGCAATGCTGACGGCAAAAATTGGTTATTTTTATATTTGGTTATCCATTTAACACAAAAACATTTGTTGTCGGTTAGGTTTTTTGCTTACTTTCATCACTGGTAATATAAAAAAAAAAATATCGCGGGCACAGTTACAACAAAAAGTTGCAATAAAAGAAGGTGATTGGTTGGCAAAATGCACGCGGATGCAGACTCCAAACTCTTAGTATGTTAAAACTGGTCGTCAGCACCATTACCAGAAATGGGTAACTTTTTGCAATGACGTTGTTCTCTCAAAAGCTCACTATGCATTTCACTCCTTTCACTTAATATTTAACTTTCGTCGTTTTACTTAAATCTGCAACTTATTTGTCGATTTTGCAAACTTTTAAGAATTTTGATCCAAATTTTTTAAGCATTTGAACGCTTTTGTTGTGCTATTAATTTTCGTTACGCTCAAAAACCATAAAGTTCAACGGAATTACAAGCACCCACAGTCACATGTGTGCAAACAAACGCATATATGTAATTTCATGCTTTAATCTTTCGTTTTTTTTTCTTTCAATATATTGTATGTATCATCTTTTTTCTATTCCACTTAAAGCATGGCAACTTTCCAAAGATGATCTATCTATAAACGCTAGTGTTAATGAGCCGCCAACAACAAGATTTGTTGTTAAAAGTTGAAATGTAATCGATTGAGAAACTGAAAATTTCGCTAAAAATTAAAATAATTTCAGGTTTTGTCGAAAGAGTGTATCAAAAAACACGACAGACGCACTTCCACATTAACGTTCGTATGTTCCGCTTACCACAACCGTCTTGGGTAAATTGTGTATCTTAACTAACTTCAGCATTGGCGGAGAAAGCCCCGGCTTTAGCAGAGTGGCAGTTGCGACTGACAAAGACGTAACTAACGTAAAAAGTTACACGTACGACCGGCCATCACGTAGTATTAAACTTTGGTTAAGAGCGTGGCTAAGAGAGTGTTTGATTCTCTTAAAAAGAACCGGTTTTATAGAGCTAGCTGTTTGTTGACGACATTGTTAGCCAGTCATAACTCTATTAACTGCATTTTGCAGCACTTGTCATTTCACCCTGACTTTGAAGTAACGTTTGTTGTTAGAAAAGGTAATGAAACTTTAATCGTTTGTTTTGGGCGTAAATAATAGTTTCCGTCTTAAGCCTATTGTTTTGTTTGTCGGCGTTTTTGCTGAAGGTGAGGGTTTTTCAATTAAGCTCATTAAGCTCTGCTCAATTTTGTAATAGAATTAATTGAATAATTTGAGGTGATTCCAAAGCATTGTGTTACTAGTTACTACTGTTTGTTAGTATGAGAGTGTTAGCGGCATGAGAGTGTTAATACGTAATGCGAAATAATAAACGTGTGACTCATTTAATGAAAAATGTGTACATAAATACTAATTAATGGGAAAACTAAATTTGAAAATCTCTTATATACTTACTTTTATATTAGTAGACAATTGCAGCAATTAATAGTGCAGGAAGTAAGTAATAGGAGTATTAAAACGAAATAATATATCTTCACCTAAAATGCAAAATAACGTAATATCACTTTTTAAAGGTTTACAGGAGAATCAAAAATCGAAATTTGCAAGAGAAGAAAAAACGTTACAAAATAAGTATATAATTATAGGCACGATTTTTTCACTGCTTCTCTTAGGACATTCATACCTGTAAAGATTTGTAATTGTTTATGAAATTTTTGCAATAAAATAGTTATTTTTGGACTTAAAAAAATTATGGGAGAAACGTCGACATCCATAAAATAATTAAGTTTGCATGGGAGGTATTAGAAGAAAGTAACCCACTGTAGTTTTTTCCTGTTCCTTAGACAGAATACAGTAAACACTAAAAGCCTGGAGTACGAAGCGAGCAAATTCTACTCAAATTAGGTTGCTCTATCACGATAGCTTTCGGTCAACTGACCTTCCGTGGGGTATTTGTACTCGTACCACTTTGATTGGGGAAAAATATAACTCTACTTAAAAGTAATCTAAAACTTAAGAAGAAAATTTAATTTCCCTATACACCCCATGAACGAGGTATGGGATAGCATGTAGCGTTTTTGTGAATTAAGACGCTATGAATCCTTAGACTCACAACTAACGGCACCTACTTGTTTATCGAAGAATGCTAACGTAACTGTTTGAGAAGCGTTTACTAGACATGCCGATTACCTCGACACTATACAGCAAAGTTGCTGTAGACAACATCGAAGGGACCGCCAATGGAAGAAAAATGTAGATGACTGGGACCAGGAATTGAACTATGGATCTCACGTGTTTTAACCATCATGCCACGACTGGTCCCAAAGTAAAATGCAATTGACTCAAGAACCATTCTTAACGTCGTCAATGGTCAAAATGGTGGCAAGACATGTTAACAGTGGATGATCAATTTTCAAAGAAAATCATCTTCAGTGATGAGGCACATTTTCACCTCAGTGGATTCGTCAATAAGCAGAATTGCCGCATTTGAGCGAATGGTAATTTAAGAGTGTTAGGTGCAGTTTATTTGCTGGCGGCATAACCGGTCGTATTTTTTCCAAAATGAGGCCGGTCAGGCAAATGCTGTGCATGGTGTTTGAGATGATAACGAACTCTTTTTGGCCGAACTCTTGCTTCAACAGGACGGTGCCACTTGTCACACAGCTAACAACAAACTCAATGACCGTGTTATCTCCAGGGTGACGATGTTAATTGGCCACCAAGATCACGTGATTTGACACCGTTGGACTTCTTTCTTTGGGGCTATTTTAAGCCAGCAACAATTCAAGAGCTAAAGGATGAGATAATTTGGCACATTAACGGCATAGAACCTCAATTATGCCTAAGCGTCATCAAAAATTTAGACCATCGGATGGAGGTGTGCCGCCGGTGTCGCGGCGGCCATTTAGCCGATATTTTGCTCCATACATAATTGAAAAAGAAAGGACAATCATTTCCTAAATAACACTAGTTTACAGCCATTATGGTCTTTAGATACCACTATTTGATTATGATAGAGGAAGGGATACTGATTAAGAAAAAAAATTTAAAAAAAAATTTTATGGAGCAAATTTTTTTTAATTTTTTTTTGGATTTTGACCTATATTTTATGTTATAGATGGGGAATCAGGCCAGATGTGATACCAAATTAATTGGAATCAAATAGCCAACAAGAATTATGTCACTTAAACTCAATAAATTGCATAATTTTGCCGTACTGGCTGAATACATTTTAAAAAGCAAAGAGCAAAAAATCTGGATGTCTAGACACGCCCCTTCTGGTACCTCCCATACGTTTGTATCATTCCGCCCACTTTAGCAATGGAGAAATAATATCAATGCACCCAACGCGATCATTTCCAAATTCTGTATTTAGTAAAGCTGAATCAGAATAAAGTTTTGGAGCGATTACAGCCGTAGTTTAAGAGTTGTTAAATAAGCAAGATTGGTCAAAAACTACTCCCACCTCAAATACAAACTGCCCCTTTTTGGGGTCTTTTCCTGCGATTAAAGAGATTTTAAGAGAAATCGAGTTGAAATTTTGTAAGGCACATTCTTTACTCCAAGCACCTCCCATACATAATCCCTCTTTTTGGGGGTGTCCGTCTGTCTGACCCCTCGATTAAGGCTGTAGTTTAGGAGATATCGAGCAGAAATTTGGAAGGTAAACTTTTATCCTTAAAGCGGTTAAGATCGAATATGAGCAAGATCGGACAATAACAACCTTCACCTCCCATACAAACATTCCGTATTGGAGGTGAGACTGTCTGTCTCTCCCCGCTATAACAGCAGTAGCTTAAGTAAGTGAGCAAATTTCTATCCCTCAAACAGATGTTTAGTTCGAAGATAAGCAATATCGGACAAAAAATACTCCATCTCCAATACAAACTGTCTCTTTTTGGGGCGTCCGTCTATCAAGTATTAATGAAGCGATACCAAATTTAATTTCGTTATTTCTTAAACTGCGGCTGTAATCGAGGACAGATAAGTGAAAACCCCCAAAATGTAGGAGTTTTCAAGGAGGTGGGAAATTTTTGTCCGATAGTGGTCAACTTATGACTAATTCGAGTAAACCTTAACAGATCTTTACGAATGACTAATTTTTTGGAAGAATTTTCGCTTATTTCCGTTTTTCCTCGTGTCTTTGCTCAACATCTCGCTTTGCAAATGGCTGCAAAATTGCTATATATGCAGCATATTTTTCCACCGTTGCATTACGCGACATTCCTCATTCATCTAAGGCTTGTTCTTTTGCTGTTTTCTGTAGCCTGGTATGGATTTTCCCGCATGAAGCATGGAATATGCTAAGTGATGTCACTGAACGCTAGGATAATCGGATGCCGGTATATTTTGACGTAGGTTTTGAGCAAGGGCGTTGTAGTAAGCTGGGGATATCTCTGGGTTATGAAGCTGTGTGCAGTCCAATTTTCTTTGCGAATTGTCCCGCCTTACTAAGCAGTGTGCGTATCTTTGCCGCAAGATAATTATCCGAATCGGTGTTAGCACGCTGGAAGCATACTTTCCGTCCATTTGACCGATTTAGTTGCTGTCGCTTTATGTATGGGTTTGTGCTGGAATCTTGTGCTACTTACAACCATGTTTCAAGCCTCTGCCAAATATATTAGCCTCAATCCGTTATCGGTGATGTTTTGGAGGAGGCTGAATATTCTAACAGTGGGACTAAAGACATTTTCTCTTCCTAATTTAGTATTAAAATCTCCCAGAACAATTTTAATGCCGTAGTTAGGGAAGAGGTCATATGTAATGCGAATTGTGTCAATAAGGTAGTTCACTGGTGTGAATTGAGAGACGAGATGGCGTAGTATTTTTCCTACCATGAACCCGCATCAAAATTCGTGCCGGTCGGAGTGACAGCGTCACATATATATAATTTACATAATGCACATGGCTATTTCTTAAATATTAAAAAAAAACAACATAAGGAATGTAATCATTCACATCTTTAACTATACTTCGTACTAATGGCCCTAAATCTTCAAATAATTTGTTCATCTGTACAATATTGAACATTTAGTATTTTTTGCCAAGAAATAAATATATTTTCGGATTCTGTCTGTTATTTAAAATTAACAAGTATGCTAAGCTCTGTATTTATCAGCCAAATCATCTAACTATAACATCTGTATTAGTTCAACTACATCATGATATTTGAATGATTCAGTTCACATGGCCCTACTATACATATATGGCAATAGATAGAAGTCTGCCTAATAATAAAATCAATTTATATTTACTGTAATTTTCTATTTTTGGCGTGACTACATATCTCATTGAATATTTTTACACGCCCTTAAATCGGCAAATGTCAAACTTTTCCTTATTTTAACTAAAGTGATTATATATTAGAAGAAATATAATTTTTCAGGTTATTAGAGCGTTTAACATTATTGACAATAAAAAAATGATGTGTGTGTGAGTCTGCCACACAAAAGGCACAAAAATATTTATTCAACAAAATAAAACTATTTATACAAACTTTAACAAATAACAGTTTATGTTGTGGTCATCGACAATCACCATCATTATTTATTTTGCTATGACAAAAAGCACAAAGATTCCATTCAATTGCTGCTGTAGTTTGACCATTACATACGCATTAACTAGGCCAAGAATCTGTGCGAACAATGGAGAGAGAAACAAGTTACCAATTTGTTTATAAAACCAAACACTTGGCTCAGCGGTAAAGCAACAATACCTTGGGGAAATCAATATAGGTAATTGGCAGCTACCATAAACGAGGGATGGCCGGACATTTAATGAATAGACATATCATGCAGAAACAGTGGCACTAATATAGGTTTTTTTTGTAAAAAGTATAAATTTGTATGCAAAGCCGGGTAACTAATTTCACTGCTAAAACTGCGATGACACAAGTATGTAAAAAAATGGTCGAAGTTTCTAATAGTATTGGGATTCGGGTATTTGTCATTTGATGACGCATTAAAGAAGACGTGTTAAACCCCACATATATTAAGAACAAATTCGTTTAAGGATTTTTTAGGTAGATTGAGCCATATCTAGATGGCTGGCTAGTGGGAAGGATAACTGGAGTAAACATATACTGATCCTTATGAAAATTTTTATATACCAAAAATTGTGATCACTAACATTCGTGAACAGAACATTACATTATAAAATAAAATCAAAATTTTGAAGCTAACTTATAATGTTTTACTATTATTGAAGTTATTTGCAGTTTTAATAAATATTTTATGATAAGAATGCACTTGTATCATCCGTAAATATGTTATAAAAAATTCAAAGAGGTGACCAGATCATTAAAGCAATTTTGCAATCCGTTTAGTCATAAATAATAGTTAGATAAGCTTTGTTTTTGATGGTTTTGTGTGTTATAATTACCATTTTAAAAAAAATTTGAAAAACAAATTGTATAAACTCAGCTACAGGGTATAGGGAATATACATTAATTTTATACGGGAAAAAGTTACGCCCACTAAAGCATACAACTGCGACCCCCGACTTCTTTAGGAAATAAAAGTTTTGGGGCTTTTTAATACAATAAAGCTATGTCCGGCTCGGTAAATGTTTAAGACGATAGCTGGAGTAATTATTAATCAATTTCAATACGAATTTACCAGTGGCATAAGAATCACTAGTCGCGGAATTGGTTGGAAAATGGGCGAAATAACCCCCTCAAGTACCTCTCATACAAAATCACCTATTTCGCTAAAACCAATATCCTGTCACAACTTCATGTTAGAGGGCTCTACGAATCTAAAACTTGGCTGGTACTTTTATTTTATAGCGTGTAGTATATACTGCAATAATGCGACCGGTTGCCCCGCCCCTTCTGGTAGCACCCATAGAAATTAGCATAACCTTTTATACAGTCAAACCCCCATTTTTTGCTCTGATGTTAACAAAACTTTGCACATCTTAGTTTTTTTACACTATTATAATGTGGTAACAAAACTAAGCATATCGGTTCAGATTTAGACATAGCTCATATATATCGTCGCTCGCATGACCAACTAACGGAACTGACATTAACAAAATTTTACAGGAGAGCAGTTTTAATATTTTTGACCCTTTATTCCATTGTCCCTGTCGAAAGGTATGCATGATATTTTCAGTCTGCTTTTCTAATTATGTACTCTGACTTCTACTCTTCAATATTATTATGGCAAAATTGTATTATATTGGATTTTAATGCGATTTTTTGATTCCAATGCAGATACGTTACCTTTGTGAAATTTTTTTTGCCTAGTTGCAGATACTTTTTTTTATTTAAAAAAAAACAGGATTTTGAATTGAATTTTTTTTAATCTTTATTGGACTATAGATATGAAATACAAAAATAAAAAAATTTAATGGAAAAAATATTTGTAATTAATGAGGAAGGGATTTATAAAAATGTGTATGTTTAGATAACTTGATTACTGGCGTATCTCCAGTAGTAAGCGATACTAAATCTTCGTATTTATTTTGAGGTATTTTAGGAGTCGTGTTTAATTTTGAAATCTCTCCCTTCAATAAACTGACAACATGGCGTTTTAGAGTCAAGGATCTATAATTTTTGTCTGTATGTTTATTTTTAAAAAACAATTTGAAAGGTTCTCTTTTTCTACTCTGTACTCAACCATTTCGGTCCAGTTTATTGGTTCTCCTGAGTCGTCTTTTCGAATGGATAAAAGTTTAAGATCGGTCGACAATTTCTTGAAATTTAAAAAATCAGAATAATCCATGATAACTACATCGTATGGCTTCTTTATCCGCGCCAGCCTGAATATTGGGTTTAGTTGACTTGGAACATGAACATCACCACTTTTCTTTAAGGCGTAGGAGATAGCGCTGTGGGCAGAATCTCCTTCGTTTTGTCCATGGCAAGGAACCGATATTCTTATCTCTATTTCTTCAATATTAGTTGAGTTGTTTACTATATATAGTAAAGTAGCAACTGTCACTGAATTTTTGTTCTGACCACTACATCCGTCGGCAAACAGATAAGCTTTTTTACAGCCATTATTGTCATACTTCTGAAGAAAATGATAAACAGCAGTAGACACTTCAGATGCGCCTCGTTTGCTAATTCCTTCGTGCCACGTGTAGCAAGAACAATCACCAGATGCAATATTATATAATGTCAAATTATATACAGAAAGGCGTCTCTTATAAAATACAGCATTGTCGTTTGAAATTGGAAGACTTATGACTTGCTGCATGTCAAAAGTTGCGCACTGGATTGTGGGGTCTATTTTAGCGGCTTTTTTTCATCCATTTCTAATTAGTCGAAATTTGTTTTTTTCCTCAGCGTGTATTTCAAACCGTTTGCTTAAATTATTTTTGACTTCTTCAGTTCCTTTATGATAACTCATACATAGTCCACACTGATCTTTTTTGGGCCGATGGAATGACAAATTTTTTGTTTGAAATATCTTTCGATAAGTCGAAAGGCTGGCAACAGCGCCCTCTTCAATTTCCTTTGTAAACAAACTATACATTTTTTTATTGTCAGATCGCCGTTAAGGTACTCTCGAGTCGAGTTGTTACGGCAATAATGAGACTCCACTCGTGGAAATCTATCAATATGGCTTTCCACTTAATGAGTTATAAGTCGATCTCTTTCGATGTAATTTTGACGACGACCTCCTCGTTTATCTTTGTCTACAACTCCTGTTGAGGTAATTTTAGACATCGCTGTCCTGACTACTTGTTCGGAAACTGCTAGTGTATTTAGGAAAAAAAAATTGACACACTTGTTTAGGTACGCCATTTAATGGAAGGTAATATTTCTGACTATTTTTTCTTCTTGTGAGCGGTGTCTTACGTTTTGTTGAATTTTTTTCAATATACCGTACAATATATTCCCTTTGGAATTACACTGATCCCAATGCCCAAAAGTCATTAATTATTAAATGACGAGTTTGTTCGGAAAAACAAAAACAGCTGCGGCTTTTCTATTTACAAAGTTATATTTTGCACGTAGGACCCAGTATTCGTTTAGGTATTGTTTTGTTATGAATTCGGGTCTGATATTCCTTTCCAGAGTTCTTAAAATTTTGTGCCACTTTCTTTTTGTTAAATTTTGTAGCTTTATGTTTTTGAGCATGAGATTCACCACCTTCTACTTCATACATTTCAGGAAAATCATCAGACGTTTCTATGGAGTGCGAAGTTCCTGGTAAGGGATCATAATGCGTTTCACATGTTATATTTATGGTAAAATGATTAGAGCAGAGCAAACAACCACATTTAAAGCAAGAACTCATAACAATTTTTCTGCCATGTTTAAGACCTTCACTAAGGAAATTCTACATTTGTTTTTGATTTAACAAAATATTTGTACACTTCTACTTACCTTTTATTATGCCACTAATCCTTTTGATAATAACACTTAAAAGATTTTTTAACTACACGTGTACCAATGAACATAACAATTGATGAGGATCGCACGACATTATAACGGTAAAAATTATGGCACATAATTGCAGTAACATGTGTTTTTGTTCTTCTTCTTCCTTTTGAAATAATTTGGCAGTCACTGCTGATATGGCGTTAGTGAAGTTAACGAGAGAGAGCCAACGAGATGATATATATAAAAGCTGCTGGTTATGCATGACTGTACCTGATGTTATAGAGCATTTCCGAACATTTCTTATTGGCTCAGAATCACTACCTGATTCGATTTAAGCATGTCCGTCCGTCCGTCTATATTATAGTCGGCCACGCCCGACTTTAGCCTTTCCTTACTTGTTTTATAAGAATACTGTAGTTTTGCATGCATTTTGTTGGCATATTAAATAATAACTTGCAATAATATTGGAAAATTTCTTTATAAAGTATAGCAGTAGGTATTAAATTGCAGTTACGTTAGTTAGTGAAAATTTTTTTTGGTCCATCTGCAGGTACGTTGAAAATGTTATGGCGTTTTCTGAGATAACGGTACTATATACAATCACATAATTTACACACAAGATGCGACATGCCTAAAGAAGTCCCATAGTGGTCCTAACTCAATTTCGGAAAAAATTTCAGTTCCGTTAGTTGGTCATGCGAGCGACGATATGTGTGTTTCACGATATTTGTTTTTTTACAGAGGTAGTGAAGTTTGATTATAATTATAAAGGATAAATGAATACTTAAAAAACAAGTCCTGCATATCGTTAGAAAGGGAATAACATAAAGTTTATTAATTTATAGAAAATAAGTAAAAACTAATTTTATTTTGGGCATTATTCTGAGTAAAATTTAAAATTTCATCAAAAAGTAATTTTTGAAGAAATAATATCTTATATTAAAAATTGCGTTAAATTCAAACGGACTGGAATATCTGTGCGAAATTTTGGATTAATGTGCATATAGTTGTCCTTAAAAAACGTAAAACAAAATGTTGCCATATCTTACAAGAAAATACCCAAATTCCTAAAACGGGGAAAATATGTTCAAATATTTCGAATTTTTTTACTTAAATGGCCACACAGTCTTTGTTTATGGCAGGGATGTTGAAATACGTTACGGTCAACTAGTCCAAATATGTGGTAAAAAAAATAAAATAAGCTTTCTCGTTAACGCTTTGCGATTTGAGAATTTTTAAGAACAATTTTTTTTCACAAAAACAATTTCTATTTAATTTTTTAACAAAGTTCTCCCCCATGGTCATCCGAACATTTAAAACAACTAAAGAATGCTAAGACTCGTTTGTTTAGGAAGTATAAAAAGTCGGGTAGCATTTGCGATTATAGCAGATATTCCAGAGCTAGATGTGAATATGATGCTAAATCTAGGATGTGCTATTCTACATATTTGAACAGAATTGCACACAATTTCAGGAATAACCCTTAAAACTTTTATAGATTTGTGAACGTTTAACGTTACTCCTCCCCAATTCCCACAAGAGTCGTGATGAATAATGTTGAATGTACAGCCAAGTCAATTGCAAATTGTTTTGCGGACTTTTTTTTCGTCGGTTTACTACAATACTTCAATCCCTGAAAACTATAATTATCCATATCGAATCTACTCTAAAGATCCTTTCAGTGTCCCTTATTTTGAACACATGTGGGTGCATGAAAATTTATTGACTTTGACGGCAACAAATACCTTTGGTCCCGATGGTATTCCATTTCCCTGTTGGGAAGTAACAGACTATCCCACGATGTCGAAAAAACCCACCACTGCTGACTTGTCTGACTTTAATATCCCAAGATTGCGAGATCAATAACTTTTCACCTTTATAACAATTTTTTTTATCAAAAATCCAGAGACCGTAGGTTATGTTAGGTTAATTCGGCAGCCACGTTGAACACAGCTCACTTGGGTCCTAGTATGAGTCCCGTTGTGATACCATATTATGGTTTCCGCACCAAATGTTCCTATTCTAATCGGCCAACGTCGCTGTCAAGCCATTTCGTTGCCCTTATGAAGGCATGGATGTTCCGCATATCGCCTACTGATAGACAGGTATTGCCTAAAAGTGTCCGATGGCCAAGTTTTTCGTATCGCAGGTCACCTAAAGCAGGGCAGTGACATAGAAGATGCTCCGTGGTCTCCTCTTCTTCTTCATCATTGCAGCTTCTACAAAAATCGTTGTAGGGTAGTTTCAGCCTCTTAGCGTGTTTACCAACCGGCCAATGACCAGTTATCACAGCTATGATGTTCCTCAAGTGGACTCTGGATAAGTTTAGCACAAATCGTGTTTAGGGCATTATCATTATCATCATAGTAGGACCTATCCGGGATGTTCCTTATAAAACCCGGATCGAATAAAGGTTCAGGTATGGTGTAATCCGTATTGCAGATCACATTAATTAGGTTCAGGATTTTGGCATGGCCATAGTTCCTGTGCATCCATGCTTTTGTGGCGTCTAAACGCATTGCGGTATTCGCTGCTATCCTCCTCGCCTCAATGTCCGGTGGTAACCAGTTTAGGATCGTGAAAAGTGCCTTAGTTGGAGTGGTTCTAAGTGCGCCTGTTATCATGATCGCCACCAATCTCATAATGCGTTCGAATTTCAGCCTTTGGGACGCTTTATCTAGCGCCGGGCACCAGACTGCTGATCCGTAGAATAAGATGGGTTTAATAACTGATTCGTATAACCAGTTTAAGTTCTTGGGGCTAATTCCCCAATTGAGGCCGATTGCCCTTTTGCAGCAGTATAGAACCGTTGCCGCTTTGCTAATCCTGGTCTGAGTGTTCAAATTCAATTCAGTTTACTGTCCAATGTTAGCCCGAGGTATTTGGCACTATCGGAGAGTGTAAGTGCGACTCCATTTAATCTTGGTTTGGCAAATTGAGGGATTTTGTATCTCCGTGTGAATAGCACCAGTTCTGTTTTACTCGGATTTACACCCAGTCCACATTCATGACACCATTTCACAAGAAGTTTCAGTGCAGATTCCAGTAGCTCAGAGAGTAGTTTTGGATCCTTACCTGTAACTATTAGTGCCACGTCATCCGCATATGCGACGGTTGTGCAGCAAGTTTGTTCCAACTTTCTCAGGAGAGTGTTGATGTTAAGATTCCATAGTAGTGGAGAGAGTACTCCAGAGACCGTAACTTTTATTTATAAAAGTCCCCCTTTAAGAGTTATTTTCATATTTTAATTACATCTCTCCGAAGATAAGACTTATTTTTGATTTCTATTTTAAAAGTCCCACAATAATAATTACACAATGCAACAAATTTTTGATCCCGTTTTCTAAATAGTTGATCCTTATGTACAATTTCATGCTGAATTTAAATCTGCTCTAAGATATGTGAAAAGTAGAACGGTTTTAGAGATATGGTCAAATTCTCATTTTTAGTGGGTAGAAAAAAGATAGGTCTACTAAAATGTCATTTTCTCTTGTTTCAGTTCACCGATGTTTGCAAACTGCGACGAAAATAATAAAAACGAAATAATTTTATCATAAACGACGAAGTTATGGCACTTCAAAGTTACATTTTTTTTAAAAAAATTATGATTTTTCAAGTTTTCGCTGCCTTTAATTAAGTTTTTTTTCGTGTTTCCAAAAGTTTTTTCCGTGTTTCCGTAAAAATTGCTCCGGTTTCAGGCAATTACCTGATAGAATAATATCTTAAAAAAATTATTTGCCCTTGGTCATCAAATACCTCTCCTTGACAGTAGTAGTAATTGTTGTATTGCTTGCCCTCCAAATCATAACTCTACGTTTTTTGTTCAACAAGTGGTTTGGAAAAATATAAGTCATTGATTGATTTTTATTTTTGTTTGGCAAAAAAAGACTGACTCACTTCGTAATTTTTATTTCAAAAAGTTTTCAATAACTCTTATTCAAAGACTCAAAAAATAAAAATCAAAAATAACTCTTATTTATTGAGGGATACAATATAAATCAAAAATAACTCTCATTTGATGAGCGATATAATATTAATCAAAAATAAGTGTTATTTGGGACTTTAATCATAAAAATCACAAAATAAAAGTTTATTTCGAAATTCTATAGAGGGAGTAAAAACCAATGTATTGGCGTATTTAAATAATTTTAGCACATTTCCATCACAGTGATTTTTTTAGTTGTAAAATCAATCAATAACAGATATTTTGGTCGCTGCAAAAATCATACAAAATTTTTCAGAGATTAATTCAAGTCTACAAAAAGTAATGAGATGAAATGAGAAATAACAATTCAAAATTATAACAAACTAGTCAGGCGGTTATCTTCGGCTATGCCGAAGCTCAGATACCCTTCACCATTTGTAAAAATGGTGGTAAAACTGGTTATTTGCACTACAACTATATTTTATTGAACTTTGTAGCACAAAACATGGGTGTTGTTGAGAAGTGGACGTTACTTTTAGCTTCACACATCCATTTTGTCAGTAATTTAGTATCGATTTTAATCGATTTACCGATAAGTTTATGACTTGGAGCTTATTTTTATGAATTTTGTAACTCCGCAAAAATGGGAAGTAGTGTGGGAAGTGGGAGTAGTTTAAATTCGATCCTGCTTATCTTAAAACTTAACCTCTGCTTCTGGACAGAAGCTTACATACCAAATTTCAGCCCGAAAGCTCATAAACAGACCGACACCCCCAAAAAGGGGGAGTTTGTATGGAAGGTGGGAGAAGTATTCGTCCGATATGGCTCATCTTAGAACTTAAACTCCACTTTGAGGATTAAAGCTTGCATTCAGCTCGATATCTCTTAAACTGCGGCTGCAATCGCGGGGACAGACAGACAGACGGACGGACAGACTGTATCCTTTAAATCGACTCAGATGTCGATGTTGATCAATTATATATATATAATATTTTGTCATACCTACCACGATTCCTTATGGGCGTTACAAATGGAAGAACAAAATTAATATACCCTTCACTTCGTTCATCCGCATGGTGAAGGGTATAAAAATAATTTGTTCTTTGTGAACGAGTGAAAATTATTTAAGTTTTTTATTCCTAAGAATAAGGCCACCAACAGCAACTTGGAGATTGTTAAATGTATCACGCTCATCATCCGTATCACCTTAAAGACCGTTGACAATCAATCCATCAAGACGCGACCGTTGATTTGTATTTGTATGTATGTATTTATTTGGATACTATCAATGGACTTTTGTAAGGCATCTGGCGCCACAATGATAAGGAAATCGTTTTCATTGATGTCGTAAGTGACACCCACTTCTCCTGTACCTCCCACAACTTTGCAAGAATCGTAGGAACACCCACATCTGTTTGATATAATGGCTATCTAACTATGTTACATATATCTATTTAAAAATAATATAATACGTATGATTACACCGTGCAACAGTGGTTTTCACGTATATACGGTCTTCATCAAGTGTGAAAAAAAAATTAAAATTGTTGCAGGGTGTTATATGTAGCATAGTAAAACAATTAAATAACATTAATTAACAATACACATTTTAATAAATCATTCAGAAAGGATCTTCTCCTTAATTGGCAGTAGCCACAGAAATGCATCTATCAGTAGCCGCACGTAGAAGAGAATTCCAAGCGCTTCGGTCTTTTGCGCTCCGTATATAGTAAGCTACACTTTTGCACCTAGTGTTGATAACGGCTCTTTCACCTGGTCCATTCAACGAAGTTTTGGTCGCCTCCTCCTGCGCCGCCTATCGAGATTAGTGAAGAAAACCTTTCGAGCTGGAACATTTTCATCCATATCGTTGTACATCTGACTGAAAAAGCATGAAAAATCCTTGAAATAAGCACGATAGATTTTATATTCAGCATTTATTACTTTTGTATTTATTGAAAAACAAACAAAAAACAATTCTACTTCTATTAAAAAGGTAATTAAAAACAATAAGAAAATTAACAAAATTCTTCAGTCGGGTATTCATACAAAGTAAGTAATTTTCAAACCAAAAAAAAACATGTTTTCAAGGTAAAATTTTAACGCTGGTTTGTTAAAAAATTTCCATATATAGAAAAAAGACGTCCCACGTCACACGATGAAACGGAAGCGCATTTAAGAAGTGTTAATTCAGCACACGAATACCTTCCGATAAACGCACTTGTTGTTTTGGAATTTTTAAAAATAGTATCGTTGATTTTAGTGATTTCCACAAAGCCAGGATTTCGCGCAAGTACATGACGGCCGTACTTTTTTTCAATAATTTTTATCAGATAGTTTTTCTATAGCATGTTGAATTGATTGTATTGTTTCCAAGCTTTCATGCACTTAAAGTTAGTTTTTATGAAGAACAAGTCGGATTTCAAATTTTCATTAGAAAGAACCTCTTTGCAATGCTTCATTCTTAAACTCTTCCTCTTTGTCTTTCAAATTATTTAAATAAGGGCAAAAACAGCATAAAAAAGCACAAACTATTTAAATAAGCAAGATCGCTTGAAATCGTTAAATTAAACAGCATCAGCAATATTCAGCATATGCTGAAAATTGGTCGCCCTAGTCATTACCCAAGATTTTGCGCTGTAGAGCAAGACAGGTAGGATCATAGTCTGGTAGAGTTGGATCTTTGTTCTTCGAAAGAGCGCTTTGTCATTAAATCGATTGCTTAACGCATAGTAGCAGCGGTTTGCGATCAATACTCGTCTATTTATTTCCAGGCTGACATTATTATTTTTGTTTATGGCGGAGCCAAAGTAGACAAAATCGTCTACCACTTCAAAGTTATAGTTGCCAACGTTCACGCAGCATCCCAGACGAGTGGACTCTTTGTTCGTTGAACATCCCGCAATCTACGGCCAATGATACATATCTACATCATCGACATACGAAAGCAACATGTGACTTTTGTTGAAGATGGTACAATTCCTGTTTACTGCTGCCTTCCACATGATCATCTTCATTACGAAGTTAAAGAGATCGCATGACAGACTATCGCCTTATCTAAAGTCTCGCTTGGTACAAAATGGCTCTGTCAGATTTTTGCTCATTTACACCGACGACTTCATGTCAGTTAGTGTCATTCCTCAAAGTCGTATTAGCTTCGTGGGGATACCAAACTTAGCAATAGTAACCAACAATTTCTATCATATCGGACTGTCGAATGCAGCTTTGTAGTCGATGAACAGATGGTAGGTGTCGATCCGCATTACTTGGGTCTTCTCCAGGATTTGTCGTAGTGTGAATATCTGGTCGGTGATGGATTTACCAGGTCTAAAGCCACACAGATAAGGTCCAATTAGGTTCGCCAGAATAGGCTTTAGCCTTTCACATAACACACTCTTAAGCATGGGATATTTTATGAGCTGGTGCATGCAAGGTATAAAGGATAGAAAGGATAGGTATAAATTTTATCCAACATATTTTTACTTAGTCGACAACAAAAACACAAGTTAGTGATTTTGACATTTGTGTTCGCATAGATGACAGCAAAAATAATAAGTGTGTCTAGTTTTTGTTTTAAGTATCTAACATTTTCTTTTGCATAGATTTTCTTTCGACTTGTCATTCTGATGTGTGTTAGTGGGTCGAAAATCAGCTGCATGTCCCATAAGATGTAAGCCAACGAAAACGTTCGACACCGTGGGGGAGGCTGTAAGTGTATAACGAAAACAACAACAACATAAACTCAAAGAACTTGAAAAACCGCAAAAGAAAGACACACATATTGTAAGTGAGAAATTAGTATTAAAAACACGCACTGCGACAACCAAAGAAGATTAACATAATACAACAATAACAATTCGAACAATGTAAGGTAGTCGAACGACGTTCTTGGAAAGTAATTGGAATCTTTGATTTGTTCCTCTTTTTATATCTGTGCTATTCTATTGAAGCAATGTTAACATTTCTGTTTAAAAAGTGAAACCAGCGCAGAAGTTCAAAGAACTTTTGATGTTCATATGAAAACAAAAATTATCAAAAGGGACTCAAATAATAACATTTATTGTCTGTTTTTTTTTTGTGGAAGCTTTATTATTAGAGAGAGCTTTATTATGCGAATGAATAGAAGTATTATCACCGTCTTTAGCCATTTCTATAGGTTTATTTTTAAGAGGGAGTAGTTGTTGTAAGTCCATCTTAAAGTAACAGTGATTACAAACAACACAGTAAGATTCAATTCATTGTTGTTGTTTTTTTTGTTGTAGAAATCTCGATCAACTAAAAGAGCAACAAATTCATCTATGAGTAACCGCACTTAGAAAAGAATTCCATGGGCTTCGGTCTTTCGCGCTCCGTACACAGTTAGTCACACTAAGTTTAGATAACAGCTCTTTCACCTGGCCCATCAAACGAAGTATTGGTCGTCCCCTCCTGCGCCGCCCATCGTGTTTATTGACGAAGACCTTTCGAGCTGGAACATTTTCATCCATTCGTACAACGCGCTTGACTACGTCGATGCCGCTGTACATACAGCTTGTGCTTTATTCGACGCCGAAACTCGACGTTGACGATGATGGTTCCAAATATTTTGCAAGGTATTTTTCCCTCGGAGACTCCCAAAATTTATTGATCTACTTGTGGGTTTACCCATGATTCAGCACTGTAGAGCAAGACAGGTAAATCAGACTCATTAAATCGCTTGCTTAGCGCACAATAGTAGCGGTTTGCGATCAGTACTCACCTCTTGATTCCAGGCTGACACTATTAGTTTTGTTTATGGCGGAGCCAAGGTGGATAAAATCATATACCACTTCAAAATTATAGTTCTCAAAGTTCACGCAGCGTCCCAGACGAGTAGACTCTGGTTCGTTGAAGCAAATAACATGATTTTGTCTTCATTAATCACGATAACCACTTCAGCCAACTGCATTTCAATGCTCGAAAAGGTCGCAGTAACATCCTGCAATCCACGGCCAGTGATATTTAAATCATCGGCAAACTTGAGCAGCAATTCACGCCTACCTTGTGAAAAATATGACTAAATTCTATTTACTTAAACAAATGATATGCATACATAACTAAGAGGCAATTTCGGTAAATTGTATGGTTGGTAACAGAAGGGCAGTGTCAAATCGTTCTGTCTTCTAAGGTAAATAAACTGGCCGAATTTAAATACTATCCAGTTGTCCGTTTTAAAGTTATGGGCAAATATCAATTTTGAAAAAAAAAATTTGATTTTTGTATGGGAGATACCGGAAGGGGTCAGTCGAAATAGGTCACATTCATTCAGAAGTCAGATTGTCATCAGCGTACATTGAACCAAAATTTTACAGAATTCAGTGTACTTAAAAATAAAAGTGTGTTTCATTTAATATTCTGTCAGATCGAGATTCTGGTATAGTTTCTCATTCAAAAGTTACTTGAAAAACAAAAATTAAAAAAGAATACCAATTTGTATGCAAAAAATATTTCGCATCCGAGCGAAATATTTTTACATCACGCTGATTTGTGTACACGCCCCGACGGAAGATAAAGACGATGAGATTAAAGATGCATTTTACGAGCGCCTAGAGGAAACATACGACCGCTGCCCTGGCCACGACATTAAAATTGTTCTGGGAGACTTTAATGCAAAAATAGGAAGGGAAGATGTTCTTGGTCCATCGATCGGTAAATTCAGCCTGCATACCGACACGTCAGACAACGGGTTTAGGCTGGTTAGCTTCGCAGCGGGAAGGAACATGGTAGTTAGTGGCACCAGATTCCAGCACAAAGATATCCACAAGGCAACTTGGCTATCCCCCGATCAAAACACCAAAAATCAAATTGATCATGTGGTAATTGATGGCAGGCATGCATCTAGTGTCATGGACGTACGTGTGATCCGTGGTGCTAATATTGGCTCGGATCATTACCTTGTTGCAGCCAAGGTTCGCACAAGATTGAGCAGAGGGAAAAACGCACGTAACCAAACACAAAGAAAGCTGGACATCGCGAAGCTGCAAACCCCAGAGATAGCTACTGCCTACTCCGACCAACTCTCCCAACTTTTACGACACAACGCCTCTACTTCTGACGTTCCCGATACACAGTGGCAGCATATTGCGCATTCCATGGCAACCGCCGCAACAACCGTGCTAGGATATGAAAAGCGGCGCTCAGACGAATCCTGGTACGATGAAGAATGTCGCATAGCGTCTGAGGAACAGGATGCTGCTTACATGGCAACGCTACAGCCAATTGTAACCCGTGCTGTTAGGGAACGGCATAAGGAGAAAGTAAAACGGGCGAGACAGCTATTTAGGCGAAAAAAACGTCAGATGAAGGAACGGGAGAGCGAGGATATAGAGCGATACAGGGATAGAGGTGAGGCCCGAAAATTTTACCAGAAAGTAAGAGCAAATGGATACGGTAATGGCCTCCCCACCTGTAAGGACAGTGATGGAAATCTGGTCACGGATACGCAGAGTGTGCTGCACATATGGAGAGAACACTTCCAGCAACTGCTGGTTCCAGAAGGCAGCGCACGTGAAGTTATCACGCCAATTGTCGACGACGGCTTAGATTGCCCACCACCAAGTCAAGCCGAGGTAAGAAGAGCAATATAGCGGCTGAAAAACAACAAAGCAGCCGGTGCCGACGGTCTGCCCGCAGAGCTCTTCAAGTCCGGTGGCGAGGAGTTGATAACGAGCATGCACCAGCTCCTGCGCACGGTTTGGCTTAAAGAATGCATGCCCGACGATTGGAATGTAAGCGTATTATGTCCTGTGCTGAAAAAAGTTGATCCAAGTGTGTGCTCCAACTACCGCGGGATCAGCCTTTTACCCATCGCATATAAGGTCCTGTCGAGTGTGCTATGTGAAAGACTAAAGCCAGTGTTATCCAACCTGATCGGGCCTTATCAGTGTGGCTTTAGACCTGGAAAATCAACAACTGACCAGATTTTCACACTTCGGCAAATCCTGGAAAAGACCCAAGAGAAACAGATCGACACGTACCATCTTTTTGTCGACTATAAAGCTGCCTTCGACAGCCCGATACGGCAGAAATTACTTGAAGCCATGGCTGAGTTTGGTATTCCAGCGAAGCTGATACGTCTTTGCGGAATGACGCTGACTGACACGAAGTCTTCAGTGAAGATTGGCAAGGACCTTACGGAGCCATTCTATACCAGACGAGGCCTAAAACAAGGCGACGGCCTATCGTGCGATCTCTTCAACATTGTGATGGAGATGATAATGAGAAAAGCTGCAGTAAACACGAGTGGCACTATATTCAACAAAAGCCACATGCTACTCGCGTACGCTGATGACGTAGACATCATCGGTCGAAAACTGCGGGATGTGACTGCAGCCTTCTCAGGTATTCGGAAGGAATCAGCGAAAATGGGCCTAACGGTGAACGAGGACAAAACGAAGTTATTAGTTTCAACGAGCAAAGAATCTACTCGTTTGGGAAACTGCGTGAACGTTGACAACTATAATTTCGAGGTGGTAGATAATTTTGTCTACCTAGGCTCCGCCATCAACAAAGAAAATAATGTCAGCCTAGAAATCCGGAGAAGAATCCTGCTTGCAAATAAATGCTACTACGGACTAAGCAAGCGATTCAATGACAGAGCCCTCTCTCGACGAACAAAACTCCAGCTATACCAGATACTGGTTCTACCTGTCTTAATGTATGGCTCAGAATCCTGGGTTATGACACAAGCGGATGAATCGGTTCTGGCGGTATTCGAGAGAAAAATACTCCGTAAAATATATGGGCCCATCATCGTTAACGGAGAGTATCGGCGTCGTATGAATCATGAGCTGTACGAGCTGTACACTGACATTGACGTGGTCAAACGCATTAAGGTGCAACGGTTGCGTTGGCTAGGTCATGTTGTACGCATGAACGAAAATGCTCCAGCTCGAAAAGTCTTCGACAATGAACTCGATGGACGGTGCAGAAGAGGGCGACCTAAACTCCGTTGGAAAGACCAGGTTACTGAGAACCTTACAGAACTCGGTGTGACTAACTGGAGAAGAAGCGCAGAAGATCGAGGCGCTTATAATAATTTTCTACGTGCGGTATATAATCCACTGGGATTGCATAGAAGTACCAGCTAAGTAAGTAAGTAAGTATAACAGGACAACGTTTTAGAGAAATAATCTGGAAGTCTAGAAACGCCCCTTCTGGTACATCACTTATGGTACCTCACATACAAATGTACCACTTCGCCCACGTGCAAAAATTTTGTATTTAGTAAAGTTCAACTAGGAAAAAGTTTTGGAGAAGAAATCTGGAAGTCTAGCGACGATGGAGTAATAATATCAATACACTCTGAAAGTCTAGACACGCCCCTTCTGGTACTTCCCATACAAATGTACCACTCCGCCGACTTTAGAAGTCGAGTAATAATATCAGTATAATAGAACATTTTTTGTTGTTCTGAGGGTGATGGTATATGTAAGTCGGGTTGCCCGACTGAAACTTTTTTACTGGTTCTTAGATGCATATGTTACCGATTCAATATTTGCTTATACGCTTATATCGTAATATCGTATATCGTTTTAAAAATTTCAAGAAGCAGTTTAAAGTAAAAATTCTCCAAAATAATCGGGATTTAACCTGATTTTTCTTGGGTTTTATTTTCTTACAGATTGTTAGGAAACTGTTTCTTTTATTTACTTCCTAAGATTTTTTTTAATGTACATAACTAAGTTTTGTCCTTACTTGAGTTAGGCTGTTTTGGTTATTGACCGCAGATATATTAATTTTTGCTATTATTTCTGTATTGATGAAGGTAGTTATTAGGGTGATCAGTTCGGTTTTCAGAAACCGGCTACTCGGTTTTTTTCACTCATAAAAACCGTCGGTTTTTTTTAAATCCCTGTTTTTCGAATATCGAATAATCCGGTTATTTTTTGTCGAATCTCGGTTTTTTGGCGTTCGATATTTTTAATTTAAATTTATTCATAATTGTGGTAAATGTGTACTCGTACATGCTTTTTTCCATTGTTTCGGCCGAACAACCTAATTGTCAGTTTTATAAATCTTCAATGTTTAATAAGTCGGCTAAAAGCGAAAGAAAAATGTTTGTAAAAGACCAATTTAATAAGGAGCTTCAACTTATCCATGATGTTAGGCACCGCTGGAATTCTATGGCCAATATGGTTTCTCAATTTTTAAAATTGCACAAATGTGTGAATTATACTTTATTGGACTAAGGACTGGCACCATTTAGTGAAAATAATATCGCAACTTTGTCTGTGCTTAGTGACTCCCTTAAACCTTTGGAAATGTCTATACAAAAACTTTCGGCAAACTTCGACTTTAGCTGATGCTGAAGGTATTTTTAAATTTTTACTTAAACACTTTTCAACAATTCAAAACCAATTATTTTTGATTTTTTATGTATGGATAAGAGCGGCAAAAGGACTCAAAACCTTGTCAGATTATTACACGCCTTGTACACTATAAGTCCAACTAGTACATTGAGTGAAAGGGCATTTTCAATGTCAAGTTTTATAAAAACTAAAGAAAAAAATAGGTATACACTCAAGAACTTAAATTGTATCTTATTTCTTAAATGTTACTTTAGGGAAAACTAAAGATTAAATTAAATATATTTATATATAATCAAGTATTTACAAATGAATTGTTTTGTTTCGTTTGTCTTTGTTAAAAAAACAAACTGATCTCACTAATGTTGTGCATTGTAATTGTAATTAAACTAAAAGTTTACTTCTTATAGGTATAATTGAATTGTTTTCTGTTATTTGTTAATAATTTTATTTGGTCTAAATTGTGTTTTAATTTGTTATTTGGCATACTTTTGAAAACCGGATTATCCGGTTTTTTGTGAATTTCAAAAAAAGCAACCGGTTTTTTTTTAATTGCCATTTTTCGAATAATTCGAAACCCGGTTTTCGCAAAAACCCGAATAATTGATCACCCTAGTAGTTATGCATTTGCACGAAACAATAATGAAAATAATTAAAGACAATACAGATTTTAAATTCGTTTTCTTTCATACATTTGAAATTTCGGACAAGGACAAGGAAAATTATATGCATTTATTAATTATATGCATTTGTTTATATAAACATTTTAAAAATATGAAAAGTCGCAAATGTTGTTTCCTTTTTGCCGTGGTTATATGTGTTGCAATATATACATATACAAATAAATCACTGTTGTTGACAAAGAAAACTTTCATTCTCAACAAACTCATTTTACGTACATTGTTGTCACTTTAATGTTTGTTGCCTCTGTGCAACAATCGGAGGATGCGACATGCCATAATTTTCCACGGAAGTGATAATGACAATTGTGAAAAATAATGACAACAGCAAAACAAAGCTTTCCATTTTTAACAGAGCCACTTTAATCAATACATGTGCTTTGAAATCCTTCGTGCGTTCTCATACATATAGCAGCACCAGTTAACCGGAAAAGAAGCTAAAGAACTAGTTTTTCTTCTAATTGGTTTCAATAGTAGATTGTCATGATACGGCTTTTTTCACATCAAACGTTTTGTTATTTTTATAAGTTTGTCATTTATTGTACAACAACATACAATGCGTTTATATATAGATTGTACCATTATAAATGCGACAGCCAGTTGCACGTGTCGGAGCCCTCACTGAATGAAATATTTAACCAGTACACAAATTTCAGTCAGGTAAACTGACTGATATATACCATCACCCAATATAAGATATTGTTGAAGTCTTAAGTTTTGAAATTATTACACTTTCAATAAAAATAAAATTACTTATGTATAATTTTTTTCCTGCTTGTGGTGCAAAATCGTCCAAATATTGGCTTATTGGTGTAGGGGGTATAGGTGCCGGTTTGGAATTTATGTGAAATATATTAATGTTTCAAAAAAAGGTAATTTGGTTGGGGGTACGAAAAGGGGTGAATCGATACCGTCCTTATTCATTTCTGACTCAAATTTTCATGCATACAACTTACGAAAATTTTGACTGCATTCAGTGTGCTTACAAAAAAAGATATGTATGTAAGACTATGGGGGTGAGTTCGGTCCTTTGTATGGGAGGTACCAGAAAGGGTGTGTCAAATAGTTAGGTTTTTTGAGGTTTCGCCTCCTATCACAATATATATTAACCGACTAATTTTCATTACCCCCCATGTGTCCGTTTGGAAGTTATAGGGGAAAATATTAATTTTCCAAAAATAGGTCTTTTGTATGGGAGGTACCAGAAGGGGTGATCCGATATAGTCCACATTCATTCCTGATTCATATTCTAATAACCGTACAACTTATGCATAGTGTAACTGAATTCAGTGTACTTACAAAAAAGGTATGTTTGTAAGACTATGGGGGTGAGTTCGGTCATTTGTATGGGAGGTACCAGAAGGGGTGTGTCAAATAGTTAGGTTTTCTGGGGTTTTGTCTACTTTTGCAAGATAAATAAACTGACCAAATTTAAATATCCTACGATCGTCCGTTTGGAAGTTATGGGAGAAATATAAATTATCCGAAAATATGTAATTTTGTATGGGAGGTACCAGAAGGGGTGGGGCTATTTTGCCCATTTACAATCCCATAAGTTCGTTTTGAAAAATATTAATACTGGTATATTTTCACACAGATCCGTTAAGGTTTACTTGAGTTATCCTGCCAGCCAGCCAGACAGACATAGCTCAATCGTCTTAAAAAGTCCTAAAACGAATTTGGTCTTAAGATACTTGGGGTCTAACTCGTCTCCTTTAATGCGTTACACTTTTTATACCATCACCCTTAGGGATGAGGGTATATATCATTTGATACGAAAACCAGTACAGAAATTTCAGTCAGGTAAACATCACCCAATAATAATTCCTATTACAAGATAATTAATTACCAAATTTGAATATCCTCCAAGTGCCGGTTTAGAAATTATGGGAGAAATATTAATGTTCCAAACAAGGTCATTTTGTATGGGAGGTAGCAGAGGGTGATCCGGTAAAATCCATTTTCATTCCTGATTCAAATTATCATAACTGTACAACTTACGCAAAATTCGACTGTATTCACTGTACTTACAAAAATATATGTAGTTAAAACTATGGGGGTATGTTCGGTATTTTGTATGGGAGGTACCAGAAGGGGTGCGTCAAATAGTTATGCTTTGTAAGGTTTGCTTCCTACCACAAGATAAATTAATTGACCAATTTTCATTACCCCCCAAGTGTCCGTTTGGAAATTATGGGATAAATGTTAATTTTTCAAAAATAGGTAATTTTGTATGGGAGGTACCAGAAGGGGTGATCCGATATAATCCATATTCATTCCTGATTCAAATTTTCATAACTATACAAGTTACGCCAAATTTGACTGAATTAATTGTACTTACAAAAAACGATATGTATGTAGGACTAGGAGGGTGAATTCGGGAATTTGTATGGGAGGTACCAGGAGGCATGAACCGATATAGTTCATATTCATTGCTGAGTCCAGTTTTCATATGCAAACATCATATGCAAAATTTGAGTGAATTCAGTTTAGTTACAAAAAAGATATGTATGTGAAACTATGAGGGTCAATTAGGACATTTGTATGGGAGGTACCAGAAGGGGTATGGCAAAGGTTTCGGTTTTCGTAGTGTTTGTTTACTTTTGCAAGATAAATAAACTGACCAAATTTAAATATCCTACGATCGTCCGTTGGGAAGTTATGAAAGAAATATAAATTATCGAAAAAGGGGTAGGGCTATTCTGCCCATTTTCAATCCCATAAGTTCGTTTAGAAAAATATTAATACTGGTAAATTTTCATACTAATCCGTTAAGGTTTACTCAAGTTATCCTGCTGACCAGCCATCCAGCCAGCCAGACAGACGGACGGACATTGCTCAATCGTCTTAAAAAGTCCTGAAACGAATTTGGTCTTAAGATACTTGGGGTTTAACTCGTCTCCTTTAATGCGTTACACTTATTTTCGTATCAAATGATATATACCCTCATCCCTTAGGGTGATTTTATAAAAATAAGTTATTTTTTAAAGCGCATTAAAGGGGGAATTTGGCTCTAGGTACCTTAAGATTGCGTCTTAGGTCTCTTTAAAAAGATTGAGCCATATCTTGAAATCTGTAAACAAAATAAATATTTAAATGATCTTGCATGGAAAATGAGCGTAATCGCTACGCCCCATTTGAGAAAGTCGCGATTTCGCCCATTTTCATTACAATCTTTGTGCTAATTGCTGGCTCAATCATTTGAAAAAAGTATAAAAAACATTTCGCCTTAAAATACCTAGAGCCTAACTTTTCTTTTAAATGCGTTGCGAAAAAAAAAACTATGCGACATCTCCACATCTTTTAATACTTAACTTTTTTGCGATCTACCTTTAGCAAATTGGTCGATAATACAAGCTGAGGGCGGTGGTATGAATTTTAGCCCATTACGCATAAAAGTACGCATTTAGGAAAATCCTTAATGTAGCTCTCTAATTATATAGGGAGCATGCCCATATGGGCAAGGGCACCGTCAGTAACGTCACGTTCGTATACATATTTTGGTCAATATCTTTACTAAGTACTATTATTTCTCCCAACTTGAGAGCGGCATATGAAAGTTCTCGTCATAACTGTTGTTTCGTACGTAGACAAATTTGCTGTATCTCGTTTTGTTGTGAAGTTATGACCATTTTAAACCGTCAGTAACGTCACCGGATTTTGGAAGTGTGTTTTGAGGTTACTGGACGTTTGTGTAAAAATTAGCGAATTGAAAAGAGTTTATGTTTATAATTGACTAGTATTTAAAAAAGGAAGGCTGAAAGATGATTTTTATCCAAAAGGTGGGCTTAAATTTTATGTTTTAATCACGTAATCGCCATAAAGCAGTGTCAGTAACGTCACACAAAAATGTCAGTAAAGTCACACGTACTAATTTCGGTAGGATTTTCGGGTCTTTTTTCTCTTGGGTTAATAGAGGGACCCTAAACGACCAAAAAATCATCGTAAAGGAGTTTTAAGAGGCAACCTGGGGAGATATTAAGACTAAACCAGTTTCATAAAGTTCTGGCTCGACCTTTAGAGGTGATTTTTGTATGATAGAGTGTTAGTTAATAAAAATATCTCTTCAATAATGTGTATAGCTTGAGGGTTGAAATTGGTTTTTGATCAGTTTTGCATCATTAAAAGTGAAATTTGTAATTTCTCCCTACTTTTCAGTTAAAAATTTTGTGTGAGTATTTTGAACTAAAACCAGGACACTCTGTAAAATAAAAACACATTATTATCGGAAAAAACAAAAGTCTTTATTAATTCAGTCTTGTTAATTTTTGCAAAATTAAAGCATCGCCTCAGTTGAAGTTTTTTTTTACGTAAATAAACATAAAATATCACAAAAATAAGCAATTTTGATTGTGTCCCTGCGTAGCTGCTATTTCGTCCCCAATGGTACGGATTTGGTGCGAAGACGAAATGTCAAGGGCGTAGCCAGGATCTACTGTAGGGGGGGGGCAGTCGGTTTTTCATTTCATGTTAATACTATGTTTACAAAAAAAATGTGTACTAAGTACCCAATGAAAAATCAATACTCATTGTTTAGACAATATTTTATTAAACAAGGGTATACTACACTTTTTTTAAAAAAGATATTGGGTCATCGGATTTATGTAGTAGCAAAAAATAATTTTTAATGATCTTTGTGTTTTTTGGACCTATGAAATTTTAGGCCGCAATTGTTGAGCGATTTTAAAAATATTTTTCTTGTGTTATTTGAAACAAAAATGTGCACAGAATGTACGTTTTTTTATTCTGAATTTTCGTAACTTTTTTTTAAAATGTGTCAAAGTCTATAAGAAAATAATTTTTGACTTTAATTTCAAATATTTTTTGGATTATGTGTCCAACAATTTTTAACTTCCGCAATTATTGTGAGCATATGATACAAATTGAACTAAGTGCAAACATAAGCAAAAACTATATTGTCCTGCTCACAATTATTATCCGATTAGAACAAACCTTAATATATATCCTGGAAAAGTTTAAAGATTCTTCTGTAAAAAATAAGTTGATTTGGTGAAAGACACCATGAATTTTTTTTGCATATATACCAACAATTCAGTTTTAAACTGCAAATTAACTAATATTTTGTGTTTACATGCAGGCTAAGTAGTGTGTTTTTTATTTAAAAAGACCAATACCATAATATGTTACATCATCTGTCAAAATAAAGAAATTTGTTAAATACAAAAAATATTTCAAATTAAAGTAAAAAATTTATTTTTTCATCGAATTTGACAGTTTTTTAAAAATAAAGGTAAGGAATTTGGAATAAAAAACGTTCTGTGCACAATTTTGTTTCCAATAATACAAAAAAAAGATTTTAAATATCGATATTTTTCATTTCTGCAGACTGGACCAAAAGTTTTTTTTTACTTTTTAAAATCAGTTTATTTAAAGAACACAAACATGAATTTAATTATAATCCATGTATTGTCTTTAATTATTTGTACATTGCTACAACCTGGAGGCTTAAAATGCATTAAAAAAATTCACATTTAAGGTAAAGAAACCTAATTTGATAGATAAAGTGAAGAAATTTTTTTTTTTTTTAATGCAAATTTTTAAGGATATTCAAGGATTCAAATTTAAATGGAAAGTTTTTGCACATATTTGTCATAAAAAGTCAAAACCAAAATTTAATAAAGCTGGGAGTGTCTGCTTTTATGTGATATCCACACCACCATTGTACAACTAGGAGAAATACAGAAATAAATTGTTCAAACTTCTATATCCTTTAAAAAATTAAAGTTCTTAACAAGTAAACGAAATCGCGGATGAAAAAGTGAGTATGCAGTTTTTCTATATATGATCGCTACTATCACTTGCATAGTGTCGTTTATGGGTCATAATTACGATTTCAATTACGAATATTAGTTTTTACTGGTTTTCTATACCAGAATTGATTCAGAATCCTGGATTTAGAGTTAAGGTTTGTTTCATAAAGTTAAAGTACTAAATGTTTGGAATAACTTTCTTAAAAATTTTTATTGAGACAACCAAGCGAATAGAAGTTAATGGCTGTTAAAATTAAGTTAAAATCGAAAAATAAAAAAAATCCACCAAATTAGCAAAAAAAATTTTTTGTAACTCAAAAACTAATAATGCAGTTCAAATTAGAGTAAAACCGTCGAGTCCGGTCTTGTTATTTTTTCGACTACCACAATTTAATCGTTCAGGTTTTAATTCAACAAAGTCCACTACAGTAAAGCTTCACGATCAAAAATTAAATAATTTTTTTACTGTAGGTTGAAATTCATTTGTGTTTTTAATTCTTTAACGCATTATCTGAATAATGTTATTACATAGAAAAAAATACAAAACAATTTAAATGATTGAGAGAAGTTGAACAAAGTGTGTTATGTCATGACGAGAGAGAAATACTTTTGAGTCATTTACATTGGGGTTTAAGATGTCTTCTCTTAATAGTCTTTTAAGTCATACATGACATGAGAGGCATTTTCCCAAAATAAAAAAAAAATCAACAAGGGTGGACCAATAGTCCGTATAAAAAAGGTGGGCCTAATATAAGTTTCCTTATAAAATTGCAATAAAATTAACAAAATCAATTTGTTTCCATGTATTTTGGCTATATTAGTAAGAACAAAAATTTCCGTTAATTATGGGTCACAACTTCCCAGCCAAAAAAAAAATATTGGAAGCTCATTTGGGAAGCTTACTTTTCTTGTTGCATTTCTATGTATGCATTACAAAACACATGCTAAGGAACAAACATAAATATTTAAAAATACTCGATCAATTCTTTTTCACTGTCTTGTTAAAAGAATCGATCAGTTGCTTCAAAAATTTTAATTTCCAAAATCGATACCTTTTAATACTTTAACTGTGTTCGTACAATGCTGCTTCGGCTCGATTCGCAGAAGCTCATTCTGTCACTCTAATTTTCCAAGACCTTAGCTTTGATGATATTGTGTTTGAATCGTTTCAGTTTCGTTTATGATTTTAAAGATAACTTGTATTTGATCCACCCTCTATATCATTTGTTTAGCTGTACACCCTAGTTATGTAGAGATTTACTACTTTTAAGATCACCCCTATTACATTTACAACGAAGAATGAAAAGAAGAAAAGAAAGCTTTGTTGACATTTATGTTTACTAAAAATACGATTTTTACCAGCGTACCACCCGAAGGTAATACCCTCAAATAAAACCCGAAATTTATACAAAAACTCATAATATACTTGTGTTTTTATTTCTCTCATCGTTTGGATAAATTATTATTCTTCCCCGTCGTAACATTTGGTCCTTCGTACCGGATACTGAGCCGCCCGTAAATAAGAATAATAATATCCAAACATTTCTTCCAGAGCAATCAACCCGAATCAACTCGCCATCAACCCGAAATCTCGAAGATACATATCCCCTGACTTAAAACAAAATATCGGAAAGCCAAGGTAAGGTAGAGATATTTGTTTGAAAAGGAAAGTGAATAGAATAAATACTTATTCTCAACCATAATAACAATACGAGTGATCTCTTATTCCGATCCATCACCATTTGGCCGCGTAGTGTTGTTGTTGTGATTGCAATAACTTCGCGGTTAGTTCATTTCGGTTGTGTGTTGTTATTCCCCGTACAGCACTACCGTGTTTGCTTTCCCTTCAACGATCAAATCGTCGTTTGCTTTGTCGACGCTCTCTACTTTGTTTATCTCCCCATTCCCCACTACCGTGTGTGCGTCTCTCGATCTACAAATCGATATAAGTTTATCTCGCGCGAGATATACACAATCACACATTATCTTGTCTTCCCCCCGCTACCCCCTGAACGGCTCGCTTACCTTCACTTTGTGCGTTAGCCAGTTTGTGTGGGTGAGACTTGTGAGAGCTTTACAACAACCACACTACGTTTGAGTCGTACTTGTCTGTTTTGCTTTTCCCACTATCTGTTCTCAGCACAGTGGGCTCGGTAAGACCAAAAAGTGGTCAAATTTATTATTTTTTGAAAATAAAGGCAAAAATAACCATTTTTGCAATAAACATACGTATATAGCTGTGAATTAAATTAAAAATTGGAGAAAACAGATCAAACCTTGTGAAAAGCCTAACTTTAGCTAAGTTTGACATTCGAAAACTGTCTTTTAGACCCCATTTCGCCATAAATAATTGGTAAATCTCAATTGTTTTGATTTTTTGACCTTTTTTTACCCTTTAATTTGAAATTATGGCTGAGCTAAAGAGTTTGATCAGATGCGGCGATCGATTGATCGATTTGGAGCAATTTTTATGTGCTCTGCCGACTGATGAGCACACTGTTCATACCCTTAATGTCCATAGAGGCGAATTTATTAGACTTTTCGAAACGTTCCGCTCACGTTATGAAGATATCTGTAACAATGAGGACCCGGAGACAGTTCCTATGGACATTATAAAATCAAAATATTTGTCCGGGTATAAAACTTATGTGCGAGGACTAGCGGCGATTGATGCCTTGCTAGAAAAATTAAATTCGAAGAGGAAGACAGCTTCAATCCCCATTCACCTTCCCCCGTGTGACACCGAGGTCTTCTCTGGTGATAACAAATCGTGGCCCACATTTAGAGATATGTTCTCTGCCCTATATAAGAATAATGAGAACATCAGCGATATTCAGAAGATGTATTATCTTATGCAGAGAACGGAAGGTGAAGCACGGGACATTATAAAAACGTGCCCCATAACCAATGACGGGTTTGCTATGGCTTGGCAGAATCTGATGGACCGTTATGAAAACAAAAGAGTTCTCGTATATGCCCAACTCAAGACTCTGTTTGGTCTTACCCCAGTTGAAAAAGAAACTGGCCCAGCTATTAAACAACTGCAGAGGACGATTAATGACTGCAGACACAATCTCTCCATTTTAGGGATTGACACAGAGGGCTGGGACTTAATTTTTATATTTCTTTGCTCAACTCGTCTTCCCGAAGTCACTCTCGGACTTTGGGAACAATCCCAATCAGCAATTTCAGAGTTACCTAAATGGTCTGAAATGAATAAGTTCTTGTCCTCGAGGTTCGCAACATTAGAAACGGTTTCGGATATTAGAGGTACCAATACATCTATTCCACCCGGAAATAGCTCACGACAAAACCCAAAGCCTGGTGTCGCAAAAAGGCATACGAATTTCGCTACACGTGTCTCTCGTGAACCACTACCCGAACATAGGGAGGAAATACTCATGGAGTCAGCTGGTTCATCAATTCAAACATTAACGACTCGAGTATCGCCAGTGACAAAGTCCAAGGTCCTGTTAGGGACCACGTCTGTCAACGTCTGCAATAACGACTTAAAATGTTGTTCAAGTGCACTTGTAGACCCCGCCTCTCAAGCGACTTTTGTAACCCGAAAATTGCAGAGAAGATTGTCTCTTCCAATCTTTTCCGCCCCGACAGCCAAAATTATTGGCTTAAATGACACGGTTGCCTCGACGTCAAATGAGGTATGTATCATAACACTTCGTTCTGATACAGATCCTAATTTTAGCCTAACCACAAAGGCTTACGTAGTTGATAATATCACCCACCGTTTGCCATCATGCGTTCCCCCTAGAATAAATAAATGGAAGTTGGCTGAAATGAGAAAGGCTGACTTTAGTCTCTCGCAACCCGACTTGCTTTTGGGTGCCGACACTTATTCAAAAATTATGCTTTCTGGAGTTCAGAAGGATGCTGATGGAGAGCTTATCGCTCAGAAAACTGTGTTTGGCTGGATTGTAACTGGTAAGGTCTCTCAGTTACAAGTCCAAAAGCACATTTCTGCACATGGTCGCCAGCCAATGAAGAGAAGAACCTCTTGCCTTAATACTTCTAAAGCGGCGAAGCCTGTCAGGGCCAGACATTTTAAGGACTCTGGCGACCTGAGACCGACCGGTAGAGATTTCGCTCTACCCCCTTTTAAATACAACCGACCAGTGGAATGTACAGCAAGGTCCGTTCCAAAGGTTTTAGGGTCATGGCCCCCCGTTCCGCTGACAAACATTGTCAGCCCCCACTAGACCTTAGCATCTAATTTAATCGATTGCCAGTACCGAAACTGAAGGGGTTTGTGTGGAATTATTTGGAAGCTACGCCTTTAAATAAATTTCACCCCGTATTGAACCTGTTATTTAAAACCCCTAGACTCTGATCCGATGGTACGCTTGTTCGTAGGTAATACGATCCCCGTAGGGTTATTTTAGCCCTAACACGAAGATTTTATTCGTGCCCCGTTAGCTTTTGGTAAGCAAATGCGTCCATCCAGCATCATTGAGTCGGTTTAGTACTGATGTTCGTGTGTCACCTCCGACACCCCCGTATATAGCCGTAGAGACCTCTAATTTTGTAATTTTCTTTCATTCTTTCCATGTATTATATGGCCCGAGTGTACGAAGATGATGGCTCCACCTGTATTTACTGGATGTGACCTGCAGCAATGGCGATAAGTCCTTTAGTCCTCCCTCCATTCTCCGTTTGTGGGCCCTAATACAGCTCCTATATTGCAATCCTTGCAAGGGGGCCGGGATGTTTAGCTGTACACCCTAGTTATGTAGAGATTTACTACTTTTAAGATCACCCCTATTACATTTACAACGAAGAATGAAAAGAAGAAAAGAAAGCTTTGTTGACATTTATGTTTACTAAAAATACGATTTTTACCAGCGTACCACCCGAAGGTAATACCCTCAAATAAAACCCGAAATTTATACAAAAACTCATAATATACTTGTGTTTTTATTTCTCTCATCGTTTGGATAAATTATTATTCTTCCCCGTCGTAACATCATTTGACACTAGAAAAAATGTAACGTATTAAAGGAGACACGTTGGACCTTAAGTATCTGAAGAGCGAATTCAATTTTGGAGCCACTCCCCTTTGTCCGTACTGTCCTTTTAAAGATTTAACAGTTTTAATACTTTCTAAATTGTAGTTTTAGGCAGAGCTGTAAACTAATCATTACAATTTGTACTCATTACTGCTCAATTACAAATACAAGTACATCTAAAAAGGAATTGAAAGTTAAGTACAATTCTAATTACATGAGGAATTGGAATTGAAACTAAAAGTCTCAACTACACAGGTAATTGTACTTGAAAGTAATGATTCCTAATTACTTTTCAATTAGCTCAATTACTTTTTAATTACAAGGAATTGAAAGGAATTGACGGAATTGGGAGGAATTAGAAGGAATTAAGAGGAATTGCTGCAATTTGGAAAGGTCCGTTAGTGGAAAACTACTAGTTATTATTTTAAGAATTAAATTTTTGTATTGTTGTGGAACGTACAATTTCTACCCCTTATTTCAAAATTATTGCAATACCTTTCCAAATTGCAGCAATTCCTCTTAATTCCTTCCAATTCCTCCCAATACCGTCAATTCCTTTCAATTCCTTGTAATTAAAAAGTAATTGAGCTAATTGAAAAGTAATTAGGAATCATTACTTTCAAGTACAATTACCTGTGTAGTTGAGACTTTTAGTTTCAATTCCAATTCCTCATGTAATTAGAATTGTAGTTAACTTTTAAATACTTTCGAATATGGTAGGTAATGATTACTTGTACTTGAGTTTGCAGCTCTGGTTTTAGGATTGTAAGAAGGCAAAAAAACGACCTATTTTTGAAAAAAAAAATTATGTTTCTCCCATAACTTCCTAATGAAAAACTTGACGATATTTGAATTTGGCCAGTTCAGTTATCTTACAACAGTAGGTAAAATCTCAGAAAAACGAAATATTCTACAATACAAGCTAGTCAAAATGTTCCCAACAATTTCAACGAGGAACTCTTAATTTTTTGTGAAATTGTTATCACTTTCTAAACATTAACCATTTCTACAGCTTTGATACATGACTGTAAACGTCTGGCCAACATTTACCACTGCAGAAGCAGGACAATAATAATACATAAGTACTTTTACTTTAAAATCATTTAATTTCATTGACACAGATTTAAAAAATATCCACTAGAATTTTGGAAAATAAACATAGGGTGAAAGTTTTTAACAATCAGTTCATCTAAGTGAAATTTCTGTACTGTTTTATATTGATTTTCATATTTTCCGGGATTTCGACAGATTTTCCAAGCTGTAGGGGGGGGCAGCTGCCCCCCCCCTGCCCCTACCTGGCTACGCCATTGCGAAATGTCACTAATGTTTTTTGCGTTTGCGAAAATTGTGGCCGTATCCAAAATGGTGTTTATTTTTTAAACTCTTCTTCAGCAGCTTCCGCAACTAATATTTGCGATTGTGTATATTGGAACGTCCAATGAATTCCCGTGCAATGTTACTATGCAGTGACGAGCTTTTTCCTTTTGTACTCGTCGTATTTGTTGCTTTGTTTTAGCTTTTTAACTTAACGCTTGTCTCTTTGTGCACCAGGAATCGAAGTCGAGCAATTAAATACCAAATTGTTAAGCCAAAAAGTAAAAAAATTTGAATTAAAATAATACCTCAGTAACGTCACACAATCTTTTTTTGCAAAAAAAAAAATCTTGCTATGCGCTAATAATGCTTCATTTAAGCATTGATTATGAAAGTACTTCAAAAGTACTCAAAAAAAAATCAGCTCATCCAACCTCTTTGCAAATTAGTTAATGCTTAAAAAAACATTTTATAAAAATTTGTCAGTAACGTCACCATTTATTTGCGGCTGATTACTTTAAGCCCTAATTGGTCCAAAACCCAAGCTTTGTACACAAATTTTCTTGCTAATCAATAGTTTGATCAAAAAAAAGTAATCACCTGTCTAAAGTATAAAAAAATAACAACAAAATTTACCTTTTTCGCCGACATTGGTATATTTTACACATACACCTTGCACGTGCCTCTTATGAAAAGGATGTAAAATGTCAAAGCAGACACAAATTTTGCACTGGCATACATTGCTGCCATATTCAATACATATTAGACATTCGAAATATAAAAAAAATTTTGGACCTTGTGACAGAAAAAAAAAAATCTATGTGGTTTCAGTTTTCGTGGCCTTGCTGATATGGGTATTCGCGATTGTACCTTAAGCCGTATTGTCCGGGTGATTATACCAGGTGTATTCCTTTTTGGACTTTTTTACCACTAAAAGTACGAATATCGAAAAATCCCTTCGTGCGCATCGTATTTTAAATTTCGAAAAATCGCTTGCTGTGGCTCTTCAATTCTATAGGAAGCAAGCCGCGATTTCATCTTTAGCTGTTTGGTTCTACTGAACCATTTTTATCCTTTTAGTACCTTTTTTAACCCTAAAGGTGCGAAATTTTCCTTCGGACTGCTCTCTAGTTTTATACGGTACATACCCATATACATTTTGCCGTTTGGTCGGGGTGATGGTACCAGATTAATCTATTTTGGGTCCTTTTACCTGAAGGTACGAGTTTCAAAAACACCTTTAGGCAGTTCTCTAATCTATAGGGAGCAAGCCTAAATAGATTTTCTCTATTATAGCTTTAGCCGTTTGTTCCAGGTGATGGTAACAATTTCATACCTTGTTGGGGCTTCTTTAGCCCTAAAAATACGAATTTGGAAAACTGCTTACTTATCGACCACTAACTATAAAAGAAGAATAATGGATTAGGTCAAAGAAACGACAGATAGGACAAGCATATAGAATTTTGCCAAAAACATACAATTAAAATAATCAGTAACCTATTAAGCTTCACCCGAGACTTCGTACGTGGTAATCACAGCAAGACAACAGAGAAATTATTGTAAGAAACCAAATTAATTACATATTAATAAGCCGACGGTATTGTTCTTGTTCTTCATATTAATAAACCGTCGAAATTGTTCTGCCTAAGGGCAAATGTACCATCGGACCATAATCTTTTATTATGTAATATTCGCACTAATTTGTATACAACTCAAAAGAAAAAACACCAACAAAAACACAACATTGGAAAACTTAAAAACCCGGTAACTAAACAGGTAGTTAAAAAGCGTTAGTGTTGACGACAAAGAAGATGTAGAAAATGTATTGAATAATGTTAAACGTGTCATTAACACAACCACAAATAGCATTCTGGGAACCATCACATCCAGAAATGAGCAGAAATGAGGAAGATTGGATTCAAGTGTTACGAAAGGAAAGATATAAGCACAAAAACTTAAACCACTAAATATAGGGTTTTCCAATAAGAGGTGTTATTTTGGTATTCAAAGAAAATTGTCATCGGATGTTTATTTCATAATAAAGAGGAAGGTATGCCGTTAATAATGAAAAACAACATCAGCCAAATGGCAACCACGAGCACGTTTACAGGACCATATTCTTTTCATGAAATTGTCCATAACCAAATCGCAAAGTGACTGCCCTATGTCCTCGATAGCCTGACGAATGTTATCTTTGAGGTCTTGATCGACGCTGGGCTGTTGGCGTAGGCCTTATCTTTCAAGTGGACCCAAAGGAAGAAGCCGCAAGGTGTTAAATCACAAGATCTTGGTGGCCAATTGTGATTACCCCTTCGAGAGTTTACACGGTCCGGAAACTTTTCCCGTAAAAGATCAATGGTTTCGTTGCTTGTGTGGCACGTAGCGCCGCACAGCGTAACGTGCGTGGCCAAAATAGAAAAAAGTTGATACCATAACTGAAACAAATTTAAATGAAGATTTACTCAAAAATGTTTCATTAGAATACTTTTAATTTTCCTTTGAGAAATATCTACATTTTTATATTGTTTTAAGCTCACAATGTTAAGGGTTTGAGGGTACTAAGATTTAATATGAAAATTTCAATATTTTTTTTAGCGATTTTAAACAAGTGTAACTTTTCATCTTTTCGTTTAATTTTAATGGTTTATGACTTTTTGGAAAGATTATGATGTTTTCTAAAACCTTTTAAATTTTTAATACTATAGCTTTTAAATTGCGTAAGTAAGGCAGACAGAATTAAAACCTCTAAGGGAAGTTAAGTATGTGAATTGTATTCAAATTTCAAAAGACGATTATAACCAGTACAGAAATTTTAGTCAGGTAAACTGACTGATAAATACCATCACCCAATATAAGATATTGTTTAAGTCTTGATCTTGAAATTAATAGATTTTTAAAATAAAATTACTTATGTATTTTTTTTTGTCTGCACGTAGAGCAAAAACATAAAAAATTTGACCTATTTGTACAGAAGGTACAATTAGGGGCAACGTGTCTGATTTTTTTCGTTAATCAACATTCAATGATCGCTTACCTTGGCAAAATTTGTCTGAATTCAGTGTACATACAATAATGATAGGGGAAATATCCCATATATTTATATGGGAGGTACCAGAAGGGGTGTGCCAAATAGTTAGGGTTGCTGAGGCTTTGCCTCCTATTACAAGATAAATTTATCGACCAAATTTGATTATCCCCCCAGGTGCCGGTTTAGAAGTTATAGGAGAAATATTAATTTTTCAAACAAAGTAATTTTGTATGGGAAGTTCTAGAAGGGGTGATCCGATTTATTCCATATTCATTCCTTATTTTACTGAATGGTAAAAAAGATATAATATGTATGTGAGACTATGGGGGTGGGTTCGATCATTTGTATGGGAGGTACCAGAAGGGGTGTGTCAAATAGATAGGCTCTCTGAGGTTTCGCCTCCTATCTTACTTACTTAAGTGGCCAATTACAATTTACGAAACGTAGTTCATAAATTTGAGGCCTGAAGTAATAAAGAATTCCACACGCTTCGGTCTTCTGCGTGTGTTCTCCAGTTAGTCCTACCAGATGATGGCACATCGCCTACCACTTGGTCCTTCCAACGGAGTTTGGGTCTCCCTGCTCTGCGCCGTCCTTCAGGTTCGCCTTCAAACACCTTTCTCGCTGGAGCATTTACATCCATCCTGGCAACATGTCCCAGCCATCGAAGTCGTTGGATTCTGACTCTTTTAGCTACGTCGATGTCGTGGTAAAGCTCATACAGCTCATTGTTCATCCGATGGCGAAACTGGCATTCGACACAGATAGGTCCATATATTTTTCGGAGTACTTTTCTCTCGAATACTCCCAGGTTTTGTATGTCCGTTGTAGTAAGCACCCATGATTCGGCACCATACAACAGAACAGGTAAGATAAGCACCTGGTATAGCTGTTTCTTAGTATTCCGAGAGAAGGTGGTGTTACTAAAGTGCTGCCGAAGTCCGTAGAAACATCTATTGGCTAGCACTATTCTCCGTTTAATTTCTTGGCTGACATTATTAATCTTGTTGACGGAAGATCCGAGGTAGGTAAATTCATCGACGACCTCAAAACAATAATTGTCAACGTTCACGGTGCGTCCCCATCGAGAGGACTCTTTGTTCGTCGAAATCATTATTTTTGTTTTGTCCTCGTTAACCGCTAAACCCATTTTTGCTGACTCCTTTTCTAGTGATGAGAAAACTGCAGTAACATCCCGCAGATTTCAGCCAATGATGTCTATATCATCGGCATAGGCTAGTGGCATGTGGCTCTTGTGGAATATGGTGCCAGACATGTTGACACCAGCCTTTCTCATCACCTTCTCCATAACTATATTAAATAGTGTACAGGACAGGCTATCGCCCTGCCTGAGACCTCTTTCCGTGTTGAATGGTTCAGACTGATCCTTACCAATCTTAACCGAGGATTTGGTGTTGTCTAAGGTACATTTGCAAAGTCGAATCAGCTTTGCAGGAATACCAAACTCAGACATGGCCTCATAAAGCCTATTCCTTATCGGAGAGTCGAAGGCAGCTTTGTAGTCGACAAAGAGGTGGTAGGTGTCGATCTGCTTTTTATGGGTTTTTTCCAGGATTTGTCGTAAGGTGAATAGTTGATCCGTCGTAGATTTGCCAGGTCTAAAGCCGCACTGATATGGTCCAATTAGTTTTTCTACAATTGGCTTTAGACGTTCACACAATATGCTTGAAAGGACCTTGTACGCAATTGGTAATAGGCTTATTCCACGGTAGTTCTTACATTCACTACGATCTCCTTTCTTGTATATGGGACATAACAGACTGAGACTCCAATCCCCGGGCATGCTCTCCTCTTGCCAGATGTTCTTCATGAGCTGATGCATGCTCCTAATAAGCTCCTCCCCGCCAGCCTTAAACAATTCAGCAGGGAGACCATCGGCTCCAGCAGCTTTGTTGTTTTTAAGGCGGGAGATGGCCATACGTATCTCGCTCTGGCTCGGAGGTGGACAGTTAATACCATCGTCATGGATTGGAGCGGGGTCTTCTGGAGTGGTGTCAGTATCCAGTAAATTTCTAAAGTGATCTCTCCATATCTTCAGAACGTTATCCGGGTCCGTCACTAGCTGACCATCGCTGTCCTTGCAGGAGGGCAACCCTGTTCCACGCATTCTCCCTTTCACTCTCTTGTAGAATTTTCGGGCTTCCCCTCTACTTCGGAGCAACTCAGTGCACTCGTCCTGCCTCTTCTTCAGCTCCTTCTTTTTTCTTCTAAAAAGACGAGTTGCCTGTCGTCTCTTATCCCTGTGCCGTTCACGAACAGCTCGCGTTGCCATTGGCTGCAGTTTCGCCCTGTATGCAGCAACCGTCTCTCTCGTGGCAGTGCGACATTCATCACCGTACCAGGCATCTTCTTGAGACGGCTTTGAGTACCCAAGTACGCTTCTCGCAGCCCGTTCTAAGGAGTCAGCTATATTTTGCCACTGCGAGGTTATATTGTCAGGGGTTGGAGCATTCCGCAGCAGTTGAGTTAGGTGGTTGGAGTAGGCGTTTGTTACCTCTGTGGTCCGCAGTTTACCGATGTCCAGCTTTCGTTGTGCCTTGTTACGTACGTTTTTTGCCATGCTTAGCCTTGTGCGTACCTTAACTGCGGTAAGAAAGTGATCGGAGTCAATGTTCGCACCCCTAATCACTCGTACGTCCAGAACGCTCGATGCGTGCCGTCCATCGACTACCACATGATCAATCTGATTCCTCGTCAATTGATCTGGAGATAACCATGTTGCCTTATGAATATTTTCATGGCCAAATCTAGTGCTGCTAACTACCATATTTCTTGCCGCAGAGAAATCAATCAGTCTGATGCCATTGTTCGACGTTTCGGTGTGCAGACTGAATTTTCCGATGGTAGGCTCAAATGCGGTTCCCCTGCCTATTTTAGCATTAAAATCGTCTAGTACAATTTTTATGTCATGGCTCGGGCGACGGTCATATACATTTTCTAGGCTCTCGTAGAACTCGTCTTTGGCCTCATCGCTTTTCTCTTCTGTCGGAGCATGGGCACATATAAGTGTTATGTGGAAAACTTAGTTTTGACTCTTATGGTGGCTATACGTTCACACACCGGGTTGAACCTTGAGACTAGGTGTCGCAGTCTCTTGCCAACCACAAATCCACATCCAAACTCGTGCTTGTCCGCATGGCCACTATAGTAGATGTCGCACGTCTTCATGCGCGAGCACCCGTGTCCCGTCCACCGGATTTCCTGTAAAGCGGTTATGTCAGCCTTGTATTCTTCGAGGACTTCCGCCAGTTGGATAGAGGCACCTGGTCTATTAGGGTGATCAGTTCGGTTTTCAAAAACCGGCTACTCGGTTTTTTTCACTCATAAAAACCGTCGGTTTTTTTTAAATCCCTATTTTTCGAATATCGAATAATCCGGTTTTTTTTTGTCGAATCTCGGTTTTTTGGCGTTCGATATTTTTTATTTAAATTTATTCATAATTGTGTTAAATGTGTTCTCGTACTTCTTTTTTTCCAGTGTTTCGGAAGAACAACCTAATTGTTAGTTTTATAAATCTTCAATGTTTAATAAGTCGGCTGAAAAGCGAAAGAAATTACAAATGTTTGTAAAAGACCAATTTAATAAGGAGCTTCAACTTATCCATGATGTTAAGCACCACTGGAATTCTATAACCAATATGGTTTCTCAATTTTTAATATTGCACAAATGTGTGATTCATACTTTATTGGAGTTAGGACTGACACCATTGAGTGAAAATGATATCGCAACTTTGTCTGTGCTTAGTGATACCTTTAAACCTTTAGAAATGTCTATACAAAAATATTCTGCAAACTCTTCGACTTTAGCTGATGCTGAAGGTATTTTTAAATTTTTACTTTAACACTTTTCAACAATTCAAAAAAATTATCAATAAATTTATATGCAATTTTCAAAAGACGTTTATCAGAACGACGTGTTCAAACCCTGAATACTCTCATTTTGTATTTAAGTACGAGTAAACTCCCAATTAGTGACGCATTTCTAAAATATTCAATATTAAACGCCTTGTGAAAGGGCATTTTCAATGTCAAGTTTTATAAAAATCAAAGAAAAAAATAGGTATACACCTTATTGTATCTTATTTCTTAAATGTTACTTTAGGTAAAACTAAAGATCAAATTAAATATATTTATATATAATAAATTATTTACAAATGAATTGTTTTGTTTCGTTTGTCATTTTTAAAATAACAAACTGATCTCACTTATGTTTTGCATTGTAATTATAATTGAACTAAAAGTTTACTTTTTATAGGTATAATTGATTTGTTCTGTTATTTTTTAATAAAATTTGTTGTCAAAAATTGTGTTTTAATTTGTTATTTGGCATAATTTTGAAAACCGGATTATCCGGTTTTTTGTGAATTTCAGAAAAAGCAACCGGTTTTTTTTAAATGCCAATTTTCGAATAATTCGAAAACCGGTTTTCGCAAAAACCCGAATAATTGATCACCCTACTGGTCTATACAGTGTTTTAACATTCCAGGTGCATATCCTTAAATCATGGTCCTTAATTCGTTTGCGGTGGTCGTCAACATTTTGATGGGTCCATTTTATTCTTTTCTTACTTCTTTTCATTGCAATAGTTTATACGTCGGTGGCGGGTTGCAAGCCCAGCGCACCACGTCGCAGTTTTCTCCTCCTGCCAGGATTTTATTACAGCCGCCCATTCTGGGTCAGACGCTGACCAGGGTACCGCTCACTCTGAGCTGACGTGCCTGGGTTTTAGGTTTCGCCCCTCACAGTTAGTCGTGCTCTGACGGGTGTCAGAGGCACGCTTCCAGGCGTCACCACGTGGAGGTACTCCGTCCGCAGTAGTACTACGAATACGGAGCTCTGTGAGTAGACTTGAAGTGCAATTGGCAAGGATCACTCTGGGTTTGCCAAGTTAAACCGATCAGAAGCTTTACCTTGCATCACACTCCCGACGCCCTCGCCTCCTATCACAACATATATTTATCGACCAATATTCATTACCCCCCAAGTGTCCGTTGGGAAGTTATGGGAGAAATATGAATTTTCCAAAAATAGGTTATTTTGTATGGGAGGTACCAGAAGGCTGGAACCGATATAGTCCATATTCATACCTAATTCAACTTTTCATAAGCGAACATCATACGCAAAATTTCAGTGAATTCAGTTTACCACAAAAAAGATATGTATGTAAAACTATAAGGGTTAATTCGGTCATTTGTATGGGAGGTACCAGAAGGGGTATGGCAAAGGTTTCGGTTTTCTTAGGGTTTGTCTACTTTTGCGAGATAAATAAACTGAACAAATTCAAACATCCTGCAGTTGTCCGTTTGGAAGTTATGAAAGAAATATTAATTTTCCAATATTAGGTAATTTTGTATGGGAGGTACCCAAAGGGGTGCGGCTATTCAGCCCATTTGCAATCGCATAAGTTCGTTTTGAAAAATATTAATACTGTTAAATTTTCATACCGATCTGTTAAGCCATCCAGCCAGCCAGCCAGACACACGGACATAGCTCAATCGTCTTAAAAAGTCCTGAAACGAATTTGGTCTTAAGATACTTGGGGTCTAACTCGTGTCCTTTAATGCGTTACAATTTTTTTCGTATCAAATGATATATACCGTCATCCCTAAGGGTGATGGTATAAAAATGTTAGCCCATGTTAACATTCATTTTTATTTCTGATGATAAGCGAAACTGTATTCTTAAACACTGAAAAAGAGCCTGAAAAAATGCACAATGCAGTTCGAGTGTATCAAAGGATATCAGGAGGACTTTTATTTGACGAAAATAATAAAGCTATATTCGAAATTACAGAGAAAGAACAGTTTTGGCAGAAATATGTTAAAGCTCTATTTACAGACGAAGAAACGTTAGCTTATAATGACGAGATAGAAAATAAATCAAAAGGCTCATATAAATATATGTGATAATAATATCCAAATATTTTTAAAACTTTTTAATCATATGATACAGGACAATATCGTCATGGTTGGATTAAATCGCGGAAATGCAATCAATATAGATTAATAAGTATAATTTGCCATGCCTTGAAAATATTCTTAGTAATAATACACAAAAGAATTTACCTATAATGCGAAGCATTTAATGGAGAAACACAATTTGGTTTCAAAGAGGGAATGGGTACCCTAGAAGCGGTAATAACTAACCGAGTAGTAATATAAACATGTCGAGATGTGCAGAAAGATGTATAAGTTTTATATTCCTTTTTAACTATGAGAAAGCTTTAGATGCAGTCGAACATAATAAGCTAATCAACATCAAAAATTAATAATAATATTAGCAACAATCAGCAAACATTTAAATTGATTTAACTTAAAATATTCCCATATGAAATGGAGGAACATTCAACATTCGATATGCTGACGACACTAGAAAACTAGATTATCCGGCGTACTAAAGCTAATGGACAAAACTACCTGTTACAAATTTTAATTATTTGTGATCGCAAATGAAAAATTCATTTAAGGATTCATGTTATTGTTGCCGAGTACTATGTGATGTCTTCTCAATGATCAAGAACACATATTTTAAATATTCTTGTCTGTAAAGCCGAGCACAATAGTTTTATCATATATTAATATCATCATTTCTTGAAATAATTCGGCCTTCCACCAGTTGGATCTTATATGGATGTCGACCAAGATCTTTCATTAACTTTTGCTGACACCAAGTTGCTAAGAACGGCGTCGTATCAATAACTTGTCACACATTGTCACACTCACGTCTACAGCGGCGACGGTACTTCCGTACGCAAGGTAAGCGTTTGTTTAGGATGAATATTATCTAAGAGAGTAAATTTGGTCGATCCATACAGATGGATGATGATGTGAACCATAAACTTGAGAAAGTGCTTCATAAGTTTGGCGAACAGAGCGCGCATTTTATAATATGAACGTTGTTCTTGTGTAAGTTTCAGCATGGTGATTTGCCACTGTTTACTAAAAAAAGGGTCTAACACTCTTCATTAGTATGACAGCTAGATTTACACTTATTTTTATCAGAAGTTCTGTTCGTCTATAAAAAAAAAACCTCATACACGCCTCATATTTTCAAATTTTCGGTAATGCTACCTCTGACATACTATGGATATTCAAATTGTGCACCCCAATTAACCAAAAGCTGTTGTCCAGACCAACTTCAATGAACAATGCTTATATTTCCTTTTGTTTAGGAATTATTACCGATTCGCTGTCCTGTAAAGTAAATTAAAAACACATGACATTTTCTCAACTGCCGGGTGTACGGACAATTGTTTGATACCGTTTAATAGTCAATATTTTGACGTGAGGGGCCAGCGCCACGACACTTTCTACTAACTTCGTTGCAAATCCTATTAATATTATAAATGTGGATGTCTGTCTGTTGTTTGTTTGTTTGTATGTTTGTTGCTCAATCATGCCTAAACGGCTGAACCGATTTCAATGAAATTTGGAAGATAGTTAGTGTACTATATGTAAATTGACCTTATGGGCGGAATGGGCGTGGCAGAACTTTTTTTTGATCTAGGGAGATAAAATTTGATACACAGATAGTACTCGACAACACGAATATGAATTTGCAGACGATATTTTAATTTTGGACCTAATGGGCGGAGTGGGCGTGGCAAAACATTTTTTTAGAGTTAATGAGATAAAATTTGATACACAGATAGTACTCGGCAACAAGAATATGAATATGCGGACGAAATTTTAATTTTGACCCAATGGGCGAAGTGGGCGTGGCAAAACATATTTTTAGAGTTAGGGAGATACAGTTTAATACACAGATAGTACTTGGCAACACGAATATGAATATGCAGACGGAGTTTAAATTTTGGGTCAATGGGCGAAGGGGGTGTAACAAAACTGTATTTTAGCCCTAGAAAAATAAAATATGGTGGGCGGAGAGGTCGTGACCAAACTGTATTTTAGAAACAGAGAGATAAAGTTCGGTATACAAACAGTACTTGACAATATGAATATGCAGACGAAACTTAAATATTCGATCGGGGGAAGGGGCGTAACAAAACTTCATTTTAGTCCTAGAGAGATAAAATTTGATACAATAACAGTATTCGACAACACGAATATAAATATGCAGCCGAATTATTTATTTTGAATCAGTGGGGGCTAGGCAAAACTGTATTTTAGTCTTAGAGAGATAAAATTTGGTTCACAGATGGTATTCGACAGCACGAATATAAATGTGCAGACAAAATTTGAATTTTGGGTCAGTGGAAGGAGTGTGCGTGGAAAACCTGTATTTAAACCCTAGAGAGACAAAATTTAGCACCCAGATAGTATACTACAACACGAATATGAATATGTAGACGACATTTTTGGGGGAAGGGGGCTTGGCAAAACTGTATTTTAGTCCTAGAGAGATAAAATTGAATACACAGATAGCATTCGACTACACGAATATGCAAACGAAATTTATATTTTGGATCGGTGGCCGGAGTGTGCATGGAAAACCTGTATTTAAGCCCTAGAGACACCCAGATAGTGCACGACAACACGAATATGAATATGTAGATGACATTTTGGACCATTTTGAACGCACGGAGTGAGCGTGACAAAACTGTTTTAGCCCTAGAGCGATAATATTTGATATACAGATAATATTCAATACCATAAAGTACAATTTATTTTTATCAAAAAATTCATTTAGTGTACTATTAGTACATTTATTGTACCAAAAAGTACAATTTATTGTACCAAAAAGTGCCTTTTTGTTCAAAAAGTACATTTATTGTTCCAATAAGAACAGTTAAGGTATCAAAGAGTACTTTATTGGTACCAAAAATTTTATGTATATTATTGTACTGAATGATACTTTTTTATGGACAAAAAGAACAATTAATTGTATCACAGAGTACCTTTATTGTACCAAAAAATACTTACATTTACTAACAATTACTATTATTGCACCAAAAAGTACTTTTATTTCTATCAAAAAGTACTGTTGTTGAAGAAAAGAGCAAGGACTAAAAGAATTTTTTTTTCTTGAATTCTTAACATTTTTCAATTTTATTTGCTGACACTTTTGACAGAATTGTGTCAGTAAATTTTATGGACTATTTACACTGCGTCAATTTGTTTTGTCAAAAATGTTGGCAATAAGTCGTCAGAAAAAGTTTGTCGGAGAAAAAGTTTTAAGGGAAATACTGAAAATATGGTCATACTGACTAAACATTTATTACCAGTCGGCGGGAATGTGAACGTGAAAATTTTTTTTCCGATCGGTGGGTAGAAAAGAAAGGAGTAATGTTTTTAGGGGTATGTAAGGTAATATTTCTATACATGTAGTACTTGGGGCTATAGATATGAATTTGCTGACGTATGTTTTAATATCGGTTAGTGACACATTGTTAGTTTTATCAGGTTAGGGAGTAATTTGGGGTAGCGAATAGTTTACAGAGCGTACAAGAACATATTATAGGTATCCGACAATTTAGCAATAGCGAAGCATTGCCGGGTTCACTAGTAGCCTATACATGTCTCTAGGCCAACTGTAACCTACTGTGAAATTCAGAACGGTCCAACTGTTACTATGGCAATTAAAACGGTTTCTTTGAAAAGGGGCGTGCCACCGCCCACTTCCAACCTAGCTGCAATTCATACTGTACCAACAACATATATACCAAATCTCATCATCATACCAATGACATTTCATAAGACAAAGTCTTTTTAAATTTCAAGTTGTATAGGCGGTGCCACGCCTCTTTACCCAACCACAACCAAGTATAGCCAGAGACTATATACAGGTCTAAAGTACTACTATGTACAATTTTCGTATCAATCTGTCTGTTGGAAAAGCCGTCAGAGGGTCGTGGCACCGCCCACTTCTGATGGCTGTAATTCTAACTGTACGAACATCATATATACCAAATATCATCGTCATATCTCTAATAGTTCATGAGATTCAAACATTTAAAGTTTCAAGATGCAAGCCTCGCCCACTGATCCGATCCCGCCCATTTTTTTTTTTTTTGATCACGAATTTTAGTGCCAAATGCATCTACACAAATGTTTTAGGCGATTGGTGAAACAGTCCTCCAGAAATTAAGTTTTGAAAAATTTGGCCCAATGGACCCGGTCTATTTTAGCCTTTAGCCTATTTTCACCAAAGACCACACAGCCACATTCTTTGAAAATTTGACCGTTCTCGACATAAAAAATGCATATAAGCAAACACAAACTCATTTTTATACATATAAATAGATTGATAGATTAACTAGTCACGATTAGGGTGTTCAAAACCGAAAAACCGTAAACCGGTTTTATTATTTAAAATAGTATGCCGGTTTTGGCAAAATGCCATTTTCAAATAACCGGTTTAACCGAGTTTTTTCCTTCGGGTATTCGGTTTTTTAAATTGCTTTGTTACAAAATACTCCCAGTGTCCTAAAATTTTGTGCTGAAGAGGTTTTTCGACATCGTCTCTCATCAATCATCAGCAAAAAGTACACAAAATCGAGATTAAACCAGTACAGAAATTTCAGTCATGTAAACTGACTGATAAATACCATCACCCAATAATAATTCCTATTACAAGATAATTAATTACCAAATTTGATTATCCTCCAAGTGCCGGTTTCGAAATTATGGGAGAAATATTAATTTTCCAAACAAGGTCATTTTGTATGGGAGGTACCAGAGGGTGATCCGGTATAATCCATATTCATTCCTGATTCAAATTATCATAACTGTAGAACTTACGCAAAATTCGACTGTATTCACTGTACTTACAAAAATATATGTATTTAAAATATAATATAATCTATATTCATTCCTGATTCAAATTTTCATAACTGTACAAGTTACACTGCTGAGTCCACTTGTCATATGCAAACATCATTGCAAAATTTGAGTGAATTCAGTTTAGTTACAAAAAAGATATATATGTAAAACTATGAGGGTCAATTAGGTCATTTGTATGGGAGGTACCAGAAGGGATATGGCAAAGGTTTCGGTTTTCGTAGTGTTTGTCTACTTTTGCAAGATAAATAAACTGACCAAATTTAAATATCCTACGATCGTCCGTTGGGAAGTTATGAAAGAATTATAAATTATCCAAAAATAGGTAATTTTGTATGGGAGGTACCAGAAGGGGTGGGGCTATTCTACCCATTTTTAATCCCGTAAGTTTGTTTTGAAAAATATTAACACTGGTAAATTTTTATACAGATCCGTTAAGGTTTACTCAAGTTATCCTGCTGACCAGCCATCCAGCCAGCCAGACAGACGGACATAGCTCAATCATCTTAAAAAGTCCTGAAACGAATTTGGTCTTAAGATACTTGTCTCGTCTCCTTTAATGCGTTACACTTTTTTACGTATCAAATGATATATACCCTCATCCCTAAGGGTGATGGTGAAAAAAGGAAAGTTCCTAAAGAAGCGCACTCATCAACAACAGCGAGATGATAAACAAACTGCAGTCAATAATAGAAGAGAAGGTTCGTTTTTCGCTTGTAGTTGATGAGTGGAGCGAAATATGAAATTTAAATACGTAAATGTCACCCTGAGATGTTATGATCCGGAAAGACAAAATCACGAGCTTTTTAATCTTGGATTGGATTAACATGCCGGAACTGCAACCCACATTCAAAATTTGGTAGACAACAAACTTAAAGAATTTGGAATTATCTTTGAGAAAGATATAGTAGCTTCCACACATGATGAAGCAGTGAAGAAATAAGGGGGAAAGACATATACTACCGGAATCCCAATTGTGCTTTAATCATGCGATATATCTTTGCGTTGTGGACATTATTTATGCCAAAAAAGTGGATCAACAAGTCGAAGTGGATCTCGCCGACGATGATAGTGACGATGATGAATGCGGTGAAATAGCGAAAGTAGAAAAATCACAAGAGCTCATTAAAAACGTGTCTCAAATTATCGCAATATTGCGGAAGCATGTCAAGGGAAAAACAAAGAAAATTGCAGAGCTATGTTTTCTAGGAGCACAATAAAAAACTATTGTCGATGTGAAACACCGGTGGAGCTCCTTATCTTCAATGATTGAACAGTTTCTAAGAATTTACCTATATGTCAACCATGCGCTTATGGATTTGGGGGAAACTCCGTTCAGCTCAAAAGAATTAAAATTTTTGAGAGATTTAAGCTCAGCGATTATCAAAGGATTTAGCGACTCCAATCGACGCTGAAGAAGTATATGAGTTTATACTGAAACAGCTCAAAAATATGGACTCCACATATGCTCGGGAGCTGCTAGACAAAATTATAGCAAGATTTAAGGAAAGAACAATACAAACATTGAATACCCTAATTATATATCTTAGCTCCGGAAAATATTCTATAAGCTCATCCTGTGTGAAGTACAGTAAACTACGGATAAGTGCACATCGCATAAATGCAAAAACCGCATAAGTGCACTGGAACTTGAAGCCATTAGCCTTTTTTATACGTTTACATACAAAAATGCGCGGATAAGTGCAACACGCATAAATGCAAAAACCGGATAAATGCACAACTTTTGCTAACCTTAAAATACTTTTTTAGTAGAACTTTGCATGCATAAATGCACATCTCTCTTACTACAAAAATGTAGATTACGATTTAGAGAAACTGGAGAAATAAATATATAAGGTTGAAACAGAAATCACGGTTCAAAAAAAATTTTAGACTTTTTTAGCACACCTGGTTTGGTTGAATCGAATTGAGTGCAGTTTAATATGTATTTTGCAAAAAACAATGGTGCAAAATATGATTGCAATGATTCATTAACAGCTCTTACTTCGGTACAGAACTGAATATTTTTAACTTTTTTTGTATGAAATATGAAAACACTAAAACAAGGAAATCTAAATTTGTGATTTTTTTTTACCTTAAACTGAACTGATTTTTATAAGTTTTTATTAAAAACCTGTTATGTAATGTAAACCAAATATTAATAAAAACATTAAACAGCTTTATATTTTAATTATTTTTTAAAGTTCCGTCCAAACTGAACTGAGTAGTCCACTTGCAAACTCCGCTAAGATAAAAAAAAAATAACATATTCTGTAAAACCCGCCATTTTAATTGTTTTTTAAAAGCCTCCCTTAGCCCTTAGCAATCTCGTTCAAAACGCGGTAAGTTTCGGTAAGTCGTATTCAATACTCCTGCAAAACTCTCTTTATTGTCCGGCAGTTCACTTTCAAATAACTCTAAGTTACACATAATAAAACTTCATGAGATTTATAATAGTAATACAGCAAATGTTCCAGTTAAGTATAAATTAATTTATTATAGAAAAGTCACTCCCTGTGACAATGCATTTTCATCATATGTAGTAATATAAATTACCATAACTCCACTTCAGTACTAGAAGTTTTAATCGGTTTTCTAAAAATTTCGTTATTTTAACACAGATTAATAAAAAAAATCTAATGTTTGTATAAATGCAATTATCGTGCACTTATGCAATGTTTGTATATATGCAGTAGTTGTGCACCTACCCGAGTGTTGTATAAATGCAAAAACCGCATAAGTGCACAAAAAGTCGCGCGAAAACCGATGTGCACTTATCCGTAGTCTACTGTATTCTAAAAAGCGAAGCGAAAAGAATGGTATATGCGAACGAACTTTTTAAAAGACTTTTTCCCCAACAACGGCAGAGTCTAGTAACAGTTCAGATTGCAAGGTGGAGGAATCCCCTAATGGTAGTCTTTGCAACGATTTAAACAGGACAATTAATAACATCCAAAATTCACCAGTGAAAACAAATTGCAATGACACAAGACTATATGATGATTTCAACTATTTCGATAGATTTAATAAAAGGACAGAAAAGCTCAACATCCTTCTAAACGCGCTTTTGTCAATAAATCCTACTTCGACAATTAGTGAGGGCGTGTTTTCTGTACCAAGCTTTATAAAAACGAAACGGAAGAATAGACTCAAAATTTAACACTTCAATTGCATACTATTTCTTAAATATTATTTTAAAAAACAAAACTAAAAATATTTCTAAAATATATTCCTTTCCAAAATACTATTTTAACCAGTACAGAAATTTCAGTCAGGTAAACTGACTGATAAATACCATCACCCAATATAAGAAATTGTTGTAGTCTTGAGTTATTGAAATGAATAGATTTTTAATTAAAATAAAATTAGTTATGTATAATTTTTCCCCTGCTTGTGGTGCAAAATCGTCCAAAACTTTACTTATTTGTGTATGGGGTATAGGTGCTGGTTTGGAATTTATGTGAGAAATATTAATTTTTCAAAAAAATTTTAGTTTGATAGGGGGTACCACAAGAGGTGAACCGATACAGTCCTTATTCATTCCTAACTCAAATTTTCATACGTAAAACTTACGAATAATTTGACTGAATTCAGTGCACTTACAAAAAAAGATATGTATGTAAGACCATAGGGGTGAGTTCGGTCCTTTGTGTGGGAGGTACCAGAAGAGGTGTGTCAAATAGTTACGTTTTCTGAGGTTTCGCCTCCTATCACAATATAAATTAACCGACTAATTTTCATTACCCCTCAAATGTCCGTTTGGAAGTTATGGGAGAATTATTAATTTTCCAAAAATAGGTAATTTTGTATGGGAGGTACCGGAAGGGGTGACCCGATATAGTCCATATTCACTCCCGATTCATATTTTCATAAGCGTACAAATTACTCATAATTTGACTGAATTCAGTGTACTTAGAAAAAATATATGTTTGTAATACTATGGGGGTGAGTTCGGTCATTTGTATGAGAGGTACCAGATGGGGTTTGTCAAATAGTTAGGTTTTCTAGGGTTTTGCCTCCTATAATAACATAAATTAATCGACCAATTTTCATTACCCCCCAAGAGTCCGTTTGGAAGTTATAGGAGAAATATAAATTTTCCAAAAATAGGTAATTTTGTATGGGAGGTACCAGAAGGCGTGAACTGTTATAGTCCATATTCATACCTGAGTCTAATTTTCATAAGCAAACATCATACGCAAAATTTGAGTGATCTCAGTTTACTTACAAAAAAGATATGTATGTAAAACTATAAGGGTCAATTCGGTCATTTGTATGGGAGGTACCAGAAGGGGTGTGTCAAATAGTTAGGCTCTCTGAAGTTTCGCCTCCTATCATAACATTAATTTATCGACCAATGTTCATAACCCCCCAAGTGACTGTTTTGAAGTTATTGGAGAAATATATATTTTCCAAAAATAGGTCATTTTGTATGGGAGGTACCAGAAGGCGTGAACCGATATAGTCCATATTCATACCTGAGTCTAATATTTATATGCAAACATCATACGCAAAATTTGAGTGATCTAAGTTTACTTGCAAAAAAGATATGTATGTAAAACTATAAGGGTCAATTCGGTCATTTGTATGGGAGGTACCAGAATGGGTGGGGTACAGGTTTCGGTTTTCTTAGGGTTTGTCTACTTTTGCAAGATAAATAAACTGACCAAATTCAAACATCCTCCTGTTGTCCGTTTGGAAGTTATGGAAGAAATATTAATTTTCCAAAAATAGGTAATTTTGTATGGGAGGTACCAGAAGGGGTGGGGCTATTCAGCCCATTTACAATCCCATAAGTTCGTTTTGAAAAATATTGATACTGGTAAATTTTCATACCGATCCGTTAAGGTTTACTCGAGTTATCCTGCTGACCAGCCATCCAGCCAGCCAGCCAGCCAGCCAGCCAGCCAGCCAGCCAGACAGACGGACATAGCTCATTCTTCTTAAAAAGTTCTGAAACGAATTTGGTCTTAAGATACTTGGGGTCTAACTCGTCTCCTTTAATGCGTTACACTTTTTTTCGTATCAAATGATATATACCCTCATCCCTAAGGGTGATGGTATAAAAAATAAAATGAAAGAGATTCCAAAAATTTATTAAAACGTAAAAGCACAAATTAAAACAACACATTTCTTACCTTTTGTAAATAAATGCATTTTTTAAAGCAATTATTTTTTTTTTATTTCGAACTTTTTAGGAACCAGTACAGAAATTTCAGTCAGGTAAACTGACTGATAAATACCATCACCCAATATAAGATATTGTTGAAGTCTTGAGTTATTGAAATGAATAGATTTTTAATTAAATAAAATTACTTATGTATATTTTTTCCCCTGCTTGTGGTGCAAAATCATCCAAAACTTTACTTATTTGTGTAGGTGGTATAGGTGCCGGTTTGGAATTTATGTGAGAAATATTAATTTTTCAAAAAAAAAATAATTTTGATAGGGGGTACCACAATAGGTGAACCGATACAGTCCTTATTCATTCCTAACTCAAATTTTCATACGTACAACTTACGAATAATTTGACTGAATATGTATGTAAGACTATAGGGGTGAGATCGGTCCTTTGTGTGGGAGGTACCAGAAGGGGTGTGTAAAATAGTTAGGTTTTCTGAGGTTTCGCCTCCTATCACAATATAAATTAACCGACTAATTTTCATTACCCCTCAAATGTCCGTTTGGAAGTTATGGGAGAATTATTAATTTTCAAAAATTAGGTAATTTTGTATGGGAGGTACCAGAAGGGGTGACCCGATATAGTCCATATTCACTCCTGATTCATATTTTCATAAGCGTACAAATTACTCATAATTTGACTGAATTCAGTGTACTTCGAAAAAAGATATGTATGTAATACTATGGGGGTGAGTTCGGTCATTTGTATGGGAGGTACCAGAAGGGGTGTGTCAAATAGTTAGGTTTTCTAGGGTTTTGCCTCTTATAATAACATAAATTAATCGACCAATTTTCATTACCCCCCAAGAGTCCGTTTGGAAGTTATAGGAGAAATATTAATTTTCCAAAAATAGGTAATTTTGTATGGGAGGTACCAGAAGGCGTGAACTGATATAGTCCATATTCATACCTGAGTCTAATTTTCATAAGCAAACATCATACGCAAAATTTGAGTGATCTCAGTTTACTTACAAAAAAGATATGGATGTAAAACTATAAGGGTCAATTCGGTCATTTGTATGGGAGGTACCAGAAGGGGTGTGGCAAATAGTTAGGCTCTCTGAGGTTTCGCCTCCTATCACAACATTAATTTATCGACCAATGTTCATAACCCCCCAAGTGACTATTTTGAAGTTTTTGGAGAAATATATAATTTCCAAAAATAGGTAATTTTGTATGGGAGGTACCAGAAGGCGTGAACCGATATAGTCCATATTCATACCTGAGTCTAATATTTATAAGCAAACATCAAGCGCAAAATTTGAGTGATCTCAGTTTACTTGCAAAAAAGATATGTATGTAAAACTATAAGAGTCAATTCGGTCATTTGTATGGGAGGTACCAGAATGGGTGGGGCACAGGTTTCGGTTTTCTTAGGGTTTGTCTACTTTTGCAAGATAAATAAACTGACCAAATTCAAACATCCTCCGGTTGTCCGTTTGGGAGTTATGGAAGAAATATTAATTTTCCAAAAATAGGTAATTTTGTATGGGAGGTACCAGAAGGGGTGGGGCTATTCAGCCCATTTACAATCCCATAAGTTCGTTTTGAAAATTATTGATACTGGTAAGTTTTCATACCGATTCGTTAAGGTTTACTCGAGTTATCCTGCTGACCAGCCATCCAGCCAGCCATCCAGCCAGCCAGCCAGCCAGCCAGACAGACGGACATAGCTCATTCTTCTTAAAAAGTTCTGAAACGAATTTGGTCTTAAGATACTTGGGGTCCAACTCGTCTCCTTTAACGCGTTACACTTTTTTCCGTATCAAATGATATATACCCTCATCCATAAGGGTGATGGTATAAAAACCGAAAAAACCGGTTAAACCGGTAAACCGGTTTTCTTTCAAATCCTGTATTCGAAATCCGATTTCTCTAAAAAATCAATTTTTCGAATAACTCGGAAACCGGGTTTTAAAAAAAGGAGGTATTTGAACACTCTAGTCACGACAAAGGCCTCGTGACAAAAATCCGCTTTATAAAATCTTATGTTTGGTCCTTGCTGCCATGAGCATTTAAAACATAAACTGTAAAAAATTGCGGATGAATGGGATTAGAGGCATATGAAATATGGATATACCATCGGATACTAAAGGTTCCATAGGCAGATCGAGTTTCTAATGATGAAATATTAAGAAGAATACATTTTGATCGACATTTAATAAATGGGACATATAATGAGAAATGATAGTTAAAATTATGTTTAAATTACCTTTGTACCACCTCAACATTTTTTATGTCTTTAATGTTTACAATAATTTGTTAATTTAATTAAACAATTATGAGAACTGAAACTAACGTACACATTTCGGCTTTCAACTTAACCATTGCAAAAACTTAATTGTATTCCTCATTAATTTCGAGAAAACGAATTATGGTTATCGTATGTGTAAGACAGTTCACTAGAATTTAAAATTCCTCTTTACGCAACACTGCAAAAAAATCTTTGGAAAATATATTGCTTTAAACTTGAGTTATGTATTTATAAAGATCCACTTCAGGTACACGAAGCATGAAACTTTGTACCTTTTAATAAATTCAGCATGAACCTTATGACAAACATAAACAACTCCCACAAAGTAACAACAAACAAACATCATGTACGTATGTATGTAATGGTACAATGTTTTTGTTAAGAAGAGCTCTTTCTTAACGATAGCATCACAGGATTCGCAATCCTTGCGATATAATTATATACCAACAAGAAATAAGTGTGAGGTTTAGGTTTTGTTGTACGGTTTCATTTCTATTGTTTGTGTACTTCTACTATTTTGTGAATTTAAAAATAAAACATAATACTATACTACACCTACACCTTATACGTATGACATTCATATATACACGCTAACTCACATCACTTTTAATTTCTTTGACAAATAATGCAGTCGTCAAATGACAGCACACCACCGCAGTCGTTTGAAAAAGAAAGTGCGTGGAAATATACATATCTCCTGTGTAGAAAATCCCAAGAGACTCCTCCCCTCTTGTTGCTATTCCCAACAAAGTCTGGTTGCCACCTACATTGTATGGTTGCGTTGAACCTCATTCGTATTACAAATTTTCGGTTAACACTTTCACAAACCATTAAGGCGGAAATTTAGTAAAAAAAAATTCTCACAATGTAAACAAACTTCAAATACTCCACACCAAGGCCTCACCTCAAGTACTTTTGTTTATTTAACAATTACGAACCGACACACAGCCAAAAGTTAATGTAATAGCAATTCTTTTGTAAACATTCATACATAATATGTACACATGGTATATTTGTGAAATGGGTGTCGTAGTTAAGGTAAACGCTACGATAGGGGTAATATGATTTGATAAATCGAAATCGGTGAATGATAATACAGAGCATTAGGCACTTTATATGCCACTGGAACTGTCACCGTCATTAAGAGTTTTATTTTTACAACCAATGCCTAGAGTATTTTTGCAAGGACTAAAGGTTTACCCTAATATTTATTTTGCATAAAATAATAAACATACATACATTTTTGCGAAAAAAAACCCAAGGAAACATTCGTGATATTTTGAATAATATCACGAATATTCGTATATAGTTAGCGACAAACCCTGATGGCAACACGAAGAAGAAAAAATAACAAACAAACCCCCAAATGTTGGCAACCCCAGCCAAAGTTTAAGGACCATGATTTAAGGTTATGTACCTCGAACGTCTGAACTCTTCAAAGAGACTGGTGGATGTTCTCAAAAAATTTAAGGCTGACATCACCGACATCCAGGAAATGAGATAGACAGGACAGGTATGCTCGCGACTTAAAGATTGCGACATGTATTACAGCTGCAATGCAAAAGCACGAAATTGGGTTTGGATTTGTAATTGACCAAAGAGTCAAAAATCTGGTCTCTCGGTTCAATTCTGCTATTGATCGAAAAGACAAAATCCGCTTAAAGGTAAAATATTTCCTCATCACGCTGATTTGTACAATGCCCCGACTGAAACAAACGACCGCTACCCTGGCCATGAACAATTAGGAAGGGAAGATGATCATTAGAGAATTCCCTGGACAAAAATCCCGGGAATCCCGTCCAATTTTTTGTCCCGGAATCCCGGGAATGCGACCGGGATTTCCCGGGATTTCATTATGCTTATTTAATCTGTTAAACTACTAAAACTAAAACCATAAATTATTAAGTGTTCCAAATTTTTACCATAAAATTACCAATTGGTGACTATTTTCTTGACCATCACTATCGTCTTCCGCCTCTCGATGTGTTATTTATCTTTTAAATGTGCTTTAATGTATAGCGAAAAATTCGAACGTATTGAATTGCTTAAATGGATTAGCAATACCATGTCCATGAGTTGATGGATACTTACTTATTGATATATTCTAAAACAACATTTTTAAGCCAATTGACTGACATATAACTTTCCCTGTTGGTGTTCTGGATGATTGTACCTGTAGGTGTTTGGTCTGAGCGATGATAATACTTATCCCCTTTTTATCTCAAGGAGTATGAATCTCAAAAAAATCCCTTCATAGTACACAGTTACCATATAAAATAAGTTTTACATCGAATTCTCGCGATTCCACCTTTAGCTTTTTGGTCTGGGTGATGGTAAAAATTTTACCCATTTTCGGGTTTGTCCTTCTAAAATTTCGAAATTCTTTCATATCGTGGAATTGCTTCATAAAATAAATATTCGCCCCAATACCCGCATTTATAACTTTAGGGTGATGGTACCAATTTGATATGAATTCACAACGTATAACTACTCACTAAAATTAATACTCCGCCCCTTATTTGCTGTTCTACCTTAAACAGTTTGGTCTTGGTTTAGTTAGGTTTTTTAAGGGGCAATAATTTTGAAAAATCTCCCAATGCAGATCTCTAATTCTATAGGAAGCATTCCATATAGATTTTTGCGATGCTATTTTTAGCCGTTGGTCTGGGTGATTGTATAAGTTTTACCCCTTTTGGGGCATTTTTAGCACCTAAGAACGAATTTTAAAAAGAGCCATCGGATTATATCTTTAATCGTTTGGATTGGGTCATTTTTTACCCCAAAAAGTACGAATTTCGAAAAATTCCTACTAGCGGCCTTCTTATTCTTTAAGAAGGTTGCTCATATAAATTGCCACGACGACAGCTTTTGCCATTTGGCGTGTATATTGTTACCAGTTTTCTCGTTTGTTAGAATTCTTTTCCACCTAAAAGTACGAATTTCGAAAAATCCCTTCGTACACCACTCTAAGTTTATAAGGAGATTGCTCATATACAGATTTCACGAAAATAGCTTGTCTAAGCATTAACAACTTTTCAAATAAACCATAACACGAGATTTTTGGAATGACTTGTATGTTTCATTTCATATTTCTTAGTTTGCATTAAAATTTAAAAAAAATTTTTAATAGTTAAAGGCATTTTTTACATATTTTTTGTTCTGGACCGGGATTTCCCGGGATCCCGGGAAAATGAAATAAAAATCCCGATATCCCGGGAAATTAAAAATGCCGGGAAATCAAAAACACTAATGATCATGGTCCATCCGTCAGTTAATGCAGCATGCATACCGACACCCCCGACAACGAGTTTTGGCTGGTTAGCTTCACTGCGGCAAGGACCATGGTAGTGGGTGGAAATAGATTTACTTACTTACTTACTTAAGTGGCCCATTACAACTTACAAACGTGGTTCGTAAGTTTGAGGCCTGAAGTACTAAAGAATTCCACACGCTTCGGTCTTGTGCGTGTGTTCTCTAGTTAGTCCTACCAGATGGTGGCACGTCGCCTACCACTTGGTCCTTCCAACGGAGTTTGGGTCTCCCTGCTCTGCTGTCCTTCAGGTTCGCCTTCAAACACCTTTCTCGCTGGAGCATTTACATCCATCCTGGCAACATGACCCAGCCATCGTAGTCGTTGCATTCTGACTCTTTTAGCTACGTCGATGTCGTGGTAAAGCTCATACAGCTCATGGTTCATCCGATGGCGAAACTCGCCTTCGACACAGATAAGTCCCGTTATAGTAAGCACCCATGATTCGGCACCATACAACAGAACAGATAAGATAAGCACCTGGTATAGCTGTTTCTTAGTATTCCGAGAGAAGGTGGTGTTACTAAAGTGCTGCCGAAGTCCGTAGAAACATCTATTGGCTGGCACTATTCTCCGCTTAATTTCTTGGCTGACATCATTTTTCTTATTGACGGAAGATCCGAGGTAGGTAAACTCATCTACTACCTCAAAACAATAATTTTCAACGTTGACGCTGCGTCCCCATCGACAGAACTCTTTGTTCGTCGAAATCATTATTTTTGTTTTGTCCTCGTTGACCGCTAAACCCATTTTTGCCGACTCTTTTTCTAGTGATGAGAAGACTGCAGTAACGTCCTGCAGATTTCGGCCAATGATGTCTATATCATCGGCATAGGCTAGTGGCATGTGGCTCTTGTGGAATATGGTGCCAGACATGTTGACACCAGCCATTCTCATCACCTTCTCCATAACTATATTAAATAGTGTACAGGACAGGCTATCGCCCTGCCTGAGACCTCTTTCCGTGTTGAATGGTTCAGACTGATCCTTACCAATCTTAACCGAGGATTTGGTGTTGTCTAAGGTACATTTGCAAAGTCGAATCAGCTTTGCAGGAATACCAAACTCAGACATGGCCTCATAAAGCCAATTCCTTATCGGAGAGTCGAAGGCAGCTTTGTAGTCGACAAAGAGGTGGTAGGTGTCGATCTGCTTTTATGGGTTTTTCCAGAATTTGTCGTAAGGTGAATATTTGATCCGTCGTAGATTTGCCAGGTCTAAAGCCGCACTGATATGGTCCAATTACTTTTTCTACAATTGGCTTTAGACGTTCACACAATATGCTTGAATTATGCTTGATTCCACGATAGTTCTTACATTCACTACGATCTCCTTTCTTGTATATGGGACACAACAGACTGAGACTCCAATCCCCGGGCATGCTCTCCTCTTGCCAGATGTTCTCCATGAGCTTATGCATGCTCCTAATCAGCTCCTCCTCGCCAGCCTTAAACAATTCAGCAGGGAGACCATCGGCTCCAGCAGCTTTGTTGTTTTTAAGGCGGGAGATGGCCATACGTATCTCGCTCTGGCTCGGAGGTGGACAGTTAATACCATCATCATGGATTAGAGCGGGGTCCTCTGGAGTGGTGTCAGTATCCAGTAAATTTCTAAAGTGATCTCTCCATATCTTCAGAACGTTATCCGGGTCCGTCACTAGCTGACCGACGATGTCCTTGCAGGAGGGCAACCCTGTTCCACGCATTCTCGCTTTAATTCTCTTGTAGAATTTTCGGGCTTCCCCTCTACTTCGGAGCAACTCAGTGCACTCATCCTGCCTCTTCTTCAGCTCCTTCTTTTTTCTTCTAAAAAGACGAGTTGCCTCTGGTCTCTTCTCCCTGTGCCGTTCACGAACAGCTCGCGTTGCCATTGGCTGCAGTTTCGCCCTGTATGCAGCAACCGTCTCTCTCGTGGCATTGCGAAATTCATCATCGTACCAGGCATCTTCTTGAGACGGCTTTGAGTACCCAAGTACGCTTCTCGCAGCCCTTTCTAAGGAGTCGGCTATATTTTGCCACTGCGAGGTTATATTGTCAGGGGTTGGAGCATTCCGCAGCAGTTGAGTTAGGTGGTTGGAGTAGGCGTTTGCCACCTCTGTGGTCCGCAGTTTACCGATGTCCACCTTTCGTTGTGCCTGGTTACGTACGTTTTTCGCCATGCTTAGCCTTGTGCGTACCTTAACTGCGGTAAGGAAGTGATCGGAGTCAATGTTCGCACCCCTAATCACTCGTACGTCCAGAACACTCGATGCGTGCCTTCTACCACATGATCAATCTGATTAATCGTCAATTGATCTGGAGATAACCATGTTGCCTTATGAATATTTTTATGGTCAAATCTAGTGCTGCTAACTACTATATTTCTTGCCGCAGAGAAATCAATCAGTCTGATGCCATTGTTCGACGTTTCGGTGTTCAGACTGAATTTTCCGATGGTAGGCTCAAATTTGGTTTCCCTGCCTATTTTAGCATTAAGATCGCCTAGTACAATTTTAATGTCATGGCTCGGGCTACATTTTCTAACATCATCGGTGATGATGTTAATAATTTCAAATTATTCACATCCCAGTATTTGAGCTCTTTTCTGACTACGAACACAAAATATTTTTTTACTCGTTTGGAGATTTCTATGGATTTCTTACGCTTTAATCCATCAAATTTCTAAGGCCAAGCATTTTTTAAAGGGAAGCTGATCGTCAAAAGCATTACTGTTGTGAATGCCGTCGAAAAAATAGTCAGACTAATAACTGACTCTTACAAATGCTTAACACACAACGAAGACGATAAACAGTACTTGCTGCACATTGTAGAGGGTTAACGTAAGGACCTCCCAGTCTAAACAAAATCTTTACTGATTTATAATAAAACTTATAAACCCTTTTAATGAAAATTAAGGAAAAAACATTATATATATAGTAATTTTATTTATAAAAAACTAACAAAAAGCAATTAAAAGAGTTGTTTGGTGGTTTTACAAAAATGTTGACCTTTGACCTCATTGGGGCACGGGTTGGCACCATCCGATCGGCCTGAAAATTTGCTATATCAATTTTGGCATCATTTCTCATATTTTAATCGCTACCCACACCCAAAATTCCAAAAAAGGCTTTTTAACGCCAGGTCTAATGACCATAACTTAAAACTTTATTTCCCTTAACACCCCATGAATGAGGTATGGGATAGCTTCTCGCGTTGTTGTGAATTAACACGCTTTCTTTTTGTTTAGATTTATTAGATTTTTCTAAATGGGCTTTCAAGGTCCTTCTCCTTAAATATGAATAAAAGATTGTTTATTTCATTTTCCTCCGACTTTCTATTTTTAGATTCACAACTAACGGCATCTACTTGTTTATCAACGAATGCAAACGTCACTGTTTGAGAAGCTCTTACTAGACACGCCGATTGACTCGACACTTAATACTGCGAAGTTACTGTCAACAACATTCGAGGGGAGCCGACAATAAAAGAAAAATGTATTTCTATTAAAAAGAAGACTGGAGCCATGAATTGAACCTGTGATCTCTCGTGTTCTAACCACTATGCCACGGCCGGTGCCATAACCATAACTGCCACAGCTAATTAAATGATTGGCAAATTTCAACACATTTAACATAGATTACTATGTATTCTAAGATTTTACTATATAGTGCCTCTAACTCTCTAGCAAAATATTAAAGTTGTAATTTGCAATGTTGGCACTACATGATATCATGTAATATATTTCAGCCATGTTGTATATTTTTAAACTTGGTTTAATGCAGTTCGATTTGAGTTTAAATATATTTTAGGCAACAGTATGTATTTAAAGATAATTATTATCATATTAATTTACGTTAAGTGTATCGAAATGATACAACAAATTCGGCTTAAGATCAGAAAAGTGTTCTTTATTTATTGTTTGATATTTTTGGTCAAATTCAGTGTGTCACGCAATTAGGATGACGCGTTTCGAACTCCATGACGAGTTCATCTTCAGACCCCTTTGTGACGAACTGATGCACAATGGTACATCATCAGCTGTATATATATCTACAATTATGCCAAACATATGCATGTGAAGTAGATATCAGCCGAAAATGTCCAGCATAGTTATGAATTTGACCATTCACAATCAAACATGAGAATGGAGGATATTTTATCCACACGATTCCCTTTTTACCTCACAAATCTTTTTTAAATTATTTCGTGTAATCTTAGTAATATTTGAAATATTTTGCACACACTCTTTTCTATATTTTTTCTTCATTTAAAAATTAACAATTATCTTTGCAACAGTAAGACGTCTTAAACACAATCTACACCTATTTCGCGGAAAAGTCTTACGGTAAAGCTAAGTGCAAATCAGTTCACCTGACTGAAATTTCTGTACTTGTTTTTAATTATAATTATGTTTCATAATTATGTTTCATATTTCTGTATTCTACAAGTTTTAATTTACATGCTCTTTTATGTATACAATATACTATTCATTACATATTTAATAATTTTAACAACATGGGCCTTTGCAAAAACTTAAGCACAGTCAAGCCACATTTTGGTGAGTGAGACGATGTGAAAGTCAGTTTTGTGATTTATCTATATCTGCGGTATTTTCAGTGAAGTATCAACACGCTGTAAGCGTTCTATCATTATTTATGTTAGCACCTGATTGCGACAAAAAAGCCACAGAATGGTATAGGTATAGTTGTTCCCATAATCAAATGCCAGAAATTCAAACTGTTACATAGTCAATATGAGTTGTCATCATATATCATATTAACACAATATATTTTCGCAAAGACTCCACAAATGCCACCGTACCACAATATTTACTTTTGTATATGTGGCAGAACGCACATCTATACAATAGTTACTCTATGGTGTGATTTATGAAGTCGTCTGTGGATGCCTTCATTAAAAATCAATTAATCTTGTGTTCATCCTCCAGTTTTGTTTTTATTTTCATTTCGGTCTGCCTTTTCTGCGTTTCTATTGAGATTATGTCATTACCTCACAGGCGGCAGGCACAAAGTACAACAAATTGGCTGTGAATTTCTTTTATGCAAAAGTATGGGAATTTTTTGTATGTATGTTTTGTAATTAAGAATAAAACAACTAACAAATGAATTAATGAGAAGCAAAAGCATTCGCTGGGATTGAATAATTATGATATCGTGCCTATTCCTCAGTTTCTGCTTCAGTTTTAATTCCCCAACATGGCCAGGTGTTTTATTGTGATATGAAATATAATTAGTAAATGAATTTGTAAAAAAAAAATGTCATACATCCAATTTTTTGTAATTAGTATGAGTGAATTCATAAATACGTGATTTTGGGAAGTAAATAAATTTTGTTGAAATGACAACTTAGTAAATTCATTATACATATTTGTATTACAATATTAAGCATTCGTTTAGACGTCTGTATATAACGAGATGATGCATTGGCACAATTTTGAGATTAAGACAAGATGAGTATTTGCAATAACCGTAAAGAATTTGTAATTTTTTAGAAAATAACGAATAAACCAGGCCAGAAATTTCAGTCAAATAAACTGACTGATAAATACCCTCACCCTATGTATGATATTGTTTATGTCTTGGGTTATTAAAATTAGCCGGTTTGTAATTGATATTCGTCCTGTATTATTATGATTTATGATTATGTTTAATGTTTAAATGTTTAAATCACGTATTCAAAAAATTTTAGGAACAAAATACAGATATTAGACTACTAAAGGAATTTAAATGAAAATTCTGTATGGGCTTCTTAAATTATTATATATCTCAAAATCCTGATTACAGAATTCGTCAACTTCTTACTTTATGAAATACAAACATTCTTAAAACGGAATGAGTAAAACAGAAATGTAGAAGACGTACTTCAAATTATTATTATTAGCATTTAACATTTATATATGTAAATTGTTAAACAAACTCATCTCTTCCGTTAAAAATTATATCGAGTTATCCACATTATACATACATACAAACGTATTGTATTGCACAGAGTGTTAACATATTTTAAAGCAATTTCTAATATGTAAATATTTGTGAATTCATATTCGCAGCAGATAAAGAAACCGGGTAGAGTTCAGATGTCTACAACCATATGTGCGTCTGTGAATGTAGATATGTATTTTTCTTATATTTATTTTATTTACAATTTCACTTTTACTCTTTGCAAATGCTAATATTAACGTCAATGGTGAACATCTATTGCCTTTTTATCGCTCGTTCACGTTTCATTGAGGCTGCTGGCTTCATGCATTTTTTACTGAGATCATCTAACATAAAACGTTTCGCAGCTGCTTGTGTTGTGTAAATTTCATAGAATAGAGTAAGAGTAAGAGTAAATGAATGACCCAGCGGTGGAAATCATGAGAAGGAAGGCCTTCGTTCATGAGTTTGAAGGCCTTCTTTTGGATCCGGTATGCCTTCCTTGGCCTTCTTTCTTCCTTTCTTTTTTTACATTGCGTGACATTGGAAAATAAGGCCTTCCATCGCCGGTTTCCATAAGAAGGCCTTATGGATGCTTTCTATAAGAAGGCCTCATGGAAACTTTCTGTAAAGGGGCCCTATGGATGCTTTCTTTTAGAAGGCATTATAGAAGGCCAGCATACACATGAAAAAATAATGACTTGCAAATAAAAGAAAAACTATACAGTGCACCCTCAAATTATTTATTTTTTTTGAGAGCGCACCGGTTATTTTTAGTTATTTCTCACTTATATATATTTTTCTCTATACTTACATTTTTTTCCAACGACAGTAAACTTTGCTGGAGTTTGAACCCACTACCTCGTGATTGTTAGTCAGCCATGCTACTGTCTAGCCTATGAAGTAGAGGTGTCAAACTATCGATGGGACTATCGATAGTATCGATAGTTTATTTTTTACGAGACTATCGATTGATAGTTTCGGGGATTCTAGAATTTTTTTTTTCTATCGATAGTGTTTAGCTACTATCGATAGTCCATCGGAAATGATCCACCACTAGTATTGTAAAATTAAAAGCGGCAGGTTCTTAAACGTAAACAAAGAAACAAAACTTCAGCAGGTGGATTGGCGGTTCCTTCAACGTTAGTATACAATGGAAAATAACAATACTAACACAACAGGTATATTATACTTTTAATTAAATAGAGATAAAACAGATATAATCCGTTCCTTAACACACAGACTCTGAAGCCAGTAAAAGACCCAGAAAAAGTGTGTCGGACGTTTGGAAGCATTTTGCATTAGCCCCAGACAAAAAACACGCAAAATGCCTGACATGCAAAAAAACTTATAAGACAAGTGGGAATACGTCAAATCTGATGGACCATTTAAAGCGTAGTCATCCTTTGCGTATAGAACCAACAACATCGAACCCTATAATAACAGACTATTATAAAAAAGAAAGCACATACGACAATAATTCGGCGCGAAAAACAGATCTAGATTTGGCTCTAACAAAAATGATCGCTATAGATGTGCAGCCGTTTCGTATAGTTGAAGACAGGGGTTTTCGAGAGTTCGTGCACTGTCTAGATCCACGATATGAGTTACCATCTCGAAACACCATTCGAAATGTTTTTTTGAAAAAGATTTATGCTGATGGTTGCAAAAATCTGCAGGATGTTCTTAACCAAGTAGAGAGTTGTGCTATAACCACCGATTGCTGGTCATCGAAGGCAAACGAAAGTTATTTGACTGTCACGTGCCATTTCGTTGACAGTGAATTCAAACTGAGATCGGCAGTTTTAACAACATCAAAGCTCGTTAGTGAGCTAAATCATAAATCTGAGAACATTTCCAAATCAATGCGAGTGTGCCTTAATAAATGGAATATATTCCACAAAGTTTCGTGCATCGTAACAGACAACGCAGCTTCAATGATTAAAGCTTGTGAACTACTTCAGAAAAAAAATCTTCCTTGCTTTGCTCATTCAATCAACCTTGTTGTGCAATATGTTTTATCAATTGAAAAAGTTGCAACATTAATGACTAAATGCAAAACCATAGTCGCATATTTTAAAAAGAGCACAATTGCATATGCAAAATTCAGAATGGAACAGAGCGAAGATAAACAATACAGTCTTATTCAAGAAGTGGGCACTAGGTGGAATAGCGCATTTGCAATGGTGAAGCGAATTCTGCTCACTAAAGATGCCATTTTTTCAGTTTTATTAAGCACTCCTAAGTCCCCTCAGATTCTAACGGCAGAAGAAATAGAGCAATTGGAAGACTTATGTTCATTGCTGGAACCATTTGACACAAATACAAATGTTATATCCGGAAATCAATATGTTACTATTTCACAAGTGATTCCCGTAGCATTAGGTTTATATTACGCGATGATAAAACTTCAACCAAACATGAAAACTGAACTTGGATTGGAATCATGCACCTATTTGATCGAAAAAATACAACAACGACTTTTCATTTACGAATCTAGAAGTGTCACAAGATTTGCAACTATTTTGGATCCTAGATTCAAAAAAGAAGGCTTTCGGTCTACTCAGAATGCAACACAAGGATACAACATGCTTGAAAATTAACTGGTTACCATCAGAAGTGTTATTGAGTCAAGAGAAAACAGGGAGGAATCGCCAGCAGCAGAGTACAACGAGGTACCTGAGATTTTCCAATTTATAAAGGAAAAACTTTCAACTAAAGCCGTGTCTAAACGGGCAGATGCAATTATTTCCTTGCGCGAATATGCTGAAAATCCAAATCAACCCATAAATATGGACCCTTTGGAGTACTGGAAGGTAATTCTTATTATGAACTTATATTATTTACATTATTAATTTGCTTCAATTGCAGACCCGATCCACCGATATGAAAGAGATGCAAGTACTTGCACTTAAGTATTTGTGCATCCCGGCCACATCAACTGAGTCTGAAAGAATGTTCAGCAAAGCTGGACAAATAATTTCAGAAAGGCGTACGAAATTAAAGGACGCAAATGTCGATATGCTGCTTTTTATAAACAAAAATAACTGGCTGACTGACCATTGATCTCACATATTAATTTTTAGAAAAATAGATTTACTTTTTGTTTTGTTTTGTTATTTAATGAAGTTAGAAATATATTTTTGTTTTGTTAGAAAAAGGTGTATAATATGACATTTTTAAATATTTTTTCCTAAACTTTTTAAATCCGATAGTATCACGATAGTATCGTCGATATATCGATAGTTTTTTTAAGTTTTGATAGTTGGGATTCGATGTATCGATAGTTTCTTTTAAACTATCAAAAAATATCGATGGTGGCACTATCGATAGTTTGACACCTCTACTATGAAGATGCATTCGAATTGTGTGGTTGAAACTAATGATACACTGTTTAAAAAAAACCCCTTCCACGGAAATTAACAATTTTTTCCATTTAGAAGACATCCAATACCCCTTATATTTGGAAGCGAGAGGGTATGTGTATGAAATCCCTCTGCCTTCTTTTCAAAGGCCTCTGCCAGGCCTTTATAAAAGTTGAAAAAAAAACGTATTAACAATTCTTTCCATTTAGAAGGCATGCAATACCCCTGTTATTTGGAAGCGAGAGGGGATGTGTGTGAAATCCCTCTGCCTTCTTTTTACATGTCTTTGACAGGTCAGTCCATAAAATGCCTAAATCTGATGAAAAATCATGCGTTCTGTATTCCTTATTTGAAATGTTATTCCCAAATAATAACTACTGCATGCATTATATGAGGAAGGCCTCTCAAATTCCGCCGCTGGGGAATCGATAAAGTCAAACGAACACCATAACAATATGAAGCATATGTATTTAGATACAAATGTGTGAGATCAGCATTTGAATATACATGGGAAGACATTTATATCGCATTAATCGCGAGAATATAAGTGCCCGCCCATGCGAGGCTGTAGATAAAAATAAGAATTCGAAATTATAGAAGTTAAGTTAGATATGATGTGAAGATTAATGGTTATGTTAATGTGATGACATGTAGTAACGCGAAGTTATGTAAGTTTCAGGTTTTTTTATAATGTTATGTGGTCTTTATGTGGTCGTGAGAAAGTTTTATGAATGAAATTTATAATTCTTAAAGTTGGCTCGTCTACTGTAGGGCGAATCAAATAAGTCGTTTTGATTAGATAACAAATGGCAAGGGGCTTTTGTATTCGTTATGTGTAGAAATTTAAATCGATAGGTTGATGCCCTTTGGGGCCGACAGCGGCTTGAAGTTACGCCATATATATCTGAACTCAGCAGTTTTCTAGGTGGCTTGAAACTTTTTGATTGCTTGTGGGTGTTATTGTGTGACCCGCAAAGTCGCTCAACTACGGTGTATCATATTTTAAAATGTTTGACCGATCTTGCTCATCTTAGAACAGAACCACCGCTGAGAGGATAGATGTTTGTACAACAAAACTAAGCACTACATCTCTTAAACTATGGCAGTAATCGCGGTGACTGACAGAGGGAGGTGGCATTAATTTTTGTTCGGTCTTGGTCATTTAAGATCTTCACCTCCGCTTACAGAATAGAAGGCTGTACACCAAATGCCAGTTTGATAGCTCTTAAACTATGAATGTTATCGGGGTGAAAGACACACGGACACTCCCAAAAAGGGAAATTTGTATTGGAGATGGAAGTGCTTGTTGTTCGATGTTGCTCATCATTGAACTTTACCTCCTCCTAGAGGATATAACATAAGATTACATATCAAATTTGAATACCAAATTTTAGCTCGATATATAATAAAATTCCAGCTATCGGGATCAATTATATCGTTGGTATAGACGATTTAATGATGCATTAAGCAGCGGCGTAATGGCATTTTTGGCGATCGCGGACAGCTCAGCGGTTACAAGAATAGGGTCTTGATGGGACATCTCTGTGCATTGACGATTGTTTGCGCCAGAAAAAAATGGTACGCAAGTCATTGTCCAGTTGAACTTGGATGGTGAAGAACAATTAACACCATCTCAGGAAGAACCTTGACGTATATGAAACGCCCTATGTCCGATCCTCCTGTCAGATAGGGTTAAAATGCTAATAAATGCGGGTCGGATGCCTACCAACACTTTCTTCTCCCGGCGAGAGTAAGGTGACCAGTCCTAGTAACGTAGGGCTACTTATATTGGTTATAATGTGGATCAACCCAGTAAAAAATCTTTAATGGACTCGAAAAAAGATGAAAGCGGGTGGTAATGTATACCCAACCGTCCACTCTAAGTGTCGCCAGCGGCCACGTACGAACTGATTTTAAAGTTGACGGCAGGCATAACGAAAAGGATTTTAGCGCAATAAGAGGAAAAGCGCGTGCGACTCTCGTAGATGAGTGTGAAGGATAAAGGGAGAAGCCAACTTGGATTTCACAGACAGGACCGAGTCATCTACAGGCACTGGTAAACCTATTTCTGAACCTCCCTCTAATGAGGAAGGTGTCAATATTGTAGGTGAGCCTTTGTCTGATGGCGAGGTTCTTCTGGAATTCTTGGGGACGGGACTAGATGATGCTCCACTTCCGACACCTCCTTCTATCTCGTCAATACCCATTGTTAGTATTGGCCAAACTCGATTCGAGTGTACCTTCTCTCTTTAGACAGGATGCTATGAAAACCTTACCAACGGAAGAGCGAAACCGGTCTTCTCCTACTGGATCTTCATGTAGGACCACCTCGGTGGCCTGCATAGAAAAGATATTCAAAAAAGGGGATCCGGTGGTTCCTCCACTTGGTAGGGAGCCCATAATATCCGTGGTCGAGACAAAGGAGGGGGACCAAAAGAGGGAGCAGAAGGCCAAGGTTGGCTATAGACGATCCTGCAGTATCCTTAGGAGATTTGTAAGAAAGATAGGGAAAACCAGTAAGAAAGTTTTAGTCGGGCAACCCCCACCCGTAGTAAAACAAAAAATTTTCTATTATATTGATATTATTACTCGATTTCTACAGTGGGCGGAGTGGTACATATGTATGGGAGGTACCAGAAGGGGAGTGTCTAGATTTCCAGATTTTTTCTCCAAAACCTTATTCTGTTATAACTTAACAAAATACAGAATTTGGGCACGATCGCGTTAGTTCTATCAATAATATTAATCGATTTCTAAAGTGGTTGTTACCAGATGGGTAGGGGAGGTTCCAGATGGGGCGTGGCTAGACTTCCAATATTTTTCTCAAAAACTTTATCCTGTTAAAGCTTTAATAGATAAAGAATTTGGGTACTCTCTCGTTGGATTTATTGATATTATTACTCCATCTCTAAAGTGGGCGGAAAGGTACATTTATATGGGAGGTACCAGAAGGTTCGTGGTTAGACTTTTAATTTATTTTGCAAAACTTTATCCTGTTATAGCTTTACTAAGTACAGAATTTGGGTTCGGGTGTACTAATATTGTTACTCGATTGCTATAGTGGGCGGAATAATGTATTTGTATGGGAAATATTGTAATGTTTTGGGGAAATATTAACTCGTGCAAAATTTCAAAACATTTGGTTGCGTCTTTCGAAAGCTATGGTGCGCAGACAGACGGACATGGCTCGAACGACTTAAGAAGTCATGAATCGACTTTAACACCTGACCTTAACACCAGATGGTCCATACTTAACGCTCGTATATTTTTTTTGGGCAAAAACAGTACATTTCAGTACGTCGATATGAAAAAGCAGTACTTTTCGCAGTACATATTTACCTAGCATATATATTTTATTCAATATGTAAAAAAATTAACAATTATGTCCAAAATCAACTTTTGTGTTTGTTTTGTATTTGTCATTTGAAGCAATTTGAATAAGCAATGCCGGCTTCGTTTTGAGGTAATTGTAGAAATCAACACATTTGAACTTCATATTCCATTTGACAGAATCGCCTTCAATGTTTGCACGTCTAATCGGGTTTTGTTTGACGTACAAGTTTTGTTCACTGCAGAGAAGATTCGCTCGTTCCTGGCAAACATAAAATATATTCAACGATCGTGGCCATTTCTTTGAATTCGCAATCAGCGTTTTTGAGATGAATAAATATCTCCACCCACCGAACCACATTCGAAACATTGCCTTCTCTCCATTGCATAATGTTGTCGCTCGTTTTTATACCATCATCCTTAGGGATGATCGTCTTTTTAAGACGATTGAGCTATGTCCGTCTGTCTGGCTGGATGGATGGTCAGCAGGATAACTTGAGTAAACCTTAACGGATCTGTGTGAAAATTTACCAGTATTAATATTTTTCAAAACGAACTTATAGGATTGTAAATGGGCAAAATAGCCCCACTCCTTCTGGTACCTCCCATACAAAATGACCTATTTTTGCAAATTTAATATTTCTCCCATAACTTCCAAACGGACATTTGAGGGGTAATGAAAATTAGTCGGTTAATTTATATTGTGATATGAGGCGAAAATTTAGAAAACCTAACTATTTGACACACCCCTTCTGGTACCTCCCATACAAAGGACCGAACTCGCCCCCATAGTCTTACACTCATATCTTTTTTTCTAAGTGCACTGAATTCAGTCGAATTATTCGTAGTTGTACGTATGAAAATTTGAGTCAGGAATGAATAAGGACTGTATCGGTTCATCCCTTTTGGTACCACCTATCAAAATTAAATTTTTTTGAAAAAATTAATATTTTTCACATAAATTCCAAACCGGCACACATTGGGTTGAATCAGACCCAAACGTGCTATTAATAAAGGGAAAGGTGGACTATTGTTTATATATATATTTTTAGAAAGTATATGCCTAACTGAGTGAAAAAATTTTTTTTTGAAAATTTTCGAAATTTTTTATTTTTTTTAAAACATGAGTATTGAATATTATGGAAAAAAACTGCATTAAATTAACAAATAATTGCCATGGTATTTATTTGCCGATATAAACGATATATACCTCATTTGAAACGTGTTCGAATGTACTTTGCATATATATAAGTTTCATAATGATTAAATGAAACCATTCAAAGATATTACCCAAGAATGTAATTTTAAGATTTTTGCCACTATTTTTTCAGTTGAAAGAAGTTTTTTGGCGAATTTTAATTGGAATACACCAATTTCTATTATATTATGAAAGTGAATGTTGTAATGTATAAAACGCATATTTTTTTATGAAAATCTTTTAACAAGTGGTTACGTTTTTATACCATCACCCGTAGGGATGAAGGTATATATCATTTGATACGACCCAAAAGTGTAACACATAGAAGGAGTCACTTTAGACCCTAGGTTTCTTTGAACCAAATTCGATTCATGACTTTTTAAGTCGTTTGAGCCATGTCCGTCTGTCTGTCTGTCTGTCTGTCTGTCTGTCTGTCTGTCTGTCTGTCTGTCTGTCTGTCTGTCTGTCGGGTGGCTGTCCGGCTGGTTCGCACGATAACTTTCGAAAGACGCAACCAAATGTTTTGAAATTTTGCACGAGTTATTATTTTCTCAAAACTACTTACGGTATTGCAAATGGGCTACATGGCCCCGCCCCTTCTGGTACCTCCCATACACATCTGGTACCGCCCACTTTAGAAATCGATTAATATTATTAAAAGACCTAACGCGATCGTGCCCAAATTCTGTATTTGGTAAAGTTTAAGCAGGATAAAGTTTTGGAGAAAAAATCTGGAAGTCTAGACACGCCCCTTCTGGTACCTCTCATACAAATGTACCTTTCCGCCCACTTTAGAAATAGGGTAATAATATCAATACACTCGTCACGATCGTGCCCAAATTCTGTATTTTGTTATATTATAACAGGACAAAGTTTTGGAGAAAAAATTGGAAGTCTAGACACGCCCCTTATGATACCTCCCATACAAATGTACCTTTCCGCCCACTTTTGGGATGTAGTAATAATATCAGTACACCCAACGAAATCGTGCGCAATTTCTGTATTTAGTAAAGCTATAACAGGATAAAGTTATGGAGAATAAATCTGGAGCCTAAACACACCCCTTGACGTACCTCCCATATAAATGTACCACTCCGCCCAATTTCGAAATCGAGTAATAATATCAATCAAATAGAAAATTATTTGTTTTACTGAGGGTAAGGGTAAATGTAAGTCGGGTTGCCCGACTGAAACTTTCTAACTGGTTTTAATTACAAATCGATTATTTTCAATAACTCAAGACTTAAACAATATATTATATTGGGTGATGGTATTTATCAATCAGTTTAACTGACTGAAATTTCTGTACTGGTTGATGACTTCCGAAGAACGCAATTTTTCTATCTCAAATTCAAATCAAGCAGTTGAAGAAAAATATCAACAACCCCAAAACAAAATATTTCCTTTAACTGTTTGATATTAGTATGGGAAAGGAAAATTGCGTTTCTGGAAAAACATGAATAACTTAACCACTTGTTCACAGATTTTTACAAACAAATATGCGTGAATAATATAATAGACATTATGGTAATGTAGTAAAAAAGTGTTTAAAAACTTTTTCAAACTTAACTTCTTCAAGCAAATAATAAAAAATGTTTGCAAGTTATCTTTATAAATAAATATGTAAGATTCTCCTTTTCAAAACCCTTAATAAATCCAAAATTCGTTAAGAACTGACTGAGTTATCAGCTCGTAAGTGAGGAAAGACCAAAAAATCGGTTTTTGAACCATAAGTCTAGATTGTACTCGACCAAACCTACTCCATGCACTTGGTTATTCCCCAAGTTCCAAATGACTGTTGCATAGTGTAATTAGACAGGTTCTATCCTTTAAACTACATTTTATGACACAATCAATGAGACAACACCGCCAAAACAAAAAATTCACAAAATGAAACTACTGTTACTTAAATCAAATATTTGAGGCTAACACAGTATTTACCGAAAACTTTAAATATTTAAAAAACGGATTCGAATGCGGCTTTTTTATGAAAAATTCTTAGAACAAACAATTGGTAACATTTTAATTTCTATTCCACCGAACATTAGAAATGCTCTAAATTTGGAACATTTTTAAAAAAATCACCAAAAATATTTTTACAAACACAATTGTAACAAAACTTTCATAAACATGCACTAAAATACCTTAAGTTGATGGTTCCATCATAAAAACCTTTACTTATTGATATTTAAACAGAGAAAAAACACTTGAAATGTGTCGAAATTAAATTCTACAACTTTTAGAGAAAACACAAAAAAAAAAATTTACTTTGGCAGCACACTGCAGAAGAAGTAAGTACCTTTTAACATTGAGTTTGATCATTAGTGATGCAGAATTTTATCTACTTTTACCCCACACAAAGTTTTATTAGAAAATAATAACTTGAAAATATGGATTAATAGCGACTATGGCTTTGATTCAACCCAATGTGCGGCACCTATACCCCCTACACAAATAAGTAAAGTTTTGAACGATTTTGCACCACAAGCAGGGGAAAAATGATACATAAGTAATTTTATTTTAATTAAAATGTATTCATTTCAATAACTCAAGACTTCAACAATATCTTATATTGGGTGATGGTATTTATCAGTCAGTTTACCTGACTGAAATTTCTGTACTGGTTGATATATCTAAATTGGGTGTGCAAATATATCGCATTTTCATTGGCATTGTACAAATTGTATTCGCTTAACTTGTTCATGACGGCTTCGACTTCAATCCCTTAGTATAAAAGCATTCAAATCAAAGCAGACAAAATTACCGAAAAATTCAGTGCGTAAGGCAGCCATCTCAATCGAATTGTTTCCATTGTCAATAAGTTTTTGCTTTTCTACTACTACAGCTGGACATAAAAAATCATCATCTTGACGCATTTTAAGTGTTTTTTCGAGCTTATTTTTGGTTAACAATATTATTGCATGAATTCGCTGTTCGCCGTTTATATTTCCATTATGTATCGAAAAACAGTACTTTGAGGGAGAAAAGCAGTACGCAGTTTTTGATACAGTACTGCGAAAAACAGTACAGATACGAGCCTTATCCATACTTCGGGAAAAGAAATAAGTAACACTTCTTTAATTGTATTAGAAGATTTAATTATAACCACATACTTACTTAATATTTAAACAATAGATCATGTCTTCCTTTTGTAATTTATATTTATTTAAATTAAAAATATTTTTGGTATAGTTATATAATAAATGCATAAGAGTAAAATGTTCTGATACATAGGAGCGAGCGTCTTATCATTTAATACGAATTAGAATCATCTATTTTAATTAACTTACATTTATGCTATATATAGTTATGTACATACATTCACAAATACCCATGAATTCAAATCATTTAATACAGCAAGGGGAAGATAATATGCATCGTGTAATTAAATTAAGTTGCGTTAAATGCGTTACGCTTTGTAGGAGCTCGTGGTCACATTCATCTCAAGCTGTTGTCAGATTTTAGTCACTTCGGTAATAAACTAGGAGTAAATATGCACTGATATACTCATACCATCCTATTTGCAACAATAGTTGGATGTTGCTGGTTTCTAAGTACATTCATATGTATATTCCATTCAAGGTATGATATGACATCTACTCGTAAGCATACACACAACAAATACATAAAAACAGCACGAATGACAATAGAAACAGGAAAGAAAGAGGAAAACACAGAAGATTAGAACATTTATCTAATTAATTATATCGTCTAAGTTGTATTTATCGTCAAACAAACATAAACTCTAACAAAACTGTGGGTATCAAAAAAAAAAATATTTGAATTAGGTTAAATAAAGCTCGATTAATAATGATTTCCTATAACATTTTCAAACTGTTGCAAATCATGCAGGTTAAACTAATTTCATATACATATTTGTATTAAGGTATCTTCGCACTTAACTCGTGGCTCGCATGCGTACCATTTATGTCTGAGTCTTGGTATAAAATGCAACGAAATGAAAAAAGCTTCTTCATCTGTATTCCCAATACTAAGTGAATAATGTCACTTTGACAAGAATTTTCTTTTTTATCAAGAGCGTTTACATTTTCAATGCCGGACCAATACCTATATTTGTACCATATTCATTATTTTAGCAGGGATAACTTTTTTTTCTCAATGCTGTCCGTATTGAGCAGCGTCTAAGTGAATCAAGAGCTTTTTGGTAGTATATGAGAAGACTACAATGGTCTGCTCGATTATAACGCGGAACTTTTTGTCCTGGTCAACGCAGCTTCGGTGCGGTCAAATCTTCCTTTTTGGGAGCTTAAGATTGTTTCTTATGACCGTTCATTTGGGAAACCTCTCGTTTTGTCAAGCCTCTACCAGAAATGGATCTACGATTCAGGCTCAGCTTGCAGTATTTCAGCAGGTATGCCGTCGTCTTCAGGAGCTTTAATTCTTTTTATGGATTCAACAGCGATTACAATTTCAATTATGTCAGGTCGATAACGAGGTCGAGCTTCGTCTGCTAGTGAAACCATGTACTTTCTTTTATCAACACGGGCCCATTGTTAGCTCTATATTGTGATTGAAATCTGTGAGACGCTGCAATTTGAGATCATTCCCTTGTTGTATCAGGGCCCAGCTGACATCTGATGTCCATATTTCCCTTGAATCGATTATTACAAAACCCGCTTTCCAGGATTACATTTTCATTAGCTGATACAAGTTCTTCGCTCCCAAGCGATATTTTTATACAATCACCCTTAGGGATGAAGGTATATATCATTTGATACGAGCCAAAAGTGTAACACATAGAAGGAGTGACTTTAGACCCTAGGTTTCTTTGAACCAAATTCGATTCATGACTTTTTAAGTCGTTTGAGCCATGTCCGTCTGTCTGTCTGTCTGTCCGGTTGCTGTCCGGCTGGTTCGCACGATAACTTTCGAAAGACGCAACCAAATGTTTTGAAATTTTGCACGAGTTATTATTTTCTCAAAACTACTTACGGTATTGCAAATGGGCTACATGGCCCCGCCCCTTCTGGTACCTCCCATACAAATACATCATTCCGCCCACTTTAGAAATCGAGTAATAATATCAATACACCCTACGGAATCGTCCCCAAATTCTGTATTTAGTAAAGCTATAACAGGATAAAGTTTTGGAAAAAATTTGAAAGCCTAGCCACGCCCCTTCTGGTACCTCCCATACAAATCTACCTTTCCGCCCACTATAGAGATGGAGAAATAATATCAATAAATTAAACGTGATCGTACCCAAATTTTATTTTTAGTAAAGCTATAACGGGATACAATTTTGGAGAAAATAATTGGAAGTCTATCCACGCCCCATCTGGTACCTCCCATACACATCTGGTAACGCCCACTTTAGAAATCGATTAATATTAATAAAAGACCTAACGCGATCGTGCCCAAATTCTGTATTTGGTAAAGTTTAAGCAGGATAAAGTTTTGGAGAAAAAATCTGGAAGTCTAGACACGCCCCTTCTTGTACCTCCCGTACCTCGCCCACTTTAGAAGTAAGGTAATAATATCAATACACTAGACACGATCGTGCCCATATTATGTATTTTGTTATGTTATAACAGGACAAAGTTTTGGAGAAAAAATTGGAAGACTAGCGACGCCCCTTATAGTACCTCCCATACAAATGTACCTTTCCGCCCACTTTAGGGATGTAGTAATAATATCAGTACACCCAACGCAATCGTGTTCAAATTCTGTAATTAGTAAAGCTATAACAGGATAAAGTTATGGAGAATAAATCTGGAAGTCTAACCACACCCCTTCTCGTACCTCCCATACAAATGTACCACTCCGCCCACTTTCGAAATCGAGTAATAATATCAATATAATAGAAAATTATTAATTTTACTGAGGGTAAGGGTAAATGTAAGTCGGGTTGCCCGACTGAAACTTTCTAACTGGTTTTAATTACAAATCTGTTAATTTCAATAGCACAGGACTTAAACAATATCTAACATTGGGTGATGGTATTTATCAGTCAGTTTAACTGACTGAAATTTCTGTACTGGTTTTAAACTAGGTTTGCGTATATTCACGGTCTTTTAACAGTAATAATATTAAGGTCCTGGCCGTTATTGTGCATCCCATGATTGAGATATGGGAGATTTTGCTCAATCATACTTTATTACCTTATTCTGCTGTTACACGGAAACTTCTTGTAAATATTTTATGGTGCAGTTCTGTTTTTTCTTAAGTGGCCTATTACAACTTACGAACGTGGTTCATAAATTATAGGCTAAAAGTATTAAAGAATTCCACACGCTTCGGTCTTGTGCGTCCGTTCTCCAGTTAGTCCTATCATATGGTGGTACGTCGCCAACCACTTGGTCCTTCAAACGAAGTTTGCGTCTCCCTGCTGGTTCATCAGATGGCGAAACTCGCCGCCGACACAGATATGTTCATATATTTCCCGGAGTACTTTTCTCTATCATCGTTAACGGAGAGTATCGGCGTCGTGACAAGCTATCACACTGCCTGAGACCTTTTTCCGTTTTGAATGGTTCAGAGTGATCCTTACCAATCTTAATGGAGGATTTGGTGTTCCCCAAGGTACATCTGCGAAGGCGAATTAATTTTGCAGGAATACCAAACTCAGACATGGCCTCATGTAGCCTATTCCTTATCGGAGAGTCGAAGGCAGCTTTGTGGTCAAAATACAGGTGGTAGGTGTCGATGTGCTTTTCATGAGTTTTTTCCAGGATTTGTTTGCCAGGTCCAAAGCCGCACTGATAGAGTCCAATTAGTTTTTCTACAATTGGCTTTAGACATTCACACAATATGCTCGAAAGGGTGCGTCAAATATTTATGTTTTGTAAGGTTTTGCTTCCTATCAAAAGATAAATTAATTGACCAATTTTCATTACCCCCCAAGTGTCCGTTTGGAAATTATGGGATAAATGTCAATTTTCCAAAAATAGGTAATTTTGTATGGGAGGTACCAGAAGGGGTGATCCGATATAATCTATATTCATTCCTGATTCAAATTTTCATAACTGTACAAGTTACACCAAATTTGACTGAATTAATTTTACTTACAAAAAAAGATATGTATGTAGGACTATACCAGAAGGGGTGCGTCAAATAGTAAGGTTTTGCTTCCTATCCCAAGATAAATTAACCGACCATTTGTCATTATCCTCTAAGTGTCCGTTTGGAAGTTATGAGAGAAATATTAAATTTGCAAAAATAGGTAATTTTGTATGGGAGGTACCAGAAGGGGTACGTCAAATAGTAAGGTTTTCTGAGGTTTTGCTTCCTATCGCAAGATATATTAACCGACCATTTGTCATTATCCTCCAAGTGTCCGTTTGGAAGTTATGGGAGAAATATTAAATTTGCAAAAATAGGTCATTTTTTATGAGAGGTACCAGAAGGCGTGAACCGATATAGTTCATATTCATTGCTGAGTCCAGTTTTCATATGCAAACATCATGTGTAAAATTTGAGTGAATTCAGTTTAGTTACAAAAAATATATGAATGTAAAACTATGAGGGTCAATTAGGTCATTTGTATGGGAGGTACCAGATGGGGTATGGCAAAGGTTTCGGTTTTCCTAGTGTTTGTCTACTTTTGCAAGATAAATAAACTGACCAAATTTAAATATCCTACGATTGTCCGATGGGAAGTTATGAAAGAAATATAAATTATCCAAAAATAGGTAATTTTGTATGGGAGGTACCAGAAGGGGTGGGGCTATTCTGCCCATTTTCAATCCCATAAGTTCGTTTTGAAAAATATTAATCCTGGTATATTTTCATACTGATCCGTTAAGGTTTACTCAAGTTATCCTGCTGACCAGCCAGCCAGACAGACGGAAATAGCTCTATCGTCTTAAAAAGTCCTGAAACGAATTTGGTCTTAAGATACATGGGGTCTAACTCGTCTCCTTTAATGCGTTACACTTTTTTTCGTATCAAATGATATATACCCTCATCCATAAGGGTGATGGTATAAAAAGAGGTGCTTTTCAACCACCACCAATTTTGACCATAATGGACATAATGCCTAAAGCTAATCCGACAAAAGCAGCAAAACTTAAGGTGGTTGTAGAAAAGTTTCCTGACTTACGAGCGTATGGTGGATTCCTCTATTCTAAAATCTGCACAAAGTTATTGCAGCAGATCAAAGATTTCAAGTGAAACAAAATGTGGAAAGCTGCAAACATATTCATCTATGTCATAGAAGTGAAAATAAGCAGACCAAACAATTATTTTTTCCACAATGTTCCGGTAGACTCTCAAAAGAACATGGTTTTGAAGAAAAACAGTGACGAGCTTTTGTGTCTGCAGACATTCCACTTTACAAAATGAGAAATTAAAATATAGAGCGCCCCATACACGAGTACTGCTGCAGTTCATGCCGGTGAACCCCTTGTGTTCGTGTGTGATTGAAGGTTTCGATACACACATATCAATCATCACTTTATTTTGAATTTTGTAATAGGAAGACATCTGAATATTGCACTGTTTAAAAGTTTTTATCACATATATTTTTGAAAATAAGTTCCACAATGCCGGCATAGACTCTATACATTCTATAGCTAATCTTTTTTCGTTAGTTTTCCAAATTTCTTTTTTATTTTTCATTCAAAACAATTTTTATAATACAATTTTCAAAAATTTGACATATAAGACTGCCAACAAATATACAAAGTTCATCTGATTGATAGGTGTTCATTTTGAAAATCAAAACTGTTTTGATTTTCATACTGCAATGTCCGTGTGATAAATACATTCTCATGATGAGTCAAATTCACTAATACATACATATTGCCGTTCCTGCGGCAGTACTCGTCTATGGGGCGCTTAAGAACACTATTTAAGGAATACACGGACTACCAAGTGTCATTCCGAAACTGTTCTTCGAACTAATCATTAAACAAATGTATACAACGACTGCATCGACAATATACTTTTGTTCGTATATTTTGCTAAAAAATCAATTTGTATGGATCTCAAAAATTTTAGCAGGTGTATTAAGGAAATTGCAAGTGAGAAATTTTTACTACATACAGCAGCCTTGGAAAGGGCTAATTACTCAACAATTAATCGATTGTAGGGCGACGCCATCAAAATTCTGGACATCAACTTTAATAAGAATAATGTTTTGCTTTTTGTGACGGACGCAGCTCCATACATGATAAAAGCTGAAAAAGCTATTGTGGCATTTTATCCGAAAGTGACGCATGTGACATGTATTGCTCATGGTGCCCATCTATTGTGTGAAGGTATTAGGAATTCATATGAAAACGTAAATAAAACTATTGCTAATGTAAAAAAGGTATTTTTAAAAGCTCCATATAGAGAGGAACAAATGTTTCCAGACCTTCCATTACCTTCAGAAGCTATAACAACACGATGGGGAACATGGCTTGAAGCATATAACTACTATGCCAACAATTATGAAGACATTTTAAAACTGCAAAAGATGTCTTGACAGACCCCCAAACTAAAACATATTAAAAATTTGCAAACATCAGGTCTTACGCTTATGCAACAAGTTCAGGTGAATGAAGACACTTTTAAATTGATAGATAATTTATCGGATTCTGAAATAAATTTAATAGTACAAAAATTGAATCAGTTTATATCAAAAAACGTTGATTTGGAAGAAGTTAAAAGTATTTGTAAAGAATTGTGTGGATCTGCGCCAACATTAACATCAAAATATGAAATAAAGGAAATACTGTGCATTAACTTCGCTCCAATTAGATGATCGAAAGATCATTCTCAATGTTCGATAATTTATCTCAACATTTTGTAGTTCATTGCACCAACAATCTCAAATAAGATGGAACATGGTTTAAGATTTTTGTTACTTTAATGTTAAATAAATTGAAGTGATATTTTTTTATCTGTTCCTTAAACAATAATACTTAAATATTTATTTCTATTTTATTTTATTTACTCAACATTTCTGTATGTAAATTTACCAAAAATACTTACAAAGTCTGAATTTAAAATAATATTTTTTTTATTTTTAATTTTTAAGCTGTTTTTTACTTTAAATAAAAATATTTCTAATTCATTTGAAAAAAATTGTGTGACTTTAATTTTTTAGAGCATGTTTTTGTTGATTTTAAGGTCATATTTTTCCATTTTTCAGGTCATATTTTATGCGCATAAAACATATTTCCGGTTGCCCTGGTCATTACTTTTCAAAGCGAAGTAATGGAATTGTAAATGGGCAGAATAGCCACACCGCTTCTGGTACTCCCTATACAAAATTATCTATTTTTGGTTAATTAATATCTCTTTCATTACTTCCAAATGGATAACTGAAGGATATTTAAATTGTCAGTGTAATGATTTTGCAATAGCAGACAAACATTTAAAAGTAAGTAAACTTTGCGTAAGATGTAAGCTTATGACCACATTTGATACCTCCCACAAATTAGTCAATTTGCGAAATCTAATATTCGTTCAATAATTTAAAAAAATTCTCAAAACGTTAAAGATAGTATATTTCAATATTTTGTAGTCATTAGCAGGGCAACCGGAAATATGCCCTAAAAATCGTTTTTTATGCGCATAAAATATGACCTGAAATATGGCAAAATATGACCTTAAAATCAACAAAAACATGCCCTAAAAAATAAAAGTCACACAATTTTTTTTTATACGAATTAGAAATATTTTTATTTAAAGTAAAAAAAACAGCTTAAAAATTAAAAAAAAAAAATTTATTTTAAATTTAGACTTTGTAAGTATTTTTTGGAAATTTACATACACAAATGTTGAGTAAGTAAACTAAAATAGAAAAAAATTTTAAACTGTTTGATTGTTAATTTTAGTCGATCGTGTTTTATATATTAAATTTACATTAAGTGTATTAAATGATACATCAAATTCGGCTTACGATCAGAAAAATGTTTTTATTTTATTGTTTAAATATTTTGGTCAAATTCAGTGTGTCACGCACTAGGATGACGCGTTTCGAACTCCATGACGAGTTCATCTTCAGACCCCTTTGTGAACTTAAACTAAATGCCTTACTTTGACATAAAAAAATTTAAAGTAGTCTTAGTTTTTACCAACAAAACCTTGTAAAGAAGCTTAAGCTTTAAGGTAAAAAGGGGAAACGTGGGGAGAGAATTTCCTCCATTTCTCATGTTTGAATATTAACGGTCAAATTCAAAAAATATAACACTGGTGCTGGACATTTTCGGCTGATATCTACTTCGCATATACATGTTTGACATAATTGTAGATATATATACAGCTGATGATGTACCATTGTGCATCAGTTGGTCACAAAGGGGTCTGAAGATGAACTCGTCATGGAGTTCGAAACGCGTCATCCTAGTGCGTGACACACTGAATTTGACCAAAATATTTAAACAATAAAATAAAAACATTTTTCTGATCGTAAGCCGAATTTGATGTATCATTTGATACACTTAATGTAAGTAAATTTAATATAGAAAAAAATATTTAACTATTATTATTTAAGGAACACTTAAAAAAATATCACATGAATTTATTTAACATTAAAGTAACAAAAATGCTAAACCATGTTTCCTAAGTATCACGGTGTTTTTGTATGTTAAGCATATTATTTGAGATTGTTGTTGCATAAAACTACAAAATATTTAGATAAATTATCGAACAAAAAATTGTGTCTATTACAACGTAAAATATTTTTGTACATTGAGAATGATCTTTCGACATCCACAGATGGAGCGATTTTAAGTGACAGTATTTCCTTTACTTCGTATTTTGATGTTAATATTGACGGAGATCCACACAATTCTTAACAAATACTTTTCACTTCTTCCAAGCCAACTGTATTTCCGTAATGCTTTTTACGGCTGTCTCAAACTTTTTACTTAAAGTTGAAACCAACAAAATGGGGCTGTTTTAAATATAAAAAAATCGCACGAAAAAAGTATAAGACCGGTAATTTCGGGTATATATTCAAGAGTGTTTTTATTATAAGGTATGACTTAAAATTACAACAATAAAATTTCCCAAGCTGGACGAATGAATACAAAGGAAAAGTAGAAGAACAATTGACAGGACTTTAAGGAAATATTTGACATTAAATTAAATAATTCATTCAAAAGGAGGGTGGATAGTTAATTATGGCGAAAAGTAAAATTTAAATAAAATTGCAAATTAAAATAACAAAAGCCATGTCAAATGGCTGAACATTCCGGCCCCATTGAAGGACCGCAGGTCTTCAATAAATTTGTCATCACCCATCGCGTTGGAAATAGTTTTTATCAAAGCCATCAGTCTTCTAAGCTTTGCATCTATCCAGTCATCCATCGGGGGCACGAAAGACTGCCTTCTACCAGGGACATCACCTTGTGTACATATTTTGCAAACCACCGCACTCTCAAGCCATCTCCAGCCAACGAACCTTCCAAAAAATATATAAAAGATGTTGGGAGCTAAGTTACGCATCAATTTAAGATATATGGCCTTGAAATTGAAACAAACAAAGGCCGAGAAGAACATTTCTTTGAGTGGTCGACAACAGCTTCTCAGTGTTAGATTCACTGGACTACAAAAGTGTTTGCCAATTGTAATAATTGGTAGTAGAGCCCTCACCTTATAAGCGAATAAATTTCCCATAACCATTCCTTTCATTTTAAGATTAGCGTGGCTGCATTCTTCTTTTGCAATTACCATCCAAATTTGGTGAGACAAAAGAGTGAGTACCGAACTTCGAAATTTATGAATGTTCATCAAATGGCTTTTATGCCCGCTAGTTATCGCGAATTTACTATTCGGCATTAATATAGGAAGTGGTGGATTGGAAAATTTGCCGCCTACCCTGTGGATTAATAAATAATATTGGCGATAATCAATTTGCTGTAAAATAATGCAAATTTGAAGAGACGATAATTTCATGTCCTTCGCTGTGGGAATTGATCGACACTCATTAAGAAATGAAATCAAATATAATGAATTTCGATATGAGTTTCGGTACGATAATTTCCGATTTACCAATTCTACAATAGAATGTGGTGCTTCATCCAGAGCGAGAATGCCAAGAGATCTTTGTTTTTCTAACGCCATTTGCTCATCCAATAAATCAACATTTTCTGTTGTATCATAGTAGGCATGATCACTTGCAAAAATTATGGCAAGGTTTACATCAGCTGCTTTTTCCGTTACTTCGGAATAATTTTGTCTCAAATTATAAGACATTACAGTAATTTTATTGGCCTCATCAATTAAAACTTGATGGCATATTTTGTTACTGTAAGCCATTACGTTACTATGAGTAAGTATAATTACTGATGTTAAAGTATATCGTCGTGGTACATAATAACGTGAAGATTTTTCAATCATTTTATCCTCAATGGACATGTGGCCTAAGCTAATGTACTTTTGCATGAAGTTGCTGTACATCTCTTTAAAAAATAAATCTTTTGACAACGTACGCAAAAGGGATACACTTGATAAATTTGCGGTGTCAAAAGAGAAACCCAGCACCTTTGGATCTGCTTTTAAAGGAAAAGCCACTTTGAATTTGCCGTTTTGCAATATCTGAATTGATTTGCAAAATGTTTCCTCGCAGTCTCCCCGTTGTATAGAAGCAACATTTGCCTCCTTTGGGATTTCGTCCAATTCCCAAGAATTTGGAACTATTGTGTCCAAAAAATTATTATTTTCTCTTGATATCGAATTCAGGTGGCAGGATTTTGATTCGTCGCCATTTGACTGATTGTACTTTCCAGAAACAATCCAGCCAAGCAAAGTTTTTTGTAATAGGGGAAGACCGGGATTTCTTTTAATTTGGCCAACACATAAAAGCTCGAAGAACATCTCAGCGCCGATCAACATATCAATCTTCTGTGGCTTGTAGAAGTATGGATCAGCTAATTCAATGTTATTTGGAATATTCCAGTCTTTAGTCGCAATGACAGTATCTGGCTGATATCTGGAGATCGATCGCAGAACCCAAAAGTCCGATGAAAATTCGTGGGCATTCATTCGAGATCTCACAGTTGCTTGAAGTTTAAACTTCGCAGAAGAGTTAGATTTTCCAATGCCTATTAAACTGAGATTTCTTTCTTGTTTTTGCAGTTGCAATCGCTGTGACGGTTCTTCGGTTATAAAATTAATTTGTGAACCGGAGTCCAATAGTGTTCTAGCATAAACATATTGGCCAGATCTATCTCGAATTTGGACTAATGCTGTAGCCAAAATTACGCCATCCTCACTGGACGACGAATGGTTGACATAAGCCCTTGTAGTTGAGGGCTGATCTGGATCAGAACTCGATGCATTATCGATAATTTCATGTTGTGTTGTATACATGTGCAACAAAGAATGATGTGAGCGATTGCAAACTCTACATTTGGTAGCTTTACATTTTGATACTGTGTGTCCCTTTCTTAGGCAATTTATGCAAGCTGGTACGCCTTTCACATAGTTAAATCTTTGCTGTACAGGAATGGCAGCGAATGAAGGGCATGCAGAAACATAATGTTCCTCTGATCGGCAGAAAATGCATTTGGTTGATAACCCCTGCTGCGAGTCCGTCTGACAAGTGAATGAATTGACATTCTTTTTTGAATTATTGTCAGATCTCCTGTTTGAACTTGCTTTGGATCTAGATCTTGCACCAGAAGCCTCTTCAGCTGAAATGTGTTGATACCTTTTATTTAAGGCAGTTTCACAGTCACTCCATAAGGGCAACTTTTCATAATCAAGTTGTTCATCCCATTTAGAACGAGTGACTGGATCAACTTTTGACATTACGAGATGAATAATCATCGCGTTTGTTATATTGGATTATCGTAAACTCTTTTCAAGCTAGCCAACGCCTTGGCATAATTTTGCTCTGTCATCTGGTAAGCCTTTACAGTACCAAGAGCTTCATCTGAGAGACATGAAATTAAGTGATTAAATTTTTCAATGTCGGTCAAAGTGGGATCGTCGTCCACTAAATTTTTGAAAAGGCTTATAAAATTTTTATATTCGGAGTATTTGCCACTGAATGTGGGCAGCTTCATACTCGGAAGCCTACTCTGGTGAGCTGGATAGGATATGGTCGAGTTGCAAAAACTCGATCTCCGATTATTGCCCAACTTGGCAAGTAGTAGACTTTTCGTTGAAACGCATAAGTCCTCTAACTCAGCTCTATCCTCATTTGAAGGATCACGAATATCGATTTCTGACTGATAAACCATTGCCTGTTCTATATATGAGTTAAGTATATCTAGGCGACATTCAATTTCTATTGGATTTATCGAAATCGTTTTTTCTTTTATTGACCGTTGAATACGAGTGATGTTGGCCACAACAGTAGATTTCTGTTGCCTCAAAGTACCTAAAGTGTTAGAACTTTGGAGTGGTGAACGATTTCTGCGTCCACTGGGCATTTTAAACTTGACTATTTTTCGAGTTAAAATAAATTAGTCGAAATAAATTAGTTGAATCTTTTCAGATTATTTATAAAAAATGTTTTTAAATCTACAGAATTAATTTTCTGTGATGGATATATATATTAGTTTTATTAAATTAATCAAAAATCGATTAATTGATGTTTCGATAATTATTTGACGATCGATTCACCGATAATGTGCGTGGTGTGAACGTGCCTTTAGGTTGTGTTTGGCTGTGATAAGTGATCGTCACTGACACGGCGTTGCCAGTCGCTATATTTGAGATGTCAAATATTCGGGTATTTAACAAAAATAACCGGTATGCGATCACTATTATTGTATATCACAGCACTATGTAAATAAGAAAACACAACAACACGCAGCAATGGAAATAAAAAAGGTAAGTAAAGAAATTTTGATTAAATTGCAAAATTCTCTCTTTTTTATTATTTCAGGGTTGAAAGAAGTGACGTCACGGATTGGAGAGCAAGGAATTGGCGAAAATACAGTGCGCGAAATAGTGTTTAAGTGTCGGATATGTGAAATAATTGTAATTTTCGCGACAAATTTAATAAATATATTTCGGAAAAGGCACTTTATCTTGTTTCACTTAACAGGGCGATAAATAGAAAATAATATCAAAGGAGAAAGTGCGAATAACTCGATGTGCAGTGTTAATTATTATTTTAATTATGAAATTTGTTTCAAAATACAAATTCTTGCACAGAGTTATTGGCTCTTTGTACCTGGTTGTTTTTGTTGCTGTTTGTATCCACTTTCCTTTCAACAGTCCGTGAAAATTTGCAGGTGGTGATGAAATGTTGATTAATTTTATTTTGGCAGCAATCAGGATCAGGTTATTGACAACAATTGTGGATGAGTGTTCCGTTTGGTTATTTAAAGTCTTTGTTTAATTATGTTTCGCGTTTATTGTCCGTTTAAGTATGTTATTTGTTTGACTAACAAGTTTTAGTTTGTGTGTTTTACTAACAACTTTGTCCTTTTTTGTTGTATTATTGATTTACTATCAATTTATGTTTAATTGTTCTTGAATAAATTATTTTACTAATAATTTTATTCTTGTGTGTTGTTTTACTAAGAACTCTTGTTCGAATACGGCTTAGTATACGCGAATTAATTTAATTATTAAAACAGTCCCTGCTCGGGCGCCAAAATGTATTTCCGTAATGCTTTTTACGGCTGTCTCAAACTTTTTACTTAAAGTTGAAACCAACAAAATGGGGCTGTTTTAAATATAAAAAAATCGCACGAAAAAAGTATAAGACCGGTAATTTCGGGTATATATTCAAGAGTGTTTTTATTATAAGGTATGACTTAAAATTACAACAATAAAATTTCCCAAGCTGGACGAATGAATACAAAGGAAAAGTAGAAGAACAATTGACAGGACTTTAAGGAAATATTTGACATTAAATTAAATAATTCATTCAAAAGGAGGGTGGATAGTTAATTATGGCGAAAAGTAAAATTTAAATAAAATTGCAAATTAAAATAACAAAAGCCATGTCAAATGGCTGAACACCAACGTTTTTTAATATAATTTGATTCAATTTTTTTTACTATTAAATTTATTTCGGAATCCGATAAATTATCTATCAATTTAAAAGAGTCTTCATTCACCTGAACTTGTTGAATAAGCGTAAGACCTGATGTTTGCAAATTTTTAATATGTTTTGCAACAAAACCGTAATTTAAAGCAATATAAATCCAGTCAGAAATAGTTTGGGGGTCTGCCAAGACATCCTTTGCAGTTTTAATGGATTGTGCATCCTCATCGTTTAATGCACTTAGGACCTCTAAAATGTCTTAATAATTGTTGGCATAGTACACAGCTTCTAGAGGTAATGGAAGGTCTGGAAACATTTGTTTAAACAGTTCATCTCTACATGGAGCTTTTAAAAATACCTTCTTCACATTAGCAATAGTTTTATTTACGTTTTCATATAAATTCCTAATACATTCACACAATCGATGGACACCATGAGCCATGCGTCACTTTCGGATAAAATGCCACTATAGATTTTGCAGCCTTAGCCATGTATGGAGCTGCATCCGTCATAAAAAGCAAAAAATTATTCTTATTGAAGTTGACGCCCAGATTTTTGATGGCGTCGTCCCACAGTCGACCAATTGTTGAGTAATTTGCCCTTTCCAAGGCTGCTATATGTAGTAAAAATTTCTCACTTGCAATTTCCTTAATACACCTGCTAAAATTTTTGCCACATTTCTGCCTGTTGCATCTATAGTTTCATTGTACATGCAGTCGTTGTATACATTTTTTAAATGTTTAGTTCGAAGAACTGTTTCGGAGGGCACTTGGTAGTCCGTGTATTCCTCAAATAGTGTTCTTATATTTTGATTTCCCATTTTGTAAAGTAAAATGTCAGCAGACACAAAAGCTCGGACCAGTTTTTCTTGAAAATCATGTTCTTTTGAGAGTCTACCGGAACATTCTGGCAAAAATAATTGTTTAATATGCTTCTATGACTTTAATATGTTTGCCGCTTTCCACATGTTGCTTCACTTGAAATCTGCGATCTGCTACAATAACTTTGCTGCAGATTTTAGAATAGAGGAATCCACCATCAGCCTGCAAGTCAGGAAACTTTTCTACCACTCCCCTTAATTTTTTTGCATTTGTCAGCTTTAGGCATTATGTCCAGGGTCGAAATCGGTGGTGGTTGAAAAGCACCTCTTTTTTATGTTTCGTTTACTTATTTGATAAGAAATCGCGAAAAACAGGATTAATAAATGTTTAACATTTCACAGTGGTGTAAAACATGTAGTAGATTTGGCTGTTACATTTTAAAAAACCAAAGTTGAAAAGACACTTATTTTTACGAACAAAAAAAAATAATGTGAAAAACATAAAATATGCTTAAAAAGGGATATTTTTTAAAAAATATGGTCTAATAAATATTAATAATGCTTTAAAAAATGAGGTTTTTTTTTAAATTATGCTCCTAAAGCCAAAATTTGCCGAAATATGACTTTATGGGTAAAATATGCCAAAATATGCTCTAACAAATAGGGCTCAAAACACTTGTAGGACCATGAAACATGTTAATACATTACCCATTTATTAATATCTCGTTGTAAAAAAAACATGCTGTAGCATATTTCCGGTTGCCCTCGTCATTAGTTTACTTCACCTATTTAAAATTATGATTATCTTTAAGATTGTCCCGAAAGTCCTTTATTCAACCGCTTAAGCTCCACAAGCAGGCAAATATTAATACATAAGAAATTTCGCTCTTGTCTTTTATTGTCGTTCTGTGCAGAAATATGAATATGTTTTTCATCGTTTGGTTTGAGATCACTTTTCTATTATTGCTACTAGATTTTGTTTTACAAAAGTTGCGCGAAATGTATTATGTTGACAGCTGGCGGATAGCTATTTCGATAGCTGCCAAACTAGCTCATCAGCGCCCTTTTGCTGTGTCTTCTCCACTATCATCACAAACCTTAAGTGTTATAAGCTCAACGAAGGTATCGATAAGCCAAAACATACCGGTGCGAAGAAAGCATCAACGATGACCACCCGTCAACATAATTAAGTAATTTCTATTAAAAATTGGTTAAAAATCAATAACTCAAAACTAAACAATATCTTCCATTGGGTGAGTGTATTTAATATATGTACTGGTTCGGATTGCACATTGCTCATTTGTTGCAAAGCCGGTATAAGTAAAGAAACGTAATTCCTATGTTACAGATTGAGTTGCTTGTTATATCATACTTAATGTTGTGTACAAAATGTATACTCACACTATGAATATATTATATACTCCGCTTGAAAACCATATGAGGTTAATTTTATGGAGAATTGATTTTTTCACTTATGCAGCTCTTGCAACAACTGAGCGTTACATTTCATATTATGTACTAACATTTTGAACGCCCTTTAATATATTATCAATACAAATATGGTACCTTTACTTCATTGCATCTATATTTACACAGCAAGTTTGTTGTTATGAAGTACACCATGCCACAGTTAAGACAGTATTATAGAATTTTTGTTTATTTGGTACGATAAATTTGAGGTGTCGCATGTACGCCACTCTAACTTACTTATAATTATTTTTACAAATATAAAGATCCATGCAATCAGACATAATGGTGTAGACACAGGAACATAAATAAAATATTTTTTTTTTAACTACTTTTATATGATTAACTAAATTTTAAACATATTATAATTAACTATATCTGTTGTTTTTTTTTTGTCCATTCTATATGATGTTTATTTAAAATTCGTTGTTTCACTTAAAGTAAAACACTGCGAAGTAACGCTTTTATTTGGAGTGTAATTAAATGTAATTCACTGACGGGATGTCGTTTTAAATTCAGACTGAATTTGATTCAATTGTCTTGAATTTGTGTAAATGGGTTGTAAAATGGAAGTGATCTTTGACAATTTACCGAAACACAAGGGTTGTTGTCACTTCGGCTGACATCGGATTTTCGGTTAAAGCCACTGATTCGGTCACAGCGTTGCGTAAACCATTTTGTGTGTTATTATTCGATATACCTAGGCCGGTGTTAGGGCCAGTGATGCCGCCGCAACCCACACTGCTAAGCAATTTGAGATCGCCCTTGGATATGTCGGTTTGTTTCCGTTTCCGCCGCGATTGTGCACCTCCTGTTGTATGACCATTAAGAGCATTATTAGTGTTTTCAGAATAACGGCATAATAATTCTTGAAATTCTTTACGGAAATTGTCATTCAGCCATCCATACAGCAAAGGATTCGAACACGCCGAACTCATGCCAATCATGTGGCAGAATGCATATACCACCAGCATACTATTCGTCACGGCTCCCCTCTTCATGTCTGCATACAAATTGAAAAAATTCAATGGTAGCCAGGATACACCGAATATCACGGCTATACTGATAAGCAGGCAATTGGTGCGCTTCATGCGTCTACCTCTCTCTGTTGTGCGATGTGATGATGTGTGCACAGTGACCACGGTTATGCGGTTCTTGAGTTTATTGTAGATACCAAAGTAGGCGCCAGACACAATCAATATTGGCACTAAGTACTGGACGCATAATGAGAACATTGAATAATAGAAGCGGCCGTGACTCACAGGCCAGTCCTCTATGCAAAAGGATACGCCATGTATGCCGAGTTCCTGCAAGACGGGTGGAATGTCGGCATGTATCAGCCGCTTGTAGATAAACATAGGTGATGCCAGCAATAAAGCTAAGAGCCAAATGCCCACGAGTATAGACACAGCGCCAACAAATTGCAAACTGTCGCGTGTTGGATATACAATTACCTGAAATTAAAGAAAAAAAAAACATTGTCATATAAAAACTTGCAAAAGTTGTTGATTTTCTTTTCTAAACCAAACATTTTTTTATTACTATTCTCATTTGCCTCAAAATTAGTTTAATTAATTCTCCCACCATTTCCATATAATTGCTAAACGAATAACTTTCGAGCTTTGAAATCTTATCTTGGCGCAAAACTTGAGAAAGCGTTGGATTTATCTCATCCCATTCAAATCGCCGAATTATTCTAAAGAACTTTTATAGCTAATTTTGCGCATATTAATGCTAACTAAAATATGACATTTGTAAAGAAAATGGCCAGAATTTCACTTCTTGAACTTGCCACACGGAAGTATTAATTTTTCGTACCAAATCAAAATTCCATGAATTTTGTATTTTGATAACAATTTTTTTTACTTAAATAACACAAAAACAAACTGTACCATATGTCACAGATAAATAACACAGTTTTAACGCAGAGGGAGTACAAATACAATTTATTTGTTTTTGACAAACTCTTTGATTCGTTTAGAGCTTTTTTTATTTGTGTTTTTTTTTGTTGCACGCGTGGCTTTACAATCGAGCTGTGATATTTTTTCATACCGATTTAACATAGAGTTTTTTTTTCTATATGACTTCAGTCAACTGGAATCTTCCATATCAAGAGTGATTTATTAAGAGATTTTTTTTCATTTTTATACAACGTTGTTTGACAATTCGTCATGAAGCAACGCCATCCAATTATTCAGCTGTATTGCGAAAATCCATAGGGCATGTAAAAAGTTCTTTGTGCACTTCGCAGAACATATGGAGTGCATAATAGGATGGGTAGCCAATATATGTGGTCATTCGATAAAGGAAAAAAATAGCTGATTGGTTTACCCTCTAGTTTTGTTGTTTATATGAAGACAATTTGAGAACATCTGAGTTTTTATGATCCGTGCACCCTACGACCTACTTATATAGTATTCTATATGCTGTTTCGTCATTTGATGTCTGATCGAAACGAGACGAATATCGTTATTTATGGTTATTCAAGGAATAAATTTAAGTTCCGACGTAAGTTTTAGTTTTTGCTTTATTTAGTTTGTTACACTCTTATGAATAACGAAATCGCCTCGTATTGATCGGACATCAAATGGGTGCACATTAGAGCGACTCATTTTGTATGGGGCCAAAAAAAGTATCTTTGGTCCACCCTCTCAAATGTACCTTGGCTTGTTTTATGATGAATCCCAAAAAATTTCGTGCTTAGGGTTAAGATCCAGTGAGCTGGACCGTTTTTAAAAAAAAGGTATATTCTCTGAGCTATTCAAAGATTTTTGATATTTATCTAAAGACAATATGTGCAATATTAGTGTCATAGGAAAGAGTTTTTAAAGACGCAACCGGTATGAAAATCCAGTAAGAAAGTTTCAGTCGGGCAACCCGGCTAACATATACAACAAAAAATGTTCTATTATACTGATATTATTACTCGATTTCTAAAGTGGGCGGAGTGGTACATTTGTATGGGAGGTACCAGAAGGGATGTGTCTAGACTTCCAGATTATCTCTCTAAAACTTTACTCTGTTATAGCTGTACTAAATACAGAATTTGGGCACGATCGCGTTTGGTGTATTGATATTATTACTCCATCTCTAAAGTGGGCGGAAAGGTACATTTGTATGGGAGGTACCATAAGGGGCGTCGCTAGACTTCCAATTTTTTCTCCAAAACTTTATCCTGTTATTACTTAACAAAATACAGAATTTGGGCACGATCGTGTCGAGTGTATCGACATTTTTACTCCATCTCTAAAGTGAACGATGTGGTACATTTGTATGGGAGGTACCAAATGGGGGGTGTCTAAACTTCCACTTTTTCCTGCTTGAACTTTACTAAATACAGAATTTGGGCACGTAAGGTCTATTTATAATATTAATTGATTTCTAAAGTGGGCGGTACCAGATGTGTATGGGAGGTACCAGATGGGGCGTGGCTAGACTTCCAATATTTTTATCGAAAACATTATCCTGTTAAAGCTTTAATAAATAAAGAATTTGGGTGCTCTCACGTTGGATTTATTGATATTATTACTCCATCTCTATAGTAAGCGGAAAGGTACATTTGTATGGGAGGTACCAGAAGGGGCGTGGCTAGACTTCAAATTTTTTTCCAAAACTTTATCCTGTTATAGCTTTACTTAATACAGAATTTGGGCACGATCGCGTTAGGTATATTAATAATATTAATCGATTTCTAAAGTGGGCGGTACCAGATGGTTATGGGAGGTACCAGATGGGGCGTGGCTAGACTTCCAATTTTTTTCTCAAAAACTTTATCCTGTTTAAGCATTTATTATTATTATTTAAGCATTTATTGATATTATTACTCCATCTCTATAGTAATCGGAAAGGTACATTTGTATGGGAGGTATCAGAAGGGGCGTGGCTAGACTTCCAATTTTTTCCAAAACTTTATCCTGTTATAGCTCTGCTAAAGACAGAATTTGGGTACGATCCCGTTGGATGTATTGATATTATTACTCGATTTCTAAAGTGGGCGGAATGATGCATTTGTATAGGAAGTACCAGAAGGAGCGGGGCCATGTAGCCCATTTACAATACCGTAAGAAGTTTTGGGAAAATATTAACTCCTGCAAAATTTCAAAACATTTGGATGCGTTTTTCGAAAATTATCGTGCACACCAGCCGGACAGCCAGACAAACAGACAGACTGACATGGCTCAAACGACTAAAAAAGTCATGAATCGAATTTGGTTCAAAGATACCTAGGGTCCTAAGTGACTCCTTCTATGTGTTACACTTTTGGGTCGTATCAAATGATATGTATCCTCATCCCTAAGGGTGATGGTATAAAAAGTGGAACGCATTAAAAGACACGAGTAAGACCCCAAGTATCTTAAGACCAAATTCGTTTTAGGACTTTTTAAGACAATTGAGTTATGTCCGTCTGTCTGGTGAGCATGATAACTCTAGTAATCATTAACGGATCGGTATGAAAATGTACCAGTATTAATATTAAGTAATGGGATTGCAAATGGGCAGAATAGGACCACCCCTTCTGATACCTCCCATACAAAATTACCTATTTTTGGATAATTAATATTTCTTTCATAACATCCAAACGGACGACCGGAGGATACCACAATTTGGTCAGTTTATTTATCTAGCAAAAGAACATTGATCAGTTAATCTATCTTGTGATAAGAGGCAAAACGTCAGAAACCTAACTATTTGACAAACCCCTTCTGGTACCTCCCATACAAGTGACAGAATTCACTCTTATAGTATTAACTACATATCTTTTTTGTAAGTACACTGAATTCAGTAAAATTTTGCATAAGTTGTACTGTTATGAAAATTTGAATCAGGAATAAATATGGACTATATCAGTTAACCCCTTCTGGTACATCCCAAACAAAATTACCTATTTTTGAAAACCTAACTATTTGTCACACCCATTATGCTTCCTCCGAAGACTTAAACAATATTGTATTGTGGGTGATGGTATATATCAGTCAGTTTACCTGACTGAAATTTCTGTACTGGTTTTAAGTCTCTATGTCGTGTCTATGCAACCTTAATAGCTCATAAAGTCCACGTTGATACCGGTTTTTCGAACCTTTATGCACTTATAAGCCAGTAACGTGGTAACGTGGACTCCCTCAAAGTAATGCTCAAAAAAGTGAAAAAATAATAAATTCTTCTTAAATTTTTTTTGAAAAGGGGAGGAATAACCATCCTTTTTGACATAATTTGTTAATAAAGTTAGTGCGCAAAACTCCCAGCTACATTATTGCCGAATGCAGTTTAGTGTTATCACGAAGTGTGAGTTAGCTGTTGGACAAAAACTGATGACACCTTTTTTCATGGGGCTCACTGATTTTGAGAATCTTTAAGGGGCCCATAAAAAAAATTGGTCACCAATCTCGCCTATCCCGTTTTTGTATTTTTTCACTGTTGCACTGTGTAATCAGAGGGCGAATAATAAAGTTATGGACGAAACGTCAAACTGGGCTTTTTTAAATTGTTTTGATAAGACGTTTGGCCAACATTTTTGTAAGTTTGTACGTTTGGCCTGAGAACGGCAACCAGAAGGGTTGTGGCAAATGTTTTGGTCTTCAGAGATTTTGTGTTCTACAGCAAGACAATTAAACTGTCCCACACAAATAAGTCGCGATCCTCGTGGCGCTTGACTTATCTAAGGCTTTCGATACTCTCAACCAAGTCAAGCTTCTCGAGAACATCGCCCACACGTCCCTCCCGAACTGTTTGAAACGTTGGATGGTAAATTACATATGTGGACGCCAGTCGTATGTGGAATGCAGAAACTAAAAGTCTAAGCCCCGTAGAGTTAAACGGAGTTCCCCAAAGTGGGGTGATATCTCTGGCACTGTTTAACCTCTACCTTTCTGCGATTCCACCACCACCTGACGTCGTTGAAATCGTATCCTATGCCAATGATTGTACGATTCTGGCGTCGGGCTCCTTGATTTATGACATATGGGGAAGCTTGAACGTCTACTAAGCTGAAATTGCCAATTTCTTTGCTGCGAGATAGATGAAAATTTCCGCCACCAAATCATCGGCCATATTTTTCACTGCATGGACAGCGCAAGTAAAGGAGCAGCTTAACGTGATAGTCGTTGGCATATCAATTCCGACCACCAATTACGACAAGGTCCTTGGTGTCACATTTGACAGCCTCCTCAGATTCAACGCGCACGCCGCAGCTGTCTGCAACGAAGGTTATACGAAGAGGACGAAGGTAATACCAGTGGTAAAACAATTTCCTTCTGTCGGAGCAAAATCTGCTTGGATGTTACCGGTCCAGCCATCCTAACCACCATACTACGGATAGGCTCCCAATCCAGGCAGGTCAGGAAAGACCTTCATGATCTAGAGCTCGAGGTTCAACGTTACAAGAGAGAACCTCTAGATCAAAGAGCATTTCAGGCAGGCTTAGCGGACATTCACTCGGACGCAGTCGTCGAAGCCGTGAATAACTATAGAGTGAATGTCGTGCTCGGGGAACACCCTCCATCAGTGGCTTCGGAGGAAGAGGTATTACCGCGGCAGAGAAGAGTTGTTTTGGCCCAACTAAGATCTGCCTGGTGAAGCCGCCTCAATTCGTGTTAGAAATATTAATTTTTTTTTTTAAATAGAAAATATATGGGATCTACCTGAAGGGGTGTGGCTATTCTGCGTATTTACTATCTCGTAACTTAATTTAGGAAAATATTTGTACTTGTAAATTTTAATAAGGAGTAATGAAGGTTTACTTGAGTTATCGTGCCCACCATCCAGCCAGTATACACTGGTACTACAATCTAGACTAGTCAACTAAAATTAACTTTTTCTTTACACAGCATGAATGAGGTATTAGACAGGCTTAAGAATGTTTTTTTTTGTCTCCACAAGGTCGCTCTATCTCTTCATCTATTCTATTCATCAAAACAAGTGTGCATACCAAAAATTGGAACAATCGAACAATATTTAGAGGCCGCTAGAAATTTTAACATTTTCATACAGTGTATCAAGTTACATAAAGTTTCACCTACTTCGAAGAATGCAGACGTCACAGTTTGATAAATTTTTTTTAGACATGCCGACACTATACTGCGAACTTGCTGTCGACAACATCGAGATGACTGGAGACAGGAATGGAACCACGGATCCCTGCATGGTAGTCGCGGATTCTAATCATCATGCCACGGCCGGTCCCAAAACTAAAACTTAATAACTTTAAAATTGATCTCATATAAAATAAATATATCGAGAGCTAACTCAGATTTCGGAAAGTTTCTGATGGCAAATATCTCCCGTATACAAAATACACATTTTGTTTCGTTAAATTCTTTCTTTGTTTTTGTGTGTCATTAGGTATTTGTATGGCCCTGACTACGAAAAAAATACTGGGAGATGTTTTATAAGAATTCCTTGAATGCAAATTCCAGTAGTATCTGCCATCATTTGTGGGTTCCATCTTCCTTGAGAACTCTCTTCCATTGTCTTTCGCTCTGCATCTCACTAAATCACCAATATTTCGTGGAAATATGTCTAAATGCGAGTTCAGGAAGTGGATTTTCATGTCCATGTTTTATGCTAGCTCATGCCAATTCGATAGCATGTCCTCAACAAGCTCGACATGGTCATCAGATTTATTTTTACTCATAACCAAAACAAATGAATTCCAAGCTTTATAATTGACTTCAGCCATTGACTAGACAAAAATATGATCTTTCACGAGTTGTCTAATCTGTGGTCCATCAAAAACACCAGCTTTCAATTTTTCTGTACTTAATCCTGAAAACTTGCGGTAAAGGAAATTTTTGCAAATAGTTAAATATAATTCAAAAACTAAAGTTGCTAGAGAACAACTGTTGTCATATTTAAAGAATGCGCGTTTATTTGATATGGAAGCAAAAAAAATCACAGGAAACAAAAAATTTTTACATTTTGTTGCCCGGTGTTATAAATTGCAATAATATCATAACCACACTAACAACAATACGCTGTTAAATCAGCAGAATTCCATGAATATATTTTTTCTGACCATCTACAAGTTAAAAGAAATTCCATGAAAAGTTTGACAATAAAGTTCATGTCGATATTTTCTATTATTTGTAGAGTATTGTATGACATTATTTGTAGGTCATAAGGCTTTCAGGTAGTTTTCTTGTTAACACTAAAAAAGGTCAGCTGATAACAATATGAGACATTATCTACAATGTAATCATCAGTTGGGGATTCGGTCACATAGTCTGATAGTACCTTTACGCCAACGAATTAGATTTTCGAGTAATATGAGATGGTATGCAGGCAGTTTTGCAAAAAGTATGTTTGGCAGTGGCACGGAAAATTCGGAAAATTCTGCCATTTGATGCATCATATTGAGCTTTAACCCCAAATACCTCTCAAAGCTGTGGGCAGTCTACAAACCAATCATTAGATCGACAAACATTTCCGACATAGTCGCGCAATGTTCGCGGCCTTCGTATTAATCCAATCAGCTGAAACTCGTGTGCGTAGTTTTTCTACCCCAACATCACGTTGTACACACGTTATAACGTGTGTAGCAAACAGTTTTCCGCAAACTCACGAAACCACGAAGAGTTTTTCATATTTGAATAGCTTAAATTGCGCGTATTATGCAACTAGAATGCAAAACCACGTTTTTTCAATGTCCACCATTTGCTCGTTTTTGTGCAGCATTTTGGCAGTATGGTTGTCATTGTGAAAAAAAATAATTCACACTGCGTGTATCCTTAATTTGCCAAATTCTTCATAGCATCTGGTCATCTGAGGTACTGCTCGCGGTTTGAAGTTTGTGAAAATAAGGGTAAATTTTTTTTCAGTTTTAAAATTTAAAAAATTTTAAAATTTTTCAACCGGCCGAACTCATATTTTTGTCAATTTATTTCTTAAACTAACCTTACACAAAACAAACCGTTTTTTTCTTGGAAAATCGAAAAAATAAAAATAATGACCACCTTAATGACCATCCGCTTCATTATCGCTTCGCATTTTGGGCCATAGAGCTGCTTGAATTGTACAACAATATTGAGCTTTTACAATTTTCCGACTAGACGCATTTTCATCTCTGCGGCTACAAACCAAATTTGCCGCACCTGGGACTCGTAAAACCGCCACGTCATTGTTGAGAAGCCAATGCCTCCACATCGAGTGACAGTTTGGTGCGGATTGTGGAGTAGTGACTTCATTGTATCATGTTTAAAAAGAAATTTGTATTTGGTCCACCCTTTATAAGCGGACTATTGGTCTATTAAGGCGAAATATATACACATTACGCTGATTTGTGCTCATGCCTAGACAGAAGATAAAGACGATGATATTAAAGATGGATTTTACGAGCGCTTAGAAGAAAAATATGATTTGATAGATATAGATTTGAATGCAAGGATAGGATGGGAAGATGTTCTTGGTCCGTCTATCGGTAAAATATGCCTGCATACCGACACGTCCGACATCGGGTTTAGACAGGTGAATTTCGCAGCGGCACGAATTATGGTAGTGAGTGGAACCAGATTTCAACATAAAGATAACCATCAAAACACCAAAAATCAAATTGATCAATGGAAGGCATGCTTCTAGTGTCATGGATGTGCGCCTAATCCGCATGTAAACAGACAGAACAGAAAGCAGGACGTCGCAATGCTGCAATCCCCAGCGATAGCCATTACCTATTTCAACCAACTCTCCCAACTACTACGACACCTCTACTTCTAACGCTTCCGATATACAGTGGCAGCATTCCATGCCAACCGTCGCATCATCCGTACTTGGATATGAAAAACGGAGCTCTGACGAATCCTGGTACGATGAAGAATATCGCATAGCCTCTGAGGAACAGAATGCTGCCTATAGGGCAACACTTAAGCCAACTGTAAGCCGTGTTGTAAGGTTACAATGAGACAGTAAAAATGGCGTGGCAAAGGGAGAACGAGGCTATAGGTATAGGGATAGAGGTGAATCTAAAAATGGTACTATGGTACTAATACGGACTCCCCTCCTGTAAGGACAAGGATAGAAATCTGGTTACAGATAGGCATATATGGAGAGAACACTTCCAGAAATTGCTGGTTTCGGAAGGCAACGCACGTGGAGGTATCACGCTAATTGTCGAAGACGTTTTAAATTGCTCACCACCAAGCAAAACCGAGGTAAGAAGAGCAATATCGCGGTTGAAAAATTATAAGGCAGCCAGTGCCGATGGCTTCGGTAGAGCTTTCAAGTCCGATGGCGATGAGCTGGTAACAAGAATGCACCTACCCACGGTTTGGCTTGACTAGTACATGTCCGATGGTTGGAATCTAAGCGTATTGAAACCAGTAAGAAAGTTTCAGTCGGGCGACCCGACTTACATATACCATCACCCTCTGTAAAATAAAAAAAATTGCTATTATATTGATATTATTACTCGATTTCTAAAGTGGGTGGAGTGGTAAATTTGTATGGGAGGTACTAGAAGGGGCGTGTCTAGACTTCTAGGTTCATCCTCCAAAACTTTATCCTGTTATAGCAAAATACAGAGTTTGGGCACGATAGCGTTGGATGTATTGATATTATTACTCCATCTCTGAAGTGGGCGAAAAGGTACATTTGTATGGGAGGTCCCATAAGGGGCGCCGCTAGACTTACAATTTTTTCTCCAAAACTTTATCCTGTTATAACTTAATAAAATTCAGAATTGGGGCACGATCGTGTCGAGTATATTGATATTATTACTCCATCTCTAAAGTGGGCGGAGTGGTACATTTGTATGGGAGGTACCAGTAGGGGCGTGTCTAGACATCCAGATCTTTTCTCCAAAACTTTATCCTGTCATAGCTTTACTAAATACAGAATTTGGGCACGATCGTGTCAAGTGTATTGATATTATTATTCCATCTCTAAAGTGGGCGGAAAGGTACATTTGTATGGGAGGTACCAGAATGGGCGTGTCTAGACTTCCAGATTTTTTCTCCAAAACTTTATCCTGCTTGAACTTTACTAAATACAGAATTTAGTCTCGATCGCGGTAGTTCTAATAATAATATTAATCGATTTCTAAAGTGGGCGGTACCAGATGTGTGTGGGAGGTACCAGATGGGGCGTTGGTAGACTTCCAGTTTTTTTTCTCAAAAACTGTATCCTGCTATAGCTTTACTAAATTAAGAATTAGTACGAGCGCGATGAATTTATTGATATTATTACTCCATATCTAAAGTGGGCGGAAAGGTGAATTTGTATGGGAGGTACCAGAAGGGGCGTGTCTAGACTTCCAATTTTTTTTCCAAAACTTTATCCTGTAATAGCTTTACTAAGTACAGAATTTGGGTACGATCCCGTTGGGTGTATTGATATTATAACTCGATTTCTAAAGTGGGCGGAATGATGTATTTGTATGGGAGGTACCAGAAGAGGCGGAGCCATGTAGCCCATTTGCAATACCGTTAGTAGTTTTGAGGAAATATTAGCTCGTGCAAAATTTCAAGACATTTGGTTGCGTCTTTCGAAAGTTATCGTGCGAACCAGCCGGACAGCTCAAATGACTTAAAAAGTCATGAATCGAATTTGGTTCTAAGAAACCTAGGGTCTGAAGTGACTCCTTCTATGTGTTACACTTTTGGGTCGTATCAAATGATATATACCCTCATCACTAAGGGTGATGGTATAAAAAAGGTGATCCAATTGTTTGCTTCAACTACCTACCGCAGGATGTTACTTCTTGCATATAAGGTCCTGTCGAGTGTTATATGTGAAAGATTAAAGTCAAAGTTATTCAACCTGATCGGGCCTTAGTGTGACTTCAGTCCTGATATGTGTACAACTGGCCAGATATTTACATTTCGGCATATTCTAGAAAAGAACCAAGAGCAGCAGATCAACATGTACCATCTTATCGTCGGCTACAAATCTGCCTTCGACAGACCGATCTGGCAGAAAATACTCGAAGCCATGGCTGAGTTTGGTATTACAGCAAAGCTGATACGCCTTTTCGACGGCCTATTGTGTGACCTCTTCAGCATTGTGATGGAGATAGAGCTAAATGCTACTTGCGTACGCTGTTGTCGTAGATATTATCGGGATGTGACAGCAGCCTTCTCGGGTATACAGAAGGAATCACCAAAAATGGGTATAACGGCGAACGAGGACAAACCTAAGAATCTACGCGTTTGGGACATTGTGTGAACGTTGACAACTATAATTAATATTGTAAAGTGATCCATCTTAACATATTAAAGAATTGTGATTAATTGGACTTAAAAATTCATTTCACGTTTCCTCCTTGTTGTTTTAAACGATTCCTTCGAAGTGCTAAATTTTTTGTCGTATGAAATGAGAGGAGAGGTCATTATTCTTAATGACGTCGCACTTAACAACTCAGAATTGTTGTTCAATTTACTATGTAATTTTCCCTTACCATAATAACGCCAGCGATAAAATTAAATTAAACAAATATAATAAAATTGTAATGCAAAATTGGACGTTTCGAAACAATATATCTAAGATAAGGGAATTTATTAACATAATAGTGTAATGAAAATACTCGAGCATGACGTGTGCGCACATAAACTGAAAGTTTCTGGTGACTGGAATATATCGTTACCTTAATAATATAAAAGACAAACTCATAAAAAGAAAAGTATACATGACATTATACTATAACAATAAGAATTTTTTGTTAATGCAGTTTTTATTCAAAACATTAGGTCTATTGATTATATAATCAGCACAAGAATTTACAACAAGGTGTATCAGGACGTAATCAATATGAATCAATAAAAAATCCAATTCCGAAAAAATATGAGTTATCTTCTTTATATTAAGGTAACGATATAGCGATACACTTATGTTCTCTCCGCATGTTATGAAAGATAAGTAAATGCTATGTAGATTTCCATGAAAGCCGTATACAAAATTTGAACTACATATAAATCTATTAATCGGAGAAATATTTTATAGTTATCTTCGTTGAATCTATTTTGCCGAAGTTCGTATCCAATCACATATACATAAGTCCTCCTTGACAAGCATAAACCTTTTATAAAAATTTTGTTTAGTAGTTGTAAAAGGTGGTCGGCCATGGTTCGTAACTGTCATATCGTATGACTCATACGGGTGATTAAAGGATCGAAATATAGGTGTGTTCTCCATACAGGTGTATTGTCCAAAAAATGCCCGTGCGTGTGCTAGTGTTCATTTTGCGTACAAAAATGTCAAAATTATTATCATCGAGCGCAAACGCATGCTTTCGGACAAATTTAATTACATTCGTTTTCTTAGGTTTGGTCCAAACCAGAAATGTTCACTCATAAATACCTACGAAACATTCGCTGCCTATACAACAGCGCCTTCGTCATACCAAATGATAACTATAAACAAAAATGTATATAATACGATGGTTGCTGGCTGATGTGCAGAATATGGAGGGAGGCCAAATTAAAAAAAAAAACATAAAATTTTCTTCGTCCTGAGGCTCTTGGCGGTCAAAAAGTGGCCTTAGGGTTCTATTACAAACCCCTACGTGCGACAACATAAAAGATATTTTAAGGACGAATCCAACAGTGGTGTATTTTTCAAGGCCCTACGTACCGAGTTAGACCTATATTTAAGACAAGTAATATTTCAACCATTACAGAAATGTCATTGCCAGGTACCCTTACCCTACCTATAATGTTGTTTAAGTTTCGAGTTATTGAAATTAACCGATTTTTAATTGAAATTACTTATATTCTATCACTTGCAGCGTGCAAAATTTGAATAACTTCAGTGTATTTACATAAAAGATAAACATGAATAGGTCTACATAGGGCAATTTCGGTCATTTGTATGGGTGATACTGGAGGGGTATGTCAAATGGTTCGTTATCCTTGGGTTTTGCCTACTATTACAAGATAAATAAACTGGCCAAATTTAAATATCCTCCAGTTAACCGTTTGAAAGTAATGGGAGAAATATTAATTTTCAAAAAATAGGTCAAATTTGTAAGGGAGATACCAAATTTTCATTGGCGTACATCATACGCAAAATTTGACTGAATTCTATGTACGTTTAAAAATATATGCAACTATGAGGGTGAATTCGGTAATTTCTATTAGGAGGTACCAGAAAGGGGTTTCAAAGAGTTTGTTTACTTTTACAAAATAAGCAAAATGACCAAAGTCAGATATCATCCAGTTGTCCGTTTAGAAGTTATGGAAGAAATATTAATTATGTAAATATGGCTAATTTGGTATAAGAGGAAACAGAAGGGGTCGGCCGATAAAGTTCATACTGATTCCTGAGTCCAACTTTTATAAACTTACATATACCCTTACCCTCTGCAAAATAAAAAATTTCCTATTATATTGATATTATTATTCGATTTCTAAAGTGGGCGGAAAGGTACATTTGTATGGGAGGTACCACGAGGGGCGTTGCTAGACTTCCAATTTTTCTCGAAAACTTTATCATGTTATAACTTTACTAAATACAGAATTTGGGCACGATGGTGCCGAGTGTATTTCTATTATTACTCCATCTTTAAAGTGGGCGGAGTGGTACATTTGTATGGGAGGTTCCATAAGGGGTGGGCCATGTAGCCATGTACCAGAAAGGGGTTTCAAAGAGTTTGTTTACTTTTACAAAATAAGCAAAATGACCAAAGTCAGATATCATCCAGTTGTCCGTTTAGAAGTTATGGAAGAAATATTAATTATCTAAATATGGCCAATTTGGTATAAGAGGAAACAGAAGGGGTCGGCCGATAAAGTTCATACTCATTCCTGAGTCCAACTTTTACAAACTTACATATACCCTCACCTTCTGCAAAATAAAAAATTTCCTATTATATTTATATTATTATTCGATTTCTAAAGTGGACGGAAAGGTACATTTGTATGGGAGGTACCATGAGGGGCGTTGCTAGACTTCCAATTTTTCTCGAAAACTTTATCATGTTTTAACTTTACTAAATACAGAATTTGGGCACGATGGTGCCGAGTGTATTTATATTATTACTCCATCTTTATAGTGGGCGGAGTGGTACATTTGTATGGGAGTTTCCATAAGGGGCGGGCCATGTAGTCCATTTGGTCATTTGTCATGTCTCAAACGACTTAAAAAGTCATGAATCGAATTTGGTTCAAAGAAACCTAGGATTTAAAGTGCCTCCTTCTATGGGTACAGTTTTGGGTCGTATCAAATGATATATACCCTCATCCCTAGGGGTAATGGTATAAAAATATGACTGAATTCAGTGTACTTACAAAAAAAATATGCATGTAGAAGTAAGGGGTGATGTCGGTCATTTGTATGGGACGTATCAGAAGGGGTGTGTCAAATGTTGAGAAGAATTAAGTATCTTCCAGTACTTTCAAAAAAGATATGTATGTTAAAATATTACGTTATTAAGAGCTGTGGCAAAGCTTTCGACTTTCTGAGGGTTTGTCTTCTACTGTAAGACAATTAAACCGACTAAAAATAAACAACTTCCAGTTGTCCTAAAATTGTTTAGATTTTGCCATTTTTTTTGTTATTAATTAGCGTGAAATGATACCTGTCTTGAGTTTTACAACCCTGGATTGGTCTCAAAAATATATTTATATTTGAGGGGAGTCACCATAAAACCCAATGTGACCTTTTTTTGGGCATGGTCTTAGAAAATGCACCATTGGAGTCGTCTCTTAAATAAATTTTATCTAGTGCGTGCCAATGAATTGACCTTTAATATCAACAATAAAACAAAAACAAAAACAAAAAACAATAAATAAACAATACGATCGACAAACTCTCTTAAACAACACTGTATAAATTTCTTTTATAGGAATTATATTTATAAACTGTTTTTTCTTAGTTTTAGTCGATCGTGTTTTACATAATAAATTTACGTTAAGTGTATCAAATGATACATCAAATTCGGCTTAGTTTACCAACAAAACCTTGTTAAGAAGCTTGAGCTTTGTTGTAAAAAGGGAAATCGTGGGGAAAGAATTTCCTAAATTCTCATGTTTGAATATTAACGGTCAAATTCAAAACTATAATTGGTGCTAAACATTTGCGGAAACGTGCTTCTGACACCCGTCAGAGCACGGCTAACTGTGAGGGACGAAACCTAAAACCCAGGCACGTCAGCTCAGAGTGAGCGGTACCCTGGTCAGCGTCTGACCCAGAATGAGCGGCTGCAATAAAATCCTGGCAGGAGGAGAAAACTGCGACGTGGTGCGCTAGGCTTGCAACCCGCTACTGACGTATAACCGATTGCAATGAAAAGAAGTAAGATAAGAATAAAACGGACCCCCCAAAATATTGACGACCACCGCAAACGAATTAAGGACCATGATTTGAGGATATGCACCTGGAATGTAAGAACACTGTATAGACCAGGTGCCTCCATCCAACTGGCGGAAATCCGCGAAAAATACAAGGCTGACATAACCGATTTATAGGAAATCCGGTGGACGGGACACGGGTGCTCGCGCAAGAAGACGTGCGACATCTAATATAGTGGCCATGCGGACAAGCACGAGTCTGGTTGTGGATTTGTGGTTGGCAAGAGACTGCGACACCTAGTCTCAAGGTTCAACCCGGTGTGTGAACGTATATCCACCATAAGAGTCAAAACTAAGTTTTTCCACATAACACCTATATGTGCCCATGCTCCGACAGAAAAGAAAAGCGATGAGGACAAACACGTGTTCTACGAGAGCCTAGAAAATGTATATGACCGTAGCCCCAGCCATGACATCAAAATTGTACTAGGCGATTTTAATGCTAAAATAGGCAGGAAGACCGCATTTGAGCCTACAATCGGAAAATTCAGTCTGCACACCGAAACGTCGAACAATGGCATCAGACTGATTGATTTCTCTGCGGCAAGAAATATGGTAGTTAGCAGCACTAGATTTGACCATAAAAAAATTCATAAGGCAACATGGTTATCTCCAGATCATTTGATGAGGAATCAGATAGATCACGTGGTAGTCGATGGAAGGCACGCATCGAGTGTTCTGGACGTACGAGTGATCAGGGGTGCGAACATTGACTCCGATCACTTCCTTACCGCAGTTAAGGTACGCACTAGGCTAAGCATGGCGAAAAACGTACGTAACCAGGCACAACGAAAGCTGGACATCGGTAAACTGCGGACCACAGAGGTAGCGGACGCCTACTCCAACCACCTAACTCAACTGCTGCGGAATGCTCCAACCCCTGATAATATAACCTTGCAGTGACAATATATAGCCGACTCCATAGAACGGACTGCGAGAAGCGTACTTGGGTACTCAAAGCCGTCTCAAGAAGATGCCTGGTACGATGATGAATGTCGCAATGCCACGAGAGAGACGGTTGCTGCATACAGGGAAAAACTGCAGCCAATGGCAACGCGAGCTGTTCGTGAACGGCACAGGGAGAAGAGACGAGAGGCAACTCGTCTTTTTAGAAGAAAAAAGAAGGAGCTGAAGAAGAGGCAGGATTAGTGCACTGAGTTGCTCCGAAGTAGAGGGGAAGCCCGAAAATTCTACAAGAGAGTTAAAGCGAGAATGCGTGGAACAGCGTTGTCCTCCTGCAAGGACAGCGATGGTCAGCTAGTGACGGACCCGGGTAATGTTCAGAAGAACTATCGTGAAATAAGCCTATTACCAATTGCGTTCAAGGTCCTTTCAAGCATATTGTGTGAACGTCTAAAGCCAATTATAGAAAAACTAATTGGACCATATCAGTGCGGCTTTAGACCTGGGAAATCTACGACGGATCAAATATTAACGTTACGACAAATCCGGGAAAAAACCCATAAAAAGCAGATCGACACCTACCACCTCTTTGTCGACTACAAAGCTGCCTTCGACTCTCCGATAAGGAATAGGCTTTATGAGGCTATGTCTGAGTTTGGTATTCCTGCAAAGCTAATTCGACTTTGCAGATATACCTTAGACAACACCAAATCCTCGGTTAAGATTGGTAAAGATCAGTCTAAACCATTCAACACGGAAAGAGGTCTCAGGCAGGGCGATAGCCTGTCCTGTACACTATTTAATATAGTTATGGAGAAGGTGATGAAAAAGGCTGGTGTCAACATGTCTGGCACCATATTCCACAAAAGCCACATGCCACTAGCCTACGCCGATGATATAGATATAATTGGCCGAAATCTGCGGGACGTTACTGCAGTCTTCTTATCCCTAGAAAAGGAGTCGGCAAAAATGGGTTTAGCGGTCAACGAGGACAAAACAAAAATAATGATTTCGACGAACAAAGAGTCCTCTCGATGGGGACGCAACGTTGAAAATTATTGTTTTGAGGTAGTTGATGAGTTTACCTACCTCGGATCTTCCGTCAATAAGAAAAATAATGTCAGCCAAGAAATTAAGCGGAGAATAGTGCTAGCCAATAGATGTTTTTACAGCACTTTAGTAAAACCACCTTATCTCGGAATACTAAGAAACAGCTTTACCAGGTGCTAAGCTTACCCGTTCTTTTGTATGCTGCCGAATCATGGGTGCTTACGACAACGGACATACAAAACCTGGGAGTATTCGAGAGGAAAGTACTCCGAAAAATTTATGGACCTATCTGTGTCGACGGCGAGTTTCGCCATCAGATGAACCATGAGCTGTATGAGCTTTACCACGACATCGATGTAGCTAAAAGAGTCAGAATGCAACGACTACGATGGCTGGGTCATTTTGCCAGGATAGATGTAAATGCTCCAGCGAGAAAGGTGTTTGAAGGCGAACCTGAAGGACGGCGCAGAGCAGGGAGACCCAAACTCCGTTGGAAGGACCAAGTGGTAGGCAACGTGCCACCATCTGGTAGGACTAACTGGAGAACACACGCACAAGACCGAAGCGTGTGGAATTCTTTAGTACTTCAGGTCTCAAACTTATGAACCATATTTGTAAGTTGTAATGGGCCACTTAAGTAAGTAAGTAAGTAAACATTTGCGGCTGATATATACTTCGCATGTACATGTTTCACGTAATTGTAGATATATATACAGCTGATGATGTACCATTGTGCATCAGTTCGTCACAAAGGGGTCTGAAGATGAACTCGTCATGGTGTTCGAAACGCGTCATCTGAATTTGACCAAAAAATATCAAACAATAAAAAACAATTTTCTGATCGTAAGCCGAATTTGATGTATCATTTGATACACTTAACGGAATTATATTTATCTAAATAGCCCCCTCTACTTTTGTACGTCTTACCTTGGGAAATCTGAAATATCAGAATTTCTGCTGATCACTCTGTATTGCATATTATACAAGGTCACGAAAACAATTTCCGAAATATCTATACCTAAAACCTAATTTCCCTTTATTATTTTGGATTTTGGATTTACTAGAAACGGCACCTACTGTTTATCGACACTATACTGCGACGTTGCTGTCGACAACATCAAAGGGGACGGCAATGAAAGAAAGATGTAGATGACTGGAGCCTGTAATCAAAACACGGACCTCCCGCATGGTAGTCGCGTGTTCTCACCACTATGCCTCGGCTGGTCCCAAATATCTATGACATTTCAAAATTTAAATGCAATAAATTTTGTGTAAACTGTTATGTATGGTTCTTATCAAGTATCTAGCCAAATGTTAACATAAATATTTAGCATTTGCATCGAGTGCTGACTGAACCCAAATCGAAAAATACTTTAAAACTAGATAATTAAAATTGCCTTCATTTGGAACGATTTAATTTATTTATTCATTTGCTGAATTTAAAAATAATCGTTAAGCCGACCAAAGCATGATGGTTAGAAAACGCGACTATCATGCGTGAGACGATGGTTCGATTACTGTCTCAGGCATTGACAACATCGAGGATCAACTTCGCAGTAAAAGTCTATAAAAATCTTTTCAAACAACTGACGTTCGAATTCATCTATAAAATAAAGGTCACACAGTGTGAGTCTAAAAATAGAATCGTGTTAACCCGCAATAACGCGAGAATCTTTCCCATATCACATTCATGACATGTAATGGAAAATTTTGTTGTATTATGTTTTCATTTATGTGTGTGAATTGTGTTTCTTTTTCTATGAATCTGATATAACAGGCAGTAGGATGTGTAATGAATTACGTCACTTCCAATGCATTGCAATTTGTTTATTTGTTACAAAGTTATTAAACGAAATCGTATTAATGCTTTCATCATATGATTAACGTGCATACAAACAATAAAAAACAATTATTATTCATATGTTGTATGAAATATAAAATACGCGTCCCCATTTTTTGCTATATATATAAAATAATATAATATCTGTTCTATTTTTAATCTTGTCGTACCTAGTTGTTGTGAAATGCAGAAAATAATAAATCATAATTTACTCATATTGTGGGCTTCGGTTAATCTATTTTTGAAAGCAAACAACTCCCACACCATCTGTTATGAAATGTGAGTACAAATAAACCCATTTCACAAAGTAAGTGTCACAGATATGATAGCAGGCGGTCAAAGATAACGTGTCCTGCTCGATATGTTCGGAATTGTGTTAAAAAATAATTCAAAATTAAAATAACAATTATATAATGGTTTCGTGTCACCAGGAGAATTTAAATTTATAAGTACATATCTAAGCGATGTGTTTCCTGAAAATGTTCGTGCTTTTTTGTAATGAATAAAAAAGTGGGATAACATTATAACTCGATGGTTATACTGATTAATGATAGTTATTCTATGCTAGCAATTCTGATTTGTACTAGAAATTTTTTTAAATAATTCTCGCCATCACACAAACATTGAATTTGTATACACTCGCCAAGTAAAACGGAACTGGTGCTATTCACACGGAGATACAAAATCCTTCAATTTTCCAAGCCCAGATTAAATGGAGCCACATTTACACTCTCTGATAGTGCCCAATGCTTTGGGCTAATAGGTGGACATAACCCCCACGGACATAATCCCCAAAACGATTTTGGTGCCTATGTCCGCCACGCTCTGCGGACATAACCCCCAATTTCATAAGCCCCAAAATTGTTTTGGGGATTTTGTCCGTGTGGGGTTATGTCACGGCACCGGGCTAATATTAGACAGTAAAAAACAATATTAACATTCAGGCCCGGATTAGCAAAGCGGCAACTGCCCTATACAATCGTCCTCAATTGGGGAATTAGCCCCAAAAGATGTGAACTGGTTATACGAGGGCTGCTATATATATTTCTGGCCTAATAATGAAAATGCGAATATTTATCATCAAAAATAGTTTTATTGTTTTTCAAAGTATTCTCCAGCCTGATTTATACACTTTTGCATGCGCTCAAACCAATTGTCGAAGCACTTTTTCCACTCCGATTGAGACACCTCCAAAACATGGTTTTTGAACGCTTCAACAGCATCATCTGGGCACGAAAATCGTTGACCACGCATTTTTTTCTTGATGTGCGGGAATAAAAAGAAGTCATTGGGTGCCAAGTCAGGGCTGTACGGCGGATGACCCATCAATTCGACGTTTTGGCCGGTCAAAAAGGCGCTGGTTTGAGCCGATGTGTGAGAGCTCGCGTTGTCATGGTGAAGAATGATTCGCCTTCTCTTGTTTGTTTTTCGAATTTCTCCGAAGACTTCAGGCAAACAAATTGTGGTGTACCACTCAGAATTGACCGTCCTTCGTTGCTCAAGCGGAACAGTCGCCACATGACCAGTTTTGCCGAAGAAACAGGCGACCATTTGCTTCGAAGTGCTTCTTCCACGAACAACTTTCGTTGGATTTGGATCGTCTTCGAAGACCCACACGCTCGATTGTTGTTTTGTTTCGGGCTCATACGCATAGATCCAAGATTCGTCACCTGTGACGATCTTATGAACATCTTTTGAAGCACCGCGATCGTATTTTTATACCATCACCCGTAGGGATGAAGGTATATATCATTTGATACGACCCAAAAGTGTAACACATAGAAGGAGTGACTTTAGGCCCTAGGTTTCTTTGAACCAAATTCGATTCATGACTTTTTAAGTCGTTTGAGCCATGTCCGTCTGTCTGTCTGTCTGTCTGTCGGGTGGCTGTCCGGCTGGTTCGCACGATAACTTTCGAAAGACGCAACCAAATGTTTTGAAATTTTGCACGAGTTATTATTTTCTCAAAACTACTTACGGTATTGCAAATGGGCTACATGGCCCCGCCCCTTCTGGTACCTCCCATACAAATACATCATTCCGCCCACTTTAGAAATCGAGTAATAATATCAATACACCCTAAGGGATCGTCCCCAAATTCTGTATTTAGTAAAGCTATAACAGGATAAAGTTTTGAAAAAAAATTTTGAAAGCCTAGCCACGCCCCTTCTGGTACCTCCCATACAAATCTACCTTTCCGCCCACTATAGAGATGGAGAAATAATATCAATAAATTAAACGTGATCGTACCCAAATTCTATTTTGAGTAAAGCTATAACAAGATAAAGTTTTAGAGAAAAAAAATTGGAAGTCTATTCACGCCCCATCTGGTACCTCCCATACACATCTGGTACCGCCCAATTTAGAAATCGATTAATATTATTAAAAGACCTAACGCGATCGTGCCCAAATTCTGTATTTGGTAAAGTTTAAGCAGGATAAAGTTTTGGAGAAAAAATCTGGAAGTCTAGACACGCCCCTTCTGGTACCTCCCATACAAATGTACCACTCCGCCCACTTTAGAAATAGGGTAATAATATCAATACACTCGACACGATCGTGCCCAAATTCTGTATTTTGTTATATTATAACAGGACAAAGTTTTGGAGAAAAAATTGGAAGTCTAGACACGCCCCTTATGGTACCTCCCATACAAATGTACCTTTCCGCCCACTTTTGGGATGTAGTAATAATATCAGTACACCTAACGCAATCGTGCGCAAATTCTGTATTTAGTAAAGCTATAACAGGATAAAGTTATGGAGAATAAATCTGGAGCCTAAACACACCCCTTCACGTACCTCCCATATAAATGTACCACTCCGCCCACTTTCGAAATCGAGTAACAATATTAATAAAATAGAAAATTATTTGTTTTACTGAGGGTAAGGGTAAATGTAAGTCGGGTTGCCCGACTGAAACTTTCTAACTGGTTTTAATTACAAATCGATTATTTTCAATAACTCAAGACTTAAACAATATATTATATTGGGTGATGGTATTTATCAGTCAGTTTAACTGACTGAAATTTCTGTACTGGTTTCAACATTTCTTTGCACCAATCGACACGAGCCTTTTTTTGAGCGATTGTCAAATTGTGCGGGATCCAACGACAACAAACCTTTTTTACGTTCAGGTGTTTATGTAATATCGAATGTATGCTGGTGGGAGAAATGCCCAAGGATGCCTCTATCTCCCGGTATGTCACATGACGATCTTGCATTATTAGTTCACGCATGGCATCAATGTTCTCTGGCACAACGGACGTTTTTGGACGACCTTCACGGAATTCGTCGTTGAGCGAACTGCGACCACGATTAAATTCGTTATACCAGTTTTTCACGGTGCTATATGATGGTGTTTGATCACCATACAAAGACTTAAGTTCATCGATGCACTCTTGTCTGGATAATCCACGTCGAAAGTTGTGAAAAATGATCGCACGAAAATGCTCACGTGTCAATTCCATTTTTTTAACGGAATTGAATTGTTCAAAGCTCTGTAAGTTTAACAATTCACGATTAAATGACAACACGTTCTGAGTGATGTTATGCTAAAAAATGTCAACCTTTCCAATGGAAATATCAGATTGCACCTGTTGACCGGCGCTAGATAGAGCGTCCCAAAGACTGAAACTCGAACGCATTATGATAATGGTGGCAATCATGATACCAGGGACACTTAGAACTACTTCAACTAAGGCACTGTTTACGATCCTGAACTGGTTACTCCCGGACATTGATGCAAAGAAAATAGCAACGAACACCGCAATGGGTTTATATGCCCAAAAGCATGGATGTACAGGAGCTATGGCCATGCCAAAATTCTGGACGTAATTATTGTGATCTGTTACACCGATTACATCATACGAGATTCTGTCTTCGATCCGGGTCTTAAAAGGAACATACCGATTAGGTCCTACTATGATTATCATACGCTAAACTTTTGAAAGGATGTCATTCTAATTATAACAGACGGTTCGAAATTAAAGGAAAGAGCGGGCTGTGGAATCTTTTTGGAGGAGTTGAATTTGCCACTATCAATCCGACTACTGGATCACTGTAGCATAGTTCAGGCCGAAATAGCGGCCATTAGAATAGCCGTAGAGAAAATTCAGTATCGTGGGATATTGGGCGGCAATATTCGAATTCTTACTGATAGTAAAGCGGCTATCAAATCCCTGGAGAACATGACACCGCTTCGAGAAATGTTCGAGAATGTCGGTCGTCTCTTGAAGAGATAGCGTGACAATCGTCGGTTACCCTCACATTGGTCCAGGACATGGGGACATATATGATAACCAAAGAGCCGATACATTAGCAAGGGCCACCACAACCGTGAATTCAGGCACAGTTTGCGGTCTCATAGTGTTCCTCCTTGCGGGGAAACTGAACCTCATTGTTAACCCTGCATTGATAACCCTATTAGAAGTTACACAAATGTTAACCATACGTCTATGAGATGTATCATAGTTTTTCTTTATGGTAACAGCGTTTTTGTAACTATTTTGTAATTATACCATCACCCGTAGGGATGAAGGTATATATCATTTGATATGACCCAAAAGTGTAACACATAGAAGGAGTCACTTTAGACCCTAGGTTTCTTTGAACCAAATTCGATTCATGACTTTTTAAGTCGTTTGAGCCATGTCCGTCTATCTGTCTGTCTGTCGGGTGGCTGTCCGGCTGGTTCGCACGATAACTTTCGAAAGACGCAACCAAATGTTTTGAAATTTTGCACGAATTATTATTTTTTCAAAACTACTTACGGTATTGCAAATGGGCTACATGGCCCCGCCCCTTCTGGTACCTCCCATACAAATACATCATTCCGCCCACTTTAGAAATCGAGTAATAATATCAATACACCCTAAGGGATCGTCCCCAAATTCTGTATTTAGTAAAGCTATAACAGGATAAAGTTTTGGAAAAAATTTTGAAAGCCTAGCCACGCCCCTTCTGGTACCTCCCATACAAATCTACCTTTCCGCCCACTATAGAGATGGAGAAATAATATCAATAAATTAAACGTGATCGTACCCAAATTCTATTTTGAGTAAAGCTATAACAAGATAAAGTTTTAGAGAAAAAAATTGGAAGTCTATTCACGCCCCATCTGGTACCTCCCATACACATCTGGTACCGCCCACTTTAGAAATCGATTAATATTATTAAAAGACCTAACGCGATCGTGCCCAAATTCTGTATTTGGTAAAGTTAAAGCAGGATAAAGTTTTGGAGAAAAAATCTGGAAGTCTAGACACGCCCCTTCTGGTACCTCCCATACAAATGTACCACTCCGCCCACTTTAGAAATAGTGTAATAATATCAATACACTCGACACGATCGTGCCCAAATTCTGTATTTTGTTATATTATAACAGGACAAAGTTTTGGAGAAAAAATTGGAAGTCTAGACACGCCCCTTATGGTACCTCCCATACCTTTCCACCCACTTTTTTTTTTTTTTTTTTTTTTTTTTTTTTTTTTTACGAACGTTCCCATCGCCGCCTCTCACACCCGCCCCAACCGACCGAGGGGGCCTCATCCCCATAACGTGGAGATAACGTACACACTGCGGACCGGTCCGTAGTGGAGAGCGAACAATATAGAATGTTCATTTTCGGCTACAGATTAACTATCATCAGCCGATGCTTAATGTACCATACATACTAAAGAGCATACAAAAAACAACACAATTATAACAAAGTATATAACATTATTATTATCTTACATTAAATTGAATACAATAATGATAACTACAATTTAAAACGAAGTTCCTACAGAATAAGTATTGAGATAAGTTATTATAACAGACTTAATAGAGTCTGGGGATGTGGAGAAGTCGATAAATTGATAAATGTCATTGAAGTCTGAACACATTCTACGCAGCGGTTCAGATACGGCATAGTTATGGCGTCTAAAACAAATGTAGAGGGGTTTGAAATATCTAGAAGTCCTTAATGGGATATTAAGATAAACTCGTGAGAGAATATATTCCGATCTTATATCACCTCTGAGAATTTTATAAATCGTAATAGAATTTAACATTTTTCGCCTACTAAATAGAGTAGGTAATTTAATTAGAGACAGTCTGCTGACGTATGGTGGAAGATTGGAGTTTGGATCCCATCGAAGATCCCTGAGACAGAACAGTAGAAATTGTTTTTGAACCGACTCTAACATATTGATATAAACATCGTATTGTGGATCCCATACAACGGATCCGTACTCCAGAATGGGTCTTACAAGTGACGTAAAAAGTTTCTTCGTAATATACGGGTCAGTAAATTCCTTAGCCCAACGCTTTATAAAAGAAAGAACTCCATATGCCTTGTTTACTGTTGTTACAATGTGACTATTGAATGTTAATTTTCTATCAAGTAATATTCCTAAATCTAGAAATGAGTCAACCTGTTCCAAAGTGCAGCCTCCCAACCTATATTGGGATGAAGAATGGCGGGATCTATAGAATACCATATTTTTACACTTTTTCAAGTTAAGCTCCATTAAGTTAATGTCGCACCAAGTACTAAAGCGATCAAGATCATTCTGAAGAAGAACGTGATATTATTGTCGAAACCAATATTAATCAACTTATGCAGTAAGAGTTTGTGATTTACCTTGTCGAAGGCTTTACTGAAATCAGTATAAATTACGTCGGTTTGCATTCCCGAAATAAAACCTTCAATAACGTGTGAAGAGAATTGTAGCAGATTGGTGACAGTAGACCTGCCCTTACGAAAACCATGTTGCCGACAATCAAGAATTGAAGAGACCCTGTAAGATATAATATCAGTCACCAATTTTTCAAAAAGTTTGGGGATGGCGTTGAGTTTAGCAATACCCCTATAATTCGACACCCTTATAGTGCTACCAGACTTATGAAGAGGAATTATATACGAGCTCTTCCAGATGGCTGGAAAATATCCAAATTTTAAAGAGGCGTTAAATAACAAAGTCAATGGTTTTGCCAATGTACTTGAACAATATTTTAAAATAGAGTTCGGAATGCCGTCGGGACCAAAGGAGTTTGTAGGTTTCAAAGATGACAAATTCTGGCGAATCCATATTTGATCGAGATAAGGGAATCCAAACTGCTCTAATGATCGCACAGGAAAAGGATAATGAAAGTTATTAGGGAATGTTCTAGAAGAATAAACCGTGGTAAAAAAATCAGCAAAGCAATTTGCGATAGATTGTGTATCAAAATGCTCAACACCATTCATGACAATTCTTGAAGTAGTTGATGCGGATTTACGCTTAGCGTTCACAAATTTATAGAAACTCTTAGGATTATACTCAAATTATTTCCAGCCCTTGCCAAATAAGTTTTATAACATTTACGAGACATATCGTTATATTTACACCTGGCAATGGAGTACTTGCAATAATCAAATGCACTACCTGACCTCTGGTAATTCTTATACAACCTAGTTTTCAAGTTCTTCAGTTGTCTCAAATATTTAGAGGACCAAGGGGTTGAATCAGGTTCACGGTCAACAGTAATCTTGGGCACAGATTTATCCATGAAATCCCGTATAATATCATAAAAGATTAACAAAGCCTTGTCCAGACCGAGTCGATCATTACAAAGTAATAATGATTCCCAGTCTTCTGCTCCGATAAGGCTATTAAGCAATAAATAATTAGCACGAGAGAAACAGAAAATTTTCTTATTTGACTGACGCAAGCCCACATTTACAGTTCGATAGGAATATCGAATTCCGATTGTTGGATGATATGAGTCCTCAGGACAAGTAAGAGGATCAACACGAGATACTTCGAAAACATCAGAGTCATTAACTAGAACTAGATCGAGGATTCTATTCATCAAATTTGCAGTGTTATTAATCTGGACAAGATTATTTGCAGCAATACGCATTACAAAATCAGAAGACCAATCGGAAGGCGTTAAAGGAGTTAAGTGTTTAGTATCAGGCAAACACAACCATGATACTAACGGCAAATTAAAATCACCCATTACTATTATACGATCCATATCAGAAGTCATATTTACTACAAAAGAAATTGCATCTAAATGCCGTTCATAAATACTATAATCGGAGGATGGAGGAATGTACGAACATGTGACAAAAAGTTTAGCAACACTTAGTTTTATCGACACTGCCAAAAATTCAATGTCATCAATGTTCGTCTGCACAATTTCATAATTGAACGAATTAAGTACGGCAATGAAAACACCGCCACCAGTTTTGACCAATCGATCCCTACGAGCAATGGAAAATCTATTACATAAAATCTCCGAATTAAGAATATGAGGCTTTAACCAAGTTTCCGAAATACAATTATATCAAAATCAAATCCAAAACTATCAACGTAAAGAGTTGAAAGTTTTGTGTTTAGTCCACGAACATTTTGATATAAAACATTAATAGATGAATTTAGTTTTTTGAAGCCGATAATTGAGGCTTTGGCAGCGACGCTAGGTTGTAACGCCTCTCATTGCCCCTATTTACAAATTCCTTTACCAATGCGTTTGCAGGCCAAAAATTGGCGTCTAGCATTTGCGAAAATAAATTTTCCGGGACAACAATTTTAAATGAAGAAAGCCTTTCCGAAAAAGCAGACTTCATCTTGAAACATGATAAAGAACTCATATTCTCAACTCTAGACGATATATAAAAATTTATGTCCTCGACAGTAATATCGGGCGAGAAACGAGATATAAAAATTGTTCGCCTAGCCGGAATCACAGTTAACTCCTTAGGCCCTGGCTTCGACGTAGTCGAGAGTGAACAATTGCTTGCAATATTCGTCATTTCAACGCCGATCTCAAGCGGCCGCAAATCGTTTGAAGATTTGGCCATTAGAGCGTCAGAACTCGTAGTAGGAGTCACGTGAGCAGATACGCCACGAACAACAGATTTTCCATTGTCAGGGAGGGGCGAATTTACTTCCATTAAGCAAGGCGACACCGGGTGATTAATGGAAGGAATATTTTTTTTCGAAGTTTTCTTCCGCTTAGGAGAGGATTTAGATGGAGAGTTCATACATTTCTCCAGCTCCGGATATTCACTGAACATTTTCGAAAACTTAGAGAAACGGTATGTGAGCACCGACAAATCCCTTTCCATATCCGAAAACTCTGACTGCATGCTCTTAAAGAAACGATAAAAGCTCACTTCTATCTTTCTACATTTGGTGCAGCACCAACGAATACCCCGATCCTCATTAAGACAGTCGGCTACTCTAGCAACAATTCCCGCACATTTTGTATGACACAAATCATCGCACAACCAACAAGACAGTAAACGTTCGTTATCAGATTTAATAGAACAACTTTTATTTGAACACGACATCATTAAGATAAATGTGGTTCGTACAAAATAAAATAAATAAACAACAAAACAAAAAAAATAAAAATAAAACGCTTAAAAAAAATCGCCTAAAAAAAAGAAAAATCGCTACAATGATCAACACTGACGAATCTATAATAATAATAAAATGATGTGTTGACAACACTTAAGCGATGAAATAAACGAAACAAGAATAAAAAGGAACGTAAAAAAGTAAGCAACAACAAACAAATAAGGTTCTACAAGTAAACAGCAAAACAAATGTTGTTGTTGTTATTATATCCCAAACAGAGGCAAAAGTTTTAACCCTTCCATGCATGATTTTTTTTATTTAAAAACAAACAATTTTTTTTTGTGTAAATCGAGTACTGGATTATCGAAAAATTGTTATTTTTAATTTTGGAAGGCGGATTATCCTGGAAAATGGATTTTCCTGGTTGTATCATATATGAGACATTATGCACTTGTGTATAAAAATTAAACACTTATTTTCAGAAAATTAAAGTATTGATATTTATTTGATTTTGAAATAAATTCATGGCGTTTCTTTACATTTAATATACAAAATAACATAAATAATATAAATTTCATGAAGTATTTAAAAAATAAGGAAAAAATAACATAAAAACAATTAATTTTGATTATACATACATAAAGCCTATAGAAAGTATTTGTACTTTTCTTTATAATTTATTAAGGTCATGTCTTGTTAATGGCCATGGAATACTGATCCTTGCGATCCTTGTTTAGGCATAAATGTACCTTACATTTTTCACAATGAATATAAGATAAGTTCGAACACCCTGCCAGCTTACAGCGCTGCCGATCTTTCATCCACACTGGAAAATGAGATACATTATCCTCGCGAACATCTTTTGACGGAATAAGGGATGCGTTCGGCTTTTTCTTCTTAGCTTCTATTTCCTACGACACGCGGCTCGATTGACGTCCAAGAGGTTTCAATGTTCGGCCGACTCTACACAAACTAACCCCAAACTAAATTCGATCATGGTTCCTGCCATCACGTGGTAAATTTTTAGAATTTCGATTGAAATGAAGAATTCATCTAATCTTCTCAAATTTTGATAGAAAAATAGTTTCTTTTATAATTCGATTACCAACCTCATATGACCAGTATCAACGAAAATTTTTTACTTGGTGCATTGATGTCGTTATACAAATTCCAATGTATACTTCCAAATCTTTTTCGTTTATAGTTGTTGGATTATCAATATTGAGTTCAGCAGAATAGTAATTCGATACTTTAACAATTTTCGACATAAGCTCATTGTTAAAGAAATATTTAAAGGTTTGTAAAGGAGTACTTAGCGTCATTATTTCTGGAGAGAGAGGGTAGTAAAACCCTTGAACAGTACAGTTTCCGGTGATGGCTGAAGATTTTGATTTTTCAACAAAATTTTACTATATTTAAATTTCAAATATTGTATTTTTTTTTTTTTTTAGATATTACAACGAATTGGTCAATGCTTTAATTTTCGTTCAAATACACGATTGGTAAATCATTTATGTCGAAATCGTCTATATCATCGTCAGATTCTGTATCATCTCCGGATAACTCGGTTGGTAATCCACATATTGTATTGTTGTTGTTAAAATTTTCTGAAAATTCTTCCTCGTCACTACCATTATTATCTAAATCGTCTTCGCTCTCGGAAAAGTGATTAACTAAATAAGTTATCATTTCGTCATTTAAAAATTTAGATTTAGATGACATGATTTATAGCTAAAAAATTAAAAACTATTTTTAAATACTAACTTGTTTGACAGTAAAATTGCATATACATATGTGGATGCATCATATATGATACAACCATTTTTCTGTTGCTGAACGCATAATGTATCATATATGGTACAACCGAAATAAACTAATTGTTGACTATTAAATTATAAAATTTCACAAATACTCAAACTAAATAATGAAAAACACTAAATAACAAATAAAATACGTAAATGAAATCTATGATTTCATTAGTAATTACCGTTAAACGTACGATTTATTTCAGCTTCCAAATACCACGTGCACTTTGAGCGATTGTCACAAAACAACTGTTATTTTTGAATAAATCTGAACGCATATGTTTCAAATTCTTGTTTGATCTTACACGTCGCTATGTCTTCTCACTTACTATTCCGATTTTTACCATTACTTTGCAGATTATATATGTAATAAATGAAAAAATTGTGGTTGTCTCATATATGATACAAAATGCATAGTAGGGTTAATAAACGAAACTAAGTTGCAACAGCACTCAACAAACACACCACGATGTTGAGAAATGGTCAAAGTACTTAGCTTTATGTTAAACGTTTATTCCAATAGGTAACACAATATATAAACGGACAAAAGTATTGATTTGAAAAAATAACTCGCAGAGCACAAAAACACACAATGTAGTAATAATATCAGTACACCCAACGCAATCGTGCGCGAATTCTGTATTTAGTAAAGCTATAACAGGATAAAGTTATGGAGAATAAATCTGGAGCCTAAACACACCCCTTCACGTACCTCCCATATAAATGTACCACTCCGCCCAATTTCGAAATCGAGTAATAATATCAATAAAATAGAAAATTATTTGTTTTACTGAGGGTAAGGGTAAATGTAAGTCGGGTTGCCCGACTGAAACTTTCTAACTGGTTTTAATTACAAATCAGTTAATTTCAATAACTCAAGACTTAAACAATATATTATATTGGGTGATGGTATTTATCAGTCAGTTAAACTGACTGAAATTTTTTTTTTTATTTTAATGGATTCTTTATATCATTTTCCATAATTTAAATATATTTTCTTGAAAACAAAAAATAAAATAATTCGGTCTTCTTATTAAATGAACAAAAGTATCATAGTATTCTCTAAAATGCGCTGTCGTTTTCCTAAAAACTAAAATTAACACATTTGCTTTGCTTGTCTTTCTTATATAATTATAAAATTATAAAAACTATATAATGCGTTCAATGTATTGCAAAATCAAGTACAAGTTTTACACATGTCATTTTAATGTTCCCCGCATACGGCCTTATTACGTTTAATGCATTCCATTTATAAAAACTAAATTTAAATAAAAACTAAAATTAAAATATTTTTTTTTTGCTTTTGTCTCTGATTAAAATCTATATATATAAAAATGAAATGGTCCACGTATGTCATACCATCACTAGAGAACGGCTGGAGCGATTTGGCTGATTTTTTTTTATTCGATTCGAAATTTTCCGTAGATTGTTTGTGTTAAAAAAAATCAAATCCAGGTGGCGCTAGGGTGGATTTATATCGAAAATTTGAATGCATGTACCAATTTAACTGAAATTTAGTATTTATGTTTGTGGAACCTTGAATAAATTGACCCGGTAGGTGTCGCTATGGTGGAATTATAATGAAAATTTAAACGAATTAAACAATTTGACTGAAATTTAGAATGTACATATATTTGTTTTATTATGAGAATTTTTTTTGTATATATAGACCCGCAGTTGATTTGGCTGGGGTTAAATTATTTCGAGAATTTATATCGATGGTCCGATTTTACTTAAACTTAAAATATAAAAAAAAATATTTTTTGGCATGTGACCGGCCGTGGCATAGTGGTTAGAACACGCGACTACCATGCGGGAGATCGCAGGTTCAAAACTGGCTCCAGTCATCTTAAAAGAAAAAAAAAAATTTCTTTCGTTGTCGGCTCCCCTCGAATGTTGTTGACAGCAACTTCGCAGTATTTAAGCGTCGATTCAATCGTCGTGTCTAGTAAGAGCTTCTCAAACAGTGACGTTCGCATTCGTCGATAAACAAGTAGGTGCCGTTAGTTGTGAATCTAAAAAATAGAAAGCGTGTTAATTCACAACAACGCGAGAAGCTATCCCATACCTCATTCATGGGGTGCTTTAAGTATTTATTAAGAGAAACGTAAAAAGCGTACGTCCCTCAGACGTAGGTTAACAATGCAGGGTTAATGAGAGATGGGTGAGAGAACCTACTTGCACGGCGACCAAACAAATTTAACCTATAATTGATATACAGAGGACACGATTAGTGCTGAACCTGCCCACAGTCCAGCTGAGGAACATCATAGCTGTGATAACCGGTCACTGGCCGGTTGGTAAACACGCTAAGAGGTTGAAACTACCCTACAACGATTTTTGTAGAGGCTGAAATGATGAGGAATAAGAGGAGACCACGGAGCATCTTCTATGTCACTGTCCTGCTTTTGGTGACCTGAGATATGAAAAGCTTGACCATCGGACAATTCTGGACAATACCTGTCCATCAGTAGACGATTTGGGGAACATCCATGCCATAATCAGAGCAACAAATTGGCTTGATAGCAATTGGTATCACAACGGGACTTATACAAGGACCTATGCGAGCTGTGTTGAACATCGCTGCCGAATTAATCTAATCTTACCTAAGCAAATGCCAAATTAATTAACACATTTTACAATGTAATCTTTTAACAGTTTTACTACATATCTATGAACCTCTGGTCTTACGACCGAAAGTCCCATCTCCAACCGTTAACGCTCCACAAGCATGCAAAAAATAATACATAAGAGACTTAATAATATCACGCATAGAGTTAGGGTATTACCAGTCAGTTTACCTGTTTGAAATTTCTGTACTGGTTTTACATACATTTTGGTATTAATTAAACATTGCATCCCACCAACAAAAACTGTGGATTTGCATGATTTCTTGCAGGCCTTTGCGGGCAATCATACAAATGCAAACTTCATTTCAAATTAAAATAGGGCGCCATAGTCAAGGGCTGCACATTCCCTTTTGTAGTAGGTCTGCAAAAAAGCCGCCTTTTATGAGGCGTTCTCTTTCTGGCCTTTCAGTAGGCATGCTAATGACAGGCCTAATTAGAGAAGTGACGAGTACACGGCTATGAGCATCAATTCTGCTTTCAGTTAGTAGGCCTTTCTGCGAAAATGTTTCTACACATGGGATGCAGTGGAGGCCGCCCGAAACGCTGGATTCAGTACACAGAACATTAGAGAACGACGTGATTAGTGAGAAAAAAGTAAAATGGGCTTTGGATACCTTTTAACCCTATTAGTCACCAGGGATGGATAAAATCTATGTTGTAGCAGATATCTTCCATCATCCTAACGGAACTTATATGTTAAGAGGGTGTCTACGGCTATCGTATGTTTCCATTTCATGGAGGGAAGTGAAGGTAGTTTTCATACCCAAAGCGGGTAAACCAACTCATTCAGTACCAAAGGACTACAGACCTATCAGCCAATCATCGTTTCATTAAAAGACAATAGATAGGCTAATTGATTTACACCTGAGGCAGAATCTGGACTGTAACCTCATCAGTGGAGCGCAGCATGCATACCATAAGGGGAGATCTGGCGACAGCGCTGTGCACAAAGTGGTTCAATATATGGAGAACTGTTTAGGAAATGGTTTATACACATAAGCAGCAATCTTGGACATCAAAGGGGCCTTCAATAATGTGACATCCACAGCCATAATGGAACCGTTAAGGAAGACTGGAACACCTCATTTGTAGAATGACCTCTTAACTGACTTCAAAAAGGATGATTAGCGATCTTTTTCAGCCATGGTCTGAATATCAATCCATAGAAATCGGAGCTAGTACTATTCAAATGCAAATACCTCATTGAGAACTGCAGACTGCCGGTAACGATGGTGTAGATCTGAAACTCTCGTCTGAAGCGAAATATCTTGGCGTCATTTTGGATAGGAAACTAAACTGGAGACGCAATACGGAGGAAAGGACAAAGAAAGGATTAAGTGGATTTAAAACGCCTGCCGGAACTCTGCAGGAAAAAGCTGGGGACTACAACCTGCAATGGTATATTGGATATACACAGTGGGAGTGCGTCCCATAGTTTGGTGGGTGGCTCTTGAAATGGAAAGTAGTGTATAGCGAATGGCATCACTGTGTACAGTCGCTAGACGAAGCACACCACAAGTGGCATAGGACGTGATTTTAAACCTGAAGAACCAGCGGTACCAAGCCCTATCTGAAGCGGCTAAAAGTGCAAATAGGTTACGAGAAGCAGGCCTTTGGCGGCAAACGGCGTCGGGCCACATTTTAACACTGTTATGGTTAAGCGGACATGGAAGCGAAGGACTCAACAAAGAAACGGGCTATATGGTTCCGTTGTTGGATTTTACATCATGCCCGGAAATAGTGATCCCTGATAGAGAAGATTAGAAAGATTCCTTATCTTTCAGGGGGCTGTCCATCTTCACTGATGGTTCAAAAATGGAAATTACAACAGGATCGGGTATTTTTTTTAGCGAGGACGTCATTTTCAGGCGACACTTCCGATTGAATGACGATTTCAGTGTGTTCCTGGCGGAGATCTTCGCTATTATGAAATCTGTGGAGGAAATACTGGCAAGGAATCTTAAGGAGATCGTCACAATCTATGTAGACAGTGAAGCGATATTAAAGACTTTGGTATCATAGGCTAAGGGATGGAATACGAACCAGATCTCTATTGGAACTGGATAGGAGTTCCATTAGATGACTAATTGATGTAATCACGCGACACTGCGACTTCAGAGCATTTACATCCAACTAGGAGACGACACAGGAGGATTACTGTAGGCTTTTTTATGCCATTGCCCAACTCTTAATTGAAGAAGGAAGCAATTTCTCGAAAAATGGTTCTTTGATAGTCTCACTCACCGAATAATTTGGGCTGGCTTAAGGGCAGAGGACCGTAGTGTCCCCACGTAATATCATGAAGTTGAAGTAGAAAACCCACCGGAATTATCTTTTTAGCACTTTTATCTCTTTTGCACTATCACTATTGTTATAAACTCTTTATTTAATTGTAAAACATTCTTCCCTTTATATTTCTTCTTCTAAAATCCGGACAATCACAATGTATCCGAGTGTTGTAATAGCATGGTATTGAGCTGCGTCATTAAATGTCCACAACCTAACCTAAAATGCATATCATAAGTTGAAGGCAGGGAAGTTTGCATGTCTGTGTACTTTTTATAAGATACATAGAAGGCTGTTCAAAGGCCAGTCTTAAGAAGGGAAATAAGCATGTCTGCGGGATCTTTTTAACCCTTGCGAGAGGCCTCATTGCAGATCTCACAGGCCTCTCATAAAAAGGGGAAGAAGCATGTCTGCCGGATCTTTTCTAACCTTTGCAAGAGGCAATATTGCAGGTCTAATTTTAGAAACGAGACGTGAATGTTTATATTTTGTTAGTCTGAGTGAAGTATTAATTATGGCCTGAATAGTTGCCGGTAAAAGAAGGCGTACTTGAGTGTTAAAAAACGCATATTTGCAGGCCTTTTCACAATGCCTTGGCAATTCCGCTATACATTACATAATAGGTTTCAGAACACCTAACTCGTTGGCGGAAATGTCGAGGCATTATGAAAAAAGGACATTAAATATGCCTTGCAATTATGTTTTGTTCAACCGCGTTACTGGCGTTTATGTGTGTAAACCTGCAAAAACTCGTTTTCTTACCCGTAAGAAACCTCCAAAAGTTTAGGTGTTTGGGAATTTTCAAAAACAGATTCTTGCTGTAAAATACTTAGCAACACTTACCAAAAAAATACTATCATTTCCAAGGTATTTGTTTTATTTTTGTAGCAACTTTGTTATATTTACCAAGTTATAATTATTTTTCATATGTTGGACAAACATTTATATATCACATATTGTGATTCAAGTTAATTGTATTTCTTACCTGGTATCTATCAAATGCTATTGCTGTTATAGATATTGTTGAAACAAATATACTGAGCGCCTGAAGCATCGCAATCATTTTACACAATATCGCACAGGACCCAAATGGCCAATATTTCGACAAAATCTCCATCAGCGTTAATGGCATCGTAACCAAACATAGTAGCAAGTCTATTGGAAAGAAGAAGAAAAAACAAACATAAATAAAACGCAATTTTATTCCACACAATATACAGTTATTTTAAGTAAATGTCGTAAACACCCTCTTGGTTACACGAAAACAAAGGTTTATGTCGTTACTTTGCTGGTAACTTATTTAAAACAACGCAATGGAAAAACCAGTACAGAAATTTCAGTCAGTTAAACTGACTGATAAATACCATCACCCAATATAATATATTGTTTAAGTCTTGAGTTATTGAAAATAATCGATTTGTAATTAAAACCAGTTAGAAAGTTTCAGTCGGGCAACCCGACTTACATTTACCCTTACCCTCAGTAAAACAAATAATTTTCTATTTTATTGATATTATTACTCGATTTCGAAATTGGGCGGAGTGGTACATTTATATGGGAGGTACGTGAAGGGGTGTGCTTAGGCTCCAGATTTATTCTCCATAACTTTATCCTGTTATAGCTTTACTAAATACAGAATTTGCGCACGATTGCGTTATGTGTACTGATATTATTACTACATCCCAAAAGTGGGCGGAAAGGTAAATTTGTATGGGAGGTACCATAAGGGGCGTGTCTAGACTTCCATTTTTTTCTCCAAAACTTTGTCCTGTTATAATATAACAAAATACAGAATTTGGGCACGATCGTGTCGAGTGTATTGATATTATTACCCTATTTCTAAAGTGGGCGGAGTGGTACATTTGTATGGGAGGTACCAGTAGGGGCGTGTCTAGACTTCCAGATTTATTCTCCAAAACTTTATCCTGCTTAAACTTTACCAAATACAGAATTTGGGCACGATCGCGTTAGGTCTTTTAATAATATTAATTGATTTCTAAAGTGGGCGGTACCAGATGTGTATGGGAGGTACCAGATGGGGCGTGAATAGACTTCCAATTTTTTTCTCTAAAACTTTATCTTGTTATAGCTTTACTCAAAATAGAATTTGGGTACGATCACGTTTAATTTATTGATATTATTTCTCCATCTCTATAGTGGGCGGAAAGGTAGATTTGTATGGGAGGTACCAGAAGGGGCGTGGCTAGGCTTTCAAAATTTTTTCCAAAACTTTATCCTGTTATAGCTTTACTAAATACAGAATTTGGGGACGATCCCGTAGGGTGTATTGATATTATTACTCGATTTCTAAAGTGGGCGGAATGATGTATTTGTATGGGAGGTACCAGAAGGGGCGGGGCCATGTAGCCCATTTGCAATACCGTAAGTAGTTTTGAGAAAATAATAACTCGTGCAAAATTTCAAAACATTTGGTTACGTCTTTCGAAAGTTATCGTGCGAACCAGCCGGACAGCCACCCGACAGACAGACAGACAGACAGACAGACAGACGGACATGGCTCAAACGACTTAAAAAGTCATGAATCGAATTTGGTTCAAAGAAACCTAGGGTCTAAAGTGACTCCTTCTATGTGTTACACTTTTGGGTCGTATCAAATGATATATACCTTCATCCCTACGGGTGATGGTATAATAATAGGGGCACAATTTCTTTCACAATAAAATCAGAACATTAATTAAGAAATATTATTTAAATTTGACAATAAAGAAGAGATGAATTAGGAGTATTGTAATTATGTTAATTTTAAGTACTTTAATTATACTAGGACAGGTCGTTTTTGACAAACCAGCGACAAACTGTTTAAATTTTCGCGGTTTATTTTTATACCCTTCACCTGGCGCATAAACGAAGTTTAGCTATGACAATTTATATATATAGACTAGTGGACCCGGCAATGCTTCGCTATTGCTAAATTGACGAATACCTATAATATGTTTGGCACACCTACTAAAAGCGCTACGGTTACTCGTCGTTCTTGTACGCTCTGTAAACTATTCGCTACCCCAAGTTACTACTTAACCTGATAAAACTAACAACATATCACTTACCAAAATCAAAAAATCCGTCAGAAATTGATATCTATAGCGCCAAGTACTATCTGTATACCAATATTACCTTATCTTCTATAAATATAAAAATGGTGGCAAAAATGTATAGTAATTCATCAATTGAGAACGGCTGGACCGATTTTATTTTTTTTTCAGTTGTTCGTAATTGCCAGGAGAAGGTTTATGTAAAAGAAAATTTTGGGAAATTCATCCGGAAAAGCCGGAAAATTGAAAAAACCGAAAATTGTTTTTTTTTGTATGGAATTTTGTGTGCAATTATTACGAATGGTTTTTCGAATGGAAAAAGAAAAAAAAATTTTGTTGGAAAATTCCAGAAAAATTCGAAAAATTTTAATACTATTTTTCGACGAAATTTTGCTTTTTGTCGTACGATTTGATAGTTTTGAACGAAGAAACTTGCGAAAAAATTCGGATAATTATTCCGAAATTACTTTCCGAATGGAAAAATAAATAAATTCTCGGTGGAAAACTCGGAAAATTCCGAAAAAATCGGAAATTTTAATTTTTTCGGCAAAATTTTGCATTTCATAGCCGGATTTGAGGTAATTACCCTTTGAGGTAATTACCCTTTTAGTCCTTGCTATTTGCTTCAACAACAGCACTTTTTAATAGAAATAAAAGTGATTTTTGATGCAGTAAACATAATTTTTGACACAATTAAAACACTATTTGGTATAATAATAGTAATTATTAGTAAATATGAAGTATTTTTGGGTACAATAAAGGTACTCTGTGATACAATTAATTGTTTCTTTTGTGCATAATAAAAGTATCTTTCAATACAATAAATTGTACTTTTTGGTACCAACAAATTACTCTTTGATACCTAAAATATTGTTTTTTGATAAATAAGTTTACTTTTTTGTACAATAAAAGCACTTTTTGCTACAATAAATTTACTTTTTGGTACAATAAATGTACTTTTAGTACAATAAATGCATTTTTTGATAAAAAAAAATTATACTTTTTGATATCGAATATTATCTGCATACCAAAATGACATCTACATATTCATATTCGTGTTGTCGTGTACTATCTGGGTGCCTCTAGGGCTGAAATACAGTTTTACTATCTGCGTATTAAATACTAGCTTTCCCGGCTCGCGTTGCCTCACCCGTACTTACAATGAAGCTTCTTATGACTTTAAGCAATACAGGTAAAATGCCAAATGACGAACAAATATCCCATCTATATGATTGTAGCTTTATCCCATTGGTCTGAGTGATTGAATCGCTTTAGTCCCTTTTTATCCATTTGAAAAAACCGATTTAATAGTTCTCTAATTCTATAGGGAGCAATTCTATATACATTTTCGTAACTCTACCTTTAGGTATTTGATCTAGGTGATATCATCAGTTTTATGCCTTTTTCGGTATTTTTACAACTAATGAACGAATTTTAAAATTACTTTACATCGCATAATTTTTGAGACTATATCTTTAGCTGTTTATTACCAGTTTTATCCCTTTTCAGTCCTTGCTCCGTTCTAATTCCATAGAGAGCCTATGTAACTTATCATGATTACATTATTAGCCGTTTGGTCTGGGCGATAGTAAAATTGTTATCCCTTTTTCGATGTTTTTACCCAGAAACATCGGATTTAGGTGATGGTACAACTTTTATTCCTTATTGGTAATTTTTAACCCATAAAAGTACGAAATCCTTTCTTATAGCTGACGTTTACTCAAAAAAGGGAACAACCATCCCAAATGTCATCATCCTATCTACAGACAGTAGACTATTTAAATATATTGATTTTGATAATGTTATTACAATCGTTCTATTAATATGACCGATGTAACAATTGTTTCAAAAGGGGTGTGGCACTGCTCATTTCCCAGCGAGACGTAATCCCCCATGTACCAAATCTCATCTTCATACCCATAATGGCTCGAACTATATGATTAACTCAAATTTCGGCTTGTGTGGGCGGTGCCACGACTCTTTTTCTAATTATGTTTTTATGTAGCCTATGGTAGAGGCCCTACGGATAGTACTACACAGTTAAAATTTCATTGCAATCGGTTCATTTGTTTTGCCCAGAAAACAATTTTTCAAAAGGGGCGTGGCACAGCCCATTTTCCATCCAGACGTATTCCCCTTTGTATCAGTAACATTTGTAGCAAATCTCATCTTCATACCTCTAATGGCTATTGAGATATGACCGATTGAAATTTCGGTTTGTATGGGCGGTGCCACGCCCCTTTGTCTAATTTTGTTTTCATGTAGCCTATGATAGAGGCCGAGCGAACAGTACCTCACAGTGGAAATATTATTGCAATCGGTCCATTTATTTGGCACATATAACGATTTTCTAAAAAGGGGCGTGGCATCGCCCACTTTCCACTAATATTTTTTTCTTATACGATCGATATATGTACCAAATCTCGACGTCGTACCTATAATAGTTTAAAAGATACAGCCTTTTTAGAATTTCAGTTGTATGGGGCGGTGCTATGCCCATTTTACCTCCTTACAGTCAGAATTGCCAAAAATCCCTTTTTAGTGCGCGCCTGCGTCATAAAAGAAACCTACATTCTAAATTTCACGGTTTTAGCTTTAGCCGTTTGTGCTGGGGAGTGATCAGTCAGTCACCCAAGCCTTTTATATATATAGATAATCTCTATATGACTTAACTACAGTTTTGCCACGCCCACTTCCCCCAATGATGGAAAATTAAAATTTCGTCGGCATATTTATATACGTGTTATCGAATTCTTTCTATGTACCACATTTTATCTCTTTAGGACTTAAACCTACAGTTTGGCCACGCCCCCTTCCCCCAATGATGGAAAATTAAAATTTCGTCTGCATATTTATTTTCGTGTTGTCGAATACTATCTGTGTATTAAATTTTATCTCTCTAGGACTAAAATACAGTTTTACCACGCCCACTCCGCACATTGGGTCAAAATTTAAATTTCGTCCGCAGATTCATATTCGTGTTGCCGAGTACTATCTGTGTATCAAAATTTATCTCCCTAGCTCTAAAAATATGTTTTGCCACGCCCACTCCACCCACTGGTCCTAAATTAAAATTTCGTCCGTATATTTATATTCATGTTGCCGAGTACTATCTGTGTATCAAATTTTATCTCCATAGCTCAAAAAAAGTTTTGCCAAGTCCACTCCGCCCATAGGGTCAAAAATTTAAAAAAAATTATTGCCAACGGTAATTTCCATGCAGTACACTAACAGCCATCCAAATTTCATTGAAATCGGTTCAGCCGTTTGGGTGTGATTGAGCAACAAACATACAAACAGACAGACATTCACATTTATAATATTATAATAGGATAGGATATATCGTCCCCTTAATAAAACAATAGTGTAAATTTTTTTGTGTTTTGAGAATCGATTTTAAAGTTTTTGTCAAATCGGATGTCTATTAAAACCTCAATATCGCGGTTTATATACATTTTTTATGGTGGTTTTTTCGACGAATACATAATACCGTTCCTGTGCTATAAACTGACCAAGTTTTATTATTTTAACCATCCTTTAAGTCCATAGCCACGAAGAATAACTTTTTTTTGCACAAATTATTGAGGTAACATTGTGTATAATATTATAAGCTATTTTACGAGTAAAAGTTTCGATAATTTTTTTTTATTTCTACAGACTAAAATGAAGTATGATGATTATACACTATTATTCTTTTAATAACTTTGGAGAGGCAATTTCAAATAAAATAGCGCACTTGAGCCTACACACTTATTGACGGAAATTTTTGAAGAAGAAATTATAAATTATTTTTTCCAATGACCTTTTGACGCACTTTGTGGAAGTAGATTTTGACGAAATTTTTACCAGACATAGAATCAATGATGAAGATTCTAAATATACAATAAAAAAATAATGGTTTATGAGCACATACACTATTGTTATATTAAGGAGACGATATACAGCAGGATTTAAAGGTGACTATCCGTCTGTCTTTCTGTCTGAACTGAAATTTGAAGTGCAAATTTCTATCCTCAATGCGAAAGTTCTGAGATGAACAATATGAGACAAATACTACCCCCACTTCCCAAACTCTTAAAAACTCCAGCTTTTTGGGGTAAATAAAAGCATAACAATATTCTCAGCTCACATAACACTTCAATCTAAGTATTTGATATTAAGTAAAAAATCATTGGTAAAGAATGAACGTGGCAGGCTAAAAGTAACGTCCAGTTCTCACCATGTCCTCTTTTTTGGGGAGCAAAGTTTAATCTATATACATATATAAAAAATGTATAGTAATTCATCAATTGAGAACCGATTTTGCTCAAATTTCTTTTCAGTTGTTTGTAATTGGCATGGGAAGGTTTATGTAGAAGAAAATTTGGGAAAATCCTCCGGAAAAGTCGACATTTGTTTTTTTTGTATGGAATTGTTACAAACGGATTTTCGAAAGGAAAAATAAAAAATGTTGTTGAAAAATTCGGAAAATTCCGGAAAAATTCGAAAATTTGTAATTTATTTTTCGGCGAAATTTTGCATATTATCGTATGATTTGATAATTTTGGACGATGTAACTGTGGAAAATTTCGGATTATTATTCCGAATGGAAAAATAGTAAAATTCTCGGTGGAAAACGTGGAAAAATAGAAAATTCTTAGGAAAAAACTCCGGAAAACCGCAAAAAATTTGATTTTTTTATCGACGAAATTTTTTAGTTTTTGCATGATTTGATGATTTTGATTAATGTTAAGTTAGAAAACTTTGGAGAATTTAACGAGATAAATAGTATTTAGATAAAAAATATATATATTGATATCCTGTGCAATATTTATCAATTCGATCATTTTTTCATAGAATGAGTTTACGTGTGAAAAATTAAGTTATCCAATTGGATTACTGTCTTTCACTCCGTAAGGACTTTGTAGTTTTTTAGGGAGAATTATTTGCTTGGCTAATGCCTCCTATAAGACGATCAAACCTAAGATGGCGTAAACTTTGTGCAATAATTATTTAGACTATCCTTCAATTCCCTACGTACTGTGGATGGTGTTCTGTGCGCCGCATTTCGCGAGGCTTACCAACATTTGAATGTGCACGAAAACGGACTCAATGCTCGCCGATGCGACCTTTTCTGCTGCAACTGATAAACTTAAACCATGCTTGAAATCGTCGTCAACGTCAAGATGTTGAAATTGACCACAATCAGGAGAGTCGCATTGAAGAAACTTCAATCGACTGCTGAATTCTCGAGACAACTGCTGCCGCTTGGCAATGGCCAAATTCGTGTTGACGTTCCGAATGAATTGATATCACATTGCACAAAATTAAAAAATCGCGATTTGATTAATTAACGGGCAGTACTAGCAGCGATGAATAAAGACATCGATACCTTAAATTTTATTTAAGAAACTCAAATCGCTGGAGAACTGCATTCGTACAAATCTTTTTACAGTGTGACCGACGAGGTTAAAGCGACCAACAATCCTTCCGAATTTTTCAACTCGCTTAATGTGCCGCATAATTTACAGATGAAGGGGGATCGATCATAATCATATTGCGTAATCTGAATCAACCGAAATTGTGTAACGGTACGCGGTTGTCCGTCAAGAATCTTATGAACAATGTGATTTAATCTTGCGAATTCTGATTATTCCAAATGATCATCCATTCCAATTCCCCGTTCGGTTGGCAATCAATAAACCGCAAGGCCAATCGTTGGAAGTGTGTGGAATTAATCTCGAATTTTCCTGTTTTTCGTGCGGTCAGCTGAACGTTGCCTCTTTGCGTTTTGGAGAAGAGCCTTCGTTGTTTGTTTTTGCGGTGGAAAACTAATCGAAAAACATTGTTTATCATATCACTCTCTACAGAGTTTATCTGAACGCATTAAATTGGGGCGAGACGAAGTTCACCGGGTCCGCTAGTAAAATATAGTTGTAGTGCAAATAACCAGTTTGATCACCAATTTTACGAATGGTGAAGAATACCTGAGCTTCGGCATAGCCGAAATAATTAACTTGCTGGTATTTAATCACGTTACTTTAAAAAAAAAATATACAAACAAAAGCTCTGGGATACCAATATACAAGATTCCGTACGGAATCCAGCATCCAGTACCTACCACAAATTATTTTGGGAAATGTTTCTGATAATTTTTGCGAAGCTGGGGCCTAATCACGGCATTCGTGATCGAAAGATTTCGATCGAAATGTTGACTTTTTGTATCACGGCAATCGCTATCGAATCAAAATTATGTGAAATGTCACTCGACAGCTCATATGCCATCGAGTAGCCCGTTTTAGAAAGTTTTTCGCAGAGCAGAACCACACACGAAATGTAAGTGGGTTCCTTTTTGCATTAAAAACAAGGAATTATAATAAAATTTGTTAAATTTAGCTAAACGATCGTATGATTTTTAGTTCCATACCAACAAATCTAAACCAAACCAAATCTAAAAACATATGGCCGACCATTCCGACTTGGCAAAGAATGGCAATATTCAGTGTTGAAAAAAAAACACGTTCACTGCAAATTCAAGCGAAAATTTCGAACGAGAGCGGTGATCCAACCCAGCAAAATATTTTGTTGCAAAGAAACAATTACAGAACAGCTTTTACTGATAAGTAACAAGTTCCACTTTCGGTTGCACAATATATTATTTTTGTTTGAAATTGTCCCAAAACCAACATGTTCTCATGGAACCTGTTATGAAATAAATTGCTACATAACTGAATTAGATATGCTGTTTTTTTTAAAATTTCATTGATTTTCAATTGGGTGCTAGTTCGAAATATATTTTAACTCAGATTTTTTGAGTTTTTCTTAATAAATACCCTCTAAAAAAAACTTATTTCGAATACGAATATTCATTTTCTGTTCTACGGAATCTGTGGTGCAACATGTTGTACATAATCGGTTATATGGAACCAGAAACAAAATAGAAAGTCGATTAAAAAAGAAACGATTCTAGTATCAATACCATTCGCAACAAGTTCTGAAAAATTTTCCTGGGTAACAAATTGATCGTACGAAATTTGACTCGACACGTAGGCATACTCGATGGCGGATGTCGTGATTAGGTTTATCATTATATATTTTTCGAGGACGTTCTCAGACCTCACGCTTTTTTTTGCTTGAAAATGTGAAGTGTGCATGGCTATGAACATCAATTTTGCCTGTCGATATGCCAGTTCAAGGCGCAAAAGTTTTCAAGCCCTTTGCACATGTATATGGAGTTTTTTGTAAGGTACACAGAAGGTCTGCTTACTGGCCAGCTTTAAAAAGGGATTGAAGCATTTGTGCCCGATTTCTTCTATCCCTTGCAAGAGGCCATTTTGATGGTCTGATTTTAAAAGCGCGATGTGCATGTGTACTGAATTTTTTGTGAAGGAGTGGAGAGTAAAGGAATAACAATGCCAAGTAAAAGAAGGTGTACTTGAATGTCAATAAACTGCCAGATTTAAAATTGTAAAATTCTTGACTTTCAAGTTGTTTCTTTCGTAAATTATTAATAACTAGTGGGCCCGGCAATGCTTCGCTATTGCACATTAACTTGTAATATATTTCACATTTAAGTCTACAAAGTACTTTGAAAACGTTCATCAGCAAAGTCATATCTATAGTGCTTACATGTAGATTAAGTTTTTTCTGTATGTAAGGCGAAAAGCCACTTCTTCCAAAAATCGGAAACAGACATTCCGCTAATTTTAATAATTTTTATTTTGATCTGTAGTAGCGGATACTAACTATCTTTTTGGGCATAAAAAACATTTTGTTATGCCTTCTCCGCCTATTGACCGCAAATGAAAATTCCGTCTGAAGCTTCATGCCTTTAGCCATAAAAACTTCTTTTGTCATGTCTTCTTATCACACGGATCAGGAATATTCCGCAATACTATTTTTGTATTGAACTCGTATTACCATTTTTTTGAGATAATTCGGTCACCAATGTTTGGCTTAACAAAGTGATGGTCTCACGCGCTGTATGGCATATTACATCGTCTTGTTGGAACCATTTCTCGTTCAAATAATGTGCAATGACATAATAAATAAAAAAAACACTTGATCGTCCACTGGCTCAAATTCTTCCACCAGTTAGATCTTATATAGATGCAGGCCAAGATCTTTCTTCAGCATTTGCATAGACCGAGTTGCTGATAAAGGCGTCGGTTCGATAAATTCGAGTCCCCTGTCACACTTACGTCTAAAACGTCGATGGCTTCTATTAGCTGCTCTGATGGATCATTATATGCACCCTCAACTTCACAAAGGGCTCCATAAGTTTGGCGAACAGAACGTGCATTTTGAAAATAAATTTGCAAGATTTGCAAACGTTGTTCTTGTGTAGTTTTTACATGGTGATTTTCGAAAGTATACTAAAAGAAGTTCTATACGTCAAAGAAATTACCCCATATATAGGTTATTTACAAATATTTGCTTATGTTACCTCTGACATACTTTAAAAATGTTAATTGTGCCGCAATAAAACAAAAGGTGTTTTCCAGTATAACTACAATGAATATTGCATTTTTTTCTGAAAAGTAACTGGTGAACGGACCATTATTTGATATAGTTTAAATATTTAACTATTGGAGTGAGTGGCAGCGCCTCGGCACTTTTTACTTATTAAGTTCCAAATAGCCTGTTCATTAGGGAGGAACAATTTGTTCGCGTCGAAAAAAACGTGGTAATCGTATACCAGTATCGCAATGTACGATGAATTCTTAGACAATTTCGCTTAGAAACTATATGTCTACAATCAATTCCTAGTTCGCGCTGAGAAGCATGAAGATTTCAGGTTTAGGTATATTTTTAGCAATTTTTCAGTTACGTCAGACGTACCATCCCGATGTTTGGAGACCAAGACGAAGAGAATAGTATATTTTTGACATTGTTTTGGATCCCGCCCAATATTCTGAAAAATGATTTTTAAAAACTTAATTTCCGTATGCCAACTCTCAGAGGTCATAACTATTTAACCAATACATAGATTTGCTTCTGTCTCGAAAAATATATATCTGAAGTTTTCGGTTTGTGCTCATTTAAAAACCAAAAAAAATTACTTCTTGTAAGCGCGGAATACCTTGTGTTATCGAATATTGCCATTTTCACCCCCTAAATGTAGGAAAATCCAAACAATGTGTAGCCTATGTTACTCGCGGGGTTATTCGGAAGATTCCCTGAAAATTTCATCAAAATCGGTGCAGCCGTTTTCGAGTCCATACGTTACATATATACACACATCCTCTTTTATATATATAGATAGATATATAAATTTTCGGGTAATTGGTATATTTGTATAGGAGGTACCAGCACAAAGAGCCCGATTTTTATTCGAAGGTCAAAGTTAAATACAATTTTACTTTGTGCAAAATGTCATCAAATTCTGTTAACTGAATTTAAGTTTAGAAATTTGTGGGAGTTTTTGGTAAATTTTATGGCATATACATAACGCTCGTATATTTTTTTTGGACAAAAACAGTACATTTCACTGAATTTTTTAAAAAAAGCAGTACATCGATTTGGAAAAACAGTACTTTTCGCAGTACATATTTACATAGCATATATATTTTATTCAATATGTAAAAAAAATTTTCTTTTGTGGTTGTTTTGTATTTGTCGTTTGAAGCAATTTGAATAAGCAATGCCGGCTTCGTTTTGAGGTAATTGTAGAAATCAACGCATTTGTACTTCATATTACATTTGACGGTCAGAATCGGCTTCAATGTTTGCACATCTAATCGGGTATAGTATGACGACCAAGTTTTGTTCACTGCAGAGAAGATTCGCTCCGCTCCACTGATGCTCGTGGCCATTTCTTTGAATTCGCAATCATCGAAACAGTGGAACAATGGAGAGAAGGCCATTAAATAATTTTGTTGCTCGGTTTTGATATATCTAAATTGGGTGTGCAAATATACCGCATTTTCATTGGCATTGTACAAATTGTATTCCCTTAACTTGTTCATAACGGCTTCGACTTCATTCTATTAGTATAAAAGCATTCAAATCAAAGAAGGCAAAATTACCGAAAAAATCAGTGCGTAAAGCAGCCATCTCAATCGAATTGTATCCATTGTCAATAAGTTTTTGCTTTTCTGCTACTACAGCTGGGAATAAAAAATCATCCTCTTGACGCATTTTTAGTGTTTCTTCGAGCTTATTTTTGAAGTAAACAATATTATTGCATGAATTCGCTGTTCGCCGTTTATATTTCTATTATGTATCGAAAAACAGTACTTTGAGGGAGAAAAGCAGTACGCAGTTTTTGATGTCGAAAAACAGTACTGTACTGCGAAAAACAGTACAGATACGAGCCTTACATATACAAGATACGGTGTGGAAGACGCTTAGGTTTTCCGAAGATTTTATACTATCACAAGATTAGAAAACTGATCAAAATTCAGTTGTCGGTTTGGATGTAATGGAAGAAATATAAATGTTCTAAAAATAGGTCATTTTGTGTGGGAGGAATCAGTTGGGATGGGCCGATATGGTACATATGTATTCAGGAGTAAAATTTTCTAAAAATATGTCATTTTGTATGGGAGGAATCAGTTGGGATCGGCCGATATATTCAGGAGTCAAATTTTTATTATATGTTTGAATTTAGTGTACTAACAAAATGATATGTATGTTAAGTTATGAGTGTGTGTGGGAGCTACCAAAAGAATTGTGGCAAACTTTTCGATTTTCTGAGGGTTTGTCTACTATTCCTCATACCTAAGGGTGAGGGTATAAAATATATTGTGGGAATACTAATGTTGATTTTTTTTATTTTACGACTAAAAAATTTCTTCGCTGACCTGACATTGTCTCTCGACGGTTTTCTACAGCCCTTAAGGATTTTCTCAACAAAAACAAGACGTGTGCGACCTTGAGCCGATAAAGCTAAAATAAGCGTTCATCCGAACCTCTACTTCAAATTGGCTGTTTAATGTTGTCAAATTATTATAGTTGATTAAAGGGGGTAAATGTATGTTTTGTTAGATTCTATGAACTGGTAATTTGATTTTTACAAAACTTTGTGAAAAACATATTTAATTTGTTTTTTTGGTTAGTCTGTAAAAATCTTGACAACAATTTTTAACAAAAAATCGCGCCATTTTTTCTTAAAAATTTTCCTATTTTGTTGTGTTAAAAACGTTAATTAAAAATTATTTTTTGTACATACATATAATAAAACCAGTACAGAATTTTCAGTCAGTTGAACTGACTGATAAATACCATCACCCAATATAAGATATTGTTTAAGTCTTGAGTTATCGAAATTAATCGATTTGTAATTAAAACCAGTTAGAAAGTTTCAGTCGGGCAACCCAACTTACATTTACCCTTACCCTCAGTAAAACCAATAATTTTCTATTATATTGATATTATTACTCGATTTCTAAAGTGGGCGGAGTGGCACATTTGTATGGGAGGTACGAGAAGGGGTGTGGTTAGGCTTCCAGATTTATTCTCCATTACTTTATCCTGTTATAGCTTTACTAATTACAGAATTTGGGCACGATTGCCTTGGGTGTACTGATATTATTAGTACATCCCTAAAGTGGGCGGAAAGGTACATTTGTATGGGAGGAACCATAAGGGGCGTCGCTAGACTCCCAAAACTTTGTCCTGTTATAACATAACAAAATACAGAATTTGGGCACGATCGTGTCGAGTGTATTGATATTATTACCCTATTTCTAAAGTGGACGGAGTGGTACATTTGTATGGGAGGTACCAGAAGGGGCGTGTCTAGACTTCCAGATTTTTTCTCCAAAACTTTATCCTGCTTAAACATTACCAAATGCAGAATTTGGGCACGATCACGTTAGGTCTTTTAATAATATTAATCGATTTCTAAAGTGGGCGGTACCAGATGTGTATGGGAGGTACCAGATGGGGCGTGAATAAACATCCAATTTTTTTCTCCAAAACTTTATCCTGTTATAGCTTTACTAAAAATAGAATTTGGGTACGATCACGTTTAATTTATTCATATTATTTCTCCATCTCTATAGTGGGCGGAAAGGTAGATTTGTATGGGAGGTACCAGAAGGGGCGTGGCTAGGCTTTCAAAATTTTTTCCAAAACTTTATCCTGTTATAGCTCTACTAAATAAAGAATTTGGGGACGATCCTGTAGGGTGTATTGATATTATTACTCGAATTCTAAAGTGGGCGGAATGATGTATTTGTATGGGAGGTACCAGAAGGGGTGGGGCCATGTAGCCCATTTGCAATACCGTCAGTAGTTTTGAGAAAATAATAACTCGTGCAAAATTTTAAAACATTTGGTTGCGTCTTTCGAAAGTTATCGTGCGAACCAGCCGGACAGCCACCAGACAGACAGACAGACAGACTGACAGACGGACATGGCTCAAACGACTTAAAAAGTCATGAATCGAATTTGGTTCCAAGAAACCTAGGGTCTAAAGTCACTCCTTCTATGTGTTACACTTTTGGGTCGTATCAAATGATATATACCTTCATCCCTACGGGTGATGGTATAAATATACCGGCGCAGAAAAAATGGTAAACTATTGTGAATAATTATTAAAACCTGAGCAAATCAAACCAAGTTCAAAAATAAAAAAATCTGAAGAATGTTTGTTATAATTGCAATAAGATATTATTGCAGATTTGGCCGAAAAAAAAATCGCGCGATTTTTTGTTAAAATTTTTCGACTGCGGCGCCATCCCCACAATGTTCTTAGTAAGATATCAATTGTACAAACAGATATCAAATAAACTTATATACACTATCACATGTTCAAAAAAATATTATTTGTTGCGATTTTTAGTTGGATTGTCCTATTATAATATAATATAACGGCTATATGAAATAAGTCCCAAAGAAAATGAAATAAGTTGCAAAAAATATTATGAAATAAATCCCAAAGAAAATGAAATAAATCTCAAATTTGGGATTTGTTTTAAATCGAAATTAATTAAACACCAAAAATATGAAATATATCCCAAATTTATAAATACATATTACTTAGTAAAATATATTGCATATTTACTGAGTGTAGTCATCGATATCTTCGTGTCATATGTAGTCATTAATACCATTTTCGGCCTAATCTGCAATAATATCTTATTGCAGATTTTTTTATTTGAACTTTGATTTGCTCAGTTTTTAATAATTATTCACAATTGTTTAAAATTTTTCCTGCTCCGGTATATTTTTGTTATACGTATGTACAAAAAATAATTTTTAATTAACGTTTTTACACACAACAAAGTATGAAAATTTTTAAGAAACCAGTACAGAAATTTCAGTCAGTTAAACTGACTGATAAATACCATCACCCAATATAAGATATTGTTTAAGTCTTGAGTTATTGAAATTAACCGATTTGTAATTAAAACCAGTTAGAAAGTTTCAGTCGGGCAACCCAACTTACATTTACCCTTACCCTCAGTAAAACAAATAATTTTCTATTATATTGATATTATTACTCGATTTCTAAAGTGGGCGGAGTGGTACATTTGTATGGGAGGTACGAGAAGGTGTGTGGTTAGGCTTCCAGATTTATTCTCCATTACTTTATCCTGTTATAGCTTTACTAATTACATAATTTGGGCACGATTGCCTTGGGTGTACTGATATTATTAGTACATCCCTAAAGTGGGCGGAAAGGGTACATTTGTATGGGAGGTACCATAAGGGGCGTCGCTAGACTTCCAATTTTTTCTCCAAAACTTTGTTCTGTGATAACAACAAAATACAGAATTTGGGCACGATCGTGTCGACTATATTGATATTATTACCCTATTTCTAAAGTGGGCGGAGTGGTACATTGGTATGGGAGGTACCAGAAGAGGCGTGTCTGGACTTCCAGATTTTTTCTCCAAAACTTTGTCCTGTTATAATATAACAAAATACAGAATTTGGGCACGATCGTGTCGAGTGTATTGATATTATTACCCTATTTCTAAAGTGGGCCGAGTGGTTCATTTGTATGGGAGGTACCAGAAGGGGCGTGTCTTGACTTCCAGATTTTTTCTTCAAAACTTTATCCTGCTTAAACGTTACCAAATACAGAATTTGGGCACGATCGCGTTAGGTCTTTTAATAATATTAATCGATTTCTAAAGTGGGCGGTACCAGATGTGTATGGGAGGTACCAGATGGGGCGTGAATAGACTTCCAATTTTTTTCTCTAAAACTTTATCTTGTTATAGCTTTACTCAAAATAGAATTTGGGTAGGATCACGTTTAATTTATTGATATTATTTCTCCATCTCTATAGTGGGCGGAAAGGTAGATTTGTATGGGAGGTACCAGAAGGGGCGTGGCTAGGCTTTCAAAATTTTTTCCAAAACTTTATCCTGTTATAGCTTTACTAAATACAGAATTTGGGGACGATCCCGTAGGGTGTGTTGATATTATTACTCGATTTCTAAAGTGGGCGAAATGATGTATTTGTATGGGAGGTACCAGAAGGGGCGGGGCCATGTAGCCCATTTGCAATACCGTAAGTAGTTTTGAGAAAATAATAACTCGTGCAAAATTTCAAAACATTTGGTTGCGTCTTTCGAAAGTTATCGTGCGAATCAGCCGGACAGCCACCGGACAGACAGACAGACAGACAGACAGACAGACAGACAGACAGACGGACATGGCTCAAACGACTTAAAAAGTCATGAATCGAATTTGGTTCAAAGAAACCTGGGGTCTAAAGTGACTCCTTCTATGTGTTACACTTTTGGGTCGTATCAAATGATATATACCTTCATCCCTACGGGTGATGGTATAAAAATCGCGCGATTTTTTGTTAAAAATTTTCGCCTGCGGCGCCTCTGCTGCGATGGTCTTTGTAAGAATCCAATTATAATAGGATGATGATTACACAATAATTACCAATTTCTTCTGCGCCGGATTATTGTTATTATATGTATATACAAAACCGAATAATTAAATTAATTTTTTACATACAACAAAGTATGAACATTTTTAATAAAAAATCGCGCGCCCACGGCTTTCTTATAATATATCATATACATACATGTTTTTTGCTCCCTTATACAATTTTTATACAATAAATAATATGAAAATTTTACATAAAAATCATATGATTTTCCCTAAATTCATTATTTATTATTATAATTACTAATTCAAATACCAATACAGATTTTTAAATACAGAAAAGTTGAAGAATTAAAAAATACATTGGTCACTTTTATAATAATATACATATATACAAATAAATCAATACGTGCTCATTCTAGGGTTTTCCGTAAAACTCAAATTAAACGCAGTGTTATATATTTTTCGCTAATAAAGTAAATCCCAAAAATTACCAATATAGAATGAAATAAAACCCAAAAAAAAATTGTTTAGGACTTATTTCATTTCAATTTTATTGGGAATTAAAATTTGATGAAATAAATCCCAAACAATAAATGAAATAAATTCCAAAAAATATGAAATAAACCCCAAAAGTTTGGAAGTTATTTCACATGAAATAAATCCCTAAAATATATGGGAATTTTTTGGGACTTATTTCATTTTTTTTCTGGGACTTATTTCATTGGGAGTTATTTCGTAGAGCCTATCTTCCATACAAATGACCGAATTGACTCTCATATTTTTACATACAAATCTTTTTTGTAAGTACTCTAAATTCTGTACGATTATGAAAATTTGACTCAGGAATGCATATGGACTATATCGGCTGACCCTTCGGAACCTCCCATACAAAATGACCTATTATTTGGAAAAACAATAATTCTCCATTACCTGCAAAATGGTTAATAACACTGTGATAGTCGAAAAGTCGAATTAACTTTGATGAATCCTTTTCGAACTATTAGTGGGGAGTCCCCTGAGTGCGAAAGTATATTTGGAAGTGTTAGATTGGCTCCAGTTTTTGAGAAATCGGTACATAAAAACCTGAAAAAATGGCTAAAAATGGTCAAAAATCGTTACTTTTGATCTACATCAATGGTTTGAATTATGTGAAATTTAAAAAAAAGTGAAAACATTCCGTAAAAGAAAGTTAAGAAGACAAAAAGACTAATACAGTCGAATAAAATTTTTAAATTCGGTATTTATCCATTTTTTATGGATATAGTCTTTTTTGCCCTTAACCTTCTCTTACAGAATGTTTTGACTTTTTTCAAAATTTCGCGTAATTTATACCGTTAATGTCTATCAAAAGTAACGATTTGTGACAATTTTCAGCCATGTTTTCAGGTTTTTATATACCGATTTCTAAAACAAACTGGAGCCAATCTGATACTTCGCACTCAGGGGACTCCCCCCTAATAGTTCGAAAAGGATTCATCGAAGCTCATTTTTGTTCAGGTCAAAAACTATCACCTTTTTATAACACACAAACCCCCACAAAATCGAAATTCTTGTCAATCCCGTACTGGTACCTCCAACACAAATGGACGAATTTATCATTATAGCTTTGCTGTTTATTTTTTGTAAGTACACTAAATTCATTTTGATTTTGCTTCAGATGTAGAGTAACTTCGGGTATTGTGGAACCCCAATTCATATTTTGTCCTTTGTATCAGCAACAATTTCATCGGATTGATTCCAATATGTTTTTTGATTGATTGCCTTACTGAGTGTGTCACAAAACATTCCAAAGTTATGTCTGAAAAATCAGATTTTTTTTTATAACAAACAAGCAATTTTTTCGGACTTATAGCCAATGCCTACTCCAACCAACTCTCTCAATAACTCCATACAAATCCCCCTAGTTCTGATGTTCCCGACATGCAGTGGCAGCATATTGTGAATTCTATGACAACTGCCGCAACAACCGTACTAGGTTATGAAAAACCACGCTCAGACAAGTCCTGGTACGATGATGAATGACGCGAAATGTCTGAGGAAATGGATGCTGCATACAAGGCAAAACTGCAGCCAATGGCGACGCGTGCGGTGACGGAGCGTTATTAAGAGAAATGGAGGGAGATGAAACGCCTGTTCAGACGGAAAAAGCGTCTGTGGAAGAAAAGAGAAAGCCAGGATATCAAAAACTACAGGGATAGAGGTGAGGCCCGAAAGTTCTACCAAAAGGTAAAAAGTAAAGGTTTTGGAACAGGGATCCCCACCTGTATGGACAGAGACGGAAATCTGGTCACGGACACTCAGAGTGTGCTGCAAATATGGAGGGAACACTTTCAATCTCTTCTCGTTCCCGAAGGCAGCATAAGTGACGAAATCGCACCAATCAGGCGATAGTCTGTCCTGCGATGGTACCATCTTCAACAAAAGTCACATGTTGCTGATGACATAGATATCATTGAACGTGGATTGCGAGATGTAACTGCGGCTTTTTCGAGCAGCCGGCTGAAGTAGGTCTGGTGATAAACGATGACAAAACCAAGTTATTTGTGTCAAAGAACAAAGAGTCCACTCGTCTGGGACGCTGCGTGAACGTTGACAACTATAACTTTGAAGTGGTAGATGCATTTGCCTACCTTGGCTCCGCTAGAAACAAAAATAATAATGTCAGCCTGAAAATCAAATGTCAGCCTGATTGCAAACCGCTGCTACTATGCGCTAAGCAAGCGATTTAATGACGATTTGCTCTCTCGAAGAACAAAGATCCAGCTCTACCAGACTCTGATCCTACCTGTATTGCTCTACAACGCAGAATCCTGGGTAATGACACAAGCGGATCAATCTGTTCTGGGAGTCTTCGAGAAAAAACTACTACGAAAAATATTTGGACCCATCATCGTTATAGGCGAGTACCGACGTCGAATGAATCATGAGCTGTACAACGACATCAACGTAGTCAAGCGCGTTCAAATAGACCGAATGCGCTGGTTTGGACACGTTGTACGAATGGACGAAAACGCTCCGGCTCGAAAAAACTTTGACAATAAACTCGTTGGGAGGGGCAGGAGGGGGGCGACCAAAACTCCGATGGATGGACCAGGTGACGGAACTGTTAAGTAAGCTTGGTATGACGAACTTTCTACGGAGCGCAAAAGACCGAAGCGCTTGGAATGGTTTGCTATGTGCGGCTACTGCAAGATGAATTTCTGTTGTTGCTGCGAGTAAAGAAGAAAAAGAAGAATATGATTCATGACTTCAGTCGTTGTTACTTCTGGCATATCCTCTTCGTTGTCATTAGGAAGAATATCCTCATCTTCATCATTTTGTGGAGCGAAAACTTATAACATATTTAAAAAAAAACTTTAACAATGTAGCTTAATCTATTTTCAACTACAAAAATACTACAGAAACAATTTTTCACTAAGTGCTATTTAATAAACGCGGCTAGATGAGCCTTTTCGCCCACTGTGCGGCCGTGGCATTATGGTTAGAACATGCGACTGCCATGCGGCAGATCTAAATGTACGTTTTCAGTTCTAATGAAATTTTCATCGAATCCACCGTTACTCAGTTTCATACCGCCAAACCCATTCAAAGTAATTCCATTCAAAGTATAATTTCTACAAATTTAAATTACATTTACATTTTCATATGAGTTAAATATCATAGTAATTACTTTGAACCTTATGTAATCAAATTTTGCTAGCGAAAAATTTCATGTAGATAACAGAATTGGTATAAATTAAATGTAGATCCGAATATCATACAAGTTTTGTTACATTATTATATCAAGAGTAGAAAGATAAATTTTGTTTACTAACAAATTTTTGATTTCAATTGCTGTTAGTTCCTAAGCAAACTTAAATCATAAGCAGCAAAATTTTTGGCGATAGATGTTAATTAATATTTTTCTTATTATGTAAGTTCAAAATTAAACAAATGATAACACTTTATTTATTCTAAACTATCTTACCTGAAATTGCCAAATTCAATATGAATAAGTTACGTGCCGTGCGCATTATTGGTTTTCGCACTACAGCCACAACAACCAAAATATTTCCCAAAGCTCCGAATATTATCAGTACGCAGTAAACCATTATCAGAATGTGGTACCAGGGACCATCGATGCTACGGTTACGTGTAAATCGTTCAAGCAACACCGGATCCAGCGTTATTGTATCACTGTTATTGAGGGAAGTATTAAATTTCTGAATGTAGCTGGGAACACCATCTCCCGTCGCTGCCAGGTATTCCGATGAGATATCTTTGCTTTCTATGCTTTCACTATTTGCCATTGAATTCAGTGCATCCATGGGGTTTGTTTGTATGGAGAAGCTCATGACTAAATCCGTTGTATTTATATCGATGATCTGAAATGAACAAAATAAATAATGATTGAGTGCGTTGATTAAGTGGATGAAAGAAGAAGAGGAAATATTAATATATTATGATTTCAGTACGAACACAATCAGTCATTTAGACGTTATCCTATTTGCAACAAATATTTGCGGTGTTAACTGAAGCACAGCATATTTTCGTTGTATCTAAATCCTAGACGATTGCTTTATATTGACAAGCGGTATAAGGCCTTTAGAAGTTTGTTTATTTGCTATTTGTTATGTTCAGCAGCACACACATATGTTAGCATTAGTGTTTTTGATTTCCCGGCATTTTTCATTTCCCGGGAAATCGGGATTTTTATATCATTTTCCCGGGATCCCGGGAAATCCCGGTCCAAAACAAAAATAAATAAAAATTGTTTTTTTTTTGTTTAAATACAAACAAGCGAATATGAAATTAAACATAAAAATAATTCTAAAAATCTCGTGTTATGGTTTTTCCGAAAATTTGATAATATTTAGACAGGCTATCCTCGTGAAACCTGTACATGAGCAATTTCCCTACAGACGTAGAATGGTGTTTTTTGAAATTCGTACTTTTAGGAGGAAAAAAAGGTCTAAAAAGTGAGAAAACTGGTTACATTATAAATGTCAAACGGCAAAAGCTATTATCGTGGAAATGTATATGAGCAAGCTTATTAAAGAACAATAGGGCTGCTATTAGGGATTTATCGAAATTCTTACTTTTTGGCGTAAAAGGACCATAAAAAGGATAAAACCGGTACCATTGAGCAATATCCTTATAGAATTAGAGAGTTGCACGAAGTGATTTTTCGAAATTCGTCCATTTAGGGGTAAAAAAAGGACCCAATCCAAACGACTAAAGCTTTAATTCGAAGGCATTTTCAAAATTCGTTCTAAGGTGCTAAAAATGCCCCAAAAGGGGTAAAACTTATACAATCATCCAGACCAACGGCTAAGGGTAGCATCGCAAAAATCTATATGGGAATGCTTCCTATAGCATTAGAGATCTGCATGAGGAGATTTTTCAAAATTATTATCCCTTAAAGAAAAACCTAACCAAACCAAGACCAAAAAGCTGATGGTAGAATAGCAAATAAGGTGCGGAGAATTAATTTTAGTGAGTAGTTGTGCGCTTTGAATTCTAATAAAACTGGTTATAAATGCGGGAATTGTGGCGAATATTTATTTTATGGAGCAATTCCGCGATTTGAAAGAATTTTGAACTTTTAGCAGGACAAGCCTGTAAATGTAATGAAACTGTTACCATAACCCAGACCAAACGACTATAGGTGGAATCCCGACAATTAGATTTAACGCTTATTTTATAGGGTAATTGTGCAATATGAAGGGATTTAGATTATCATCGCTCAGACCAAACACCTAAAGGTACAATCACCCAGTACACCAACAAAGATGGTTATATGTCAGTCAATTGGCTTAAAAATATTGTTTTAGAATATATGTCTATCTATGAGTAAGTACAACTCATGGACATGGTATTGCTGATCCATTTTAGCAATTTAATACGCTCGAATTTGTCTCTATATTAAAGCACATTTGAAAAATAAACAACACATCGAGAGACGGAATACAATAATAGTCACCAATTGGTAATTTTATAGTAAATTTGGAACACAATAATTTATGTTTTTAGTTGATTTTAACCTATTTAACATTTTGATATTGCCAGATTAAATAAGCATAATGAAATCCCGGGAAATCCCGGTCGCATTCCCGGGATTCCGGGACAAAAAAATTGCCGGGATTCCCGGGATATTTGTCCCGGGAATTCTCGGGACAAAAACACTAGTTAGCATTCATAGGACATTTCATTCCCGCATATTCCCGTATTTATTTTAGCCATATAATTGTTTGTTCTTCCATCCCGAGTATTACGACGATATCGCAACATGTGTTTAAACAAGCATATGTATAAATAAGTAGTAGGCAGGTACTTAATACACATTTACATGCATAGAGCTCTGAAGCTTTTACCTGGTTTTGTTTTATCAGTGTTTTACATTTAGACCCATATATTTACTTTCCTGTTTATTGTGAGTAATAATTTGTGTATGATTACAATATTAATGCTAGCTAAGCACTCAACGGAGAATATATTTTAATATATAAAGAATAGGTGAGTGAAATGCCACAAGCAAATTTTATCATTATCATCGTTAATTGTAGTCATATATAAAGGGCTTTACTGATATTCAAATTAAAGGTACAAAATTAATTATTTGCTTTACATAAATCGGGCATAGAGTATTTAATAGAATATTCGTTGCTGAATAATTAATTAATTATAACCAGAATTCAATAAACAATTATGCTGGAAAAAATCTCTCGCGAGTTATGACTAACACAAAGGTATTCAATAACAAAAGTTTTCTCATTGGAATGCGTTCGATACAAAACAATACAAGGTGGTATGAAAAAGTTTCTCTCCTTTTATACCATCACCATTAGTGGGGAGTGAATATAACATTTAACACGAGAACCAGTGCAGAAAGTTAAGTCAGGCAGGCAAACTGGCAGATAAATCTGTGATTTTCACAAGCATTCTTTTATGTCACTTTTTGTTGATTTTGAGAGAACATTTACAGTTTTTTTAGCAGAATGATATTCTCATAATGCCCTGGCAGTCTGTACAGCTGTTTCGGATTCAGCCACGAATCCTCATCAGCAGATTTCGGTATAAAGATTACTTACTTACTTACTTAGCTGGTACTTCTATGCAATCCCAGTGGATTATATACTGCACGTAGAAAAATATTATAAGCGCCTCGATCTTCTGCGCTTCTTCTCCAGTTAGTCACACCGAGTTCTGTAAGGTTCTCAGTAACCTGGTCTTTCCAACGGAGTTTAGGTCGCCCTCTTCTGCACCGTCCATCGAGTTCATTGTCGAAGACTTTTCGAGCTGGAGCATTTTCGTCCATGCGTACAACATGACCTAGCCAACGCAACCGTTACACCTTAATGCGTTTGACCACGTCAATGTCAGTGTACAGCTCGTACAGCTCATGATTCATACGACGCCGATACTCTCCGTTAACGATGATGGGCCCATATATTTTACGCAGTATTTTTCTCTCGAATACCGCCAGAACCGATTCATCCGCTTATGTCATAACCCAGGATTCTGAGCCATACATTAGGACAGGTAGAACCAGTATCTGGTATAGCTGGAGTTTTGTTCGTCGAGAGAGGGCTCTGTCTTTGAATCGCTTGCTTAGTCCGTAGTAGCATTTATTTGCAAGCAGGATTCTTCTCCGGATTTCTAGGCTGACATTATTTTCTTTGTTGATGGCGGAGCCTAGGTAGACAAAAATATCTACCACCTCGAAGTTATAGTTGTCAACGTTCACGCAGTTTCCCAAACGAGTAGATTCTTTGTTCGTTGAAACTAATAACTTCGTTTTGTCCTCGTTCACCGTTAGGCCCATTTTCGCTGATTCCTTCTGTATACCTGAGAATGCTGTCATCAGCGTACGCGAGTAGCATGTGGCTTTTGTTGAATATAGTGCCACTCGTGTTTACTGCAGCTTTTCTCATTACCATCTCCATCACAATGTTGAAGAGATCGCACGATAGGCCGTCGCCTTGTTTTAGGCCTCGTCTGGTATAGAATGGCTCCGTAAGGTCCTGCCAATCTTCACTGAAGACTTCGTGTCAGTCAGCGTCATTCCGCAAAGACGTATCAGCTTCGCTGGAATACCAAACTCAGCCATGGCTTCAAGTAATTTCTGCCGTATCGGGCTGTCGAAGGCAGCTTTATAGTCGACAAAAAGATGGTACGTGTCGATCTGTTTCTCTTGGGTCTTTTCCAGGATTTGCCGAAGTGTGAAAATCTGGTCAGTTGTTGATTTTCCAGATCTAAAGCCGCACTGATAAGGCCCGATCAGGTTGGATAACACTGGCTTTAGTCTCTCACATAGCACACTCGACAGGACCTTATATGCGATGGGTAAAAGGCTGATCCCGCGGTAGCTGGAGCACACACTTGGATCACCTTTTTTCAGCACAGGACATAATACGCTTACATTCCAATCGTCGGGCATGCACTCTTTTAGCCAAACCGTGCGCAGGAGCTGGTGCATGCTCGTTATCAGCTCCTCGCCACCGGACTTGAAGAACTCTGCGGGCAGACCGTCTGCACCGGCTGCTTTGTTGTTTTTCAGCCGCGATATTGCTCTTCTTACCTCGGCTTGACTTGGTGGTGGGCAATCTAAGCCGTCGTCGACAATTGGCGTGATAACTTCACGTGCGCTGCCTTCTGGAACCAGCAGTTGCTGGAAGTGTTCTCTCCATATGTGCAGCACACTTTGCGTATCTGTGACCAGATTTCCATCACTGTCCTTACAGGTGGGGAGGCCATTACCGTATCCATTTGCTCTTACTTTCTGGTAAAATTTTCGGGCCTCACCTCTATCCCTGTATCGCTCAATATCCTCGTTCTCCCGTTCCTTCATCTGACGTTTTTTTCGGGTAAATAGCTGTCTCGCCCGTTTTGCTTTCTCCTTATGCCGTTTCCTAACAGCACGGGTTGCAATTGGCTGTAGCGTTGCCCTATAAGCAGCATCCTGTTCCTCAGACGCTATGCGACGTTCTTATCGGGAACGTCAGAAGTAGAGGCGTTGTGTCGTAAAAGTTGGGAGAGCTGGTTGGAGTAGGCAGTAGCTATCTCTGGGGTTTGCAGCTTCACGATGTCCAGCTTTCTTTGTGTTTGGTTACGTGCGTTTTTCGCTCTGCTCAATCTTGTGCGCACCTTGGCTGCAACCAGGTAATGATCCGAGCCAATATTAGCATCACGGACCACACGCACGTCCATGACTCAGATGCATGCCTGCCATCAATTACCACATGATCAATTTGATTTTTGGTGTTTTAATCGGGGGATAGCCAAGTTGCCTTGTGGATATCTTTGTGCTGGAATCTGGTTCCACTCACTACCATGTTCCTTCCCGCTGCGAAGCTAACCAGCCTAAACCCGTTGTCTGACGTGTCGGTATGCAGGCTGAATTTACCGATCGATGGACCAAGAACATCTTCCCTTCCTATTTTTGCATTAAAGTCTCCCAGAACAATTTTAATGTCGTGACCAGGGCAGCGGTCGTATGTTTCCTCTAGGCGCTCGTTAAATGCATCTTTAACTCATCGTCTTTATCTTCCGACGGGGCGTGTACACAAATCAGCGTGATGTAAAAATATTTCGCCCGGATGCGAATGGTGGCTATTCGGTCACTTACAGGGTTAAACCGCTAGACCAGGTGTCGAAGTCTCTTGACGACTATGAAACCACATCCCATACACATCTGGTACCGCCCACTTTGGAAGTCGATTAATATTATTAAAAGACCTAACGCGATCGTGCCCAAATTCTGTATTTGGTAAAGCTATAACAGGATAAAGTTTTGGAGAAAAAATCTGGAAGTCAAGACACCCCCTTCTGGTACCTCCCATACAAATGTACCACTCCGCCCACTTTAGAAATAGGGTAATAATATCAATACACTCGACACGATCGTGCCCAAATTCTGTATTTTGTTATGTTACAACAGGACAAAGTTTTCGAGAAAAAATTGGAAGTCTAGCGACGCCCCTTATGGTACCTTCCATACAAATGTACCTTTCCGCCCACTTTAGGGATGTACTAATAATATCAGTACACCCAAGGCAATCGTGCCCGAATTCTGTAATTAATAAAGCTATAACAGGATAATGTAATGGAGAATAAATCTGGAAGCCTAACCACACCCCTTCTCGTACCTCCCATACAAATGTACCACTCCGCCCACTTTAGAAATCGAGTAATAATATCAATATAATAGAAAATTATTTGTTTTACTGAGGGTAAGGGTAAATGCAAGTTGGGTTGCTCGACTGAAACTTTCTAACTGGTTTTAATTACAAATCGGTTAATTTCAATAACTCAAGACTTAAACAATATCTTATATTGGGTGATGGTATTTATCAGTCAGTTTAACTGACTGAAATTTCTGTATTGGTTATAATAAATTTTGTTTAAGGAGAGTGGCTTATTAGGCCACCGCTCCCGGTCCTAGTTTCTTGGGGCTGCCAAAGCCACTAGGAGAGCCTGTGTTGAGCTTCAGTAACTTCTGTTACCTACTTCCTAAGGCGCATCGGTGGTAGCATGCCGATTAGGTTACTCAACGTTTCGACTTCTAACTCTAGCAAACTTCTAAGCGGTTGCTTTAAAGTCATTGCCCAGGGAATACTTGGTCTAAGACCGGAAGTAGTTAGCTGCTTGGACAGAGCCGCAAAGGAATCGATTCTGGTCACTCCTAAGTGAGTGACAATCAGTAACTTTCAGCCTCTGGGCAAAGTCCCATTCCCCAAAGTCTTATGCACCAGAATTCACAAAAAAATGAGAATTCTTTCTTGAGCGCATGGACTCGAAAAACTTCGCAACCATTCACTATGAGAAACCATCTGCTAAACTTCTTTCTTGTTTGTTTGTTTATGTTGAAAAAGCCGTAGTTTTTCAAACAATATGTTTTCATATGGTCTTGAGCTTGAAATAAATTCTAAATCAACGTTCAAATTAACAGACCGAATTAAAAAAACCAAAACGAAATAATAATGCTTATGGCAAATCTGTTGGTTGCGAAACCAACAACAAAAACATGTTGTTTTAAATCCGGCGGCTTTTTCAACATAAACAAACAAACAAGAAAGAAGTTTTGCAGATGGTTTCTCATAGTAAATGGGTGCGAAGATTTTCGAGTCCATGCACTCAAGAAAGAATTCTCATTTTGTTGTGAATTCTGGTGCATTAGACTTAATAAACATTTTGCAATCTTTATACCAAAGTCTGCTGATGAGGATTCGTGGCTTAATCCGAAACAGCTGTACAGACTGCCAGGGCATTATGAGAATATCATACTGCATAAAAAAAACTCCGTTCATATGGTCTTGAGCTTGAAATAAATTCTAAATCAACGTTACAGTTTTATCCTATTTTTGGTTTTGTCCCACTAAAAACTCCAAATTCAGAAAATACCTTCATATCGCGCTATTACTCCATTCAAAAAATATTCGCCCTAATATCGGCATTTCTAACTTCAGCCGTTTTTTCCATAAAAAGAAATCCCTTAATAACGCTTAACTACCACATGAAATAAGTATTCAACATAATTTTGGCGATTCTACTTCAGTCGTTCGGTTTGGGGAGAATGTTCAAAACCGAAACCGAAAACAGTCAAACCAATTTTTTCATCCGAAACATTCCAAAAATTACGTTTTTGCTTACCCGATTTAACCAGGGTTTTCATGTTGGTTATCCGGTTTTTCAAAACTTTACAATTTTTGTTGGTTAAATTTCTTGAAAACGAAGATGTTAAATAATGATTAGATAATGGTAATGATTGCTAATTAACCTTCTTTTGTGAAATTTTCTTATTCATTAAACAATTAGAATTAGTTCAACTTATTCCCATTAGATAATTGAAATTTTTATTCCAATGGTAAAACTAATTGCAATTAGTTGCCATTAGCAAAAATATTGCTTTACCTTTACAATTAGAAATCTAACTGACTTCTGCTAATGCAATTAGATATTCAATTAGCTCGAATTAGAACCAATTATTTTGATAAAAATAATTTTTTTTTCAAAGAATTATTGAAGTGAACGAATAATGATGTAAGTCACTTATATTAATAGTCCAAGACGGAGTCGCTTAGTACGTACCTTAAATAGATGTGCATGTATGTAATATATATTGTACATATTATGTACATAAGTAATATATAAATATATGTGTGAAATTCATATTATGAATATTTAATTTTTTTTTGTTTTTGAAAATATTAAAATAATTGATTCTAATTCGAAATAATTGAATATCTAATTGCATTAGCAGAATTCAATTAGATACCTAATTGTAAAGGTAAACCAATTATTTTGCTTATGGCAACTAATTGCAATTAGTTTTGCCATTGGAATAAAAATTTCAATTATCTAATGGGAATTAGTTGAACTAATTCTAATTGTTTGATGAATTAGAGAATAAAAACCAATTGTATCAATTGCTAATTCTAATTGGAATTTAACATGTTAGCTTGGAAAGTATTTCCACAGAACATTGTCAAGATAGATCTGCGCAAATATGCTTATAGAAGGTTGTTCATTAGAGTGGATCAATTTTGTTCTCGACAAAGCGGTTATGAGAATCGATGAATGAATCTTTAATTAATTCTAAGAAAATTTTCCACTGAAATCAGGGATCAAAAATCAAAATCGATCCCCCGGTTTTTACCGAAAAACTTTTCGTGTTGGGGATAAATCCACAACAAGGCCCACGACTGATCCGGAATCGCCGCTAGAGTGTTCAAATGTATGACCGACCCCAGTAATTTTGTCCTCCTTACATTTTTCACAAACATACCTACTTCCTATCTTCACCCCCTAAGGGCGCTCCAATACAGAATTTATTTTTTATAAAATTTGCTCCCACTTCTCTAGCTGCACCAGAGTCGCTAGGAGAGGAGGCCGCCCCCAATATTTATACAATCACACTTAGGGATGAGAGTATATATCATTTGATACGACCCAAAAGTGTACCAAATTCTATTTCATGACTTTTTAAGTCGTTTGAGCCAAGTCTGTCTGTCTGTCTGTCTGTCTGTCCGTCTGTCTGTATGTCTGGCTCTTCGGTTGGTGCGCATGGAAACTTTCGAAAGACGCAACCAAATGTTTTGAAATTTGCACGAGTTAGTATTTTCCCCAAAACTACTTACGGTATTGCAAATGAGCTACATGGCCGCGCCCTTCTGGTACCTCCCATACAAATACCTCATTCCGCCCACTTTAGAAATCGAGTAATAATATCAATACATCTGTAATATCTGTACTTAGTAAAGCTATAACATGATATAGGTTTGGAAAAAAAATTGGAAGTCTAGCCACGCCCCTTCTGGTACCTCCCATACAAATGTACCTTTTCGCCCACTTTAGAGATGGAGAAATAAGTCAATGAATCCAAAGCGATCGTACCCAAATCCTTTACTTAGTAAAACTATAGCAAAATACAGTTATTGAGAAAAAAAACTGGAAGTCTAGTCACGCCCCATCTGGTACCTCCCATAAACATCTGGTACCGCCCACTTTAGAAATTGATTAATATTATTAATAGACCTTACGCGATCGTCCCAAATTCTGTTTTCAGTAAAGTTCAAGCTGAATAAAGTTTTGGAGGATGAATTGGAAGTCTAGACACGCTCCTTCTGAGACCTCCCAAACAAATGTACCACTCCGCCAACTTTGGAGGTGGAGTAATAATATTAATGCACTCGACATGATCGTGCTCAAAAACTGGATGTCCCCTTCTTGTACTTCACAGACAATTGCACCACACCTATCAATGTATCGGATTGTTCGACTGAAACTTTCTTACTGGTTTTCAACCCCAACAGCTTCTCAGATCATATGTACCACCTTTATTTAACCCTTAGGGTGGTCCCAATAGAATATTTTTCTTATTTTTGATTTTTTTTTATGAAATCTACTCCTGCTGCCCCCATGGTACCTCCAGAGGGGTAAAATGTACGACCGACCACCACTAGTATTTCCGTCCTAACATCTTCCCCGAACATGCCTATCCCCTATCATCATCAGCTGAATCAGTGTCCAATCGAATATAATCCCTTCGTGTAGCTCTCTTATTCTATAACAAGCACTTCAATATATTGGTTTTTGCTATTGTAGATTTAGCCGATTGTTCTGGGTGATGGTACCAGTTTATAATTTAAGCTCTTAAAGTATGAATTCTGAAAAATCGGCCCTTGCAACTCTTTAATTCTATAGGGACCATGTAATATGCACTTTTCGCGATTAAAGCTTTGGGCGTTTAGTCTGGGTGATGATACCAGTTTCATCCCTCATTGGGGCGATGATAGCTTTAACCGTTTAGTCCGGTTTATGGCATCAGTTTAATCCCTTTTGGTCCTTTTTTCTCCAAATAGTACGAATTTCGAAAAATTGTTTCGTACAACCCTCTTATTCTATACGGAAATTGATTATTTATAATTTAACGATGTTAGGTGTAGCCGTTTAGCCTATGTCATGGTACCAGATGTATTCCTTTCGGGGACTTTTTGTCCCTTAAAGTAAAAATTGCCAAAAATCCCTTCTTAGCTGATGTCAATTCGATAAGAGGAACAACCCCTCCCAATGTAATCATCCTATGTGGTGAAGAATAAGCTCTGGCTGTATATGAGTATTGCGAGGAATGTGTTGTTTCAGATACTATCAAGGCAATGTGTTTCGACACCACTGTATCAAACACGAATATTCTCAAATATTGTACAATTTAAAAACACTTGTTGGGTAGAGAGCTGCTTTACTAAGTTTGCCGCAACCATATTCTTGAAGTCAGGTTGAGAGATGTTATCGAATGTAAGTTTGGATCAACAACTGATCCTCAACGCGATATATTACAAAAATTCCAAATTGCATGGCGAAGCTCGACAAGAAACAATATGAAAAGGGCAGTAACGAAACTGTGAAAAAACATGTACCTCCTGAATTATTTGCAAATATATCTGCGGATTTGAAAATTAAACTTATGTTTCATAGATCACTAGTAGGGTGATCAATTATTCGGGTTTATGCGAATACCGGTTTTCGAATTATTCGAAAAATGACATTTAAAAAAAACCGGTTGCTTTTTTTGAAATTCACAAAAAACCGGATAATCCGGTTTTCAAAATTATGCCAAATAACAAATTAAAACACAATTTTTGACAAAAAATTTGATTAAAAAATAACAGAAAACAAATCAATTATACCTATAAAAAGTAAACTTTTAGTTTAATTATAATTAAATTGCAAAACATTAGTGAGATCAGTTTGTTATTTTAACAAAGACAAACGAAACAAAACAATTCATTTGTAAATAATTGATTATATATAAATATATTTAATTTAATCTTTAGTTTTACCTAAAGTAACAATTAAGAAATAAGATACAATTTAAGTGCTTGGGTGTATACCTATTTTTTTCTTTGGTTTTTATAAAACTTGACATTGAAAATGCCCTTTCACTCAGTGTACTATTTGGACTTATAGTGCACAAGGCGTTTAATATTGAATATTTTAGAAATGCGTCACTAATTGGGAGTTTACTCGTACTTAAATACAAAATGAGAGTATTCAGGGTATATCGTTCTGATATACGTCTTTTGAAAATTGCATATAAATTTATTGATAATTGGTTTTGAATTGTTGAAAAGTGTTAAAGTAAAAATTTAAAAATACCTTCAGCTAAAGTCGAAGAGTTTGCAGAAAGTTTTTGTATAGACATTTCCAAATGTTTATGGGTGTCACTAAGCGATATCATTTTCACTAAATGGTGTCAGTCCTAACTCCAATAAAGTATGATTCACACATTTGTGCAATTTTAAAAATTTAGAAACCATATTGGTTATAGAATTCCAGTGGTGCTTAACATCATGGATAAGTTGAAGCTCCTTATTAAATTGGTCTTTTACAAACATTTGTAATTTCTTTCGCTTTTCAGCCGACTTATTAAACATTGAAGATTTATAAAACTAACAATTAGGTTGTTCTTCCGAAACACTGGAAAAAAACAAGTACGAGATCACATTTAACACAATTATGAATAAATTTAAATAAAAAATATCGAACGCCAAAAAACCGAGATTCGACAAAAAAAAACCGGATTATTCGATATTCGAAAAATAGGGATTTAAAAAAAACCGACGGTTTTTATGAGTGAAAAAAACCGAATAGCCGGTTTTTGAAAACCGAACTGATCACCCTAATCACTAGGCAGTCAAAATTCAAGATTTTTTTTTAAAGCAGCACGGGTTAACTTACTCTTACCGCGTTTTAACTTTGGATATCGTAAAGTCTGCAAATGCTTGTGGGGTTCCCGTTGACAAAATTCTGGAATTTTTTCCCTCATACCACTGCGTTCACCCTATAAACAGGCTTTAAATACTCTAATATAAACTTACACAAATGCGAAAAACTTTCTCATTTCACTCTTAAAAGCACAAGTGAGTGATATTCCAAATTATTTTGAAAAAATCATTACAGAGAATTATCCTACCATGTATCATCCTGGTTATAATCGCACCAGAATGAATTCCGTGATGGAATTCACACATGTTACACGCATCCACACTTATAAATATTTATTAAAATTCTAAGTGAAATATATAAGATACAGTACGTATAATTCATGAATGAATTATTCTGAATTATTCTGTTAAATGGAAATTCATTGCACCGGTGCTGCGATAGCGTGGTGCCAATGCTTGCAGCAATAGCAACAAAGGTATGGTCGTAGAAAGTATCGACAAAAGAGTTACTTCCAAAGTCGAAATTTCATGTTAACAGACTCGTGACAAAGTAAAATTGCAACATTGTCATGAGTCTGTTAACTTGAAGCGCTATGTGAGTACAGAAAGTGCTTTATTTAGAGATTTAAAATGCTATATATCAGCTGTTTAAGGTTCAAATACATATGCATAACATATGTTGAAAAAGGATAAAATACATATCGTTAGCTTAACATGAAATTGTGCTAAGTCAATTTTTTTGAAAAATGAGATTTTGATGCAGTCTTAGAAATAAATTCAAAATACACAGTTTAAAAAAAAAAATATGAATTTGAGTAATTTTTACCTGATGTTGGTAATTATGTGTAAATGTGCTAACTTTACGACTGTCAAAGAAATTGTGCTAAGTCAGATGTTAAATATTATTTGTGTTTTATTTTAAACGAAAAAGGTAATAAATGACTTTAATGCCTTAATTAAACGAAGAATTAAATAAAAACAAAACAATTTCTTAGCAGATTTTCATGGATTTGCACGACAATAACAACGTTACAGCACAATCACTTCAGTGCATCGATGATGCGTCTTTTGGAATAGAATCTGACGATGGTGTAGTTGGTTTGGTTCCTTATGGCTTCAACAGTGACTCTGACCATTCCTTTGATATGCCAGTGAGAAATAAAAAACGCAAAAAGAGAGCGGAGGTGGAGAACAATACATGGCTCGTTGCAAAAAATAAAAACAGAAGAGAATGTGGAAAAAGCTATTGGGGAAGAAAAAAAGAAAGTGACGTGTGGAATTATAAAAAAATAAAAGTTGCACGAGCCATAAAGGCAAGATGTAAGTGTGCTCAAACATGTGATACTGCTACCATGAAATGTGCATTGGTGACTGATGCTCAACGACAGCAGATATTCAAAACGTTTTGGAAGATGGATTGGAAACAAAAAAAAGTTTATGTGAATACATTAGTGCAAACGACTAAACCATCCAATCCTCGAAATAGAACAAATTCTAATGCGTCTAGAAGAGTGCAAACTTTGAAATATCACTTGAAAGTGGATGGTAAAAATTTGCGCGTATGAATTTTTTTTTTTAAATACCTTGTGCATATGTAGATGCTCAGTGCTTAGTTGGGTGAATAAACCCGTGACTGCACATAATAATGTCATGAGAAATTTTGAAAACAACATTTCAGAAGAAAAAAAAGACATGAACTTATTATTTAACTTATTACTGTCGTGCTGTCACGCAAAAAAAATATCTATTACCGGAATGGCGTTCTAAGCAAATGCTTTATGATTTTTATTCAAAAGATTGGTGCGCAACTCACAACGTCCGGCCACTTTCCTTACGTACGTTTCATTCGGTATTTGAGAGCAGAAATCTTGGCTTGTTTGCACCAAAGAAGGACCAGTGTGAAATATGTGCACGTTATTCTGCCGGCACTACTCCACTGGAAAAATATTCTTGTCACCAAGAAAAAAAAGAAGAAGCACGAATGGAAAATAACAAAGACAGGTCTGACGAATCCACTGTGTTTACCGCAGATCTTCAAGCTGTACTCATGGCTCCGAAATCCCAAGTCAGCAGCTTATATTATAGAACGAAATTACAGCTTCACAATTTGGTTTTTTTCAACATAATACAGTAAACTACGGATAAGTGCACATCGCATAAATGCAAAAACCGCATAAGTGCACTGGAACTTGAAGCCATTAGCCTTTTTTATACGTTTACATACAAAAATACACAGATAAGTGCAACACGCATAAATGCAAAAACCGGATAAATGCACAACTTTTGCTAACCTGAAAGTGTTTTTTTAGTACAACTTTGCATGCATAAATGCAAATCTCTCATACTACATAAATGTAGATTATGATTTAGAGAAACTGTAGAAAAAAATATAAAAGGTTGGAACAGAAAACACGGTTCAAAAAAAGATTTCAGACTTTTTCAGCACACGTGGATTAGGTGAATCGAATTGAGTGCAATTTAATATATATTTTGCAAAAAACAATGTTGCAAAATATGATTGCAATGATTCATTAACAGCTCTTATTTCGGCACAGAACTGAATATTTTTAATTTTTTTGTATGAAATATAAAAAACACTAAAACAATGAAATATAAATTTGTGATTTTTTTACCTTAAACTGAACTGATTTTATAAGTTTATTAAAACCTGTTATGTAATGCAAACCAAATATAAATAAAAACATTAAACAGCTTTATATTTTAATTATTTTCTAAAAGTTCCGTCCAAACTGAACTGGTGTTACATATTAATAAAAATAATCTTATGTTTGTATAAATGCAATAACAGTGCACTTATGCAATGTTTGTATATATGCAATATTTGTGCACTTATCCGAGTGTTGTATAAATGCAAAAACCGCATAAGTGCACAAAAAGTCGCGCGAAAACCGATGTGCACTTATCCGTAGTCTACTGTAAACAAAAAAGGGTATTGCTTCCTCTGGAATGAAGCTGAAGGAGGTGTGAATGCTGAAGACTTTGCAAGCATATGGGTTTATTTTATTGAAACCAAAATTCTTCCCAGCCTTGATAACAGTGATAACCCTATTAAGATTATATTTTATAGTGATGGATGTGGTTACCAAAGAATAAAAATATCGATGTTCCTGCCGAATATATCGGAATATGTAAAGCAGCAAGAAGAAAGCCTCTGCCATACGATGTAACTTATTTGATACATGATTTTTTTAAAAAATTTAACAATATTGAATTCTGTAAAAGTATTCGTCCTGGACGTACCAAAGGTGATGCCAAAGTCACAGACATTTGTGCATTAAAATATACACCAAATCGAGAATTTTTTTTTAAATTACGATTCACCACTTTATGGAAAATTCTGCCGCAAAGAATTGATCAAAAAGTAGTTGCTTTAAAGTGGTGCAATTTAGAACAACTGTACCAAAACAGAATACCAATTAAACGAAAGAAATACGAAGATCTACAATACTTGAAACTTACTTTGCCTAAGGACCATCATCAATTTTATGATGATTTGCTTTTCGAATAATTAAATTTTTACTGATTTTTTTATATAACTTTTACTAGCAGCAGGAGTAAGACTGCAAAATTGTTATTTGTGATAATTTTTATATAATTTTAAGATTGTTTTTATAAATAATTAACTAAGAATAATTAAATAGCAGCAATGAAATAAGACTGCATATAATTTGTGATCAATGTTATTAAATAAACAAGTACCTTTTTATTTTTGAAACTAAATTGCTTTAATTTTATTTATTAATACTATGAGGAAATAAGTTTAGTAAAATGTGCTAATTCAGAAAAAAAAATTACGTAAGAAAAACTGCTAACTCAATAAAAAGCTGATAGGGGTAAAATGAATGTTTTTTTTTGTCCTTTGCGTTGAGTAGTTATGACATTGAGGTTACTGCATTTACAGTTTAATAAAATAATGTTTTATTTAAAAGTTATTAGGTTTTTTGTCTCTCCTGTAAAATTTGAAAAAGATGACTTAGCACATTTTCACGTTAAGCTAACGATATGTTTCTTTAAAAGAAAGCTAGAAAATACCAAGAACATGTTAAAAAATAATTTAGTATTCCAATGTATTTTTCAATCAAAATTTTCAATAAGGACACCGAATATATTTCTTAGTATTACAGTAAACTACGGATAAGTGCACATCGCATAAATGCAAAAACCGCATAAGTGCACTGGAACTTGAAGCCATTAGCTTTTTTTGTACGTTTACATACAAAAATACACGGATAAGTGCAACACGCATAAATGCAAAAACCGGATAAATGCACAACTTTTATTAACCTGAAAGTACTTTTTTAGTACAACTTTGCATGCATAAATGCAAATCTCTCATACTACATACATACATGGAGAAAAAATATATAAGGTTGGAACAGAAAACCCGGTTCAAAAAAAGATTTCAGACTTTTTCAGCACACGTGGTTTAGGTGAATCGAATTGAGAGCAATTTAATATGTATTTTGCAAAAAACAATGGTGCAAAATAAATATGATTGAAATGATTCAATAACAGCTCCTATTTTAGCACAGAACTGAATATTTTTAATTTTTTTGTATAAAATATGAAATTTTGTAAGTTTTTATTAAAAACCTGAATTTTATAAGTTTTTATTAAAAACCTGTTATATAATGTAAACCAAATATAAATAAAAACAATTTGGTTATTTTTCGACCTGTTTTTTTGTAATCCAGTGTTTAAAAATTCAATAAATAATAATAAAGACCTCGAGCTTGAACTATTAAACACTGGATTATAAATAAAAACATTAAACAGCTTTAGATTTTAATTATTTTCTTAAAGTTCCGCCCATCTGTAACATCAGTTCAGTATGTTACAGATTAATAAAAATAATCCAATTTTTGTAAATGCAATAATCGTGCAATTATGCAATGTTTGTATATATGCAATAGTTGTGCACTTATCCGAGTGTTGTATAAATGCAAAAACAGCATAAGTGCACAAAAAGTCGCGCGAAAACCGATGAGCACTTATCCGTAGTCTACTGCATTATTATTTCTATTCTATCCAATTTTTCAGTACATTTTTGATTGTTTCGGGTCGAATATCTTCAATGGCAACTTCGAATTCATGTTTCAACGCTTCAATTGTCTCTAGATGCTTTGCGTAACGTTTATTCCCTATAGAAAATAATCCGAAGGGGCCCAATCATAGCTCTGAGGCGACCAATTGGCATTACAATTTGAGCTGATTATTCGATTTTCACAAACAAAGCGTAAAATATCGATGATTGCGTTGGCTGTGTGACATGTGACCACGTCTTGAACGTGGCGCTGTAATTAGGATTGTCAGATTTAAGATTGTTAGATTCTTGACATTCACCAAAAAATATCTTGATTGTGAAAAAAAATCTTGACAAATAAAAATACTTATACGTTAGAAGTTGTTAATATTTAAATTTAATTTAAAACCAGTATGAAAGTTTCAGTCGGGCGACCCGACTTACATATACCATCACCCTCAGTAAAATAAAACCAGTACAGAAATTTCAGTAAGTTAAACTGACTGATAAATATCATCACCCAATATAAGATATTGTTTAAGTCTTATGTTATTGAAATTAACCGATTTGTAATTAAAACCAGTTAGAAAGTTTCAGTCGGGCAACCCGACCCTTACCCTCAGTAAAATAAATAATTTTCTATTATATTGATATTATTACTCGATTTCGAAAGTGGGCGGAGTGGTACATTTGTATGGGAGGTACGAGAAGGGGTGTGGTTAGGCTTCCAGATTTATTCTCCATAACTTTATCCTGTTATAGCTTTACTAATTACAGAATTTGAGCACGATTGCGTTGGGTGTACTGATATTATTACTACATCCCTAAAGTGGGCGGAGTGGTACATTTGTATGGGAGGTACTATAAGGAGCGTGTCTAGACTTCCAGATTTTTTCTCCAAAACTTTATCTTGCTTAAACTTTACCAAGTACAGAATTTGGGCACGATCGCGTTATGTCTTTTAATAATATTAATCGATTTTTAAAGTGGGCGGTACCAGATGTGTATGGGAGGTACCAGATGGGGCGTGGATAGACTTCCAATTTTTTCTCCAAAACTTTATCCTGTTATAGCTTTACTAAAAAGCGAATTTGGTTCCGATCACGTTTAATTTATTGATATTATTTCACCATCTCTATAGTGGGCGGAAAGGTAGATTTGTATGGGAGGTACCAGAAGGGGCGTGGCTAGGCTTTCAACATTTTTTCCAAAACTTTATCCTGTTATAGCTTTACTAAATACAGAATTTGGGGACGATCCCGTAGGGTGTATTGATATTATTAATCGATTTCTAAAGTGGGCGGAATGATGTATTTGTATGGGAGGTACCAGAAGGGGCGGGGCCATGTAGCCCATTTGCAATACCGTAAGTAGTTTTGAGAAAATAATAACTCGTGCAAAATTTTAAAACATTTGATTGCGTCTTTCGAAAGTTATCGTGCGAACCAGCCGGGCAGCCACCAGACAGACAGACAGACAGACGGACATGGCTCAAACGACTTAAAAAGTAATGAATCGAATTTGGTTTCTAAAGTGACTCCTTCTATGTGTTACACTTTGGGTCTTATCAAATGATATATACCCTCATCCCTAAGGGTGATGGTATAATTAGGTTTACTTTTTTAATTTATTTATTTTTTTATAAATGAAATTACTTATGTATGTATTACAATTTTCCAACTTGTGGAGTGTAAACGCCTGGAAATAAGACTCTCGTTCGTATGGCCATTTTTTTACTGACACATAGTTACATCGTAGAAAGGGTTACAGTCTGGACATTTAGGAATTTTCTTGAGGGGGTACCGAAAAAGTCTTTTACGCACAACAATTTCTAAACAATTCATAATTTCTAATGGATTGGGTAAAATACCCCGTTTCTTAAGTTTCACATATAATATATATATATATATATATAATGCCAAATGTTAAAAATAAACTATTTTCAATCAGAGCTGTAAACTAATCATTACAATTTGTACTCATTACTGCTCAGTTACAAATACAAGTACATCTAAAAAGGAATTGAAAGTTAACTACAATTCTAATTACATGAGGAATTGGAATTGAAACTAAAAGTCTCAACTACGCAGGTAATTGTACTTGAAAGTAATGATTCCTAATTACTTTTCAATTAGCTCAATTACTTTTTAATTACAAGGAATTGAAAGGAATTGGGAGGAATTAAGAGGAATTGCTGCAATTTGGAAAGGTCCGTTATGTTAAAATATATTGCTCCCACTCTCCTTTTCTCTTTGTGACGTCACACTGTGGAACTTACAATTTCTACCCCTTATTTCAAAATTATTTCAATACCTTTCCAAATTGCAGCAATTCCTCTTAATTCCTTCCAATTCCTCCCAATTCCGTCAATTCCTTGTAATTAAAAAGTAATTGAGCTAATTGAAAAGTAATTAGGAATCATTTCTTTCAAGTACAATTACCTGTGTAGTTGAGACTTTTAGTTTCAATTCCAATTCCTCATGTAATTAGAATTGTAGTTAACTTTTAAATACTTTCGAACATGGTAGGTAATGATTACTTGTACTTGAGTTTACAGCTCTGTTTTTAATGTCGTGAGGATTTTTTTTTAAAAATTATTAGAAATATATAAATTTTCGGGTAATTGGTATATTTGTATAGGAGGTATGAGTAGGGTCAGCTAAAATTTTTACCTTGCGCCAAATATCACTTAATTTAGTGTACTTACAATAGAGTTAGAACTATCGGGGTGTTTTTTTTTTTTGTTTGAATGGAAGGTACCAGAAAGGGTGTGGCAAACGTTTTAATTTTCCAAGAGTTTGTCTACTATTACCTTATACATAAGAGTGCGGGTATAAAATATATAGTAGAAATATTTATCGTTTAAAAAGTAAAACAATTTTAGTCCAGTCTGCAGACATTAAAAATTTCTAAATTTCTAAAAAATGTCAGCTAGGATTTCAATTCAAGGATTTTTTTGATATATGATCAACCCAGGATACAGTGAAATTTCCAATTTTTATTGTCATTTTCATACAACCTAAAGTTTCTTTATGCCTACCATGAAATGCTTGAAACAAAAAAGTTTACCATTTGCAGTGTCCTCTTAAGGACCGTGTATCTCTCCTACTTGTCACCCAATTTTTATAAACTATGGCGTGTATGCTCAATTTATGAAATTGGAGATATTTTTAAGAAATATTTTTTTTTTATCAATTTAAAACCGTGATTTTTTAACAAAAAAATTAATTTATCCAACTTTAATTGCCCCTACCATCAAAACTATCCATGCGATGTTAAAAGCTTGTATAAAAAGGTTTTAGGGGAGACCACACTTGTTGAAATCGTTGGATGCGTTTATGAAATATTATCCAATAAGATGACGCATTTCATAAAAAATTCGTAAAAAAAAAATCAAAAATTCATATCTTAAAAATCTTGAAGAAAAAATTTTAAATCTAATTTTCGTGTTAATGATGATAAAAATGATAATAATAAAGATTTGTAAACTGGTGTTATTAGTTTTGAATAAAGGGTGATAATATGAGGTGATATATTTTCGACCAAGTACACTTTGATTTTTACCAAACTTTGTGCAAGGATAATAAAGCTTTGAAAAGCATATTTACGATATTTTTGGTTGGTCTGTTAAAATATCCGCCAGCCCAAAATCCACACCAAACAGTGACTCGCTGTGGATGCAGTGGTTTCTCAACAGTCAATTGTGGGTTCTCTGAACCTTATATGCGGCAATTTTGCCTATTGACATAACCACCGAGATGAAAATGTGCTTCATCTGAAAACACGATGATCAGATGAGGTACTGTCGATCCAGTCATGGTAGTCATCATTATAAAATGACAGAGTTCAACCTTTCCAATAAAACCAGAATTTTTAAAATATTATCAGTACTTTATATTTTATAGCCGATTCAAATTTAAAATTTTAAATGGACCACCCTATACTTATTTTTAATAGTCGGACAGCAAACACTGGTTTTGATAGTTTCTGTTTCAAAACAGCTGTTCTGTCAAATTATTACTATTGGTTTTCAAACATTTATACAATAAAGAAAACACTTTACCATAATATTGCAATGAAACGAGCACACAGAATTTGTTTTTTTTTTTATTTATTCAAGTGCTCTAGGATATAATATTTCTAGTTTTGCCACCTGGTTCTGAATTTTTACCCACATATGAACACGCATCATATAGTTGTCCGTGGGAAAACAAGGTTTTGTCAAATTTAAGCTACATACTTTAAGCGACTGCCCATTCGCTTCATTAATGGTCATCGCAAATGTTAGCCGAATCGGAAGCTGCAATCTATTGAAATCGAAGGGCATGTCTGTAGGTTTCAAGGGAATGCGCCGTACCGATGGATTTATAAGTTACGGCTATCCAAAATAGTTCTCTTGATGGAATTCACGCACAGAGCAATAATATAGATAATAAATTTTGTGTCGAAACTTGAAAGAGTACTTGTGTGATCTTTTGTTCTACTGAAATTAGTTAAACAGACGCCTACAACGCATTTTCTCCCGGTTATCTCGCTGTATCCTAAGATGTTCTTAACAGAGACTGATGGTTTTTGAAATTTTCCTTAATTTTTTAAAATACGCAACCAATTAGTTCCTCAGTAGGTTGCATCAGTTTGCAAAATCCTGCTGGGGATGAAATATTGTTCGTTAAGGGGTCAATGGTGTCAACAAATTTTAGACTTCATGCTTGCATTCAGTTCATCTGCAGGAGTTGAGAGTGTTTGGCGGAAAATTTCGTCGTATAAAATTAGTTATCTTTTAAATAGTCTGTTATTGCCCCTATAATCTTTTTAGGTGCGATCCAGGACTTCTGAGGAGTTTTTCTGTGCCATAGTGCGTACATCCCAAAAGATTGTCTTCCATATTTGTAGGATTTTGCCCATTGAAGATATTTTTCGGATATTGCAGGTGTGCGTCTTAGAAAATTGACTGTCAAATGGAAATTTAATTGTCGAATAAAATGTTCTACTGCCATCTAAGAGCGTCACCGGATAATGCGATATACAATGCAATCTTGCCTAGTAATCGAATTTAGTCAATATCAGCGGTATTATTGCCGCCTGAAAAATGTTCAAAAAATGTCTTACAACAGGGTGAACTTACATATTTACTAAATCTCAACCTGATACTATTCTAAATTGCAAGTTGTTTGGGCGGCGCTACGCCCCCTTAACACAATCACAACCGGATATAGCCAAGGACATCAGAAAAACATCAGTGCCACATTGTAAACATTTCATGAGAATCAGTCTGTTAAAAAAGTCGTTAGAGCGATTTTTGAAATGGGGGCGTGGCACCACCAACAATGCTTTAAAAGTTGTGATATTAGTTGAGCTTTGGTAGATCCTTTAGAACACCAGCTGAATTTTATTTTTATTCCATAATAACGTCTAAACTATTATCTGACAATGTTTCAGCCGGGGAGAAATGACTGATTTTTTTACGTGTTCAACGAGATGCTACTGTTCAACCCACCAACGCACCGGCAGCTGACTTTCACTAGGCTTCTTATTTTTTAATGGCTGCAAAAACAGAAACACATGACTACGTCGATGTCGTTGTACATCTAATGATTCATTCGACAATGATGGTTCTTAATAATTTGGGAAGTAGTTTTATAGTTATACATGTTAGTTTCTGTCGTATCGGACTTATGAGTGCAGCTTTAGAATCGATAAACAGATAGTAGGTGTCGATCTTGGGTCTCCAACTTGTTCCAATCAAGTTCGCTAGGATAGGCTTTAGTCTTTCACATAACACACTAGACACGACATTGTATGCGATGGATAAAAGGCTGATCTCTCGATAGTGGGTACACAGACTTGGATGGCCTTTCTTAAGCGCAGGACATAAAACACTCAGATTCCAATCATTGGGCATGCATTCCATTAGATATATCGTGTTTATGAGCAGGTGGATGCACGTTGGCTGCTGGTACATCCGCACCGGCTTTAAAAAGCTACACCGGCAGTCCATCGGCTCCCGCAGCTTTATTATTTTTAAGCCGTGCAATTACAGTGCTGATCTCGTTTTGGCTCGGTGGTGGACAGTCTTCTCCGTCGTCGATGTTTGGCTTGATTTCGCTTATGCTGCCTTCGAGAACAAGCAGAGATTGTTCCAAACCCTTTGATATTTACGTAGTGGTAGAACTTTTGCCCTTCATCTCTCTTTCTGTAATTTTCGATATTCTGGCTCTCAGTTTTCTTCCTTAGATGCTTTTTCCGACTAAATAGGCGGTTCATCTTCCTCCTCTTCTTATTATAACCGCACGCGTTGCCATTGGCAGCCGTTTTGTCCAATATGCAGCAGATATTTTGCGACATTCCTCATAGTACCAGAGCATGTATGAGGGTTGTACACTGCCGCAATGACCAATACGGTCGTTGCGGCAGTGGTCACAGAATTCGCATTATGCTGCCACTGGATGTAGGGAAAATCAGAATTGTGGGGTTGAGACGAAGTAATTAAGAGAGTTAATTGGAGTAGGCATTGGCTATCTTGGTGGTATGCAGTTTTGTGCTGTCTAGCTTTCTTTGGTGTGTTTTCCGACTGCTAAACGAAGAGCATTCCTATTTTAGCATTAAAAACCCTTACATTTTCCATTCCTATGTTAGCATTAAAATCTGCCAGAACAATTTAAATTTTTAAAATCCCTTACATCTTCCCTTCCTATTTTAGCATTAAAATATGTCAGCACAATTTCAATGTCTGGCGCAGGACAGCGGTCATGTATTTCATAGAATGCATCTTTACTGTCCTCAGCGTTGTCTTCCATCAGAACGTATACACAAATCAACGTAATGTAAAAATATTTCGCCTCGATGCGGTTTACCGCGAGATCAGATGCCAATATCTTTTGCCAAGAATGAATCAAAATTCGTGTCGTTCTGCATGCCAGCTGTAAAATATGTCATAATTCTTTCGTCGTGTACACCCCAGTTCCGTCCATTGCATTTCTTGTTTGTCATCCGCCAGTTGGATAGAGGCACCATCTATGTAGAGAGTTCGAAATTTCCAGGTGCATTTCCGTACATCATGGTTCCTATAACGTTTGCAGGGAGCGTCAGCATTTGGAGAGGTTCTTGATTTTGTTAATTTCTTACTTTTTTCATAATAGTATTTTATTTAGGGAGCGTGGCTTATTAGGCCACCGTGACCGATCCAAATTTCTTGCGGCTGCCAAAGCCACTAAGGGAGCCTTTGTGTTGAGCTTCAGTAACTTATATTACCTACATTCTAAAACTCATGCCATTTAGGTTACTCAATTACGTCTTCCCACATTTGCTACCACTGAACATATGTTCGATGGCATAGTCCGAAAAATACGTGATCTATCGGACGTTGTGTGGTGCTTGGGGACCTTCAAAGAGAGCTTCTGGTTATTCCCAAGTGAATGACATAATACTCAAATTAGGAAATCCTTCGTTCCTCTTTCATAATACAACTCTATTAAGCATTTAACTAGTTTGAACAAAAGATTGACAAAAAAAAATTCCCTTTTCAAAACTTTTGTAAATCAAACGATGACCTTAATTACAAACCTTAATTATGCACCATCCTATATGTATTGTCGGACTTGAATGCATGAAATTACATTTTCCTTAAAATTTGCATTTTAATCAAATACTTTAATATGCATAGCGCAAACTGTATTTGACTAGATTTAGTATACCAAAAGCTTTCCTAGCTTTTTGTTTTATATTTCTTAATCTGTATAAGTTCTATAATAAAACAGTAAACAAAAAAGTCTCTTACAATATGCAAATGTCTGGGGTAAGTATGACACACGTGTGTCCTTAGTGGCTTTTGAAATGTTAAAAACAAGTCTTTATTCATTTAAAAACAAAATCCACTTTTTCAAACTTTTAAATACAATTTAAATGCGCATCTGATTTTATTCCACTTTTTTTTATTTGGCTATAAAAATATGCAACTGATTTCGCGTAATCTAAGGAATTATTATTGTCCAATAGTATGTTATTACGCCAAACAATCCTAAATACACCATCAGTAATAACAGTAAATTAAACGATAGAACATTGTGTTGTATCATGGCGTAAATCGGAAACAAAATTCAAACGAATGATTATAATTTATTTCCTTCGAAAACAGTTTCTCAATTACAGACTACATGTCCGTGGTGTATGATTGCCCTTATTTCGATAATTTCAGGATGTGCTGCTTGATTGCGGTCTAAGTTAATGTTTTACAAATGTCACATTAGCTTTCCCATTTGTTTACAAAATAGACCAAAGCACATTATATTCTTGTCATTAGTAATCATCATTATTCTTTAAAGACTCTAAACATTCCTAGTACAAAATTATAGAAGAAGAAAACTTAATGAAGCAAATGCTAACTGACATTATTTCAAGGCTACGCATTACTACGAAGCAAGTAAACAAAAACAAATATTTGTTTGTGTATCTCTGTTATGAAACGACTCGGGCGGAATGTAGTTGTCCAATGTATTTGCATTTAAAAAATAATGATGTGCTAGCTGAAAGGGCAAACTTCGTACTGGCTTGAAAGTTATTGATAATATATTGTATATTTTTTAAATGAAAAAGTAACAAAGTAAAAGCTATTTAGTTCGCAGACTAATAGGATGGCATGTACAACATTTTATTGTTCTAGAGAATAAAACTTGAAATTTTAGATCTTTCAATATAAAACCGAAACTTTTGGCACTCCAATTATAAATTAAGATTTCTTTTGAGATCTTTGTGCAAAATAATAACAGACGGTACCACAATACAAAATAATCCTATGTTCCAAGATATTAAAATAATATATAAGTAATTTCATTAATAAATCGACTAATTTTAATAATTCAAGAGTTAACAATGTCATTTATATTGATTTGTGTGTAGTTAAATTCGTATTTTAACTAGCCAAGGCACAAACCACTTTAATTAACAGAGCTCTGTTAAGTGTGTGGGTTGAGGTATTTTATATGAGATATATGAATATAATCGTTCATATCTCTTGATCCACAAAAGATATTTAATTAATATTCACACAGATATTAGAAAACAGTACGAGGGAAATCACAGTGAAATTTTAGATCAATATTACGAGGAAAGTTTGAATAATTATTATGAAAACACCAAGAAAAGAAAAAACACGAAATATAAGACTGCTGCCCACACTTGACATTAAAATTGTTTTGGAAAATTTTTATGCTATAATAGGTATAGAAGATGCTCTTGGTTCAGCGGTCAGAAACTTACTCTGCACAACAACACCTCCGATAACGGATTCAGACTAGTTAGCTACGCGTTGGCAAGAAACATGGTAGTGAGTGGCGCCAGACTCCCGCATAAAGATTTCCACTATTCATCCTGGATATCCCCTGATCAAAAGACAACAAACCAGATTGATCACGTGGTAATCGATGGAAAGCATGTCTTAAGCGTTGTTGGCGTGCGTATGATGCGTTGCAGACAAGGTACGCAGTGCTTAAAATGCTCGTAACTAAACTCAAAGGAAGCAAGACTTCACTAAGCTGCCTACCACCGAGATAGCCAATGCCTATTCAAACCAATTATCTCAATAACCTTAGTCAAACCCCCTTAATTTTGTTGTTTCCAACACAGGTAGCATATTGGGAATTCGATGACCTCTGCCCTGGTACGATAAGGATGGAGGTGAAACCCGAAAGATAAAAGTAAAAGTTTTGGAACATGATTTCGCATCTGTAAGGACAGAGGTGGAAATCTGGTCACGGACACGCAGAGCGTGCTGCAAATACGGCGGCAACACTTTCGTACTTTGCTCGTTCCCGAAGAAAGGATAAGCGGCAAAATCACGCCGGTCATTGACGACAAAGTTGATTGTCCACTACCGAGACAAAACAAGGTCAGATGGACGGGTCAGGGATGCACACGACAAAAGAACTGTGACATATTTTACAGCTGCCATGCAGAAAGATACGAATTTGGATGTGGATTTATACTCGGCAAGAGATTTTGACATCTGGTCTCGCTGTTTAAGCCTGTAAGTGCCCGAATATCCAATATTCGAATCGAGGCGTTTTCACATTACGTTGATTTGTGTATACGCCATTATGGAAGACAAATACTTCAAACACATCCTGATACGCAGTGGCAGCATATTGTGAATTCTATGACCACTGCCACAACGACCGTACTGAGTTATGTAAAACCATGCTCAGACAAGCCCTGCTACAATGAAGAATGTCGCGTAATGTCTGAGGCAAAGGATGCTGCATACAGGGCAAAACTGCGGCCAATGGCAACGAGTGCTGCGACGGATCGTGATAATGAGAAGATGAGGGAGATGGCACTTCTCTTCAGGTGGAAAAAGCGTGTATGGAAGAAAAGGGAGAACCAGGATATCGAAAACAACAGGAATAGAGGTGAAGCCCCAAAGTTCTATCAGAAGGTAAAAAACAAATCTGGTCACTGACACTCAGAGTGTGCTTCAAATATGAAGGGGACACTTTCGTTGTCTTATCGTTCCCGAAGGTAGCATAAGTGACGAAATCACGCCAGGATTAGCCTTTTACCCATCGCTGACAAGGTCTTGTCTAGTGTGTTATAAAAAAGATTAAAGCCCTTCCTAGCTAAACTGATTGGACCTTTTCAGTGTTGCTTTAGACCTGGTAAATCCACGATCAACCAGATATTCACATTACGACAAATCCTGTAGAAGACCCAAGAGATGCAAATCCACACCTACCATATGTTCCTTGACAACAAAGCTGCATTCGGCAGTCCCATATGACAGAAATTATTATATGATATGGCAGAGTTGGGTATCCCCGCGAAGCTAATACGAATTTGCAGGATGACACTAACTGACACGATGTTTTCAGTAAAAATAAGCAAAAGTGTGATGAGCCATTTTCTACCAAACGAGGCTTTAGACATGAAGATAGTCTGTCATGCGATCTCTTTAACATCGTAATGGAGATTAGCATGCGGAATCAGGACGTGCGTTTACAAAAGTCACATGCCGATGTCATAGATATCATTGGCCGTGGAGTGTGGGATGTTACTGCGGCTTTTTCGATCATTGAAAAGCAGTCGGCAGAAGTGGGTCTGGTGAGAAATGAGGACAGAACCAAGTAATTTGTTTCAACGAACAAAGAGTCTACTCGTTTGAGACGCTGCGTGAACTTTGAGAACTAAACAAAAATAATAATGTCAGCTTGGAAATCAAGAGACGAGTATTGGTCGCAAAGCAAGAAATTTAATGACAAAGCCCTCTCTCGAAGAACAAAGATCCAACTCAACCAGACTCTGATCCTACCTGTCTTGCTCTACACCGCAGAATCCTGGCGGAAAAATATATTTTGGAAGTCGTTAACGGCGAGTATCGTAGTCGAATGAACCATGAGCTGTACAACGACATCGATGTAGTCAAGCGAGTAAAATGGACCGAATGCGCTGGCTTGGACACGCAGTATGAATGGATGAATATGTTCTACCTCAAAAGGTTTTCGTCAATAAACTCGTTGGGCGGCGCAGGAGGAGGCAACCAAAACTTCGTTGGATGGACCAGGTGAAAGACTTGTTATCTAAACTTACAGTGACGAATTATCTACGAAGCGCAAAATACCAAAGCGCTCAGAATTCTCTTCTACGTGCGGCTACTGTTAGTTAAAATTCTGTTGTGTTTGCCATATAAGAAGAAGAAAAAGTAGTTTGAATAATTAGGTTATAAAAATTTAAATTTTTTCCGAAGAAATGTGTTGGCATTCTGAAGATTCTAAAAGACCTCCGTCATTCGAACTACTGGTAAATAAAATCTATATTATTAGCTAACTTATAACCCGTTTTCTCCAAAAAATTTCATGAATATGAGATTTTGCAAAACAAAATTAAAAATGTATGTTAGAGGCGTGTGAAGTACGTTCATAGTGGCACCCTGGAGAAACATGCGTCGATTGGACTATTGGTAAATAAAAGCTATTATACACTAGTGTAATAAGTTATAAACTGTTTGCCCCAAAAAATATCCTAACTATGAAATTTTTCAAAAAATGTATATGGGAGTCGGGTAAAGTGCGTTCATGGTGACCATCTGGAAAGATTTGCAAATAAAAGCTATTATACGCTAGTTTAATATGTTATAGCGCGTTTTTCCAAAAAATTTCCTGAATATGAAAAATTTTACAAAATTCGTTTAACACATATTCACAAGTTTTACTGTTAACTAAATTCCAATCGAAGTTTCTGTTAACAAGTTATCAATGCTATTCTAAGCAGCCCAATTATGTATATTAATTAACGTGTAAATTTTAGGCAACAGTTAATAGCAGATGATTTTTCTAACTAACCCATTTCAATCACACTTTAGTTTGTGATTGCAGAAAATACGTGTATACAGCGTGTAAACCAGCCTTAAAACACAATCTACCCGAATTTCGGTGATGATGACTGTAATTTCTAAACTGGTTTATATGTTAAGACTGTTTAAACCCATAAACAGGAAATACAGCTGTAGTCATTTAAACAAATATGAGATTTATTCAAAGACCCACGTAATGTAAGCAGTACTGAACGCAAGTTTTACATCAGGACCTTATTGCAAATTTGTAGTGAAATAATTTAACAAATGTAATGGATGTCGCACATTTTTCATTTTTGTGTTAAATTAACACACTATTTGCTATAATGTTTGTACTATAACATTCTGCAGAATTTTATTATACTGTCTTTAATATGCCTCAATATATTATTAGGGTGAGTCTTAAAAAATGTTTTTGGAATTTTTCATGGGCCAAGTTAAAATTTTATTAAGACGTACAAAAAAACTCTATGTGAATTTTTTCAATTTTTTTCTTAAAGGTTTAGGGTTCGCTACCGGGGTTCGAAATTCAAAATTTTACCGTCATCCTGAGGGATAAGCTGAATAACTCGAGTAAACCTTAACTGATCCTTATGAAAATTTTTCAGTATTGATATTTTCTATAACGAATTTATGGAATTGTAAATGGGCAGAATTGCCCCACCCCTTCTGGTACCTCCCATACAAAATTACCTATTTTTTGATAATTATTATTTCTCCCATAACTTTCAAACGGGCAGCTGGATGGCATTTAAACTTGGTTAGTTTAATAACCTTGTAATAACAGATAAACCCTCGGAAAATCAAAACCTTTGTCACACCCCTTCTGGTACCTCCCATACAAATGACCGAATTAACCCCCATATTTTTACACACATATCTTTTTAGTAAAAATATTGAATTCAATAAAATTTTGTGTGAGATGAACACATGCAAAAATTTGACACGTGATTGAATATGGACTATATAGGCCAACCCCTTCTGGTACCTCCCATACAAAATTACCTATTTTTAGACAATTTATTTTTTGCCAATAATTTCCAAACGGACAGCTGGATGGCATTTAAACTTGGTCAGTTTAATTACCTTGCAATAAGAGATGAACCCCCAGAAAATCAAAACCTTTGTCACACCTCTTCTGGTACCTCCCATACAATTGACCGAATTAACCCCCACATTTTTACATACATATCTTTTTAGTAAAACTACTGAATTCAATAAAATTTTGTGTGAGATGAACACATGGAAAAATTTGACTCGTGAGTGAATATGGACTATATCGGCCAACCCCTTCTGGTACCTCCCATACAAAATTACCTATTTTTAGACAAATTATTTTTTACCAATATTTTCCAAACGGACAGCTGGATGGTATTTAAACTTGGTCAGTTTAATTACCTTGTAATAACAAATAAACCCCAGAAAATCGAAACCTTTGTCACACCCCTTCTGGTACCTCCCATACAAATGACCGAATTCACCCTCATAGTTTTACATATTTATGCTAATTATTTGACAGAAAATTTTGATTTTTTTCATAGGTTAACTTAAAAGTTTTAAACGTAGAAGTCATATAATATGATTTATGCATTGTATTTCGGGAATATCAACCGGTCCTGTAATATTACTTTTTAAGAGGTTTAAAAATGCCTGGACAAAAGTTGATCATTCCAATTTTAAACCTGGCATATCGGATGATCTCATATTAAGACAAGTAAAGAATTCTGCGAATGCTATTTGTTTTGCCGAAAATCAGCTTAAAGAGTTTCAGCCACAAGAGGACTAAAAAGAGCTACTTAAGCTGACAATAATATTCTGCGGGATGTTCCAAAAACACAAATATTCTTCAGAGCACCAGCAGGTCTTCACCGTGCTAGATGGAAGGCTAAGGTAATATATTCCTTAAAAATGTATTTATTCAGAGAGCAGTTAAAGTTAAACAAAAGCGAATTATGTGGAATACAGGATGTTTGCAGTTTTATAATTAATATTTACCTTAAATTTTAGTTTGAATCCTCTTCTGGACCTTCTGCTTCAAGAAATGACCTCCAGTTATTAAAAGACTTGAAGTCTTATGCAACAATTAATAAAGAGACAGCGGCAATAGCCTTAAAAAAAATTATAGGTCATCTCTGGTATTTTTAGGAAGAGCTAGTTGGATTTGCATTTTTGATGACAAAGTTTCTCATGTAATTAAGAAGAAGATGGTAAATGCTTTAAACATAGAAGGAGTAGATAATCCAGAAAAACGAGTTACAGTGGAAGGAAACCTACTACATTCCAAAAGTCTTGAGCATTTTGTATCCAACAATACTCATAGATTTTTCAGCATAACGGGTATTAAATCGGGTTTCCTAAAAAAAATTTTGAAGATTGGGAGCAAGATGCATACTTTAAATTAAGTAAAGAATTAGTTCGGTCTAGGTTGAAGGTTGTTAATAATATTGCTGAACACGGAGTGGCCTTGATGCAGTAATACAATAAATTGCATACACATTATAGAGAAAAGAAGTATTTCCTATTATTATTTGTGAAAGAATTTAGAAAAAAAAATATTCAGATCCAAAAAAATCTACCATGTGTAAATAATATTTTACAATATTTTCAAAATTAAAGAAAATTGTAAGCAGTAATACAGTTGTTTATAATTATATTTTTTAATGTTAAGTTTTTCATGCAATGAATTCATGTTTAATATTAATATATTAAATTTTTATTTTAATATTATTTTTTAACTGTTTAATTTAATTTTTATTTTCGAAATGTACCTTTTTAAGTAATAATACAACAAAAACTGATGAACAAATTTGAAATAAATCATTTCATATTAACTGTACTGTAAAAATTCCAAAGTTGGACTGCAAATAAGTGGAGGGGGGCAAGACAATAGCGTTGCATTATCTATGTTGAATGTCTAATAACATTCATAAAACTAGATTTATATTTAAGATAAGCATTAGTAAAATTTCAATAAGCGTATATCTTTAGCAAAATATAAATGAATTCAGCATACTTACAAAAAAATGTATGTAAAAATATGGTGGTTAATTCGGCCATTTGTATGGGAGGTACCAAAAGGAGTGTGGCAAAGGTTTTGATTTTCTGGGGGTTTATCTGTTATTACAAGGTTATTAAACTGACCAAGTTTAAATACCATTCAGCTGTCCATTTGGAAATTATTGGTAAAAAATAATTTGTCTAAAAATAGGTAATTTTGTATGGGAGGTATCAGAAGGGGTTGGTCGATATAGTCCATATTCACTCACGAGTCAAACTTCTACATGTGTTCATCTCACACAAAATTTTATTGAATTCAGTATTTTTACTAAAAAGATATGTAGGTAAAAATATGGGGGTTAATTCGGTCATTTGTATGGGAGGTACCAGAAGGGGTGTGACAAAGGTTTTGATTTTCCGAGGGTTTATCTGTTATTAAAAGGTAATTAAACTGACCAAGTTTAAATGCTATCCATCTGCCCGTTTGAAAGTTATGGGAGAAATATTAATTATCAAAAAATAGGTAATTTTGTATGGGAGGTACCAGAAGGGGTGGGGCAATTCTGCCCATTTACAATTCCATAACTTCGTTATAGAAAATATCAATACTGAAAAATTTTCATAAGGATCAGTTAAGGTTTACTCGAGTTATTCAGCTTATCCCTCAGGATGACGGTAAAATTTTGAATTTCGAACCCCGGTAGCGACCCCTAAACCTTTAAGAAAAAAATTCTTAATAAAATTTTAACTTGGCCCATGAAAAATTCCAAAAACATTTTTTTTTTGCCAAATAAGAATCAACCTAATATGTATATATACACGACATACACACATGATTGATTTTGCCCCACATTGTGTCTTTGTGTCAATGCCATTGTTTACTTTTCCACATTTGATCCTTTTAAAAGGATTCATTTACTTAACAAGGTGCGAACAATTCCATATCAATTAACACATGATTGATAGGAACTCACATGACATGCCGCCCACGTAATAATTTTGTTGTCAAAGTCAATGTGTGTAACATCTCGTGAATTCGGATATTTGATGGCAATTCGCTTGCATAACTTAAATTTTAGCTTATAGCATTAAAATTAATAAACAGAATTCAAAAATTCATATTCAAAAGTTCAATAAATAACACAGTGCAACAGTGAAAAAAATACAAAAACGGGATAGTATAGGTTTGATTCTACTATCGAAGGGTAATAAAACCCTATACTCAGTTTGGCGAGATTGGTGACCAATTTTTTTTATGGGCCCCTGAAGATTCTCAATATCAGTGAGCCCATGAAAAAAGGTGTGATCAGTTTTTGTCCAACAGCTAACTCACACTTCGTGATAACACTAAACTGCATTCGGCAATAATGTAGCTGGGAGTTTTACGCACTAACTTTATTAACAAATTATGTCAAAAAGGTTGGTTATTCCTGCCCTTTTTTTTGATACTAAAATCAAAGAGTTGAAGAAGAAGCATTGTTTTGGTATTGTTGTTAATTACTTCAACTTTGATTTTAGCATAGGATATGAAAGTTGGGTTCCTCGGAAAACATGAATAACTTAACTATTTGTTAACCGATTTTTAAAAACATATGCGTTTAACTCGTGAAAGCGTGCACTTTCTGAATAAAGTAGTAAATATTAGGGTGTCCTTATAAAATAGGGGCTACAAACTTCATCAAACTTAAAAATAGTGAAAAAATTACAAAAGTTTGAAATTTCGAGGCAAAAAACAAACAGATATGACAAGTTGCCAATATAACTATATATATGGTTGGAAAGGCCGCAGTCTCTTCTTTCTAAATCCACTCAGAAATTTAAAATCGGTTGATATTCAACCACGTTACTGGCTTATAAGTGCGTAAAGGTTCGGAAAACCGGTATCAACGTGGACTTTATGACCTATTTAGGTTGCCTATATATGTTCACGAAAGTTGTTTATCTTTACCAGGGCTACAATTTTGGCGAACAGTGTTAGAGAAAAATTTGGACTCCCTCAAAGTAATGCTCAAAAAAGTCAAAAAATAATAAATTCTTCTTCAATTTTTTTTTAAAAAGGGCAGGAATAACCAACCTTTTTGACATAATTTGTTAATAAAGTTAGTGCGCAAAACTCCCAGCTACATTATTGCCGAATACAGTTTAGCGCTATCACGAAGTGTGAGTTAGCTGTTGGACAAAAACTGATCACACCTTTTTTCATGGGGCTCACTGATATTGAGAATCTTCAGGGGCCCATAAAAAAAAATTGGTCACCAATCTCGCCAAACTGAGTATAGGGTTTTATTACCCTTCGATGGTAGAATCGAACCTATACTATCCCGTTTTTGTATTTTTCAAAAAGTCGTCATTTGTTGCATAGTGTAATCAATAAATAGTCTTATCAACTCATAGTTTTAGTAATGAAAAGAGGCTTAACATAAAGTTTCTTTGTCTAATTAAAATGAACAGTCATTATTGTGAAGAATAGACGAGTAACATAATAGTATTTAAGGATTTTAGGAAATAGGAATGGGATAGAAGGAAAGGTTGCATACAACTCTCATTTTATAGAAATGCAACTCAGTCTAACTGAGTTGTTTGTATTGTTTGGGATCTGTTTTATGCTTTAGAGTCGAAAAGTAATAGCTCATTATGCCCTCGTCCAAAAAACCTTGATATATTTTGAGAGACATTCGTGATCTAATATCGCTATAATTTTGTAACAAATTATCAAATAGTTCGGTTTTCTGAATTTTGCCTAATATTGCAAGATAAAGGAACTGTCAAGATTTAAATAACTTTCAGTTGTCCGTTGGAAAGTTATGGAAGAAATATTAATTTTCCAACCGATTTAGTCCTTATTCATTCCAGAGTCAAAATTTTTATAAACATTCATCATACCCAAAATTTTACTGGAGTGTACTTACAAAAAAGATATGTATATAAAACGATGAGGGTGAATACGGTGATTTGTTTGGGAGGTACCAGAAGGGGTGAGGCAAAAGTTTCGGTTTTCTTAGAGTTTGTCTACTACTACAAAATAAGTAAACTGGCCAAATTCAAATATCCTACAGTTTTTCATTTGGAAGTTTTGAAAGAAATTTAAATTTTTTAAAAATATGTAATACTAGCTTTTCCGGCTCGCGTTGCTTCACCCGAACTTTCAATGAATCTTCTTATGAATTTAACCATACATAAGACAAACAAACACCCCATTTATGTCATTATAGCTTTATACCATTGGTTTGAGTGGTTGTAGAGGTTAAGTCCCTTTTTATTCCTAAAAGTACGAAATTCAAAAGATACATTCGTATGGCAAAACTAAAATGGACTGATACCCCCTCTAATTCCATAGGTAGCATGCCCATATACGATTATAGCTTTGGACGTTTGGTCTGGGTGATGGTACCAGTTTTATCCCTTTGTGGCCATTTTTTACCCCTAAATGTTCGAATTTCTATAAACCAAGTCAAGCGGCTCTCTAATTTTATGTATTTTTGCAACTATTGACGAATTTTTAAAAAAAGACCACATCACACCTAAAATATTCACTTTAATTTTTCAGACTATACCTTTAGTACCAGTTTACCGTTTAGTACCAGTTTTATCCCTTTTCGCACAAATTAACCTATTAAAGGTAAGAAATTTTTATTCTTTTTCCGTTTTTTACTTTAGCTCACGAATTTGGGATTTCAAAAAACAACCCAATTTGATTAGGGATCATAACCATATCAATTTTCGCGATTATAGCTTTAGCCGATTGCTCTGGGTGATGGTATAAATCGTATCCCTAAAAGTATGAATTTACCCCAAATTACATCATCATATTTACAGCCAGTTAGCAATTTTAAATATATTTAAAAATTTTTTTAAAAAAATATGAAAAACCCCATTTTAGTTTTTAGATATGTTAAATATATTAAATAGGCCTATTTAAAAATATTTTTTTTGAAAAAAAGACTTGATCTTTGAAGTGTTTTCCAAGTTTAAACTTTTATTTTGACAAAACATTTTTTTTAGTGTAATATAAAATTTTCACAGTGTATGTTTTTGAAAGCTGACTTATATACCTTTCTAATGGCACCAAGATCTTTCAAATCGGTTGAGTCATTCCATAGTAATCGCAGCTTAAAAGTACCAATTACCGTAGTTTTGCAAATATTTCGGAACCTTGCCACGCCCACATATTTTCAAAAATGTAATTTCTAAAAATGAGGTTGTGTTTCTGTAGGTATAATGTAGCTGTATGCAAAATTTCATTAAAATCTGAGGGGGTCGGGTTCAAAATGTCTATTAATGTGACCGACATAAAAATTTTTCTAAAACGGGCGTGTCACCTCTCTTTTCCCAGCGAGACGGAATCCTCATTGTCCCAGTAACATGCGTAGCAAATCTCACATCCAAACCTATAATGGTTCGAGAGATATGACCGATTGAAATTTCGGTATGTGTGGGCGGTGCCATGCCCATTGCCTTACTATGCTTTAATGAAGCCTATAATAGAGGCCCTGTGGACAGTATCAAACAAAGAAAATAGAATTGCAATCGGTCCTTTTATTTGGGAGAAAAAATACTTTTTTTAAAAATGGCGTGGCACATCCCACTTTTCACAAAAAAATATTTTGCTTGTACGAGCAACATATCTGTCAAATCTCGACTTCGTAATTATAATGGTTTCATTTCAAAATTCAAGTTATATGGGGCGGTGCCACTCCAATTTTATCCTCTTGATGTCCGAATTTTCTAAAAATCCCTTCTTAGTGCGCGCCTATGTCATAAAAGGAACTAACATTTCAAATTTCACGGTTTTAGCTTTTGGTCTGGGGAATGATCAGTCAGTCACCCAAGCCTTTTATATTTATAGATTGTATAGGAGGTACCAGAAGTGGAGGGGCTAGTCTGCCCATTTACAATTCCATTATTTAATTTTGGAAAATATTAATACTGGGAAATTTTCATACCGATCAAATAAGGTTTACTTGAGTTATCCTGTTTACCAGCCAGCCAGACAGACGGACATAGCAAAATCGTCATAATAATTCCTGAAACGTATTTGGTTTTAAGATACTTTGGATCTAACGCGTCTCCTTTAATGCGTTCCACTTTTTGTCGTGTTAAATGATATGTACCTAATCTGCATCCCAATCATCCCTTCAAAATTAAAATGAAGAAAATCTATAGAAATCTTTCCAGGATATTCAAGTACGATGGACTTTTTCAAATTTTAATGTGTTTGACCCACATGGACCGTTCATTTTGATCCATCATTTCTAAAGAGGGGTGGAAGCCTACCATATTCGTCCGATGTAGCGTTCAAAAGTTATTCCAACATGAACTCAGCTATCTTTTGACAAAAATGTTTCAAATCTACTAAAATCTTTCTGATCTTCAGAAATGGGTACTTGAGCAAATAATCCTGATCAAAATTTAAACAGAGCTTTTTAAGAAGATATTTACTTATGGACATTTTTAAGAGTTTTGATTCGCTCGCTTCGACCTCGGCCAATTTTGGCTCAACTTCGCACAGTGACACATTAATGGAAAGCAAATCTTAAACGTTAAAATACTCGCACTGTTAAAAGACTACAGGTATACGCTAAATAGTGTTAAAGCTTCAATCTATGTAGTTTTTGCATGGGAGATTTGTTCGATTACACACATGTTTAAGGAAGGACCAAGTAGAGAGTTTTAAGACTCTCATTGTTATAGTGCTCCAAATATTTTAGAATAATAATTACTTCGTAAGTAATGTGCCAGGTTCACTATAAACGCGACGATAACCCGTTTTCGGGTGTCGTGTAAAATCAGACCATCGACATCACAATTGTCATGATATCTCATAGTAAATGTTTATGAAACGTGCCACTCGTTTCTAGATATGCTATCAGGGATGAATAGAATTTAAATGGTTTTTTTTTTAAAAAATTTATAAGTTTTAATAAATTAGGCCGACATCAGTATTTTGTTTTTTTTTGTGTTATTTTTCAATATTTCGTCTTTCTTCGAATTACATCATCAGGATTGAAAAACGTTTGAGTAACAACGCAATGTCAAAGCTAAGTAGTGTAGCGGCTACTTTCCTCTGCTATTGGTAGGGTACAATATATTTTATTTTCCCCTTACAGCATTCCTAAAAGTTTGATAAATAATGTTTTGCTCAATTTACATTATATTTATATACGAAGTAATGGCACAAATTAAAATAAATAGTCCCTGTAATTACCACACTTAGGCAATAAGGGTCAGAAGAAATGTTAAAAACACTGGTAGAGTTAATAATAATATCTGGGGTAATAATTATATTGCTGTTAGCTAGTTTTTACTTCTTATGTCTTTGTCTTCTTTGTGATTCTTTTGTTGGTTCCGTAAATCTTAGTATGTGTATCATTTGTTTATGGTTATTCCTTTGACCCAATTTTTCTTTAAGGGATGTTTCGCTGTTATTTTTCACGCAGCGTTCGTTTGATTGTAAGAGTTGTTGCGTCGTAAGAGGGGTAGGGAAAATGTCTTGTCATCCTCAGGCTAGCAATTACACGTGATTTATTGATACATCGCATAGCGCCGACTTCAACTCACTACTTTCATTTGGTACGGCAAAAAAGAGCAGCACGCTGAAGGAAGCGTTCAATTTACAAATTATTTTTGGGCAAAATATGTTTCATGAATTATTAAGTCACTTGAGTTATGTCTGTCATTTTGGCAGGCTGAAGGATAGATATGATAACTCTCGTAAATATTTATGAAAATTTGCATATACTAATAATTTAGCAAATAGATGAAGAAGATTAAAAAAGGGGCATATCGTATGTTTCTCCAATAATTTCTAAATATGTACAAGGAAATTCCATTACATAAAGCTAAAAAATTGGGAAACCATGTGATTTTGCCAAGAGAAACAAATAAGTCCATAAATCCAATCAAATCAAACTTCATGCATCTTTTACGTATTTAATTAATTCTAAATAAAAAGTGGTATTTTACGAAAGCGCAGCGTTTTCAGAATCCTGCAAAAAAATAAGCTATATGCCATTTTCTTCGCTTTTAATAGATGCCTACCTTTTTTCTAAGGGGTGGCTAAATTGTAAGGACCGATGTTGAATGTGAACCGCACCTAAACGTCAAGTTCTTTTCCTAATTTCATTAGACATATCTCAATTTCAAACTAACTCAATTTGAACCATGGAAAGATACACAATCGAGCAACGCGTAAAAGTTATTCATTCTTATTATGAAATTAGGCGTTCAAATCAAAATGCATATCGTACACATTAGACCTGGCTCAGCTAGCGATTAAAATATGCGATTTGATTAGAATCCTAACTCCAGATCAAAGTACATATGCTGCAAAAGTCATTAAACATTAGGAAATCTCCGGAACGAAGGTAATTCATAACAATTAATTGGCATTGCCCACGTAGACGTTCTCAAGCTTATTAGTATATAGCAAGATAGAGACTTCTTAATAAAGCAGCGAAAAAATGGGCGTGTTGTGTCGATCACAATGTCACAAATGAAGAAAAAAGTAAGAAAAACGTCGAAAAGAAAATTATGAAGAAAAAACCGAACTTGGTTTAATTACTATATTATTATGTAGTATTTGGCCAAACAGTGGCTATTTTTTGCTAGTTGCTGTAAAATGCTGATTCAAAAACGTGGAAAGAAAAATTTTATAGACGACAGAATGCTAGCTTGTTTGGATGCCGGCAAAATGTCATCTCTATTAGATATATTCTCCATCAGTGAAACTTCCAAAGCGTTAGTTCACAATATTGAGGATCTTGTTCTGAATTTCACAAGTTTGCTTGAACAACGTTAATAACACCGTCGGCGTCATGACAAAGAAAGAATTGAAAATTTCAATGTAATTTTTTTTTTTATTTTGGCCAAGCAATAAGTATTTCTTTTATATTAAGTTTTTTAGATCCCTGAAACATTAGTTTTGCATTGTGACGAAAGCTACTTCCTAGGGTGTTCAAAACCGAAACCGAAAAACCGTAAACCGGTTTTTTTATTTAAAACCGTATGCCGGTTTTTGAAAAAATGCCATTTTCGAATAACCGGTTTAACCGAGTTTTTTCCTTCGGGTACTCGGTTTTTTTTTAAATTAGTTCGAAATTGAATTTTTAAATTTTACAAAGCTTTTAAAAGCATTCTTATTTATAAAATGTAAAAAGATTTTTCTAAATTAATTTGAAATTTTATTTTAAAATTTTTCAAAGCTTCTAAAAAAATTCTCGTTTATAAAACTTTAAAATTTTTTCTAAATTAATTTGAAATAGAATTTTAAAATTTTACAAAGCTTCTAAAAACATTTTGGTTTATAAAATGTAAAAGGATTTTTCTAAATTAATTTGAAATTGAATTTTAAAAATTTACAAAGCTTTTAAAAACATTCTTGTTTTTAAAATGTATAAAGGGTTTTTCTAAATTAATTTGAAATTAAATTTTAAAACTTTAAAAAGCTTCTAAAAACATTCTCGTTTACAAACATTGTATACCCTAATTATATGTATTAGGACCGGAAAATATCCTACAAGCTAATCCTGTTTAAAATAGTCTAAAAAGGCGGAAACGATGAAATTTGCTAACGAGCTTTTAAAAGACTTTATCCAGCAATTTCCCCAACAACGGCAGAGTCTAGTAAAAGTTCAGATTGTGAGATCGGGGAATCTCCTAATGGTAGGTAGTCTTTGCAACGATTTAAACAGGACAATAAATAACATCCAAAATCCACCAGTGAAAACAAATTGCAATAACACAAGCCTATATGATGATTTCACCTATTTCGATATATTTAATAAAAGGACAGAAAAGCTCAACATCCTTCTAAACGCTGTTTTGTCAATAAATCCTACTTCCACAATATGTGAGCGCGTGTTTTCTGTATCAAGCTTTATAAAAACGAAACAGAAGAATTGACTCAAAATTGAACACTTAAATTGCATATTATTTCTTAAATATTATTTTAACCAGTAAGAAAGTTTCAGTCGGGTAAGCCGACTTACATATACCCATACCCTCAGTAAACATATAATTTTCTAGTATATTGATATCATTACTCGATTTCTAAAGTGGGCGAAAGGGCACATTTGTATGGGAGGTACCAGAAGGGTCGTGGATAGACTTAAAGGTTTTTTTTTCAGAACTTTATCCTGATTTAGCTTTAATAAATACAGAATTTGGGCCCGATTAAGTTTGGTGTATTGAGATTACTACTCCATCTCTAGAGTGGGCGAAATAGTACATTTGCATGGATGATTTAGATGGGGCGTGGCTAGACTTAAAAACTTTATCCTGATTTAGCTTTACTAAATACAGAATTTGAACACGATCACGTTGGGTGTATTGATATTACTACTTCATCTCTGAAGTGGGCGGAATGGTGCATTTGTATGGGAGGTACCAGCAGGTACGTGGCTAGGCTTCCAAATTGGTTCTCCAAAATTTTATCCTGTTTGAGCACTACTAAAAACAGAATATGGTCACGATTGCGTTGGATATATTAATAATATTAATCGATTTCTAAAATGGGTGGTACCTGATGGATATGGGAAGTACCACATGGGGCGTAGCTAGACTTCCAGTTTTTTCTCCAAAACTATGTCCTGCTATAGTTTTACTAAATGTAGGATTTGGGCACGATCGCATTGGGTGTATTGATATTACATACTAAATAAATACATTTTTTTAAACCAAATTATTTTTTTATAATTATTATTAACTTTTTAGGAAAAAACCGGTTAAACCGGTTTTCTTTCAAATGCTGTATTCGAAATCCGATTTTTCTAAAAAATAAATTTTTCGAATAACTCGGAAACCGGGTTTCTAAAAAAAGGAGGTATTTGGACACTCTACTACTTCCCACTTACTTAAAAAACTTAATTACCCTTTACACACCATGAATGAGGTATAGGATAGCTTCCCGCGTTGTTGTAAATTAAAACGCTTTCTATTTTTAGATTCACAACTAACGGCACCTAATGGTTTATCGGCGAATGCGGAAGTCACTGTTTGAGATTGACTAGACACTTATACTGCGACGTTGCTGTCGACAACACCGAGGGTGCCGGCAGTGAATGAAAAATGTAAGCGGGAATTAAACCCGGGATCTCCCGCTTGGTAGTCGCGTGTTCTAATCATCATGCCACGGGACCGGCGCGCAATAGCTGGAATAGATAAAGTATATCGTTTGGTTTCTGGGCTGACGTCGTAGAACTGTAAAAAACACAGTGCAACTTTTTCGTGGGTGAATCAAATAAATATTAAACGATAGCATTTGACCTCAGAAATAAAACCCTAAAATACATTTTGCTCCACTACGTCACACTTTTTTTACAGTGGTTTGAAGTTTAATTATTTTGGTCAAAAGTCAAAAAGAAGAAAATGAATAATCGTGTGTAAAAATAAATTTGGGATAGTTCATGTCTTCGGAGACCTACATTATAATTTTCCAGGGAATATTTCCTCGGAATATTTTAACCCTATATCTGCCACCCATATTAAACATTTTGAGAAATTTGACTTCTAAGCTGTTTTTCAAAATTCATCCTAGGATGTCCCATACGGGTAGGAGCTAGAGAGTTTAAATTTTCTGATGAAATATTCCCCTAAAAATTTTAATGTAGGTCTACGAAGACATGAACTAGCCCAAATCTATTTTTACACATGATTATACATATTCAAAGAAACAAATCAAACTTCAAATTGGAGTTTAAGGTTTTATTACTTTTATTGATTTTGGTTTGGTTCACTCCAAAGTGCTTATTGCACTCTTTGCTCTAAAATAGCTTTCTTAACATTGCATTTTGATTTTACTATATAAACTTTGACTCTTAGAGGTTATTTGTCTTCTGTGACTCTTAGTGAAGTTTTCCGGACCTCCCTCCAAAGTTGACATTTAAACAGTTTTTCAAAATAATGTCAAAAATGTCCCATACGGGTGGTGGCTAGAGGGTAAAAATGTTCCGAGAACATATTCCCTTGATTGTTTTAATATAGGTCTCCGAAGACATGAAATACTTTTGACCAAAAAAATCAAACTTCAAACTACTGTAAAAAATATTTGTGACGTAGTGCAGCAAAATGGATTTTAGGGTTTTGTTACTAAGGTCAAATGCTATCGTTTGATATTGGTTTGGTTCACCCCCGAGACAATGGCCCTCAAATTGTGTCATAGTGAAATTTATAGCTATCCCCAGCATTGAAGATTTAACTGGTTCTACAGTAGCTCAATCAGTCTACGACAATTTGCTAAAAATTGATATTTTGAATTCATATTTTGAATTATATGTTTTGATACAACAGCTGCAAATAACGGCCCTTTTGTCTTAAATATTTAGCGAAAGTACATATTCGGCATGTTTATAGAGAACTTCTTTAACTTGCATTTATATTTCTTGGCAATTTCGGCTCTCACGCTCGTCGTTGATGAACATTATGCATAAAGATTTGCATTTACGCGCTTACAAGGTGCAATTGACTCAAGAACTTAAGCTTCTTGACCATTCCAAACGTCGTCTATGGTCAGAATGGTGCCAAGAAATGGCAACAGTGGATGATGAGGCACATTTTCACCTCATTGGATTCGTCAATAAGCAGAATTGCAGTATTTGGGCGAATAATAATTCAAGAGTTATTGTCGAAAAACCAATGCACCCATAAAGAGGGACTGTTTAGTGCGGTTTATGGACTGGCGGCATCATCGGGCCGCATTTTTTTTCCAAAATGAGGCAGGTCAGGCAGTTACTGTGAATGGTGTGAGTTGATAACGACCTTTTTATGGATATATATATGGATGAGGACGATATGTGGTTTCAACTGGACGGTTCCACTTGCCGCACAGCTAATGAAACAATGACTCTTTTGCGCGACAAATTCAATAGCCGTGTTATCTCACGTTTCGATGGCGATGTCTATTGGCCGCCAAGATCATGTGATTTGACACCGTTGGACTTCTTTCTTTGGGGTTATTTGTAAGAAATGGTGTACGTCAATAAGCCAGCAACAATTTAAGAGCTAAAGGATGAGATACTTCGGTACATTAACGGCATAGAACCTAAAATATGCCTCAGCGTAAGTCATTCAGTCATTATGTTTAAGAGAAGTTCACTGACAAAAGCTCGTACAGAGAAATTATAAAAAGTACATAAATAATGATAAATTTTACATAAAGACAAACATACCATTTTACATTGTATTATCCATGATAGCTGTTGAGTTTAGATGATTGTCAACTTTAATCAGGTTGCCATTAAAGAAATGATTTTGGATCCATGAAGAGCTAAATGTTTTTTTATTATTATCAATTCAATTTGATTCTTCGGTGATGTTATTCTGTTCTCTTTGAGATATTTATTACCTTCATTGCTCTTTTTTTATTTTCCTTTTTCTTCGAAAATATTTTGTTCATTTAGAGGATTGTAATAAGTAATTCTGAAAATTCACACGAACTTTATAAAAATAGTAAACACTTCCACATCATAATTTGGTTTTCAATAAATACTTTTCATCTATTTGATTTTGTACAGTTATTATTCTTTGAATTCAATTAGCTTATGTTATTTTTAGCAGTCGATTTAATCCGTCGATATGATACGAACAGTAACACCTAGTTAATTCGAATACAGACACTTTAAATTCGTTTAGAAATTAATTTTGAATAATTATGATTTTTAAGATGAAACTAAATTATATTTATTAAACTGTTTTTATCAAAAGTAATGTTAACAATTATGCAATTAAGGAATGAAAAAATCATGATTTTCCTATAAAACTGTTTCATTAATAATTTTTTTTGTCGTAAAAGCTAGTGCTGATTTGGTATGTTACTTTCATATTTGTAATTACGTAAATATTTTCCATATATTTTTTGCACTTAATGTGTTTACACAGCGTTCTAAGTTGTTGACTTGTACAAGTTTTTTTCCATTGCCAACAATTTTTCACAGAAATTAATTTGTATTAAATTTTAAAAATTTTCGCATGAAATATTTTTTCGCATAAAAATATTTTGTAAGGATTGAGTATTAAATATTGAAATTAGTACACTCTTTCATCATTAAATATTGATTTTTAAATCCACACACATTGATAAAATTAATTGTTAAAAAAAATCTGTAGTATTGTTAAAAAGTCTGTATATTCAATACGGATTACAAATACCAGCCAAACAGGACATATACATACGTCATATCAACATATGTACATAGACAACATTTTATAATGTTCTTGACATGAGCATGCATTTTGGACAATAACTTTAATTTCAAAAGCTTCATCAGTTAAATCGGAATAACTGCAGGAATGGAAACACTTAGTCAAAAACATTTCAAATTGTATACAATGGTCCTCATTTTCTCACCTTTGCACAGTGGCGCCATTTGAGTTTGTTTCGTTGCAAAAATCATACCATGAACCAAATAAGATAATCAAAAAATTTCAAAAAGCATATGATAGATAACTGTTCAACCTATGCAATTAGTGTTTGAGAAGGGTTCTACGCCTTTGAGGTGTCTACTTCTGGGTTAGCAAAGTTGAAATGGCTTTTTTTTAAATTATTCCAAAAAAGATTTTAATTCTTTTATTTTTTTTTTAATTTTTTTATTTTTCTTAACTATAAAGAACAAAACTATAACAATAAGGTTATATTGGACCGCTATATTTCATAAATTGCCCAAGAATGCATGCAACACATTTTTGGAGCCATGGCCAAAACCGGGCACCGGGAAATTATTGCATATTTTGAAAATATGGCAAATATGCTTTTTGATTCTTTTGTTTTATTTTCCATCAATGTTGAGAAATATTAAAAAAATATTTTGTTGGCAAATATCGATTTAACTGGACAAACACAAAGCAAACAGTACAATTTATTTTTTTGTTCTTAATAACTAGATCTATCAATAGAATAAAAATGAATGACGATAAGTTATATGGTTTTCGAGATACTGTATCTCAATGCTGACAAAAATTACCTAAAAATGTTTTTTTTTTTTGTGAACACTGAAAATTTCTGAACCCAAAATCTGAATGTAATAAGAGTAGCATCTTTAAAATCGTTGGATAATTTCCTGTAAAATACTTACTTACTTAGCTGCCAGTTCTTTGCAATCCCATTGGATTATATATCGCACGTAGAAAAATATTATAAGCACCTCGATCTTCTCCAGTTAGTCACACAAAGTTCTGTAAGGTTCTCCGTAACCTGGTCTTTCTAACAAAGTTTTGGTCGCCCTCTTCTGTGCCGTCCTTCGAGTTCATTGTCGAAGACTTTTCGAACTGTAGCATTTTCATCAGTGCGTACAACATAACCTAGCCAAAGCAACCGCTGCACCTCAGTGTACAGCTCATACGGATCATGATTCATACGACGCCGATACTCTCCGTTAACGATGATGGGCCCATATATTTTACAGAGTATTTTTCTCTCGAATACTGCCAGAAGCGATTCATCCGATTCATCATCATAACCCAGGATTCTGAACCATACATTAAGACAGGTAGAACCAGTGTCTGGTATAGCTGGATCTTTGTTCGTCGAGAAAGGGTCTGTCATTGAATCGCTTGCTTAGTCCGTAGTGGCATTTATTAGCAAGCAGGATACTTCTCCGGATGTCGAGGCTGACACAATTTGTTTTGTTGATGGCGGAGTCTAGGTAGATAAAATTAACTATCACCTCGAAATTAGGTTGTCAACATTCACGCAGTTTCCCAAACGAGTAGATTCTTTGTTCGTTGAAACTAATAACCTCACTTTTGTCCTCACTCACCGTTAGACCCATTTTCGCTGATTCCTTCTGTATACCTGAGAAGGCTGCAGTCGCATCCCACAGTTTTCGACCACTGACCACTACGTCATCAGCGTACGCGAGTAGCATGTGGCTTTTGTTGAATATCATGTCACTTGAGTTTACTGCAGCTTTCCTCATTATCATCTCCATCACTATGTTGAAGAGATCACCCGATAGGCCGTCGCTTTGTTTGAGGCCTCGTCTGATACAGAATGACTCCGTAAGGTCCTTGCCAATCTTCACTGAAGACTTCGTATCAGTCAGCGTCATTCCGCATAGGCGTATTAGCTTCGCTGGAATACCAAACTCAGCCATGGCTTCGAGTAATTTCTGCCGTTTTGGGCTGTCGAAGGCAGCTTTATAGTCGACGAAAAGGTGCTACTTGTCAATCTGTTTCTCTTGGGTATATTTTAGGATTTGCCAAAGTGTGAATTTCTGGTCTGTTGTTGATTTTTCAGGTCTAAAGCCACACTGATAAGGCTTTATCAGGTTGGATAATACTGGCTTTAGTCTTTCACATAGCACACTCGACAGGACCTTATATGCGATGGGTAAAAGGCTGATCCCGCGGTAGTTGGAGCACACACTTGGATCACCTTTTTTCAGCACATGTCATAATACGCTTAAATTCTAATCGTCGGGCATGCACTCTTTAAGCCAAACCGTGCGCAGGAGCTGGTGCATGCTCGTTGTCAGCTCCTATCTTCACGTGCGCTGTTTTCTGGAACCAGCAGTTGCTGGAAGTGTTCTCTCCATATATGCAGCACACTCTGCGTACTTGTGACCAGCTTTCTTTGTGTTTGGTTACGTGCGTTTTTCGCTCTGCTCAATCTTGAGCGCACCTTGGCTGCAATCAGGTAATGATCCGAGCTAATATTAGCACCACGGATCACACACACGTCCATGACACTAGATGCATGCCTCCCATCAATTACCACATGATCAATTTGATTTTTGGTGTTTTGATCGGGGGATAGCCGATTCACCATTCACTACCATGTTCCTTCCAGCTGCAAAGCTAACCAGCCTTAACCCGTTGTCTGACGTGTCGGTATGCAGGCTGAATTTACCGATCGATGGACCAAGAACATCTTCCCTTCCTATTTTGGCATTAAAGTCTCCCAGAACAATTTTAATGTCGTGGTCAGGGCAGCGGTCGTAAAATGCATCTTTTATCTAATCGTCTTTATCTTCCGTCGGTTTATGAGCACAAATCAGCGTGATGTACAAATATTTCGACCTGATTTTCTCTACTTTCTCTACTGGTTAAGTAATTAATAAAATGCCGCTAGCGAGACTCAATTGGCCACTGTGCTACGGTGCCAAGCCATTGGGGCGAGTTTCGAATAATTGTCCTTAAAGGAATACGAAACATCAAGACTTCTTTGTTGTTGATTTTGCTTAAACAAACCACAATTTTTTTTCAAACCTCATAATTTTTTAAACCTTTTATTGATGTATAATTCGAAACATCGTCTTCGACCGCAAAAGTGTCGTAAAAACTTATCTAGGTCATGACTTTAAACAATTAAGGATTTTTCAAACAAAAAATTTCTTGGAAATGCAAAATATTTTATTGCTTTTATGCAATTTTTTACCCGTAATTTAGGATATTTCACATATCCAATATCTACATTTTGTCTTCGATGGAATACAAACAATTGCCTCAACGTTTTAATTTAAGTAAAGTGCATAGTAGACCCGTCAACAAATGTCTTATCACCAGTTAGAATGGGTTTTATGAATGTGGGGGCGGAATTGACTCGTTTCTAGCATATATTTCACAAAATACATATATGTGCTCAACCTCATATCGTTCTTGTCCTTTAATTAAAAATAAATCCTTTATACGAGTATTTTTTGTTGAAATACTTTATATGTAAACAAAAACTACTGACATGTACATAATTGTTGATAAATCATTTGCGGTAAATAATTGTTTGGCAATTAAACTAGAGATTTGCTAATTTAATTAAACGGCATCAAAGGAATGAGTAGTTCACCCACGTATAAATAAAAATTTAATGAGTTTGATAAACAACTTGTATCGGTAGCATGCGTCGGTTAACATATAAAAAAATTAATTTAAGGCAAACACCTCCTACTTTTAAAGTGTCTAAAAATTAAATTAGCTAGCAAATCATCTGGAAAACAGCTTTAACAATCTTAAGTTTTATCTAGATTCCTTTATCCGTTTAAAAGTTACAGAATTAATTACGCAAAAGTTTAGGCACCGCTGTGCTAACTTAAAAAAAAGAACACCGTGGTATTTATCTCATTAGATTGTGCGGAAACAATATCATTTTATTTAATGTAAGACATTTACACACACACTATATAAAGACCAACATAAGACGTTTTTTCATTAGAAATGTCTGGATAAAAAGATTAAAATATATAAATTTTGGGAAAACTTAAAAAACTTACTTTTCTGAAGGAAAGATCTAAGCAAAAGGATCTTAAAGGTAAAGTCCGTACGCTTCCAATGAGATATAACATGATATAATATCCCTACTGTTTGATAGCAGAATCATATAGCATATAACGCCATATCCAATTAAAAGCACAAAAATGGAGATGAAAACAAAAAATTCCTTATCTCAAAAAAGGATCAGCTAGGTTTTTAATTCAAGTGGTTTTATTATATCCATTTGACCCCCACAAAACCCTACTTTTTGTTTTTGTTACCATTTTAAGTAAACCTATTTATCATACAGCCGCAGTTTAAGATATATAGAGATGAAATTTGGAGTGCAAGGTCGGTAAAAACATTACTCCCACCTCCCAACAAAATCCCCCTGTTTAAGGGTCTGCCCCTGCCATTCCAGCCGGCATTAAAGAGCTATCGAGCTTAAATTTTGTATGCAAGCTTCTATTATCCAACTTGATATTGAAGAAGAGAAAGTTTGGTCAAAAACTACTAACATCTAGAATACAGACACCCTTTTTATACCACCCCCCTTAGGGATGAGGGTATATATCTTTTGATACGAAAGAAAGTGTAACGCATTAAAGGAGACGACTAAGGCCCAAGTGTCTTAAGACCAAATTCGTTTCAAGACTTTTTAAGATGATTGAGATATGTCCGTCTGTCTGGCTGTCTGGATGGCTGGTGAGCAGGATAACTCGAGTAAACCTTAACGGATCGGTATGAAAATTTACCAGTATTAATATTTTTCACAACGAACTAATGGGATTGTAAATGGGCAGATTAGCCCACCCTTTCTGGTACCTCCCGTACAAAATTACCTAGTTTTGGATAATTAATTTCATAACTTCCAAACAGACGACCAGAGGATATTTAAATTTGGTCAGTTTATTTATCTTGCAAAAGTAGACAAACCCTAATTGAAATAGAATGTTAATTTACAAAAAAAAACTTAGTAGTTTAAGAAAAAATTTACCTGAAATTTGATATGCAAGTTTATATCCTCTTAGCAGAGGCTAAGATTTAAAATAAGGAAGATCGGACCACAACTACCAACGCCTCCCATACAAACAGCCCCTTTTTGGGGGTGCAAGTTTCCACCCCAAAGTGGAGGTGAAGTTCCTCCCATACAAAACTCCTTTATTCACAAAAAAATTGGTTTCGAGAGGCTAAAAGCACCGTCCACCTCTCACCTTTTTTACAACAGAGCAACCAACCAGTTTTATCACAATTTTTACAAATGTTTAAGGTTATCTGAGCTTCTGTATACCGAAGATAATTACATAATAGTTAATAACTACATTAGGTAAATTGAAATACAAAACAAAAGATCCGTCAGACTTCGTCCTGCCTGCCAAATTATTGATAAAGATGTTGAGTACTGTTATAGGCTCAACGAAAAGCCCCCCAATGAAATAACGCCCAAACGAGAAATGAAATATTCCCCAAATTGTTGTCATACATTTTTGGGTGTCATTTCATATGAAATAACTCCCAATTTATTTGGGCCGTTTTTCATTTTTCTTTGGGAATTATTTCATTCCTGATTTGGGGTTTTCAAATTATGAAATAATCTCAAATGAAATAAGAGCCAACAAATTTTTAAAATTCGGGGCTTGTTTCATAGCTTGTATACTTTGGGTGTTATTTAATTTTTTATTCGGGGATTATTTCATTTTTAAAGCTGTTGGTTTTTAGGGGTTATAATTATATAAAATAGGCCTTTTACAAGAAAACTTTTGGCCTGTGAATACATTACAATATCTTTTGAATGTTTACAGATATTTCCATTTTTCATATTGACGGATAGAAAATCAACAATATGCTACGAGCATTTTTTTCATTTTAAGAATGATATCTAAGAATGGAAATTTTTTAAATTTGGAAGAGTTTTTCGGAAGGAGGAATTCAATAAAAGCAGAGAGTTTAATTTGTTTGTGAACAGTAGAGGTGGTTGTGTAAAGGCCAAACGTAAAAGGCAAATTGTCTTCCGAACAGCAAAAGTAGATCAGGGCAACAACGATCTACAATCCACACGATTCATGTCAATAATTTTGCGACTTTGCTGTTGGTCCATATTGACTTCATGAAATCCTTTGTGAAACTGACTCTTTTAAGAATTTTGGGCATAATTTAATTTTCATTGATGATGGGGTTTATTTCATTTTCATCATTGGGTATTATTTCATATGAAATAACTCCCAAATATTAGGGGTTGTTTCGTTTTCGCTTTGGGGTTTATTTCATTTATTTTTGGATGTTATTTCGTTCACTGTTTTTGGGTGTTATTTCCTATTTTTTTGGGGTTTATTTCATTGTGGGTTATTTCCTGCGCATTATTTCATTGGGGGGCTTTTCTTGGAACCGTTATATACTACTAACTAACCATTACACTTTTTAATATTTAAATACATATTTAATTTTAATTTGTATTACATTTTTTTGTTGAAATTTTTTGAAATTCATTATTTAATTTTTTTTGAAAGAACCAGTCGTTCGCTCAGGTATTTTCGTTACTCTGATTTAGTGTATCGCCTATTTCTTCCGCTTCTAACTTATATATTCAATAAAACCTTATTACCTGAAGTCTACCTCATTATGGAAATATCTCACCAAATTGCATAATCCTTACATGATTCGTTTCATCAGGGTGCTAATTGGTTTTATTGAATACCACGCCCCCGATTCTATCGCCACTAGATGAACTTTCGCTACTAGTCCCCTAATTTTATGATAATAGGTTCACGCATTTGGTCACGACATCAATTTCTCTGATTTAGTGATATGTATATTTCTACATCTCCTAATTGAAGTTTCAATAATTCTAAATTCACTATATATTTTCTAAGGGAACCATCCACATCAAATTGGAAATTACATTTTCTTAGAGTTATTAAGAGTGTTTGCTTCTATTGGTCTTTCCGGGCAACGTCCTTGTATAGCACGTCTACAACCCCGGGGACACAGTTCTACAGCTGTTAAATTGTAAGGATGTGGTGATGTTTCGCCAAATCTTGACTCGAAATTTATGGATAATTTCACACAATCAACGTGCATCGTTTTAGGATCTACACCCAGAACATAAGACATCTCAGGATTTTGACAAGGACCAATCTTGCCCAATTCATAGCAAACATTTCGTATTTTTACCTGCCCATCGACTTTGCAATCATTTTTTAAACATTGAGGTATTATAGCACTGTCGAATAGATTCAAGAATTCACCAGTCTGGCAGGGTCCTTGTCGGAAAGCGGGAAAACAGGCATCGCTTTCCGGATAATAGACAGCAGCGGGAGCGCAATCACAAATCCAATCATCTTTGAGGTCACCAGGATACAGCAATTCGTGTTTTTCGCATACTGAGGGAGCATACAGCGGAATACGGCCCATCTGCTTATCCATTACAAAGCTGCATTTGACAGTATCCTGTAAGTGTCTTGTGTCCCTTGAAGACCTGACCAGATGGTGGGCTCCACCTACTTGAACATACTTTATTGTCACTGTTAAGATTCGCATTTTTGTCTTCGCACTCTATTTTATTTTGGCTTCTAGTGTCTACTCATATACTCGTTATTAACAATTTCATGACTATGCGTGATAAAAAAAAAAAAAATCAATCACGTCACGCACACATCTCTAGTAATTTATCTTCTGTTCCAGACTAAAACTAGTTTTTGAACATCACAAGGCAATGATGGGGAAGGAATATATTTTCTGGAGATCGGAGAGCGACAGACTGAGCAGATTGAAAGAAAGCCGTCTCTCAACGAGAAGAAACAATGCAGCATTGATTCTAAAACGACGAGTTTATCCAAAATAGCAATTTCTCTTATTTATTACCACGCCAATTTTTACCGCTTAAAATAAACCTTAATTCACTATTTTTATCTTTCTAAAAGGAATATTCACAACAAACTTCATATTTCTTGGATGACGCATTTGGTCAAAATCACAATTTCTCTGATTTAGTGGCACACCCATATCTACTGGGCCTTTACTAAAATTCAAAAAACCCATAAAAGCGCTCAACTAATCCATTAAGAAGATATTTACTACCATCAGCCGTTTGGTTCGGGTGATAGTACCAGTGTTATCCCTATTTGGGCCTTTTTTTAGCACCAAAAGTACTAATATGAAAAAACAAATTAGCTCGGCTCTATAATTCTATAGAGATCATGATCATATAGATTTTCGTGATTATAGCTTAACCCGTTTGGTCCGGGGGATGGTACCAGTTGTATGCCTTTTTGGACCATTTTAGCCCTAAATGTACGAAAATCGCATTGTATCACACAACTACTCTATAAAATAAATATGCACCCCAATTTGCGCGTTTCTACCTTAAGCCGTTTGGTCTGGGTGAAGGTACCAGTTGTATCCCCTTTTGGTCTTTATATCCCTGAAAGTACGAACTTCGCATAGCCTATAGCGCTCAGTGATTATGTAACTTTCCATTGGTGAAAGAACTTTTAAAATCGGATGAGTAGCTTATAGGATAACTCCCTACATACAAGCTTTACTTGACTCGCCTAGGCGCACCATTGTGGTAGGTAGAGCGGTGGGAACAAATTTTATAACATTTTGATTTTGTATGGGAGCCTCTTTGAGGGCGAAGATAGGGGATAGGTATGTTCGAGCAAAACTTTAGAAAGAGTTGGTCACACATTTTACACCTCTGGGGGGTATAGTGGGAGCGGCAGGAGCTATTTTAATAAAAAAAAACAGTACAGAAATTTCAGTCAGTTAAACTGACTGATAAATACCATCACCCAATATAAGATATTGTTTAAGTCTTGAGTTATTGAAATTAACCGATTTGTAATTAAAACCAGTTAGAAAGTTTCAGTCGGGCAACCCAACTTACATTTACCCTTACCCTCAGTAAAACAAATAATTTTCTATTATATTGATATTATTACTCGATTTCTAAAGTGGGCGGAGTGGTACATTTTTATGGGAGGTACGAGAAGGGGTGTGGTTAGGCTTCCAGATTTATTCTCCATTACTTTATCCTGTTAAAGCTTTACTAATTACAGAATTTGGGCACGATTGCCTTGGGTGTACTGATATTATTAGTACATCCCTAAAGTGGGCGGAAAGGTACATTTGTATGGGAGGTACCATAAGGGGCGTCGCTAGACTTCCAATTTTTTCTCCAAAACATTGTCCTGTTATAAAATAACAAAATGCTGAATTTGGGCACGATCGTGTCGAGTGCATTGATATTATTACCCTATTTCTAAAGTGGGCGTAGTGGTACATTTGTATGGGAGGTACCAGAAGGGGCGTGTCTAGACTTCCAGATTATTTCTCCAAAACTTTATCCTGCTTAAACTTTACCAAATACAGAATTTGGGCACAATCGCGTTAGGTCTTTTAATAATATTAATCGATTTCCAAAGTGGGCGGTACCAGGTGTGTATGGGAGGTACCAAATGGGGCGTGAATAGACTTACAATTTTTTTCTCCTAAACTTTATATTGTTATAGCTTTACTAAAAAAAGAATTGGGGTACGATCACGTTTAATTTATTGATATTATTTCTCCATCTCTATAGTGGGCGGAAAGGTAGAATTGTATGGGAGGTACCAGAAGGGGCGTGGCTAGGCTTTCAAAATTTTTTCCAAAACTTTATCCCGTTATAGCTTTACTAAATACTGAATTTGGGGACGATCCCGTAGGGTGTATTGATATTATTACTCGATTTCTAAAGTGGGCGGAATGATGTATTTGTATGGGAGGTACCAGAAGGGGCGGGGCCATGTGGCCCATTTGCAATACCGTAAGTAGTTTTGAGAAAATAATAACTCGTGCAAAATTTCAAAACATTTGGTTGCGTCTTTCGAAAGTTATCGTGCGAACCAGCCGGACAGCCACCAGACAGACAGACAGACAGACGGACATGGCTCAAACGACTTAAAAAGTCATGAATCGAATTTGGTTCAAAGAAACCTAGGGTCTAAAGTCACTCCATCTATGTGTTACACTTTTGGGTCGTATCAAATGATATATACCCTCATCCCTAAGGGTGATGGTATAATTAAAACCAGTACAGAAATTTCAGTCAGTTAAACTGACTGATAAATACCATCACCCAATATAATATATTGTTCAAGTCTTGAGTTATTGAAAATAATCGATTTGTAATTAAAACCAGTTAGAAAGTTTCAGTCGGGCAACCCGACTTACATTTACCCTTACCCTCAGTAAAACAAATAATTTTCTATTTTATTGATATTATTACTCGATTTCGAAATTGGGCGGAGTAGTGGTACATTTATATGGGAGGTACGTGAAGGGGTGTGTTTAGGCTCCAGATTTATTCTCCATAACTTTATCCTGTTATAGCTTTACTAAATACAGAATTTGCGCACGATTGCGTTGGGTGTACTGATATTATTACTACATCCCAAAAGTGGGCGGAAAGGTACATTTGTATGGGAGGTACCATAAGGGGCGTGTCTAGACTTCCAATTTTTTCTCCAAAACTTTGTCCTGTTATAATATAACAAAATACAGAATTTGGGCACGATCGTGTCGAGTGTATTGATATTATTACTCTATTTCTAAAGTGGGCGGAGTGGTACATTTGTATGGGAGGTACCAGAAGGGGCGTGTCTAGACTTCCATATTTTTTCTCCAAAACTTTATCCTGCTTAAACTTTACCAAATACAGAATTTGGGCACGATCGCGTTAGGTCTTTTAATAATATTAATCGATTTCTAAAGTGAGCGGTACCAGATGTGTATGGGAGGTACCAGATGGGGCGTGAATAGACTTCCAATTTTTTTCTCTAAAACTTTATCTTGTTATAGCTTTACTCAAAATAGAATTTGGGTACGATCACGTTTAATTTATTGATATTATTTCTCCATCTCTATAGTGGGCGGAAAGGTAGATTTGTATGGGAGGTACCAGAAGGGGCGTGGCTAGGCTTTCAAAATTTTTTCCAAAACTTTATCCTGTTATAGCTTTACTAAATACAGAGATTGGGGACAATTCCGTAGGGTGTATTGATATTATTACTCGATTTCTAAAGTGGGCGGAATGATGTATTTGTATGGGAGGTACCAGAAGGGGCGGGGCCATGTAGCCCATTTCCAATACCGTAAGTAGTTTTGAGAAAATAATAACTCGTGCAAAATTTCGAAACATTTGGTTGCGTCTTTCGAAAGTTATCATGCGAACCAGCCGGACAGCCACCCGACAGACAGACAGACAGACAGACAGACGGACATGGCTCAAACGACTTAAAAAGTCATGAATCGAATTTGGTTCAAAGAAACCTAGGGTCTAAAGTGACTCCTTCTATGTGTTACACTTTTGGGTCGTATCAAATGATATATACCTTCATCCCTACGGGTGATGGTATAAAAAAATTGTATGATGACCACATTAATAGTTAACGACAGAGAAACTGTTAAGGTTGCATAAAAAATTGGGGGTCGGTCATATACAAGGTGGCGCAAAAGTAATCCTCCTATCAAAAAATGCTATAAATTTTGCGATTGGCCCCTAATGTCAGTTCTGTTTTGACATTTGTGTAGTAAACACATGCGAAACACACGTTAATAAACAATGTTACGCTACACTGCTCCAGAACGCGGAATATTGCTGACTATTTATTTGACCAATAATCGGTCGGTGACTTTGGCACAACGTGAATTTCGTGGCAGATTTCCTGGCCGTCCAACGCCTACTGGTGAAACACTGCGACGTTTAGCCGCTCGCCTCGAAGAGACTGGCACAACACGAGATGCTGCCAGACGTGGCAGACCCCGGAGTAGCCGTTCTGCAGAGAATATTGCTGCTGTAGCCGAGGATGTCATGGAAGCGCCGTTGACATCGACCAGACGACGTGCCCCGCAAATGGGTACCAGCCGACGGTCTTTACAGCGAATTTTGGTGCAAGATATGAAGATGTTTCCGTACAAAGTCTAGACGGTGCATCAGCTGTTAGCTGCTGACCACCAATTGCGTCTAACATACGCTCACGCCATCCTTAATCACCACCAAGAGGAAGATGATTTTTCATCTAAAATAATCATGAGTGATGAGGCCCATTTCCATCTTAGCGGGTACGTAAATAAGCAAAATTTATGCTTCTGGGGCACTGAAAATCCGCGTGTAACCCACGAAGAGCCATTACACCCGCTCAAAGTCACTGTATGGTGTGCTGTTTTCGCTGGAGGAGTCATCGGACCTTTTTTCTGCGAAGACGTCGCGGGCAAAACGGTTACTGTGAATGGTGAGCGCTACAGAGCAATGATGAACGAGTTCTTTTTGCCGCAACTTGATGAATTGGGATTGGAAAACATGTGGTTCCAATAGGACAGTGCAACGGCAAACACTGCACGTGTCACAACCGATATGCTGAAGGATGCATTTCCCGGGCGCCTGATCTCCTGTTTTGGTGATTTGCAGTGGCCAGCAAGATCGCCTGATTTGACTGCTCCAGACTTCTTTTTGTGGGGCTTTTTGAAGTCGCGGGTTTATGTCAACAAGCCTCAGACTCTTGCAGCTCTTAAAGACAATATCCGTCAAGAATGTGAGGACTTATTGCCGGAAGTTTTGGCCAAAGTGATGGAAAATGCCATAAAAAGAGCTCAAATGACAATCAACTGTGGCGGCGGCCATTTACATGACATCATATTCTCGACTTGATGTAAAAAAAATAAAAAGACCAAATAAATATAATCCACAAGAAGAATAAAAGTTTTTAAATATTTTTTTAAAATTACAGCCAAAAAACATCGGAAGTTAACTTTTGCGCCACCTTGTATTTGACTCCTCTATTTGCAAAATTTGATTTTTGTATAGGAGCCCTCTTAGGAAGTGAAGATAGGGAGTTGGTATGTTTGTGAAAACATACCTGCCCCTACATACCACCACCTTTGACCTTTGAAACCTGCATGATTTTTTCCTAGCCTCACAAAATTAGAGAGCGAGCTGTATCCAAATCATGTTGCTAAGGCTTTCCTTGCAACACTATCTCACCCCTAATATACATGTCGGTAAAAGAACTCGAGGTGAAAATCATAATTATCTGTCATATGTTGTAACAACGAAATATGCTAAATATTTATGTAAATTACGTAAGGTTTATTATTATTAATGATGCGCTTCAGGCTACGAAACAAAATTGAAAAGAAATATCTTACAAATATGTATGTTGAACTCTCGAAATGTCAGTTCTGTACAGAATTATGTTAATACGTTAATTTGCAAAATTGATGAAAGATGGAATCTAACGTTAAATGTAATAGTATCTTTTAGGGAGGAAATGTATAAAGCTTACGAAATGTAGATAACTATAGCAAACAGAGAATTTCAATAGCATTTTAGCGCTGCTTCCAATGATGTGGGTGGATATAATACAATTTTTGCATAATTTTACGCCTACGAAAATCGAAATTGATAAGGAAATCAATCACCAGTTTTTAACTGTGCCGTTTTAACGTTTGTATAGCAATGTTTAATGTTGTGAAAACATTGAATAGATATAAGACAAATTGTTAGTTTTACAACGAGGGAAATTTGAAACCCTAACATATAATGGAACTGTCGTAAATTAGTTGCTTTGAGGCTTCTGTTAAAATCTCACGCTGATGACAAACAGATGCATAGCATTAAGGTACATATTACGATAATTACTATGCTTACCACATGTTGGCAAGGGTCGTGGCAACAATTTGTATCAATCGTGCAGTAGTTATTAACTAGTCTCCTTTAAGATTGTAAACTGAATTTTTCATCATTTCCTTGATTAAACGAAACCATTTCTAAATAATATTAACTAATACGAGTAATGGACTGATCGTGGCATAGGGGTTCGATTCCCGCCTCCAGTCATCTTGTCAGCATGTCTAGTAAGAAGCTTCTCAAACAGTGACGTTTGCATTTGTCGATTAACAAGAAGGTGCCGTTAGTTGTGAATCTAAAAATAGACATCGTGTTAATACACAACAACGCGAGAAGCTATCCCATACCTCATTCATGAGGTGTAAAGGGAAATTCGGTTTTCTTTAATGACCACCCGCTGATTTAACCATCGGATCACAATAACCTGCGATCTTTTATTTGACCATTAAGAAGAGAAAACTTAATCATTAGTACATTCATTGTCAACGTGGCGCACATCATCATCATCAGGTTTGTTTGTTCAACAATCATTAAATTTACAAACAAGCTTGACATAGCTGGCGATTTCACCAGGCGTAACAATACTAGAGTTCATATTACTAGCTCGTTTCCGTCGACATCTTCTGTATCCTCATTTCATTGTCTGTTTCGGTGACAACAATGAAAAATCAATATTATTCGCAACCCTCATACGTGTTGCGGTTTCATCCTCATCACAACTTTTGGCAACTAATCGCTCTATCTTTTCTGCCTCGAGATTTTTTGGCAGATAGATTTTTCAACATTAATACTGCGAAAAAATTTCTAAATTGATTCAAAGAAAATATGTTATGATAGAGCACTTTTATTAATAAAAAACAAACAGATAGAGAACTCAGATGTCACAACAAATTTAAATAATTACTGTTTGTATATCGCATACAGCCGAAGGCTCTATTGTTCTCAATTTTTTTCCGGTAAAATAGCATTGCGCCATTGCTGGGAAAAAGAAGGTCATTTGCACTAAACAAAAATAAACTATATTGTATGTATACATATTTGCTGGATTGCTAAGTTTAAGAAATATCTACTAAAGTGTCTATGTCACAAAAAATGTTATCTTTATGCTCCCCGCATTTTCTAATAGATTTGAGATAAAAAAAGAAGCGTGCAAAAATGTGTTCCATCGGATGGAAACCGGCCTGTCAGCTTCGACCTTTAGCTCTAAAAATAGAGTAAAATAACTTCAATGTTTTTATGAACTACTAGTGGGCCGGCAATGCTTCAATATATTTGACAGAATTTTCTTACTGTCATAAATGTTATATTTGTAGGTCTATAAAGTACTTTGAAAACTTTTCTTACGCTCAAGAATAATATTTTGAGTTTAGTAACTTATTTAACTAATTTTAAATAACTCCATAACATAGAATTTAACTAAGGAAGTTTCATTGTTTTAAATGCTAAATATCTTCGGATCTATGACGATCGTTAAAAATTCATCAGCATGTGGATCAAGTTATTTTTTCTGTATGTAGGTCCACAAACCACATCTTTCAAAATTTTTAAAAATTACGTCTTTAAACTATTATTCGTAGTAGCGGGAACCATATGTATACTAACTATATCTCTTTGAGCGTAAAAAAACACTTTGATCGCCATTTCGTTTGGTGAGTATCGAGTACTGTTTGTGTAGCAAACTTGATCTTTCATCAAAATTCCCTTAGTAGTAGACGGACGGAGACAGTATTGCTGAAAACGGCGTCGTATCATAAATTCGAGTCCATTGTCACACTTACGGCTACAGCGGCGATGGTTTCTTCCGTACGCACGGTATGCTTGATTAGGATGAATATTATCCAAAACGGTTAAAAAAAAGTCGAACACATCACAGCTAGATTTACACTTAAAACACATTCCAGTAAAGTAAATAAAAAACACATTACTGATTTTTTAAGGACAATCTAACTATTAGAATGGTTTATTTTAATAGGGGCGTGGCACTGCCTTCTTCCATCCTGGCTGTAATACATACTGTATCAAAAGCACATCTTATCTCCATATTTCTGATGTAGGGTTTTCAAATAAGAGGTGTTATTTTGGTATTCAAAGAAAAATGCCATTTTTTTTAGATATATTATCCGATGTTTATCTATATATATAAATATGAAATGGTCCACTTGGGAACGGCTGGAGCGATTTGGCTGATTTTTTCTTCATTCGATTCCATATTTTCAATAGATGGTTTGTAAATAAAAAAATCTACTCCAACACATTGGTGTGGTGTTGCGAATGTTCGGGCGCCTGGACGTGCAGACAGGGAGTATCGGTGCCACTGTAGAGTTGGTATGATAATTTGCACTGTTTTTTTTTTCTATTCGCAACACATTGGTGTGGTGTTGTAATAGATTAGTAGCGAATGGTGTGCGTAGCCAGATCGCTTAGAACAGATCAAAGGGGCAGAGTTGCATTTTGTAGTATGGAAATTCATTCATAAAAACATTGAGCGGCAAAAGTAATAGATTAGTAGCGACTGGTGTGCGTAGCCAGATCGCTTAGAACAGATCAAAGGGGCAGAGTTGCATTTTGTAGTATGGAAATTCATTCATAAAAACAGTGAGCGGCAAAAGTATTTTGATACTTATATTTGCGCTCGATAAAAATGTCAAGGAATGGAAGGAAAATAAAGATGGTAGGAAAATGCTTGGAAGGCGCGAAAATTTGAGGGAGTGGGTGCAAAAATGTACAGGTATAAAAGGAGAGGAGGCAATGATTGTGTCAGAAGAAGAACAGTCGAATCCTGAACAGATAGAAACTTACTGTGTGTGCCGGAAAAAGTAAAAAAAAAATCGTTACGTATATAATTTGAATCTGTGTTTGTGTAATTTATTAATCAGTGTGCAAAAGAATATAAAAGGTAAAGATAAATTTACCTGACGAAAGTGAAAAAAAAAAGGTTTAATACGCTAAAGAAAAGTATTAGAAAAAAGAAAGAGAGATTTAAGAAAAATTGATTTTAGTGATAAGAGATGAAAATTTATTTAGAAAAATATAAAATTTAAACAATAAAAGATAAGCTATTAGAAAAAAAAACATGAAAATTTAAAGAAAATACGAATTTCGAATTCAAAAAAAAAAAAGAATATTAGTTTTAAGTAAATTTTAAGTACTTGGTTTGAGTTATTTTGATTTTCTATTATCTTTGTTTATTGTTTTTTTTTTATATAATATTAGTTTGGCCGTTATTTTTTTTTATTTTAATGTAGGTTAAGTTTTATTTCATATTTTATTTATTTGATTGTAATAAGTGTGTACAAAGTGTAGGGGAGATTTTAACGTTGTGTTCGGAGACAAAGTGGTCTCAATTACACCCATCTAAACGTGCTCATTTAGGTAGGGAAAGTGTCAGTTTTTTTTTTGTTTGTTTTGAATTTGAACTCAAAAAGGAGTTAAATCTCTTGGGATACTTTGTAGGTCCTTAGGTTAGTTTTTTTTTTGTTTGTTTTGAATTTGAACTCAAAAAGGAGTTAAATCTCTTGGGATACTTTGTAGGTCCTTAGGTTAGTTTTTTTTTGTATTAGTGTATAATTTGATTCGCACAGATAGTATAAGGTTTTTATTTGATGTTGTTTTAATTGTATTTTTACTTTTTTTGTTTTTGTTTCATTTTTCTTTTATTATAATAAATTATGTGAATTGTTAAGGAAATCTAACCATGTCTAGCAAAGTTTTTTTTTTTTGAAGGGCGGGTTAATGTGATGGGGTTAATGTAGTGTTTGTGTGTGTTTTTGGGGCCATAACGAAACAGCAAAAGGAAAGATGTTATGGTCAAGGTAGGGAGGGCTATGTGGAGAAATATCCATCTTTTCTCCCTCTGAGGTGTGTCACCATTGTGCTTGTAAGTGGTTTGTTCGTTTTTGTTTGAATTGTTTTTTTCAGTTGTGAGTGTCCTGGGTCTGAGGTGAGGGTTGGAACCTTAACCCGAGAGCGCAATCAGCTAGCTGCTGAACCACCTCAGCGCCAACCAAAGGTCACGTAACATGGGGTGCGTTTATAATCAAAATTTGAACGAATGGACCAATTTAACTGAAATTCAGAATGTATGTTTGTTTGATCATCAGAAAAATTTGTATGTACAAATGGATCCGGTATTTGGCGCTGGGGTGTATTTCTATCGAACATTTTAATGGATGGAGCAATTTTACGGAAACTCAGATTGTATGTTTGTTTAATCACCAGAAAAATTTTATGTACAAATGAACACGGTGGGTGGTGTATGCGTGGATTTTTTTTATCAAAATTTGAACGAATGGACCAATTTACTGAAATTTAGTTTGTATATGTGTGATCATTTGAACAAAATTTTTTCTATAAATGGAGTCAGTAGGTGCCACTGTGAAATTATAATGAAAATGTTAACGAATCAACAATTTGTCTGAAATTAAGAATGTATATTTGTTTTATTATGATAATTTTTTTTTGTGTAAATGGATCTGCTGTTGATGTGGCTGGAGCTGAATTATTTCGAAAATTAATATCGATTGTGCGGTTTTACTCAAATTCAGCTCCAGCCACCTCAACAGCGGATCCATTTACACAAAAAAAATTATCATAATAAAACAAATATACATTTTTAATGTATGCATTTTTTGACTTGAGAAAATTTTGGATGTATGTTTTGATCCAGTTGCTGGTGTTTAGCTTATGATACACTTAATTTTTTGAATGTCATTTTGTCACTAGTGATTACATTACATATAAACATTTTTTTAACATCAAAATTATTGAAAACTCTATATATATAAAAATAGATGTCCATTTTGATGACACCACTAATTGCGAAAACGGATAAACCAATTTTGACCAAAACTGCAATGATAGTTGGGGATGAACTGTAGATAGTCATCCAGACCGCAAACGGCGCATGTCCTATTGAATTAGAGAGCTTCACAAAGAGGTTTTTCGCATTTCGAACTTTTAAGGGGACAAACCCGAAAATGGGAAAAACTGTTGCTATCACCAAGACCAAGTGGTTAATAGGGTTGTTGAGCCATATGAAGGGATTTTTAAAAAGTGGCAACGTGCTGATCCATTTTAACAGTTCTTACAGTAATATATAATAATCTATTAGATATATGAAGTACAAAATTTGCCCGGGAAAACCTCGACCTTTCTATTGAAATATTTCAGAGGTCAAAGCAATAAACCAATCGTTATTAGATTCAACTGCACTCAACATATTTTACATCAATTTGGAGGCAGGACGAAGTCTGCCGGGCCAGCTAGTTTTATAATAAAGAGGAAGGTATCCCGTTAATAATAAAAAACAACATCGGCCAAATTGGCACCAAAAGCACGCTTACAGGACCATATCCTTTTCATGCAATTTTCCATAAGCAAATCACAAAGTGGCCATTGATAGCGTCACGAATTTAATCTTTGAGGTCTGAATCGACGCTGGGCTGTCGGCGTAGACCTTACCTTTCACGTGGCGCCAAAGGAAGAAGTCGCAAGGTGTTAAATCACAACATCTCGGTGGCCAATTGTGTAACATCTTCGAGAGGTAACACAGTCCGGAAAGTTTTGAAAGTAAACGTTGCACAAAGGGGTAAATTCACGATCTGGATGGCCAAAATTCGATTTCTCAAAAACCAATGTTTTTAATAATTTTCGATTGTAGGGTAATGAGAACAGAATGCTTAACTAGATTATGTTATTTTTTCATTCCATTTTGCTTACATTCGTTTTCTACACGCTGTCAAAGTAACTTGTTGCTAATCGTGCATTTTCTATTTTGTTGCGTTAAGGTAAAGCAACAATTTTAGCAGGCTATGGGAAGGCGTGTGTTTAGTTTAAACATAGAAAATTATAAAGCAGGTTAATATTACTTTATCCACTTAGCTAAATAAAATTACAATTTAAATTCCTACTAGTAAAGCAGCATTGAAAAATATGGTATTTTTGTTAATTTCAATGGGTACCAAACTCGAACTATGGACAAAAAGTTATGCATCACCACTTTTCACCCCTTCCGTCTGTGATTAAATATAATCTTTAATATCGTATTGTTCATATGGAACAAAAAATGTTGAGGGTTTTTGCTGTTTTGAGTTTTATAGCCATTTACCCACTGCGGAAGAATAGACCATAATTTTTGCGGTTTTACTGAACCACTTTAGTAAATATACAGGATGTCCTTTATCTCTATGCATTTATAGTTAGAAGGTATCCAAACGAATAAAAAGTTATAGGGAGGTAGGGCTCTAAAATGCAACGTTGTGAAGATATATGGGAAATACTTGGAATCTTAAATTTTTTATAAAAACAATTTTTTGTATAAAAACGGTCGTAACCTATACCCCCGAATGTTAACATATTTTTATTTTTACGCCTCACCGAGTAATTTTTTAACATTCTGCTTCATAAATTTGCTTCAAATAATTTTGGCCGCCCAGATCGTGAATTTACCCCACTGTGCGTTGTCCAGATCAATACCATCCAACTCCGACCATAAGAAATCATTAATCATCTCTCGATAATCATCTCATAACTGTTGATCCAACCTCATTTTCGAAAATGTAAGGTCCAATAACGCCGCTGGACCACAAACCGCACCTAACAGTCGCACGGTGAGGATGGAGAGGCTTCTCAACAATAACTCTTGGGTTTTCCGAGCACCAGATGCGACAATTTTGCTTGTTGACGTAGCTACCGAGATAGAAATGGGCCTTATCAGTCAATATGATTTTTCGATGGAATTCCGGATAATTTTAATTTTCATACATTTCAAGAACCCAATCAACAAAGACACGACGTGGTTAATGATAGGCCGACTTGAGTTATTGTGTTAACTGAACTTTATAAGCCTTAAGACCCATGTCTTATGCAAAATACGGTGTAATGACGTTTTCCGGAATGCCCAATTCCAAAGAACGACGAGGAATGGACAAACCTGGGTTTTTTTCAACACTTTGGGCTACAGCAGCAATATTCTCAGTTGTTCTTGAGCGACGTTCTCGGGTTTTATTCTTCACATCACTAACTTGTTCCAACAGCTCGAATTTATTCACCAATTTCTGTATTGCGGTCCGACAAGGTGCTTCACCACGACCAAAAAATGCTTTTGTTTTGCGAACTGTGACTGCAAGATTTTCACCATTTTGTAGTGAATTTTAATAATTTCAATGCGTTGTTGAAGCATGTATCGTTCCATTTTTAGTAATGGCGTGGTTTCTACTTGTCAAATGTCGAAGAATAAAAGCTTTAAAAGTGACAGCTACCGAAATAGCGGGCCATTCACAATAACAAATCTTATTGGAAAACCTTTAAGTTCATGAAATATATCCATTTTAATTTGTATGGGCGGTACCACGTCCCTTTTTCCAATCACAACCAAGTATAGCTAAGAACTATCAACAGGTCATCAGTACCACTTTGTAAAATTTTCGTATCAATCGGTCTATTAGAAAAGAGCGATATTTGAAAAGGGGGCGTGGCACCGCCTATATCCACCCTGGCTGTAATTAATACTGCACCAACAGCATATAAATCTCATCCTCATAGCTCTGATAGTTTATGAGATATAGCCTTTTTAACTTTCAAGTTGTATGGACGGTGCCACGCCCCTTCATCCAATCACATCCAAGTATAGCCAAGGACTATCAACAGGTCATCAGTACCACTTTGTAAAATTTTTGTATCAATCGGTCTACTGGAAAAGCTGTCAGAGCGATTTTTTAAAAGGGGGCGTGGCCAAGTGTGGCCTGTGACTATCGGCAGGTCATCAGTACCACATTGTGAAATTTTCATAACTATCGGCTGTAATTCGAAATGTATGACCAACATTTATGTATATCTCTTTATATATCTGATAGTTCATGAGATACAGTTGTTTAAAATTTCAAGTTGTAAGCCACACTCACTGATCCTACACCGCTCATTTTTTTTTGGGATTATGAATTTTGCTTCCAAACGCATCCACACAAATGTTCAAGGCGATTGATGAAACAGTTTGACAAATATTGGGTTTTCAAAAATTGGATCCAATGGACGGGGCTACGGCCACTTGATATGTCACCAATTAAGGTAGTCTACTTTCAGCACCGACCACACAGATACATTCTGGGTAAATTCATAAAAACTAAAAAACTTAATTTTTCTTTACGCCCCATGAATGAGGTATGGGATAGCTTCTCGCGTTGTTGTAAACTAACACGCTTTCTATTTTTAGTTTCACAACTAACGGCACCTACTTGTTTATCTACGAATGCGAACGTCACTGTTTGAGAAGCTTTTTACTAGACATGCCGAGTGCGGGCTCTCGGAGACCAGTAACGGCAGTTTTGCTTGTTGACGTGGCCGTTTAAGTAAAAATAAGCCTCGTCGCTCCAAAAAAAAAATGGGATTTACAGTCCGAAAACGCTGAAACATTGTTTCACAAAAAGTTCTCCGTAAATCAAAGTCACTTTCTTTCAGTTCTTGAACGATTTGAATTTAAAACGATAAAACTTTAGATCCTTTGTTAACATTTCATGAATAATCGCTCTTGGAAGTCCCAGTGAGGCTGCTCTTTACCGTATTGAAAGTCGCGGATTTTTACGTAAACTGCTTTCAACTAGTTCAATGTTTTCGCGAGTCCTTGTAGATCAACTGGGCCCTGGCCGTGAGACATTCATTGCCGAAGCAGTTGCGCGGAATCTCTGCACCCATGAATGAATTAAATTTACACTCGGTCCATCACTTATTCTCCGAATGCCGAACTTTGAACAAAATTGTCGACGAGCAATTACGTAAGAATAATTACTCTTAAAAAATATCTCCACAGCGAACGCACGATGCTCACTCGACCACTGCCACATCGTGACTGACAAATCCGCACAATCGATAATTCCACCCTCTGCACCGTTCATTACTTTTTGAAATAATCGTATTAAAACCAGTACAGAAATTTCAGTCGGATAAACTGACTGATAAAAACCATCACCCACTATAAGATATTGTGTAAGTCTTGAGTTATTAAAATTAACCGATTTGTATTTAAAACCTGTTAGAAAGTTTCAGTCGGGCAACCCGACTTACAAATACCCTTACCCTCAGCAAAACAAATAATTTTCTGTTATATGGATATTATTACTCGATTTCTAAAGTGGGCGGAGTGGTACATTTGTATGGGAGGTACGAGAAGGGGTGTGTCTAGGCTTCCAGATTATTTCTCCATAACTTTATCCGGTTATAGCTTTACCAAATACAGAATTTGGGCACGATTGCGTTGGTGTATTGATATTATTACTACATCCATAAAGTGGGCCGAAAGGTACATTTGTATGGGAGGTACCATAAGGGGCGTGTCTAGACCTCCAAATTTGTCTCCAAAACTTTGTCTATTATAACATAACATAACAATTTGGACACGATCGTGTCGAGTGTATTGATATTATTACCCTATTTCTAAAGTGGGCGGAGTGGTACATTTGTATGGGAGGTACCAGAAGGGGCGTTTCTAGACTTCCAGATTTTTTCTCCAAAACTTTATCCTGCTTAAACTTTACCAAATACAGAATTTGGGCATGATCGCGTTAGGTCTTTTGATAATATTAATCGATTTCTAAAGTGGGCGGTACCAGATGTGTATAGGAGGTACCAGATGGGGCGTGAATAGACTTCCAATTTTTTTCTCCAAAACTTTATCCTGTTATAGCTTTACTAAAAATAGAATTTGGGTACGATCACGTTTAATTTATTGATATTATTTCTCCATCTCTATAGTGGGCGGAAAGATAGATTTGTATGGGAGGTACCAGAAGGGGCGTGGCTAGGCTTTCAAAATATTTTCCAAAACTTTATCCTGCTATAGCTTTACCAAATACAGAATTTGGGTACGATCCCGTTGGCTGTATTGATATTATTACTCGATTTCTAAAGTGGGCGGAATGATGTATTTGTATGGGAGGTACCAGAAGGGACGGGACCATGTAGCCCATTTTCAATACCGTAAGTAGTTTTGACGAAATAATGACTCGTGCAAAATTTAAAAATATTTGGTTACGTCTTTCGAAAGTTATCGTGCGAACCAGCCGGACAGACAGACAGACGGACATGGCTCAAACGACGGGCGGGACCATGTAGCCCATTTTCAATACCGTAAGTAGTTTTGAGGAAATAATGACTCGTGCAAAATTTCAAAATATTTGGTTACGTCTTTCGAGTTATCGTGCGAACCAGCCAGACGGACAGACAGACAGACGGACATGGCTCAAACGAAAAGTCATGAATCGAATTTGGTTCAAAGAAACCTAGGGTCTAAAGTGACTCCTTCTATGGGTTACACTTTTGGGTCGTATCAAATGATATATACCTTCATCCCTAAGGGTGATGGTATAAAAAAAATATAATTTTGCCAACTGTAACCCTGTAGATCAAAATTCCTAGGAGAAAATATTTCGTCCTGTATATTTGTAATAATAATGCTTATCTTGTATTTTTGTGACAGCTTACTGGTTAATGAGTTATCGCTCATAAAAGCATTGAAGTACCTCTGAGGGCTAAAGGTCTTGAGTAATTTGTGCCAAACAATTTGGCTGGTTTGCATCCGATGGAACAAATTGTTGCACTGATATTATTTTACATCTTTCTTTATCTTTCAGAAAATTTGCGGGGAGCGGTAAAAATAACTTACTTAGTTAATTTCCCTTTACACCCCATGAATGAGGTATGGGATAGCTTCTCGCGTTGTTGTGAATTAACACGCCTTCTATTTTAAGATTCACAACTAATGGCAGCTACTTGTTTATCGACGAATGCGAACGTCACTGTTTGAGAAGCTCTTACTAGACACGCCGATTGACTCGACACTTATATTGCGAAATTGCTGTCGAAAGAAAAGAAATTTTTTTCTCTTTTTTTAAGACGACTGGTGCCAGGAGTTTAACCTGTGATCTCCGCGTGTTCTAACCACTATGCCACAGCCGGTCCCAAAAAATAACACTTTTTCAATTTTCCATAGTTGTATTTCATGGGCATTCTAATATCAACCTAACCCACAGAAAATTCTGAAGTCACTATACCCAAATTCGACCAATGATCTACAATAGCTGAAATAAGTTTAAAAGTTTAGTGTCGATACTGTTGCTTCAAGCTTTTTAAATCAAATTTAATGACAACGAAACATTTACCTTTGTGAAGTAAAATACTTTTAAATGTTTAATAAAAAAATTTCAAGTTGGTAATCATCAAATACTCTAAATATTTTGTTCCTTCCATTGACAATCACCTAATTTTAGAAATCTTTCTATATTTGCTCATACAATTTAAAACATTTTAACCAAAATTAAATTTCATTTTGTTTACTCATTGGATAAAAACTTGAAAATATTTATACATTTTTGTGTCTGGTAGAAATTGGACAAATTTTAAGTTGAATTCTTTTTTTTTTTTTTTGTTTCTTTGAATCGTTGATTACTATTTGATTTATCAAAATTTGCACTTTGTGTATTTATTTATTTTCACTCTTTGTATCACTTCACACATAATTTTGTGCTAACGCATTGTTTTGTATTGTTGTGTTATGTTTTTCGTGGTTTTTTGTTGCTGATACTAATAAAAACGCGATTTTATTGCTTATTCGGCGTACAAACAAACTAAACAACACATCTCTTTGTAAAATCTTTGAAAATGTGCGGCTAAGTATAAAGTTAAACGAATTCACACAACATCTCAAACTTTGAATGTCTTTCAGCAGTTTATTAACTGTTCCGGTACGAAATTGCACATGAATCTCAGCGGTTGATGCTGCAGGAAGTTATATACGGCACAAAACCAAATAAGCATCTCGACGTAAGTAAGTATAACGAAGAGCGGAGCGGCACGTAAATCCATATGGCATGTATACACCGTACTTGTAGTTATCTATATGTACGTACATCAATATGGTTGTATGTACTTATGGCCGGATACTTTTGTATTTTATACGCATAAAATATAAATGGGCGACATTAATTACGCATCTTCATTTAAGTATATAAGATATGTGAAGACTAAGTTAAAATATCATATTGAATGTATATAACTAAATAAATTATTATTTTTACATTTTATATCATTTTTACTTTTTTTTGTAAATTTTGACCTTCTTTTTCACTTATTTTAAATCCATTGTTAATAATGATTTGAAATGATAATTTTATGTTTATTCCAACGATTTTCTTTTAACGGTTATCACTTTGACTTTTTAGGTTTTCCGTAACCGATGTTACTCCTAACGTGGCCAAATGAATACTGACTGTATTTAAGTTACAACATTGCGAACGTATTCAATCAAAAGTTCTTTGTCACTTGTGCAGATTCACAGTTAGTTAATGTATTCTTATTTGCTATTGGCAAATATCAGCTGCTGCCAGAAAGCTTTTGTGCTTTTTTCAATGTAAACAGAGAGTGGCGCATAGTGCTTTTGTGCGCCAAAAAGCCGGTAACAGTGGGACATGTTGTGATGAATTCCACTTTGCCGTTCACTGTGTATTATGTTCATGAATCTTAAAGGGAATACGTAAAAGGAAATAACTTTGCTTTAAAATTATACATATACGTATTTTTAAACGAACTTTTTCACTTCTAACTAATTAAATGACAAGCTAACTCCCTGGCAAACTAAAAAGTATTTGTCAGAGAATTTGCTTTTATTGTTTGTGTCTGAAATGGTTACGTAGATGCGAATATTATTCATTAACGTGTACAGTTTTCTAAAGAATTGCAACGAAATTTATAGAACTTTTTAACTGCCTCCTGCCATCGGACTTTCATCGCTGGTTGAGAATTATCTCAGAAACACAGCGAATTCAACAGATTTGTTTTTTTAATTGTAAATTTTTGTGGGTAGTAAACAACTATAACTAGGATTGCCAGACGGGGCTGGATTCGGCTGGATTGTCCAGCTTTTTTTTTATACTTGTCCAGTGTCCAGCTAAGATAAAAGTTGTCCAAATAAATAGTAATTTTGGAAATAAAAAATTAAATCAAAGATGTTTGTGTTATAAATATCCTTATTAGTACATTTAACACAATAACTTTTGATAAAACTTATAATTTTCATTTTCTAGAATGATGGCATAGTGTTTAGAACACGCGACTACCATGCGGGAGATCGCAGGTTCAAACCTGGCTCCAGTCATCTTAAAAAAAATTGTTCTTTCATTGTCGGCTCCCCTCGAATGTTGTTGACAACAACTTCGCAGTATTAAGTTTCGAGTCAATCGGCGTGTCTAGTAAGAGCTTCTCAAACAGTGACGTTCGCATTCGTCGATAAACAAGTAGGTGCCGTTAGTTGTGAATCTAAAAATAGAAAGCGTGTTAATTCACAACAACGCGAGAAGCTGTCCCATACCTCATTCATGGGGTGCAAAGGGAAATTAAGTTTTTTAAGTTAAGAATGAATTGTGATTTTTTTGTTAATTAAATTTTAAATTTTTGTTCTTTATACCATCACCCTTAGGGATGAGGGTATATATCATTTGATATGACCTAAAAGTGTAACACATAGAAGGAGTGACTTTAGACCCTAGGTTTCTTTGAACCAAATTCGATTCATGACTTTTTAAGTCGTTTGAGCCATGTCCGTCTGTCTGTCTGTCTGGTGGCTGGTTCGCACGATAACTTTCGAAAGACGCAACCAAATGTTTTGAAATTTAGCACGAGTTATTATTTCCTCAAAACTACTTACGGTATTGCAAATGGGCTACATGGCCCCGCTTCTTCTGGTACCTTCCATACAAATGTACCTCTCCGCCCACTTTAGCCTCCATGTGCTCGGGATTGTAAACTTACGTGGACGGTCGGATGACTACAAATGTAGTAAACATGGAATTTTAAGTAATAAATATATATTTGCTTTAATATTAGTGGTTAATTTATTTTGTTTTAAGACAAAATAATATATCTTACTACAAAACTAAATAGTTCTGGAAAACTAACATCTTTTGCCATGTTTGTATGTAGACAAATTGATAACGCACACTAGGATTGGACTAGGTGAATTGGATTTATGTATGTCATCAGTAACATCAGAAAAGCGTTCAAAGTTGTATATTCAGGACAGTAATCATATTTCAGATGTATATCTCAACATTTTTGGAATGTAAATGTGTTGTTCCATTAGAGACATGAAAAGCTTTTATGCCCAGCTCCACCGAAAGTTTCGCTTTGTGATTTTGTCTTGAATATGGCTATGATTTTTCAAATATATAATGCCAAGTTTAAGTTTTCTAAGCATGCTTTGGTTTTTAGCAATCTAATATGTATTTTGAATTGTTTTTTCGGAACTACAGACTTTGTTAGTGGGACACTTGAAAGTATTATAATTGACCTCCCATTTTCTATATCGCACCTTGCTGCTTTGGTGGTATGGTTTAAGTAAATAAATTTCGGCTTTATTGCTGTCTAGTTAAACTGATCATGCATGGTAATTGTCAAACCAAGAGGCGTCCCGCCTCCATACTCTTCCCATTTTATTGTTCCGGTAAAGCACAAAATTTACTCATTTGTATGTTAGAAGGGGTGGCGCGTTCTGACGCTTTGTCTGCTATTGTAAGATTAATATAGTTATCTCAATTATATGGAAGGTACCAGAAGGGGTGTGGCAAATGTTTAATATACATCGTTTAAACTGCACAATGCATATTATCCCCATCGATTGATTTGTTGACGCTTGCTAGCAATATAAGTTCAACGAACGCTCTCAGTTCTATATATGTTAAATACCTGATTTAATATCGTCTGCTTTGCAGTATGTAGTTCTTTATTCGACATTTGGAATAATTTGATGATTTTTTATACTTTGCAACCATTGCACCATGGCGCTAGCGTGTAATGACCTCATACTCTGCAACCAAGACGTTCTGGAAATCTTATAATTTAGCTACGTCGTTCTCTTGCGGTCTTCTCCAAGATCGTATCCAGCAAGTATAATTTCGTATATCGCGTTAATTCTTTAGAACTGATCGTGAAGAAACAAAATCAATACTAAATGCACACGTTTCAACAAACGTTAAAAAAAATTATTTCAATTGAAAATAAAGTGAATTTCCATACATTATATATCAGCCGGCCAGGAGATGGTCATTTTAAAATAATGATGTGGAGACAGCATAAGTATTTTTAATTAATGATTTTATAAGTTAAATCTAGTAAAAGCACTTTTTTAGGAAGCTACTGAAAATTTCGTACCATTCCCTTTTGTAATAATAAAGTTACAAGAGTTATATTTCGAAATTACTACAAATGTAGTCATCCGAGCACATAAAGGTTAGAGATGGAGTTATAATATCAATATACTCGACACGATCGTGCGCAATTTATGTATTTTGTTAAGTTATAACAGGATAAAGTTTTGGAAAAAATATTGGAAGTCTAGCCACGCCCCTTCTGGTACCTCCCATACAAATGTACTTTTCCGCCCACTTTAGATATGGAGTAGTAATCTCAATAAATCCAAGGCGATCGTACTCAAATTCTTTATTTTAGTAAAGCTATAGCAGGATACAGTTTTTGAGAAAAAAAAAACTGGAAGTCTATCCACGCCCCATCTTGTACCTCCCATACACATCTGGTACCGCCCATTTTAGAAATCGATAAATATTATTAATAGAACTAACGCGATCGTGCCCAAATTCTGTATTTAGTAAAGTTCAAGCAGGATAAAGTTTTAGAGAAAAAATCTGGAAGTCCAGACACGCCCCTTCTGGTACCTCCCATACAAATGTACCACTCCGCTTTATATTTTATACTTTATAAATCGAGTAATAATATCAATATAACAGAAATTTTTTTGTTTTACTGAGGGTGATGGTATATGTAAGTCGGGTTGCCCGACTGAAACTTTCTTACTGGTTTTCGTATCAAATGATATATACCCTCATCCCTAAGGGTGATGGTATAAATATAATTAAAACCTTTTGGTTCTTGGCGGTTGTCAAAGAAGTGTAAAATCGTACCTGAAAGGCAGTGATTCATTTAGAATCTTTTTTTTTGCGGAATCGCGTATCTCTGAAAGTAGCATAAGTTGAAGATCAATTGCGTCCAAGAGATGAACATTTTCATTTTCAGTGAGGTCGTTTTTAGATATCAAAATAAACAACAACAAAATATACCAAAATATTACAATAGAAGAAATTTGAATTTGTTTTTTATTTTAATATGAAGTATAATGTAAACAAAAGCAATATTTAAACAGCTCATCTTAAATGTATTCCATATGCAATCCAAAAATAACAAGCAGTAACATTCACACCTGTAATATCTGTTTCGCTTAAGAAATTTACTACTAGACATTATTATTTCAAAATTATGTTTTAATTGGTAAAAATCATCAGAGATATTTTTGAATAAAATACAACATAGCACAGTGGCATTTCTGTGGAAAAAATAGTGTTTTTCAACTATGCAATTTCAAAATTTTAATGATGTGGTTTTGTAAAGAAATATTTGGATAAGAATAATTTAACAAAGTTTTTTATGAAAAGTGAAATTTTGTGGTTAAAAAAACTAACAGAAGTCAATGGAAATTTATTCAATGAAAGTAGTTTAAAATTATTGTCCAAATAAAGAACTTTTTTTGTGTGTAAGTTTTTTTTTTTTGCTTTATTTTTTAATGAAAATATAGCATTTACTTTATTGAAATTGCAAAAGTAAACTAATTACTATAATTTATCAAAAATTATACTAAAAAATATTAACTTTTCACTTTATGATGGAAAAAAACTTTATGTGTTTTGCCTTGCTTAGCCCTCTAACTATAAAAAAATTAAAGGTCCGAGTCTGTACTTTCAATTAAGAAAAAAAATTTACCGCCAAATATCGTCCATTTTAGTAACATCGATTTTAATGCATGTATTTGTGCGATATTTTCGGTGTATTTTAAGGTTAATATCTTTCGCGGGGGGTTGTTGGGGATATTCTCTTCTTTTGTATGGAGACTTTTTAACTTATATGAAATTTTCATATGATTCTAGACAGGGAAGTAAAACACCTAAAATCTACAACTTTCAATGGACGTAAAATCTAAAGTAGGCGTGGCAGCCCCAATATGTTAATTTTTTTTTCATAAGGAGAACTCAATTAAGAAGTGTCCCGAACTAACAAATATTTCAATACATTTGCGATTGTTCAGTAGATAGTATCGAAAAAAATATTATATTTTCTCCCCCCCAGTTTTGTAGTTTGTCTGAAGACAATTTAAGGACATCAAATTTTTATCGAATCCGTGCACCCTACAACTCCCCAAATTGTATTCATTAAGTTATTTGATATTGTTCATGTTTTAGGTCCTCATTGGTTTGGTGTTGTTTGCGCAACATATATTTTTACGGCATCCCAGGTACAATAGTCTATCATGATGACATCGTAGGGCCATTTTATTGAAACTATATATTTAAAATTATTCAATAACCAGTACAGAAATTTTAGTCTGGCGAACTGGCTGGTAAATACCATCACCAACTAAAAGTCGTATGGCCGGACGAGACGCACAATAAAGGCAATTTTTTTATGCTGGTACCGAAACGTTCCAACTGAGAATCAAAGAAAAATTCTCTAATTATATCGCACAAAAACCTCAAAAGAAATCTTAATTTTGGGGGTGGGGTAAACCCCACCACTTATCGAAAATCAACGTTCAATAAACGTCTACCTTCTGCACAATTTTTCTGAATTCAGTGTACTTACAAAAAAGAACATATATGTAGAACTATGGGGTTGATTTTGGTATTTTGTATGTAAGGTTCCAGAATAGGCATGGCAAACGTTTTTGTTCTCCGCAGTTTTACCTACTGTTGCAAGATAATTTAACTGTCAAATTTCAAATATCCTGCAGTTCGAAAGTTTTGGGGGGGAAATATTCATTTTCCAAAAATTGGTTATTTTGTATTTGAGGTACGAGAAGGATTCGGCCTATGTAGTCCATATTTATGCCTTAATATTTTATTTATAATTTCAATAAGCTTATATCTTTATCAAAATATAACTTATGTCAATGTAACTTATTTAAAAAAATATTTGTGTAAAACTTCATGTTCACCTTCATATGTAGGAGGTCATTTGTATGGGAGGTAGCAGAAGATGCCTGATCATAACCCCCACGGACATAATCCCCAATGCGATTTTGGGGCTTATGTCCGCCACGCTCTTCGGACATAACCCCCAATTTTCACTTGGGATTATGCGGACATAAGCCTCAACAAATATAACGGACATAACACCCAAACTAATTTTGCGATGAGAGTGACGTTTTAACTAACAAACTACGAAGTATGCGGCGGGGAGCGTGCCCTACATACATATAGCTGAGTTCAGAATACTTACAAATAAGATATGTATGTAAAACTATTATTAAAAGATAATTAAACTGACTAAATTCTAATTATTCTTCAGTTGTCGGTTTGGAAGTTATGGAAGAAATATTAATTTTTTCAAAAATAGGTGGACCTTATCTTGTTTTTATACCATCACCCTTAGGGATGAGGTTATATATCATTTGATACGAAAAAAAGTGTAACGCATTAAAGGACACGAGTTAGACCACAAGTATCTTAAGACCAAATTCGTTTCAGGACTTTTTAAGACGATTGAGCTATGTCAGTCTGTCTGGCTGGATGGTTGGTCAGCAGGATAAGTATTAATATTTTTCAAAACGAACTAATGGGATTGTAAATGGGCCGAATAGCCGCACCCCATCTGGTACCTCACATACAAAATTACCTATTTTTGGAAAATTAATATTTCTTCCATAACTTCCAAACGGACAACTGGATGATGTTTGAATTTGGTCAGTTTATTTATCTTGCAAAAGTAGACACACCCTTAGAAAACCGAAAACTTTGCCACACCCCTTCTGGTACCTCCCATACAAATGACCGAATTAACCCTTATAGTTTTACATACATATCTTTTTTGTTGGTAAACTGAATTCACTCAAATTTTGGGTATAATGTTCGCTTATGAAAAGTTGAATTAGGAATGAATATGGACTATATCGGTTCAAGCCTTCTGGTACCTCCCACACAAAATAACCTTTTTTTGGAAAATTAATATTTCTCCCATAACTTCCCAAGGACACTTAGGGGGTAATGAATATTGGTCGATAAATTTATGTTGTGATAGGAGGGGAAACCTCAGAGAGCCTAACTATTTGACACACCCCTTCTGGTACCTCCCATACAAATGTCCGAATTTTCTGCGATTCTATAACAGATTTCTGTCAGATATCGGCTCGACATGTCGGTAAAATTTTCAGAATTTCCCAAGGATTTTACTTCAGAATTTGATAAGATATCTGAACGATTTGTCGGCAAAAACAAGCGAATTTCCCCCGAAGAATCTTGAAGACATCGTGTCAACCCTCCCATACGTTTTTAGGCATGAAATCTTACGGAAATCTTTACCGAAATCGGGTTCTTTTGCCGAAATTCGTAACGAAATCTTAACGATTTCGGGACATTTGGTTTGCTGGGATACCAGAGCTGCGCATACTTGATTTGTAGTTGTGTTAGTGAGCAAGAAAGAGAACTGCACTATAAAAAAAAGTTGATCAAATTAGAAAATATAGAGTATATATTTGATCAGTTTCCGTAATATGGATGCACTTTTTATAGCAAAATTGCGCTTACTTTATAAAACAACCCTTTTATTAAGTCTAAAGTGGAATAGTGACGGGTGAACATGTCAAATGTATGTTTTGAATTTTTTTTTCTTATATCCTGAAAAGATGATGACATTTAAAATAAATTACATAAAAATGGCTTTTATGTGAAATAGCACTTAAGGAATGTGTTTTAAACTCTATTAGCAATAAGAGAAATAAAAAAAATACATATTCTGTACAGATCAACAACACAAGAAGGTTAAAAAATTATGATTATCGGTTATGATTCCTAAGTCTAATCATTCATTAGGAAATAAGCCACGTTAGTTTAATAAAAGGCTTGCCAATTTAAAAAAAAAAAAACATAAAAAATAAGGCTTTTAAGAAATATAAAATGTTCAATGAAGACGCCGATTATAAATACTTTCAGCAAATTCGGCGGGAATTAAATTTTTTGCATAATTTCTTGTATAGGAATTACATTTTAAGGATTGAAAATGAAATATGTTCTAATTCTTCGGCATTTTGGCAATTTATAAATGTCAAATGGAAGAATAATGGTTATCCTAATAGGATGTATTATAATGATAGCTTATCAAAAAATAGTATTCAGTCGTGCAATTTATTTGCGTCTTATTTTCAAACAACATTCACGGTCCATGACAATTTTGTATCTCAGTCTGTTCAGACTATTCTTCCTAGTCTTTCAATTGAAATTACTGAGGAAGACGTTAAGTCAACAATTTTGGATTTAAAAGACAATCCAAATTGTATATTTGATGATTCAATTCCACCTATTTTCTTTAAACGATGTGTTAAATCATTAGTAGGTCCTATTAAAACTTTATTTAATACGTGTTTAAATGAAGGTGTATTTTTTGATAACTGGAAAAATTGCTGCGTCGTCCCTATCTTTAAATCTGGTAATAAGGCTAATGTAATGTATTACAGACCAATTGTAAAACAATGCTCTTAGCTAAAATTTTTGATAAAATCCTTAAAAATAAACTTTTTGATTATGTTTCAAGAAGTATATCTTCTATTCAGCATGGTTTTTTTCCAGGCCGTTCAACCTGTACGAATCTTGCTGTTTTGTCAAATAAAATTTTAACCTCTATGGAGAATAAGACACAGGTCGATGTCATTTATACTGACTTTGCAAAAGCATTTGATTTAGTAAGTCATGATATTTTGTTATATAAGCTTTGTCAATATGGTATAAATGGAAAATTATTGAAATTTTTCAAAAGTTTTTTATTGGATAGAAAACTTGTAGTTAAAATGGGATCTTGGTATTCCAGCATTAAAATTAATGAATTTTCAGGGATCCCACAAGGAACGCATTTAGGACTCTTATTATTTTTGATTTTTATACCATCACCCTTAGGGATGAGGGTATATATCATTTGATACGACCCAAAAGTGTAACACATAGAAGGAGTCACTTCAGACCCTAGGTTTCTTAGAACCAAATTCGATTCATGACTTTTTAAGTCATGTGAGCCATGTCCGTATGTCTGTCCGTCTGGTGGGTGTCCGGCTGGTTCGCACGATAACTTTCGAAAGACGCAACCAAATGTCTTGAAATTTTGCACGAGTTAATATTTCCCCAAAACTACTTACGGTATTGCAAATGGGCTACATGGCTCCGCCCCTTCTGGTACCTCCCATACAAATACATCATTTCGCCCACTTTAGAAATCGAGTTATAATATCAATACACCCAACGGGATCGTATCCAAATTCTATACTTAGTAAAGCTATTACAGGATAGAGTTTTGGAAAAAAAATTGGAAGTCTAGCCACGCCCCTTCTGGTACCTCCCATACAAATGTACCTTTTGGCCCACTTTAAAGATGGAGTAATAATATCAATAATATCGTAGCCAAATTCTTTCTTTAGCAGGATACAGTTTTGAGAAAAAAAATTGGATGTCTAGCCACGCCCCATCTAGTACCTCCCATACACATCTGGTACCGCCTACTTTAGAAATCGATTAATATTATAAATAGACGAAACCAAATGTTTTGAAATTTTGCACGAGTTATTATTTTCTCAAAACTACTTACGGTATTGCAAATGGGCTACATGGCCCCGCCCCTTCTGGTACCTCCCATACAAATACATCATTCCGCCCACTTAAGAAATCGAGTAATAATATCAATACACCCTAAGGGATCGTTCCCAAGTTCTGTATTTAGTAAAGCTATTACAGGATAAAGTTTTGGACAAAAAAATTGGAAGTCTAGCCACGCCCTTTTCTGGTACCTCCCATACAAATTCACCTTTCCGCCCACTTTAGATATGAAGTAATAATATCAGTAAATCCATCGCACTCGTACCCTAATTCTTAATTTAGTAAAGCTATAGCAGGATACAGTTTTTGAGAAAAAAAAAAAACTGAAGTCTACCAACGCCCCATCCGGTACCTCCCACACACATCTGGTACCGCCCACTTTAGAAATCGATTAATCTATATATATATAAAAGGCTTGGGTGACTGACTGATCACTCCCCAGCTCAAACGGCTACAGGAAGAACCGTGAAATTTAGAATGTATGTTTCTTTTATGACGTAGGCGCGCACTAAGAAGGGATTTTTGGAAATTCGGACTGAAAGGGGGTAAAATGGGCGTGGCAACGCCCCATACAACTGGAATTTTAAATAGACTATCTTCTGAACCATTATAGGTACGAAGTCGAGAATTGGTACCTATATCGGTGGTATAAGAAAAAATACTTTGTTTGTGGAAAGTGGGCGGTGAAACGCCCCTTTTAAAAAAAGTTATATTTGCCAAAATCAAAATGGACCGATTGCAATTATGTTTTCTATGTGTGATACTGTCCACAGGGTCTCTATCATAGGCTACATGAAAACATAGCTGGACAATGGGGCGTGGCACCGCCCACACAAACCGAAATTAGAAGGTATGAAGATGACATTTACTACATATGTTACTGATATAAAGAGGACTACGTCTCGCTAGAAAATAGGCTGTGCCACGCCGTTTTTGAAAAAATCGTTATCTGGGCGAAATAAATAAACCGATTGCAATAAAATTTTCACTGAGTAGTACTATCCGTTGGGTGTCTATCATAGGCTACATGAAAAATTTCAAGCCATTAAAGGTATAAAGATGAGATTTTGCTACATATGTAAATGGTACATGGGGGATTACGTATCGCTAGGAAATGGGCAGTGCCACGCCCCTTTTGAAACAAATGTTTTGTCGGATATAATATTAGCTAAGAACGGATTTTTGGAAACTCGTACTTTTATGGGTTAAAATTTACCAATAAGGAAATGCTTACTATCAAATTGGATTGAAGAATTATTTTTTTTAATCCGATGTTTTTGTGTAAAAAATTCGTAATAGGGATAAAAAAGTTACTATCGCCTAGAACAAACGGCTAATGATGTAATCATGATAAGTTATATAGGCTTGCTCCGTATGGAATTAAAACGAAGCAAGAAGGGTTTTCGAAATTCTTACCTTTTAAGGGTAAAAAGGACTGAAAAGGGATAAAACTGGTAATAATCGGCTAAAGGTATATTCTCAAAAATTGTGCGATGTAAAGTAATTTTAAAATTAGTTCTTAAGTTGTACAAATACCGAAAAAGGGATAAAACTGATGATATCACCCAGATCAAATACCTAAAGGTAGATTTAAGAAAGTGTATATAGAATTGCTCCCTACAGATTTAGAGAACTGTCAAATGATGTTTTTTTAAACTCGAATACTTAGAATAAACTGATACCATCGCCCAGACCAAACGGCTTAAACTATAATCGTATAAGGGAATGTTTCCCATGTATGTTTCCCATGTATTTAGTTAGAGAGGGTACCGGTCCATTTTAATTGTGCGATACGAAAATATGTTTTAAAATTCGTACTTTTAGGGATAAAAACGGACTAAAGCGGTACAATTGCTTAGACCAATTGGATAAAGCATAGATTGGGTATTCGTTCGTCTTATGAAGCGTTGGCATTTTACCTGTATTGCTTAAAGTCATATGAAGTTTCATTGTAAGTACGGGTGAAGCAACGCGAGCCGGGGAAGCTAGTATTATTAAAGCTTCTGTATTTAGTAAAGTTCAAGCAGGATAAAGTTTTGGAGAAAAAATCTGGAAGTCTAGACACGCCCATTCTGGTACCTCCCATACAAATGTATCTTTCCGCCCACTTTAGAGATGGAATAATAATATCAATACACTTGACACGATCGTGCCCAAATTCTGTATTCAGTAAAGCTATAACAGGATAAAGTTTTGGAGAAAATATCTTGATGTCTAGACACACCTCTTCTGGTACCTCCCATACAAATGTACCACTCCGCCCACTTTAGAGATGGAGTAATAATATCAATATACTCGACACGATCGTGCCCCAATACTGTATTTTATTAAGTTATAACAGGATAAAGTTTTGGAGAAAAATTTGGAAGTCTAGCGGCGCCTCTTATGGGACCTCCCAAACAAATGTACCTTTCCGCCCACTTCAGAGATGGAGTAATAATATCAATACATCCAATGCTATCGTGCTAAAACTCTGTATTTAGTAAAGCTATAACAGGATACAGTTTTGGAGGATAAACCTAAAACCGCCCCTTCTAGTACCTCCCATACAAATTTACCACTCCACCCACTTTAGAAATCGAGTAATAATATCAATATAATAGCAATTTTTTTTTTTTTGTTTGCTGAGGGTGATGGTATATGTAAGTCGGGTCGCCCGACTGAAACTTTCTTACTAGTTATTAATGATTTACCGAATTGTTTAAAGTTCTGTAAACCTCTCCTTTTTGCGGATGATTTAAAGTTGTTCGCGGAAATTTCAAATATAAATCATTCTGTTCTAATTCAGAGCGACTTGTGTGCTTTAAATGAATGGTGTAGTAAAAACCAATTAGGTCTGAATCTGTTAAAATGTTGTACAATATCATATGTTCGCAGTCGAGATCCAGTTTTGTTTAATTACTCCATTGGAGATTATACATTAAAGAGTTTATGAAGTTGAAGACTTAGGTGTTATATTTGACTCAAAGCTAGAGTTTAATAGTCATATTGATAATATAACTTCTAAGGCAAAGTAGGCGAAAATTCCTAGGTCTACAATCTTTAAGAGATCGTAGATCTAGCTATTCTATAATGTTTATTTTCAATATTTTGAATAATGTAATTAAATGTTATGATTTGTCTGATTTGGTAATTTTGCATTCTCCTCCCCGTGAATTGCGGGTAGAAAGGCTTTTTTATGAAGATTTCCACCGTACTAACTATGGTATTAATGAACCAATAACAAGGTGTTTAAAACTTTGCAACAGTTTTTCGACGATATTGGATTTTAGTTTGCAAAAAAATCAATTTAAATTAAATTTGCTTAAAATTTTTAATTAAATGTATTCTATAACTAACTTTGTATACTAGTCTGTAAGATATATATCAGTAGACTGAATAATTAAATAAATAAATTGAAAACCTAAAAAAAATATATTAAAATAATAAAATTAATAGTATTATAAATATTAAAAATGTTTAAACCATTAAAAATATTTAAAAAAAATATTGATAGTATTTAAAATATTGCAAAAATTTAAAATAATAAAATATCTTAAAAATATTAAAGAGATTATAATAAATAAAGTTATTAAAAAAATTGCAAAATATTAAAAGTATTAAGAATCGTTCTTGAGTTTGTTTGTTGTTGATCTGTATTGAATTATGATATTGTCATAGTTCGGTTTGAGATCAGTTCTATTGGCAATTATTTATTATTGCCACAATTGCACAGGAGTTTTGTTGTTGGCAAAGTGCCAACCCCGTTCTGTGTACCGTCAGTGTATCATCATTGAGATCAGTTCTCCAACAGAAATTGAATGTCGCCTAGATATACTTAACCCATACATAGAAAAGGCAATGGTTTATCAGTCAGAAATCGATATTCGTGATCCTTCAAATGAGGATATAGCTGAGTTAACCCTAGACGGGTAATCTTCGTCGATTCGACGAACACTGTTGCTATTTTTTCAAATATCTCTCTTATTTTTTACAATATTCTATTGCCTTTTGCAATAGCGTTAGTTTGTGATGTTTTTTTCAAGCCAATCTGGCATATGACAGCATTAGTTAAGCGTAAATGTTATATTTTTGCAATAACCAAAAACTCGCGTCGTCGAAACGACGAAGGTTAGCTTTTGTGTGACTTTTTGCTCTTGCAAAAAAGTGACCAAATCAAAAAATATTTTGATTTTTAAATGTAAAATATCTAAAATATCGGAATTACCAGATGATTTAATTGAAAATTGTGAAAATGCTCCTAAAAACTTCAACTGCGATTCAATGATCGAAGAGCAAATTGAAAAATATGTCGAGGAAGATGTATTTTTGCGTGAAGAGGAATACGACTGCAATGACGATATTACACCGTATTCGGGTAATGAAAATAATCGTGAGCCACTAAATTTGTTCCGAAATTACTTATAATGTGTACAACAACAATTCGTGGGAAACAAATAATATTTTTGGTCCACTAAAAATAAAATGATTTAAGGCGTGGAATAAATTTATTGCATCAAAGGTGAGAACCGACTAGTGAAGAAATTGGCCGAACTAACCTCTTGTCGTACTTCTAACAATTCGAATGCGATGATATTTCGGACGAAATTGTAAATTAGGAGAATGTTAAAATTGAGAATCCCGTTCAACGACACGAGTTTTTGAATAAATAAATTCTGGCCTTTTTGAACCCCTTTAAACAATAATAGAAGAAAAAAATACTGAAAACAACTATTTATGAAATTTTCGAATCTTGGAAACGAAAAAGAAGAAAAAAAAACGCTAATTTTGTAAAAATTGTTCTTGCGAAAAAAGAAAAATGCAAAAGATTTTTTGTTATACCTGTATGTGGGAAGCATAAATTCTAACTTGTGCCTACTATACAAAGAAATAATTTTTCGAAGTGTTTTTTGTTTTAATTGATAAAATTAAGTGTATTATAAATATTTTTGCACAAGTTGAGAAGCCACGTCTATTTTATTTTATACTAAAGAACTATTTGAATACTAGTATATACTTGAGACCAAAAAAATGGGCTGAAAAGAGACATGTTCGAAAATTAACCAATTAGCTTTTAAAATATACAGTTTTTGTGTTTTCTTCTTCGCTAGAGTCTATAATTGCTTAAATATGATGTTTCGGACTGGTACGCTAGATTTTTTGCTAAGAATATCCAAGTGAAATAGGACTTCGTCGATTCGACGAAGATTACCCTTAGTGTATGTAAAATATGATTACCCTTCTAGGGTTAAAGGACTTATGCGTTTCAACGAAAAGTCTACTACTTGCCAAGTTAGGCAATAATCGGAGATCGACCATCGTCATCCGCCTTAAGGAGCATGATAGATACCGTGTCAGCAATTTATGGTTCCCTTTTGTCAATTTGTGACGACAAAAATATAACAAATGCGATGATAATTCATATCGTCATGTCAAAAGTGGATCCAGTCACTCGTTCTAAATGGGATGAACAACCTGATTATGAAAAGTTGCCCTTATGGAGTGTCTGTGAAACTGCCTTAAATAAAAGGTATCAGCAGATTTCAGCTGAAGAGGCTTCTGGAGCAAGAACTAGAGCCAAAGACAAGAAATCTGACAATAATTCGAAAAAGGATGCAAATTCATTCAAGTGTCAGACGGACTCGCAGCAGGGGTTATCAACCAAATGCATTTTCTGCCGATCAGAGGAACATTATGTTTCTGCATGCCCTTCATTCGCTGCCATCCCAGTACAGCAAAGATTTGACTATGTCAAAGGCGTACCAACTAGCATAAATTGCCTGAGAAAGGGACACACAGTATCAAAATGTAAAGCTACCAAATGTAGAGTTTGCAATCGCTCACATCATTCTTTGTTGCACATGTATACAACACCACATAAAACTACTGATAAAACACTGGCATCAGATCACCTGCCCATAATCATCTGTCTGGATAGACCCAACGACTTCATCGTCTCTGAACGCCGAACCTACATCAACCAGAAAAAAAAGCAGACTGGCACGGCTCCAGAGAGTTCACCGATCGCATTTTCAGTGATCTTCCAGCTCCCATCAACGTTCACCAAGCTGAGAGCAAATTCTGCCATACTGTCATCGCAGCAGCAGCCCGCTTTATTCCTGTTGAAAGACTACCTTTAGTGCGGCCGCACTTCCCAGCAAAGGCAGCGATATTAGGAGATGAGCGCGATGACATCCGAAGTACCAACCCTGACGACCCACGTATCATCGAGCTGAACGGTAATATCAGCAGGTTGGTAAATGAGGACAAGCGGAGAAAATGGATTGATCACCTGAAAAACTGCAACCTGAGCTCAGGAGTGGGTAAGTGGTGGTCCACAGTTTGATCTCTCTCCAACCCAACGAAGAAGGATGACAGGGTCGCGATTAAGTTTGCAGACACCACCATTTCCGACCCTGTAAAGTGCTCGAGTGCATTTTGCAAGCAGTTTATCGAGCACCCAGAGAGAGACAAGGCGAAACGAAGTGTTGTTCGCAAACTTCACAACCTTCCAGTCTCGGACATACCATAACCCTACACCCCTTCTGAAGTCTTAGAGGCCATCAATGCAGCCAAACCATCCAAGGCGATTGGACCCGATAGAATATCTATGCTGATGCTAAAACATCTTGGTGAGCGGGGAGTCGAGTATCTGACAATGGTTTTCAACTTGTCAATGAGTAGCCTATTAATACCCGATGCCTGGAAAAACGGTAGAGTCATCCCCGTACTTAAGCCAGGGAAGGACGCAAAAGAGGGACAATCTTACAGGCCGATTTCCCTCCTGTCACCAGTCGCGAAGACTCTAGAGGCACTCCTCCTCACAGCTCACCACCAGCATGGTTTCCGTAAAATGCACAGCATTGCATTAACCGCCATAACCACTAAGATCTCACAGGGCTTGAATCAGCAGAGGCCCTATGAAAGGACACTCCTAGTGGCACTGGACCTGTCGAAGGCCTTTGACACAGTCAGCCACACCACACTCTTCCAGGACATCCTGCAGTCCACCCAGCCCAATAATTTGAAGAGATGGAGTGCTAACTATCTAAGTGGTCGTCGGTCGTTCGTGGAGTTTAGAGACAAGTGCTCAAAGCCCCGTAGAGTTAAACAGGGAGTACCACAGGGCGGCGTTCAATCCCCCCTTTTGTTTAACTTCTACCTCTCTAAACTCCCTACACCACCACAAGGTGTAGATGTGATATCGTACGTGGACGACTGTACTATTATGGTGACGGGTCAAAACATTGATGAGCTTTGCGATCGTGTGAATGGTTATCTCGGAGTATTACATAATTTCTTCACTGGACGCAACTTGAAACTCTCAGCAGCGAAGTCATCAGCAACATTATTCACCTGTTTACCTCCTCAGCTCATGCCACTGTAATTACTCACAAGTGCGAAGTAGGAACAAGGTCCACAAAGCGCTAGCCGGCAGCACTTGGGGTAAAGACAAAGAAACCTTGTAAGCTACCTAGAAAACTATTGGCCGGTCAGTGGTTAACTATGCCGCTCCAGTGTGGTCTCCATCGCTGAGTGATACCCAGTGAAGAAATATTCAAAGCTGCCAAAATGCCGCCCTGAGGACTGTAACGGGCTGCATGCAGATAACCTCTGAGCATCATCTACATGAGGAAACGAAGGTCCTCCCTCCAATGTCATGATGACAAAACAGTTCCTCCTGGGATGTCATCGGAGGAGTCATCCCAACTTTAAAATCACACAGATGGATGCTCCCCCAACATGTCAGGAAGAACCTTCGAGTATATGAGGATAATATACGCAACCACGTACAGGATCCCTTGGATCACTCCTCATATGCTGCAGCTTTGAATGACATTCATAGAGACGCCACCTATTCCGCGGTTTCAAGTTACCGCATGAATGTCTTCTTGGAGGTCGCCCACCCCCTGTAGCCGAAACAGAGACAAGCCTGCCACGTAGAACAAGAGTGGCCCTGGCACAACTCAGATCGGGATGGAGCAACAGGCTCAATGCCTACTGGTCCCGCATAGACCGTGCCGTCCCCAATATATGCCCAGCATGTGGTCAGGGTCCCCACGATACCTGCCACATCTTCAATTGCCCAGCCCACCCTACTCCACTTAGCCCATTGGATCTATGGACCAATCCAGTGGAAGTAGCCCAATTTTTAGGACTGGACATTGAAAAAGAACCCCCGGATTAAATTGGTAAAATTTGAATAGTAAAGCTGTTACAACAACAACAACCGATAAAGCTTCGAGTTCTGATCCAGATCAGCCCTCAACTACAAGGGTTTATGTCAACCATTCGTCGTCCAGAGAGGATGGCATAATTTTGGCTACATCATTAGTTCAAATTCGAGATAGATCTGGCCAATATGTTTATGCTAGGACACTATTGGACTCCGGTTCACAAATTAATTTTATAACCGAGGAACTGTCATAGCGATTTCAACTGCAAAAACAAGAAAGAAAACTCAGTTTAATAGGCATTGGAAAATCTAATTCTTCTGCGAAGTTTAAACTTCAACGAATTTTCATCCGACTTTTGGGTTCTTCGATCGATCTCCAGATAACAGCCAGATCATGTCATTGCGACTAAAGACTGGAATATTCCAAATAACATTGAATTAGCTGATCCATACTTCTACAAGCCACAGAAGATTGATATGTTGATCGGCGCTGATATTTTCTTCGAGTTTTTATGTGTTGGCCAAATTAAAAAAATCCGGTCTTCCCTATTACAGAAGACTTTGCTTGGCTGGATTGTTTCTGGAAAGTACAATCAGTCAAATGTCAAAGAATCAAAATCTTGCCACCTCCTTTTTGGACACTACGGTTCGAAAATCTTGGAAATTGGACGAAATCCCAAAGGAGGCAAATGATGCTTTTACACAATGGGAAGACTGCGAGGAAACATTTTGCAAATCAATTCAGATATTGCAAAACGGCAAATTCAAAGTGGTTTGTCCTTTAAAAGCAGACCCAAAGGTACTTGGTCTCTCTTTTGACACAGCAAGTTTATCAAATGTATCTCTTCTGCGTACGTTGTCAAAAGATTTATTTATTAAAGAGATGTACAGTAACTTCATACAAAAGTACATTAGCTTAGGACACATGTCCATTGAGGATAATATGATTGAAAAATCTTTACGTTATGATGTACCACGACGATGTACTTTAACATCAGTAATTATACTTACTCATAGTTACGTAAAAATGGCTTACAGTAACAAAATATACCATCAAGTTTTAATTGATAAGGCCAATTAAATTACTATAATGTCTTATAGTTTGAGACAAAATTATTCCGAAGTAACGAAAGGAGTAGTGGATGTAAACCTTGCCATAAGTGTTGCAAGTAATTATGCCTACTATGATACAACAGAAAATGTTGATTTATTGGATGAGCAAATAGCGTTAGAAAAACAAAAATCTATTGATATTCTCGCTCTGGATGAAGCACCACATTCTATTGTGGCAAATCAGCAATTATCGTACCGAAACTCATATCGAAATTCATTATATTTTATTTCATTTCTTAATGATTGTCGATCAATTCCCACAGCAAAGGACATGAAATTATCGTCTCTTCAAAATTGCATTATTTTTATACCATCACCCTTAGGGATGAGGGTATATATCATTTGATACGACCCAAAAGTGTAACACATAGAAGGAGTCACTTCAGACCCTAGGTTTCTTTGAACCAAATTCGATTCATGACTTTTTAAGTCGTTTGAGCCATGTCCGTCTGTCTGTCTGTCTGTCTGTCTGGTGGCTGTCCGGCTGGTTCGCACGATAACTTTCGAAAGACGCAACCAAATGTTTTGAAATTTTGCACGAGTTATTATTTTCTCAAAACTACTTACGGTATTGCAAATGGACTACATGGCTCCGCCCCTTCTGGTACCTCCCATACAAATACATCGTTCCGCCCACTTTAGAAATCGAGTAATATTATCAATACACCCTACGGGATCGTCCCCAAATTCTGTATTTAGTAAAGCTATAACAGGATAAAGTTTTGGAAAAAAAAATTGAAAGCCTAGCCACGCCCCTTCTGGTACCTCCCAGACAAACCTACCTTTCCGCCCACTATGGAGATGGAGAAATAATATCAATAAATCAAACGTGATCGTACCCAAATTCTATTTTTAGTTAAGCAATAACGGGATAAAGTTTTGGAGAAAAAAATTGGAAGTCTATCTATATTATAACAGGACAAAGTTTTGGAGAAAAAATTGGAAGTCTAGACACGCCCCTTATGGTACCTCCCATACAAATGTACCTTTCCGCCCACTTTAGGGATGTAGTAATAATATCAGTACACCCAACGCAATTGTGCCCAAATTCTGTATTTAGTAAAGCTATAACAGGATAAAGTTATGGAGAATAAATCTGGAAGCTTAGACACACCCCTTTTCGTACCTCCCATACAAATGTACCACTCCGCCCACTTTCGAAATCGAGTAATAATATCAATATAATAGAAAATTATTTGTTTTACTGAGGGTAAGGGTAAATGTAAGTCGGGTTGCCCGACTGAAACTTTCTAACTGGTTTTAATTACAAATCGATTAATTTCAATAACTCAAGACTTAAACAATATCTTATATTGGGTGATGGTATTTATCAGTCAGTTTAACTGACTGAAATTTCTTTACTGGTTTTTTAATGATTATCGCCAATTTTATTCATTAATCCACAGGGTAGGCGGTAAATTTTCCAAGCCACTTCATATATTAATGCCGAATAGTAAATTCGTGATAACAAATTTGCATTATTTTTGTTGATTATCGCCAATATTATTCATTAATCCACAGGGTAGGCGGTAAATTTTCCAAGCCACTTCATATATTAATAGCGAATAGTAAATTTGTGATAACAACCGGGCATAAAAAGCATTTGACGAACATTGAGTATTTTAGAAGTTCGATACTCACTCTTTTGTCTCACCAAATTTGGATAGTAATTGCAAAAGAAGAATGCAGCCACGTTAATCTTAAAATGAAACGAATGCTTAGGGAAAATTTATTCGCTTATAGGGTAAGAGCTCTATTACCAATTATAACAATTGGCAAACACTTTTGTAGACCAGTGAATCTAACACTGAGGAGCTGTTGTTGACCACCTAAAGAAGTGTTCTTCTCGGCCTTTGTTTGTTTCAATTTCAAGGCCATATATCGGCAATTGATGCGAAACTTAGCTCCCAACATATTTTATATATTTTCTGTAAGGTTCGTTGGCTGGAGATGGCTTAAGAGTGCAGTGGTTTCCACGATATGTTCACTAAGTGATGTCCCTGGTAAAAGGCAGTCTTACGTGCTTTCGATGGATGACTGGATAGATGCAACGCCTAGAAGAATGATGGCTTTGATGAAAACTGTATCCAGCGCGATGGGTGATGACAAGTTTATTGAAAACCTGCGGTCCTTCAATGAGGCATGAATGTTCAGCCATTTGACAGGGCGTTTGTTATTATACCATCACCCTTAGGGATGAGGGTATATATCATTTATTACGAAAAAAAGTGAAACGTCTGTCTGGCTGGTCAGCAGGATAACTTGAGTAATCCTTAACAAATCGGTATGAAAATTGACCAGTTTTAATACTTTTCAAAACGAACTTATGGGATTGTAAATGGGCTGAATAGCCGCACCCCTTCTGGTACCTCCCATACAAAATTACCTATATTTGGAAAATTAATATTTCTTACATAACTTCCAAACGAACAACTGGAGGATGTTTTAATTTGGTCAGTTTATTTATCTTGCAAAAGTAGACAAACTCTAAAAAACCGAAATCTTTGCCACACCAATTCTGGTACCTCCCATACAAATGACCGAACCCACCCCCATACTCTCACATACATATCTTTTTTGTAAGTACACTGAATTCACTCAAATTTTGCATATGATGTTCGCTTATAAAAATTAGACTTCCCCTATTTTTGGGGAATTAATATTTCTCCCATAACTTCCAAACGGACACTTGGAGGGTAATGAAAATTGGTCGATAAATTTATGTTGTGATAGGAGGCGAAACCTCAGAGAGCCTACCCTTCTGGTACCTCCCATATAAATATATGGGATATTTCCAATTTTATATACGTATCATTATTATTATGTACACTGAATTCTGACAAATTTTTGCCAAGGTAAGCGATCATCGAACGTTGATTTACGAAAAAAATCAGACACGTTGTGCTGCCCCTAATTGTACCTTCTGTACAAATAGGTCAAATTTTGTATGTTTTTGCTTTACATGCAGACAAAAAATAATACATAAGTAATTTTATTTTAAAAATCTATTAATTTCAATAACTCAAGGCTTAAACAATATCTTATATTGGGTGATGGTATTTATCAGTCAGTTTAACTGACTGAAATTTCTGTACTGGTTTTATTTTAAAAATCTATTAATTTCAATAACTCAAGACTTCTGTACTGGTTTTATTTTAAAAATCTATTAATTTCAATAACTCAAGACTTAAACAATATCTTATATTGGGCTATGGTATTTATCAGTCAGTCTACCTGACTGAAATTTCTGTACTGGTTTTTATTTGCAAATTTATGCAAAATATTAATTGCAATACATTTTCCCATAAATTTCTTTCGACCCTCCTTTGAAATTAATTATTTATTTAAAAGTCAAATATTTCCTTAAAGTCCTGTCAATTGTTCTTCTACTTTTCCTTTGTATTCATTCGTCCAGCGTGGGATATTTTATTGTAGTAATTTTAAGCCATATTTTTTATAATAAAAACACTCTTGAATTTATACCCGAATCTACCGGTCTTATAATCTTTCTCGTGCGATTTTTATATTTTAAAACAGCCCCATTTTGTTGGTTTCAACTTTAAGTAAAAAGTTGGAAACAGCCGTAAAACCACTACGGAAATACAAAGGTTTCGAAAGACATGTCCACTAAGAGCTTGCAACACAATATGACTTATAATTCAAAGCATCTTTAGGATTCTGTTAATGGTGTGCTCAGTAAATATGTAAGCCATTTTGGAAAATCATTATGTTGGAAATACAATATTTTTCAGGGTGGACCATTCTGTGGAAATGCCCATATGTAATAACTAGGACAAGGAAACTACTGCATGTTTTGTCTGGACATCCAAAAATGGAAACGGTTAGGTTATCTTTACGAATCATGAAATATCCTTTAACCTGACTTAAGCTGTAGGCTTCTTTTTATCGACACGGAGGAAGAAGGTTACAAATCCACTGAACCCGAATTCTCATGTGCCTCTCTAATTAGATACTATTTGATTCAACTGCTCTTTGTGCGGCAATTCTTACCAATCGAAATCTTGCACAACTGCGTCGTATGGTGAGTTTAAAACATAAAAAATATATTATACTAACAAGCATTTTATCTGAATTTTTTAAATACATCAATTAAAATACAAAATATTTTATTAAAAATTCACAACTCTTCTAATGATATGACAGTTTAATGACAGTTTAAGTTTGAATCCATTTTCTCTCCCCCCCCCCCCCTTTGGGGAATTTTCCAACATGTCTATGTGGCAACCCTGTTTTGTCTGGGCTTGTACACTAACATGTAACGAGTAGGCCGCCTTGCTCCATCTTGATTTAAAATTGTTATTGTTTTTAATTGGATTTCGTCCCTTACACTACGTGTAAAACTACAAGGTAATATTGGTTCGCAATAAAACTGTAACATTTAAATTGAAACCCTTATTAATTCTATTATTTGGGTCTTTTGCTTTTATATTTGTGTTTGTATATTTCCCCCTTGCCCAAACATTTTGGTCCTTCGAGCCGGATACCCGCTTCCAGCGATTTTTACAACCTTTTGGTTTTTTCACTACAAGGAATTTCGTGTCCCACCAGCCATCATCATTATTTCTCAACCTATTTCAACGTTTTCATCATTTTACGTTTACAAACTACAGGTGCGTACAGTGTTTATTTTTTTTAGTGAACATTTTGTGCAAAATAAATAAAATTTAAGTGTCGGGTGCTAATACACCCAAGAAAAAAAAGTGTTGTTTTTTGCAACATCGTTTGCGACGTGTACGTTAATTTAATATTTTTCGTGATCGCGAATTAAATTCAATCGGGCCGTGAATAATTTAACTATAAACAAAGACAAAAAGTGCTGTGTTAGTGCAACCAAAAGTTGACCGGCACATAATTGTTTTTATTGTGTCTCATAAATAGATACCGGTGTCTACCAATATATTACACCAACAAATTTAGGTGTAACGAAAAATAGAATAAAGGCAAAGAAAGAGTGCAAAAATTCTGTTAGTGCCATCTCGGTCAACGATCGAAAGTACATATGTTGGTTGCCAAACTAATATCACACACAGTGTGAGCAAAAAGTTTGTAACCGCAAAAGAAGAAAAAATAAATAAAAGATTTTTTAATATAATTTTAAATTAACTTTTCAAAATCTAATAAATTTTGATCGCAATTTTAGTACAGTGCGCGTCAAAAGTCGGTCCTACGGACAATTAGAGCAAAATATTTAACATAAAATTTTTTTGAGAAAATAATTATTTTAAATTTTGCTTTCGCAATTGAACGGTTTCTTTTGCTCACGCATCACTTGTCTGTATACAGTCGGTATCAAAAGTTCGTCTCCGATCGTTTTTAAATTAATTCAAATACCGAAAATTAATAAATTTGAATCGGAATTTATCTTTAAGCAAATAAAAGATTTTTGACCGCGATACTTGCAACTACAGTGCGTTCCAAAAATCGGTCTTCTGGACAATTTGCCAATAAATCCATTCAAGTGCTATTTTAACTTATTTGTGGAAAATATTTGGACGTTCTTTCTTTGGAATATTCTTTTACAAGATTTCTCCAGCGGACAGTGCGTACCATAAGATTGTCATCCGGGACATATTTTGAAAATTATTTTCATTCGGAATTTAATTTTTTTCTCGGCTATTTTCACCAATATTGGTTTCGAACGCGATTATTTTCGAATACAGTGCGCTTCAATAACCTGTCTTCCGGACAATTCGTGAAAATATTGTTTTTACAATTATACGTCATACAGTGCACTTCAAAAAGAAAATAAACTTCAAAAAGAAAATAATAATAATAAATAAATATTTTCGCGAAAGATTCGAAACGATATTTACTCACAAAATAGAAAGCATAATCGGTCTAACGTACAACTAATAGAAATATTTATAATAATTTTTTTTATTTATATTTTATTTTTATTTTTTTCTTAAGCTACTGTCTTTGCATACAGTGCGTATCAAGAGACTGTCTTCGACAATTTATTATTCTTTTTCAGAGTGGGAAAGTTTTGTTTTTTTTAGTTTTAGGTTTTTTTTGTTTTGCTTACACTGCGTGCTTAGGCAATTTGGTGGTTTTGTCTAGTCTTCTCAATAGACATATTTTGAATTCACTAGGGCATTTTTCTCGTATTTGAGCTCGGTTTCTTTTCGTACAGTTTTTTCGAAAAAGTTTAGTCAGCTCTTATAATCAATATGGCGTCTCCTCATCTTTTGGCTTTCATTGAGGTGTCTGATGCACTCATCAAATACGAGGCCAAATTTAATGCCAGGAAGGTAGAAGAACAATCCGTGTTCTCTCTCGAAATTCATACTGTTGAATTAAAGAAATTATGGCGTTAAGTTTCTACTACATATGAAAACTGCATAAGGAAGTTGGCTAACTCAGCGGATACAGATTCGGACTACATCGAGGCAGCGGAAAGGAAGCATGACTCCACGTTTGACGTTTATGTTTGGTGTCTGACGTCAATGAAGGAAAAACTGCAGGTCTTCGAAGAGGCCCAATTAGCGGCACGAGAGATTTCCTCTCTTGGCCTACATTTAGGGATCTTTTCACTGCTATCTACATAAATAATCGTCGTTTGAGCGATGTGGAGCGTCTCTGCCACTTAATTAGGAAGACTAGCGGTGATGCACGGGACATAGTCTCAAAATTTCCACTTACCGGCATTTGCTTGGGATTCGTTGAGAGCCACATATGAAAATCCTCGCATACTGGTGAACGAGCAACTTCGAAAACTCTTTCCAATTCCAGCCTTGGATAGTGAGACAAGCTCGGGATTTAAGTCAGTGCAGAGAGGTATTAATAGTTGTTGATGTGCACTTTCGGTGTATCAGGTGTCTACGACAAACTGGGATCCTATGTTAGTTTTCTCTGCGTGCAACGTCTACCGAAGCAAACCACAACGCTGTGGGAACAAAGCGTTCGGGACAAAGCGGCACTATCGCTATGGAAGGATATGGATCTCTTTCTTACGGAAAGAATTCAAACGTTGGATTGTCTTCATGGTTTAATGGGCACCGATCTTCATAAGAAATAGGGCGACAAAAAGGTTGAAGCTCATTTGGCGAATACTTTGTCGAAACAATTTTCCGATTATAACTTGCCAGCTAATTCGGTCTCAGCTCGGCGGACCGATAGTTCTTTACTTTGTCCAGAACAGTCGCTCAACTGGAGATCTTTTTTCAAGTTTAGGGATCTTAACGTATCTAACCGATTTGCGCAGATCAAGCAACATCATTGTTGCATTAACTGCCTGTCACGCACCCACGAAATGAGGGATTGCAAAAGTAATTACAATTGTTATACGTGTAATAAGAGATATCACACGCTACTACATAGAAACTCGAATCCCACCTGGGGAAATTCTGCCAGCTCTGGAGACTCGGCTGCCGCCTCAAATAATGCCCCAACCTTTTTCACTAGAGATAACGATGGTTTGCCATCTGCTTCGCGACAAAATCCTTCCAACAATACTGTGATTCAGCAAGTTTATCATTCTGCTCAGAGCCAGACAGTACTATTGGGGACAGCTTTGGTCAACATTGTGCATCAGGGCGTTAAGTACCCTGTACGAGCCTTGATTGATCCCGGTTCTGAGGCCTCGTTCGTTACTGAACGCCTTCAAAACCGGCTTCGACTGCCAACTTCACATACCAATGCTAAAGTTTCGGGTGTCAACCAGGCGGTGTCTGCCAGGTCGACCAAAGTGGGTCATTTGACAGTCGGATCAACGTTGGAAATCTTCCTTCGTTTAATGTAAGCAGTGAGTTTAGGACTTTGTTGCCGGAGATTAGATTAGCCGATAACCACCTGTTTGATTGTCGTCCAGTGGATTTATTATTAGGTGCGGATGTTTACCCTCGAATTGTGCTGGTCTTCGGCTGGATAATAACAGGACCCGTTCAAGCATCCCACATTAGGACGTACAAAACTACAGTGGATTTTTTGAACGATGACAAACTCCACAACCACGCGTTACAAGGCTGCAGCATCGAGCAAAGCTGCCGCATTTGTGGTCGTAGACACCATACTGGCCTTCACAAGGGCCCCACAGCGCAACACGGTAATGTGGCTCGTGACCGTCGTATGGCGCGGGACCACCCGGCTCGACGGGCCCATCACCAACGGCAAACGGCTCGTGAACGACAAGGGACCGTCCCGCTCTACGAGCGACTAGTCACACCACGGCTCGTGACAGCTTAGCTGCACGGGACGGTCCCGCTCTACGAGCGATCGAAGGTGGGGAAGACACGGCTCGTGAACACGCTGCTTCGAGAAATGCGGCCAGCGCTCTTGTGCCAGCAGGTCATTCGATCGACAGGACTGTCCCGGCCTACCGTTTATAAGCAGCAGTTCAACAGACACTACGTGGCAGGTCTTAGTCAGTACGTGGCCTTCTTTATCAGCTACTTCGTGGCAGGTCTCATAACCAGCAGTTCAACAGCCACTACGTGGCCGGTCTTAGCCACTACGTAGCATTCTTCATCAGCTACTACGTGGCAGATCTCAGCCACTTCACCCACTACGTGGTACTTTGAGTTGTCGTTTTTCGTGTCTGGCACCAGGAGCTTCACTCCACCTAAATTTTAATGGTCGATTTTCTATTTATTCTTTATTTTCAGCGCCCAAGTGAACTCCGTGACGGGCCTTTCGATTATTTATTACACCCTAGCAAGTGCTCACTTTCACCTCGTGACATGCGCACATATTTGTTGATATTTACTTGGGTTATGAATTTTATTATTATAGTAAATTTTAAATGAAATTTAAGTCTTGTATATTTTATTTAGTTATTAGCTTAATTGCAACATGCCTTGATGTTGCAAGGTGGCCGGCAATGTTTAAGTTTGAATCCATTTTCCAACATGTCTATGTGGCAACCCTGTTTTGTCTGGGCTTGTACACTAACATGTAACGAGTAGGCCGCCTTGCTCCATCTTGGCTTAAAATTGTTATTGTTTTTAACAATAACCCTTTTTGTTTGTTATTAATAATTATCTTCACTCATTATTTGGATTGCGTCCCTTACACTACGTGTAAAACTACAAGGTAATATTGGTTCCCAATAAAACTTTAACATTTAAATTGAAACCATTATTAATTCTATTATTTGGGTCTTTTGCTTTTATTTTTAGTTTTGTATTTTTACCCCTTGCCCAAACACTACAGCAAATAAAAGACACTGTAAAAAATGTTGAAATGTTGTGTTTTTGATGGCACCTGAATGCTCTTAAAAAAACTCATCGGACTGTCATGCCTCGTAGCAACATTTCGGCTTCCTCGTGAATATTGCTAAGATTTGTTAAAATAAAGTTTGTTTTCCGTCTGTTTCACATAAGATATGACCAACTGAACTCTGAATGGTAGTCGTATGTACAACAGTGAAGACTATGCAGAAATTTTGCTGCTTTTAAACCGGTATAACATTTTATGACAAAAAAAACATACGTAAGTACGTCTAACTAACTTTTGAACATGTCTAATACATTAATAAGGGACAGTTTCTTACTGATCCCTTGAAAATATCCCATCATAAATGTATTAGAGATGTTCAAAAGTTATCTGGACGGACTTACGTACAACTGTTACTTACGTATGTTTTTGCAATAAAATTGTTATAAAATATTATGTCGGCTTAAACCCATCAAAGTTTCATATTTCCTTTCAGGTACCATAAAATTACAAATTGTGGCGTATTAGGGGACATGAACGTAACGCTTAGCTACCTGCGGTTTCAAGTTATTAATTTGACGCCTTGACCGCTAGACTACCTGTGATAGTTTGAGCTGTCTAGAAAGGGGTAAGGCACGCAATATCGATGCATGTAATCATAAGCAAGTTAACATCCACACACAATATTAAGGGACCACCTATATGTAACCACAGGTACTTGAGGTATCATGAAAATAATTTGGAAAAAATGAGTATATAAGCGCGTAATTTCGATGCATTTAATCATAAGCAAGTTAACATCCTAACTGCACACAACCGAACGAAATATACAAATCTCCGTCTATCCTAAACAAAAATTGTAAATCTGTATTCCAAGACTGGGCAAATCGATAAAAAAAACAACACATTTATATTTAATAGTAATCATAATCTTCTTTTTATTTTATATTTCCGTTATTTATTTCTTAATATTTTTCTCACATTAATATATTACAAGTAAAAATAAAATATAAGTTTTAAATATAATAAAATATTGTCGGACTCAAAATGAGTTTCGTCAACCCAAGTTAAACGAATTACGCCAATTTGTATGATATGTAGATTTGCAATGCACGACAGGCATGAACTATTAATCGTCCATCAATGCAGGCATAAGTTTCATTTAGTTTGCATTGAAACTTTTATACACCTTCACAAAGGTTGCCCAATTTGCAATTAAATTCGGAATAAGAATTTATTAAACATATCAGAAGTTACTCAAGATATCTATATTTATAAAAATGGTGTAAAAAATTTATAGTAATGCATCAATTGAAAACTGCTAGACCGATTTTGCTCGGAATGAGGCGACTAACTATTCGACAGAATTTTTGAAATCCCTAGATGTGCCAGGAATTTCGCCGCATAATTTACAGTTGAAGGTGGGATCGATCATAAGCATGTTGCGGAATCTGAATCATCCGAAATTGTGCAACGGTACGCGGTTCAATGTGATTAAATCGACAGTCATCAAGGACAAATTCGAAGGATAGCAAGTCCTTATCCAAATTGAACGACAGTCAATCGTTGGAAGTTTGTGGGATCAATCTCAAATTTCCCTGCTTTTCACAAGGTCAGCTGTACGTTGCCTGTTCGCGTGTTGGCAAACCGTCTTCATTGTTTGTTTTTACGCCAGTAAACAAATCGAAAAAACTGTTTATCAGATCGCTCTTCACTGATTTCGATTAAATCCAAATAAATCGCATTAAAACTTGAACTATCTGTGTTTTATTAGATATTTAAAGGCGTTAACTTATAAGCTAGACGAAGTTTGAAGGTCCGAAGTTGTATGGCAGCACAAAGTTTGCCGGTAGTAGTAGTCTATATACAACGGGTGATTTTTTAAGAGCTATAGGGAAATTTTAAAAAAACACATAAAATTCAGAAAAATGCATAAAATCTTTATTTGAATCGATAGTATGGTCCATTACTGCTATACAGGATATTCGGTGGACTGGATATGGATGCTCGCGGATGAGGATGTGTGACGTGTACTACAGCTGCCACGCGGAAAAGCATGAGTTTGGTTGTGGATTTGTGGTCGGCAAGAGACTACGACACCTGGTCTCTAGGTTTACTCCTGTCAGTGAACGAATCGCCACCATAAGACTTAAGGCAAAATTTTTCTACATCACGCTAATATGTGCTCATGCTCCGACGGAGGAAAAAAGTGACGAGGTCAAAGACGAAATCTACGCACAACTTGAAGAAACATATGACCCTAGCCCGGTCCATGATGTTAAAATCGTGCTGGGAGATTTTAATGCCAAAATAGGCCGGGAGAATGTCTTTAGCCCAACAGTCGGAAAATTTAGTCTGCATACTGACACATCGCCAAACGGAATCAGACTGATTGATTTCTCTGCAGCAAGGAACATGGTAATTAGCAGCACACGATTTGACCACAAAAACATTCACAAAGCAACGTGGATATCTCCCGATCAAGTAACGAGAAACCAAATTGATTGGTAATTGATGGAAGGCACGCGTCAAGTGTTTTAGACGTACGAGTGATCAGAGGTGCGAACATTAACTCGGATCACCACCTCACTGCAGTGAAGGTGCGTACTAGGCTAAGCAGGGTGAAAACACTGCGTAACCAGGCACAGAAAAATCTGGACATCGCTAAACTGCAGACCGCGGAGATAGCCAATGCCTATTCTGACCAACTCACTCAACTACTTCTTGATGCTTCAACTTCCGAAAATACTAGCGCGCAATGGCAATATATTGCCCACTCGATGGAAAGGTCTCCGCGGTCCGTACTGGGGTATGTAAAGCCCTTTAACGATAATGCCTGGTGCGATGACCAATGCCGCAATGCCACCCGGGAACAAAACGCAGCATACAGGGCCAAACTGCAGCCAATTGCAACGCGAGCTGTTCATGAAAAGTTCAGGGAGAAGAGGCGGGAGGCGACTCGTCTCTTCAGGCGAAAAGAACGAGAGCTTAAGGCGGGTGGAGATGAGCTAGTTTTGAGCATGCAACAGCTCATAGACAACATTTGGCTTCAGGAGAGCATGCCAAAGGCTTGGAATCTCAGTGTGCTATGTCCAATCTACAAAACAGGTGACCGTAGTGAGTGTAAAAATTATCGTGGAATTAGCCTCTTACCGATTGCGTATAAGGACCTGTCTAGCATACTGTGTGAACGTCTAAAGCCAATTGAGGAAAACCTGATTGGACCTTATCAGTGTGGCTTTAGACCAGGCAAATCCACGACGGATCAGATATTTACACTACGGCAGATTCTTGAGAAAACCAATGAGAAGCAAATCGACACTTACCACCTCTTTGTCGATTACAAAGCTGTCTTCGTTAGTCCCTTCAGGCATCGACTATACGAAGCCATGTCTGAGTTCGGTATTCCTGCGAAGATAATTCGTCTCTGCCGGTGTACCCTTACGAATACCAAATCCTCTGTTCTCATTGGCAAGGATCTATCTGCACCATTCGATACAACGGGAGGTCTTAGACAGGGTGACGGTTTGTCATGTATACTGTTCAAAATAGTGATGGAGAAGGTGTTAAGTAAAGCAGCGGTTAACATGTCTGGCACCATATTTAATAAGAGCCACATGCTGCTCGCATATGCCGATGATATCGACATTATCAGTCGAACGATGCGAGAGGTAACAGTTGTTTTCACATCAGTTGAAAGGGAGTCAGCGAAAATGGGTTTGGCAGTGAACGAGGACAAGACGAAGTTAATGGTATCATCGAACAAAGTGTCCACCCGTTGGGGACGCAGCGTGAACGTTGAAAACTATTGCTTTGAGGAAGTGGATGAATTTATCTACCTTGGATCCGCCATGAACAAAAACAACAGTGTCAGCGTCGAAATAAAACGAAAAATAGTGCTTGCCAACAGGTGTTGCTTTGGACTACGCGAGCACTTCATAAACACCACCCTACCTCGAACCACCAAAGTCCAGCTATACCTGGTACTAATTTTACCGGTCCTGTTGTACGCCTCTGAATCTTGGGTGCTTACACAGGCAGATGCAGCACATCTGGCGGTGTTTGAAAGAAAAATACTCCGCAAAATATATGGACCCATTTGCGTAAACGGCAAGTTTAGGATTCGCATGAACCATGAGCTGTACGATTTATACCACGACATTGATGTCGTCAAGCGAATCAAAGTGCAACGATTACGCTGGCTACGCCATGTCGTGAGAAGGGAAGAGGAAACTCCAGCGCGAAAGGTAGTCTATCAAGACCTCGAAGGACGGCGCAAAAGAGGGAGACCGCGACTACGTTGGAAGGACCAGGTGGAGGAATCACTGACGCTGCTTGGTAGGACTGGCTGGAGACGGTGCGCACAAGATCGAAGCGAATGGAAATCTTTGATCATTTCGGCCTCTGACTTAGGCACTAAGATATAAATATATATATGTGTTAAGTTGTTTTAATGGCTAATAATAATAATAAATTAGGAAATAAACTTTACAAATGTATTTCATGCAACAATAATCTGCGTTCATTTTTTATTATCAATCCGTATTTAAACTTACAACATTCAGTTTTTAAACCAAAATCGTATTTACTGAACTAACCAATAGTGGGACTATCGCAGCAAACGAATATGCGTGAATTTTCAATGAATTTAACAATTTTCTGCTGTTGGCTCCCATACAACTTAGTTGAGCCTAGGCCAAAAAAAAAAAGTTTGCAGGGGCTCCCTCTGCGCCACTTTTTTTTCCGCACGGAAGCCACAAAACCATATTTTTCAATCATCTTTTTTAATGTTAATTTAAGCTACTCAGGAGTGGGTGGCTCTGTATAGGTTTCAATATCCGCCAGTATTATAAAATCTAAATATTCAACAATTCATATTTGTGTGCATATGTTGTGTCCGCGGAAATGTGGCGAACGATGTTTTGTAGAATGAACATTTGGAAAATTTAATTTCATAATCCCACCGCCCATATATGGCAGTCGCATGGCCTAAGCGGAATCATAACTGAAAAAAAGAAAACTAATTATAAATTTGTTAAGAACCACATACTTGTTACGAGTATCAATGAATAATATGCGGTAACATTTGACATCTATCAGTTGTAACATCGCTTAATTACTGAATAAAGTTAATTGCTTGATATATGTTAGTTGAATTTGAGTATATAACCTGAAAGCTCATTGGTTTATGTCTATGGTATTTGTATAAACTCAGGTGTGGGTGGTATCGATGCTGTTGATGATATGACAAATTGTGTGGTGTTGTTGTTGTGATAATCAATTTGGCTAGGAATCTAATAACGCAAGATAGTAGAATATAGTAGACGATGATTTTGTAGACAGTATTTTGCTATAAGGGTAACTTATCTAGCAGAGTTAATGCAACAGTAACCTTAAATTCAGATGGGATTATAACTCCTAGGTATAATAATTTTTCAATGAGATGAGAGAAATTAATTGATTGTAGTTTTCTGTACGGCAGTTATGAGAGATATTAGTCCATATCCATTGCTGACTCAAATTGCAAAAAGCAGACATCTTGCACAAATTATAACTAAATTCGGTGAATAACAAAAAAAAAAAACAGTACAAAAATTTCAGTCAGGTTAACTATCTGGAAAATACCCTGTCACATATGAATTTTAGTCGTAGACGAGCAAGAAAAGGTTACTTTTTTTTGGAGGGGGTACCGAAAAGTCTGTTACGGTACCAACTGAGAATCAAAGAAAACATCTCAGAAGCAATCATCATTTCTAATGGGTTTTCCCGGATACCTAGGATCGATTTAAAAATTTTTACAATTTTAAAACTATAATGCGGACATCGAGAATTTAGCAAAAAGCTACATCTTCTTATAAGATAAATAAAACAGAAAAAACGTGGAAAAAACAGTACCCTACCAAAAGCAGAGGAAAGTGGTCGCCAACCTACTTAGCTATGATATTGTGCTGTTACTCAAACTTTTTTTGTAAGTGATATGTTAATAATATTGTAATCTGTTCAAGAATCCTGATGATTTCTTTCGAGGATAGACGAAATATTGAATAATTAAAGATAAAATCAAACCACTGACCTCGAGCCTAATTAATCGACACTTGGGATATTATAATATATTCAAAGGTCGAATAAACATTAAAAGCTAAATATTGAATTTTAAATAACTATAGGGGTACTGCCAAACTCAGTGACATCCCTAAGTTAATGGGAAAACTAGTAACCGAGATCCTTACATTTCGGGTCAAGTCAGTTATCTCACCGAAACAACACGGCTTTCTCAAGGATCGTTATACGGTTACTAATCTGCTTGAGTTTACAACACATGTTTTCTTGAGATTTGTTAAGAAAATGCAAACAGATGTAATTTACACCGATTTTAGTAAAGCATTCGATAGGGTTGATCATCGTATTTTGTTGAAGAAACTTGATCGTATGGGATTTCCTGAGAATCTTCTTCATTGGATCAAATCTTACCTTTCTGGAAGGACACAACGTGTGATATTTTACAATACAATGTCCAGGGTGGTTAATGTAACATCCGGTGTTCCTCAGGGTAGTCATTTAGGCCCTTTGCTATTTTTGTTATTCTTAAATGATCTTCCTTCTATTATCTTGCATAGTTCAATACTTATGTACGCTGATGATGTGAAGTTATTTAGCAGCTGTGGCGATACGGTCAGGTTAATTAGACTTCAGAATGATATTGACCGCTTTGTTAATTGGTGCAAAGCCAATTTAATGGATCTCAACCTTACAAAGTGTAAACATATGTCATTATTTCGCTGTAATAGAATTTTATCTACATTTTGTATTGATGGTCTTGTATTGCCACATTTATTGATCTTGGCGTTCTTTTGGACAGAAAATTGGACTTTATATCTCATATAAGCATGGTTGTCAATAGATCTAGATCTACACTTGGATTTATTAAAAGATGGGCTAAGGAATTCTCTGATCCCGTACATCACTAAACATTTATACATATCTCTAGTTAGACCTTTGCTGGAATATGCCTGTGTTGTTTGGAATCCATATTAGCGTGTACATATGCATTCCATTGAATCAGTGCAAAAGCAATTTTTGTTATTCTGTTTTCGTGGTTTCGGTTTTATATGTGACAATAATTTGCCGTCGTATGAGAGTAGATTAAAACTCATTTGACTACGTACTATTGAGAGTAGAAAGACTATGCTTGGGGTTTCGTTTGTGTGCAGACTCTTGGATGGTGATGCTGATTCGCCATTTCTGCTTTCGAATGTCAATTTCAATGTCCTTTGTAGATTCTCTAGACACTTTTACCCAATATCTTTAAACTTCAAATTATGCGAATTCTTACCCCTTCCGTATAATGATTACAACCAACTTCGTAATGTAGTAAATTATAATAGTAATATCGGAATGTTGAAACTTTGTATTATGAGACATCTGAACTGAATACCCTAGTTGTCGTCTTATCGTTATTTTTATTATATGTTATCCATTTTTATTCAGCTGATGATTTTCTGTAGCTGATACTAAATTTTCTTTTTTCGGGGTTGCCAACTACTCTAAATTAATCCGCCATAGTCCGGACCTTGGTGTGTACGTTGTCCCACGTTAAAGGACAGTACCCTCTCGGTAGGGACGGGTAAGTGTGAGGCGTGGGAACGTTCGAAACAAAAAAAATGACCTATTTTTTGATAATTGGACCGGCCGTGGTATAATGGTTAGAACACGCGACTACCATGCGGGAGATCACAGGTTCAACTCCTGGCTCCAGTCATCTTAAAAAAAAAGAATAAAAAAATCTTTCATTCTCGGCTCCCCTCGAATGTTGTCGACAGCAACTTCGCAGTATTAGTGTCGAGTCAATTGGCGTGTCTAGTAGGAGCTTATCAAACAGTGACGTTTGCATTCGTCGATAAACAAGGAAATGCCGTTAGTTGTGAATCTAAAAATAGAATACGTGTTAATTCACAACAACGCGAGAAGCTATCCCTCATTCATGGGGTGTAAAGGGAAATTAAGTTTATTTTTTGATAATTAATATTTCTTTCATAACTATCAAAAGGACGACCGGAGGATATTTGAAATTGGTCAGTTTATTTATCTTGCAAAAGTACACAAACCCTAAGAAAAACGAAATCTTTGCCAAACTCCCTTTGATACATCCCATACAAATGACCGTATTGATCCTAATAGTTGTACATACATATATTTTTTGTAAGTTAACTGAATTTACTTAAATTATGCGTAAGATGTTCGCCTTTGAAAATTGGACTCAGGAATAAATATGGACTACATCGGTTCACGCCTTCTGGTACCTCCCATAGAAAATGACATATTTTTAGATTTAATAATGAAAATAGGTCGTTTAATTTATCTTGTGATAGGATAAATTAACCGAATTCACCATCACAGTCTTACATAAATATATTTTTTGTAAGTACACTGAATTCAGTCAAATTTTACGGAATATGTACGGTTATGAAAATTTGAATCAGGAATGAATATGAACTATATCGGTTCACCCCTTCTGGTACCTCCCATACAACATGACCTATTTTTGGAAAATTAATATTTCTCCCATAACTTCCAAACCGGCACCAGAGGGAAAATCAAATTTGATCGGTTAATTTATCTTGTAATAGGAGACAACCCCTCAGAAAACTTAACAATGTGACACACACATTTTGGTGTCTCCCATATAAATAACCGATATTGCCCCTTTTACATGCATATCATTTTTGTCTGTACACTGAATTGAGACAAATTTATAAATAAGTAAAATTTTTAACGGTTTTGGTACTAATTGGAAAGAAAAATGCTTTTACCACATGCACACATTCTGTCGTCATTTAATTTGAGGTGTTAACATAAAATCAAATAAATGAACATTTGTGGCTAATTTAGCGCTGTTTTAGAGTAAATGTATTTTTCGTTGCTTTTAAACAGATTTAATGTTCTACAAACTGTAGGGAACATAAATTTTGACATATGGTGGATCACTCAACGAATTTGGTTGAACAGATGCGCTAAAATAACAAGAGGTAATTAAAAACCTCTAATAAAATGAGTTTCAATGTATGAACATCAGCTGTTTTCTGTTTTGTTTACATCATATCATTTTATGCTGCTTTATACTAAAATATTGCGGTGCAAAGTAGAAGGCAAAATCGAATTCCGTTAGAAATGTTAATTTCTATGTGTAGTAGTCATATTGAAAAATAAATTATAAAAGAAATAGTAGAACAGTGTATAAAAGCAGATACAAAAGAGTATTAATTTTCATATATTTACATTTATAGTCGATGCAGACTATTCGTCATTGTGACATAAGTTATCCAAAAATCTACTAGTCCAATATGCAATGATTTGGACTATGTATATTTTACGACGTACTGTCAAAAAAGTTGTTTTGGTGTACCAAAATAAAAAAAAAAATTTTTCATTGCCGGCCCCCTTGATGTTGTCGAGTCAATCGGCAGTCTAGTTAATTCACAACAACGCGTGAAGCTATTCCTTACCTCTTTCATGGGGTGTAGAGGGAAATTAAGTTTTAAGTTATGTTTGTGTCACTCAACAAATGCTTGATCGTAGAGCATTGTTCAGTTTGTTACACGAACTGTTTCATGAACAACAACTTCGCATATAGCTGAGCAGCATTGAACTATAAAATTCTTCTTCGAGTTTTTCTGACAATCTTTTTATAGTTTTTATTAAGTAATAGGCTCAAGTAGCTCAGCCGCCTCCAGGGTCTTCGCAAGAACTCTCAAAACCTTACGAAATAAAGGAGTGGATTTTTCCTGACTAGGGCAAGACATTATATATTTATTTCCTTATTTTATAATCCACAAAATTTAAATAGAACAAAAAACACTCTGGATCCTTAAGCTATGTGCAGTCACTGGTATGATAACATAATGATGTTTGATGTCGGGTAATGATGTCTGGGAATAATGCTTAGTCGGTGGCCTCGCATCGTGTTACAGTGCCTGGGGTTGTTGTCCCTTGTACGGAGTAGCGGTCCTTAGACGAGCTGAGGTAATTCGGTGACGGGAAACAGGACGGGTTTAACGCGGCGGTTATTCGGTGATTGGAAACCGGAAGGGTTACGTTAATTCCTCTGACGTCGAGGACTCCAGGTAAACTAGGTAGGACCTTCTGATGAGATTTCCTAAGGTCCTGTAACAGAAGAATAAGAACAACTGTTTATAGGCCCTGTGTCCGTTGTACATACTCGTAGGTCCGATTGTACAGGCTTATAGTCCGATTTCACAGACTCATAGGTCCAATTGTACAGACTCAAGGTCCGATTGTACAGGCATATATCCCGATTGTACAGGCCTATACCCTGGTTATACAGACTTGTCCGATTGTTCAGACTTATTGTCTGATTGTGCAGACTCAATGTCCTATTGTACAGGCCTTTAGCCTGGTTATATAGACTTATTGTACGATTGTACAGGCCTTTTTCCAGATTAACAAAGGAACTTGTTTTCGTACAATCCCAAAGGATCAAGGAGATCAGATAACATTCCTTGACTTGGCAATAAACTTCAACTTGAAGGAGTCACCGCCGATCGTTGAGAAAAAACGTCGTCTCCTTATACTATAGGTGAATAGACTATAGCCCGGTTGTACAGACTTATTGTGCTTTTAACAAAGGAACTTGTCTTCGTACAATCCCAAAGGATCAAAGGGATCAGATAACATTCCTTGACTTGGCAATAAACTTCATCTTGGAGGAGTCACCGATGATCGTTGAGAAAAAACGTCGTCTCCTTATACTAAAGGTGAATAGACTAAATGTGAATTATGTAGTAGTATATTGTACTGAACGCCACAATTTAAAAGAATATTTGCGTGTGTCGCGACAGCCTTTGCGTTGCTGACCATTGGTGTAGTGGCAGAGCATCTGGCTGGCGATCATTAGGTTCTATTTCAGGTGTATTTTATATTATTATTAGTTTTTTAAGATTATAATATTATATTCTAATAATTTTATTATTATATTCTATGTATAATATGTATTTTAGGGAGTCTTTTAATAGATGGGCAAGTTTGGTCAGCTGACCCGCACGTATCCATGATTAAAAAACTATTTAATTCTTAAAAGAAGCTCAGCCCTTAGTATAATTTTTTTTTTAGTTTAATATTTTGAAAAATATTAATAATGGTAAATTTTTATGCCGATCCGTTAGGGTTTATTCGTGTTATCTTGCTCACCAGCCAGCCAGACAGACGGACATACCTCAATCGTCTTAAAAATTCGTGAAACGAATTTGGTCTTAAGGTACTTGGGGTCTAACTCTTCTCCTTTAATGCGTTACACTGGCTTTTCGTATCAAATGATATATACCCTCATCCCTAAGGGTGATGGTATAAAAACCATCGAAAGAAAAGGCAATGTTGCTTTAAGAAACATTAATGGAAATTTAGTAAGCTTTTTAATGCATGTAATCAGTTTCAAATCCGTTATAAACTGTTTGAGTTAGAGGCAAATTACTTAAGCAAGAGTTTTCATTTTTTTGGGGGAAAAGGTATTTTGCCTAACTTTTAATTTTAAAAATCTTTATGTTAGTAGCACTTGCAATCCGCAATCAATCCGCATAGAACTGATTGTCATTATATTAATGTTACTGTCATTTGTAAACAACCCACGCGCTTCTATAGGGTAACCAAAAACGACATATTTTTCCCAAATTTTTTTTATTGTGTCTATTTTGAACCATTTTTCACTATATGTATAAAAATTATTGGGATGTTTCAAGGAAAAATAGTATTTTTTTTTGTTTCAATAAATAAATACGAGTCATCCTTAAAGTAAACAACATTATAGTCGTTTGTTTTATTGTTAGAATTAATATTTATGCTAGTTTAAACTTGCTTCCACCATATTTTGGAAATATAATATTATTCAAAGGACCTTAAGTTGGCTACTAAGGTTCGTGTAATAGCACGAACTGTAATAAAAAAATAAAATACGTAAGTGAAAGAATTTTTTATTAGTTGTGTTATTTGGGCTTCTTTTGGTCAGTTGATTTTTTCAATCATTTTGTCGACGTTTCGTTGGTTTTTTCAGACATTTTTTATTGTAGAAATAACTGTTTACAATTGTATAAAGTAACTATTTTAATATTAAGTTAAAAACTTACAATAGTTTTACATCATTTAAATCATTTGTAATAATATTTAAAAACTGATTCTTAATCTGATGCCTAATGTTCTATTTTCCATAGATTTCAAATGCTCAAGATGAGCGAATATGACGTTGCCAAACAATTAGAAAATAATTTAAAAACAAATAAATTATGCAAAATATCACAGGAAAAAACTTAAATACTAATATCACAGAACTTTATTGTTTAAACAATTGCAATGGAATACTGTACTCAGTACAGTGTACTGTCTTTGTCCTCTTTAGTGTCAATTGAGTATTTTATTCTCTGCTGTGTTCTGCTGTTCTCTTATTTTCGTATTTTTTTTCCTGTCTAATATTCTAACTCAGAGAACGAAGCCGAGCCGAATTTGTCGGCGGCTCAGAATATTTTTATCGGTTGGCGGCGGCTCAATTTCGGCTCAGTACTTTCTAACCTATAATTGAAAAGGTCATACAAAATTCACAAAAATTTTGGTGACCAAAAAAAAAAAAGGGTACCAACACAACGAAATTTTGTCAAATAAGCCGACACTAGCCTATCGGCGGCGGCGCGGCTAATGATAAACAGTCGGCGGCGCATCGGCTAATTCTCGGTCGGCTTCTTTCCCTGTTCTAACTCCGTCTATGTTAACCATATGACCTGTTTCTTTAGCGTGTTGTGCCAGTGCTGTTGTCTCTTTTTCGATGTTTACATCAGCACAATGCACTCCCAGCCGCACACACAGCTTTCTTTTCGTTGTTCCCACATATACTTGTCCGCACTGTTCATTTGTGTTTTCATCACAAGTGATTTCGTAAATAACGTTGTCAATTTCTAACTTATCTCTTGTTGTTGTTGTGTGTTTTGAGAACAACTGTTTTAGCGTGTATAAGAGGGTGAGTCTTAAAAAATGTTTTTGGAATTTTTCATGGGCCAAGTTAAAATTTTATTAAGACATACAAAAAAACTCTATGTGAATTTTTTTATTTTTTTTCTTAAAGGTTTAGGGGTCGCTACCGGGGTTCGAAATTCAAAATTTTACCGTCGTCCTGAGGGATAAGCAGAATAACTCGAGTAAACCTTAACTGATCCTTATCAAAATTTGTCAGTATTAATATTTTCCATAACGAAGTTATGGAATTGTAAATGGGCAGAATTGCCCCACCCCTTCTGGTACCTCCCATACTAAATTACCTATTTTTTGATAATTATTATTTCTCCCATAACTTTTAAAGGGTAGCTGGATGGCATTTAAACTTGGTCAGTTTAATAACCTTATAATAACAGATAAACCCTCGGAAAATCAAAACCTTTGTCACACCCCTTCTGGTACCTCCCATACAAATGACCGAATTCACCCTCATACTTTTATATATTTATGCTAGTTATTTGACATAAAATTTTAATTTTTTTCATAGGTTAACTTAAAATTTTGTTAAGACGTACAAAAGAATGCGCAGTTTTAAACGTAGAAGTCTTATAATATGACTTATGCATTGTATTTCGGGAATATCAACCGGTCCTGAAATATTACTTTTTAAGAGGTTTAAAAATGCCTAAACAAAAATTGATCATTCCAATTTTAAACCTGGCATATCGGATGATCTCATATTAAGACAAGTAAAGAATTCTGCGATTGCTATTTGTTTTGTCGAAAATCAGCTTAAAGAGTTTCAGTCACGAGAGGACTACAAAGAGCTACTTAAGCTGACAATAATATTCTGCGGGATGTTCCAAAAACACACATATTCTTCAGAGCACCAGCAGGTCTTCACCGTGCTAGATGGAAGGCTAAGGCAATATATTCCTTAAAAATATATTTATTCAGAGAGCAGTTCAAGTTAAACGAAAGCGAATTATGTGGAATACAGGATGTTTGCATTTTTATAATAAATATTTACCTTAAATATTGGTTTAAATCCACTTCTGGACCTTCTGCTTTAAGAAATGACCTCCAGTTATTAAAAGACTTGAAGTCTTATGCAACAATTAATAAAGAGACAGCGGCAATAGCCTTAAAAAAATTCTAGGTCATTTCTGGTATTTTTAGGAAGAGCTAGTTGGATTTGCATTTTTGATGACAAAGTTTCTCATGAAATCAAGAAGAAGATGGTAGATAATCCAGAAAAACGAGTTACAGTGGATGAAAACCTACTACATTCTAAAAGTCTCGAGTAATTTGTATCCAACAATACTCTTAGATTTTTCAGCATAACGGGTATTAAATCGGGTTTCCTAAAAAAAAAATGTTGAAGATTGGGAGCAAGATGCAGACTTTAAATTAAGTATAGAATTATATAAATTATGCAATAAATTGCATACACATTATGGAGAACAGAAGCAGTTCCTATTATTATTGGTGAAGGAATTTAGAAAAAAATATTCAGATCCAAAAAAATCTACCATGTGTAAACAATATTTTACAATATTTTAAAATTTAAAGAAAATTGTAAGCAGTAATACAGTTGTTTATAATTATATTTTTTAATGTTAGGTTTCTCATGCAATGAATTCATGTTTAATATTAATATATTAAATTTTTATTTTTATATTATTTTTTAACTGACTAATTTAATTTTTATTTTCGAAATTTTCCTTTTTAAATAATAATACAACAAAAACTGACGAACAAATTTGAAATAAATCATTTCTTATTAACTGTACTGTAAAAATTCCTAAGTTGGACTGCAAATTAGTGGACGGGGGCAAGACAATAGCGTTGCATTATCTATGTTAAATACTTACAAAAAAATGTATGTAAAAATATGGGGGTTAATTCGGCTATTTGTATGGGAGGTACCAGAAGGAGTGTGACAAAGGCTTTGATTTTCTGTGGGTTTATCTGTTATTACAAGGTTATTAAACTGACAAAGTTTATATGCCATCCAGCTGTCCATTTGGAAATTATTGGTAAAAAATAATTTGTCTAAAAATAGGTAATTTTGTATGGGAGGTACCAGAAGGGGTTGGCCTATACAGTCCATAGTCACTCACGAGTCAAATTTTGGCATGTGTTCATCTCACACAAAATTTTATTGAATTCAGTATTTTACTAAAAAGATATGTAGGTAAAAATATAGGGTTAATTCGGTCATTTGTATGGCAGGTACCAGAAGGGGTGTGACGAAGGTAAATGCCATCCATCTGCCCGTTTGAAAGTTATGGGAGAAATATTAATTATCAAAAAAATAGGTAATTTTGTGTGGGAGGTACCAGAAGGGGTGGGGAAATTCTGCCCATTTACAATTCCATTACTTCGTTATGGAAATTATTAATACTGAAAAATTTTCATAAGGATCAGTTAAGGTTTACTCGAGTTATTCAGCTTATCCCTCAGGATGACGGTAAAATTTTGAATTTCGAACCCCGGTAGCGACCCCTAAACCTTAAGAAAAAAATTAAAAAAATTCACATAGAGTTTTTTTGTATGTCTTAATAAAATTTTTACTTGGCCCATGAAAAATTCCAAAAACATTTTTTTTTGCCAAATAAGAATCAGCCTAGTGTATATTAATGTGTATTTTTAAGTAGTTCACAAATAACAATAAGGACAAAACAATTCTATTTTTTCATAAAATAAATGCACATTTTAGTTATTATTTATTAGGTTTGAAAATTGTCTGCAAATATTCCATATTTAGATCTGCATTATTTCTGGCCGGAAATAACCCTTTTGATTCTTAATCTAAGATCTGATGTTCTACTTTCCATAGACTTCGAATGCTCGAGATGAGCGCATATGACGTCGCCATCTAATAATAATATATATTTCTTTGCAGCGTTTTTGTAGTGTCTTTGCTTTTAAAATTTCGTGATATTTTTGTAGTATGTATTGCGCTCTTTCTAAAATCTGTAGTCCTAATTTTTGTTTAGGGTTTTCTCTGATTCATCTCCAAGAGGTACTAAATGATGCTTAATGGCATCTTCTCCATGATAAAGAATTTTGTAAACTATTGCAGACATTTTTCTCCATTTGTTAATATATATAATATAAATAATATTTTATAGGTAAAACCTGTAAGACCTGAAGGTTTACCCCACCCATTCTGCTACCACAAAATAATCCCAAATGCATATATTAAAATTATTATTTATTTTCAGCTTTTTTTTTGGCGAATTAATTAAACTCAGCACACTGCAATTTTTCCTTCATTCCCAGTACTTTCCTATCTAGACCACCTCATTTGAGTGAAACCTTTTTCCTGATAGCCACTTTTTAAGTCTGTAGGTTTTAAGTTAATATAAATTATTCTGTATTTTAATTGGTTTTAGTTTAATTATAAGTATTTTAGCTTTAAGTGAAAAAAGCACAATAAAATAATCCGAGCAGATCACTGTCTTTATAAGGCAGATTTAATAATATTAAACGCTGCAAGGAAGATATGGAACCTAACCGTCTGACTTTGTTTACTCAACTGAAAGTTGTTGGGCAAACGGTCATAACGTAAACAATCAAGGTACCCATTTCAACTAACATACATAACATACATGCAATTTAAAAATAAAATTGAAGTACCTATTTTTAACACAATGTGTAAATACTGTTAATAAGAACAAAAAAGTCGAATATAAAGAAATAAAAAATAATAAATAAAATTAACAAAATATAAATAAAAAACATAAGAATTTTAACAAGGATTTAATGGAACTAGTTGTTTTTTTTTCTTTGCGATTACTTGGGCGAATATTTGTTTAATGATCTTATACCCGTTCACTACGCAAGTTGGATGTCCAAGGCAAGTTAAACTGACAAAAACACAATTGAATGGAATTCGAGATATCTGAGTGTTTTTCGTTCGTCTGTACGTTAAAGTCTGGTTTGGCTGTACTGAAGCTGTCAAAGCGCCGAATTAAGACTTCAACTTCATACGCAGAATTGGATAGTAAATCGTTAAAAACAATGGTAACAAAGTTTATCAGAAATATGTGGTAATGCTCTCGCTTTATTTGATTCACGCGTTTTGTGTGACATAAAATGAAAAGTGTTTTTGCGTAGATTATGGAGAAGAACTCCTTATTAGTAGCAAGAAAAAAATTTAGCTCAATTTTCCGAAGTAAATTATTAATTTTTATTAAAATTAATTTCACTTATTTATATTGGAGGTACCAGAAGGTGTGTGAAAAATAGTTAGGTTAGGTTTTTTTTACGACTTGTGATCTAAAAGAATTTGGAAAAAAAATTTTGGGTTTTTTGAAGATGGGATTGGGGTCGTTAAAATAGATTTTATCAAAAAATTTAGGTTATGGAGAAAAAAATTTTATATTATTTTTTTCTGGTGCCTTTTGTTCATACAACTAAACAATTCTCTCCTTAACGATCCGATCCCACGACAAAAAAATTATTGGTGTAAAAAATTATTATATTAAGGACCACTTTTATAGTCTTGAAAGTGAAAAATTATTTTTCCTAGATTTCAAACATCGATAACTTGATAAGTTTTCAAATTTTTTTTTAAAAATATGTAAAATGCGTTAGAAAGGTCTTTAAATTACCTTTCATAGTACATACACGGTACCTTTCACGGTACATAGATTTATTTCTACATCTTGAAAAAATTTAAGTTTTTTTATTTATCTAATTTTATAAAAATTAAAAGAATTTCATTATGTTTCGTCCTTGGTTAAGTTAAAAAAACATCTAAAATGCATTGCTTTAATAAAAATATCAAAAATTCAATTCATCAATATATTTTTATTCCCATACAAAATCAAAAGATATTCAATAAACAAAATCAACATATTTAATGAACAAATTAAAATCAAAAAGTAAATTTGTATCTAAAATTAAACAAACTTCCACAAGAGTTGATAAAAATAGTACTTTTGCGATCTTTTGTTCCACTGAAATTAGTAAAACAGTGGTCAACAACCCTTTTTCACTCTGTTCTCGCTGTAGCTCGCAGACAACTAAGATGTTCATAAAGAGCTCTGGACGGTAGGGCTTCTTCAAGTATCGCAAAATTCAAATAGTCTGAAATATTTTTATTTTGGTATATTTGGTTACATTTTAAAAACGGCCTACTTCAAATATTTTAAAATTCAAACAGTGTGAATTTAAAAATAAAATAAAAAAATATTTTTTTGTCTATTTTTTCAACATTTTTCACAAGTAAGATATAAACTTATATATACCAAAATAAAGTTATCTAAATTATCTTTCTAACGCATTTTATATCTTGTTGAAAACTTTTCAAGTTATCGAGGTTTGAAATCTAGGAAAAATTATTTTTCACTTTTAAGACTATTAAAGTGGTCCTTAATATAATATTTTTTTTGTCGTGGGATCGGATCCTTAAGAAGAGAATTGTTTAGTTATATGAACAAAAAGCATAACCTCATTTTTTTGATAAAATCTATTTCAGCGACCCCATACCCATCTTCAAAAAATCCCAAAAAAATTTACAAATTTTTTTTAGATTTGACTGAATTCTGTTTGGTTTTGCCTACTATTACAAGATCATTAAACTGACTAAACTCAAAAATCATCCAGATGTCCGGTTTGGAAGTTATGAAAGAAATAATAATTTTTCGAAAATAGGTATATTTGTATGGAAGGTATCAGAAGGGGCGGGGCTATTATGCCCGTTTACAATCCCATTACTTCATTTTAGAAAATATTACTACTGGTAAATTAAAAAGCGATCAGTTAAGGTTTACTGCATTTATCATGACCACCAGCCAGAGAAACGGACATAGTTCGTAGTTAGACTCTATTACATGAATTTCTGTGGATCCTTGTAAAGTAGATTCTAACGAGTAGCTGATTTAGCTGAATATACGCCACTTTCCTCCATATTCTTGTTATTATTACCTAATCAAGGGGCTTCGCCGTGTGTCTTACGAAAAATATGGCGATTTCAATTGCAATAAAGTTACGCATATTTCGATTTAGTGATGTTAAACCAAAACCATGTTTTTTTCTAATCCCTTTTATTGCCTTCGCAAACATTGGTCCTTTGAATCGGATTTTCATCCAGGGACTAATCTCGGGAAGCGAAAAAATATATTTTTTTTTTCTACACTAAATAAATTTAATTTTCATTCATTTACTATTTTGATAATCCAACAACACTTCCACACTCACTTGTCACAGTTCTTCTGCCTGATTTCTTAAGTACATGATAGAGTTGGGTAAAAAAAACTATCGTTAGTGAATACTCTGAGTTGTGGGAGTAAAAGTAATCGGTACTCGTATTCGAACTTGGAATTTTATTTGAAATTCGATACGACATTTCGATTGTTGTCAAAATTGGTTCAATTAATATTTAAATTCGTAAATTTTTACCCTTACAGGAGTAGTCAAGTCATTTCATTGACTTTTTCCTAAAAATCTTCGATATTTATTACAAAATTTTTTTGAAACGCTTTTAAAAGTTTCCATTATTGTCGATTCGCTTTCTTTTATAAGGTTTGAGAAGAGCAATGTTGTTGCAATAGTTATTTGGTAGTTACCAGCGATCAGATTAATCTCTCAGCAAGGTGAGGTATTTTGCTGGTGATTGATACAGTCCAAGGTCATTCGGATCATACATTCGTATATTATTTTGATATTTTTTCTTGATTTTCGTAGGAAATTTGTCTCTTCGGTTATTTTGAATTGGTATATTTTGGAAATTTTCGTACAATGTTTGGAGTTTATTTTCGGGACAATATGCCTCGGGACAATATTGTTGTTGGCGCATCGAGTGCTTTGCTGAAGTTCGAGGCTAAGTATGTGGTAAGAAAATAGGAAAGTCATGCGATTCATAATTTTGGGGTGCAATCTGCTAAATTGGACAAACTTTTCGGAAATTTAGAAGAGACAAATGAAGCCTGCCACAATTTTTGGAAAGATGAGTTAATGGATGATGCTGAGGCCAAATACGATGAAGCAAACGATGTTTTTCAAAATAAAGAAGTCAAAGGATAAGCTTGGTAGTACGAGGAGTGCTTCCGTTGTACAAGTGTCCCCATCATAATTTGCCTGTGACGACATGTGATACGGATGAATTAAATGGAGATTTTCTGCCATGGTCAGGTTTTAGAGATTTGTTCACCACTTAATACCTGAATTTTGAAAATGTGTCATTTCTCCGTAAAACCAGCCAAGTTTCCCCTCACTCACTATAGTCTTAAAATGGCTTGAAAGGCATTGAGCGATGCATATGACAATGCCCGATTGTTTGTGAATAATCAACTCAATAATCTTTTTGACCTTCTGAAATTGGAAAATGAAAAAGATTTTCAGCGGGGCATAAATGACTGCATTAGTGCAATGAACATTTTTGATTGGGTCCAATTCTAGTGTTCATGTGCCTTCAGCGGCTTCCAAGGAACACACATGTTTTATTTGAGCATATAAATGTGTTTTTTCTGAATGGAGAGCACTCCTTACGGCTAGAATTCAAACTTTGACGAATCTTGGGGAGATTAAGAGAAGCTCTTCGAACGAAAGGACAATGGACGGGAAAGTTAGAAGTCATTTTACAAATGCAAAGGCCTCGGACAATTCTACCAGAAAGGGTTTTGTTTTGTGCAAACAGCAGGGTCACGTCACGTTTAGCAGGAACTTGTACGAAGTTTGCTCAACTTTCAGTATCGGAGAGATTTACATGACCCCCGGTAATGAGGTCAAGAATTGCAATAGCAAACACAGGTGCTCCAAGTGTAATCAAAAACAGCAAACACTCCTACAAAGGGAGTGCCGAATTCTATACCAATATTTCAGGCGGCTATTTTTACACCGAATCATAATTAGCAGCCCTCGACTTCTACTGGTGTTTTTCTCTGGAAATAATCATTGACAAGTGTACCATCCATTTCGTTTTGTTAATTTTTAAGAAGTGACTTTCATGGCCCATGGTGTCACCATCAATCGTATTTTCCCAGAGCAATGCATACCACATCCCTTCCAAGTTATCAGGACGCTTTAAAGAGATTTTCATCTTTAGATAGGGCAAAAATAGGTAATTTTGTATGGGAAGTACCAGAAGTGGCAACCGACATAGTCTATATTCATTGCTCAGTCAATTTTTCATTTGTGTAGTCTTACGCAAAATTTGACTGAATTCAGTCTACTTACAAAAAAGATACGTATGTAAAACTATGAGGGTTAAATCTGTATTGAAGGTACCAGAAGGGGTGTGGGAAAGGTTATGGTTTTTTTTACTTTTACAAGATGAATAAACTAACCAAATTCAAATATCCTCCAGTTGTCCGTTCGGAAGTTATAAAAGAAATATTATTTTTTTAAAAATAGGTCATTTTATATGGAAGGTACCCATTTATCATCTCATTACTTCATTTAGGAAAATATTAATACAGTTTAGTTTTTTTCGTGCCCACTAGCCATCCGGTCATATGTAGCTCAATCGTCGTAAACAGTCCTGAAACGAATTTGGTCTTAAGATACTTTAGGTTTATCTCGCCTCCTTTAATGCATTACACCTTTCTTCGTATCAAAAGATATATACCCTCACCCCTAAGAATCGGATTAAAACCGTGAAGATTTTACATTTTTCTAATAAATTAAAGTTCAAACTAAATTATGATAAAAAATAATTTCATCGAATTTTATGAGGTTTTTTATTTTGCCATAAAAAATTGGGAATTTTTCAAATATTCATCGTTAAAAAGGAAACATTTCTAATTTAGGTAAAATATATATTTTTACATTGGTAAAAAACGGACAAAAACAAAAAGTGTACCGCCTCTTCCATATTCAAAAAAAATTAAGCCTATTAAGCAATGTTGTTTTAAAAAAAAACTATATCTGTGGAAAAATCATTGGGTGTATTTCTTTGATACCCCAAAAGTTCAATTTCAACCAAGTCAGTTTCCTTTTCTTTGTCCATGAAACGGAGCAGCAGTGTTGAGTCTCCGAATTGCAGTAGCATGTTAGAACTAAGAAATAGATAAAAGTGTGCAAAGTTTCAATGAATTCAGTTTCTAAGTTTAAAAGTTATGGTCAATACCAGCGTGTGTTAGTCTTAAATGCTACATTTTTAGCATTATATTTCGGAAAACTAAATAACGCAATCGTACTATATAGCAACGCAAAATTTTCATAAATTTTAAGAATATTAAAAGTTCTTTGGATTATAAACATTTTTACGTTTCAAGACCATTTTAGGCAAAGGAAATAACCTGCAGGTCCTGTGTCAGGAATAGGTACTCTTATAGTGTGAAGTTTGGTACAAGCGACTAAAGTGCAAATGATCATTGGCCTTAACATCGAAATCTTGTAAGTACCCCATTATGAACAGTGGTAATCGTTATCTTTGTTGAAAGTTTCTTAAAATAAGAATACACACAGAAGTCCTCTCAATTGAAGAAAACATCGCAAGGGATGCAAAAGCAATTTGATTATTTTTACAACGTCATTAAATATTATATTATACATATCTTTAATGTCATGTTGGATACGATTTTTACACTCCGTTGAACTGTTAATTGTCGAATACCTTTAATGGTACATTGATAATATTACCACACACATGGCAAGATAAGCAAAATTCAATAAAATTTTATCGATTTTATGTATCTTACAATATTTGATATTGTATGGGGGTATACAAAATCCATTATATGATGTCCTTGTGGTCATTTTTATGGCACAAGCATCTGAGGTTATCATCTTATCATATAGAATTTCTAATCAAAACAACAACGTCAAATATTTGTTATGGTGTGATATAAAGTGACGGAGACACGGATTCTGCTACTTATTTTCTCTTGGGATACATTCAACATCACCTATAAGTGTTAAGTGCAAAGGGTGGTAGCTTGTGATAGCCAGACGTTAATTTATATCTTATATATCTGATTAAGCTACCGCACAACGTCAACGTCACTGGCAAAGTTATCGTCTTTAATTAATTTTTCAATGTATTGGCACATGTAAATGGTATTAACTTTATTGATATGCTAAATTTAAGATTGCATATAAATAAGCCAAAGTCAAAATGTTTTAAAATTGGAGGTTGAAAAAATAGTGGATTTTTTTTTTGTGTGTGATCAATGTTGTTCTATCGCCGCATAGTGAAATTTTATAAATGTGAAAACTGTAAGAAGGATGGGTTTTTGCTCAGAGATGCCACGATGCCACTGTTGCACTATTCAAGCTGCAAACTACTTTCGGTCCCAGACCAAGTATTCTCCGCTTAAAAGATTAGATAACAACACCCTACAAAATTGTTCGATTTTGTATCGTCACCAGAACGATTCCAACGCCGCCTCATACTTTTGCTCCAACCGACTGAGGAGCCACATCCTCATATCGTAATGACAGCGTATACACTGCATACTGGTCTGTAGTGGAGAGCGAACAGATTAAGAAATCCTCAGCCGAATGTAAAAAATACACTAACAATTGTAATTACCAACTAATCGACATAATCGAAACGATTATCTACATATATTAGACAAATAAATGCAAAGCCACAAAAAGTTGTTCAGACAAAGCATAATTTGGTCGTTAAAATGCGAGGGGTTTATAACATCTAACTGGTCTTACAAGAACATTTATCAAAACATGACTAAGTATGAATTTAGAGCGAATATCACCCAAGAGGATCTTATAAATATTTATAGAATTAAGCATGGTCCGTCTACCAGCCAAAGTAGGCAATTTAATCAGGGCCAACCTAGATATGTTGGTTATGTTGGGATTCCAACGAAGGTTCCTAAGACAGAAAAGTAAGAATTGCTTCTGCACATATTAATATAAAAATCGTATTGCGTGCCCCACACAACCGATCCATATTGAAGAATAGGCCTAACGAGGGATGTGAAAAGATTCTTGGGAATATAGGGATCAGATAATTCTCTAGCCCAAAGTTTAATAAATGGCAGAACACCAAAAGCATTATTAACAGTAGTAATAACATGGTTATTAAATGTAAATTTTCTATCGAATAAAATACCAATACCTTGTGGGAAACCGGACGTCACATGTATAGCCCTAGAAATAGGACGATATTAAGTCATGGTATTGCATTAAAACCGATTGCATTTAATTTATGAAGAAGAAGACGATGATAAACCTTATCGAAAGCTTTACTGAAATCAGTATAAATTACATCGGTTTGTTTTGCGATACCTCTATAATATGAAATGTTAAAAATACTACCGAATTTGTGAAGAGAAAGCAAGTAGGAACAATTCCACAAAATCGCCTAGTTTTAAGGACGCCTTGAATAATAAGTCAAAGGTTAAGCCAACGTGCCAGAACAATACTTCAAAATGGTCACTATAGGGAATACTAAATGGGACCAAAGAGTATTAGAGTACACAGATGACAAAAAGTCCACAAAACAATTTGCCATTGATCTAGCGTCCGTATATTCAACATTATTAGTTTGATATTGGCAAATCTGTAAAAGTTTTTAGGGTTATACTAATAAAATTGTTTCCAACCCTTTTTTACCATCGCCCTTAGGAATGTGGGTATATATCATTTGATACGAAAAAAGTGTAAGGCATTAAAAGGGACGGGTTAGACCCCAAGTACCTTAAGACAAAATTCGCAGGATTATTTAAGTAAACCTTAACGGATCGGTACGAAATATTACCAGTATTTATATTTTATATATATATAAAACGAACTAATGAGATTGCAAATGGTACCTCCAATACAAAATTACCTAGGATAGGATACCTAGGAGGATATTTGATATTTATTTATCTTTCAAAAGTAGACAAACCCGAAGGAAACCGAAACCTTTGCCACACCCCTTATGGTACCTCCCATATAAATGACCGAATTGACGCTCATAGTTTTACATATATACCCAGCGTTTGAAAAAAACTCACAAATGTGCACAAAATGTATGCAAAACTCTTTTCATGAGAGTGTTTGAGAGGTAAATGTGACACAAACTCTGTACCGTTGAGCATGTTAACATGCAAACACATCTCGCTAAGTGTCGGAAAACGATGTTGCTCTTTTTTCTGACTCCCGTCGTGTGTGCGATAAAGATGACACAACTCATATGTGCACTGAGAAACGAAAATACCCAAATACGGAGTAACACATGAATATTCATATAGAGAAAAAAACACATACATACATATATTTACACATATACAGCTATATTTCTTCTTCTTCTCTACCAATCTTTTAGTGTCGCTCGTTTATGTGTGCATACCATCTTTGAGTGCTCAGGAAAAAATTGTACAAAAGAGTTTTGTTATGTGTTGACTCTGTGTGCGGAGCATCTTCGATCATTAAACTCTTGTGTTTTGAGTTCGCCTGCGCTCATTACCGACGTTTAAAATGTGTTGAGCAGAGTGTTTTGGAGTCTTTTCAATCCCTGTATATACCTATTTTAGGAAAATAACCATTGCCTTTTACATACATACAAGTCTGAATTCAGACAAATTTTGCAAGGATTTACGAAAAATAATCAGGCACGTTGTGTTGCCCCTAATTTTACCTCCTATACAAATAAGTCAATTTTTTACGGCTTTGCTTCACAAGCAGGCAAAAAATAATACATAACTAATTTTATTTTAATTAAGAAACCATTTATTTCAATTGGGTTTCCCATAGGCTATCCATGCTGTTTCTATCCCAGAGCATTGAACAAATTTCAGTGATTGCACCTAAGTGCCTTTCATAAATACTAAATTCGAATGATGGAGGACTGTTAGAACAGGTGATATAAATTTTCGCAGACAAAACATTTACCAATACTGCTACAAAATTCAATGTCATCAAATTCCAATTTAATTATCGCATGGGTTTCCCATAGGCCGTCCGAATACATAGGTGTATATTTCTTTTCCATGCTGTCTCTATCCTGGAGCATTGAACAAATTTCAGTGATTGCACCTAAGTGCCTTTCATAAATACTAAATTCGAATGATGGAGGAATGTAAGAACAGGTGATAAAAGTTTTCACAGACAAGCATTTACCGATAGTGCTACAAAATTCAATGTCATCAAATTTCAATTTAATTATCGCATGGGTTTCCCATAGGCCGTCCGAATACATAGGTGTATATTTCTTTTCCATGCTGTCTCTATCCCGGAGCATTGAACAAATTTCAGTGATTGCACCTAAGTGCCTTTCATAAATACTAAATTCGAATGATGGAGGAATGTTAGAACAGGTGATATAAATTTTCGCAGACAAAACATTTACCGATACTGCTACAAAATTCTATGTCATCAAATTTCAATTTAATTATCGCATGGGTTTCCCATAGGCCGTCCGAATACATAGGTGTATATTTCTTTTCCATGCTGTCTCTATCCCGGAGCATTGAACAAATTTCAGTGATTGCACCTAAGTGCCTTTCATAAATACTAAATTCGAATGATGGAGGAATGTTAGAACAGGTGATATAAATTTTCGCAGACAAAACATTTACCGATACTGCTACAAAATTCTATGTCATCAAATTTCAATTTAATTATCGCATGGGTTTCCCATAGGCCGTCTGAATACTTAGGTGTATATTTATTTTCCATGCTGTCTCTATCCCGGAGCATTGAACAAATTTCAGTGATTGCACCTAAGTGCCTTTCATAAATACTAAATTCGAATGATGAAGGAATGTTAGAAAAGGTGATATAAATTTTCGAAGACAAAACATTTACCGATACTGCTAAAAAATTCTATGTCATCAAATTTCAATTTAATTATCGCATGGGTTTCCCATAGGCAGTCCGAATACTTAGGTGTATATTTATTTTCCATGCTGTCTCTATCCCGGAGCATTGAACAAATTTCAGTGATTGCACCTAAGTGCCTTTCGTAAATACTAAATTCGAATGATGGAGGAATGTTAGAACAGGTGATATAAATTTTCGCAGACAAAACATTTAACGATACTGCTAAAAAATTCTATGTCATCAAATTTCAATTTAATTATCGCATGGGTTTCCCATAGGCCGTCTGAATACTTAGGTGTATATTTATTTTCCATGCTGTCTCTATCCCGGAGCATTGAACAAATTTCAGTGATTGCACCTAAGTGCCTTTCATAAATACTAAATTCGAATGATGGAGGAATGTAAGAACAGGTGATATAAGTTTTCACAGACAAACATTTACCGATACTGCTAAAAAATTCTATGTCATCAAATTTCAATTTAATTATCGCAAGGGTTACCTAATTACGGTAGCAATTAAAACACCACCACCAATTTTATTCGCTCCATCCTTACGAGTAATCGCATATTGCCAACATAAAATTTCCGAACTAAGAATATGTGGCTTGAGCCTGGTTTCAGATGATACCGTCATTCATTCATTTATTTATTTAGTATTTAAAATACTTTAAATACAACAAATACCAAAGTATTGGCACTATAAATTGAATAGATAAAATATATTTTTAAAATTGATATTACAAATTAAGGAATATTTTTTACAAAAAGTACACAATTTCTTTTTAAAAATAGTATTATTCGTTTAATTTTTTATGTAATTGGGAAGCGTGTTGTAAAATGTAAGCCCTTTGTAGAAAAGTGTTGCCTGCATTGCTGATTTCGTCACTCGGTGTAGTCTGAAGTTTTCACAATTTCAAAGCTCGTATGGTTGTAGTTCGCCTACGCAGTTTACTTGTTCACAGATATATTCTGGTGCCTTGCGCTGCTTCTTTTCGTATAAATATTAGGGTATTTAATTTTAGTAACATCGTGATCAAATCTGAAGCTATTAACATAAAGTCTCAAAAGTTTTGTGTTGAGACCACGAACGGTGTGGTAAATAATATTTAAAGAGCTCCCTAGTGTTTTGAAATCGTTTTACTCGATGTAGGCAGTGTTGCTGAGTTGTCAAGCCTATCATTATCTCGATAAACAAATTCCTTAACTAAAGCCTTTGCAGGCCAAAAATTAACATGGAAATTTTTTCAAATAAATTATCAGGAACAACTATCTTAAACGATGATAATCGTTCCGAATAGGAGGAATTCATCTTATAACATGATATCGACTGCATGTTATCAACTCTGTTTGAAATGTAGTACTTGATATGATCAACAGAGATTTAAGGAGAACATCTAGAAATAAATATCGTTCTCCGGACGGGAACAACAGTCAATTCCCTATGTTGTTGCCGTTGGGAAGCAACCAGAAGCACCAGATTAAGATAATAGGTACCTTTGCTAACGGGCAAAGGTAATTACAAAAAACCTTTCCAAAAATATTTTCTAATATTTTTGTTATCGTGGGCCATAATGCATCAACAAATTATAATGGGAATACTTATGTCAAAATTTTTCTCATTTTATTGCGTAGTTAATAGTATCTTTAACGCTTTTTTCTGCGCGCTCAATTCTTGGCTCTCCTAAATGCAATACAGCATGAAACCGAAAAATTAAAGATATACAAATGTTGTCGTCCTGAACGTCCTGGTATGCTGCTCTTAATTGAATGAGACATTAACAACATTTTTACAAATATTTTTAATATAAAATTCCTAATCAACATCTGCTAGTTGTAACGTCTAAAGCATAATTCAAATGGTAAAAGAAAACTTAAGGAGCCATGGTGTATCTGGTATCCATGCAATGCTGCTGATACAAACAACGGAGTGACATTGACCGACACAAAGGTTTCAGTTTTTAATGACTGCTATGATGTTTGTTCAATTTTAATTTCTTCCCTATTTTATACATATGCCAATTTAAGGGAAATGAAGCAGTGCTCATAATACATTTCGGTATAATAATACGGCCATGCAAAATATTGCTTGGGCATGATTTCGCAAGGAAACACATATATTTATAATATCTCAAACATGTTAGCACCGTATTGCTTTTACTGAAAATGTTGTTCTTTCAGGAAGACATATACTGCCGTCATCTACATTCCCAATTTTCGCAAACAAAAATAAAACATCAATTTTAACAAATTCCATGAATTCACTTTGAAATACTTGACTGTTGTCATGAGAGAATATTAATGTAAATTAGAATGTGTTTCCTTCATATCCGGCCATGTGAATATTCAATTGAATCTTACGCAATATTCTGACAAATAACTACGTTCTTTCGGTTTATTCCGAACCTCTATGGCCATAACAGTATATACAACTACATGCGTGTGTCGTCCTTAAGAATGTTTACCAAAGAAATCTGTTTTTATAAGCGGAAGAAAAGTGCTCATGTTGTGAGCATTTTCATGGGTAATTTACTTTGTACTACCATTTTCCTTTTGGCAACATCCGACAGAGTTTGATGGCGCAGCAGACAATTTGGTATTATGTAGGTACATAGAAATTTTAACCGTTTAACATAGTATCACTATTTGAAACATTGGTTATATGAATATTTGTGTAAAGGGTAAACTTAATAACAAATAAACTGAAATTATAATAACTTTTTTGAAATTTAACTATTTCGCTATAGAAATACTATAGGAGTGCGGTTGGATTGCAATTGAAGAGGTGGAGAGTATCATGTGGACTTTCCCCACATGTTGGGTGTAACTTCTGATTTTTTCTCGACCAACACGAGTTAAGCCGGCTACAGTTTCCTGATCGTCGTTGGGCCAGTACCACTCTCGTACTTCTCGACAGGCTTATCAGTGCCTAGGGCTACATTCTGGCAGCCCTTGAGCTTTTTTCACTGTGTGTAGCTCACACAGACCGGCAAATTTCCTTGTAAGTAGTGTAGAGGTTTCTTTGTCCTTGCCCCAAGTCCTGCCGGCTAGATAATTGAGGACCTTGTTCCTACTGCGCAACTTTTGCATGCTGCTGTGGCATGCGTCAAGGACGAGAACATGCTTTCAAATGTTACTTTCAGCATTCTGGGGTGATGTACCGTTATAATTCTTACCTTGCCGACGAAAACATTTAAAGTTCCTTGCAGTGGAAAAGTGGTTATATACACTGTGGTGCAAAAATGAGCCAATGTTTTAAACAAGGTATGTCATTAAATATTTTTTATACTTTTTATTGTATTATTTTCAAACCTTTTGCTAAACTTAAAATATGCATCTGTAAAATATGTAAAGCAATAACAAAAACAAAACTTACATTACTGTAAGTATATAAAAACAAAACATTTTCAAAATCAGACCATTGGCACACTTTTGCTCCAAGGTTTTTTTATCTAAATTTAATAATTAGTCCTGCATATTTTTACTTTCTTCAAATGATCCACCCATTTTGGCGTATATTGACGAAGTTGAGCAACATAATATTCAGGAATTTTGTTTCATCCAGCCAGAACCCCCTCCAACAGCTCATTTATACTTTTCGGGGCTCTTTCGTTTCTGTCAGCCCGCGTTTTACGTAAGCTCATAGATTTTCGATCGGGTTCAGATCTGGACTCTGCAGTGGTTACTCCCTGACCCCAAACACCCTAGAACTAAGCCATTCCTTGCCAATTTTTACAGAATGTTTTGGGACGTTGTCATATTGGCAGACGACTTGCTCTGGTCTACCTGGAATTTGGCCAGGGCTATGGGGCAAATTATCTTGCAAAATGCGAAGATAGACTTCCTTTCGCATTATTTCATCGATCCGTATAAGTAGTCCCACACCATCTGGGGTTACACATCCCCAAATCATAACAGAACCGCCTCCGTGCTTAATGGTTTGTGATACATGAGCTAGATTTGGTGTGTTTGATCAATTGACCCAATAAAAAACCTTCCCAACCGATTGGTATCTATTGATTTTGGTCTCATCTGACCACACGAACACCAAGTTAATCATATATTTAATTTGTATTAGTTAAAACAATACTCACCAGGTGCCAATCTCAAACCATCTAGCACGGAGGCGGTTCTGTTATGATTTGGGGATGTGTAACCCCAGAGGGTGTGGGACTACTTATACGGATCGAAGGAATAATGCGAAAGGAAGACTATCTTCGCATTTTGCTAGATAATTTGCCCCATAGAACTGGCCAAATTCCAGGTAGACCAGAGCAAGTCGTCTGCCAATATGACAACGTCCCAAAACATTCTGTAAAAATTGTCAAGGAATGGCTTGGTTCTAGGGTGTTTGGGGTCAGGGAGTAACCACTGCAGAGTCCAGATCTGAACCCGATCGAAAATCTGTGAGCTTATGTAAAACGCGGGCTGACAGAAACGAAAGAGCCCCGAAAAGTATAAATGAGCTGTTGGAGGGGGTTCTGGCTGGATGAAACAAAATTCCTGTATATAATGTTGATCAACTTCGTCAATATACGCCAAATAGGGCGGATCATTTGAAGAAAGTAAAAATATGCAGGACTAGTTATTAAATTTAGATAAGAAAAACCTTGGAGCAAAAGTGTGCCAATGGTCTGATTTTGAAAATGTTTTGTTTTTGTATACTTACAGTAATGTAAGTTTTGTTTTTGTTATTGCTTTAGATATTTTACAGATGCATATTTTAAGTTTAGCAAAAGGTTTGAAAATAATACAATAAAAAGTATAACAAATATTTAATAACATACCTTGTTTAAAACATTGGCTCATTTTTGCACCACAGTGTACATTCAACCTTCCGCAAAGGTCGTTTATATTGTGGCCCCTCGCAATAATCGTCCAGTCGTCGGCATATGATACTATTTCCACTTATTGAGTGGTCCTGGGAGTTTATATATGCAAATGATAAAGAGGCTCGGAGAGAAAACTTCATCCTGTGGTACACCCTGTTTAACTCTACGAGCCTTAGACTTGCTCTTTCTCACACATATAATGCACTAACCACCTCTTGATGGAGTTTGGGAGACTTCAAGTGAGAATGTCTCCTAAGAGGATGGTGTGACTAACCGTGTCAAATGCTTTTGACGGGTCAAGCGCTACGATAAAAGTGCGCTATCCGGGTTTTAAAACCGGGACCACTCTGGCCACTTTCCAGGATTCTGGTATGATGTAAGTGTACACAGACACGATAAGGACTTCCGGCACATCGAGATGCTTAAGCATCAACGCTTTCGGTGGTTTTGTGTTTTTCTGATACATCACTCGATGAAAAAACTGACGGCATATCAATGACTGGAAATTTGTGCACATTCCTAACAATGCTTCGTTTCGCTTTATCTTTTTTGGGCTGCTCTATAAATTGTCAGCTAGACAGCCTTTTAAGGGTCCAATAAGGTTCTGTCGCCGAAGGTTATTGCGACCCTATCATCTCTTCTCTTGGGATGCGAGAGGGCTTTGACTGTTGACCAGAGTTAGTTGGCTCCTGACCTTAAGTTGCAGTTGTTAAGGTGGTCCACCAATTTGCTCCTTCTGTATTCGTTTACCATTTTATTAATCTCCAGGTTAAGATCGACGAGTCTGGGATCCCCTGGGTTTGTCAAACGAATTTCATAACGTAGATCTGCAAGTTATGCTGCATCTGCTGGGATATTTGGTATGATTAACGGTATTCTACCTGCACATCGAGATGCTTAAGCTTCTACATCAAGATTCCATCAGGCCCAAACGCTTTCGATGGTTTTGCGTTTCTGACGGTAATACTGACGGCATATCAATGACTCGAAATTTGTGCACATTCCTCACAATGCTTCGTACGTATCGCGTATCGCTGTTAAAACTAATGGCATATCAATGACTGGAAATTTGTGCACATTCCTCACAATGCCTCATTTCGCCTTATCTTTTTTTTGGGGTGCTCTATAAACTATCGGCTAATATAGGCTGTGCACTTTTTAGGATCCTATATGATTCTAACGGAATCTGCACTTCGCTGATAAAACTGATGGCATATCAATGACTGAAAATTTGTGCACATTCCTCACAATGCCTCATTTCGCCTTATCTTTTTTTGGGGTGCTCTATAAACTATCGGCTAATATAGGCTGTGCACTTTTTAGGATCCTATATGATTCTAACGGAATCTGCACTTCGCTGATAAAACTGACGGCATATCAATAACTGAAAATTTGTGCACATTCCTCACAATGCTCCGTTTCGCCTTATCTTTTTTGGGGTGCTCTATAAACTATCGTCTAAAATAGGCTGCGCACTTTTTAGCATCCAATATGAAATTGAGGTAAGAACAATTAAAAATCACAAATTTTACTTGAAATTCTTAAAATAACAATAGAGTTTCAGATACTTTACTTAAAATTCAAAAAATAACTCTTGTTTTGTATTGTTGATCTGTATATGTAAATAATGAGTATGGTTTCATTGTTCGGTTCAAGATCTTTTTTATACCATCACCCTTAGGGATGAGGGTATATATCATTTGATACGACCCAAAAGTGTAACACATAGAAGGAGTCACTTTAGCCCTAGGTTTCTTTGAACCAAATTCGATTCATGACTTTTTAAGTCGTTTGAGCCATGTCCGTCTGTCTGGTGGCTGTCCGGCTGGTTCGCACGATAACTTTCGAAAGACGCAACCAAATGTTTTGAAATTTTGCACGAGTTATTATTTTCTCAAAACTACTTACGGTATTGCAAATGGGCTACATGGCCCCGCCCCTTCTGGTACCTCCCATACAAATACATCATTCCGCCCACTTTAGAAATCGAGTAATAATATCAATACACCCTACGGGATCGTCCCCAAATTCTGTATTGGGTAAAGCTATAACAGGATAAAGTTTTAGAAAAAATTTTGAAAGCCTAGCCACGCCCCTTCTGGTACCTCCCATACAAATCTACCTTTCCGCCCACTAAAGAGATGGTGAAATAATATCAATAAATTAAACGTGATCGGAACCAAATTCTCTTTTTAGTAAAGCTATAACAGGATAAAGTTTTGGAGAAAAAAAATTCGAAGTCTAGCGACGCCCCATCTGGTACCTCCCATACACATCTGGTACCGCCCACTTTAGAAATCGATTAATATTATTAAAAGAACTAACGCGATCGTGCCCAAATTCTGTATTTGGTAAAGTTTAAGCAGGATAAAGTTTTGGAGAAAAAATCTGGAAGTCTAGAAACGCCCCTTCTGGTACCTCCCATACATATGTACCACTCCGCCCACTTTAGAAATAAGGTAATAATATCAATACACTCGACACGATCGTGCCCAAATTTTGTTATGTTATAACAGGACAAAGTTTTGGAGAAAAAAATGGAAGTCTAGCGACGCCCCTTATAGTACCTCCCATACAAATGTACCCTTCCGCCCACTTTAGGGATGTAGTAATAATATCAGTACACCCAACGCAATCGTGTTCAAATTCTGTAATTAGTAAAGCTATAACAGGATAAAGTTATGGAGAATAAATCTGGAAGCCTAACCACTCCCCTTCCCATACCTCCCATACAAATGTACCACTCCGCCCACTTTCGAAATCGAGTAATAATATCAATATAATAGAAAATTATTTATTTTACTGAAGGTAAGGGTAAATATAAGTCGGGTTGCCCGACTGAAACTTTCTAACTGGTTTTAATTACAAATCGGTTAATTTCAATAACACAAGACTTAAACAATATCTTATATTGGGTGATGGTATTTATCAGTCAGTTTAACTGACTGAAATTTCTGTACTGGTTATTATTGCTAATAGAATTTGTTTAACAAGAGTTGTGTGAAATGGATTATGTTGACAGCTGGCAGGGCAGATAGCTATTTCGATGGTTGCCAAACCATCATCATCAGTGCCGTTTGCTGTGCCTTCTCCACTCATTATCACAACCTTAAGTGTTAAAAGCTTCAAGCAATCAATGTGAAGCTCACACACACCGGTGCGAAAATGGTATCAATGAAGACCACACGTCAACATAATCCACACAAGCTCTTGTCCATGCTTTGTCCAGCGGACAAAATTGCATAGAATTGTTTTTGGCAACAAATGCCAACCCAGTGTACTATAGAAAATAAAACAATTTTATAAAATTCAAAAAATACAATTAAATTTCAGATTTTTTTTTATAGAAATTTAGGAGATTACAATTGAATTTCAAACATTTTACTTGAAATTAAAAAAAAAGAATTTCGGACATTTTACTTGAAATTCAAAAAAATAATAATTGAAAATAAAACAATTTTATAAAATTCAAAAAATTACAATTGAATTTCAGATATTTTTATAGAAATTTAGAATTTAGAAAGTAAAATAAAAATAATAATAATTTTTACTATCTATAACATATTACAAAAACTAAAGCATTACCAGGTTAAAAATAATTCTATGATAAGTTAATATTATTGTTATATGCACATTTCGTATGGGCACTTTAACGTCAAAGCACATAACGCACTTTCATTCGGTGCATGACATTGAAGTGAAAACAAAAAATACGGACACAAATATAAAACTCACTAATAAGGCGCTATCAGGATTACCTTCAACTTCAGTTAGTAAAGGGAAATCGAAATTTATACATGCAAGACGAATTGCAGAATATATTGCACAGCTGCACCCCTACCTGGAGCTTCCTAGAAGGCGTACTATAGCCACAACTGCATTGGAAGATGTGTACGACTTGTACAACAAATAATTAAGCAGGTATTGAGTAGTGCTCCAAGGGACGTTCCGTTAGTGCTGGACTTGTGGACTGATAACAACAAGAGGTTATCTTTCATAAATATTAAAATACATTTTTGTGAGAAATTTCAACTTATTTCCACGTCGTTAAAAACGGAGCATTTTCCTCATCCCCAAACTGGAGCACTTATAGCTGAAGCAATTATGTCCACCCTAGGCGTTTTTAATTTGAATAATGAACGCAGATTTCGTGCCGTTAGCGATGGTGGAAGCAACATAATTGCTGCGTTGAGATTGGCTGACATTGTCAGATACGAATGTATGGCACACGCTTTACACCGTTTTTTAGTGCACGACATTCTGGAGAATTCAGATTTTAAAAATATAAAAAATGTCGTCATAAAATTAAAAACGTGCTTCAAAAAATTTTCGTATGCAACGGAGGAGTTAGCGGCCATACAAAAGGCATGCCAGCAGGGAAAAACTATGGAAATTCTGTCAGTAACTACAAATATTGCGGAATCTTTACAAATGGAAGCTCGTAACGAACCAGGAGAGCGAACTGCTCCAAGAGCTCAAAAAAAGAAAGCCAACATCGCTCAAAAAAAATGCAAACGATACATGCTGGAACACGTTGCTGACAATGTTTGAAAGCTTTAATAAAAATTTCGACGCCGTAAACATTTGCCTTATAAAAGCTGACAAGGAAACATTTGTGTTCCCTGAAATGGAAAAAAATTGATTAAAGAATTTTCTAAATTCCTATCAATTTTCGATAAGGCTACTGAATATCTTCAAGGAAGAAACTACCTAACGATATGCAGCGTGATAATTTTTTACGAAAATATCACTACAAACATATCGTCTTATGAGCAGCAAGCAGAATTGGCTTATCCATCCAAATTTATGAAAAATGTATTTTAGCAAGCGGTTCAAAATATGAAAAGTCCATCTAATTGCTACCTCTATGGACCCTTGCCAACACATTTGGCCCCCTTTGCAAATATGGCTGCAAAAGGTTCCAATGGATACGAGCATGGAATTAAATGCAGTTCTGGAGCAAGATTTTGAACAGTAAATTAATAAAGAAGAGCTTATATACCAAGAGTGGTTGCAAAAACATATGGATACATCACCACGAAAAGAAGTATCCCATTCAGAAGATCCTAAGCCTGCCTTAAATAAAACGGTAATAAGCCCACACACGTCAACACATATAAAAAACCTACTACATGGTATGAATAGTAATAAAATACACACCTAAACTATATTCAAATTATCACAATACACAATTTTAAACCCTACACTACATATGTATTATTTTTGCATAAACAGTAACAAAAACTAACTGATTTATTTTATTTGTAGAAACAATATGCGACCCGCAAGAGCATGTGGGAATTTCTGGCAGCAACAAGTTCCGAGACGGCAATCGGTGGCGACCTGCGAAAGGAAAATATAAACTTATTTCGATGCACCTCAGGAGGATACAGAATGTCTAGACTGGTGACAAAAAACCAAGAGGTCCTTTTTTGGTTAAATATATTTCTTTAAGTTGAACGGTCAGTGTTAGACATTAGATTTTGGTCGTTCAAGACCGAACATATACCCTAAACTCAGAAAATACACAAAAAAGAAACTTGTTTAAAAATATTCGAATTAAGGAACTTCTAATTAATATTAACTATTTCTTAATATTTTAAGATGTTTCCTAGAGTGGCAAAGTTATTTTAGGCATGTGTGTATAGACATGAGCTTTAACATAGCCCCACAAAAAATAGTCTAAAGGCGTTAAATCGGACTATCTAGGCGGCCAATTGACCGGTTCCGAACGTGAAATAAAAAGTTCCCCGAACTCGCCCCTTAATAATACCATTGTTAAGCGTGCTGTGTGGCATGTGGCACCGTCTTGTTGAAACCACATGTCATGCAAGTCAAGATCTTGCATTTTGGGCAAAAAAAGTTGGATATCACCTCACGGCAGCGCTAACCATTCACAGTTACCTTACGATTCGCATATTCTTTGAAGAAGTACGGTCCAATGATGCCCCCAGCCTACAAACCGCACTAAACTGTGGCTTTTTTTGGATGCCTTGGTAGCTCTTGCAATGCTTCTGGCTGATCTTCACTCCAAAATCGACAATTCAGCTTATTAACGTACCCATTGAGCCAAAACTGAGCTTCGCCGCTGAACACAATTTTTCGAAAAAAAAAAATGGATCTTCGGCCAACTTTTCAAGAGCCCATTCACCAAAAATTCTACTTTGCGGTGGGTCGTTCGGCTTCAATTCTTGCACCAGCTGTGAAAGGCTTCACACCTAAATCCTTCCGCAAAATTTTCCACGTTGTTGAGTAACAGAGGTCCAATTGCTGCGAACGGCGACGAATAGATAATTGATGGTCGTCATTAACACTGGCCGATACAGCTGCGATATTTTCTTCACTTCGCACTCTTCGTAAGCGTGTTGGTGGTTTAATGTCCAACAATGTAAATTTGGTGCGAAGTTTAGTCACAATAGCCCGAATAGCCACTTCAGTGGGTCGATTAAACTGACCATAAAATGGAAGAAGCGCGCGATGAACTTTCTTAACAGAACACGCATTTAGATAATAAAATTCAATAATTTGCAAGCGTTGTTGTTTGTAAGACGATTCATGGTTAAATTATAGACCAAACTGAAGGTGTTTGACAGTGAAACAAAACACGAAGCGTGCGTCAGCTGTTTAAACCAGTGTAGCTAAAAAGATAATAGCTAAAAAATCACATTTTACAATTACAATATACTTAAATCTAATAATATTATTGTAATATTTGCAATATTTTTTAATTTTTTAAAATTGTAAATATTTTTAACATTAATATTGGGATTTGGTTCAGCTATAGGGTCTGAATTTAAAGACAATTTTTATGTTGTACTTTTATTCCTTTTATTTATTTCCGATATTTCGACTAACATCGTTAGTCATCATCAGGGTTATCTATTATTCACAAAGATACAAAAATGTTACAAATTAACACACAAATAAACAAATTTTTACATTGGCAGAAATTCTTAAAAAAATCGGCAGCTGTCTTAAGTCAGCTTCTGTAAACTTCTAGCTATTTGGTCGTCTGTACTTGTCAATAAGATGTCTATACATCTGAGAGCATTTTGATGTGTCGCTCTTATAATTTAGTCTCTGGTCCAACGGTGTATCAATTATGTGCAGCATTTCTAAAGTATATCTCTGGGCGTAATTCCTCTCTTCCACAAGTATCTCTACGTCGTCAAAATTTGGTATATGTCCTGTTAGAGTACTGTGGGCTGCAGGGGCAGTTTTTTGTTCTAATGGTTTCCCAGTCGCTTTCTGGTCAGTTTTGTGCGAAGCCAATCTCGCTTTTAATTTTTTCCTTGTAGTTCCGACATATACCTTTGAGCATTTTTAATATTTTTCCACATTTTCAATATTTGTAACATTTCTCAAAATTTTCAATATTTTTAAATATTTTAGTATTTTGTAATTTGGTAATTCGGCTTGAGGTCGTAAATATGAATCTGGATATAGGTTAGATTTTATTGTTATTTATTTGTTGTTTCCCAATATTTCGGTGAACATCGTTCACCATCTTCAGGGGATATTTTCACTAAACAAGAAATAACAAACATTCAGTATGAAAACACTAACAAATATTGAAACACATTAATATTTACATTGTAAACCAAAGAAAATAATAATGTTGAGATCCGACTTCTATTAAGTTTCAGTACGAACTACTACATTTTTGATATTTTTGACCGTGTGTCGGTATATGTGAGCCACTTGTTCCGTGTCCCGTTTAAAGTTTAGTCTCTTCTCCTCAGGAACGTCAATTATGTGTAGCATTTCCAGAGTGTAACGTAAAGTGTAGTTACTCTCTTCCGTTAATATCTCAACATCGTCAAAGTCGGGAGCGTGTCCGGTCGTTGCACAGTGGGCGGCGAGTGCTGTTTTTTGCTCCAATGGTTTGTCAATAGCTTTCTGTTCAGTTTTGTGGGATGAGAGTCTAGTTTTAAGTTTTGATTTTGTAGTGCCAACATATACTTTATTGCATATGTTGGACTTGTCACCTTTACATTTAATCTTATACATGACGTTAGATTTTTCCTCCTTCTTGATTATTGATTTCGTATTGCTGAATACACTATTTAATGTATGGAACGGTCTAAAAGACAGTTTATGCGTTTCTCTGTTATATATATCGGAGTGGTTTACTCTTTTTGAAAAATGTGGTATGTACATTGTAGGTTTGTAAAATTTCGTGGAAAGTTCATTGTCCTTGTTATTGTCTGTACTTTTTGCATATGTGATTGAATTTCTTATAGTTTTTCTAGGGAAACTGGTCGCACTTAGTATCTTCTTAATTTTTACTATGTTATTCTTGTGGAAAGCCGCATCGGTTACTCTAGCACTCGTCTTATAAAATTTGTTGCCGTGTTTATTATAGTATTTCTTGGGTGATTGGAGTGAAAGTTTATTATTCTATTCGATGAAGTGGTTTTTGATACCAATCTAATTTAAAAATGTTATCCTGTTTAAGGACAATTGAATCCAAAAATAGCAATTTATTATTTAATTCCTCTTCCTTTATAAATTTTATTTGTCCGCTAAATTAATTTAGAATACGTAACGTATTTTCCACTTCGTCTCTTTTGATGATCGCAAATAGATCATCTACATACTTAGTCATCAATCTTGGTTTTATGATCAATTTATGATCATTATAGTATCGGCAATAATCGGTGATGCCGGTGAGCCCATGGGCATTCCTTGTCGATATATTTGAAGTATCGCGTGTCCTTTATGCAAAAAGTTAATATTTCCATAAACAGGTCTTTTGGGATCTCAGTATATTGCGCTATTGTTTCCCATTTGTTTTCCACCGTCTTAATAGGCAAGTTTACTGGGTTGCTGGGAAAGAAGGATACTACGTCAAATGAAATAAGTAGTTCGTCCTCGTCAATATTCGTATGATTTATCCTATCTTTAAATTCTCTCGCGTCCTTTACATTGTATGTTGAGTTTTTTTTGTCAAATTCTTAAGAATGTCAATTATATATTTGTTTAATTCACAAGCCGGCGAATTTGTTGATGAACAAATTGGTCGTAAGGGTATACCAGGTTTGTGAATCTTCGGAAGTCCATATATCCTTGGAGCCATGACAATTTTATTTGTAAATTTAAATTTTTCTTTTTGCGTGATGATCTTAAGATTATATAGTTTTTCCACTATACGTTTTTTTCTGGATTCAAGAGTCGATGTTGGATCTCTTTTAATCCGACGATACGTGCAGATGTCATTTAGGATCTTCATCATTTTCTGCTGATATTCATCTTTGAACATGGTCACAGTTTTTCCACCCTTATCGGCATTTAATATTTGTATGTCGTTATTTTCCTTTAAATATTTTCTACTTTCTCCCACTGTGTCCAATAAAAGTTTGTCTCTTCTGTTTGTTGTTGCTTTTTTATGCATGTGTTCGTATATTAGTGATACAAGTGTTGTTCTTGCTGTTTCCTGTAATTCCTTGATGTCTACCGTTTGTATGCATTCCTCTCCCTCTGCTATTACTCTGAATAGTGGGAATGTTGTTGTTGTTGTATTGGGGAGCGCTTATTTGGGACCTAACGAGAGCACCCATTGTACGTTCGTAGGTATAGTGTTAGTTGTGGTGTTGACAAACCATTCTGTGTTGTAGTCTCCCGCCAGGAAATGGAACTAGTTCAAAACCTGTAGCATAGTTAGTTCCTAAGTAAACATGACTAGTTCCGACTAATTTACCTTCAATGGCTTTTAACTGGCGAATTTAACATGGGCTTTTCATTGGGGGTAATATACTCACTTCCCTCTGCATTACCCTGTACTAGCTATTGCTATAGTTCTGACATACCAATTACGTAACTGGTACATTGGTTCCAACTATTTCTCTAGTTCTTTATTACTGACTACGGACCTATTGCTTTCGGACTGTTGATTAATTAATACTTATCAAAGTAACATTCAGATTATCACTTCTTTAATTATTGCGACTAAAGAACGCTTGCAAGAATTAAAACTCCACCACCAAATATTCAAGTTTGTTTTTTATTCACTCAACTAACGGGACATTTTTTGCTTTGCTTCACTTTCGTTGGAAGTTGATCGTAACAAACAGCAAATATGACGAAATAAAAAACAAATATTTTAGCAAACACGCATTCAAATTGACCCGTCCTACTTGGGTCAAGCTCAGTAGTTAGTTCGCTGTATTCTACCATATAGCTAGTATCATGTGGAAATCAACCTCCTGTAACACTATGACACAAAATCAAACTTTTTGAAAAACACCCGAACGTGACTATATAGGTTCGATAGTACAACCGAAGCTGAGTAAAACCCTAACTCAGTTTGGCTAGATTGGCTACCAAATTTTTTTTTTGGCCCCCTAAACTTTTTGAAATCCCTTGGACCCCTTGAAAAAAGGTGACGTCAATTGTTGGCCAACAGTTTCTACAGTTTTTAATCTAGCTCTTTCTCTTCTTCAACAAAGTTTTAGCTAATAGTGCGCTTAAGAAACTGATATAATAAAATTTCCCAAAAAAATTAGACTTCCCTCGTATATTTTCAAAAAACTTCGATAAAAATTTTAATTTTTTCACTTTTTTTAATATAAGTCGTAGGGAATCCAGATTTTTTGCATACTCTATTCAGTGAAATTGTAGTTTAGGTAACACCGAATAACTTTTCTGAACAAACCTATGCAATCTGAACAAGTCTCGGGATATTAAATAGCTCTCAAAACACACTATCTACTTTAAACAAATCAGTTTTTTAGGAGTTTTGGGCGATTGTGCAATGTTTTTACTTGCTATCTTTACCAAAAACGTACTTATTGTAGAACTGAATAACTTCTGTAAACAACCAATATGATCGGAATACTCCACCCCCTTAATTGTTCACAAAGAGCATTAGGGTTTTCCTTATATGGAAGTTTTTCGAATTTCGTTAAAAATATGTATTAATCGCGATGTTGGTCATCTGTCTTCACCTTACGTTTCTTTTTGCCAATATTAGGAATATATTGTGAGAAATTTTGTATCAATAGTTGGACAATGAGGTTAAAGTATGAATTTGTTCTCAAATCAGTTTATTGCCGCTGAGTATTTTTCTTTCGTATATAGACTAAGTAGTAACAAGCCGTTCAATAGCTAAAATAAAGACCTAAAATAATATGTGTTTGCTTTTACCATATCTCTTATAGACGCCGAGATATTTGATATAGAAGTGGGGGTATTTTTAAAAAAATTATTAAAAATGTTGAAATTTAATTTCGATGTAGATTATTATGGGCAATTATATATTTCAACATTTAAAGGTTAATGAAGTTAAAATCTTTATTTTTTAAAAGTAAATGTGTATATTATCACTATCTCTATCAATTCTCGAGATATCAGGCGTTAAAAACGGAATTTTTGACTGTATGCATAGCAATGTCTAATGAACTTTTGTTCCATCTGAATACCCATTGAATACTTACCAATAACGATTTTTATATGATAAAAATAAAAAATTCCCTCAAAAGACCATTGGATATTAATGGTTTTGGTGACATTTGTAAGCATACACAATGGATATACAGGTGAATCAAAAGTTAAGTAGTCATTGCTATGCTTTTTAAGCCCCAGATATGTCGAGAATTGATAGAGATAGTGATAATATACACATATACTTTTTAAACATATAGATTTTAACTTGATTAACCTTTAAAAGTTGAAATATATATTTGCCCATAATAATCTACATCGAAATTCAATTTCAACATTTTTAATAATTTTTTTAAAAATACCCCCACTTCTATATCAAATATCTCGGCGTCTATAAGAGATATGGTAACAGCAAACACATATTATTTTAGGTCTTTATTTCAGCTATTGAACGGCTTGTTACTACTTAGTCTATATACGAAAGAAAAATACTCAGCGGCAACAAACTGATTTGAGAACAAATTCATACTTTAACCTCATTGCGGCACACCCTAATGTCCAACTATCGATACAAAATTTCTCACAATATATTCCTAATATTGGCAAAAAGAAACGTAAGGTGAAGACAGATGACCAACATCGCGATTAATACATATTTTTAACGAAATTCGAAAAACTTCCATATAAGGAAAACCCTAATGCTCTTTGTGAACAATTAAGGGGGTGGAGTATTCCGATCATATTGGTTGTTTACAGAAGTTATTCAGTTCTACAATAAGTACGTTTTTGGTAAAGATAGCAAGTAAAAACATTGCACAATCGCCCAAAACTCCTAAAAAAACTGATTTGTTTAAAGTAGATAGTGTGTTTTGAAGAGAAGAGAAGGAGCTAGATTAAAAACTGTAGAAACTGTTAGCCAACAATTGATGTCACCTTTTTTCAAGGGGTCCAAGGATTTCAAAAAGTTTAGGGGGCCAAAAAAAAAAATTTGGTAGCCAATCTAGCCAAACTGAGCTAGGGTTTTACTCAGCTCCGGTTGTACTATCGAACCTATATAGTCTCGTTCGGGTGTTTTTTTCACTGTTGCACTGTGTAATCGACTACGTAACTAGTATTTAGTGGCAATTGATTTCTTTTAAAACTGGCGGGCTATTTTTAGCTCTGTGTTGCATTTCTGTATTAGAGCTTTGTATTTGTGTGTGTGTGTTTCTCTATTTCTCATCATGTAATTGCTGTAAAGGTTACTCTCACTCTCAATAAAAAGTTGTCTGTCCTAAAAGATCTGCTGCTGTGAGAAGTCCGTCTTCAATGTCTCTCAATTCTGTATGTTTTTGTTGAAATCTTCGTATGGAAATTGTGAATGTACCTTTGTAAAGGTTTACTGATGTTTGTTGGGATATTTTGGTTGTTACCGAAGATGTTGTAAATGTTCTTTGTCGTATTGTTGATAATATTCGGTATATACCTACATTTTTGCACTTTAATAGAAAAGTGATCGTTGACTTTACATAATTATTGTAAATATTTTTAAAATTTTTCAATAACATTTTGATCTGTAAAGAATTATGGTATTTTCATAGTTCGGTTTGAGATCAGTTCTATTGGCAATTATTTATTATTGCCAATAGGTTTTTAATCAAGAGACATAATACATTTCACAAACTCTTGATTAAAAACCTATTGGCAATAATAAATAATTGCCAATAGAACTGATCTCAAACCGAACTATGAAAATATCATAATTCTTTACAGATCAACAATAAATCAAATCAAGACCGTTGAATACACTGAAGGTACACAGAACGGGGTTGGCACTTTATCAACAACAAAACTCCTGTGCAATTGTGTCCGCATGTGCTTGTGTGTGTATTATGTTGGCATGTTGTGCGCTTCGAGGATCCCTGCAGTATTGGTAATCGACTCTACGCCGATGAGTTCATCGAGTACCAAAAACTTTTCGTCGACTACTCGCTAAACTACCAGCAATGCTTTTGAGCGGCGAATTTAATAAGGCGATGTCCGCATTGGTAATGCCTTACTGTTCGTCGATTACTTCATCGGTAACATTTCGTCGACGCATTTATCGGTTACATTTCGTTGACGCATTTACCGGTTACATTTCGTCGACTACTCGCTAAACTACCAGCAATGCTTTTGAGCGGCGAATTTAACAAGGCGATGGCCGCTTTGGTAATGCCTTACTCTCGGCACTACTGTTCGTCGATTACTTCATCGGTTACATTCGACGAATTTGTCGGTAACATTTCGCCGATGAGATAGAAAAGAAAAACGATTTATTACGACTTATTTTTATTTATTAATAACGAAGTAAAAACATAAACGATTCAATTCAAAAAAATAAAAAAAAAAATTTTAAAATGAATTCAATTCAATTTGTAGCTGTAATATATGTACATTGATGAAATATGAAAAAAAATTAAAAAAATTGTTGGTGTTATTCTTATTCTCTTATTCTGTGTAACTGTTTCTTGTTTGTCTCATGTAGCATTTGTTGGTGGTTGCTTTGTTGAAAAGAATATGTTTAAACGATAGCAAATTTGAATAAAAAGCCTGTACAACAAATTATTCGCTTTATTTTGAACTCAAATTTTTTCTTTGAATTCAACTTTAAGGTTAACAACTTAAGGCATTAGATGAAACTAACAATATTAAATTCTTAAGGTTGAGAAAAACAATAGAAAATCTCTGGAGACACTACCTTACAGATTACCACAGAGTACCAATGTAATCGGCGATGTAGTCAGTGAAAAATCAATGGCGATGTAGTCGATGGAATGTTGCCAGCCACTACATGTGAAACTGCAGGGATGCTTTATTCGCACCGGTGGGAAAAGTTCTCATTAACTTTGAGATGCTTTCTTCCCTTAAGGTTTGTGATGATAGAGGAGAAGGCACAGTAAAGGGCGCTGACGAGACATTGTGGTTAATGTCGAAATGACGTCATAGGCCTAACCTGCTGTCAACATAATACATTTCACAAACTCTTGAGTAAAAACCTATTGGCAATAATAAATAATTGTCAATAGAACTGATCTCAAACCGAACTATGAAAAAATCATAATTTTTCAATATTTTTAATATTTCTCAACATTTTTAATATTTTTCAATATTTTTATTATTGTAAATACAGTAACTTAAATAGAAATTTTGAATGTTGCGATAATCTAGTCACAATTTTTTTTTGTGAAAGGTGAAGAAATTTTGACGATGGCTTAGTATGAAAAGGGTGTATCTTGTTTTTTCCTACGAAACCGCTTTTTTTTTGCATATTATTGTACATGTTTCGTACAAAAAAAATTTAGTTATGATAATAATAAAGAATTTATAAACATTTAACAGCCCTGTCAAATGAAGATTTTTCAGTTTTTTCCACCTGAAAAGTATTAAAAATTAAGATACGCCTTTTAATTTTTAACCATTGTTATGTTTTTTTCTGTTTCAAATGAAAGTTGAATTTTTTTTTTTAAATTGATTTTTATTGGACTTTCAAGGTAATTTTTGATGTGAAAATTAAAAGATTATTTTTGTCTGTTTGCAATTATTCAAAATAACAGAATTAAAATATTTTTTTGTCGAAGTCGCTAAAAAATGTATATTAATGTAAGTGATGTATTCGAATAGTCAAATGCTTATTATTCACATTAGCCGGTAATATGTTGTACAAAAACTCAATTTAACTTTTAACCCACGAATTATGCAAAATCGCCCACAATACAAACTTCATAATGTTTTTTTCACTCTGTCAAACTTTATGGTAGCTCTGGGGCTAATGCAAATTTGGAGAATTTGAAAAACAGCCATAATTGTAAAATAATAGTCAGGGACTTTCAACTGTACTTTAGTACATAAAGCATCCATCAGCACTGTAATTTTACGAAGATTGTGAAGAAATATAGGGTCTTTTTTTCTGCCTATTATATATTCAGATGTTAAAAAAACAATTGCATTCAGAGATTTATTTTTGGAAACGCTGGAATAATGACACTATTTTCGATTTCTTCTACAGTTAAATATTTAGAGAAGTCGCTTTCACAAAACCATGCATTAACTTCTTCATTAGATATCTATGAAGTGATGAAGATTATAAGCAACTTTAGTAAGCGCCGACTGTTTATCAAGGAGTTCAGCACTTATTATGTTAACTGGCATATCATCTTCAGCAGTCCACTGGTTATTAGGACTAATTTCAAAGTTCCAGCATAGTCAAACTGATTTTTTGGGGGGAAAAGTTGCCATAAATGAGTTTTTTTGCATTAACTGACAACAATGCAAACAATTTAAGAGTTGTAATAATCGAGGAGTTGCCTTTATCTAGTTAAATCTGTTAAACATTTCATAAAAAATATAACTTGATAACCCTATTGGAAGTTACACAAATGTTAACCGTACGTCTATGAGACGCATCATAGTTTTGCTTTATGGTGACAGCGTTTTTGTAACAATTTTATATCTTTTTTATTTTAATGGATTCTTTATATAATTTACCATTATTTAAAAATATCTTATTAAAAACAAAAAATCTAATAATTCAATCTTCTTATTAAATAAACTAAAATATCGTAGTATTCTTTAAAACGTGCTGCCATTTTCTCAAAATCTAAAATTAACACAGTTACTTTGCTTTTCTTTCTTATCTTTATATATAAAATTCTACCGTACGTGTGTTGTGACTGAACTCCTCCTAAACGGCTGGACCGATTTGCATAAATTTTTTTGTATGCGTTTGGGTGGCGCCCCGGATGGTTTAGATTTACAATTCGGTCCAATTGGACAAAGGGGCGTGGCACCGCCCATACAACTTGAAAATCAAAAGGGCTGTATCTCATGAACTATCAGAGGTATGAAGATGAGATTTGGTATATATGTTGTTGAAGCAGTATTAATTTCAGCCAAGGTAGAAGTGGGCGGTGCCACGCCCCCTTTTCAAAAATCGCTCTAACGGCTTTTCTAATAGACCGATTGATACGAAAATTTTACCAAGTGGTACTGGTGACCTGTTGAAAGTTCCTGGCTATAATAGGCTATGATTGGATAGAGGGGCGTGGCACCGCCCATACAACTTGAAAATCAAAAGGGCTGTATCTCATGAACTATCATAGGTATGAAGATGAGATTTGGTATATATATTGTTGCAGCCGTATTAATTTCAACCATGGTGGAAGTGGGCAATGCCACGCCCCCTTTTAAAAAATCGCTCTGCAGGCTTTTCCAATATACTGATTGATACGAAAATTTTACCAAGTGGTACTGTTGACCTGTAGATAGTCCCTGGCCATATTTGGTTGTGATTGGATAAGGGGTGTGGCACCGCCCATACAACTTGAAAATAAAAAGGGCTATATCTCATGAACTATCAGAGGTATGAAGATGAGATTTAGTATGTACGTTGTTGTTACAGTATGAAGTAAGCGTGGAAGTTGGCTGTGCCACACCTCTTTTAAAATAATCAGTTATAACCGTCATAGTAATAGTGTGATCGTCCTCAAAATTATTTTTTTTTTTTCGCAAAAGTCGTATACCAATGTCGGAATCTACGATGAATTGTTAACAAATTTCACCAATAATATTTGTGTCTAAAATCACTTCCTAACTTGGGCTGGGAAGCATGAAGGTTTCAGATTGAGATTTTTTTATTTTTGGTTTTACATGAGCACAAACCGAAAACTTCGGTTTTTTTTAAGACCTTCTGCGTAATTCTGACCCAACAAACTAAATGAGGTATTACAGAAGTAAAACTATGTACTGGTTAAAAAGTTATGGCGCAGAATATTGGACGAGATTCCAAACAATGTCAAATATATACCATACTCTTCGTTTTGGTCTCCAAGCATCGGAATGGTAGGTCAAAATTAAAGCCGGGGCCCATCGGTCTGAAGTTTTCGATAATTGCTCATACACTAAAAAAATATCTCCACCTGAAATCTTCATGCTTCTCAGCGCAAACTACGAATTGGTTTAAGACATATACTTTCTTAGTGAAATTACACAATATTCATTGGAGTTGGACTGGAAAACACTTTTTGTTTGATTGGGGCACAATTTGAATTTTTATAGTATGTCAGAGGTAACATTAGAAAACATTTGTAAATAACCTATGTATGTATGGGGTATTTTTTGACATATAGAACTTCTTATGGGTATAAGTGTAGATCTAGCTGTCATACTAATAAAGTGTGATAGACTTTCATTTAGTATACTTTGGAAAATCACCATGTAAAGACTACTCAAGAACAACGTTTACAAATCTTGCAAATTTATTTTTTAAATGCGCGTTCTGTTCGCCAAACTTATCGAGCCCTTTGTGAAGTTTACGGTACATATACTCATCCATCTGGGCAGCTAATATAAGCCATCGACGCTGTAGACTTAGCGTGTGACAGGGGACTCGAATTTATCGAATCGACGCCGTTCTCAGCAACTCGGTCTCTGCAAATGCTGAGGAAAGATCTTGGCCTACATTCATATAAAATCCAACTGGTAGAAGAAATAGAGCGCCCACTGGCTCTCAATTCATTTTTTTATTTATCATGTCATTACATTATTTGAAGGAGAAATGGTTCCAACACGACGGCGTAAAATGCCATACTGCGCGTGAGACCATCACTTTGTTAAGCCAAACATTGGTGACCGAATTATCCCAAAAAATGGTAATACGAGTTCAATACAAAGATAGTATTGGGGAATATTCTTGATCCGTGTGAGAAGAAGACATGACAAAAGGGGTTTTTATGGCTAAATGCATGAAGCTTCAAACGTTCAATAGGCGGAGAAGGCATGACAAAAGAGTTTTTTGCGCCCAAAGAGATAGTTAATATACAGACGTTGGACGTTCCCGCTACTACAGATAAAAATAAAAATTGAATTTTGATCTTTAACGGAATGTCTGTTTTCGATTTGTGAAAGATATGACTTTGATAATGAATTTTTTACTATCGTCATAGAACCTATGATATTTAGAATTTAAAACAATAAAACTTAATTTGTTATCTTCCATGTTAACGAGTTACTTGAAATAAGTTACATAAGTTAATACACTCAACATATTATTATTTAGCTTAAGTACCTTTTTCAAAGTACTTTGTAGACCTAAATGTGAAATATATTACAAGTTAATATGCAATAGCGAAGCATTGCCGGGCCCACTAGTCTTTATATATAAAATTCTACCGTACGTGTGTTGTGACTGAACTCCTCCTAAACGGCTGGACCGATTTGCATAAATTTTTTTGTATGCGTTTGGGTGGCGCCCCGGATGGTTTAGATTTACAATTCGGTCCAATTGGACAAAGGGGCGTGGCACCGCCCATACAACTTGAAAATCAAAAGGGCTGTATCTCATGAACTATCAGAGGTATGAAGATGAGATTTGGTATATATGTTGTTGAAGCAGTATTAATTTCAGCCAAGGTGGAAATGGGCGGTGCCACGCCCCCTTTTCAAAAATCGCTCTAACGGCTTTTCTAATAGACCGATTGATACAAAAATTTTTCCAAGTGGTACTTTTGACCTGTTGATAGTCCCTGGCTATATTTGGTTGTGATTGGATAAGGGGGCGTGGCACCGCCCATACAACATGAAAATCAAAAGGGCTATATCTCATGAACTATCAGAGGTATGAAGATGAGATTTGGTAGATATGTTGTTGGAGCAGTATTAATTACAGTCAGGGTGAAAGTGGGCAGTGCCACGCCCCCTTTTAAAAAATCGATTTACAGGCTTTTCCAATAGACAGATTGATACGAAAATTTTACCAAGTGGTACTGTTGACCTGTAGATAGTCCCTGGCTATATTTGGTTGTGATTGGATAAAGGGGCGTGGCACCGCCCATACAACTTGAAAATTAAAAGGGCTATATCTCATGAACAATCAGAGGCATGAAGATGAGATTTGGTATATATGTTGTTGGAGCAGTATTAATTACAGCCAGGAAGGAAGTGGGGGGTGCCACGCCCCTTTTCAAAAATCGCTCTGCAGGCTTTTCCAATATACTGATTGATACGAAAATTTTACCAAGTGGTACTGTTGACCTGTAGATAGTCCCTGGCCATATTTGGTTGTGATTGGATAAGGGGTGTGGCACCGCTCATACAACTTGAAAATAAAAAGGGCTATATCTCATGAACTATCAGAGGTATGAAGATGAGATTTAGTATGTACGTTGTTGTTACAGTATGAAGTAAGCGTGGAAGTTGGCTGTGCCACACCTCTTTTAAAATAATCAGTTATAACCGCCATAGTAATAGTGTGATCGTCCTCAAAATTATTTTTTTTTTCGCAAAAGTCGTATACCAATGTCGGAATCTACGATGAATTGTTAAAAAATTTCACCAATAATTTTTGTGTCTAAAATCACTTCCTAACTTGGGCTGGGAAGCATGAAGGTTTCAGATTGAGATTTTTTTATTTTTGGTTTTACATGAGCACAAACCGAAAACTTCGGTTTTTTTAAGACCTTCTGCGTAATTCTGACTTCCCAACAAACTAAATGAGGTATTACAGAAGTAAAACTATGTACTGGTTAAAAGTTATGGCGCAGAATATTGGACGGGATTCCAAACAATGTCAAATATATACCATACTCTTCGTTTTGGTCTCCAAGCATCGGAATGGTAGGTCAAAATTAAAGCCGGGCCCATCGGTCTGAAGTTTTCGATAATTGCTCATACACTAAAAAAATATCTCCACCTGAAATCTTCATGCTTCTCAGCGCGAACTACGAATTGGTTTTAGACATATACTTTCTTAGTGAAATTACACAATATTCATTGGAGTTGGACTGGAAAACACTTTTTGTTTGATTGGGGCACAATTTGAATTTTTATAGTATGTCAGAGGTAACATTAGCAAACATTTGTAAATAACCTATGTATGGGGTATTTTTTGACATATAGAACTTCTTATGGGTATAAGTGTAGATCTAGCTGTCATACTAATGAAGTGTGATAGACTTTTATTTAGTATACTTTGGAAAATCACCATGTAAAGACTACACAAGAACAACGTTTACAAATCTTGCAAATTTATTTTTTAAATGCGCGTTCTGTTCGCCAAACTTATCGAGCCCTTTGTGAAGTTTACGGTACATATACTCATCCATCTGGGCAGCTAATATAAGCCATCGACGCTGTAGACGTAGCGTGTGACAGGGGACTCGAATTTATCGAATCGACGCCGTTCTCAGCAACTCGGTCTCTGCAAATGCTGAGGAAAGATCTTGGCCTACATTCATATAAAATCCAACTGGTAGAAGAAATAGAGCACCCACTGGCTCTCAATTAATTTTTTTATTTATCATGTCATTACACATTATTTGAAGGAGAAATGGTTCCAACACGACGGCGTAAAATGCCATACTGCGCGTGAGACCATCACTTTGTTAAGCCAAACATTGTTGACCGAATTATCCCAAAAAATGGTAATGCGAGTTCAATACAAAGATAGTATTCGGGAATATTCTTGATCCGTGTGAGAAGAAGACATGACAAAAGGGGTTTTTATGGCTAAAAGCATGAAGCTTCAAACGTTCAATAGGCGGAGAAGGCATGACAAAAGAGTTTTTTGCGCCCAAAGAGATAGTTAATATACAGACGTTGGACGTTCCCGCTACTACAGATAAAAATAAAAATTGAATTTTGATCTTTAACGGAATGTCTGTTTTCGATTTGTGAAAGATATGACTTTGATGATGAATTTTTTACTATCGTCATAGAACCTATGATGTTTAGAATTTAAAACAATAAAACTTAATTTGTTATCTTCCATGTTAACGAGTTACTTGAAATAAGTTACATAAGTTAATACACTCAACATATTATTATTTAGCTTAAGTACCTTTTTCAAAGTACTTTGTAGACCTAAATGTGAAATATATTACAAGTTAAGATGCAATAGCGAAGCATTGCCGGGCCCACTAGTTTAAATATAAAATTATAAAAAATATATACTGTTTTCAATGTATTGTAAAATCAAGTACATGTTTTGCACATGTAATTTTAATGTTCGCCGCATATAGGTTTATTACAATTAACGCATTTAATTTTTGACATAAAAATTAAAATTAAGACAATAGTTTTGCTTTTGTCTCTGATTAAAATATAAAATAATAAAAACTATAAATATTTTCAATGTATTGCAAAATCAAGTACAAGTTTTGCGCATGTCCTTTTAATGTTCCCCGTATAATGGGCTTATTAAAGGCAAACGGACGAATGCCTCTTTTTCTTTGGTTATGGTTCTTCTTGGCTCCCATTGTTGTCTTTTTCTTGCTCTTGATTCTAATAATTCGCTTCAACCAAAATATCGCACAAACGTTAACCATACGTCTCTGAGAAATATACGATAGCCAAAACTCAAAAAGTAACAAACTTACCAAGGCAAAACAACCCCCACCGGGAAGCTGCTATAGACGGCTGAGATAAATGAGAATATCATCGTGCTGCGAAAGCAATTGCGAGAGAGAGAACGAAAAACGTAAAAAGGGTACGTCTATCAGACGTAGGTTAACAATGCAGGGTTAATTTATTCTAATCAAAGGAAAATAATTTTTTTTAGTACAAAATACGGCACAGCCGAAAATATTCATCGGCCAAAAAAAAAATTGGCGCAAAACCGATAAGCCGCCGCCGATAATTTGTGACCGGCTTGCTTCTCTGACGCGACCATGCCATTGTGTTGTTGCATAAAGTTCGTTATTTCCACGATTTTTTTTTTTTGAGGCTGTTGTAGCTTAGCTGCAATAAAGAAATAACCTCTGAGGTGTGAGCTGCTGATGTTGCAGCTGCAGATGTTGTGGTTGTGGACAGTAGGAGTGTCCTTTCACACGGCCTCTGCTGATCCAAGCCCTGTGAGGTCTTAGTGGGTATGGCGGTTAATGCAGTGGTGGTGCTATGCATTTTGCGGAATCCATGATGGTGGTGAGCTGCTGTTAGGTGGATTGACAGCTGGGGGAGGAAGAGTGCCTCTAGAGTGTTCGCGACTGGTGACAGGAGGGAAATCGGTCAGTAGGATTGTAACCCTTTCGCGTCCTTCCCTGGCATTTTCCAGGCATCGGGTATTGTTAGGCTACTTATTGACAGGTTGAAATCCTTTACACGCCAAGGTGTTTTAGCATAATCATGGATAAGCCGTCAGGTCCAATCGCATTTAATGGTTTGGCTGCTTTGATGGCCTCTGAGACTTCGAAAGGGGTGTAGGGTTGTGTATGAGAAGGAAGGTTGTGAAGTTTGCGAACAACACTTCGTTTCGCCTTGTCTCTCTCTTGGTGCTCAATTAACTGACGGCAAAATGCACGCGAGAACTTTACACGGTCGGAAATGGTGGTGTCGGCAAATTTAAACGCGACCCTGTCGTTGGATTGGAGAGAGATCGAACTGTGGACCACTCTCACCCACTCCTGAGCTCAGGTTGCAGTTTTTCAAGTGATCTATCCATTTTCTCCGCTTGTTCTCATTTATCAACCTGCTGCTATTAAGGTTCAGCTCGACAATACGTGGGTCGTCAGGGTTGGCACTTCGGATGTCACCGTACTATAGATAGCAGGTATAAAACCGGCTGCTGCTGCAATGATAGTATGGCGGAATTTGCTTTCAGCTTGGTGAACGTTGGTGGGAGCTGAAGATTATTGCAAATGCGATCGGAGTATTCTCTAAAGCCGTGCCAGTCTTCTTTTTTCTGGTTAATGTAGGTTCGGCTTTCAGGGACGATGAAGTCGTTGGGTAAGTGGTTTGATGTGAAACTACGGCTCTTTAGGTTGCGTAGTTTATCAGACCAGGGCTCGCATATTTTATGTCATGGGAGCTGGTGAAGTTACCCTCACGGATCTTTCCCTATGCAAGAGTGCCTGAGCTGATGGTGCGCGTTAAAGTCCCCGAGGACCAGACGCATATCACCGTCTAGAAGGGTCCTGATATCGGGACGGTAGCCTGATGGACAACTGGTGGAATATAGCATTATAGGGCTCTAGATTGGTTCCCCCGATCAATACCTTGAACTGAACGATGAATGATGATGATGAAGAAGTCGTCGATGCCGTTTAATTTCGTCTCTGTAGTTGGCAGCATGGGGCGACAAAAGTCTCCGTCCACTCCCGATGATGGTTGAGCCCAGAGCAGTTCATGAGATGACGCCAGCCCAAACATGCGTTGCACCTTAATTGCATGGACATATGGTGCAACTGATTCTGTCAAACTGTGCAGAACCATGGTCAGGAATTAATTTCGATTCCGGCACGGACCAAAAGGATACGGAGCAGCAAAGTCGGAAGATCTTGCTCCATTGGTAAAAATGTTATAGTTGTTGCTGGGGTTGACAGCCCTTGGTCGAAAATTTCGGGTAATTCCGGTTTATAGAACAGGCTGCCGGGGGAATGGGTTGCTGCTGTAGTTGTTCTTGCTATTGGGGAGGGGAAGGGGTAACGGTGTTGTATACGGCGACGCCGATTCGTACAGCACTATTCAACATAAATATTGTCCCATTCCCTGGAGTGACTCAGGACTCAGTTGTTTTGCTGCCGTAGGTGTACCCTAGCTAGAGTTGTAACGTCGTTTGAAAACCTCTCGAAACGTGGCCCATATTGTAATTCATGATCCATTTAAGGCTATATTTAGCTTATTGGACATTTTTGACCCCGACCTCAATTATAGTTTTTAATTTTTTACTTCGTTTGTGCAAGTAGGGTTCACGCATCCGAAACAAATTTAAAGTCCTCAAATTGTCTGCTCCAAAACCAGTGCAGAAATTTCAGTCAGATAAACTGACTGATAAATACCATCACCCAATATAAGATATTGCTGAAGGCTTAAGTTATTGAAATTAATAGATATTTAATTAAAATAAAATTACTTATGTATCGTCTTTTGTGTGCTTATGGAGCAAAACCGTAAAAAATTTGACTTATTTTAATAGCAGGTACATTAGGGGCAGCAAAACGTGCCTAAATTTTTTTAGTAAATCAACGTTCAGTTAAGGATTACCTTGGCAAAATTTGTCTGAATTCAGTGTACATACAAAAATAATATGTACGTAAAGTGGAAGTATCGGTTATTTATATGGGGGGTACCAGAAAGGGTATGTCAAATAGTTAGGGATGCTAAGGTTTTGCCTCCTATTACTAAATAAATTAACTGACCAAATTTGATTATCCCCAAGTGTCCGTTTGAAAGTTTGTACGGGAGGTACCTGAAGGTTTGAACCGATATAGTCCATATTCATTCCTGAGTCCAATTTTCATAAGCGAACATCATACGCAAAATTTCAGCGAATTCAGTTTACTAACAAAAAAGATATATTTGTAAAACTATTTGGGTTAATTCGCTTCCACGACAGTCGGATCTACAAAATTCCGAAGCGACCTGGAGCAAAACCTACTCCGACCAAGGACTGTCAAGTTAGCAACACCTGTAATTCATGTATGTATACTCTACGTCATTTGTATTATGTCTTTTTTTATACCATCACCCTTATGGATGAGGGTATATATCATTTGATACAAAAACCAGTACAGAAATTTCAGTCAGGAAATGCTCAATAATAATGCTGATAAATACCATCACCCAATATAAGATATTGTTGAAGTCTTGAGTTATTGAAATGAATAGATTTTTAATTAAAATAAAATTACTTATGTATATTTATTCCCCTGCTTGTGGTGCAAAATCGTCCAAAACTTTACTTATTTGTGTAGGGGGTATAGGTGCCGGTTTGGAATTTATGTGAGAAATATTAATTTTTCAAAAAAAAAAAAAAATTTGATAGGGGGTACCACAAGGGGTGAACCGATACAGTCCTTATTCATTCCTAACTCAAATTTTCATACGTACAACTTACGAATAATTTGACTGAATTCAGTGCACTTACAAAAAAAGATATGTATGTAAGACTATAGGGGTGAGTTCGGTCCTTTGTGTGGGAGGTACCAGAAGGGGTGTGTCAAATAGTTAGGTTTTCTGAGGTTTCGCCTCCTATCACAATATAAATTAACCGACTAATTTTCATTACCCCTCAAATGTCCGTTTGGAAGTTATGGGAGAATTATTAATTTTCCAAAAATAGGTAATTTTGTATGGGAGGTACCAGAAGGGGTGACCCGATATAGTCCATATTCACTCCTAATTCATATTTTCATAAGCGTACAAATTATTCATAATTTGACTGAATTCAGTGTACTTAGAAAAAAGATTTGTTTGTAATACTGTGGGGGTGAGTTCGGTCATTTGTATGGGAGGTACCAGAAGGGGTGTGTCAAATAGTTAGGTTTTCTGAGGATTCGCCTCCTATCACAATATAAATTAACCGACTAATTTTCATTACCCTCAAATGTCCGTTTGGAAGTTATGGAAGAATTATTAATTTTCCAAAAATAAGTAATTTTGTATGGGAGGTACCAGAAGGGGTGACCCGATATATTCACTCCTGATTCATATTTTCATAAGCGTACAAATTACTCATAATTTGACTGAATTCAGTGTACTTAGAAAAAAGATATGTTTGTAATACTATGGGGGTGAGTTCGGTCATTTGTATGGGAGGTACCAGAAGGGGTCCGTCAAATAGTTAGGTTTTCTAGGGGTTTGCCTCCTATAATAACATAAATTAATCGACCAATTTTCATTACCCCCCAAGAGTCCGTTTGGAAGTTATAGGAGAAATATTAATTTTCGAAAAATAGGTAATTTTGTATGGGAGGTACCAGAAGGCGTGAACTGATATAGTCCATATTCATACCTGAGTCTAATTTTCTTAAGCAAACATCATACGCAAAATTTGAGTGATCTCAGTTTAGTTACAAAAAAGATATGTATGTAAAACTATAAGGGTCAATTCGGTCATTTGTATGAGAGGTACCAGAAGGGGTGTGTCAAATAGTTAGGCTCTCTGAGGTTTCGCCTCCTATCACATCATTAATTTATCGACCAATGTTCATAACCCCCAAGTGACTGTTTTGAAGTTATTGGAGAAATATATAATTTCCAAAAATAGGTCATTTTGTATGGGAGGTACCAGAAGGCGTGAACCGATATAGTCCATATTCATACCTGAGTCTAATATTTATAAGCAAACATCATACGCAAAATTTGAGTGATCTCAGTTTACTTGCAAAAAAGATATGTATGTAAAACTATAAGGGTCAATTCGGTCATTTGTATGGGAGGTACCAGACTGGGTGGGGCAAAGGTTTCGGTTTTCTTAGGGTTTGTCTACTTTTGCAAGATAAATAAACTGACCAAGTTCAAACATCTTCCGGTTGTCCGTTTGGAAGTTATGGAAGAAATATTAATTTTCCAAAAATAGGTAATTTTGTATGGGAGGTACCAGAAGGGGTGGGGCTATTCTGCCCATTTACAATCCCATAAGTTCGTTTTGAAAAATATTGATACTGGCAAATTTTCATACCGATCCGTTAAGGTTTACTCGAGTTATCCTGCTGACCAGCCATCCAGCCAGCCAGACAGACGGACATAGCTCATTCTTCTTAAAAAGTTCTGAAACGAATTTGGTCTTAAGATACTTGGGGTCTAACTCGTCTCCTTTAATGCGTTACACTTTTTTTCGTATCAAATGATATATACCCTCATCCCTAACGGTGATGGTATAAAAAGTGTAACGCATTAAAGGAGACGAGTTAGACCCTAAGTTTATTAAGACCAAATTCATGTCAGGACTTTTTAAGACGATTGAGCTATGTCCGTCTGTCTGGCTGGTGGGCAGTATAACTCGAGTAAACCTTAACGGATCGGTATGAAAATTTCCCAGTATTAATATTTTTCAAAATGAACTAATGGGATTGTAAATGGGCTACATGGCCCCGCCACTTCTGGTACCTCCAATACAAATACACCTTTCCGCCCACCTTAGAAATCGAGTAATAATATCAATTCACCCAACGGGATCGTACCCAAATTCTGAACTTAGTAAAGCTATAACAGGATAAGTTTTGAAAAAAAAAATTGGAAGTATAGCAACGCCCCTTCTGGTACCTCCCATACAAATGTACCCTTTTGTCCACTTTAGAGACGAAGTAATATTATCAATAAATTCAACGCGATCGTATCCAAATTCTTTATTTAGTAAAGCTATAGCAGGATAGAGTTTTGGAGAAAAAAGTGGAAGTCTAGCCACACTCCATCTGGTAACTACCCTACCCATCTGGTACCGCTCACTTTAGAAATTAATTATTAATATTATTAATAGAACCAACGCTATCGTACCCAAATTCTGCATTTAGTAAAGCTATAGCAGGATACAGTTTTGGAGAAAAAAAATTGGAAGTCTAAACGCACCCTTTCTGGTACCTCCCATACAAATGTAGCACTCCGCCCACTTTAGAAATCGAGTCATTATATCAAAATATGTAATAGAATATTGTATGTTTTACTGAGTTTGATGGTATATGTAAGTCGGGTTGCCCGACTGAAACTTTCTTACTGTCAAGGAATTTGTAGAATACATGAATAAGCTGCTGAGGCCCATCTACTTAAAAAAATTTTTAAGAAAAAAATAAGAAAAACCCCATTTTAGATATGTTGTATATATAAAATAGACCTATCTAAAAATATTATTGTTTATGTTTTTCATTGTTCGGTTTGAGACCTGTTTCTATTATCGCTAATAGAATTTGTTTTACAAGAGTTGTGTGAAATGTATTATGTTGACAGCTGGCAGGGCAGATAGCTATTTAGATGGTTGCCAAACCATCATCTTCAGTTCCGTTTGCTGTGCCTTCTCCACTCATTATCACAACCATAAGTGTTAAAAGCTTCAAGCAATCAATGTGAAGCTCACACACACCGGTGCGAAAATGGTATCAATGAAGACCACACGTCAACATAATCCACACAAGCTCTTGTCTATGCTTTGTCCATCGGACAAAATTGCATAGAATTGTTTTTTGGCAACAAATGCCAACCCAGTGTACCTCCCGTGTTATATTCATATATTAATATTTCTAACAGATCGACAATAACAAACAAGAGCATACATACACGGGAGGTACACTGGGTTGGCATTTGTTGCCAAAAACAATTCTATGCTATTTTGTCCGATTTATCTTATGTTTTTTGTTGTAACTTATAAACTACAGATCTATCATCTATATGATACATCTATATATATCTATACAACTATAATCAGCAACGTATATTAAAATCAGCAGCATTTTATGTACCCTGCAGCCAACTTGCATTACCGTGTATACATCGGATTTTATCTCTTCTAGATTTGTTCCACGGCAATACAAACTCAGAGTGCTGATTTAACCTTATATGGTCGATATCATAGCTAAAAATCATACCATCATGCTCTACAAGTGAGTTAAACTTAAGCATTCGGAACAAGTCTAGTTTAAGGACACACGACGTAGATTTTTAATTTTTTTTGAGGTTGTAGGGGTTAGAGCTAAAATGAGAGTAAAACAAAAATTTTGTTGGGGACGGACATAGTTCACGAGATATTGCCCCTTAAAGTTGGAATCTATATACATAAACATCTCCGGCATCAGGTGACAGATCGAGACTATATATATATCATTGGAAAGTCCTATGCATTCGTCTCGTACTGCAGAGAGAAAAGGGGAGGGAAGTGAGACTAGTTACGGCGTATGCGGCGGTATTCGTCTCGCATTGCAGAGAGAGGGAGGATAGTGAGACTAATTACGGCGTATGCGGTGGGGGCGCATTCGTCTTGCACTACAATGTGTTTAAGACATAGAGAAACTAACTACGACATATTTTGAAACTTAATATCTTAGGAACCTCTTAAGCTAGACCAATGTACGATAACTCATTGGAAAGATCAAATGTTTCGTTTTGTTTTCGTAACATTTGAACATTTCTAAACTGACTGCTTAAAGCTCATGAACCTCAAAAATGGTTTTTTTGATTGGCAAAATTTACACTGTGCTGTGATAGCGCGACCATCCAGCTTAACCCAAAAAAAAAAATTCTTATTATTCTGCACGTATCCAGGATGACCGCTTTACACGTCTCATGAACGTGTTGTGACATTTCCAACTCTATCAAATACTGAGAAACACAGTTCACAGCGATTCCAGTACCTGTATGACAATTGGTCATCGCTTCTGGAGACATCTCGTCTAGCTCAACTATGCAAGGAGTTGCACAAGTACTACTTGTTGTTTCTAGGAATAAGCGAAACTCGCTGGCCTGGCATAGGCTAACATGCAACATCCGATGGTCTAACATTATTATATTCTAGAAAACATGAAAATCTACCGAAATCCAGTGGTGTAGGATTTCTTTTAACAAATTGAGCAAAGAACGCGCTTATGAACTAAAAGCCCTTTTCGGACAGAGTTATATCCGCAAGATTTCGCACACGTTCCCGTCATCTCACCTGTATACAATTTTACGCCCCAACAGAAGCTGCTGAACGCACTGTTAAGGATGACTTCTACAATACACTTGATAAAGCAACAAGCAATAGTAACCGTTTAGATATATTGGTTGTGATGTAGAGCTGGGCTCGGACTCGGCCGTAAAATTAAGAATGACGAACTTTTTCTTGGAATGTGCGCATCAAACAATTTGGTGATGGCGGCTCTGTCTTTCCGCACCATCACAATTTTCAGCAAGTGGCGAGGCTCCCTATTGGATGTACAAAAGAGGCGCAGATATGGCAAGCGATCATAATCTACTAGTTGCAGAAGTGCGTATAAAAATTGCTGCTATCCGATACAACAAGAGCATCATTTCAGGGCCTATGAACATCAGCCAACTGAAAAATCCAGGTATAGCCTCGCCTTTACGGATGCTTTAAAAAGGTTTCTTAATTCGAACCGGCCATTGAAATTCTTGGGTATAAAGAATTCAGACGGAAAGAATGGATCTCCGACGAAACATGGCAAAAGTCGAACAGCTGAAACAGGCAAAAGCAGATCTTAATGGAGCAAAAACTCGCAGCAGTAAACATAAACTTAGAAGCACAGTTAGCCGCAGAAACCCATGGTACGAGCGATATGCTTAGGACATACCGTCGACATGCCCCTCGTTGGTCCAAATTGTTATTTCAATAAACAACTACAATCTAAAAAATTGCCAGGTGTCGATGGTATTGCAGCTGAACTACTTAAAGCTGATGTACTCTAGAGTTGGACTTTCTAGTTCCTTTTGGTGAATCGTTCCTTTCTGTTCCGTTCACCAAAAGGAACTAGTTCGTTCCTTCTGTTCCTTTCGTTCCTTTTCGTTCCTTTTGATCTTTTCGTTCACTTATTCATTTTCACCACTTCGTTCACTATGTTTTGATTTTTTTTAGTCTTTTTCGGATTATGAAGTGAACGATTTGCAAACAAACATATAATATTAAAAATGTCAGATCTGCTTAAAAGTTTATAAAGTATTTTTAAATTGTTTAAATAGTGTGTTAAAAAAAATAGTTATCAAAGGCTTTGTTTAGAGGATTTATAAATCATTTTTCATAGCAAAATACAAAAAAAATGTCTGCTTTTTTTGTTGTGGTGATGCCACCACTTTAGAATTGTACCGTATGAACGTAAGAACAAGTGAACGAATGACCGAAAATGTCAAAAGAACGAAATAAGCAAAAGGAACGAAAAGATCAGAAGGAACGAAAAGATCAGAAGGAACGAAAAGAGCAGAAGGAACTAAAAAGCAAAAGGAACGAAAAGAGCGGAATATGTGGAACTAGTTCCAACCGTTCACTACATGGAATCGTTCATTGGAACTAGTTCGTTCCGGAACTATACAAGTCTAATGTACTCACTAGTTCTAAAATACTACTCCCCCTCATCCGCAATTTCTGGGAAAAACACAGCTTACCTGATGAGCTGACGGAAGTCGTGGTAGTGAACATACCCAAAAAAGGAGACTTAACGAATCTAAATAATTTTCGCGGCATCACCTTACTATGTATGTTCAACAAGGCATAGGACAAATAATTGGCAAACGGACATCTGACAAAAATACACCAGTTCTGAAACCAGAACAAGCTGGATTCCAACCTCACAAGTGAACGATAGACTATATAAACAGCCTGCCTGTCATCGTCGATCAATCCGTGGAATGGTGGTCGCCCTTATATTTGTGTTTTAATGGTTTTGAAAAAGGTTTTGACAAACCACAACATTATTTGGAGCTCATTAGGTTGTAAGCAAGTACCACATAAACTTATCAATCTCATCAAAGAACTTTACCAGAACGCCAGTTGCCGTATCATGCAAGGCAAAGCCTTAAGTAAGTAACAGTATAAAAATGGAAACAGGAGCCCGCAAGGGTGCGCGCTTTCTCCTCTTTTATTCAATATTGTGCTAGATACGGTCATGAAAATAGCCCTTCACAATGGAAAAAGAATCACTTGGGTATTGCAAATTCGTTTAAGATTAAGATAGATTACGCGGATGATGTATGTCTTCTTGCACATAGCTTCTCAGATATGGAAGCAATCTTAGTAAAATATCTTTAACACAAATATAAAATCAACCCTACTTTATGGCTGTGAAACATGGAATACTGCCCCCCGAGAGATGCAAAAGATACAAGTGTTTGGGAAGCAATTTCTCCGAAGAATTCTGCGAGTATTCTGGCCAAGGGTCATTTCTAACACAAGACTATGGGAACAATCGAACCAGCAACTTATAGCTATAGAAATTAAAAAAACGGAAAGAACGTTGGATTGGACACACTCTCAAAAGGCCGCGGGATGACATCACGATATACGCTATAGAGTGAAATCCACTAGGCAACCGAAGAAGAGGACGCCCAGCCCATTCTTGGAAGAGACAAATAGAGTCTGAAATTACATCTATTGTCAAATACTGGGGCGAAGTGAATACGTTAGCACAAGATTTGTTGAGGTCCTATGCTCCTTATTGGATTGACGGGAATATATATATGAATATGGAAATTTGTATAGGAGGTACAAGTAGGTCCTGATGTACCAACGTGTCCAATTTTTAACCGTTCCTGAGAAATTTTAGTATGTCTGAAATCGGTGTAATTACCAAAAAGATATATATATAAAACTGTAAGGTTAAGGTTGTGGCAAAGATTTTGGTTTTCTGAGGGATTGTTATAACAAGGTCATTAAGCTGACCAGATTTAAATCTCGTCCAATTGTTTTATGGAAGTTATTGGAGAAATATTATTTTTACAAAAATGTTTCATTTTTTATGGGAGGTACCAGAAGGGGTGGGGCTATTCTACCTATTTACAATCACATTACTTCAAATTGGAAAATATTAATACTGATACATTTTTCAGTAAGATCAGTTAAGGTTTATTCATGTTATCCTGCCGCCAGCCAACCAGTCATGGCTCAATCATCTTAAAAGTCCAGCCAGTCTGACAGACTGACTCAATCTTCCTAAAAAGTGATGAAACGAATTTGGTCTTTAGATACTTGGGGTCTAACTCGTCTCCTTTGATGCGTTACACTTTTTCTCGTATCAAATGATATATACCATCATGCTCAAGTAGTAGATCGTTATTAAATTGCAACAAATCAAAACTGTAAGTACGAAAATTTCATAGCCTAAATGGGTTACCATTATATTTAAATGGAATCTCTTTATTCAAACATATCTGGCCTTATACGCCTACAATGTTCGCAAAAGTATTATTATTTTGATTTAAATCCACTTTGTTTTGCTGCTAGGCCAATAGTTGGAATTGTGTTCGTTAACAACGAAAATTGTCTTGTGGTGAATATACTACTCCCACACCTAAAATATTTTTGCTAATATTAGAGCACTCATAGGAATGAAGAGATAAGTCTAATGTATGTATGTAATACATACTATACATACTATGCATTTGTATTACTCAGAAATATCTTTACAAAAGCTATTAAGCGATGTCTTCGTACCGGTTTATGAGAAGATTTGTACTACTAAGCTTTAGTACGTATTCATATTGTTAATTGTCTACAAATAATTCTCGAAATTTTTGGGTATCCTGTCATAAACCATGAGAATCTATGTTTCCCGCTGTTTATTAAGAAATTTTATGAAGATATTCATAAGCCAGATTGAAAAGAAAAATTAGCAGAACACGTGTCAATCGATTGGAAGTGCACCCCCAGACAGATGTCAAAAATTGAATTGAACGAATGGAAATTGAAAAATAGTATTAAACATCACATGAAGGGCATGACATCTAAATAATCTTCAAATATGAGAAATATGCAATATATGTTTTTAGCGTTTTAATTGGTAAATTGTCAAACGAAATGAAATGGAATGTGTGATACACATTGTGTATGTTATGTTTATTGAAAGGCAATTTAACAACAACACGATTTTTATACAATACTTTTTGGCTTAATAGTGGTTTATAAGAACGAACCCCACCTAAGTTGAGTAACATCTCTTTAATAAAATTTAATTTAAAGCAACTTTATTTATGGTATATCGTACACAAATAGCATCATATTAGCAAAGCCGTTGTTTGACATGTAGTATATAGTATACGTATGTATCTGCTGACAGTCGTTGCTTAATATACATACGTATATATATATGTGAATGCATAGAGTAAAAGTATGTAGTCAATAGAGCTTATTTATGTACTTACATATATGTATCTATACTTATTATAACAAAGAGAAGATGTTTGTGAGTTTGTTTGTTTGTATGTAGGGGGTAATCTTCTAAGTACAATGCTACGTTATCACCGAGTGGTATAGGTATTTATAAAAAACAATTGGGATCCACGTGTAAGTAGCTACGGAGCAATGCGAGTCGGGTAGGTAGCTCTGTATAACTGGCATGCGAGGTACCATATGAGACATGGCTATTCCACCCTTTTTATACCCTCACCCTTAGAGATGACTGTATATTATAATTTAATACGAGATATTTTATAAAAGTGCAACGCTTTAAAGGAGACGTGTTACACCACAAGTATCTTAAGACCAAAACTCGTTTCATGACTTTTTAAAACGAATGGGCAGAATACCCCTAGCCCTTCTGGCACCACCCACACAAAATTACATATTTCTGGATAAAACTGCGTGACAAATTACATGAGGTCGGACTATCAATTCTATGTATATATGTATTTCGGAAATTAAGTGGCGTGCATTATTTTTGATGTATGGTTCAGTTTTTTTTTTGTAAAATAAAGAGTGGGTCCATTTTTTTCTCGACCAAGCGGTTATCCAAATCGTAATCTACGATGAATTCTAAGAAAATTTGCCCAAGAAACCATAGGCCTAAAATCACAATCGAGCATTGAGGAAAAAATCCACAACAAGACCCGCAACTGCCACGGAATCGCCCCTGATGGTTCAAATGCATGACCCACCTCCAATAATTTTTCTCTCCTAACATTTTTCCCAAACATATCTATTCCCCATCTTCACCCCATAAGGGGGCTTCCATTCTGAAAATTAATATTTACCATCATTTCGCACTTCAACTTCAGATGGTTTATCTAAATGTAACAGTTTTATCCCTTTTGGCCTTTTTCTCTTTAAACTTCGAAATTCGAGAAATCACTTCAAATCACACAACTATTACAAAAAATAACCAGTAAGAAAGTTTAATTCGGGCGACCCGACTTACATATACCATCACCCTCAGTAAAATAAAAAAAATTGCTATTATATTGATATTATTACTCGATTTCTAATGTGGGTGGAGTGGTAAATTTGTATGGGATGTACTAGAAGGGGCGTGTCTAGACTTCTAGGTTTATCCTCCAAAACTTTATCCTGTTATAGCTTTACTAGATACGGAGTTTGGGCACGATAGCGTTGGATGTATTGATATTATAACAGCATCTCTGAAGTGGGCGGAAAGGTACATTTGTATGGGAGGTCCCATAAGGGGCGCCGCTAGTCTTCCAATTTTTTTCTACAAAACTTTATCCTGTTATAACTTAATAAAATACAGAATTGGGGCACGATCGTGTCGAGTATATTGATATTATTATTCCATCTCTAAAGTGGGCGGAAAGGTACATTTGTATGGGAGGTACCAGAATGGGCGTGTCTAGACTTCCAGATTTTTTCTCCAAAACTTTATCCTGCTTGAACTTTACTAAATACAGAATTTGGTCACGATCGCGGTAGTTCTAATAATAATATTAATCGATTTCTAAAGTGGGCGATACCAGATGTGTGTGGGAGGTACCAGATGGGGCGTTGGTAGACTTTAGTTTTTTTTCTCAAAAACTGTATCCTGCTATAGCTTTACTAAATTAAGAATTAGGGTACGAGCGCGATGGATTTATTGATATTATTACTCCATATCTAAAGTGGGCGGAAAGGTGAATTTGTATGGGAGGTACCAGAAGGGGCATGGCTAGACTTCCAATTTTTTTCCCAAAACTTTATCCTGTAATAGCTTTACTAAGTACAGAATTTGGGTACGATCCCGTGTGGTTGGGTGTATTGATATTATAACTCGATTTCTAAAGTGGTCGGAATGATGTATTTGTATGGGAGGTACCAGGCGGAGCCATGTAGCCCATTTGCAATACCGTAAGTAGTTTTGGAGAAATATTAACTCGTGCAAAATTTCAAGACATTTGGCTGCGTCTTTCTAAAGTTATCGTGCGAACCACGCGGACAGCCACCAGACGGACAGACAGACAGACGGACATGGCTCAAATGACTTAAAAAGTCATGAATCGAATTTGGTTCTAAGAAACCTAAGGTCTGAAATGACTCCTTCTATGTGTTACATTTTTGGGTCGTATCAATTGATATATACCCTCATCCCTAAGGGTGATGGTATAAATATTCACCTCCATTGCCGGGATGCTAGCTTTAGCCGTTTGGTCTGGGTGATGGTATCGGTTTTATTCCTTTTTGGGCCTTTTTTCCCCTAAAATGATAAAATTCGAAAAATCAATTCAAATTGCACAAATCCTAAAAAACAAAAATAAATATATCTGTAGTTCATGACAATGAGTTTAGATAACATCTCCTTCCCCTGGTCTATCCAACGAAGTGTTGGTCGCCTACTACCGCGCCGCCCATCAAGTTTATTGCAGAAGATATTTGAGCTAGAACAATTTCATCCATTCGTTCAACGTATCCAATCCACCGAATTGGATATATTTGATCGCGCTTAACTACGTCGATGTCATTATACAGCTTATAGTTCATTCGACAGTACTCGGTACTCAGTTAACTATGATAGGTCCAATTATTTTGCGAAGTATTTTTCTCTCGAAGACTCCAAGAATAGACTGATCAGCTTGTGCCTTCAGGTAAGACAGTTAAGATCAGTGAACCAAAGTTGACAAAACCTAACGTCCCAATCGAGTAGACTCTTTGTTCGTTGAAACAAATAAATCACTTATCACCAGACTCACTTCTGGCGACTGCTTCTCAATGCTTCAAAAGGCTGCAGTAAATTTCGACAGTGATCGGCCAATGATATAGTATGAATATCTGGTCTGTAGTCGATTTATCAGGTCTAATGCCACACTGATGTCTACCAAGGATCACTAGGATCGGCTTTAGTCTTTTACATTACACACTAGACAGGACCTTGTATGCGATGGGTAAAAGGCTAATCCTGCGATAGTTGGTGCATACACTTTGATTGCCTTTTTTAAGCACGGGATATAGGACACTCAGATTCCAATCATCGGGCATGCATTCCTTGAGCCAAATCCTGTTTATGAGCCGGTGCATGCATGTTACTAGCTCATCGCCGCCGGCTTTAAAAAGCTCTGCCGGCAGTCCATCGGCTCTCGCAACTTTAATATTTTTAAGCCTTGCGATCGCCGTGCTGATCTCGTTTCGACTCGATGGTGGACAATCTTCTCCGTCGTCTATGATTTGTGTGATTTCGTCACTTCGGGAACATCAGAACTAGAAGGGTTCGTTTGGAGTAGGAATTTGCTATCTCGGTGGTATACAGCTTTATGACGTCTAGCTTCATTTGCGTTTGATTACGAGTGTTTTTAGCACTACTTAATCGTGTGCGTACCTTGGCTGCAACTAGGTGGTGATCAGAGTCAATACGCTTGAGACGCTTTCTTGTATTTTGATCGGGAGATATCCAGATTGCCTTGTGGATATCTTTATGAGGGAATTAGGTCCACTCACAACCATGTTTCTTGCCGACGCGAAACTAACCAGTCTGAATCCGTAATCGGAGTTGTTGTGTAGACTGAATTTTCAGACTGCTGAACCAGGAGCATCTTCCCTCCCTATTTTAGCATTAAAATCTCCCAGAGCAATTTTAATGTCATGTGCAGGGCAGCGCTCACATAAATATCTCCTCTAGGCGCTCATAGAATGCATCTGTAATGTCCTCGTCTTTGCCTTTCGCTGGGGCGTGCACACAAATCAGATTAATGTAAAAATATTTCGACCGGATGCGAATAGTGGCTATTCGGTCGCTTACAGTGTTAAACCGCGAGACCAGGTGTCGATGTTTCTTGCTGACTATGAAACCAAATCCAAATTCGTGGCTTACTGCATGGCAGCTGTAAAAGATGTCACAGTTCTTTCGTCGTGTGCATCCTTGTCCCGTCCATCTCATTTCCTGTATGGCAGTGATGCAGATTTGTATTTGTCGAGGATTTGTCCGCCAGCTGAGTAGAGCCACCATCCCTGTATAGAGTTCGAACATTCAAGGTGCAAAAGCTTAATTCATGGTCCCTTTTTATACCATCACCCTTAGGGATGAGGGTATATATCATTTGGTACGACCCAAAAGTGTAACACATAGAAGGAGTCACTTTAGACCCTAGGTTTCTTTGAACCAAATTCGATTCATGACTTTTTAAGTCGTTTGAGCCATGTCCGTCTGTCTGTCTGTCTGTCTGGTGGCTGTCCGGCTGGTTCGCACGATAACTTTCGAAAGACGCAACCAAATGTTTTGAAATTTTGCACGAGTTATTATTTTCTCAAAACTACTTACGGTATTGCAAATGGGCTACATGGCCCCGCCCCTTCTGGTACCTCCCATACAAAAACATCATTCCGCCCACTTTAGAAATCGAGTAAAAATATCAATACACCCTACGGGATCGTCCTCAAATTCTGTATTTAGTAAAGCTGTGACAGGATAAAGTTTTGGAAAAAATTTTGAAAGCCTAGCCAAGCCCCTTCTTCCCATACAAATCTACCTTTCCGCCCACTATAGAGATGGTGAAATAATATCAATAAATTAAACGTGATCGGAACCAAATTATCTTTTTAGTAAAGCTATAACAGGATAAAGTTTTGGAGAAAAAAAATTGGAAGTCTATCCACGCCCCATCTGGTACCTCCCATACATATCTGGTACCGCCCACTTTAGAAATCGATTAATATTATTATTAGAACTACCGCGATCGTGACCAAATTCTGTATTTAGTAAAGTTCAAGCAAGATAAAGTTTTGGAGAAAAAATCTGGAAGTCTAGACACGCCCATTATGGTACCTCCCATACAAATGTACCTTTCCGCCCACATTAGCGATTTATTCCATCTCTAATAATATCAATGTACCACGCCGCCCACTTTAGAGATGGAGTAATAAAATCAATATTCTCGACACGATCGTGCCTCAATTCTGTATTTTATTAAGTTATAACAGGATAAAGTTTTGGAGAAAAAATTGGAAGTCTAGACACGCCCATTCTGGTACCTCCCATACAAATGTACCTTTCCGCCCACTTCAGAGATGGAGTAATAATATCAATACATCCAACGCTATCGTGCCCAAACTCCGTATCTAGTAAAGCTATAACAGAATAAAGTTTTGGAGGATAAACCTAGAAGTCTAGACACGCCCCTTCTAGTGCCTCCCATACAAATTTACCACTCCGCCCACTTTAGAAATCGAGTAATAATATCAATATAATAGCTATTTTTTTATTTTACTGAGGGTGATGGTATATGTAAGTCGGGTCGCCCGACTGAAACTTTCTTACTGGTTTTGATAATAATTGTTTTGTTTAAGGAGAGTGGCTTATAAGGCCACCACGCCCGATCCTAGTTTCTTGGGGCTGCCAAAGCCACTAAGAGAGTCTCTGTGTTGAGCTTCAGTAACTTCTGTTATCTAATTCCTAAGACGCATCGGTAGTAGCATGCCGTTTAGGCACTACCACTAAACGGTTTTAATTATATTTAAAAATAAAAGTTTTAAATAAATCACACCTTATTTCACAACTACTATAATTTTAAATACAACAATTATAAATACAACACAACAAATACTACATGCAGCCGCCAAACAAGAAAAGACAATATTGAAATAACATTAGCCTGCGGCTTTATGATAATTGTAATGACTACATAACTATAAAATGACGGTTACATTATGTGCGTATGTGCGTACCACTATACAAATATTGACACAAACTTTTAATACTTAATAAAAATTTTAGAATGATTTAAGTTGGGTAAACAAAATTGTATAAGTAAATACTCAGACATTACATGTAGAATTATTTTCAGTTGTATTCACACGCGTGTCGGCAAATACTTTGTACATACATACATTGCCATATGTATTACACATATGAACCAGATTATTTACATACCGACAATATTGTGACATATGTTAACTTTTTTGCAGACATTTTATTGTGTGCATTAGAATTTCCACGAATGTATACACAAAGTATAATAATCGTCCACAACCTCAGAAAATTACGCAGGTGCCGATTATGTTGTACATAGTACATTAGGGTTAGTCATTATACCATCACCCTTAGGGATGAGGGTATATATCATTTGATACGAAAAAAAATGTAACGCATTAAAGGAGACGAGTTAGACCCCAAGTATCTTAAGACCAAATTCGTTCAGGATTTTTTAAGACGATTGAGCTACGTCCGTCTGTCTGGCTGGCTGGATGGCTGGTCAGCAGGATAACTTGAGTAAACCTTAACGGATCAGTATGAAAATTTACCAGTATTAATATTTTTCAAAACGAACTTATGGGATTGAAAATGGGCAGAATAGCCCCACCTCTTCTGGTACCTCCCATACAAAATTACCTATTTTTAGATAATTTATATTTTTTTCATAACTTCCCAACGGACAATCGTAGGATATTTAAATTTGGTCAGTTTATTTATCTTACAAAAGTTGACAAACATTACGAAACCTTTGCCATACCCCTTCTGGTACCTCCCATACAAATGACCTAATTGACCCTCATAGTTTTACATACATATCTTTTTTGTAACTAAACTGAATTCATACAAATTTTGCATAAGATGTTTGCATATGAAAACTGGACTCAGCAATGAATATGAACTATATCGGTTCACGCCTTCTGGTACCTCCCATACAAAATTACCTATTTTTGCAAATTTAATATTTCTCCCATAACTTCCAAACGGACACTTAGAGGATAATGACAAAAGGTCGGTTAATATATCTTGCGATAGGAAGCAAAACCTCAGAAAACCTTACTTTTTGACGCACCCCTTCTGGTACCTCCCATACAAATTCTTGAATTCACCCTCATAGTCCTACATACATATCTTTTTTTGTAAGTACAATTAATTCAGTCAAATTTGGCGTAACTTGTACAGTTATGAAAATTTGAATCAGGAATGAATATGGATTATATCGGGTCACCCCTTCTGGTACCTCCCATACAAAATTACCTATTTTTGAAAAATTGACATTTATCCCATAATTTCCAAACGGACACTTGGGGGGTAATGAAAATTGGTCAATTAATTTATCTTGTGATAGGAAGCAAAACCTTACAAAACATAACTATTTGACGCACCCCCTTCTGGTACCTCCCATACAAAATACCGAACATACCCCCATAGTTTCAAATACACATATTTTTGTAAGTACAGTGAATACAGTCGAATTTTGCGTAAGTTGTACAGTTATGATAATTTGAATCAGGAATGAATATGAATTATACCGGATCATCCTCTGGTACCTCCCATACAAAATATCCTTATTTGGAAAATTAATATTTCTACCATAATTTCTAAACTGTCACTTGGAGGATAATCAAATTTGGTAATTAATTATCTTGTAATAGGAATTATTATTGGGTGATGGTATTTATCAGTCAGTTTACCTGACTGAAATTTCTGTACTGGTTTTATTTGCATTTTGTCGAATATCAAAATGCTTTCGCAATATGATGTAGGACATAACAAAATATTACAAACTGAGTTTTAACTTACTTACTTACTTTAGTAGCCCATTACAACTTACGAACGTGGTTTATAAATTTGTGGCCTGAAGTACTAATGAATTCCACACGCTTCGGTCTTCTGCGTGTGTTCTCTTGTTAGTCCTACCAGATGGTGGCACGTCGCCTACAACTTGGTGCTTCCAACGAAGTTTGGGTCTTACTACTGTGCGCCGTCCTTCAGGTTTGCCTTCAAACACCTTTCTCGCTGGAGCATTTACATTCATTCTGGCAACATGTTCCAGCAAAGGTAAAGGTAAAGCTCCAGTTAAGCTCATACAGCTCATGGTTCATCCGATGGCGAAACTCGCCGTCGACACAGATAGGTCCATACATTTTTCGGAATACTTTTCTCTCGAATACTCCCAGGTTTTGTATGTTCGTTGTAGTAAGCACCCATGATTCGGCAGCATACAAAAGAACGGATAAGATTAGCACCTGGTAAAGCTGTTTCTTAGTATTCCGAGATAAAGTGGTGTTACTAAAGTGCTGCCGAAGTCCGTAGAAACATCTATTGGCGAGCACTATTCTCCGCTTGATTTCTTGGCTGACATTATTTTTCTTATTGACGGAAGATCTGAGGTAGGTAAATTTATCGACTACCTCAAAACAATAATTTTCAACTTTGACGCTACGTCCCCATCGAGAGGACTCTTTGTTCGTCGAAATCATTATTTTTGTTTTGTCCTCGTTGACCGCTAAACCCATTTTTGCCTACTCTTTTTCTAGTGATGAGAAAACTGCAGTAACATCCCACAGATTTCGGCCAATGATGTCGGCATAGGCTAGTGGCATGTGGCTCTTGGGGAATATTGTGCCAGACATGTTGACACCAGCCTTTCTCATCACCTTCCCCATAACTATATTAAATAGTGTACACTGTACAGGACAGTCTATCACCCTGCCTGAGACCTCTTTCTGTGTTGAATGGTTCAGACTGATCTTAACCAATCTTATCCAAAGATTTGTTGTTTTCCAAGGTACATCTGCAAAGTCGAATTAGCTTTGCAGGAATACTAAACTCAGACATGGCCAAATAAAGCCTATTCCTTATCGGAGAGTCGAAGGCAGCTTTGTAGTCGACAAAGAGGTGGTAGGTGTCGATCTGCTTTTCATGAGTTTTTTCCAGGATTTGTCGTAGTGTGAATATTTGATCCGTCGTAGATTTTCCAGGTCTAAAGCCGTACTGATATGGTCCAATTAGTTTTTCTACAATTGGCTTTAGACGTTCACACAATATGCTTGAAAGGACCTTGTTCGCAATTGGTAATAGGATTATTCCACGTTACATTCACTAAGATCTTCTTTCTTGTATATGGGACATAACAGACAGAGACTCCAATCCCCGGGCATGCTCTCATCTTGCCAGATGTTTTCCATGAGCTGATGCATGCCCCTAATCAGCTACTTCCCGCCAGCCTTACATGATTCAGCAGGGAGACCATCGGCTCCAGCAACTTTGTTGTTTTTAAGGCGGGAGATTGCCACAGGTATCTCGCTCTGCCTCGGAGGTGGACAGTTAATACCATCGTCATGGATTTTCTGGAGTGGTGTCCGCATCCAATAAATTTCTGAAATGATTTCTCCATATTTTCTCAAAGTTATCCGGGTCCGTCACTAGCTGACCAGCGCTGTCCTTGCAGGAGGGCAACCCTGTTTAACGCATTCTCGCCTTAACTCCCTTGTAGAGAGTTCCCCTCTACTTCGGAGTAACTCTGTGCACTTATCTTGCCTCTTCTTCAGCTTCTTTTTTTTATTTTTTCCGTCTAAAAAGACGAGTTGCCTCTCGTCTCTTTCCTCTGCAGTTTTACTTTTCTAAAATAGCGCAAAAACTTTCCAAATGAAATTACTTTAAGTAGAAAGCGATTTTTATATCCTCTCCCGACGGATACGACCCAAAAGTGTAACACATAGAAGGAGTCCCCTCCCAGCCAGCATTTTCAGAAAATTTTGATCGACAAATAGTCTCATTTGACTCTTCAACAATCAAATATGCACTCATTTTTTTTTAATCAAAAATGACCCTGTCGTCGGAAAAAAATGGTACCCTCCAGATGACTTTTCCTGACTAATCATTTTTTGATGCAGTTTTTATGTATTTGTGATATCATTTCTTCTCGCCTTTTACTTAAATATGCGATAATTATATGGTAATTTTTGATCAATTTATGAGTCACAACTTTTAGTAATTTGACATAATTTTTTAATCATATTTTATATGACCCGTTTTTTAGCCACATCTTATTGTGATTTCAAATCAATTTATGCTTTTGTCCCCTAAAAATAGGAATTTCGAAAAAATCTTTAATATCGCATAACTACCCCATAAAATAAGTATTAAACATAAGTTTGACGATTATACTAGACCCGTTTTGTCTGGGTGATGGTACTAGTTTTATACCTTTTGTTCACTTTCAAAAATCCTTTCACAATGCACAATAACTCCCTAAAATATATATTTCGCCCCATATTTGCTATTCTACCTTGAGCTTTTGATCTGGGTTTGTTTTGGCTTTTCTTGAAGGGGTAACAATTCTTTAATTCTATAAGATTTTTTCCATATAGATTTTTGCGATTCTACCTTTCGCCGTTTGGCCTGGGAGACGGTACCAGTTTTATTCTTTTGGGGGCTTTAATCGTTTGGTTATCCTTTTTGGGTCCTTTTTTAAAAAAAATACAAAATCTCTATTTCTTTAGGGAACATGCTCTTATGGATTTTTGCGATTATAGCTTTAGCTAAATTTTTGCGAAAATGCAAACTTATATTTTTTGATTTCGATGCAAAAGGTTTTTTCGCCAATTCCAAAAAGTAAACACGCAAATCTTTATATTAGTCAACGCCCTACATAATACTGCAAGAGCAATCCTCGAAAAATAAAATGACTTGCCCTAATATACACATTTATTCCAAACTAGCTGGCCCGGCAGACTTCGTCCTGCCTCCAAATTTTTTCAAAAGATGTTGAGTGCATTTGAAATCTAATAACGATTGGTTTATTACTTGGCCTCTGAAATATTTAAATTTAAAGGGCGAAGTATTCCCGGACATATTCTGTTCTTCATATAAATCTATATAAATGTAAGAGATTATTTTTGTAAGAAGTGCTAAAATGGTTCAGCAGTGTCGTCCAGGATATGATAAAAACTTACTTATTGATAGACATATATTCTAAAACCACATTTTTAAGCCGATTGACTCACATATAACTTTCTGCGTTGGTGTACTGGGTGATTGATACTTAAGGTGTTTGGTCTGAGGTGTTTGGTCTGAGCCATGATAGTACTTTGTCCCTTTTTATTCCAAGGAGTACCAATTTCCAAAAGTCCCTTCATTTGGCTCAACAACCCTATTAACCGTTTGGTCTAGGTGAGAGCAACAGTTGTTCCCATTTTCGTGTTTGTCCCCTTAAAGTTCGAAATGCAAAAACCACTTTGTGAAGCTCTCTAATTCTATAGGAAGTGCACCAACATAAATGTACGCCATTCTACCTTAAGCCATTTTGCGGTCTGGGTGACCATCTACAGCCCATCCCTAACTTTCACTGAAATTGTGGGACAAATGGGGTCAACCGTTTTCACAATTAGTGGTGACATCAAAATGTACATCTTTTTTATATATATAGACTTCTGAACAACTGTGATGTTAAAAAAAGTGACTAAATGACATTCCAAAAATTAAGTGTATCATAAGCTAAACACCGGCAACTGGTTTCAAACATACATTCAAAATTTTCTCATGCCAAAAAAATCATATATTTTAAGTTTAAGTAAAATCGGACAATCGATATAAATTTTCGAAATAATTTAACCCCAGCCAAATCAACTGTAGGTCCATATATACAAAAAAAATTCTCATAATAAAACAAATATAAAAATTTCAGTCAAATTGTTTAATTCGTTAAAATTGTCATTAAAATTCCACCCTAGCGACACCTGCCGGGTCAATTTATACAAAAAAATTTTCTCAAGATTCCACAAACATAAATACTAAATTTCAGTTAAATTGGTACATGCATTCAAATTTTCGATAAAAATCTACCCTAGCGCCATCTACCGGGTCCATTTGTACATACGATTTTTTCTGATGATCAAACAAACATAGATTCTGAATTTCAGTTAAATTGGCCCATTCGTTAAAATTTTGATTGTAAGCCGACCCCAGCGCCACCTACCGGGTCCATTTGTACATAAAATGTTTTCTCATGGTCAAACGAATATTCATTCTAAATTTCAGTTGAATTGGTACATGCATTAAAATTTTCGATATAAATCCACCCTAGCGCCACCTGGATTTGATTTTTTTTCAACACAAACAATCTACGGAAAATTTCGAATCCAATAAAAAAAAATCATCCAAATCGCTCCAGCCGTTCTCAAGTGATGGTATGACATACGTGGACCATTTCATTTTTATATATATAGATATTCATCGTAAAATATACTCGTATGTTCATTAGGGCGTTTCACTAAAAAAATTTTGCAACTCTTGAAGTGGAATATTACAGCTTGTGATCTAAAAGAATTTCGAAAATTTTTTGGGATTTTTTGAAGATGGGTATGGGGTCGCTGAAATTGATTTTATCAAAAAAATGAGGTTATGGAGAAAAAAAATTTATATTATTTTTTTCTGGTGCTTTTTGTTCATACAACTAAACAATTCTCTTAGCAAGGATCCGATCCCACGACAAAAAAATTATAGGTGTGAAAAATTATTATATTATGGACCACTTTGATAGTCTTAAAAGTGAAAAATTATTTTTCCTAGATTTTAAACCTCGATAACTTGAAAAGTTTTCAAAATTTTTTCAAGATGTAAAATGCGTTAGAAAGATAATTTAGATACCTTTATTTTGGTATATATAAGTTTATATCTTACTTGTGAAAAATGTTGCAAAAAATAAAAAATAGACAAAAAAGATATTTTTTATTTGTAAATTCACACTATTTGAATTTTAAAATATTTGAAATAGGCCCTTTTTAAAATGTAATAAAATTCATAATGCATAATTTTGTAACCTCAAACAGTAAAAGGGTTTTTGATGAATTAAAGTTGCCCACTTCCTTTTTTCGAAAGATACACTTTTATGGAAAAATGATGATGATTTTGTTTCTTCAAAGAAAAAGCTAGAAAAACTATGTGTTCTGAATGATTTATCAGAAAGAGGCGTGGCGTCGACTACAATATATAACAAAAAAATTACAAAGAATGAGGATGATTTTCAAAACATATTGATTAGAGTTGAAAACAATCAAAAAATTATATCTAATGTTAACAAAAATGTTATTGAAAAAGCTCTTAAGAAACCAATTTGAAAATACTTCCACAGTTGTTCCACATTTAGTGGTTAATGTATTGTAATTTTAGATACAAAATTTACTTTTTAATTTTAATTTGTTCATTAAATATGTTGATTTTGTTTATTTAATATCTTTTGATTTTGTAAGGGAATATAAATATAGTGATGATATTTTTATTAAAGCAATGTATTTTAGAAGTTTTTTTTTTACTTAACCAAGAACGAAACATAATGAAATTCTTTTAATTTTTATAAAATTTGATAAATAAAAAAAAATTTCTCACACTTTAATTTTTTTCTTATATTTTTCCAACAAGTAAAAATAAATCTATGTACCGAATGAAAGGTAATGTAAAGACCTTTCCAACGCATTTTACATCTTGAAAAAATGTTGAAAACTTTTCAAGTTATCGAGGTTTGAAATCTAGGAAAAATAATTTTTCACTTTTAAGACTATCAAAGTGGTCCATAATATAATAATTTTTCACACCAATAATTTTTTGTCGTGGGATCGGATCCATAAGAAGAGAATTGTTTAGTTGTATGAACAAAAAGCACCAGAAAAAAAAATAATATAAAATTTTTTTCTCCATAACCTCATTTTTTTGATAAAATCAATTTCAGCGACCCCATACCCATCTTCAAAAAATCCCAAAAAATTTTCGAAATTCTTTTAGATCACAAGCTGTAATATTCCACTTCAAGAGTTGCAAAAATCGCCAAAAACGCGTTTGGTGAAACGCCCTAATGTTCATGTATAAATTTATGGAAATGATTCCTAATGTGCATATAAAAATGGCTGCTAAAAATTGATTTAAGTGACAAGCGCTCACCTCTTCTATGCATTCTATTCTTTACTTTTCATTTCTTTCAATTTTATAGTATCATTACACTAAGTCTAAAATAATTATTTTGAAGATATTAAAAGTTCCATAAAAATCTGTAATTTTTATCGTTAATTGCTTTGACTACAATATTAGCTATATGTAGAGTTTCTCTCCCGGGATTTCCCGGGCGGGAATTCCCGGGATTCCCGGTCATTTTTATTCGAAATTTGTCCGGGATTCCCGGGAAATTAAAACACCTTTGGTAGATCAAATTTTAGAAGCTTTAAAGAAGCGAATTAAAGAAAGAAGGGCAAGCGACTTTATACTTTAGTGAAGTATCTTAAAGATCCAACAGTATTTGATAAGAAAGCTAATAACTTATTTCTTACTGCTTCAGAACAAAATGTGATCGCGTACGCTGAACAAATTTATACTCGACTTTTTAAAGAAGACGTTATTGACGAAGTTCTGGAATCGGACGAAATTCCTATTGGTGACATTAGTACCGAAAGACCATTTGAGGATATTTTAACCGATGCCATAACAAATGCAATGTTGCATCAAGTAATAGTCAACTTAATTACTCGGTAAAAAAAAGGATTTACAATTTTACGAAGCAAGTGGAAAAACAACGGAAAATGTCAACCTTTTATTGAATGCTCTTCTGACAATAAGGCCAACATCAGTTGAAAGCGAGAGAATGTTTTCAACAACAGGGCAATTTGTAAATAGAATTAGAGACTGTCTGATGAAACTATTAACGCTCTTTCTGTTTAAAAACACATTTTCAAAATGACAAATTAACTTTTATTGCTTATTGCTTGTTTTACTTGCAGCTTGTACTACATAATTTCATACTGCGAAATTGAAAAAATTTAACATAGTTTGTCTTGTTTTTCTACTGCGCGAAAATTCCCGGGAATTCCCGGGATCCCGGGAAAGGCAACAATTTTTCCCGGTTTCCCGGGAAATGAAAAGTCCGGGAAAAAGAGAAACTCTAGCTATATGTTATGTGAGGTTTTTGTTAATATAAATTCTGTAGTTTCACATCATTAGAGGAGATAGCGAAATAAGTAAAGGGTGGTTGAATTGTAAGGGCCGATGTTGATGTCAACTAAAGGCCTGCAGCGTTCCATTCATTCTACTTGTACAAACAGATAAAACAAGTAAGAACCTGATATTATCGGTACAAATACAACAAATAGTAGAACAAAACATGTGCTCATTCGTTTTGGATTGAGTAGATCGCGTCTCATCTCTTTCTCTAGTTCTCATTGTAGTGGAAACTTTTTTTTCTCTTTATCTGTTCTACTCAGTGAAGTAACTGTTGTTCCTCTTTTTTAAATGGATATATCCATTTAATATAGATATTCCAGACCATACGCTTTGCGTTGATGATGTTTTCTTACTATTTTTTTTATTCTTTTTACCAAAAGTAATGGTGTAAGTTTCATCTGTGGCAAATTTTAACAAAAAAGAAAACAAAATTTCGCTCTTTAATCTTTATGCTTGCAGCGTCACGCTCCCCATATATTCCAAGCACAGATAACAAGAATACCGATATATCTGTTTGTTATGTATGTATTCATACAAGTATTTTTGATACTTGGTACTTTCACTCTCTCATACCTATTCTATCGTTATCTTAAAGAGAAATATTCCATACGCACTCAATCCAAAGAGAGCGAAACAGTTACAAGCAGATATAATAAAATTGAACTACATACAACAAGTGTGTTTGGATGGTTCTTTGCAGACCTATAATGTCAACTCGTCGTCGTGCCCAAAAATTTTACCTCTCACGCTCGTCGTTGATGAACAGTATGCATAAAGACTTGCATATACACACTTACAAGCTGCGATTGACTTAAGAACTAAAGCCTCTTGACCATTTTAAAAGGCGTCAATAGTCATCTCAATGGATTCTTCAATAAGCAGAATTGCCGCATTTCGGCGATTGATAATCCTAGAGTGAGGTCGAAAAACCAATGCACCCACAAAGAGTGACTGTTTGGTGCGGTTTGTAGGCTGGAGGCATCATGGGGCCGTATTTTTTTCCAAAATGAGGCCGGTCTGGCAGTTGCTGTGAATAGTGTTCGCTATCGTAAGGTGAAAACGAACTTTTTATGGCCCGAATTGGAAGATATGGATGTGGACGATATGTGATTTCAATAATGCCACTTGCAACAAAGCTAACGAAACTATAGCTCTTTTGAGCGACAAATTTAACGGCCGTGTTATTTTACGTGGTGTCGATGTCAATTAGCCGCGAAGATCATGTGATTTGACGCTGTTGGACTTCTATCTTGGGGGTTATATAAAAGAAAAGGTGTACGTCGATAAGCCAGCAACAATTCTAGAGCTCAATTACGCCATCGAAAATTTGGACCATTGGATGGAGGTGTGCCGCCGAGGTCGCTCCGGCCATTTGAACTACATTTTGTAAAGGTTACTTTTTAAAGGTTGCTTACTTACTGTACAACTTAAGAACGTGGTTCATAAAGTGGAGGTCTGAAGTATTTAAAAATTCCACACGCTTTAATGTTCTGCGTGCGTTCACCAGTTAGTCATACCAGATGGAACTTGGCCACTTGGTCCTTCCAAAGAATCAGCTTTCTCACTAGAGCATCCATCCTGGCAACATGCTCATGGTTCATCCGATGGCAAAACTCGTCGTTGACACAGATAATTCCATATATTTTTCGGAGTACTTTTCTCTCGAATACTCCAAGGTTTTGTATGTTCGTTGTCGTAAGCACCCACGATTCGGCAGCATACAATAGAACTGGTAACATTAGCACCAAGCTGTTTCTTAGGCGGTGTTACTAATGTGCTGCCGAATTCCGTAAAAACTTCTATTGGCTGACATTATGTTTCGTGTTGATGGAAGATCCGGGGTAAGTAAACTCATCTACTACTTCAAAACAATAATTTTCAATGCTGCAGTATCATCCCGCAGATTTCGGTAAAATGATGTGTATATCATCGACGTAGGCTAGTGGCACGTGGCTCTTGTGGAATAAGGTGCCAGACATGTTGACACCAGTCTATATTATCACCTTCTCCATTACTATATTAACCAGTAGGAAAGTTTCAGTCGGGCAACCCGACTTACATATACCATCACTCTCAACAAAAAATTTTCTATTATATTGATAGTATTACTCGATTTCTAAAGTGGGCGGAGGGGAACATTTGTATGGTAGGTATCATAAGGGGCGTATCTAGACTTCCTGATTTTTTCTCCAAAACTTTAACCAGTTTGAACTGTACTAAATACCGAATTTAGGCACGATCGCGATAGGTCTATTAATAATATTAATCAATTTCCTAAGTGGGCGCTACCAGATGTGTATGGGAGGTACCAGATGGGGCGTGGCTAGACATCCAGTTTTTTTTCTCAAAAATGTTATCCTGCTATAGCTTTACTTAATAAAGATTTTAGGTACGATGGCGTTGGATTTATTTGTATTATTACTCCATTTATAAAGTGGGCGGAAAGGTACATTTGCATGGGAGGTACCAGAAGGGGCGTGGCTAGACTTGGAATTTTTTTTCCTAAACTTTTTCCTGTTATAGCTTTACTAAATACAGAATTTGGGTACGATCCCGTTGGGCGTATTGATATCAATACTAAAGTGGGCGGAATGATGTATTTGTATTGAGGTACCAGAAGGGCCATGTAGTCCATTTGCAATACCGTTATCGTGCGTACCAGCCGGACAGCCAGACAGACGGACATGGCTCAAATGACTTAAAAAGTCATGAATCGAATTTGGTTCAAAGAAACTTAGGGTCTAAAGTGACTCCTTCTATGTGTAACACTTTCGGGTCGTATCAAATGATATATACCTACCCTCATCCCTAAGGGTGATGGTATAAAAAGTGTACAGGACAAACAAGATTGAATGGTTCAGAGAGATTCTCACCAATCTTTACCGATGATTTACTGTTCTCTAAGGTACATCTGCAAAGGCATGTTAACTTTGCAGAAATACCAATCTTCTATATGGATTCATAGAGTCTGTTTCTTATCGGAAATTCGATGTCAGCTTTGTTGACTCGGTTGACCCATTCTGGTACCTCCCATACATAATGACACATTTTTGAAAAATTAATATTTCTGCCATAACTTCCAAAGGGGCTCTGTTTAGATCACCCATTCTAATACCTCCCATTCATATGACCGAATTCATCCTCATAGTTTTATATACATAAGCTCCAGGGTAATTTAATCAAAATCAGTGAAGAGCGATCTAATAAACAATGTTTTTCGATTTTTATTCCGGCGCAAAAACAAACAATGAAGACGGTTGGCCGCGAACCTACAGCTGACCGTGCTAAAAGCAGGATAATTCGAGATTGATCCCACAAACTTCCAAAGATGCGCTTTGCGATTTATTGATTATCATCACAAAAGCCAATCGAATGAGGAATTAAATTCGCTTGAATTGGAAAGGACGATCGGTTGGAATAATAGGAATTCGCGGGATAAGGACTTCCTCTCCTTTAAATTTGCCCTTGATGATCGTCGTTTTGATCACATTGTTTATCCGTTTCTTGACGGACAACCGCGTACCGTTGAACAATTTCGGATGATTCTGATTCCGCAACATGAATATGATCGATCCCACCATCAGCAGTAAATTATGCGGCGGAGTTCCTGGTATATCTCGGGAGTTCAAAAATTCTGTCGGATAGTTGGTCGCCTCATTCTCGTTAGTCACTAACGATTTGGCGCTGGTATTCCCAATTTCTTTAATTTCAAGATCGTAATTCGATGTTGTCGTGCGAACTCTGTGCAAAATGTCGTCAGCTATCTCGTCCTTGTCTCGTCCCACAATGCTCTCGGGTTCGACGGATGACACGTGGCTATGATGATCGCAAAACAATGTAAGAATTTGATTCGGTGGAGCAGAAATAGTTGCCTCGGCCCAATGCGTTTCGTTTTGGAGCAAATGCAAAAGTTGTCAAGCTCCTTAAAATGTGGCGACTGATACTGTTAAAATAACGGCGATATCTTTACAGACGATTGTCACTATCTTGCCGAATCATCATTCGATAGGCATAAAAATTTATTAAGCTAACCTTTTTATTCGTTTCTTCTCCTTAAATACGAATTCGAACTTAAATGGAGAATGAAAAGAAGAGTTAACATGTACGCAAACATTTCGTTGTATTGACCAACTTTAAATTGAGGTGATAGCCATCCGGCCGTGGCATAGTGGTTAGAACACGCGACTACCATGCGGGAGATAGCAGGTTCAAACCTCGCTCCAGTCATCTTAAAAAAAGAAAAAAAAAATTTTTCTTTCATTGTCGGCTCCCCTCGAATGTTGTTGACAGCAACTTCGCAGTATTAAGCGTCGATTTAATCGTCGTGTCTAATAAGAGCTTCTCAAACAGTGACGTTCGCATTCGTCGATAAACAAGTAGGTGCCGTTAGTTGTGAATCTAAAAATAGAAAGCATGTTAATTCACAACAACGCGAGAAGCTATCCCATACCTCATTCATGGGGTGCAAAAAGAAATTAAGTAAGGTAGCCATCCTCTCCACTACAGAACATCAACGGGTACTGAGATGCAGTTTTCACCATCCCGACGCTTAAGAACAATATCGCGTGATTCCACTTTCTTCCCAACAATCACCAGTGCGACATCATGGATAGTGGGAGCATTGAATTGTCTTACATGGCCTCCAGAGGTTCTTTCGTCTGCTCTGATAATGTTTTGTGGTCGTCAAAATTCATTGCGGTTTTGAACAATCTGACCAACGCGCCAAGCTCATGCAGAAGATTTTGCAATTGCTAGATCATTTCGCTTTTAATCGCAGTAAAAATTGTATAACGTTGATATAGTTCAATTGCCAAATCACCAACGAAATATATCTGAAGGAACTTATGATCTTCGTTTGGTGGTAACAAAGCTCCCGTTCGATGGTTTATTTGCCCTTGAATATGAATATTGGGAGCAAGTGTAAAAAAAATTTGAAGAATTGTTAATTTTAATAAAAACATTATGACACCAATTCAGACTTTTTTGAAAACATTCGAAGATTGAGTAAACCCTACCTTAGTTAACACTTTGCTAAAGATATTCCTAGAATAGTTAATTTCAAAAATATTATACCTTCGTTATTTTTTAAAAAAGCAACGAAAAGAAATAAAATGTTTTGGCCTATTTTAAAAAAACTGAGCTAATAATACTATCAGACACGAATAACTACGTTTGTGTGTTTTTTCTCTATTCCACTGTGATACGTGACGCCATTACATTCTAACTCGGATTGTAGCCGGTTTAATCAACAACTTAGGCTTCAAATTACGTCATTTGAAAGCATATGTTATATTTTTGTGTCACGCAAAACGTCTTTTAACATAATAAATTTTACAATAATTCGAAATTTTCCAAGCATCATAACGAATTTTTCAATTTTACGTCAACAGTAATCATTCAATCAAGTTTTTTTTTCCGAGTTTTTCCGGAATTTTCCGAGTTTTCCACCAAGAATTTTTCAATTTTTCCATTCGAAAAGTCATTTAGGAATAATTATCCGGAATTTTTCACATTAACTTCGTCCAAAATTATCAAATCATTTTTTTTGTACTTTTCCGTAATTTTCCAACAAAAATTTTTCCATTCGAAAAGCTACTACGAACAATTGCAAACACAATTTTATACAAAAATTAAATTTGCGATTTTCATCAAATCAAGTAGTACAATGCAAAATTTCGTTGAAAAAAATCCAAGTTTTCAAGTGTTTCCGGAATTTTCCGAGTTTTCACCAAGAATTTTTCTATTTTTCCATTCGAGGAGTCATTTCGAAATACTTATCCGAATTTTTCACAGTTACGTAGTCAAAATTTATTAAATCATAAGATAAAATGCAAAATTTCGTCGAAAAAAAATATTTTATTTTTTTAATTTTTCCGGATATTTTCGAATTTTTCAACAAAAATTTCTTATTTTTCTATTCGAAAATCCATTCCGTGACAATTGCATAAAAAATTCCATACAAACAAGCAATTTTAGATTTTTTCAATTTTCCGACTTTTCTTTCACATAAACCTTCTCCTGGCAATAAAGAACAACTGAAAAAAAGTTTGAACAAAATCGGCCCAGCCGTTCTCAATTGATGAATTACTATACATTTTTGCCACCATTTTTATATATATAGATTAGGCCAGGTCGATTTGTATGGGTGGAAAAATAAACCAACAAAGCGGCTAGCAAAAACGAAAACTACAGGAAATTCTAAGAAAGTTTTGCCAAGAAACCATGGGCCTGAAATTAATTCCCGGTTCGCGCAGAGCGACTTTAGATTTTGTGGTCATACTTATTAAATTGTACTCAAAAACCTACAAGCGATCCGAAAAATTGTGCTTGGTTTCTTCGATTATAACGAAAGTTTGTGCTTCTATGTATGCAGCATACAGATATTCCCAAATTTCTTTAAAAAATGCTAAAATTGTGGAAAATACGGTGGATCGAAAATAAAATTTTATTATTGTAATTAAGTTTTCAAAAAATTAAATGTTTTTGTGGTGCAAATTACAGACATTGGTTTTTATTCTGATGACTGGGAATCTTTTCTAGTTGTAGATTTGTTAGGTTTTAAAGTCTTTTTTTGGATTCCATGCGTGGTGTTGTAGTACGACTTTCTATAGTTACGGCCATGATATCGTCTCTATTCTTTGCGATAGCGCGTCGGGAAACTGTTGTCAAAAGCTGTACACAACGCTCAGTTCCTTGGGTATGACATGGAATCCCTGGGTCAGGAAGCGGCGGATCATCAGACTCAATAAACTGCAACAAGTGTTCGTATGGAATGTTTGCTGAGAATGGAGGCTCAGACAAAACACTGTCATCATCTAGGTCAACCAGATTAATGTAGTCTGAGCATTCAAAATTTATTGCTTGCTTTTTATCATAAACCCTTAGATTTGTCGGATCACAAACTTTATCACGATAATGTAGTATCTTTTTTATGGCTCCAGTAAGATATTCTCAGGATGAGCGAAGTATGAATTATTTTGGATTACAGTGTTAACAATTTCTCGCAGCGTTGGTGGTAAATATCGCGTTGACTGTATAAATTTAAAAAACAAGAGACTGCCGTATACAACTGAGTTGTAGAACTTAACGTTAAAGTACATCGGTACGTAAACTATAATTTTGTAAGTTGCCAAAGTTTTTTAAATTCGCTTATAAACGTAAGAGTCCCGGTTTCATACTGGCTAAATTTTCGGGGCAGAAACCATCACAAACTGCATTTGACATTCGATACAAGTACTGAATGTCAGTCGAGAGGGTTTTTCATGAATGGGTGAAGGCATATTTCCCAACGAAATGGCCTCAAAGTCGGGTACAGAAAGATTTTATTTATTTAGCTCGGATCAAAATATACATGTTAGGCTCTTTAAAACAATTGTTTGCTTACCGCCATCTGCTCGCATGTTTCGATTTGCTTTGTTAATATGTTATTATCCCACTAGCTGTGCGCGGTCCGCTTGTTGTGGACTTTTCCAATGCGGAGAACAAGTGACGAAGTGGAAGTTCATTAAAGTGTTATACACAAACAAACCAGTGCAATGGTCTATTCAACATGACTTCGAATCTCCTTAAAATTCCATTTTCAGAACCTGTGTTTGTTGCTTCTCCATAACAGAAAATTCCAATCAGTCTCGCAAGGGACATATTTTTTTCTATAAGGAACTCGCACAATTCCCTCTGTTTTGTTTTAGCGTCCTCGACGTCGACTTTTACGTAACCCAACAATCTGCTCTCGGGTTCTTTAACAACCACTAAATGTGATTCTTTTACCATTCTCGGATGATATCTTCCATTTTCTTCTTCGATCGTCAGAGAGTTATTTTTTCTGCCATCAAAGGAGAAGGCTACCAGATCACAGTTATTGCGTTGCTTTCTTCGAAGAGAATCCCTACATTTGTTTCTTTCACGTGAAACTTTAGATTTGTCCATAATTATTGGTTCCCCATTTTCATCTTTAAAGTCAATATCTTTGAAAAGCGGTGCGGCCAAAAAAGAAGCAACCCTATTCCCGATTCCAAACCTATTGCATGCCATAGCGAAATGAGGTGTATTTTTTGGTATTAATTTTTTTTTCGACGAACTTGGCTTTCTTGCAGTTGGCATGGCAAACATCACCTCTGATTCAACATCCATATTTGTTGAGCCAGGAAAAAAAGTTGGATCAAGACTAGTTGGCGCCAGAGTTGATTGTTGGTCAACAGCAATCGCTTCGAATTCGGGAATGGTTAGCTACCTCTTACTGTGCTGATCAATCATAAACTTTTGGAGTTGAATGGGTATTAAACCACAGCAGCAAGGCAATGTTTTTGCGCACTGACATTTTCCAGTATAAAACAATTTATCAATTGTTTCCAGAAACGTTGAAGACTTACTTGGTCTACTTTTAAATTTTATTTCATTATGATATTTATTTAGCAATGTTTTCAGTTTTTTCGAGGCAGTTTTTTCATTGATTAACGGAATGTTTAGTGTATAAACTTACAGCGTTTATTTTTATCTTTATTAAAGTTAATACACGTACGAAATCTGTGTACGATTATATTGTAATAAAATCGCTAAAATGAATTGTATAGACAAACAAAATCGCTAAATTGAATAGTACTTACTTAATACCCAATGAATTGCCAATCTTTATAAATATGCTAAGATAATACGATATTTAATATGAACTCAATAGATAAATTGTTAAGCTTCGTGCAAAGTTCGTATAATTAAAAATGACACTTACTTTTCTCAACCCAATTGGTGAGCACACATATCTTAAATAAACATCTTGAATTAAAATTAATTCATTTGGTTTTTTTATCTCTAACAATTCTCGATAATTCCCATATAATTTCTCGTGCATGAGAAATTATATGTAACGAGAAATCTATTCATTACTCTCAGCTTCATACATCGCTTCTAAACGCGTTCCACAGCATTGGAAATACGGTCCATACCGTCTCTTAACCAGACAACTTCAGTAGCAACCGCACTACCACCGCATCCCGGAACTGGTCTACGTCCCCTTCATTGCATACCCGCTAAACCACCATCACAACTCCCACTCCCACTTGTGTGTTAAGATTACCGTACGATTGTTTTTTTTTGTTGTTTTTTGCTCAGCCACGCGTAAAAATAAATAGTATTTTAATACGTCACGATTACTTGGTAGATTTAGATCACTTAAAACTCTTGGCAAGCCAATGTTCAGACTGGGAAGAACACAACACCCGGAGTTCATTGAAATTGTATCAATTTCTGAATTGGTGGAATCAACTGAAATTGCAGACGTTTCCATTATAATTTATTAATCGAAAACTATTTAAAACTTGAAAAAATTAAAATAACACTATTGTTTATTGAAGGCAGACCACTTGTGTGGTAAGAGTACCGTACGATTGCTTTTTTTTGTTGTTTTTTGCTCAAGCCTGCTATTATTGCATTAATTTCATGCCATGATATTATTTTATAGGTTTTTGAGTACAATTTAATAAGTATGACCTTAGAATCTAAAGTCGCTCTGCGCGAACTGGGAATTAATTTTAGACCCATGGTTTCTTGGCAAAACTTTCTAAGAATTTTCTGTAGTTTTCGTTTTTGCTAGCCGCTTTATGCGAAAAAAATTCGACCCGCCCTAAAACCGGCACCTGGGGGATAATGAAATTTGGTCAGTTAATTTATCTTGTAATAGGAGGTAAGACCTCAGAAATCCTAACTATTTGACACACCCTTACTGGTAACTCCCATATAATTAACTGAAATTGCCCCTTTTACATGTATATCTTTTTTTATATACACTGAATTTAGTCAAATATTGCCAAGGTAAGTGTTTATTGAACGTTGATTTACGAACCAAAATCGGACACGTTGTGCTGACCCTAATGGTACCTCGTATACAAATTTGTAAAAATTTTACTGTTCTGCGACATGTCTCTATGAACGAAGGTCCTATTTACAAACGTTTACGCTTCACAAGCAGGAAATAATACCACATAAGTAATTTTAATTAAAAATCGGTTAATTTCAATAAATTAAGGCTTAAACAAAATATCTTATATTGGGTGATGGTATTCATCAGTCAGTTAATGTACTGGTGTTTGTTTCAGTTCCACATTTGATTTTAGGTAATGTATGGGTTCATTGTTAGGTTGGCAGAAAAATAGCTTTCATTTAGTTCGATTTGTAATTTATTTGCAACCCGATTTGAAAATAATACAACAAATTACAATTTGTACAGCAATTTATTACATTTATTTTATACACTAATTAACAATAACAATACTTGTACATATAAACATTACGCTAAATGAAGCTGCCTAGTAGCCTTATCAACTTACCAGCCAAATCTATAGCCTGATTATAGCCAAATATCGGCACTATATAACGAAGTAATCTTATAAAATATTTGCGCGCATAACCACTGAAGAAACGGTGGACAATCATTCTTAGCTATTGTACACGTTTACTGATGGTATCCAAATAATTGTATCCATGGTAGGCTTTGCTCGTGCTCCAGTCTTTCGAGTAATAATTTGTGCCAACTTCATGAGGACTACTGCCAGAAGAGCTGTAGTGGGAGCTAGGAAAGCTGCTGCCCACAAATTGGGAATAATCTGAACACCATCATTGCGATCAATTTGCGAATGATCAGATATCATGAAACAAAACAAAAATAAATAAATGTAACAGACTAACGACGCAAGTCCAAGTAGTCCAAGTTCAACTTACCAGCAGGATCAGAATCATATACGTGGGAATGATGTTGCACCAACTGAGGATGGATTTTACATAAAGTCTTGAATTTGAGGTAATGTATAAGCCAACCTAAGCCTCCTATTAACACGACATTTAAACCTAAAACACCAAACAGCAGAGCTACGACCGTCATTTTCAAATGAGCAATTTTCATCAGAACTATCAGGGGTAAAATGATTAACCATTTTCGCGTCTTCTTTTTAATTATGCCGCGTGATTCTATAAAAGAGGTCATACGTTTAAAATCTGTAAAATGTAATTGCTTTACAATGTAATATTTTACCAATTTCAGGCGATGTTAAACGAATTCCACTATCACTGGAGACAGCCACTTGAACACCATGATTTTGTCCAAAAATTTCCACTGCACGCTTTATGAACTTTATAATGGCTGTTAGTTCATTGTCACCTGAAAATGGAAAAGCCGACCTATGTTAATTCAAATCTTATATATATCTATATATATAAAATGAAATGGTCCACGTATGTCATACCATCACTTGAGAACTGCTGGAGCGATTTGGCTGAATTTTTCTTTATTCGATTACAAACATTCAGGAGATGGTTTGTAAATAAAAATCTACTCCAGGTGACGCTAGGGTGCTTTTATATCCGAAATTTAAATGCATGTACCAATCTGACTGAAATTTAGAATGGATATTCGTTTGATCACGACAAATCATTTTATGTGCAAATGGACCCGTTAGGTGGCGCTGGCGTGGGTTTGTAATCAAAATTTGAACGAATAAACCAATTTAAATGAAATTTTGTATGAATATTTTCGTGATCATGAGAACAAAGTTTTTGTATAAATGGACCCGGTAGGTTCCCGGTATTTATAATGAAAATTTTATAGAATCAAACACTTTGACTGAAATTTGGAATTTATATTTGTTTTATTATGAATTTTTTTTTGTATAATTGGACCCGCATTTGAGTTGGCTGGAGTTGAATTATTTCGAAAATTTATATCGATTGTCCGATTTTACTCGGACTTAAAATGTAAGCATTTTTGGACATGAGAAAATTGTGGAGGTATGTTTGGATTCAGTTGCTGTTGTTTAGCTTATGATACACTTTATTTTTGGAATGTCATGTAGTCATGGTTAAGGTTTCATTTGCATACCCTCATCCTTTAGACCCCAAGTATCTTATCTGTCTTTCTAGCTGGCTGCATAGCTGTATTATTATTATACCATCACCCTTAGGGATGAGGGTATATATCATTTGATACGACCCAAAAGTGTAACACATAGAAGGAGTCACTTCAGACCCTAGGTTTCTTTGAACCAAATTCGATTCATGACTTTTTAATTCGTTTGAGCCATGTCCGTCTGTCTGTCTGGTGGCTGTCCGGCTGGTTCGCACGATAACTTTCGAAAGACGAAACCAAATCTTTTGAAATTTTGCACGAGTTATTATTTTCTCAGAACTACTTACGGTATTGCAAATGTGCTACATGGCCCCGCCCCTTCTGGTACCTCCCATACAAATACATCATTCCGCCCACTTTAGAAATCGAGTAATAATATCAATACAGCCTACGGGATCGTCCCCAAATTCTGTATTTAGTAAAGCTATAACAGGATAAAGTTTTGGAAAAAATTTTGAAAGCCTAGCCACGCCCCTTCTGGTACCTCCCATACAAACCTACCTTTCCACCCACTATGGAGATGGAGAAATAATATCAATAAATCAAACGTGATCGTACCCAAATTCTATTTTTAGTAAAGCAATAACGGGATAAAGTTTTGGAGAAAAAAATTGGAAGTCTATCCACGCCCCATCTGGTACCTCCCATACACATCTGGTACCGCCCACTTTAGAAATCGATTAATATTATTAAAAGACCTAACGCGATCGTGCCCAAATTCTGTATTTGGTAAAGTTCAAGCAGAATAAAGTTTTGGAGAAAAAATCTGGAATTCTAGACACGCCCCTTCTGGTACCTCCCATACAAATGTACCACTCCGCCCACTTTAGAAATAGGGTAATAATATCAATACACTAGATTGTTATATTATAACAGGACAAAGTTTTGGAGAAAAAATTGGAAGTCTAGACACGCCCCTTATGCTACCTCCCATACAAATGTACCTTTCCGTCCACTTTAGGGATGTATTAATAATATCAGTACACCCAACGCAATCGTGCCCAAATTCTGTATTTAGTAAAGCTATAACAGGATAAAGTTATGGAGAATAAATCTGGAAGCCTAGACACACCCCTTTTCGTACCTCCCATACAAATGTACCACTCCGCCCACTTTCGAAATCGAGTAATAATATCAATACAATAGAAAATTATTTGTTTTACTGAGGGTAAGGGTAAATGTAAGTCGGGTTGCCCGACTGAAACTTTCTAACTGGTTTTAATTACAAATCGATTAATTTCAATAACTCACGACTTAAACAATATCTTATATTAGGTGATGGTATTTATCAGTCAGTTTAACTGACTGAAATTTCTGTACTGGTTTTTTGTATAATTAATATTTTTTCCATAAATTCCAAACGCACAACTGTTCAATATTTGAATTTAATCAGTTTAATTGGCTTGCAATAGTAGACAAACCCTCAGAAAACCGAATACTTTGGTACCTCCCATACCTCCCATACAAATGACCGAATTGGCCCTTGTAGTACAGTGAATTCAGATATATGTCTCGTAAGATGTACTCTTGTATTGATATCCACAAAGCAACCTGGATATCTCCCGATCAAAATACAAGAAATCAGATTCGTCAAGGTGTAATTGATGGAAGGAATGTCTTAAACGTTATGGACGTGCATGTGATGCGCGATGCAAATATTGACTCGGATCACCTAGTTGCAACCAAGGTACGCACACGATTATGTAGTGCTAAAAACGCTAGTAACTAAACGCAAAAGAAGCTAGACATCGCAAAGCTGCATTACACTGAGATAGCCAATGCCTACTCCAACCAACTCTCAATTACTTCAATCAAAATGCCCTAGTTTTGATGTTCCCGACACACAGTGGCAGCATATTGCGAATTCTATGACCACTACCGCAACGACCTTACTGTCGCGAAATGTCTGAGGAAAATGATGCTACATACAAGGTAAACCTGTATGTAGAAGAGGAAGGAGATGAAACGCCTGTTCAGGCGGAAAAAGCATCTGTGGAAGAAAATACAGAGCCAGGATATCGAAAACTTCTGGGATAGAGGTGAAGCCCGAAAGTTTTAACAAAATGTTAAAAGCAAAGGTTTTGGAACTGGGATCCTCACCTGAGACGGAAATCTGGTCACGGACACTCAGAGTGTGCTGCAAATATGGAGGAAACACTTTCGATCTTTACTCGTTGCCGAAGGCAGCATAAGTGACGAAATCACACCAATCATAGACGACGGAGTCGATTGTCCTCCACCGAGCCAAAACGAGACCAGCACGGCGATCGCAAGGCTTAAAAATAAAAAAGCTGCGGGGCCCGATGGACTAGCGGCGATGAGCTGGCAACATGCATGCACCAGCTCAGAAATACGATTTGGCTCAGGGAGTGCATGCCCGATGATTAGAATCTGAGCGTCCTATGTCCCGTGCTTAAGAAAGGCGATCCAAGTGTGTACAAAACTATCGCTGGATTGGCCTTTTACCCATCACATACAAGGTCCTGTCTAGTGTATTCTGTGAAAGACTAAAACCCATTCTGGCGAACTCGAATGGACCTTACCAGTGTGGCTTTAGACCTTGTAAATCCACGATCGACCAGATATTCACACTTTGACAAATCCTGGAGAAGACCCAAGAAATGCAGATCGACACCAACCATCTGTTCATCGACTTCAAAGCAGCATTGGACAGTCCGATACGACAGAAACTGTTAGATGCTATGGCTGAGTTTGATATCCCCGCAAAGACTTTGCGGGATGACGTTGACTGACACGAAGTCTTGGCATAAATCTGACAGATCCATTTTCTACCAAGCGAGGCTTTAGACAAGTCGATATATGTCTTGTGATCTCTTGAGCATCGTAATGGAGATGATCATGCGGAAGGCTGCAGTAAACAGGAATGGTACCATCTTGAACAAAAGTCACATGCTGCTTGCGTTTGCCGATGATATAGATATCATTGGCCATGGATTGCTGGCTGTTACTGTGGCCTTTTCGTGCATTGAAAATCAGTCGGCGGAAGTAAATCTGATAATAAATGAGGACAAAAGCAAGTTATTTGTTTCAACGAACAAGGAGTGCAAGGAGTCGTTTGGGACGCTGCGTAAACGTTGACAACTATAACTTTAAAGAGGCAGATGATTTTGTCTATCTTGGCTCCGCCATAAACAAACATAATAATGTCAGCCTGTAAATCAAAAGTATTGGTCGCAAACCGCTGCTACTATTCGCTAAGCAAGCGATTTAATGACAAAGCGCTCTCTCGAACAACAAAGATCTTACTCTACCAGACTCTGATCTAACCATCTTGCTCTACAGCGCAGAATCCTCGATCGGATCAGTCTATTCTGGGAGTCTTCGAGAGACAGAGACTTCGCAATATATTTTGACCCATCATCGTTAAAGACGAGTATCGTCGTCGAATGAACCACGAGCTGTATCAGCTTTACATCGCAGGCTTGGACACGTTGAACGAATGGATGAAAAGGTTCCAGCTCGAAAGGTTTTCGTCAATAAACTCGATGGGTGGAGCAGGAGAGGACGACCAAAACTTCGTTGAATAGACCAGGTGGAAGAGCTGTTATCTACACTTGGTGTGACTAACTATCTACGGAGCGCAAAAGACCGAAGCGCTTGGAATTATTTACTACATGCAGCTACTGATAGATGAATTTTTGTTGCTGCTGCCAATTAAGAAGAAAAAGTTATTAATACTTAATTTGTTATGAATTTGGTGACATGAGAAGAACTTAAAGTTGGCTATCATATTATATTATTGCAGTTAATGCATCATGTGATATCTATGGTATCCCCCATACATACCATAATATTATATAGACAATAACTTTTGACATTAGAAACCAACTTCATTGAAATTTTCCTCAATGTTACTATTATTGTTACCATGTTTAATGTTATTACCACTTAGTTGCACTGCACTTGTGCGAATTCATTAAAACTTCTAACATAATTTTGTTTTAGTACTAATTCAGTGCTGTTGATGGAAGAGCTAAATTTACCTTAACTCAAGTTTGCCCTTTATGAAAATTAATATATATTTTTTGTCCAAAACTTTTAAAACTAACAATTGAATTCGTTATAAAAGTTGCACTCTGTAATGATTTGCATATTTGCTTCTAACTTATTACTGCAAGTCTGATACCTAGAGCCGCCCATTCTAGAAATTTATATACAGAATAAATTATTTCTCAAAAATAAACTAAAAAACTAACAAACAATACTGTTCACAAAATAATTATTATACTTGTGGTTGTGAATTGGGTTGCTCTTGATGGTTCTGAGATATTATATCACTAATACTTATTTCTCGATTTCTGTCAAATATTTTCGAAACATTTTAGTCGTTTTAAAAAAGTTGACCAAAACTATTTAACAATTTGTCCAGCAATTAACAAGTTTTTGCATAAAATTTTATATTTTCAGCAACGTACCATCCAAACTTCTTGCATCACTGAACACTGCAATTTCCGATGGCTGCCCTAGTTGTATTAAACGTATACGACGTTTATCCCCTCTCAATTCTCGCCCGTACTCCTTGGGGAAATATTCCATACCATTTGTAGCTAATTTCCATACAATTTTTGATGCTTTATATTTTATACACGACACTAAACTTCTTGACTCAAAACACTGTTTTTGATTTCGAGCCACATATTCATCACTGTGCGCAAGTAATGCTCTAGGACGAGAACTATTAAGGTTTGAATTTGAGCCTGACGCTTCGTAATTATCACAGGCGGCTCTTGTTATATAAACAAATGTTAATATCACAATTAGATTGTGTGATTCGATTTTTATGGAATTAAACATATTTATCTATTATAACGTTTAGTGTTTTACTTGTTTATATTCTTTCACTTTTATTTACGGCGAACTACAAGCCCGAAAGAAAATTGAAAGTGTGGCTGATGCGCTGGCCAGGAGTTGAAACAATAAAATGACAAGAAAATTATCTAGACGTCTGCTTTTATGTATCACAAAGCAAAATCTTAGTGTAATGCATTGAATTCCGGCCGATTAAACTTTTTGTTATTGCCACATGCTGCACTCGTGTGAGACCAGAGCGTAGTTATATGCGTGTGTTAGGATACCAACGTAAAGCGTTAAAACGTCTTAGAAAACAATGCTGCCAACTAGTTGCGTTGAATAAATGCATATCATAACACTACGTACAAAATCATGAGATATAACTGGAGGTAATTGCAGGTATATTGCCTATCGATACTAAACATCCTAAAACAAACCCAATCAAATGAAATTTAATGACTTAAGGGAAGTACAACTCAAAATCAGATAAGTACATTTGTGGTACATTTGTATGGGAGGTACCAGAAGGGGCGTGTCTAGACTTCCAGATTTTTTCTCCAAAACTTTATCCAGCTTGAACTTTACCAAATACAGAATTTGGGCACGATCGCGTTAGGTATTTTAATAATATTAATCGATTTCTAAAGTGGGCGGTACCAGATGTGTATGGGAGGTACCAGATGGGGCGTAGATAGACTTCCAATTTTTTTCTCCAAAACTTTATCCCGTTATTGCTTTACTAAAAATAGAATTTGGGTACGGTCACGTTTGATTTATTGATATTATTTCTCCATCTCCATAGTGGGCGGAAAGGTAGGTTTGTATGGGAGGTACCAGAAGGGGCGTGGCTAGGCTTTCAAAATTGTTCCCAAAACTTTATCCTGTTATAGCTTTACCAAATACAGAATTTGGGGACGATCCCGTAGGGTGTATTGATATTATTATTCGATTTCTAAAGTGGGCGGAATGATGTATTTGTATGGGAGGTACCAGAAGGGGCGGAGCCACGTAGCCCATTTGCAATACCGTAAGTAGTTTTGAGAAAATAATAACTCGTGCAAAATTTCAAGACATTTGGTTGCGTCTTTCGAGAGTTATCGTGCGAACCAGTCGGACAGCTACCAGACAGACAGACAGACAGACGGACAAACGACTTAAAAAGTCATGAATCGAATTTGGTTCAAAGAAACCTAGGGTCTGAAGTGACTCCTTCTATGTGTTACACTTTTGGGTCGTATCAAATGATATATACCCTCATCCCTAAGGGTGATGGTATAAATATAATATCATAAGAATCAGGGTGTATATCATTCGAAACTAGAACCTGTACAGAAATTGTAGTCTGTTGAACTGACTTACACATACCATCAGCCCACATATTTATACCATCACCCTTAGGGATGAGGGTATATATCATTTGATACGAAAAAAAAGTGACACGCATTAAAGGAGACGAGTTAGACCCCAAGTATCTTAAGACCAAATTCGTTTCAGGACATTTTAAGACGATTGAGCTATGTCCGTCTGTCTGCTATCTCCGTCTGTCTGCTGGCTGGCTGGTGAGCAGGATAACTGGAGTAAACCTTAACGGATCGGTATGAAAATTTACCAGTATTAATATTTTTCGAAACGAACTAATGGGATTGCAGGAGGACATTTAAATTTTGTCAGTTTATTTATGTTGGAAAAGTAGACGAACCCTTAAAAAACCGAAACCTTTGCCACACCCCTTCTGATACGTTACATACAAATGACCGTTTTGACCCAAATAGTTTTACATACATATTTTTGTTAGTAAACTGAATTCACTCAAATTTTGCGTATGATGTTCGCTTATGAAAATTTGACTCAGGAATGAACATGGACTATATCAGTTCACGCCTTCTGGTACCTCCCATACAAAATGATCTATTATTGGAAAATTAATATTTCTCCAATAACTTCCAAAAGGATAATTGGGGGTAATGGAAATTGGTCGGTTAAATTACCTTGTGGTAGGAAGCTAAACGTTTGAAAACCTAACTATTTGACACACCACTAATGGTACGTCCCATACAAAATTACCTATTTTTGGATAATTAATATTTCTTTCATAACTTCCAAACAGATGACCGGACGATATTTGAATTTTGTCAGTTTATTTATCTTGCAAAAGTAGACAAACCCTAAGAAACCCGAAACCTTTGCCATACCCATTCTGGTACCTCCCATACAAATGACCGAATTCACCCTCATAGTTTTACATACATATATTTTTTGAAAGTACACTGAATTCAGTTAAATTTTACGAAAGTTGTACGGTTATGAAAATTTGAATCAGGAATGAATATGGACTATATCGGATCACCTCTTCCAGTACCTCACATACAAAATGACTTTGTTTGGAAAATTAATAGTTCTCCCATAATTTCTAAACCAGCACCTCGGGGATAATTAAATTTGGTCAGTTAATTTATATTGCAATAGAAGGCAAAACCTCAGAAACCTTTACTATTTGACACACCCCTTCTAGTACCTCCCATATAAATAACCGATATTTCCCCTTTTACATGCATATCGTTTTTTGTATGTACACTGAATTCAGACAACTTGTACCAAGTTACGCGTTAATTGAACATTGTTTTACGAAAAAAAAATCAGACACGTTGTGCTGCCCCTTATTGTATCTCTTGTACAAATAAGTTAATTTTTTACGTTTTTGATCCACAAGCAAACAAAAAATAATAGATAAGTAATTTTATTTTAATTAAAAATCTATTAATTTCATTATCTCAAGACAATATCTTATATTGGGTGGTGGCTTTTATCAATCAGTTTACATGACTGAAGTTTCTGTACTGGTTTAAACGAATTTGGGTGGATTATGCTTAAAATTTTGCGAAGGCCCCATTTGTAGTTATGGTCCTGACAAAATATTCAAAAAGAGATTTAGTTTTAGGAGATTTTTTCCCCGCAAAACTTACTTTTGTGCAGCAAAGATTCTTTTGGATAGTAGTGACTTAAAGCTGAAGTCTGTACGCTTCCAATGAGATATAACACGATATAATATATCTACGATTTGTTGGTGAAATCATTGGGCAAAGAACGTCACTTCTTAAAAAAGCACAAAACTGAGATAAAAAATTATCAGCTAAGATTTTTATTCAAGTAGATTTTTAATGGCAATTGACTCCCAAGAAAACCCTATATAGTTTTTGTTGCCATATTAGGTCAACCTATTTGGCATTCAGACGAGGTGGGTAAATTATCTTGTAACTAAAAATTGCGCAGAAGGTAGTTGAACGTTGATTTTTGAATTAAAATCGGACAAGTTATGTCCCTACTGGAATCTCCTAAACCCCGTTAAGAATTTTTGTATTTACAAGTAAAACTTAAAAAACCGGTTTTAACTCACCCATACTATCTGGGTAACAAAATTTATCCCTTTAGCCCTAAAAGTTTTGCCACGGTCACTCCGCCCATTGGGCCAAAAATTAAAAATTCGTCTGCATATTCATATTCGCGTTGTCGAGTACTATCTGGGTATCAAATTGTATATCTCTAGCTCTAAAAAAGTTTTGCCACGCCCACTGCGCCCATTGGGTCAAAAATTAAAATTTCGTCTGCATATTCATATTCGTCTTGTCCAATACTATTTGGGTATCAAATTTTATCTCTCTAGCTCTAAAAAACAGTTTTGCCAGGCCCACTCCGCCCATTTGATCCAAAATTAAAATTTCGTCTGCATATTCATATTTGTGTTGCCGGGTACTATCTGTGTATCAAATGTTATCTCTCTAGTTCTAAAAAAAAAGTTTTGCCACGCCCACTCCGCCCATTGGGTCAAAAATTAAAATTTCGTCTGCATATTCATATTCGTGTTGTCGAGTACTATCTGTGTATCAAATTTTATCTCCGCCCATGGGGTTAAAAATTAAAAAAATTATAGCCTACGGCAATTTCCATATAGTGCACTAACTGTCTTACAAATTTTATTGAAATCGGTTCAGCCGTTTAGGCGTGATTGAGCAACAAACATACAAACAAACAAACAGACAGACATTCACATTTATAATAAATATATTAATAGGATATGTTGAAGTTTAAATGTATTCTATGTATGTATGTACTTAAAACTAGTACAGAAACTTCAGTCAGGTAAATGGATGGATAAATGCCATCAAACGAAATTACCTATTTTAGCGGTTGGAATAGGACTTTTGCTTGTATAGCCAGACGATAACAGACATAGAGCAAAACTGACAACAAATGGAAAAGTTTAATTCAATATCTCTGTGCATCTGACCACATGTTTGGGTTTACCGAAAGGGTCTTTTACGTCCTCCACGTCCGATGGAAGTTATGAGAGAAATATTAATTTCCAAAACATAGGTAATTTTGCATGGGAGATACCAAAAGGGGTAGGCCTACGTTGTCCATATTCATTCCTGAGTCAAATTTTTATAAGCGTGAATTTTATGCAAAACATGACTAAATTTAGTATACATACAAAAAAGCTGTGTTTGTAAAGCTATGAGGCTGATTCGGTGAAAAGGGGACTGGCAAATGTTTCGGTTTTCTACGGTTTTGCCTAATATTATAAAATAATCAAACTGACCAAATTCAAATATCTGCTGGTGATGCTGAATTTGATTTATGGGCGAAGAAGGAAGGACAATGACTCAACACTCCCTCAAGATGGACTAAGCTTCTTTGTCAATGCTCCAGTACTAGAACTAAAGCGCAATGTAATAGACGCATGGGAAGAAATGAAATCAGTCTACCCTAAGCTGTACTCTCTTTGCTTTTGATTGGTACATCTGTTCCATCAGAGCGGCTTGTTTCCAAAGCAGGTGCAATTGTAACGGAAAAACGGAACTGATCAACCACGAAACGGCTATCAAAGCTCCTATTTTTAAATTCTGTACTAAACAAATAAATTCTTTTTTTTAAAAATTGAATAAACGGAAAATATAATGGAAAATTTTTAAATAAGTTAAATTTTTTTTATGATAATTTTAAATTTTAGGTGAAAATATCGAATTATCGATTAATCGATTAATTGTTTCCAATTAATCGCGATTAATTTTTTGTCGTTTTGAATAATCATATGATTAATTAATCGATTATTCTTTTTTAATTGCCATCACTAGTCATGTCCGACTGTCTTATGTACTTATTTTAACAGTATTATGTACATCTAAAATCTGATTATGGGATTGTAAAGGGTGTCCCAACAAGAGTGCAATTTTTAAATTTTAAATAAAACACAGATATTTTAAAAAAAATCGTGAAACTTTATTATATCGTAAAGTAGACAGAATGAGGTTATGTATGGAACAATATATAGTGCAGATGGCCGCCGCGGCTTTGCTGGCATGCACGCGATCTTTTAATAAAATTTTCAATGACCGTTTCGCATAAATGCTGCGGTATTTCATTAATGCAGCGTCCAATTTCCTCTTTTAAGACTTGAGTCGTCGTCGGCTTATTCGCGTAAACCATCGACTTCAAAAAATCCCAAAGAAAAAAATCTAATGATGTTAAATCGCACGATCTAGGCGGCCAATTCAGATCTCCAAAACGCGAAATAAGACGACCGGGAAATGACTGATGCAGCAATTGAATTGTTTCTCTGGATGTATGACATGTGGCACCGTCTTGTTGGAACCACATGCTCTCCACATTCATTTCTTCAATTCGAGGCAAGAAAAAACTGGTTATCATTTCACGATACCGAACACCATTGATTGTTTGCGCTTGACCTGCCTTGAGCGACATCATCACGTACAGCTGCAACATTTTCGGTCGATCGACCTGGTCGATGGCGCGTTGTTGTCTTTACATCACTAACAGACCCAGCTTCGACAAATTTATCCATTAATCTCTTTACAGTTGACTCTTTTGGAGCATTATTGTGACCCCAAATTGATCGCAATTTGCGAACTGTAGCCGCAAAACTTTCACCATTTTGGTAAAACAATTTCACAATGAGAATGCGTTGTTCATTCGTGTAGCGCTCCATTTTTACTAACCTCGTACCTTCTACTAGCAAACAATAACAATTGTTCAAATGTCAAACAATGACACTTCGAATGTTGCCAGATTTAAAATTTTGTGTTCTTGTTGGGACACCCTTTAAATGCGCAGAATAGCCCAACCCCATGTGCTACCTTCCGTACAAAATTACCAAATTTTGCAAAAATAATATTTATCCAAAAACTTCACTGCACGTACTTCCCTATATATATACACTACTTTTACTCAATGTCCTTTTGAATATCTGTTAGGATCTTAATAACAATAAATTTCATCTTGCGCCTTTACTAAATCTTAAGCAATTTATATTTGACTATTACAGAAAATCTGTTGAGTATTACAATTTTAACGTTATTTTATTTGGATGATTATGTTTTTTAATGCAAACACATTGTTAATAAAGACGTTAATTTAATCTATTTGTATGTTTGTATCTATTTTACATAAGTTCGAAATTACATTTTTCTTGAAGCCCGCTAGAATTATAATCCTGCAAAACAGCTGCATTAGCCATACTCACACATCACAGCGCGGCTACGGCCGTCTTCTATCTTTGTTTTCATTAACATTTTATGTTTTAATACGTTTATATAAAGTGAATTTTCTGGGTCAGTGATGAAGTTATGAGAAAACGGATAACAGGCGGCGTTTTGTGGCTAATTTGAAATGCTTTTGTTTTCTTTTACAAACGCCGAGATAGATAGTAAAGACAATTATTAGCGAGAAAGAAAGACACAAGCAAAGCAATAATAATCACAAGAAACAAACACAGCAATAACCAACATTCAACTCGTCTTAACTAACCATCATGTCACATCCCAGCATCCGTTCGAAACTGACAACAAAGTCTGTTTTGTTTGTTGGCCAGTTGTTGCCTCAACGGAAAGTCTATTAACTGTTCAGTTAGCCAAAGTCCAGGCTATGCCAAGAACGACAACGATGATGGTGGTAATAAATACTGACAGTCAGTCTTGTTCAAAAATCTCCTGGTCCCATTATATGTGATGTGTTTGCAGATGGAAAAATAATACCACATGAACTATTCAAAGAACCACTATTATTACACTATTGTTTGTTTGCACCTCTGCCAAATTACTTTCATTAACATATATCTTTAGGCCATGTCGTTGCTGAATATGCTCTGCAACGTATGTGTAAACTCATGGTAAGGGGTCAGAATATCTGTCGTATGTGATAATTGCTAGCGATATTTTGCCAATGCTGATATTAACATTTAGAACTCACACGTTTGTCAAGTATAATTGTTCACAATTTCCTGGTGTTTCTTCAGTTTCGCTTATGATTCTCACTTTTCTATTTGAAGCGAAAGTTGTACAATGATTTCCTTTTATTCTGTAAACGTAAGGAAATAGTTATCATGGCTTTTTTTTAACATTTTGCTGTAACTTGTTTATTTGCTATTTTTTTAACATAAAAAATATATTAATTTTCATTAATCCATTTGAATGTTATATAATTTAATGAGTAAATATTATAACAAATAATATGTTTTTATTAGAAAGTTAAAAGAAAATAGAATTTATTGTACTCTCATGACAACATTAGTTACAGCAAGGAAAAGACAAGGAACAATTTTTTAAGAGATCGAGGATAGGCGCAGCAGTAAAAAAAATATATTTTAATAGTACAATATTTTGGACGCCGCATTTATGATATTTTATAAGTCTTGAGTTATTGAAATAACTTACATACTTAGCTGGCACTCTTCTGCACCGCCCATCGAGTTTATTGGCTATGCGTACGATATGACCTAGCCAACGCAACTTACTTACTTACTTAGCTGGTACTTCTATGCAATCCCAGTGGATTATATACCGCACGTAGAAAAATATTATAAGCGCCTCGATCTTCTGCGCTTCTTCTCCAGTTAGTCACACCGAGTTCTGTAAGGTTCTCAGTAACCTGGTCTTTCCAACGGAGTTTTGGTCGCCCTCTTCTGCGCCGTCCATCGAGTTCATTGTCGAAGACTTTTCGAGCTGGAGCATTTTCGTCTATGCGTACATCATGACCTAGCCAACGCAACCGTTGCACCTTAATGCGTTTGACCACGTCAATGTCAGTGTACAGCTCGTACAGCTCATGATTCATACGACGCCGATACTCTCCGTTAACGATGATGGGCCCATATATTTTACGGAGTATTTTTCTCTCGAATACCGCCAGAACCAATTCATCCGCTTGTGTCATAACCCATGATTCTGAGCCATACATTAGGACAGGTAGAACCAGTATCTGGTATAGCTGGAGTTTTGTTCGTCGAGAGAGGGCTCTGTCATTGAATCGCTTACTTAGTCCGTAGTAGCATTTATTTGCAAGCAGGATTCTTCTCCGGATTTCTAGGCTGACATTATTTTCTTTGTTGATGGCGGAGCCTAGGTAGACAAAATTATCTACCACCTCGAAATTATAGTTGTCAACGTTCACGCAGTTTCCCAAACGAGTAGATTCTTTGTTCGTTGAAACTAATAACTTCGTTTTGTCCTCGTTCACCGTTAGGCCCATTTTCGCTGATTCCTTCTGTATACCTGAGAATGCTGCAGTCACATCCCGCAGTTTTCGACCGATGATGTCTACGTCATCCGCGTACGCGAGTAGCATGTGGCTTTTGTTGAATATAGTGCCACTCGTGTTTACTGCAGCTTTTCTCATTATCATCTCCATCACAATGTTGAAGAGATCGCACGATAGGCCGTCGCCTTGTTTTAGGCCTCGTCTGGTATAGAATGGCTCCGTAAGGTCCTTGCCAATCTTCACTGAAGACTTCGTGTCAGTCAGCGTCATTCCGCAAAGACGTATCAGCTTCGCTGGAATACCAAACTCAGCCATGGCATCGAGTAATTTCTGCCTTATCGGGCTGTCGAAGGCAGCTTTATAGTCGACAAAAAGATGGTACGTGTCGATCTGTTTCTCTTGGGTCTTCTCCAGGATTTGCCGAAGTGTGAAAATCTGGTCAGTTGTTGATTTTCCGGGTCTAAAGCCACACTGATAAGGCCCGATCAGGTTGGATAACACTGGCTTTAGTCTTTCACATAGCACACTCGACAGGACCTTATATGCGATGGGTAAAAGGCTGATCCCGCGGTAGTTGGAGCACACACTTGGATCACCTTTTTTCAGCACAGGACATAATACGCTTACATTCCAATCGTCGGGCATGCACTCTTTAAGCCAAACCGTGCGCAGGAGCTGGTGCATGCTCGTTATCAGCTCCTCGCCACCGGACTTGAAGAGCTCTGCGGGCAGACCGTCGGCACCGGCTGCTTTGTTGTTTTTCAGCCGCGATATTGCTCTTCTTACCTCGGCTTGACTTGGTGGTGGGCAATCTAAACCGTCGTCGACAATTGGCGTGATAACTTCACGTGCGCTGCCTTCTGGAACCAGCAGTTGCTGGAAGTGTTCTCTCCATATGTGCAGCACACTCTGCGTATCCGTGACCAGATTTCCATCACTGTCCTTACAGGTGGGGAGGCCATTACCGTATCCATTTGTTCTTATTTTCTGGTAAAATTTTCGGGCCTCACCTCTATCCCTGTATCGCTCTATATCCTCGTTCTCCCGTTCCTTCATCTGACGTTTTTTTCGCCTAAATAGCTGTCTCGCCCGTTTTGCTTTCTCCTTATGCCGTTCCCTAACAGCACGGGTTGCAATTGGCTGTAGCGTTGCCCTATAAGCAGCATCCAGTTCCTCAGACGCTATGCGACATTCTTCATCGTACCAGGATTCGTCTGAATGCCGCTTTTCATATCCTAGCACGGTTGTTGCGGCGGTTGCCATGGAATGCGCAATATGCTGCCACTGTGTATCGGGAACGTCAGAAGTAGAGGCGTTGTGTCGTAAAAGTTGGGAGAGCTGGTTGGAGTAGGCAGTAGCTATCTCTGGGGTTTGCAGCTTCGCGATGTCCAGCTTTCTTTGTGTTTGTTTACGTGCGTTTTTCGCTCTGCTCAATCTTGTGCGCACCTTGGCTGCAACCAGGTAATGATCCGAGCCAATATTAGCACCACAGATCACACTCACGTCCATGACACTAGATGCATGCCTGCCATCAATTACCACATGCTCAATTTGATTTTTGGTGTTTTGATCGGGGGATAGCCAACTTGCCTTGTGGATATCTTTGTGCTGGAATTTGGTTCCACTCATTACCATGTTCATTCCCACTGCGAAGCTAATTAACCTAAACCCGTCTGACGAGTCGGTATGCAGGCTGAAATTACCGATCCATGGACCAAGAACATCTTCCCATCCAATTTTTGCATTAAAGTCTCCCAAAAACAATGTGTAATGTCGTGACAAGGGCAGCGGTAGTATGTTTCCTCTAGCTCCTCGTAAAATGCATCTCTAATCTCATCGTCTTTATCTTCCGTCGGGTCATGAGCACAAATCAGCGTGATGTAGAAATAAATCGCCTTCAGGCGGATTGTGACTATTCGACCACTAACAGGATTGAATCGGAAGACAAGATGTCCCAGTCTCTCGCCAACTATAAATCTACATCCAAATGGCAGCAGAGTAATGCAGTAATAGATGTCGCAATTTTTACGTCGCGAGCATCCTTGTTCGTTCCATCTCATATCTTGGTTGGCGGTAATGTCAGCCACATATTTTTTGAGTTCATCCGCCAGTCGGATAGTGGCACCTTCTCTCGCCAACGTTTGGGGGTTCCGTTTGTTACTTTTTCTTTCTCGTGTTTTCATAGCCAGTAAAGGACCTGAAGGCGGGTGGCTAGCCCAACCATCAGGGTTCGTCGCTCACTATCAGCCGCTATTCGTGATAAAAAATATCACGAACACCGTTGCCCAGGTGCCACCACGAAGGAGGTTGTGAGTCGGCTTGAGATGCAATATACATCCCTAATTGCAAAAAACGAACCAATGGGATAGTAAATGGGCAGAATAGCCCCACCCCTTTTACAACATCCCATACAAAATAACCTATTTTTGAACAATTATAAATAATTATAATCATAACTTCCTAACGAACGACCGGAGGATATTTAAATTTGGTCAGTTTATTTATCTTGCAGAAGTAGACAAACCTAAACCTAACTATTTGACATACCTCTGTTGGTACCACCCATACAAATGACCGAATTCACCCTCATAGTCTTACATACATATCTTTTTGTAAGTACACTGAATGCCGTCAAATTTTGGGTAAGATGTTCTCTTATGAAAATTTGAATCAGGAATGAATTTGGACTATTTCGGTTAACCCCTTCTCGTAACCCATACAAAATTACCTTTTTTGGAAATTAATATTTCTCCCATAACTTCCAAACCGGCACCTAGGGGGTAATTTAATTAATTTATCTTGTAATAGGGGGCAAAACCTCAGAAACCCTAACTATTTGACGCACTCCTTCTGGTGCTTCCTATATGTATAACCGATATAGCCCCTTTTACATAGATATTATTCTTATATGTACGCTGAATTCATTAAACGTTGATTTACAATTTTTTACGGTTTAACTCCACAAGCAGGCAAAAAATAATACAAAAGTAATTTAATTTTAATTAAAAATCTATCAATTTTAATAACTCAAAATTAGATTTTAGGGTATAATTGTCTACTTCTGATAAAATTCGTAAAGACCTCAATAAAATAAGAAACTTCTGCTCTTGAAGTATTAATTTTTAATTACAAACAAAAGAGTTATGGACGTTTTCAATAGGCCACCCTATACAACGCCAAAAACTCAAAAACTAAAATTGATGTCGAAGTCAAAAATGATCAATGTGTGTGATGTGTCACACGACAATTTGATTTCTGAGCGATTTTTAAATATTTTGAAAATTTTTAACTTTTTTGTCTATGTATTAAAGTGGGTACTCTGAAAGCAAAACAATTTACAAATTTTTAAGATCTTTAGGTGCGTTACGAGAAATGTCCGAAAAAGGAGGGTAGATATTGAGTCTAAAATTGCCTATGGAGGAAATGTAGCCTTTGTAAACCCAAAAACAACCGTGTATTTCTTTCTCGATCGGACATCAACGGACCTCACAGCGAAGAAAAAACAAAACGGGCCGTTTTTAGAGTGTGCGTAAAAATTTTGTTATTTTGTTCCAGAATCGTTGTTGCTTTATATTTTAATTCAGGGGCTGACAAGTGCAACTTATTTTTTTGACCCTGTCCAATTTAACTGAATTTAGTAAAATTTTGCTAAGGTAAGCGTTTATTGAATGTTGATTTACGAGTAAAAATAACGGACACGTGTTACGTGTTCTTCTGTGACACTAGGTTGGCCATCGTCCAACTCAGCGGCTCTCAAGTCGGTTCTCAACCCGCCATGTCCTACGCCAAAACACACACAAAAAAAATTATGTGGTAAACTTTATGCAATCTATATTCCCAAACACAGTTCCCGATATTTTAATAATCCCTACGGGACATGATGTTATAGTCCCGCAACTCGCCCTCCCTACCATGACCCAATCCTACCGATCTCGTTTCTATTGGGCCCCTCATACTACACTGGAAATTTATTCGCCCTACCTCATATCTTCAGCCCTCCTCCCTCACTATTAAACAATTACCAGTTCATAATTTCTCTCATACGATACATGTTTTATTTAAATATAATATTTCTTAACCTTAACATCGTTCACTTAGCTAATCTAAAACTGGACATACGTCTCACAGACAACAAAACACTAGGATTCACAAATAGATAAGTTTGGGCCACTTTAATTTTCTATAATTTCCAGCGCGGACCGTTACATGCGACCTACCTAAATGAGCTCACTTAAGTGGTGTTCAATACATAGGGACTTTAATTACCTCCCTAGCACGAACCAAAACGAACTAGTCTTCCTGCCTCAAACCTATACTTTGCTTACCCTTTACAATAAAATCTTAAACATTTACTTAGCACTTAACCATAAACATCACTACAATACCACTAACCTAACTTATTATCTAACGTTTTCTATTTTTGGAGTTGGAATTCAAATTTTACTATATTTTCTATTTTTTTTGGCCAATAAGCTGTTTTTTTTATGAGCACTGCGTCGTTATTTTTTTGTCGTCACTTCCGGTTTTTTTGCAATTTCAAGTTAGAAAAGCACTGTCTTCGGTGTCGCCATTGTTGCCGCCAGCAGTCACCGCTAGATGTGGCTGGCTGATTTGGTTGAAGAACCCTTTTATCGACGGCGGACAGAAAAAATCGCTTGTTTGATATCAGGTTTACAGACGGGTAGGATCGTTTGAGCAAACTTTACATTTTCTCTTCGCGCCATCTCTACGCGCGAACCTGGTTTATTTTTATCAATGAAGTTATTTTACACGCTATTGCCGACTCATCCCATCTGGCAACAACAATTTGTAATCTTCATTATACCTTGTCTGTTTCTGCCATTCACTTATTTACATTCTAACCTACCACTACTAAACGACGCCATAAGGAAAAATTTTTTTTTTTTATTTCCCTGACCGATCAAAGATATCACCAAACATCGCTTATCTCGGTCGGCTACACAATTCATCCATTGATGCTAGGTTTAAAGTGCCTCCCGTATGCCCTGTGGAATGAAGAGCCGCCCGCCCCATTGTTGGATCACACTGCCGGCCACACCGGTGGTATGTGTTCCTTTTACTGGGAACTGAATGGTCCGCTCCAATGAGCCATCGTAGGATGTGGCGGTCTAGTATTGTCCATAGCTTAACTTCATCCCCAAGTCACCGCGCAGCCGCCCCTACTAGTTTAACCCCCTCGTTTCTGGCGTTAGCAGAAACTGCCCTGGTCGCCAACGTGGGGACCTCTTGCGATCCAGTGCTCGCAACACACGTTGTGCTGTCCCTAATGGTACCTCCTGTACATGATGACCAAAAGTCCTATCTACAACGCTCCACAAATAATAATAAAAAAGTAATAATACAGAAGTAATTTTAATTAAAAATCAGTTAAGTTCAATAACTCAAGATTTAAACATTTACTTATATTGGGTGATGATATTTATCAGTCAGCTTACCTGACTGAAATTTTCTGTTCTGGTTTTTATCTCCGTTTTGTACTTTTTTTCGAATCGTAGAGATTATATCGTGTTATATCTCATTGGAAGCGTATAGATTTCAGCTTTAAGACACTTCTGTTAGTTTTACGAAAAAAAAATCTTAAAATCTCTTAATTTTATTTTCATGTACAAATGACTGCCAGCAAAACCCCATTTATCGTTTATGTAGCCATTTTAGGTCAATTCATTTTTCATTTAGGCGGGGTGGCGCAATGAATACAAACTTTAAAATATGTAATAAACATTTCATAAGCTAACAAATACAAGTTTTTGCTTTTCTCAATAAAATAAAATTTAAATATTTATTAAACATATTTCTTTTTATAAGAAACTAAATTTCATATATCCATATATGTATATGGTTATAAGGAATTACATTGTTTTAATAGTAACTGCATATAAAAAAGAAATTTGTGATATTTTTTAAGTTTTATGTATCCAATATCTACGTACGCATACTAGGGCGTTTCACCGAAGGCGTTTTTGCGATTTTTGCAACTCTTGAAGCGAAATATTAAGACTTGTGATCTACAAGAATTTCGAAAAAATTTTGGGATTTTTTGATGATGGTTATGATAGATTTAGATGAATAGATTTTTATCAAAAAAATTAGGTTATTGAGAAAAAAATTTTATATTATTTTTATACCATCACCCTTAGGGATGAGGATATATATCATTTGATACGAAAAAAAGTGTAACGCATTAAAGGAGACGAGTTAGACCCCAAGTATCTTAAGACCAAATTCGTTTTAGGACTTTTTAAGATGATTAAGCTATGTCCGTCTGACTGGCTGGCTGGCTGGCTGGTCAGCAAAATAACACGAGTAAACCTTAACGGATCGGTATGAAAATTTACCAGTATTAATATTTTTCAAAACGAACTTATGGGATTGTAAATCGGCAAAATAGCCCCACCCCTTCTGGTACCTCCCATACAAAATTGCCTATTTTTGGATAATTTATATTTCTTTCATAACTTCCAAACGGACGATCGTAGGATATTTGAATTTGGTCAGTTTATTTATCTTGCAAAAGTAGACAAACCCTAAGAAAACCGAACCCTTCGCCATACCCCTTCTGGTACCTCCCATACAAATGTCGTAATTGATCCTTATAGTTTTACATACATATATTTTTTGTAAGTAAACTGAATTCACTCAAATTTTGTGTATGATGTTCACTTATGAAAATGGGACTCAGGAATGAATATGAACTATATTGGTCTATGCCTTCTGGTACCTTTTGGAAAATTAATATTTCTCCCATAACTTCCAAACGGACTTTTGGGGGGTAATGAAAACTGGTCGATTAATTTATGTTGTTATAGGAGGCAAAACCTCAGAGGGCCTAACTATTTGACACACCCCTTCTGGTACCTCCCATACAAATGACCGAACTCACCCCCATAATCTGACAAACATCTCTTTTTTGTAAGTAAACTTAACTCACTAAAATTTTGAGTATGATGTTCGCTTATGAAAATGGGACTCTGGAATGAATATGGATTATATCGGTTCACGCCTTCTGGTACCTCCCATACAAAATGACCTATTTTTGGAAAATTAATATTTCTCCCATAAATTCCAAACGGACTCTTGGGGGGTAATGAAATTTGGTCGATTAATTTATGTTGTTAGAGGAGGCAAAACCCCAGAAAACCTAACTATTTGACACACCCCTTCTGGTACCTCCCATACAAATGACCGAACTCAACCTAAAAGTCTTGCATACATATCTTTTTTGTAAGTACACTGAATTCAGCCAAACTATGCATAAGTTTTACGGTTATGAAAATATGAATCAGAAATGAATTTGCACTAAATCGGATCACCCCTTCTGGTACCTCCCATACAAAATGACCTATTTTTGGAAAATTAATATTTCTCCCTTAACTTTCAAATTGAAACCTGCCGATTAATTAAATTTGGTCAGTTAATTAATATTGTAATAGGAGGCAAAACTATAAATTAAACTATAAATAAATTTGCAAATTTGTCATGATTTTTAAAAATACAAAATTTAATTTTTTTGGGTAGAAACAAAAAACGTCGAAAAATCTGTTTTCACCGAACTTAGCATAATTCATTCAATTTTTAATCGATTATTATGTACATACATGTTTTAGGAAGCTACTTTAATATGATATTCAATAAGGGTAATAAAAACAATTTGCCCAAACCGATTAACTTTCAGCGTGAAAAAAATTAAAATGTGTATTTTTTTTTGTTGTTTTTTTTTTTTTTAATAAAAGAGCCTTTACTCAGTCATTTTTTTTGTGATATTAAAAAATTAGATTTTTTTCAAAGGTAACAACGATAGGATATAGAGCGATACAGGGATAGAGGTGAGGCCCGAAAATTTTACCAGAAAGTAAGAGCAAATGGATACGGTAATGGCCTCCCCACCTGTAAGGACAGTGATGGAAATCTGGTCACGGATACGCAGAGTGTGCTGCACATATGGAGAGAACACTTCCAGCAACTGCTGGTTCCAGAAGGCAGCGCACGTGAAGTTATTACGCCAATTGTCGACGACGGCTTAGATTGCCCACCACCAAGTCAAGCCGAGGTAAGAAGAGCAATATCGCGGCTGAAAAACAACAAAGCAGCCGGTGCCGACGGTCTGCCCGCAGAGCTCTTCAAGTCCGGTGGCGAGGAGCTGATAACGAGCATGCACCAGCTCTTGCGCACGGTTTAGCTTAAAGAGTGCATGCCCGACGATTGGAACGTAAGCGTATTATGTCCTGTGCTGAAAAAAGGTGATCCAAGTGTGTGCTCCAACTACCGCGGGATCAGCCGTTTACCCATCGCATATAAGGTCCTGTCGAGTGTGCTATGTAGGGTTGCCAGACGATCTTGATTTTTCTTGATTTACAAGAATTTTTAATGCTCGTCAAGAATCAAGAAAAAATAAGTTTTGTCAAGATTTTTACAAACCAACCGAAAAATAACGCAAATATATTTTTTTTAAATAAAATGAACAGTTCATAGAAATATTATTGTGAAAAGTTTTCGTTAGTGTATTCGTTCAAAAATCTGTCATTACTTATTTTCGCCTCCCTATTGAACACTAATAACACTATGCAACAAATGAAAACTTTTGGTAAAATACAAGAAGTTGACGCCTATTTTGTCCTTCGCAAAACATGAATAACTTAACTATTTCTTAACCGATCTTTACAAACAAGTATGCGTTTAGCTCGTGAAAGCGTGCACTTTCTTAAAAAAATAGTGGAAATTAGGGTGTCCTTATTAAATAGTGACTACAAACTTCTTCAAACTTAAAAAATCTACATATATAAAAATTACGTGTATGTTCGTGATCGCTAAACTCAAAAACTACTGGACCGATTTTGACCAAATTTTATATGCATGCTCTATGGGCCGTGAGAAGTGTTTCTGTGTAGTTTGAGGTTCGTCTGAAAGATGGCGCAATATTTAGATTTTTTGTGTTTTTGCACCGTAAATCAAGAAAGACTTGCAGTGAAAATAAAATTTGAAGGCAAAACAACGTTTGCCCGGGTCAGATAGTAGTAGATAAATCACAAAAGTTTAAAATTTCGATGCAAAAAACAGACATATATGACAAGTAATCAATATAACTATATATATCGTAGGAAAGGCCGCAGTGTCTTCTTTCAAATCCGCGAGAAACTTTAAATCGGTAGATATTTAACCACGTTACTGGCTTACACGTGCGTAATGGTACGAAAAACCGGTATCATAGTGGACTTTATGAGCTATTTAGGTTGTCTAGACACGTTCAGATTGTATTGATATGTTCACGAAAGTTCTTCAACTTTACCATGACTACAATTTTGGCGGACATTGTTAGTGAAAAATTTGAACTCCCTCAAAGTAATGTTCAAAAAAGTGAAAAAATAATAATTTCTTCTTCAATATTTTTTTTTTGCAAAAGGGCAGAATAGCCATCATTTGTGACATAAACAGTTAATAAGGTTAATGCGCATAACTAACAGCTACATTATTGCTGAATATAGTTTAGCGCTATCACGAAGTGTGCGTTAGTTGTTGGACAAAAACTGATGACGCCTTTTTTCGAGGGACTCACTGATATCGAGAATCTTTTGAGGTCCATAAAAAAATTGGTCACCTATCTCGCAAAACTGAGTATAGGATTTTATTACCCGCCGATGGTAGAATCGAACCTATACTGTCAAGTTCTTGCATTTTTTTCACTGTTGCACTGTTAAACAACCCCTGATTACTTCCAATGAAAATTACCTATTTTTGGAAAATTTATATTTCTTACATTAAATCCAAACCGACAATTGGAGAATGCTTAAATTTGGTCAGTTTAAAAAAAAAACCTTGAGAAATTTTAACGTTTGTTACTCTCTCTGTATTATCTCCCATAACATTTGACCAAAAACACCCACATAAAAAGTTTATTCCACGTTATCCTGCAAATAAAAATCTGACTCTTTGTACTGCCCCTGCTGGTACCTCGTATACAAATATGGCAATTACCTGGAAATTGATATATTTGTCAAGTGTTTGTTTTGTCAAGATTTTTTTTCATAATCAAGAAAATTTTTGGTGAATATCAAGAATTTTACAAATTTAAATCTGGCAAGCCTAGTGCTATGTGAAAGACTTAAGCCAGTGTTATCCAACCTGATCAGGCCTTATCAGTGTGGCTTTAGACCTGGAAAATCAACAACTGACCAGATTTTCACACTTCGGCAAATCCTGGAAAAGACCCAAGAGAAACAGATCGACATGTACCATCTTTTTGTCGACTATAAAGCTGCCTTCGACAGCCCAATACGGCAGAAATTACTTGAAGCCATGGCTGAGTTTGGTATTCCAGAGAAGCTGATACGTCTTTGCGGAATGACGCTGACTGACACGAAATCTTCAGTGAAGATTGGCAAGGACCTTACGGAGCCATTCTATACCAGACGAGGCCTAAAACAAGGCGACGGCCTATCGTGCGATCTCTTCAACACTGTGATGGAGATGATAATGAGAAAAGCTGCAATAAACACGAGTGGCTCTATATTCAACAAAAGCCACATGCTACTCGCGTACGCTGATGACGTAGACATCATCGGTCGAAAACTGCGGGATGTGACTGCAGCCTTCACAGGTATACAGAAGAAATCAGCGAAAATGGGCCTAACGGTGAACGAGGACAAAACGAAGTTATTAGTTTCAACGAACAAAGAATCTACTCGTTTGGGAAACTGCGTGAACGTTGACAACTATAATTTCGAGGTGGTAGATAATTTTGTCTACCTAGGCTCCGCCATCAACAAAGCAAATAATGTCAGCCTAGAAATCCGGAGAAGAATCCTGCTTGCAAATAAATGCTACTACGGACTAAGCAAGCGATTCAATGACAGAGCCCTCTCTCAACGAACAAAAATCAAGCTATACCAGATACTAATTCTACCTGTCTTAATTTATGGCTCAGAATCCTGGGTTATGACACAAGCGGATGAATCGGTTCTGGCGGTATTCGAGAGAAAAATACTCCGTAAAATATATGGGCCCATCATCGTTAACGGAGAGTATCGGCGTCGTATGAATCATGAGCTGTACGAGCTGTACACTGACATTGACGTGGTCAAACGCATTAAGGTGAAACGGTTGCGTTGGCTAGGTCATGTGGTACGCATGGACGAAAATGCTCCAGCTCGAAAAGTCTTCGACAATGAACTCGATGGAAGGCGCAGAAGAGGGCGACCTAAACTCCGTTGGAAAGACCAGGTTACTGAGAACCTTACAGAACTCGGTGTGACTAACTGGAGAAGAAGCGCAGAAGATCGAGGCGCTTATAATATTTTTCTACGTGCGGTATATAATCCACTGGGATTGCATAAAAGTACCAGCTAAGTAAGTAAGTAAGTAAGTAACAACGATATCTTTAAAATGAAAAAAAATTATGATTTTTTGAACTATAATTTTTTGAAAAAAAAAAAGGCGAAAATACAATTAGTACCTGTAACTTAAAAATTCGAGTTGATGGAGAAAAATGGAGATTAGATTTAAAATCAGCGACCTCAAATTAGTAAAAAAAACTGCTAAAGAATTCCAAACAACACTCAAAAAGTTATATTTTGTTCCCATGTGTAATTATTCACTTTTAAGACTATAAAAGTGGTCCTTAATATTATAATTTTTCACGCCAATAATTTTTTGACGTGGCATCGGATCCTAAGGAAGAGAATTGTTTAGTTGTATTAACAAAAAGCACCATAAAAAAAATAATATAAAATTTTTTTTCTCCATAACCTCATTTTTTGATAAAATCTATTTCAGTGACCCCATACCCATTTTTAAAAAATCCCAAAAAATTTTCGAAATTCTTTTAGATCACAAGCTTTAATATTTCTCTTCAAGAGCTGCAAAATTTTTTTTGTGAAACGCCCTAATGCGTACAAATATACATATCTATACCCCACAAATTTAAATTACATTTTAGTTTTTACTCCCATCACAAAATAACATATTATATTTAAATCGTCCTCTACAAGCCGATGTTAGGAATTAAGGCAATGTCACTTATTAACAGAATCCCCATAAATGATTCACCATACTCCCCAAATGTTGCTTATAATTGGATGTTATGAATTGAATGCGATATTATCTATAATAGTTCACAATTATTAATTGCAAGTATATTAATCTTGATTAAAAAAAAAAGAATGTCCAACGCAATGACATTCACAGATAACAATCTGATATTACTTAAAATCCATTATTTATTAGCAACATTGTGATTCACATTGTGTTGTTCCGATGTGAATCGATTGTACTGTGAGGATTTCTCTCATTGTGAAGATGAGAAAACCGTCTACAACAAGTGACCACAGTTTTCAAGCATCAAAGTATATGAAGCAATCATGACAGCAATTTGATTTACTTTTCCAGTTGGAGAAACCTCTCCACAGTTGTAAGATGAATATTAAAGTCTCTGCATTTATCATTCAATTTACGTTAACATACATGCGTTCAATGTTTTTAATATGTGTTGCATTTTTTTAAGAATATTTCAAAATTGGAGTGTAGTGAAAAACTTTCCTTTTCAGTTTGTTATTGTTTGTTATCCGAAATGTGTAAAAGATTTAGTGGAACGTTGTACAACAGATACATTAATTTGCTAATACTGAAAGAAATGATACATTTCCACAATGTAATAACACAAACTGACGACTAAATCAAATAAATATTGTAGTAAGTAATACGTACTATGTATAGGGGTGTGATAAATTTAAAAGATAGAATAAAGATTTTTATCGTTGTAATTCCGACCATTTTATATAATTTGGTAAATAACACTGTATAGTGCTGAGAAAGTTTTCTGTTAATATTTTAAGGTAGTACATGTAGTAGTTTTACAAGTAACACTATCTATCAAAGTAATGCAAAGGTAGTGTCAAATTGCTTCCACTTTTGGTATAAAAAATCTTGTTGTATTTTTAAATTGCAATTATCATTCACAAAAATAAATTCTCAATATATAATAAACATTTTCCTACAAACAATTCAAATTCCTTTGCATGTCCGTATTGTGGTGCTCCATGCTAAATCCTTAATACATAATAAGGCAAGAAAAAACATATCAGCTTCAAGAGAAAAGTTTAATTCGATCTTACAAAACAATAAAGTTATTGGAAAAAAGATTATTTTTAAACTAAATTTGCCTTTCATTGGAAATTATTTGGTTAGTTTCAATTCCTAGTTATATATAAGTACTTTATTTGAGACCTGCTATTTACTACTCAGTTTTAAAATACCAACAATATGAAAATTCTTTGCTCATGTATTTATTATAAGATTATTGCTACATGTAACATAAGGGTTAGTGTATTCGAGTACGATATTTGACATTCATGTTATTGTGCATATTCATTCATACTTTACAACTAGTACAAAAATTGCAATGAATTGATGGACAATCAATAAATGGAGATTTTAATATTATATTTTCCTGTTCATAGCTTGAGAGGTTATTTAAAGATTGCAATTATTGCACAGATATTAAAGTTTATGACAGGAGCAGTATTTTATGTTTCAATGTCAGTTGTATTTACAGAAAAGGTGATACAAATTTTCATAACATCCACAAATTACGTTAAATTACACAGAAAAATCGTATTCAAAAATATGCCGGCCGTGGCATAGTGGGTAAAACACGCAACTACCATGCGGGAGATCGCAGGTTCAAACCTGGCTCCAGTCATCTTAAAAAAAAATTGGTCTTTCATTGTCGGCTCCCCTCGAATGTTGTCGACAGCAACTTCGCAGTATTAAGTGTCGAGTCAATCGGCGTGTCTAGTAAGAGCTTCTCAAACAGTGACGTTCGCATTCGTCGATAAACAAGTAGGTGTCGTTAGTTGTGAATCTAAAAATAGAAAGCGTGTTAATTCACAACAACGCGAGAAGTTATCCCATACCTTATTCATGGGGTGCAAAGGGAAATTAAGTTTTATTTTACATCCGCAAAAAAAAATCGTCCATATATTACGATGCCGCCCTAGTGTAGAAGAATATATTCTATAGACGTGGGAGTTTGGATGCCAAACAAAGACAAACAAACAAAAAACGTAAACGAACAAACATACAAAATACTTATAACGAATCTGATCTGCAAGCTTCTTTCCAGGACCAGCATGATAAACTTATGCTGCAGCTTGAGATGCTTGCAGCACATCCATCTGTGATGAATCTGCCTGAGCTACACGCTTCTATCCAGGAACAGCATGGTAAACTCATGCTGCAGCTTGCCCCAAAGAACTCGACAGGAATCCAAAATAATGATGTAGAAAACCAGTAAGAAAGTTTCAGTCAGGCAACCCGACTAACATATACCATCACCCTTAGTTAAACAAAAAATTGTCTATTATATTGATATTATTACTCGGTTTCTAAAGTGGGCCGAGTGGTACATTTGTGTGGGAGGTACCAGAAGGGGTATCTCAAGACTTCCTTTTCTCCAAAACATTATCCTGTTACACTGTACGACACGATTTTTCACCCATTACACTGTGACACAAAATCAAACTTTTTGAAAAACACCCGAACGTGACTATATAGGTTCGATAGTACAACCGGAGCTGAGTAAAACCCTAGCTCAGTTTGTCTACCAAAATTTTTTTTCGGCCCTCGATATCTCGATAATTGGTAGAGATATTGATAATATACACATTAGGGGTATAACCCTAGTACCACGCAATGGCGAAGGTTGTGTTATTTACGAAAAATAATTTTGGGGTCATTTCGGATAAAAAACCTCACCCACGAAAACGATTTTCTAAAATCTCCCAAAAAAAAGCATTCATTTTAAATACTTTATTTATAAAGTATAATAGTAAACTGAAAAATTTTTATCTTACTCCACAAATCGCAAAGTTCTTTTGAGATAACTTTATACCTCTTTTTTTTATTTTTCTGAAGCATCTGGAATGTTTCTCCACATTATTGTGCTATCTTTAAATTTGGTCAAAGCCTTTGTCCAAATTTTTGCATTTTTTAAAACGTTTAAAGCGCTTCTTTTAAAATCCATTGTTTTTAAGTATTAACCACAAACTCGGAATATAATTTTCTTTAAAAAAAATCGTTTAAAAACTTTACCGCGTTTGGTGGGTGAACTTTTTTGAAAACTGCGAAAAAATAATACCATTTTTATATATAATTTTCAATGGCCTATTCGACTATGCTAGGGCCATTTGGATATTTGCAAAAAATTGCAAAAAGTTATATCCCTAATACACATATTCTATTTGAGCATATAGATTTTAACTTGATTAACTTTAAAAAGTTGAAATATTAAATTGCCCATAATAATCTACTTCGGAATTCAATTTAAAATTTTTAATAATTTTTTCAAAAATACCCCAAATTCTGATCTCGATGTCTATAAGAGATATGGTAAAAGCAAACACATACTATTTTAGGTCTTCACTTCAGCTATTGAACGGCTCCCAATAAACAATATAAACTTATTATAAATTTACTATAAGCTTCCATTAGTAAATATGATGTTTGGAAAATCTTTATCGCAGGCATTGCAACTTGTTAAGTTCCAATTGTTGGATAAGCGAAAGGGATCCTTTATTGTACAATTGTATTAATGTTTGGAAAATATTTGGGAATAAACTTGATATGCAATACATAATAAAAAAGTGGGAAAGCTTGTGGTAAATTTATATTTTTATATATTTCCAAATTAGATATAAATACCATTCCAAAGCAAATACAAAAGTTTTGTCAATTTAATTTTAATTCAATGGATTTCTTTTGAGATTCTCTATATGTATATGTACTATATATAGTTTTATTATTTCTGGTCTTCTCCTCCACACCCTTTCTTTTATTTTTATAAGGACTTTCTGCCTTTAACACGAAACACGTCAATCTTTCAGCAGCAGCAAAATGCCAAGACGAAAATAAATATATAAACAAAAATTATATCTGTTTTTTCCTGTCTAGCCTGCGAGCTTACAAAACCATTGTATTTTTATTTTTTTACAAATGTGTTACAATCTAATTTGGAAAAGGTTAACAAAAATCTTTGGAAAACATATATTTATTAGCCAGTTTACATCAATGTTTTTTGGATAATTGTTTGATTCTTTTTTTTTACAAATCTATTACAAAGTGTTTGTAAATAATTTACTAAAGTTTTGGAAAACGTAAACTTCGCAAACTAATTTGGAAAAATTTACTAAAATCTTTGGAAAACATATACTTCTTAGCCAGCTTACATCAACGTTTATTGGGCTTATTACTACTAAGTCTGTATTCAAAAGAAAAATACTCAGCGGCAATAAACTGATTTGAGAACAAATTCGAACTTTAACCTCATTGCGGCACACCCTAATGCCTAACTATCGATACAAAATTTTTCACAGTATATATTTGTATTTTTAGAAAAAACAAATGTAAGGTGAAGCTAGATGACCAACATCGCAGTTAATACACATTTTTAACGAAATTCGAAAAAATACCTTATTAGAAACACCCTAATACTCTTTGTGAACAATTAAAAGGGTGGAGTATTCCGAACAAATTGGTTGTTTACAGAAGTTGTTCAGTTATACAATAAGTAAGTTTTTGGTAAAGATAGCAAGTAAAAACTTTGCACAATGGGCCAAAATGATTTGTTTAAAGTAGATAGTGTGTTTTGAGTGCCATTTAATATCCCCAGACTTGTTCAGATTGCATGGGTGCTCATAGAAGTTTTTCGGTGTTACCTAAACTACAATTTCACTGAATAGAGTATGCAAAAAATCTGAACTCCCTACGACTTATATTCAAAATTGTGAAAAAATTCTAATTTTTTTCGAAGTTTTTGAAAAAAACGAGGGAAGTCTAATTTTTTTGGCAAATTTTATTATTCAATTTCTTAATCGGACTGTTAGCTACAACTTTGCTTAAGAAGCGAAAGAGCTAGATTAAAAACTGTAAAAACTGTTGGCCAAAAACTGATGTCACCTTTTTTCAAGGGATCCAAGGGATTTCAAAAAGTTACGAGGGCCAAAAAAAATTTTGGTAGCAATGATGAGCTAGGGTTTTACTCAGCTCCGGTTGTACTATCGAACCTATACAATCACGTTCGGGTATTTTTTCATTGTTGCACTGTGTTATCAAACTGACCAGATTCAGAAAATATAGCTAAAATAAAAATATTCGTATCATCCAGTTTTTCTAGATCAGCTCATTTAAGTTTTTTTACGAGCAATTCAATTTTTGGAGCGAAGCTCCCATACAACGACTTGAGACTGACTTCTTCCTGTTCTGAAAATTCTGCGAGTTGTTAACAGATTTTGATGAATTTTTATTTTTTATTATTTATTTTTTATTGTTTTTCAAAAGGCAAAGAGCGGGTTTTGAAGAAGCCCAAATATAAAATTTTTCACAAATTAAATTTTTACAAATTTTGTCACAAATTTAATTTGTCAACACATTTTGCTAGTCAGAACCTGTTCCCAGCCATTTAAAACACATTAAAAAAAAATTTGTGACAATTTTAATTTTTGACATATTATAAATTTGGACTTTGTCAGAAACCGCTCCTGGCCATTTGAAACGTATTTAAAACCAGTACAGAAATTTCAGTCAGTTAAACTGACTGAAAAATACCATCACCCAATATAATATATTGTTTAAGTCTTGAGTTATTGAAAATAATCGATTTGTAATTAAAACCAGTTAGAAAGTTTCAGTCGGGCAACCCGACTTACATTTACCCTTACCCTCAGTAAAACAAATAATTTTATATTTTATTGATATTATTACTCGATTTCGAAATTGGGCGGAGTGGTACATTTATATGGGAGGTACGTGAAGGGGTGTGTTTAGGCTCCAGATTTATTCTCCATAACTTTATCCTGTTATAGCTTTACTAAATACAGAATTTGCGCACGATTGCGTTGGGTGTACTGATATTATTACTACATCCCAAAAGTGGGCGGAAAGGTACATTTGTATGGGAGGTAAGATAAGGGGCGACGCTAGACTTCCAATTTTTTCTCCAAAACTTTGTCCTGTTATAATATAACAAAATACAGAATTTGAGCACGATCGTGTCGAGTGTATTGATATTATTACCCTATTTCTAAAGTGGGCGGAGTGGTACATTTGTATGGGAGGTACCAGAAGGGGCGTGTCTAGACTTCCAGATTTTTTCTCCAAAACTTTATCCTGCTTAAACTTTACCAAATACAGAATTTGGGCACGATCGCGTTAGGTCTTTTAAAAATATTAATCGATTTCTAAAGTGGGCGGTACCAGATGTGTATGGGAGGTACCAGATGGGGCGTGAATAGACTTCCAATTTTTTTCTCTAAAACTTTATCTTGTTATAGCTTTACTCAAAATAGAATTTGGGTACGATCACGTTTAATTTATTGATATTATTTCTCCATCTCTATAGTGGGCGGAAAGGTAGATTTGTATGGGAGGTACCAGAAGGGGCGTGGCTATGCTTTCAAATTTTTTTCCAAAACTTTGTCCTGTTATAGCTTTACTAAATACAGAATTTGGGGACGATCCCTTAGAGTGTATTGATATTATTACTCGATTTCTAAAGTGGGCGAAATGATGTATTTGTATGGGAGGTACCAGAAGGGGCGGGGCCATGTAGCCCATTTGCAATACCGTAAGTAGTTTTGAGAAAATAATAACTCGTGCAAAATTTTAAAACATTTGGTTGCGTCTTTCGAAAGTTATCGTGCGAACCAGCCGGACAGCCACCCGACAGACAGACAGACAGACGGACATGGCTCAAACGACTTAAAAAGTCATGAATCGAATTTGGTTCAAAGAAACCTAGGGTCTAAAGTGACTCCTTCTATGTGTTACACTTTTGGGTCGTATCAAATGATATATACCTTCATCCCTACGGGTGATGGTATAAAAAAATCATCAAAACCTGTTGACAATGTTGAAAATTTGTTTGTGACAAATTAAATTTGAGACAAATTTTAAATTTGGGATTGGTCAGAACAACATCCTGACCATTTCCCAGCCATTTAAAACACATTAAAAAAAAAATTGTGACAATTTTAATTTTTGACATATTATAAATTTGGACTTTGTCAGAAACCGCTCCAGGCCATTTGAAACATATTTAAAAAAAATTTATCAAAACCTGTTGACAATGTTGACAATTTGTTTGTGACAAATTTTAAATTTGGGATTGGTCAGAACAACATCCTGACCATTTGAAATACATTAAAAAAAAAATTCGTCAAAATCTGTTAACAACTGTCTAAGTACTGCGAAAAGGAGGAAGTCACTTTCGAGTCGTTGTATGGGAGCTTTGCTTCAAAAATTTAATTGCTCGTAAAAAACTTAAACGAGCTGATCTAGAAAAAGTGGGAGATACGTATATTTTTATTTTAGCTATATTTTCAGAATCTGGTCAGTTTGATCATGGGTGAGGTCAAAAGTTTAAATTTGTCTTACGGTGTTATAGCTTTGCTAAATACAGAATTTAGACACGATTGCGTTAGGTGTATTGATATTATTACTCCATCTCTAAAGTGGGCGGAGTTGTACATTTGTATGGGAGGTACCAGAAGGGGCGTGTGTAGACTTCCAGATTTTGTCTCCAACATATTATACTGCTTGAACTTTACTATATACAGAATTTGGGCACGATCGCGTTAGTTCTATTAATAATATTAATCGATTTCTAAAGTGGGCGGTACCAGATGGGGCGTGGCTAGACTTCCAGTTTTTTCCCAAAAACTGTACCCTGCTATAGCTTTACTAAATAAAGAAATTGAGTACGATCGCGTTGGATTTATTGATATTATTACTCCATCTCTAAAGTGGGCGGAAAGGTACAGTTGTATGAGAGGTACCAGAAGGGGAGTGGCTAGACTTCCAATTTTTTTTTCGAAAACTTCATCCTGTTATAGCTTTACTAATTACAGAATTTGGGTACGATCCCGTTGGGTGTATTGATATTATTACTAAATTTCTAAAGTGGGCGGAATGATGTATTTGTATGGGATGTACCAGAATGGGCGGGGCCATGTAGCTTATTTGCAATACCGTAAGTAGTTTTGGGGAAATATTACCTCTTACAAAATTTCAAAACATTTGGTTGCGACAGACAGACAGACGGACATGGCTCAAACAAATTAAAAAGTCATGAATCGAATTTGGTTCAAAGAAACCTAGGGTCTTAAGTGACTCCTTCTATGTTTTACACTTTTGGGTCGTATCAAATGATATATACCCTCATCCCTAAGGGTGATGGACACGCCTTGGATTTATAGATATTACTACTCCATTTCTAAAGTGGGAGGAAAAGTACATTTGTATGGGAGGCACCAGAAGGGGCGTGGCTAGACTTCCAATATTTTTTCTAAAACTTTATCCTGTTATAACTTAACAAAATACATAATTTGGGCACTATTGTGTTGAGTGTATTCATATATTATAACTCCACCTCTAAAGTGGGCGGAGTGGTACATTTTTATAGGAGGTACCAGAAGGGGTGTGGCTAGACATTAAATTTTTTCTCCAAAACTTTACCCTGTTATAGCTTTACTAAATATAGAACTTGGGAACGATCGAGTTCGATGTATTGATATTATTACTCGATTTCTAAAGTGGGCGGAATTGTACATTTGTATGGAAGGTACCAGAAGGGGCGTGCTCATGTAGCCCATTTTTAGATTACAAATTCTGCAGACAAACTTTTTTTAAAAAGCTTTGCCAATAAGCCTGTTATTTAAAATATTTCATGCGTTTGTTAATGAAGACCCCTTCACAATTCTATCGCCTGCTCTGGTTCGTACTCAAAAAAAAACTTATCGAGGTTACCTAGATTCCTGTGGCAGTTCCAGCCGACCTGGTCCAAAGAATTTCCCCATTGATGGACTTTTTTTGTTTAGCACTGACCCTTTCCTGGAATCATTTAAGGTTAACCTATGGTGGTTTACACTGTTTATAATCTATTTTCTTTTCCACTAGCACGTACTACCTACCTCGATAGTTTTACTTAACAAGGAAACTGCTTAAGTCGCTTATCCTTTAATCCTTTAATTTAATTTAAATTCCCAACATTTACAATTTTTCGCCGTAACGATTTCCTTTTGTTTTTTTTAGAAGATCCGATTCTCTCATTTATGGGCGGAAAAATGGATGAACATTGCATATTTTACCAAGAAAACGATGCAATTCATGTTTCGAAACAATCTGAATAGTGGTTCGGCCTAGCCGGTATCGGTTAGGCATTTTCCCGTTTTCCACGCGGGGTGCTTGCAGTGTTTTCCAATTTTTTTACACTTGAAACTCGAACTCTGCTGTAAATTAAGACAAAAGTGCGATTTTAAAGTATTCCTTTACACTGCCGCTGCGTAACTTGGTGGTTATATTTTCGATGTTAAATTTTCGTATATAGCTAAATCTTACAAAAAACACTGGCGCGCCTAGCTTTCCAATAAAAAATTCTTAGTGTTTTTATTTTTGACAGATTGTGACTCTTTACCTCTTCTGACTGGACGGCTTGCAGTGCCAACTTTAAACCGACCCAGAACTAGTGGGAATATAAGGCACGTAGAGTTTACTCAAATAATGCCCAGAATCGTGGCATAATGACATTGACAGAGCTGAAATTAAAAATAAAACTATCCTGGAAGGAAATTGATAGAATTTTCTAATTAAATTAGTTAGATCAACGCCAGAACGTTTTTCTGAATTATTTCAAAATAACGGATCATCAATTAGTTATTAATAATGCCAAACTGCTTCATTAGTAGCAGTGCGTTTATAAGAAAAAGCCCCTGACAATGTCACTGAACCACTACAATGTAGATTTATAAAATATTTTTTTTTTTGTTATTATTGTTATTTTTTATTCGATTGATATTATTTTTAAATAATTAAGCTCGAGATCATGTTTTTTTTTTGATTAAAGAAGATGATCCTCGAAAAGGATCGAAATATCGAATAAATATAAAATATTATTAGTAGAATTTGGATTCGTAAGTAAAGTCTAGGCTGAAGTGCAGAATATGGGGCGGGAGACCGTTTAAAAAAAATATGGCATTGTCTTCGTCTTGGTCCCCAAAGTTAGAGCCATTTAAATTTTCAGGATATACCAAAAAATCACGTGATTTTTACTTCAAAAATCGATGTGCATTTATAGCAATATGCCCCAGTGTATTCCTATAACCTAAAGCTTAATAGCTTTTGTGAATTGCCTAAAAACTTAGCTCATTCCATTTTGTCAAACATATAATTTTTTTCTGTGCATTTCTACTTAAACACAACCAAAGGATTGGCAACGCAACCGTAGTTTGTATCTTCGATAACATTGAGAACAGTGTTGCTATGAAAAGTATGATACGAATATTTCTACTACCACTACTTTTCACATCATCATTTAGTCCCCCGATGACAGCTAGTGTAGAAATATACGAATGATAATAAAAGGGAAAAGAAAAGTGTCTTAAAATTATATTTGCCTATTTGTGACTACATCGGAAATAACAATTGTTGAATTTGGCCTGATAATATTATACGGATTTTACTGAAACCTTTTAATTTACGTAGTTCGACTACAGCAATTGCTTAGCAAAAGGTATAATCTCAGGAGACGTGTGCAATAACCTTGCAGAAAATTCTCGTATCCATTGCAAGAAATTGGAAACTCCCAAAATAAAGAATATCAATGTCAAAATAGAATGGAAGATTATTATTTGATTAACAGATGAGAATATTTTGGTTATCTAGCTTCTTTTCTAAATTACGATTTGTAATCCACTTTATCTATTACAGGCCGGCCACCAGTGTATTGTATCAATTGTGTCAAAAATGTCGCAAGGTGCTGGAGGTGTTGGAACGCCGTCAGCTGTTCCAAATGGCTTCAATAAGGTCTTTATCCAGCGCGATTACAGTGAAGGGACAGCAGTAAAATTTCATACCAGATTACCTGCAGAGTTGGAAGGCTTGGTAAGTCTGTGTGTGACGTGAGATCGATGTAATCTTCACGATTGCTACGTCTAAAAATGTCTGCAAAGTCTAACAAAAAACGACTGCAAACTGTATGCAGCTACATATATGTTAATGGTTTACCCCACCATTGAAACTCTTCCGCGTTATTGTTGTAATGTGATGATTATACATCGCATCGAATCATTCCAACAAACAAAGTAATTTTGCCGAAATAACGTCAATCAAAGCAAAAGTGTGATACAAGTTCCATAAAAATTAATTACAAAAGTAGTTCTAGCACGGTACAGGCGGTACGGAGGAATACAATTTTTTTGAGTTTGTTTTCAGTAGTAATCAAGAAACTGAAAAACCCGATGAATCAAGAAGAATAAGCAAAGCCAAATGTGCAGAATATGGGGTTTGCCCAAAAAAATAAATATATGCGACGCCCCCCCGTATACGCCCTAAAACGAAAAATCACAGTTGTAGCCGGGGCCATGGGAGTTCAACAAAGGGCCTCATGGGTTCTATGTGCGGGTACTCAAGTAAATATATTTGTTTAAAGTTAAGATTTTGTTAAAGTTGTTGTTCTTACTTATAATATAAAGATCGTTGACATAAAAGCAGTGATCAGTGTGGGGGTACAGGATAAAATGACGGCCAATTTTATCAAAAGCCCTCTCGAAGTCTATTGAGAGGATGGTGGTGTGATTTCTAGACTATAATGCCTATGTTATTAACAAATTTTTCCAGCCTTAAAAACAACCTTTTGTGCAACTATTAAATTTTTACTTTCCATGAACCATGATAGACGAAAAGCAATTATTCTGTCCATAGCTTTTGCAAACCATGGGAGCAGATTTTCATTTTTTGCAATAGGGACTACTATGGCAACCTTTCAGGCATGAGGTATAACTCCAGAGCAGTCTCGAAATTTCTGAAGTCTCGAAATTTCTTGATTCCAACAGGGAACTGTTGATCGTGATGGATTCTATTTTTAGGTTGAGGGATGTGGAGATTAACTGCATTGGGAATACATTTTGTAATCAGGGCCGCATCTCTGTTTCTGTTTCCAAAGCGAGGGAGGGAGAATCGAGAAATGATGGAATGGAGATTATTAATTGTAGGAAATTGCGGGAAAGGGAACTCTCCCGGTGCCAGAATGGTGGTTGATGATGGCTGCTGCATCCGTTTCGGGGTTGGTGTTGTGGTGAAGATCCCATTCGCTGTTGCTGCTCCGCCTACATGGTTGACTCTCCTGCTGAGTCCGGCTAGAGGGGCGCTGAGCACTTTGCGGTTATGACGGTGACTGCGCTGGGCCTGGAGAAGCACGACTTCGTTTGCAACTGCACTGCCATTGACAACGACGGTATGAACGGTCGCGATTTGCTTTCGTCTCTCCTCGACACTCATGGCTAAAAATCGACTGCACCTCTGGACTGAGTGTTGCCTTTTGCATGTCATGCACATGGAGAAATCCTTAACGGGGGGAATGCTGTAAAGAAACGAAGGAATTGGTGAAGGTATTGGTGATGGGAATTAACAGATAAATATGGAAATATATGAGAATAAATAAACATAAGTGAGGTGGAATGTGGACTTATTCCATAGGAAGAAGGCAAAGCTTGACGATGGGCCGAGTTAACATCCTATTTGCCCATTTTTTTCATAAAAAAGTCAGTCGTGTTTAAATCTGGGGGCCTTCTGTAATAAAAAACGTTACTTTTTAATCGTTATAAGAATTCACGGTTTTATTTCTTCTTCAGTGAGGGAGGGGTGACAAACTGAACTGAACTTAAATCTAAAGTATATACGATTGGGGACATTGTGAAAAGGGAAGGGACTATAATTAACTTAGTGTTTGTTGAAAAATGTGTTGGACTAACATTTGGCATAATATATTGATAAAGTGGAATGTAAAAGGATACATTTATAAATTTTTTGTTTAGATTTATTTCTATTACAATAATTTGATAGTTTGAGTTATTGGGGATTCTTTTGTTGTTGTTGTAACAGCTGAAGGAAGTAGCTGGGGTGATAATCCTTTATATCGATTTTTTAATTTGTCGGCACTCGATTCGACATGTAATCCGATTATCATACGATCATTATTGGCAACTCTATTTCGTTCCTTTGTAGATAACAATGTTTGTGTGAAGGATTGCTAGTTGTTGTTGTTTTTGAGTTAATTGGGACCGGCCGTGGCATAGTGGTTAGAACACGCAACTACCATGCGGGAGATCGCAGGTTCAAACCTGGCTCCAGTCATCTTAAAAGAAAAAAATAAATCAAATTTTCTTTCATTGTCGGCTCCCCTCGAATGTTGTTTGACAGCAACTTCGCAGTATTAAGCGTCGATTCAATCGTCGTGTCTAGTAAGAGCTTCTCAAAACAGTGACGTTCGCATTCGTCGATAAATAAGTAGGTGCCGTTAGTTGTGAATCTAAAAATAGAAAGCGTGTTAATTCACAACAACGCGAGAAGCTATCCCATACCTCATTCATGGGGTGCAAAGGGAAATTAAGTTTTTTAAGTATGTTGATAATATGTTGTAGTAGATACATCTAGGATAAATTTAGTTGGCTGGAGAACTCGAAAGTATTTGAAAAGGTAATTCTTCATCGATGTTGACACTAATGCCCCGGCCGGTAATCGAACCCGGCAACTTCGGATTGCAAATCCACAGGGATTTTTTTGTGGAGTATATTGGATCTTTTTTTAGTACTACTACTCCCTGTTTTCATGTGGTATTTTGTTGGCTTTTTTTTAAATATTCAACATAGTTCTTTGGTGTAATAGGATTAAAATTATATGGACAACGTGTTTCCTGTAGGGATATGAAATCAGCGTATAAACCTTTCAATAGTAGCCGTAGATCGCCAAAGTTGTTTCTTAAACTTCTTATGTTCCACTGTACAATTTAAAAGTTTATAGAGTTGCAGATTTGTTAGATGGATAGATAATATTTGTAAGATTTCATTAATCTTTGAGTTTTAGATGAAAAAGGAGATAGTTGTACCCTTTTTGGAGATTTGCCGAAGTAGCTTCTGTTGTATTTCTGACATTTAGGGGGTTATTCGAATGTATGATTGGGTTGTTTTTGTTGATTTGATTTCTTCGTTCACTGCTGAATATTTAGATATGTCATAGCTTTTTCAGAGTGGATGATGATTTTGTTTTGATTAAGATTTGTTCTAGTTTTCTTTTGACAGGGAGATATTTTTTTCGTAGAATTCTGGTAGAATCAGAGGTATTTTTTGTGATATTCGTTCATTTTTGTAATTTGTTATGTTTCGTATATTTTGCGTCTGGAGTGAATGGTAGCAACAGCTGAATAAGAAGGTTTGCGATGTAAAATTTCTCAAGTTTAAAAAAGGATGGAACACTAGTTTGGAGCGAAAAACTAAACAAGAAATGTTAGCTGAATTCAAAAATCATTTGTACATATTGGAATATCATGATTTATATAGCACTACCGTTTTAATTGACATTTAATTTAGAAACAACAAAAAAACTTCATACTTTCGCTATGCATTTACAGTGTAAACGCAAATTTTACAAATTGATTATATTTTTGAATTATTCTAAAAAACTGTCTTCATAATATTTTAATTATATTTTTATATTTTTTTGTTTTGCAGATTGAGCGACATGTTTTCGAAGCTACCGTCAATAGATTAAACGAATTTTTTGCTGAAGCTGAGAAAGGCTCATGTAGCACCTACTGCGAGGGTTGTATAGGTTGTATCACTGCCTATCTGGTGTACATGTGTTCTGAGACACATTATGAAAAAGTATAATTATACACATTAAATAAATTGTAAACAATCATTCTGACTGACCTATTCTTTTTCAGACTCTTCGAAAAATTTCCAAATACATTGCTTCCCAAAATGAACGCATTTATCACGCAAAGGGCTTGCAAATCATAGATCCAACTTATCGGGGATTGCGCGTCATAGAAATAACAATTTTAGACCGTCCCGGGCGAACGTGACTTCCACTTTCACACTCCACCGAAGAGTTTTTCATGTAACGCAACGCCAGAGAAGGTGATAGAACTGGATCTGCTGATATGATTTAAAATGTTAAAGGCATATATTTGGTGAGGAACATTCTGATCGTGGCTCACTTCATGGATTTGAAATATTAAGTACCGAATAAATGGAGAGCATAACAACAAAATTAATTTATTAACAATAATCTTGTTCACCCTCCTCCTATCTTATAAAGTTAGAGCAAAGTTACATCTAACAATGTCAACATTCTGAATACAAGAAAAAGTCATCGGTAAATTATTTGAGTTCTATACATATATATAATTAAAAAATAAGAAATTTTATAACTATGTAACTTATAGTTAAGCTTATGGTTAAACCTAATAAAGGTAAGATGCATTTTTCACTCCTAAAAAATATTCAAAATAGAGAAAATTAGTGAATTCTGATAAAGATGATATATACCATGGTCCTATACTCTGTCCCTCGTTTCTGAATCAAATGCCAATAATTCATTCAATTTTCTTGTGCGATGTAAGAACATTGTAAAATAAAACAATGTGAAATACTTCAAACCATCATCAAGCATTAATAATGTATCCTACCCCCACCATATATTTTCCATACTTTTCAATTTTTTACAACAACATTTAACTGAAATTTTTACATTACAAATGCTCCTTACGGAATATTTAAAATAAAATATAGTTATCCAAACGTATTAAATCAATGATTGATTCAATGATAATAGCGATGAAATTTGTCTATTAAGTATTTATATAATAAATAAAAATAAACTTAAGTAGGCATGATGTTCGGTTAAATTAAAGTTGTTTCCATATATGAATTGAAAAAAAATAACACAGGGTGTTCGGTGTTTGATGGTAAGAAATCATTAGTCAATAGTGCTTGCGCAATTTGTTAAGTTTTTTATTAAAATTTCTATCAAAATTTGAAATGAAATAAAATTACCGGTCAGAAACATAAGAACTGCCCCACACTGAAACGTAGAACATACATATATCGCCACCTAATATGTTGAGAAGGGAAAATTTTAGTCTTTCTGATGGTTATTTACTTGGGTATAACCAGTATCTATTTTAGAGGTCCACAAGCACCTCGCAAAGTCCGAGAGTTCACTTTTTCCCCGGACAATGCCATTGAACAACCGTTCAGTTATGAGAAGGCGCAATGTTGAGTAAACTAAACGGCATGCTACTACCTATGCGTCGTAGGTACTAGGTAAGAGATGTTACAGAAGCTTAACACAACGGTTCTCTTAGTGGCTTTGGCAGCCCCAAGAAACTTGGAACGGGCGCGGTGGCCTAATAAGCCAATCTCCTTTAACTAAAACAATTATTATAAAAACACGATACAAGCAAAAACAAACAATGACCGCTGCCCTGCACATGACATTTAAATTGTTCTGGGAGATTTTAATGCTATAAAAGGAAGGGAAGGTGCTCTTGGTTCAGCAGTCAAAAAATTCAGTCTACACAGCAACACCTCCGATAACGGATTCAGACTGCTTAGTTTCGCGTCGGCAAGAAACATTGTTGTGAGTGGAACCAGATCCCCGCATTAAGATATCCACGAGACAACCTGGTTATCTCCCTATCAAAATACGAGAAATCAGATTGATCACGTGGTAATTGATGGAAGGCATGTCTCAAGCGTTATGGACGTGCGTGTGATGCGCGGTGCAAAAATTGCCTCAAACGCAAAGGAAGCTAGACATCACAAAGCCGCATACCACCGAGATAGCCAATGCCTATTCCAACCTCTGATGTTAGCTTCGCGGTGGAAAGAAACATGATAGTAAGTGGAACCAGATTTCAGGAATGTCGCGTAATGTCTGAGAAAATGGATGCTGTATACAGAGCAAAACTGGCTACGCGTGTGGTGACGGAGCGAAAAAATTAGGTGGATTGAAGTCAAGCTCGAAAGTTCTACCAAAAGGTAAAAAGCAAAGGTTTTGGAACACGGATTCCCACATGTAAGGACAGACACGGAAATGTGGTCACGATCTCTCAGAGTGTGCTGCAAATATGGAGGGACAACTTTCGTTTTTTCTCGTTCCTGAAGGCAGTAAAAGTGACGAAATCACACTAATCATCGACGATGGAGTAGACTATCCACCAATTGTACGGCTACAAAACAATAAAGCTACGTGAGCCGATGGATAACCGGCAGAGCTTTTAAAGCCGGCGGCGAAGAGCTGGCAATGTGCAAGCACCAGCTCAAAAACTCGATTTGGCTCAAGAAACTGAGTGTTCTATGTGCTTAAAAAAGGTGATCCGAGGGTGTGTACCAACTATCGCGGGACAGACCCCCAAAAAGCGGCAACTTGTATGGGAGGTGCTTATCTCAGAAGATTAATTTTTTTTTTAATACGGCAACAGTTATTTTCTAGCAACTTTAAATTTGAGTTATAGTTAACTATTTTCCAAAATTTTCTTTTACACAAGTAACCAGGTTTAAGAACAGAAAAATTAAAAGCTGTTATTTTTGATCGTGCAAAATCCGCGAAAAAAAAAAAACAAAAATGTTGTCAAATCAATGACTGAAGTCGAAGCCTATGCTTGAAATTCTATAGTTTTTTTGGTTATTAGTAATTTCCATTCAGAATCGGGTCGAAAATGTTTGTTGGCCAATGTAATTTAAATTGTTTTCTTGTTCTAAATGTTGGTACTTTGGAAGGTGCATACAAACGACCCTAGGGTATATTGTGTAAACGTCTAATTTGGTAAAAACTAGATAACACTACACCCCGAGATCTGTTGTTCCATTGTGACTGTGATGTTTCATCGTCTCGGACTTCACCTAATTCTCACACACACGGCAGTAGTCCTATATGGATCTATGTATTCCATTTGCCTGTCATGAGCTTGTTAATATTTCCCAAGCTAGTCTCAAATCACTCCCGCACAGGCCAACCATGTACCGCCATCAGAAATGGCATATTTGAGCTACAGCGATCTAGCACTTATACCGCCGATTCTGGAAATCCAACGTCTGCTGGTTGTTTTGCACTTTTAATTCTCCACTAAAGTAAAAAGGTAACAAATGGGCGGGAGAACATCTACCAGAGTGTCATGATCAGGCATTGTACTGCCTCCTTTGGCCAATAAGCCTTTTAATTTATTACCAGGGATGTCGCAATGTCCTAGGACCCAACAAAGGCAGACAACCAGAGTCTTTAGTCCATCTAACTTCTCCTTACAGTTCCTTACCAACTTTAATTTAACAATGTAGAATTGTTCGCTTATATTGCAGCTTGCTTATCCACTCAGACTGTTATCCACCAGGTAGAATCGATTCCACATCATATAATAGCCTCGGCGGCCAGTACTTCAGCTTCATTATGTAGCGTAAAGGAGAGATTTAGCTGCAGGTCCTAGCTTTACATATTACCTTATGTGCCATGTTCTATCTTCGATCATTCCAATCTTTCCGGAAATTCACACGAAAACATCACTAAGGGGTGGCATATGAAAATAAACACCATTACCCAAAAATCGGAGAATTTTTGCAGGATCATGTATTTATTGATGCCAATCGCCAGCTTCCCTTAGTCTGATTTCCCCTCGGAAAGAAATAGCCTAGACGTACAAGTCCAGTGGCGGAAAGTGACCGATTACAGCCATCTTTTGGACCTTGTTGGGCATTTTCAGTAAATTACTCTTATTTAAGCCTTCCCACCAATCCAGAAATCTGGCCGGACTATCGATATTCCTTGACCAATTTAGGTTATGTTCGAGAGCGACACCTATGCACTTTGCCTCCGTTTAAAGCTTCAGTTCTTTACCATTCCGTTTCGGTGGCCTAAAGTCCTTAACCTTATAAAACAAGTAAGAAGGGGGTTCACCCCAGACCACATGGCACATTGCAGGGTAGTTTGCATATGTCACAATTTTCGCAACATCTTCATTCAATGTCTTAAGTACTCCGTTTATTTAAATGAGTCATAGAAGTGGATACAGGACTGCATCGTGTGGTGTTCCTCTAGTAACTATCTTTTTCACGCAGCTTACGTCAAGTTCTGAGTTGACCAGATACCACCCAATTTCCTAGTAGTCGTGATATATTAGTCGTGTCAGAGCCCATATTAATACGGTAAAGATTTGGTATCTAAACCTATTAATCACTAAGGCGCCTAGTTAAATAAATGGGGTTCCGTTAAAATACAGTCGGACACACATGACAGCAACCAATCCGATGAGCACGGTATACACAACACTTTGGATTAGGGGGTTAGGTAGACCCTTTTAAGTTTCGATGGATCTAAAAAGACAAACATGTGGTAGCCATAAAGTTATCCCCCGCGATTCTTAGCTAGTAACAGCACGTAAGTTTCCACATCTCGACAAGATCGTTATCTCCGGTGGAGGTAGACTTAATTCCCAATATATTGTATTGATCATAATTTTTATACTCTTTTATGCCAATGACTTTTTAAGTCGTTTGAGCCCTGTCCGTCTGTCCGGATGGTACGCACGATAACTTTCGAAAGACAAAACCAAATGTTTTGAAATTTTGCACAAGTTAATTTCCCGAAACCTACTTACGGTATTGGAAATGGGCTACATGGCCACTCCCCTTCTGGTACCTGCCGGATCCATTGATACTTCGCACAGTGTAAGCTTCTTCGTAGTTTTAATATAGTATAGTAGATGAAAACCAGTAAGAAAGTTTCAGTCGGGAAAACCGACTTACATATAGCCTCACCCTCAGTAAAACATAACATTTTCTAGTATATTTCTAAAGTGGGCGGAGTGGTACATTTGTATGAGAGGTACCAGAAGGAGCGTGGCCAGACTTCCAATTTGTTCTCCAAAACTTTAGTCTGCTTGAGCTTTACTAAATACAGAATTTGGTCACATTCGCGTTGGATCTATAAATAATATTAATCGATCTCTAAAGTGGGAGGTACCAGAAAGGGTGTTGCTAGACTTCTAGTTTTTTCTCCAAAACTTTATCCTGTTATAGTTTTACTAAATATAGAATTTTGGAACGATCGAGTTGGATGAATATTATTACTCGATTGCTAAAGTGAGCGGAATTGTACTTTTGTATGGGAATAACCAGATGGGGCGTGCCAATGTAGCCCTTTTTTAAATACCGTAAGTAGTTTTGGGGAAATATTAACTTGTGCAAAGGTTCAAAACATTTGGTTTCGTATTTCGAAAGTTATCGTGCGTACCAGCCGGACAGCCAGACAGAGAGACGGACATGGCTCGAACGACTGAAAAAGTCTTGAATTTGGTTCAAAGAAACTTAGGGTCTAAAGTAACTCCTTCTATGTATTACAATTTTGGGTCGTATCAAATGATATATACCCTCCTACCCATAGGTTAGGGTATAAAGATAACTCTGGCTCCTTCGAAAAACTCTCACAACAAATTTTCTTTCCAACAAACTACTTGAGCTTCGACTTCCTAAAACAGGCTTCTCATATTATTTTGTTGCTTTTAATTCATTCTGAAATATTGGGTAAATTTTTTAACTCTCCTTCCGGTACAGTCATATAAAACCAGTACAGAAATTTCAGTCAGTTAAACTGACTGATAAATACCATCACCCAATATAAGATATTGTTTAAGTCTTGTGTTATTGAAATTAACCGATTTGTAATTAAAACCAGTTAGAAAGTTTCAGTCGGGCAACCCGACATACATTTACCCCTACCCTCAGTAAAATAAATAATTTTCTATTATATTGATATTATTACTCGATTTCGAAAGTGGGCGGAGTGGTACATTTGTATGGGAAGTACGAGAAGGGGTGTGGTTAGGCTTCCAGATTTATTCTCCATAACTTTATCCTGTTATAGCTTTACTATTTACATAATTTGGGCACGATCGTGTCGAGTGTATTGATATTATTACCTTATTTCTAAATTGGGCGGAGTGGTACATTTGTATGGGAGGTACCAGAAGGGGCGTGTCTAGACTGCCAGATTTTTTCTCCAAAACTTTATCCTGCTTCAAATTTACCAAATACAGAATTTGGGCACGATCACGTTAGGTCTTTTAATAATATTAATCGATTTCTAAAGTGGGCGGTACCAGATGTGTATGGGAGGTACCAGATGGGGCGTGGATAGACTTCCAATTTTTTTCTCCAAAACTTTATCCTGTTATAGCTTTACTAAAAAGAGAATTTGGTTTCGATCACGTTTAATTTATTGATATTATTTCACCATCTCTACAGTGGGCGGAAAGGTAGATTTGTATGGGAGGTACCAGAAGGGGCGTGGCTAGGCTTTCAAAATTTTTTCCAAAACTTTATCCTGTTATAGCTTAACTAAATACAGAATTTGGGGGCGATCCCGTAGGGTGTATTGATATTATTACTCGATTTCTAAAGTGGGCGGAATGATGTATTTGTATGGGAGGTACCAGATGGGGCTGAGCCATGTAGCCCATTTGCAATACCGTAAGTAGTTTTGAGAAAATAATAACTCGTGTAAAATTTCAAAACATTTGGTTGCGTCTTTCGAAAGTTATCGTGCGTACCAGCCGGACAGCCAGACAGAGAGACGGACATGGCTCGAATGACTGAAAAAGTCTTGAATCGAATTTGGTTCAAAGAAACTTAGGGTCTAAAGTAACTGTGTTACAATTTTGGGTCGTATCAAATGATATACACCCTCCTACCGATAGGTTAGGGTATAAAGATAACTCTGGCTCCTTCGGATAACTCTCACAACAAATTTTCTTTCCAACAAACTACTTGAGCTTCGACTTCCTAAAACAGACTTCTCATATTATTTTGTTGCTTTTAATTCATCCTGTGATATTGGGTAAATTTTTTCCCTCTCCTTCCGGTACAGTCATATAAAATTACATATGAACCTATTCGTCCTATCTGCGTTAAAGTCTGTACAGTATATTGGTTGTTTATTGTTTTTGGACAAGGAAAATTTAAGTTAATACTTCACAACTGTAAATATGCAAGCTTACCAAGCAAATGGGGTAAGGGTTATTTATCTTACAGTTCATGTTGCTAAAATTCCTGTTCTGGTTTCATTTCTGTTGGATATTGATAATTTAATATAAGCCAAATAAATAAATGCATACATCGCTTCTTTAGGAGTTGCGATTAACGTACTTACCATATTTAGAACAGTGGAGATTATCTTAAGTAGAGTTGCTCTTAACCAAGTTACTTTAATTTATTAAGGTAAATCTTAAGTGAATTTACTCGTTTCATGTACAAATTCTCTTTTATTATGAGTAGTAACTATAGACAGCTGTAGTGTATTGTGTACTTATTTAGTATGTGCTTTCAATAAGCGCGAATATGTTTATAGACATGTGGCACCAGTACATCTAAAACATTGAAAATATGCAGCCGTATTGCCTTCAATGCCGATCTTAAGTCAACAATATATAATTTTTTTACTTATTTAATTTAAAGCTATATATACACATTTATATACATTAATATGTGTTTGATATCTGCACACAGATGTTGCTCCACCCCTTTAAAATAACGCCTTCGCTCAGCAATTTTTAATATTCACAATATCAGGGCTTCCCAATCAGTTTTGTTGACGGGCTAAATTTAATTTGTAAGATTTAGGGCATTTGTTAGACTTGAGCCATGCCCATCTGTTTGGGTTGCTGGCGAGCAGAATAACTGAAGTAAAACTTAACTCATCCTTATGAAAATTTAGCAGTATTATTATTTTTCAGAATTAAGTAATGTGTTTGTTAATGGATGTAAATGGACCTCACACACAAAGTTACCTATTTCTGAATAATTAATATTTCTTTGATAACTTCCAAACGGACAACTGGAGAATATTTAAATTTGGTCAGTTTAATTATCTTGTGGTAGTAGAAAAAACCTCAGAAAATCGGAAAACTTAAATTTGCGTTAGATGCAAGCTTTTAAAACTTTGTATAAAGGTACTTTGCGGTACAATTAATTGTTTTTTTTATGTACAATGCAAGTACTTTTCAATACAATAATTTATACTTTTTGGTACCAATAATGTACTCTATGATACTATATTTGATACTATTTTCGGTACAATAAATGTACTTTTTTAAACAATAAAAACACTTTTTGGTACAATAAAATCACATTTGGTACAAAAAATTTTACTTTTTGGTACAATAAATGTACTTCCTATTACAATAAATTGTATTTTTTGTACAATAAAGGTATTTTTTTGATACAATAAATTGTACTTTTTGGTACAATAAATGTACTTTATGACAAAAAAAAATTGTACTTTTTTGTATCGAATATTATCTGCATATCAAATATTATCGCTCTAGGGCTAAAATACAGTTTTGCGTCTGCATATTCATAATCGTGTTGTTAAGTACTATCTGTATACCAAATTTTATTTCTTTAGGGCTTAAGTACAGTTTCGCCATGCCCCCTCCACCCACTGATTCGTGTTGTAGTGTAGTGTGCTAAATTTTTATTTCTCTAGGGCTTAAGGACTGATCCAAAATTAAAATTCCGTATGGATATTCATATTCATGTTTCAGAGCACTATCTGTGTAAAAAATTTATCTCCTTAGCTCTAAAAAAAAGTTATGCCAAGCACACTCCGCCCATTTCCATATATTACACTAACTGTCTTCCAAATTTTATTAAAATCGGTTCAGCCGTTTAGGCGTGGTTGAGCCTCAAACATACAAACAAAGAAGAATGTACAGATTTTTGTCAGATCTTACAATGTTGTCAGATCCAAGGTGTATTTAATAAGGTGGTCGCACTAGTACAACAACTAAAGACTTTGCAACAAGAACATGTACATTGTTTTTGCAAAGAGTCCCGAACTGTCAAATTGAGTTGACAGATGTCGAACAAAAAGTAAACAAATCGAACTAAGCGCAAGAAAATTTGACAATGTAGGTCCAATTCGAATGAAAAAAGTTAAAATCAGCTGCCTAGTGCGACCACCTTATTAAATACGCCTTGGTCAGATCTGCTAATGTTTGGAAAAGGTTAATTGTCAGTTCAGACGAATGTAAGAAAACCTCACAATTTGAGTGCCAGGCTGAATAGATTTATTTCTAAAATCGGTAAATATCAATAACAAGAGTGTATAACAATGTTATACGTAGGATAATTGTATAATGAGAACAACAACAAATGTCGAGAAAGTAATATTCTATCTAGTTTGTTTACACAAAAACGCTAAACAAGTAAACAAAAAATAGTCAAACATATAAATATTTATACATTTATGAAGTAAAAAGTCTTAAATAGCCATCTTATTTAAAGGAGGCAAATATTAGCTATGAAAATAGAAATACATTTAAATTTCGCTTAAAAACACTATAAAAGAGCATATAAATCCCATATTATACATAGTTCAACTTTACTCTCAGTTATTGCAAAAGGACAACTAAAACGTAAAATGAAGTTCTCCTTCGGATTTCTGTTAGCAGCAATATTTTCAGTTATTTGCGGACTAGACATAGTTCTAGGCCAAACTGGTCAACCGACAACATCAGTGGGCCCAAAACGGAAGACTTTCCGAATTTCTAATTTCACTTTTACGTCACGTATAACTAAAAAACGAAACAAAACGACCAGAACAAGGAAAACGAAAAATGTGAGAAGAGCAAAGAAAGCAAAGAACGCGAGAAGGATCAACAATAAGAGAAGGCGAGTTGTTATAGGTTAAATAACTTTCGGATCGCCGTTATAATAAAGAAATGAAATACCTTTTCAATGTCTAACATGCATACAACAGCAAAGTGTTTTATTTTTTGGAGTAGATTTTGTTTCCAAAACGGATGGGAAATGTATATATGAAAAATATGAAAAATTAAGTAAAAACAATTCCGGGGGAATGAAAAATTTTTTTCTGTGCTCGCGGCAAAAACGCCGGATTCGGAGTTTTTACCATAACATGGTTATTTGTATACCGATTGTCAAGATCTATGCATCGTTGAAAAGGTATTAGCCACAGCTTTGTTAGTGTGTTAAAGACTTTTAACTACGACGCCATCTTCCAGCGTTTCTCATCATTGTATTCTTAAAAACCCCCCTAAGCATATAATTTTTTGATGTAGATTTGAAGGCCTTGAAAAACTATTAACGATTTTAGAAAAAACCGTTAACTTTAATTCATAAACAAAAAAGTTATATTGATTTAAAAAGTCAGTACATGTGATAATGCGAAATATACATTTGTTTATTTTTATTACATTCGTTTGTTTTAAAACGTGTACAATAGGGTAATAACTTTTTTTGGACAACATTCTCCCCAGGGCTTTTCTAATGGCAAATATTGTATTAATGATAAAAAAACTATTTCAGTTCAATTTGCTGAAAAAACCTTACGCACCGACAGCGATTTCTAAAATGCCTTTTATATACGTTTTTTCAATTTTTTTTTCATAAAAATTTTGTTTTTAATATGGTTTATACATCAAACATATACATATATATACATACATATACGTAAAATAATAGTAACAATAAATGATTAAAAGTAGGTATTGTAAGATATAAACTTTAGGTTCAAAATACGCGATGTTTTACAAAGCGGATATATACCTTGTACTATTTTTATTTCAAAAAAATTTTTTTAAACCTTGTTCGATTCGGAACTTTAACGCGTTTGGTGCGTAACCTTTTTTAACGATAGCGAAAAACTAAAAACGCAGTTCTTAATATTTTTCCATGCCCTACACGATTTTGGCTGGGGAGATTTGATATTTGCAAAAAATGCAAAAAGTTATTACCCTAGTGTACAATTGAAAAATAAATAAAGTTCAAACAAATAAAAATCAATATTCGAAAATACCAAATAATCGGAATACTATCTAACTGAAGAACTTCCAAAGATTTTTTTAGCGACCAATGTAAATTAAGTATGATGACGCTTAATGCCATATCGGATCATGAGGAAATCTTTTTACTTCGAAGTATCATATGTACTAAAATGTTAAATCAATATAACTTTTTTGTTTATGAAGAAAATGTAACGTTTATTTCGCAATTATTTTATAGTTTCTACAGGGCTTCAAATCTGCATCAGAACATTTTATGATTAGGGGGGTTTTTAAGGATACAACGTTGAGAACCACTGGAATATGACGTCATAGTTTTAAGTAACTATATTAATACCAAAGCTCTTGTTAATCCGTCTTCAACGATATATAAAACTTAAGAATCGGACAGCGAATAACAAAGTTATGGACAAAACGTCAAAACCGGCGTTTTTGCCACGCCCACAAAAATAAAAATGTTGCACCTCCGAATTTGTTTTTATAAGACTGTTCATTAGGGTGAGTCTTAAAAAATGTTTTTGGAATTTTTCATGGGCCAAGTTAAAATTTTATTAAGACGTACAAAAAAACTCTATGTGAATTTTTTTAATTTTTTTCTTAAAGGTTTAGGGGTCGCTACCGGGGTTCGAAATTCAAAATTTTACCGTCATCCTGAGGGATAAGCAGAATAACTCGAGTAAACCTTAACTGATCCTTATGAAAATTTTTCAGTATTAATATTTTCTATAACGAAGTTATGGAATTGTAAATGGGCAGAATTGCCCCACCCCTTCTGGTACCTCCCATACAAAATTACCTATTTTTTGATAATTATTATTTCTCCCATAACATTCAAACGGGCAGCTGGATGGCATTTAAACTTGGTCAGTTTAATAACCTTGTAATAACAGATAAACCCTCGAAAAATCAGAACCTTTGTCACACCCCTTCTGGTACCTCCCATACAAATGACCGAATTAACCCCCACATTTTTACCTACATATCTTTTTAGTAAAAATACTGAATTCAATAAAATTTTGTGTGAGATGAACACATGCTAATATTTGACTCGTGAGTGAATTTGGACTATATCGGCCAACCCCTTCTGGTACCTCCCATACAAAATTACCTATTTTTAGACAAATTATTTTTTACCAATAATTTCCAAACGGACAGCTGGATGGCATTTAAACTTGGTCAGTTTAATTACCTTGCAATAACAGATGAACCCCTAGAAAATCAAAACCTTTGTCACACCCCTTCTGGTACCTCCCATACAAATGACCGAATTAACCCCCATATTTTTACCTACATATCTTTTTAGTAAAAATACTGAATTCAATAAAATTTTGTGTCAGATGAACACATGCAAAAATTTGACTCGTGAGTGAATATGGACTTTATCGACCAACCCCTTCTGGTACCTCCCATACAAAATTACCTATTTTTAGACAAATTATTTTTTACCAATAATTTCCAAACGGACAGCTGGATGGCATTTAAACTTGGTCAGTTTAATTACCTTGTAATAACAAATAAACCCCCAGAAAATCGAAACCTTTGTCACACCCCTTCTGGTACCTCCCATACAAATGACCGAATTCACCCTCTTAGTTTTACATATTTATGCTAATTATTTGACAAAGAATTTTGATTTTTTTCATAGGTTAACTTAAAAGTTTTAAACGTAGAAGTCATATAATATGATTTATGCATTGTATTTCGGGAATATCAACCGGTCCTGTAATATTACTTTTTAAGAGGTTTAAAAATGCCTGGACAAAAGTTGATCATTCCAATTTTAAACCTGGCATATCGGATGATCTCATATTAAGACAAGTAAAGAATTTTGCGAATGCTATTTTTTTTGCCGAAAATCAGCTTAAAGAGTTTCAACCACGAGAGGACTACAAAGAGCTACTTAAGCTGACAATAATATTCTGCGGGATGTTCCAAAAACACAAATATTCTTCAGAGCACCAGCAGGTCTTTACCGTGCTAGATGGAAGGCTAAGGTAATATATTCCTTAAAAATATATTTATTCAGAGAGCAGTTCAAGTTAAACAAAAGCGAATTATGTGGAATACAGGATGTTTGCAGTTTTATAATTAATATTTACCTTAAATTTTGGTTTGAATCCACTTCTGGACCTCCTGCTTCAAGAAATGACCTCCAGTTATTAAAAGACTTGAAGTCTTATGCAACAATTAATAAAGAGACAGCGGCAATAGCCTTAAAAAAATTATAGGTCATCTCTGGTATTTTTAGGAAGAGCTAGTTGGATTTGCATTTTTGATGACAAAGTTTCTCATCAAATAAGGAAGAAGATGGTAAATGCTTTAAACATAGAAGGAGTAGATAATCCAGAAAAACGAGTTACAGTGGATGGAAAACTACTACATTCCAAAAGTCTTGAGCATTTTGTATCCAACAATACTCTTAGATTTTTCAGCATAACGGGTATTAAATCGGGTTTCCTAAAAAAATGTTGAAGGTTGGGAGCAAGATGCAGACTTTAAATTTTAATTCGGTCTAGGTTGAAGGTTGTTAATGATATTGCTGAACACGGAGTGGCCTTGATGCAGGAATACAATAAATTGCATACACATTTTGGAGAACAGAAGTATTCCCTATTATTATTGGTGAAAGAATTTAGAAAAAAAATATTCAGATCCAAAAAAATCTACCATGTGTAAATAATACTTTACAGTGAATAGATTCGTGGCTGAATCCGAAACAGCTGTACAGACTGCCTGGCATTATGAGAATATCATTCTGCTTTTAACTTCTTTCAAAACCCCTGGTCTTGAGCTTGAGATAAATTCTAAAGTCAATATTTTTTAATGTTAAGTTTTTCATGCAATGAATTCATGTTTAATATTAATATATTAAATTTTAATTTTAATATTATTTTTTTAACTGTTTAATTTAATTTTTACTTTCGAAATGTACCTTTTTAAATAATAATACAACAAAAACTGATGAACAAATTTGAAATAAATCATTTTTTATTAACTGTACTGTAAAAATTCCAAAGTTGGACTGCAAATTAGTGGAGGGGGGCGAGACAATAGCGTTGCATTATCTATGTTGAATATCTAATAACATTCATTAAACTAGATTTATATTTAAGATAAGCATTAGTAAAATTACAATAAGCGTATATCTATAGCAAAACATAAATGAATTCAGCATACTTACAAAAAATGTATGTAAAAATATGGTGGTTATTTCGGCCATTTGTATGGGAGGTACCAGAAGGAGTGTGGCAAAGGTTTTGATTTTCTGGGGGTTTATCTGTTATTACAAGGTTATTAAACTGACCAAGTTTAAATGCCATCCAGCTGTCCATTTGGAAATTATTGGTAAAAAATAATTTGTCTAAAAATAGGTAATTTTGTATGGGAGGTACCAGAAGCGGTTGGTCGATATAGTCCATATTCACTCACGAGTCAAACTTTTGCATGTGTTCATCTCACACAAAATTTTATTGAAATCAGTATTTTTACTAAAAAGATATGTAGGTAAAAATATGGGGGTTAATTCGGTCATTTGTATGGGAGGTACCAGAAGGGGTGTGGCAAAGGTTTTGATTTTCAGGGGGTTTATCTGTTATTACAAGGTTGTCAAACTGGCCAAGTTTAAATGCCATCCAGCTGTCCGTTTGGAAATTATTGATAAAAAATAATTTGTCTAAAAATAGGTAATTTTGTATGGGAGGTACCAGAAGAGGTTGGCCTATATAGTTCATAGTCACTCACGAGTCAAATATTAGCATGTGTTCATCTCACACAAAATTTTATTGAATTCAGTATTTTTACTAAAAAGATATGTAGGTAAAAATATGGGGGTTAATTCGGTCATTTGTATGGGAGGTACCAGAAGGGGTGTGAAAAAGGTTTTAGTTTTCTGGGGGTTTATCTGTTATTAAAAGGTAATTAAACTGACCAAGTTTAAATGCTATCCATCTGCCCGTTTGAAAGTTATGGGAGAAATATTAATTATAAAAAAATAGGTAATTTTGTATGGGAGGTACCAGAAGGGGTGGGGCAATTCTGCCCATTTACATTTCCGTTACTTCGTTATGGAAATTATTAATACTGAAAAATTTTCATAAGGATCAGTTAAGGTTTACTCGAGTTATTCAGCTTAACCCTCAGGATGACGGTAAAATTTTGAATTTCGAACCCCGGTAGCGACCCCTAAACCTTTAAGAAAAAAATTAAAAAAATTCACATAGAGTTTTTTTGTACGTCTTAATAAAATTTTAACTTGGCCCATGAAAAATTCCAAAAACATTTTTTTTTTGCCAAATAAGAATCAACCTACTGTTCATAGAAGGCGGTAACATTCATATATTTTTTTATCTCCATTTAGATCGACCCGGCTTAAGGGACATGAAGAAGAGACAGGATGAGTGCACAGAGTTGCTCCGAAGTAGAGGGAAAGTCTGAAAATTCTAACAGAGAGTTTAGGCGAGAATGCATGGGACAGGGTTGCAATCCAGATTGAACGGCCATGGTCAGCTAGTGACGGAACCGGATAATGTTCTGAAGATATGGAGAGATCATTTTAGAAATTTACTGGATACGGACACCACGCCAGAAGATGCCGCTCCAATCCATGACGATGGTATTAACTGTCCACCTCCGAGTCAGAGCGAGATACGTGTGGCAATATTCCGCCTTAAAAACAACAAAGCGGCTGGATCCGAGGGTCTCCCTGCTGAATTATTTAAGGCAAGCTGGTAGGAGCTAAGGAAGGAGCATGCTTCAGCTCATGGATAACATCTGGCTAGAGGAGAACATGCCCGGGGATTGGTCTCAGTCGTTATGTCCCATATACAAGCAAGGAGTTCGTAGTAAATGTAAGAACTACCGTGGAATAAGCCTATTAAAAATTTAGTACAAGGTCCTTTCGAGTATATTGTGTGAACGTCTAAAGCCAATTGTAAAAAAACTAATTGGACCATATCAGTGCAGCTTTAGACCTGTTAAATCTACGACCGATCAAATATTCACCTTAAGACAAATCTTGAAAAAAAACTCATGAAAAGCAGATTGACACCTACCACCTCTTTGTCGACTACAAAGCTGCCTTCGAATCTCCGATAAGGAATAAGTTATATGAAGCCATGTCCGAGTTTGGTATTCCTGCAAAGAAAATTCGAATTTGCAGATGTACCTTGGAAAACACCAAATACTCGGTAAAGATTGGTAAAAATCAATCTGAAGTTATATGAAACCATGCCCGAGTTTGGTATTTCTGCAAAGCAAATTCGACTATGCAGATGTACCTTCGAAGATAACTAAAAAAAAAAAAAATTTAATATTGGTAAACATTTTACAACAAATTTGGTTGTCAACTTCGGTCGACTTCGCAACTATAACTCTAAGTGAATTTTAATTCTACGCCCGAGTTAGTACTGAAATAGGCACATATAACACTGTACGACACGATTTTTCACCCATGATCAAACTGACCAGATTCTGAAAATATAGCTCAAATAAAAATATACGTATCTCCCAGTTTTTCTAGATAAGCTCATTTAAGTTTTTAATGACCAATTTAATTTTTAGAGGGAAGCTCCCATACAGCGACTACTTCCTGATCGCAGAACTCTGCGAGTTTTTAACAGATCTTGATGAACTTTTTTTTAATGCTCTTCAAATGGCCAGGAGCGGGTTCTGACGAAGACCAAATTTTCAATTTTTCACAAATTAGGTTTGTCACAAATTTAATTTGTCAACAGATTTTGATGCTTTTTTTTAAATATTTTTCAAATGGCCAGTAGCGGGTTCTAACGAAGCCAAAATTTAAAATTTGTCAAAAATAAAAAATAAAAATAAAAAATAAAGAAAAACTGGAAGATACGTATATTTTTATTTGAGCTATATTTTCAGAATCTGGCCAGTTTGATCATGGGTGAGGCCGAAAGTTTAAATTTGTCTTACAGTGTAATAAATTAATTTTATAAAATAGACACAGCATGCTGAGAAGTTTTGAATTCTTTTAAATAATAGTTAATACCTTTCTTTACAATATTTAATTCTTCCATTGTTTAAGCAATGTTTTTTAAAGAGGTTTTTACGTTTTATTTTGGACCTTCACTTAAAATTTACTCACGCTGCGAAACAAAATTATTTTCAAAGTCTGCCTTTTACAGCTATTCTTAAAGAGGACAGGTGGAATACAGCAAAAACAAAAGTAATTTGAAATAGCAAAATCTATTGTGAGATAGTGTTGCCACAGTATTAACCAGAATTTTGACTTAATTTTTTTTATTTTTGACCAATGGGGACGACCACTGTGCTGTGTATCAAATTGTATCTCTCTGGGACTAAAATAAGGTTTTGCCACGCTCCCTTTCCCTAATGATACAAAATTTAAATTTCGCTTGCATCCCGACAAACCATCCGATTCGACAATAATATCATTCTCGAATCATACATCATTCGCATTTTATTCGACAACGATTCGGGCGTTATAACGCGAGCTAGAGAAAATCCACCTTCGTTCTCAAATAGTAAAATCAATTCTTTTACGAATTTAAAATGCGATTCTATTACGAATCAAAAAAACGATTCTTTTACGAATAAAAAAACGAATTTACAATTCGTATACGAATGATCACCAGTGATTCTATAATGTTATCATTTTCGAATTTGTTTTAGAATTGTTTTTTACGAATCGCTTTAGCGAATTGCCAACAAATCAATAGCGAATCACACATTGCCATATGGTTTGTCAGGTTACAGTAGTTTTGACTTAACCTGCGCACCGTGTATTGCACGCATTTTGTGGCAGGTATGTCAAAATGGCACTTAAGTTAACTTTTTTAACTACCAAAAATTGGCAGTTATCTGATTATAAAACTGAAGCACCCTTATGTCTGAACTATTGTTTTGATTTATACTAGGAACTCACATACATACACACTGTGTTTTTTTTAAACCAAGGGAGAGTTATAGCCTTTTTACACCCAAAAAGCATTTCACATTTTGAGCTGAAGATGTGAAATGTTAAAAAGTGGTTTTACGCTGCAGTTCGCATATTGTCAGCTGTTGTCAAGCTTACACATTTTTCCATTTTCCTTGTAAAACTGCAATATTTTCCTTCCACAAACCTATAAACATTGTTTCGGAGGCAGTATACCACGAAGCGCGAATAGTTTTAACTATTAATATTTTTTCAAAAATGTAAATTTTTTGTCCGTCCGGATCAACATTACTGAGAAAAACCGCTTAAATTTCCATTTTCAGAGTACAACTCAGTGTATTTTTCCGCATCTTTCATGGATGCGAAAATATGTTAACATCTTTCCAACAACAAAATACATGTAAAAATTTTAGCATTTTGGTCGCATCCATCAAAGATGTGGGATAATGCGAAATATGTTGAATGCGTTCCGGTGTAAAAAGGCTATTATAAAGAGAATGAGAGAATTATTGAAAGGCTGCGAGCATTCTAACAAAATTAAACTACATACATAGTTTTCGTTACCAACAGTTGCAAAAAAAATTGTGTGGCTGTTAAATGAAAAATTATCAATGAATATGGCACGTATGAAATTGACACTTAAACAAGTACATTTCATACGAAATTGAAAAAATGAGTGAAATTTTGTGGTTTTTGGCAGGTATCTCAAATTGGCAGCTAAAAGAGTGGCAGTTAAGTCAAAACTACTGTATTAATATTCGTGTTGTCGAATACTATATGTGTATCAAATGTTATCTCTCTGGGGTTAAGTACAGCTTTGCCACGACCCCTTCGCCCACTGTTCCAAAAATAAAATGTCGTCTACATTTTCGTTTGGGTGCCAAATTGTTTCTCTCTAGGGCTAAAATACAGTTTTTCCACGAGCACTGATCCAAAAATTAAATTTCGTTTACATATTGGTATTCGTGTTATCGATTACTATCCTTGTATCAAATTTTATCTCTCTAGGACATCAGTTTTCCCCAATGATACCGCTTTGCCCACTGATCGAAAATTTAAATTTCGTCTGTATATTCAGATTCGTGTAGCCGAGTACTATCTGTGAACAAAATTTTATCTCCCTAGCTTTAAAAATATGTTTTGCCACGCCCACTCCGCATATTCATGTTTGTGTTGCCGAGTACTATTTAGGTATCAACATTTTATCTAACTAGCTCTTAAAACAGTTATGCCAAGTCGATTCCGGCCATGGGGCAAAAAAACTGTCTTCCAAATTTCATTAAAATCGGTTTAGCCGTTTAGGCGTAATTGAGATCTGCTAATGTAGTGGCAAAGGCAAGTTGTTTGGAAAAAGTAAATTGTCAATTCAGACGATTGTAAGAAAACCTCTCAACTTCAGTGTCAGACAGAATAGGTTTATTTCTAAAATTGGTAAATATCAATAACACGAGTGTATAACAATGTCTTACGTAGGATGATTGTATTTATCAGTAATAACTATATGTTTTTTTATGTTTTGGGAAATTTTTAGTTGCCGTTATATTAAACATATTAAAGGAACAACAACAAATGCCAAGAAAGTAATATCGCTTAAAAAATTTTATATTTCACGGTTCTATATAGTTTGTTTACACAAAAACTCTAGAAAAATAAACAAAAATACTCAAACATATAAATATTTATACATTTATAAAGTAAAAAGTCGTATGTCGCCATAATGTTTAAAGGAGGCAAATATTAGCTATGAAAATAGAAATACATTTATATTTCAGTTAAAAACACTATAAAAGAGTATATAAATTCCATATTAAACACAGTTCAACTTTATTCTCAGTTATAGCAAAAGGACAACTGAGACGTAAAATGAAGTTTTCCTTCGGATTTCTGCTAGCAGCAATATTTTCAATTATTTGCGGACTAGACATAGTTCTGGGCCAAACTGGTCAACCGACAACATCAGTGGGAAATAAGAAGACTTTCAAAATTTCTAATTTCAATTTCAGACTTGTACGTCGAATCAAAACGACTAGGGCAAGTAATGCGAGAAAAGTGAACAGAGCAAAGCAAGCTAAGAATGCAAAGAAAGCTAAGAACGCAAAGAAGGCGAGAAAAGTCAACAATCAGAAAAGGCGAGTTGTTATAGGTTAAAAAACTATCGGAACGCCGTTATAATAAAGAAATGAAATACCTTTTCAATTTCTAACAAGCATACAACAGCAAAGTTTTTTATTTCTTGGAGTATATTTTGTTGTTATTGTGGGACCGGCCGTGGCATAGTGGTTAGAACACGCGACTACCATGCGGGAGATCGCAGGTTCAAACCTGGCTCCAGTCATCTTAAAAAAAAAAGAAATAAAATTTTCTTTCATTGTCGGCTCCCTCGAATGTTGTTGACAGCAACTTCGCAGTGTTAAGCGTCGATTCAATCGTCGTGTCTAGTAAGAGCTTCTCAAACAGTGACGTTCGCATTCGTCGATAAACAAGTAGGTGCCGTTAGTTGTGAATCTGAAAATAGACAGCGTGTTAATTCACAACAACGCGAGAAGCTATCCCATACCTCATTCATGGGGTGCAAAGGGAAATTAAGTTTTTTTATACCATCACCCTTAGGGATGAGGGTATATATCATTTGATACGACCCAAAAGTGTAACACATAGAAGGAGTCACTTTAGACCCTAGGTTTCTTTGACCCAAATTCGATTCATGACTTTTTAAGTCGTTTGAGTCATGTCCGTCCGTCTGTCTGTCTGTCTGTCTGGTGGCTGTCCGGCTGGTTCGCACGATAACTTTCGAAAGACGCAACCAAATGTTTTGAAATTTTGCACGAGTTTTTATTTTCTCAAAACTACTTACGGTATTGCAAATGGCCTACATGACCCCGCCCCTTCTGGTACCTCCCATACAAATACATCATTCCGCCCACTTTAGAAATCGAGTAATAATATCAATACGCGACCGTCCCCAAATTCTGTATTTAGTAAAGCTATAACAGGATAAAGTTTTGTAAAAAATTTTGAAAGCCTAGCCACGCCCCTTCTGGTACCTCCCATACAATTCTACCTTTCCGCCCACTATAGAGATAGAGAAATAATATCAATAAATTAAACGTAATCGTGCCCAAATTCTGTATTTGGTAAAGTTTAAGCAGGATAAAGTTTTGGAGAAAAAATCTCGAAGTCTAGACAGGCCCCTTCTGGTACCTCCCATACAAATGTACCACTCCGCTCACTTTAGAAATAGGGTAATAATATCAATACACTCGTGCCCAAATTCTGTATTTTGTTATGTTATCACAGGACAAAGTTTTGGAGAAAAAATTGGAAGTCTAGCGACGCCCCTTATGGTACCTCCCATACAAATGTACCTTTCCGCCCATTTTAGGGATGTACTAATAATATCAGTACACCCAAGGCAATCGTGCCCAAATTCTGTAATTAGTAAAGTTATAACAGGATAAAGTAATGGAGAATAAATCTGGAAGCCTAACCAGAATTATAACCCCCTAACCCCTTCTCGTACCTCCCATACAAATGTACCACTCCGCCCACTTTAGAAATGAGTAATAATATAATAATATCAATATTTTGTTTCCAAATCGGATAGGAAAAATCAATTTAATTGCTATCCTTGCGCGAGTTTGCTTATTATGCAAATGGCATATTGAATGTGCCTATATCAATAGGCAATTAACCATTTATGGGTTTTGGGTAAAATGGAAATTCTTAGTTCATAAGGGCTTTCCATGGCGTGCCGTTGTAGAACTTACTGACTCACAACCTCCACGTAGTGGCACCTGGGCAACGCTGTTTCGTAATATTTTTGTCATGAATGACGGCAGATAGTGAACGACGAACCCTGATGGTAGGGCTAGGACGCACAGAGGTGTTCAAGTCATCTATTACCGTTGTCACGCGGAAAAACACTATTTTGGATGTTGATTTGTAATTGATCAGAGACTCAGATATCTTGTCTTGTGTTAGTGATCGAATAGCCACAATCGGCATCAAGGCGAAATATTTCTACATCACACTGATTTGTGCACGTGTACCGACGGCAGATAAAGACGATGAGATAAAAGATACATTCTACGAGCGCCTAGAGGTAGCATACGACCGCTTAAAGATAAACATCGCGAAGCTACAAGCCTCAGAGATAGCCACTGCCTACTCCAACAAGCTCTCGCAAATACTACGACATAACGCCTCTACATCCGACGTTTCCGATATACAGTGACAGTATATTGCGGATTCCATGGAAACCACCCCAACAACAGTGCTTGGATATAAAGAACGAAGCTCAGACAAATCCTGGTAGGATAATAAATTTCGCAGAGCGTCTGAGGACCAGGGCCACGCTACAGCCTCAATTTATAAGCCAACGGCACAAGAAGACATTAAATAAAACAGTCGAGGATGCTTTTTATGCAAAAAACAAACTTCGCATCAAGAATAGGAGAACGAGGTTATAGAGAGGTACATGGATATAGGTGAAGCCCGAAAAATTTACCAGGAAGTAAGAGCAAAAAATTACGGTACTCGGATCCTCTCCTGTAAGGACAAGGATGGAAGTCTGCTTACAGATACGCAGAGTGGAGAGAACACTTAAAGCAATTGCTGATACCGGAAGGTAGCGCACGTAAAGGTAACAAGTCAAACCGAGTTAAGAAGAGCAATATCGCGGCTGAAAAATAATAAAGCTGCCGGTGCCGACGGACTTTCGGCAGAGATCTTCAAGTCCGGTGGCGACGAGCTGTTAACAAGCATGCAGCAGTTCCTACACATGGTTTGGCTTAACGAGCGCATGCCCGGTGATTGGAATCAAAGCGTATTATGCCCTATGCTGAAGAAGGTGATACAAGTGTGTGCTACAACTACCGCGGGATCAGCCTATTACCCATCGCATATAAGACCCTGTCGAGTGTTATATGTGAGAGGCTAAAGCTGATCGGGGCTTTGTGTGTCTTTAGACCTGGTAAATAAACAACTGGCCAGATGTTCTCACTTCGGCATATCCTAGAAGCAGAGAAGCGTATCAACCCGTACCATCTTTTCGTCGACTACAATGCTGTCTTCCACAGCCCGATACGGTAGAAATTATTCGAAGCTTTTGCTGAATTTCAGCAAAGCTTTTGCGAAATGACATTGGCTGACATTAAGTCTTCAGTGAAGATTGGCAAGGACCTTACGAAGACATTCTATACCAGACGAGACCTAAAACAAGGCGACGCCCTATTGATTGACTTTCTTTAACATAGTGATAAAGATGATTATGAGTGGCATGATAGTCAACAAAAGCGATATGCTAAATTCGTATGCTGATGACGTAGATATCATCGGTCTAAAGCTTTTTCAGGTATAGCGAAACAATCAGCAATGGGTGTTGCAGTGAACGAGGACAAAACGAATTTATTAGTTTCAACAAATGATAAATCAACTCATTTGGGACGCTGCGTAAACGTTGGCAACTATAATTTCGAAGTGGTAGATGACTTTATCTATCAAGGCTCCGCCATCAATAAAACTAATAGCGTCAGTCCTGAAAATCGGAGAAGAATTCTGCTTGCAAATAAATGCTTTTACGGACTAAGCAAGCGATTTAACGACAGAGTCCTCTCTCGACGAACGAAAATCCAGCTATAACAGATACTGATTCTACCTGTCTTGATGTAAGGTTCAAAATCCTGGGTTATGACACATGCGGATGAATCGGTTCTGACAGTATTCGAGAGAAAAATACTTCGTAAAATATATGTGTCTATCATCGTTAACGGAGAATATCGATGTCTTATGGCTCATGAACTATACGAGCTGAACACCGATAATGTTTAGCGGTTGCGTTAGCTAGGTCAAGTTGTGCTAATGGATTAAAATGCTACACGTCGTTAAGTCTTCGACAGTGATTTCGATGGACGGGCGACCAAAACTCCGTTGAAAAGACCAGGTTACTAAGAATCTTGCAGAAATTAGTGTGACGAACTGGAGAAGAAGCGCCTATATTATTATACATAATCACAATATACAATTGCAAGAAAGTGCCACCAAAGAAGAAGAAGAAGGGTTTCCATTAAGAACAGGTCGATGTTCCAATGCATAATAGAGTGGGAAAATATTGCTGTGTGGAGATATTAACGATTTATTTTTAATTTATGAGTGCCATGTATACCATTTTGAGTGAAATAAGGATGTACGAAAATTATGGTAACTTGATTTCGAACTTTTTCTTATATTTATAACGTGCCTTATTAAACCAAATATGTGCCGTTTTAATCAAAAACATGTTGTTATTTTTGGGGTAAAGACATAATTCCATCATTGCAGAACTTCTGGGTTTTTATACCCTTCATCACGCGCATGAACAGTGTGAAGGGTATATTAATTTTGTTTTTCCATTAGTAACGCCCATAAGGAGCCGTGGTAGGTATGACAATATATATATATATATATATATAGTGGACCCGGCAATGCTTCGCTATTGCTTAATTGTCGAATACCTATAATATGTTTGGCATGCCTACTTAAAGGGCTGAGCTTAAGCGTCGTTCTTGTACGCTCTGTAAACTATTTGTTATCCCAAGTTACTCCTTAACCTGATTAAACTAACAACGTCCCCCTAACCGATATTAAAACATACGTCAGCAAATTCATATCTATACCACCATTTACTATGGGTATACAAATACTACCTTATATAGCCCAAAAAATGTATATGTTATATTCGTGGCTCATTTATAGTACTGACATCATTTCCCTTTAAATTTTTTCGACAAACTTTTTCTGACGAATTATTGCCAAAATTTTTGACAAAATAAATTGACGCAGTGTAAATAATCCATAAAATTGACTGACACAATTCTTCAATTCTTGCTCTTTGCTTCAATATCAGTACTTTTTGACACAAATAAAAGTACTTTTTGATACAGTAAACATCATTTTTGACACAATTAAAAAACTTTTTGGTGCAATAATAGTAATTATTAGTAAATTTAAAGTATTTTTTTTGGAACAATTAAGGTACTCTGTGATACAATTAATTGTTATTTTTGTGCACAATAAAAGTATCTTTCAATACAATAAAATCTACTTGTTGGTACCAATAAACTGCTCTTTGATACCTTTAATGTTTTTTTAACAATAATTGTACTTTTTTGTACAATAAAAGCACTTTTTGGTACACTAAATTATACTATTTGGTACAATAAATGTACTTTTAGTACTCTAAATAAATTTTTATTATCTGTATATCATATATTATCGCTCTAGAGCTAAAACAGTTTTGTCACGCTCCCTCCGCACACTGGTCCAAAATGCCATCTACATATTCAAATTCGTGTTGTCGTGTCCTATCTAGGTGTCTCTGGGGATAAAATACAATTTTCCACGCCCACTCCGCCCACCGATCCAAAATATTAATAATTAATATTCGTGTTGTCGAATGCTATCTGTGTATAAAATTTTATCCCTCGAGGACTAAAATACTGTTTTGCCACGCCCCTTCGCCCACTCGCTCACTGATCGAATATTTATATTCCGTCTGTATATTCATATTCGTATTGTCGAGTACTATTTGTATACCGAATTTTATTTCTGTGTGACTAAAATACCGTTTGGTCACGCCCTCTCCGCCAACTGATACAAAATTTTAATTTCGTCAGCATATTCATATTCGTGTAGCCGAGTACTATCTATGTACCAAATGTGATTTCTCTAGGGCTAAAATACAATTTTTCCACACCCCCTCCGCCTATCGACCCAAATTTAAAATTCTGTCTTGATATTCATATTCATGTTGCCGAGCACTATCTGTGTATCAAATTTTATGTCTCTAGCTCTAAAAATATGTTTTGCCACGCCCACTATGCCCATCGGATCCAAAAATAAAATTTCGTCTGAATCTTCATATTCGCGTTGTTGAGTACTATCGGGGTATCAAATTTCATATATCTAGCTTTTAAAAAAAAATGTTTGCCACGCCCACTCCGCCCATTTGTCCAAAATTAAAATTTAATCAGCAAATTCAAATTCGTGTTGTCGAGCACTATCAGGGTATCAGATTTGTAGCTCTAAAAAAAGTTTTGCCACGCCCACTCCGCCAACTGGTCCAAAATAACAATTTCGTCAGCATATTCATATTCGTGTTGGCGAGTACTATCTGGGTATCAAATTTTATATCTCTAGCTCTAAAAAATGTTTTGCCACGCCCACTCCGCCCATTGGGTCCAAAATTTAAATTTCGTCTGCATATTCATTTTCGTGTTGTCGAGTACTATCTGGGTATCAAATTTTATTTGCCACGCCCACTCCGCCCATAGGCTAAAAAATGACAAAATATATAGCCTATAGTAATTTCCATATAGTACACTAACCGGTCTATTCTTACGTGGTTACAATAGTCACCACGGTTACAATAGACTACTTTAGTTACAAAATCAAAAAATCGGTATTCCGAATTCTTGTTATCGTGACAATTGTTACAAAAATTTTTACCTGCCAAAAAGGAGGTAACAAGGTTGTTTCAACTCTTTGGAATACTATTTTGAGATGTAAAAAAATGATTAATTATTATTTTAGACCTTTTTTCTATGGAAATGTAGTGGCAAAATGTATGGAAAGGGAACAACCGCCATGAAACCTGTGGGACGGCTGTGATAAATACTCCATGGCACAGTATTTGTCCAACATTTTCGACTGTCCACTTAACTGGGATATGTGTCGTCTCCTTATGCTCAGTCAAATGTGTATAAATATCTAAAAAGTAAAAATATGTTTAGTTTTCTGTGTATTGTGTTTTCATTTTTTGTTTTTAAAATTCAAAAATTAGCTGTGTATTGTCAATAATTTACATTTCACCACAAGGTGAACTTTTCCTTGTTACTAAATTGCCAGAATACCTGTAACAAGAATTGGTTACAAAATTGTAACAAATTTACAGTCACAAATTTTTGTAACCAAATTATTAGAATAGGGCCGTAACTGTCTTCCAAATTTCATTGAAATCGGTTCAGCCGTTTAGGCGTGATTGAGCAACAAACATACAAACAAACAAACAAACAGACAGACAGACAGACAGACAGACATTCACATTTATAATATTAAATAGGATATATATAAATAACCAGCACCGAAATCTGAGTCGGGTTAAAGGTGACCGTCTGTCTGTCTGTCCGTCCCCACGATTACAGCCGCAAGCCGCATGCTTCTATCCTCAAAGCGAAGGTTGAGTTCGAAGATGAGCCTCAAAGCGACGGTTGAGTTCTAAGATGTGTGCAAGCTTCTCTACACTAAGCGGAGGTTGAGTATTGAGAGGAGACCGATCGGCGAAAAACTACTCTCAATCGCCATACAAACTCTCCCTTCTTGGGTCTTTCCCTGCGATTGCAGCCGTATTTTAAGAGGACGCTACTTTCTAAGTAAGGTTGGTCAAAAACTACTCCCACCTCCCATACAAACTCCCCCTTTTATGGGGTGTCCGCCTAACTGCCCCAGCGATTATAGCCGTAGGTTAGGAAATATTGAGCTGAAATTTGATATGCAAGCTTTTATCCTACAATAGGAGCTTATGTTGTAAGATGAGTTAGATCGGACGAATACTTCTTTTACCTTCCATATAATCTCCCCATTTTTGGGGCTGTCCGTATAAATGTCTCTGTAGTTTATGAGCTTTCGGGCTGAAATTTGGGATGTAAGCTCCTGTCCAGAAGCAGGGGTTAAGTTGTAAGATAAGCAAGATTGGATTTAAACTACTGCCACATCCCACCCAAATTCCCATTTTTGGAGGGGTTACAAAATTTATAAAAATTTGTGGGATTATTGGTTGAACATCTAAAAATGACTTTAGTGTAGTTACGTCTTTTTGTTTCAGATCAAAGCAAGTCAAAAAGACGTAACTAACATAAAAACTTTAATGTACAAGAAGGTTTTTAAAAAATAAATACGTCTCCATATTGTTATTAAACTTTGAAAAAAAAAATTGCAAAAGTAAGTGCTATATTTTCACTAAAAAATAAAACAAAAGCCATAGCTATAAACGTACGCACACACAAAAAGTTTTTTATTTGGACAATAATTTTAATCTAATTTCATTGAATAAATTTTCGTTGACTTCTGTTAGTTTTTTTAACTACAAAATTTCACTTTTCATAAAAAACCTTGTTGAATTTTTCTTATCCAATTATACTTTACAAGACCAAATCATTAAAATTTTGAAATTGAAATTTTTTTTTTGAATTTGTTTTTAAATTATCTTTCATTCTAGGGGGTGACCGGCACAACTTGTTTTTTTTTGCATGAAGTGCGACCCACCTTAAAAGATTACCCCCTACAAAACAAAAAAAACTCACAAACAGCCTCTCTTTATAATATAAGTAATGATATAGATATTACAATTTGCGGTGCTCATAGAAAGCTGCAATGTTGGATTTAAGGTAACTACGAGGAAAGGTCAGAAAGCCATGCAATCTTCATATTGCCCTCGGTTAGTGTTCAATAATTTTCAAAAAGCCTTTTGCCGTTCCCAACCAACCAATTAACTGACACACTACAATATGCTGTAGAATCAAGTGAGTACATTTTATTCCGTTTGTTTTGTCTTTTAACTTTGACTCATTGAATTTACAATCCATCAATAATAAGTATACAAAATTCTATGAATTGCAGATATTAGCCAAAATTGTAAATTAACTTTAATTAGATAAATAAAAAACAACAACAAAAGTATCTACTAAATAACGATTGAGTTTATAATAATAATAATAATAATAAAAATAATTAATAAACGGATATTAAGTAACACACATACACAAGTAATAAGACTGTATACAAACAGTGTAATAAATTTTGAAATATAATACAATTATTGCTATGAATTTTCAAAAACATCAAGGCGTTAAGACCCATAGTTCAAGTGCATACTTTTGCAATTTTAACTGACAAAATTATATATATTTTTTGTTTAATATGTTATATGTGCTTTTGAAACAACAAACAGAATTCTCTGATATTTTAAATTTTTATTATTTACTTAATGTAAAATTTTTACAATAAATTTATGAATCAAGTACAATAGTGAATTGCAAATAATAGTTATGCTAAAGAAACATTTTTGTCTATTACACTCTTACATCGAGAAAAAATATAGTTTTATTGAGTATGCACGATCTAAGTGTCATTAGTATTGTTTTAATTTCATTTCATTGGTTTTGCCATGTTTTCAAATTGACTTAATTTTACATTGTGGTCTAAAGTTTATACTGGTATTTTATTTGTGTGTGGGTGTGTTTTTTTTATTACGCTATACATCAATTCATTAAATATTTAGTTTTTTTTTTAAATCTTAATATAATCTTAACATATTTTATTTTTATATATATATATTGCTATAAATTTCAATAAATTTTTGTTATGCTTTGATTTTGAAAAATGGTAAAATAGTTTAAATTTTTTTTACTTAATATGTAAATTTTGATTTTTTTTATATAGTTTATATTCGATTTTTGTCGCATCTAGGGTGGAAAAGGTAAATTTTTTGAAAATATGTTAAAACAAATAAACATTTACTATCACGTCCATACAACACAAGCTATGATAAATTAGGTATATATTACAAATTAAGGATATATGATGGATTTACTAGTATTGTAGCTTCAATGTTTGTGCCGTATGCTAGAGTATAACCCCAACAAGAAAAAAACGACTAAAGTAAAAACTGTTTTTGAATTTAATTCAGTGTGACCACCCTAGTTTGTATTATATGTCAATCAAGCATTACATATATATTTAGATGTTTTAACGTATATCCAATTAAAAACTTTTCCACCCAGTTATTTCGTTTGATTTTTCCCCAGAAGTTATAAATATATAATGTTATATATGCATCTATTATTATTATAAGTAAGTATCCAAGCTATTTAGTACTATGTAGTTTGTATAGTTACGTTTTGACTAGAATTTGTCTTTGGTAATTAAAATTTGCTAGTTTTTGTTAGGCATTTTATACAAATTGTATAAATTGAGCCATTTAAAAGTACAATTTTAAAAAGGTAATCATTGTCTTAATATCATCGAAGAGAAATCATTTGTAACGACTGTTCATATATATCTGGAATTTGTAAACCGATAAAAGAAACGGAAGCAAAGCGATGAGAAGACCGTAAAAGAAGTGTGGAAATTTCGCATTCGTTTTCCTTTTATTGTAAAGAATTTCCTTTAGGGCACCCGAGAACTTGAACCTGGTTATGTCTGAGTCAGTAGGACTTTTTACCAAAAAAGTAAATCAGAAATGAGATTGTAAAATTATGAATAGTGTAATGGTTTAGTGTCGGGAAATTAAAAATGTTGTTGCTATATTTGATTTAATGACATTTCTTTCAAATCCTGTGGGCCTAACTTTTGAAGAATTACATGTATATTTTCACTAGACATGCTGATTGAGTCGACATTATATTGTTGTTGTTGCAACAGCTTGGACTATTCAAAATTTACAAGTTTTAATCCGGGGGTTCTTCGTAAATGTCCAGTCCTAAAAATTGGGCTACTTCCACTGGATTGGCCCATAAATCTAAGTGCTAAGTGGAGTAGGGTGGGCTGGGCAAGTGAAAATGTGGCGGTTATCGTGGGGCAGGATCCACACGCTGGGCATACATTGGGGATGGCACAGTCTATGCGGGACCAGTAGGCATTGAGCCTGTTGCTCCATCACTATGTTAGTTGTGCCAGGGCCACTCTTGTTTTCCGTGGCAGGCTTATCTCTGTTTCAGGTACAGGGGGTGGGCGACCTCCAAGAACAACATTCACGCGGTTACTTGAAACCGCGGAATTGGTGGCGTCTCTATGAATGTCGTTCAAAGCTGCAGCATACGAGGAGCGATCCCAGGGAACCTGCACAAAGTTGCGTATGTTATCCTCCAACATAAAAAAATTTCACATCTAGCCCATAGTGAGGAGGATAGCGCAGACCGTGACCGATCCAATCGACGCTGAGCGCAGCATCTTGGCTTTTCGTATGCTACATTTATACTCAAAGAATATATGGTAGAGGACATGTATCAAGCGACATTAGCGTGCCTGTAACTCGGATTATCACGATGTTGCAGCGAAGCTACACACGAAATTAATTAGTGCGAAAAACTCAAACAAACCCGCCTAATTCTGATGTTCCCGCAACACAGTGGCGGATTCTGTGACCACTGCCGCAATAACCGCACTGAGTTATGAAAAACCCAACTCAGACAAGTCCTGGTTTTGATGTGGAATGTCCCTTAATGTCTGAGAAAATGGATGCTGGATACAAGGTAAAACAACGCGTGTGGTGACGGAAAGATAGAATGAGAAGAGGAGGAGATAAAACTCCTCTTTAAGCAGCTAAATCTTCTATAGAAGAAAAAGAAAGCCAGGATTTACATCCATCCTGGCAGCAAGTCCCAGCCGTCGTAGTCGTTTGATTTTGACTCTTTTAGCATCGTCGATGACGTGGTATAGTTCATACAGCGCATGGTTCATCCGATGGCGAAACTCGCCGTGGACACAGATAGGTCCACATATTTTTCGGAGTACTTTTATCTCGAATACTCCCAGGTTTTGTATGTCCGCTATCGTAAGCAGCATATAACAGAACGGGTAAAATTAACACCTGGTATAGCTGTTTCTTAGTATCTCGAGATAATGTGGTGTCCGTAAAAACACCTATTGCCTAGCACTATTCTCCGCTTGATTTCTTGGCTGACATTATTTTTCTTATTGACGGAAGATCCAGGTAGGTAAACTAATCTACTACCTCAAAACAATAATTTGCAACGTTGACGGTGCGTCCCATCGAGATCACCCTGCCTGAGACCTCTTTCCGTGTTGAATGGTTAAGAGTGATCCCTACCAATCTTAATAGAGGATTGGGTGTTTTCCAAGGTGCTTATGCAAAGTTGAATTAGTTTTGCAGGAATACCAAACTCAGACATGGCCTCATATAGCCTATTCCTAATCGGAGAGTCGAAGGTTGCTTTGTAGTCGACAAAGAGGTGGTAGGTGTCGATCCGGGATTTGTCGTAAGGTGAATATTTGATCAGTCGGAGATTTACCAGGCTTAAAGCCGCACTGATAAGGTCCACTCATAAGTTGGGCACTGATAAGTTGGGCTTTAAACCAGAATCGTAGGAATTGACAAACACAAATTTGGTAAAGGCATTTACCTTCGCCGAAATCCGGACGGTATCAGTGGGTGCTTGAAGGTTTGGAGGAAGAAACTAGCATTTCTTGTCCATCACTAAGATACATTCTTTCCGAAACTACTATTGCTCTGATTCAAAGTCGGCAGCCTCTTCAATGGAAGGACAAGAGCACAAGGGTTTATATAAATTTCCAGCTACCCACTTTCACGTTTTCTCGCTACAAATGATTTCTCGGGCAAGCGTATTTAAGTTTACAGTTTTTGAAAAAATAATATTTGTCTTCCACACCTATAGTATGTATACGCGATGGTAGGTCTGCATTAAATGACACCTAATAAAAGTAGTATAACATTTCTGTGCTTAAAATTAGACTTCCAATTAGAACCAATAGTTAAATTAATCACTTTTGATGTTAAGTAAGTGATTTATTTTAGATTCTAATTGGAAGGTTTTCGTCACAAAAGTGCACATAATTTCGAGCGTTTCTTGTTTTTATCAGTAACCGAACTAGCGGTACAAGACGAAGATATTGAGGAGGATGCGGACATGTGACCTGTTGAGCCAACACCAGATGGTGGTTGTGAAGGACTCGTCGGACTCTTGTCGTCCAGGTCCTCACTGGTATGAGTTTCCAAGAGTTTCAATGAAGTTTTAGGTTTAACACCGTCCATGCTGTTATAAAGGGTTTTGGTTAGCTTCGATTTGACTGCTTTACCCAAAGCACCGGTCTTTTTTATACTTAAACGAGAAGTGCTGCGCTGATGTTCCGGAGTAGATGTGTCATCGCTATGTTGATGACAGTTGAGTGTGGTTACAGTAAATTCAATGTCTTTGATATCTTCATCTGTGCAAGCTGTAGGAAAACCAGAAAAGTTAAGTTATATTTTCGTTTAATTGTTATCATAAAAATTTTAGTGCTTTTAATAAAAGTAGCAATAACATTTTGTTATACAAGATGTATTACTACATTAAAAAAGTAAGGTCGAATTTGATCACTGCGTTTAAATTTGCATCCGGCACTGTAATATTACCTGCAAATTCTTCAACCGGTTTGTCTATGGTATCATGATCTATCCATGTCAAACCCATTTCAACTTTCTCTGCCAAATCTTGCCAATTACGACGATTCTCCATGGTACCATCGTACAGAGGGGTAATCCAAGGAAATGTGTCACATAGCACTCGATACAAAGGTAAACATATAACATCAATAAATCCCACTTGCATTTTAGGCAACTCATCTTTCCGTTCCCTGTGACATAGAAAGCATGTTAGCATATTTACTAATATTTTGACTACCATTGACATATGACTTACCTATCCATCATGGCCACTGGCTGAGTATTTAATTGTAATTTCTCCAAATCGCCTTGATCGAAAAATTCATCAGCAACTAGTTTTGCTACACGATGCTGCACTTCCCACGGTTTGGCTATTGCGCTGACATCACATGCTGTCATCATCATGCCACATAACACTGAATCGAAATGATAAACATCATAGCAACTGCTAATTATACACTTCATTAACTTTACTACTTACATTCTTTCTTATCTTCACTTTGCCAATCGAATTCACCATTTTCCACCAGCTCGAGGAATGCATTCCGTTTCTTAAAATAAACAGCCAAATCGGTGGAAAGTATAGCATTTTCAACGACTTTCATGACACAACGATAGTCTTCGGGTGAAAGAGCCTAAAAGTAAAAACAATTTTGTATTATATTTTCTCCATATGTTAGTTTTACGCTATCAAGTAGTAGGACAGCTGGATCACAATTAACAACTGGTCGTCTCGAGAAAATCACTGATTCTTATCTGAAACAATCTTCTGATTCCGAATATCGCTCCCATTTTACCCGGGATGACCTTCACCTACCTTTTGTTATACCATCAACTTTAGGGATAATATATATATTACAGTGAAACTTCGATATTACGAACTTCGTTATAACGAAAAACTCAATATAACGAATTTTTAGCTGAGACCCTTGAAAAAACCTTTTTATTGCAAAGTTTTTCATACAAAAATGCTCTATAGCTATAACGAAAAAATTCTGATCTATAAAGCCTCTATATAGCGAAGTATTTTTTCAAAAGCCTCTATACAGCGAAATTATAATTGAGTAATACATACATATAACATTTTAAGTGTGTAAGTCATTATCAAAAGCCTCTACATAACGAAGTCTTGAACTATAGCATCCATACAACGAAGTCAGAATAAAGCATAAAGCAAAATTAAATTTTAAGCAAAACGGGGAATTCCCTTTTAAAACCAACGAAAGGTAAATGTCTTTGCAGGTTAATATGTAAAGCGCCACAAATTACATAGTCAGTTCTGTTTTGGTTCTTTGTCAAAATGAGTGTATTAAAGCGTAAATCAATTTCTATACGAGAAAAAACAAACAAAAATTACACAATATTTTACTAATATGTAATAAAATAAAAAAATAATAAAAACTTAATTTTTTATTTACCTCTTAAATAGTTAATTTTTATTATTATACTAGTATTTTCGTGTAAAATAGAATTCGGACAAAAAAAACTATAGTTATAACGAATTTCTTTCGTATTTCTTTAAATTTCGTTATACCAAGGTTTCACAATGCATATGTATAACGAATCAATAGCTATAACGAAGTATTTTTCGGTTCCCTCTAGATTCGTTATATCGAAGTTTCACTGTATTTGATACGATAATACGTGTGACGCATTAAAGGAGACAAATAAGATCCCAAGTATCTGAAGACCAAATTCGTTTTAGGACTTTTATGACGATTGAGTTATGTCCGTCTGTCTGGCTGGATGGTTGGTGGACACGAAAATTCGAGTAAACCTTAACTGATCCGTATGCAAATTTACTTACTTACTTACTTACTGAGTACTTAGAGTTTGGATGTGGATTTGTGGTTGGCAAGAGACTGCGACACCTAGTCTCAAGGTTCAACCCGGCGTGTGAACGAATAATCACCATAAGAGTCAAGACAAATTTTTTTCACATAAAACTTGTATGTGCCCATGCTCCGACAAAAGCGAAACGCGATGAGGACAAAGACGACTTCTACGAGAGCCTAGAAAATGTATATGACGATAGTTCGAGCCATTACATCAAAATTGTACCAGGCGATTTTAATGCTAAAAAAGGCAGGGAGACCGCATTTGAGCCCACCATCGCAACACTCAGTCTGCACACCGAAACGTCGAACATTGATTCCGATCACTACCTTACCTCAGTTAAGGTACGCACAAGGCTAAGCATGATGAAAAACGTACGTAACCAGGCACAACGAAAGCTGGACATCGGTATACTGTGGACCACAGAGGTAGCGGACGCCTACTACAACCACCTCAACTGCATCGGAATGCTGCAACCCCCGATAATATTACCTCGCAGTGACAATATATAGCCGACTCTATAGAACAGACTGCGAGAAGCGTACTTAGGTACTCAAAGTCGTCTCAAGTAGATGTCTGGTACGATGATGAATGTCGCAATGCCACAAGAGAGACGGTTGCTGCATACAGGGTGAAACTACAGCCAATGGTAACGCAAGCTGTTCGTGAGCGGCACAGGGAAATGACACGAGACGGAAAAAGAAGGAGCTGAAGAAGAGGCAGGATGAGTGCACCGAGTTGCTCCAAAGTAGAGTGGAAGCCCGAAAATTCAACCACAGAGTTAAGGCGAGAATGCTTGGAACAGTGTTGCCCTCCTGCAAGAACAGTGAATACCAGCTAGTGACGGACCCGGACAACGCTCTGAAGATATGGAGAGATCATTTCAGAAATTTACTGAATACGGACACAACTCCAATCCATGACGATGGTATTAACTTTCTCCCTTGGAACCAGAGCGAGATACGTGTGGCTACATCCCGCCTTAGAAACAACAAAGCGGCTGGGGCCGATGGTCTACCTGCTAAATTGTTTAGGGCAGGCGGGGTGGTGCTGATTAGGAGCATGTATCAGCTCATGGAGAACATCTTGCTATAGGAGAGCATGCCCGGGCATTGGAGTCAGTCTGTTATGTCCCATATATATGAAAGGAAATCGTAATGAGTGTAAGAACTATCGTGGAATAAGCCTATTACCAATTGCGTACAAGGTTCTTTCGAGCATATTGTGTGAGCGTCTAAATCCAATAGTAGAAAAACTAATTGGACCTTATCAGTTTGGTTTTAGACCTTACGACAAATCTTGGAAAAGAAATCATGAAAAGCAGATCGACACCTACCACCTCTTTGTCGACTGCAAAGATGCCTTCGACTCTTCGATATAACTTCGGAGTTATGTCTCAGCTTGGTATGCCTGCAAAGCTGATTAGACTTTGCAGATGTCCCTGGAAACCCCCAAAACTTGGTTAAGATTGGTAAGGATCACTCTGAACCATTCAACACGAAAAGAGGTCTCAGGCTTGTCCTGTTCTCTATTTAATACTGTTATGGAGAAGGTAATGAGAAAGGCTGGTGTCAATATGTCAGTTTTCTCATCACTAGAAAAGGAGTCAGCAAAAATGGGTTTAGCGGTCAACTAGGACAAAACAAAAATAATGATTTCGACGAACAAAGAGGCCTCTCGATGGGGACGCACCGTGAACGTTGGCAATTATTGTTTTGAGGTAGTCGATGAGTTTACCAACCTCGGCTCTTCCGCTAATAAGAAACATATTGTGAGCCAAGAAATCAAACGGAGAATAGTGCTCGCCAATAATTGTTTTTACGGACTTCGGCAGCACTTAAGTAACACCACCTTATCCCAGGATACTAGGAAACTTCTATACCAGGTGCTAATTTTACCCGTTCTGTTTTATGCTGCCGAATCGTGGTTGCGTACGACAACGGACATACAAAACCTGTGAGTGTTCGAAAGAAAAGCACTCCGAAAAATATATGGACCTATCTGTGTCGACGGCGAGTTTCGCCATCGGATGAACTAGCTAAAAGAGTCAGAAGCCAACGATTTCGATGGCTGGGACATGTTGCCAGGATGGATGTAAATGCTCCAGCGAAAAAATTATTTGAAGGCAAACCAGAAGAACGGCGCAGACCAGGGAGACCCAAAGTAAGTAATATTTTTCAAAATGAAGTAATAATAAACGGTACCCAGAAGACCTCCCATACAAAATTCTATATTTTTGGATAATTAATATTTTTTATTTAATAACTTCCTAACAGACAACTGGAGGATATTTGAACTTGGTGAGTTTAATTATCTTGTGATAATAGATTAACACTGAAAAACCGAATCCTTTGCCACATCCCTTCCGGTACCTCCCATACCCCCATACATATGTTTGTTTTTCGTAAGTACTCAGTCAGATGTACGCTTTTGAAAATTTCACTCTGAAATGAATACGGACTATATCGGCCGACCCATTCTGGAACCTCCCATACAAAATTACCTATTTTTGGGAAACTAATATTTCTTCCATAACTTCCAAATGGACAACAGGAAGATATATAAATTTAGTTAGTTTAAATACGTTCCAATAACAGACAAATACTAAGAAAACCATAACCTTTGTCACACCTCTTCTGATAGCTCCCATGCAAATAACCGAATTGACCCTCAGAGTTTTTGAATTCGGCCGTATTTTGTTCAAGATCTAAGCTTATTGAAATTTTACTCAGAAATGATTATGGTCTATATCGGCCCGTTAGCATATTTGGGATTGCATTTGTAAGGCGAAACGAACCCTTGGGTGAGTTATCACCAAAACTCAGCCAATATAAAAGACCACAGCATGTTGATCAACAATTATTGGGCGTACAAATTAAGTACTAGTCTTTTTATATTTTACTGAGATTTCTGCATAAATATAAATACAAACATATTTTTCGGTATTTTATGTAATTAGCCCTAGTAATCAAAGGTAAGGGGAAATTAAGAGATATTAAAAACGGTAATCTTCATAACTTCAAAATACAAACATATTTTTCGGTATTTTATGTTATTGGCTCTAAGTAATTTAGAAATGTTAAAAAGTATATACTTATCTTCATAACTTCGCACTTGCTGACTATATTTACCAAAGATAAATATTGCATATATTAGCATTTGTCACATGCAAATATGTACAGTTTGCGAAGAAGTTCCCTTTCACAAATATGATGTTTTATAATGCCTAAATTTAAACAATTGTATAAATATTATTTCCAAGTATAGTCAAGAACAATATTGGGTTTATAATGTCAGCATAAATATTTTACCGATGGCGGCTTTGTTAGCGCTAAGAAAATATTTAGTGCGCACATACTATCAACGCGTGGGGTACAGTTGATTCGTCAAGCATATTTGCATTGAAATATATTTATTTACTTGTTCACTGTATAATGATACAATATTTATAATACACAAATATCTTAGACTTTAAACATACATATTTGTGTATTCTGCTTAACTCTAGCACTCTATCTATTTGTATTTCATTTAACATTACAGTCTGACGGTTGTTTCCTGTATTTATATTCTTATGAACTGATATCACAACGATAGTAGTAGGAATTTCTCAGTATTCTCAAGCTTAGTCTGATATTAGAAGCCTAAGCTATTAAACTGAAAATATCTGGTATGGGAAGTACCAGTACCAAAATTCCTTATTTTAGGAAAATTAATATTTCTCCCATGAATTCCATACGGCCAACTAGACTATATTTTATTATTGTCAATTCAATTACCTTGTTATAACAGACAGAACCTCAAACAATTCTTGTGGCTCCAATACAAATGACCGTATTGACCCTTATAGTTTTACATACATATCTTATTTGTAAGGTACACTGGATTAAACCTTATTTTATACGCTTATGAAGATTTGACCCAGGAATGAATAAGTGTAACCCCTTCTGGTACCTCCCATACAAAATAACCGCTGTTGGAAAAATAAATATTGCTCCCATAATTTTCAAACAGACAACTGCAGGCTATTTAAATATGGTCAGTTTAATTATTTGTAATATTAGACAAATTCTTAAAAAACTAAAAACGTTGCCAAACGGTTTCTGGCTGTCATTTTTTATGCAAATTAGCCAAGTTATCGAAAATTAATAAAAAAGACAAACTGGTATTCTACTTATGGGTAAATCCTTAGAAACTGGATGGTTTACAACAATCTTTTAAAATTATGATTTCTTGTGAGATATTTATGCGATTAAGTAATTAGAGATTAATTGAAAACAGGCGAAACTGCAGGAACTGATTGCATACCAGTAGGATGCCTAAAATCTGATCCAAAGTCGTTCTGTAGACCTATATTAGATCTATATTAGACGCGTATGGATGGATGAAGTAATACCGGCTAAATGGAAAGAAGTAATAACTTTAAAGAAACCAAAGAACGGCGACAGGATAAAGTGGATTGATTGCCGTGAAATATCATTAATCCCAGTGACGTAAATTTTTTTTAATGTAATCTTCCTCCAACGGAGGTAAGAGACGAACAGGTCGGCCAATGAATTATTTCATGAGTGCCTAGAAGAAGCATACGACCGCTGCCCCAACCATGACATACAAATTGTTCTAGGCGATTTTAATGAAGATTGACATTAACTGGCACGAGATCGCTGGTTAAAATTGGGAAAGACCTATCTGAAACGTTAAATACTAAACGAGGTTTCAGATAAGGGGATAGTCTATCCTGTGATCTTTTTAACATCTTGTTGGAAAAGATGTTGCGTGAAGCATCATTTAACAAAACAGGTACAATTTACACCAGAAAACACATGCTACTCGCATATGCCGATGATATTGATATCATGAGGCGGACTGTACGAGAGGTAACTGCAACGTTCTCAAGTATCGAAAAGGAGTCGGCGAAAGTATATCTGGCGGTAAATGAAGAAAGAACTATGTGAACGATTTTGTCCATCTCGGTAAGAAAAGTACTTCGTAAGATATATGGAACTTTCTGCGTTGACGGAGGGTATCGTCATCGGATGAATCACGAGCAGTATAAGTTAGAGAAAATAACACAGTTAACCCTAGGATGTGTGACTACCTTGTAGTCGGTAAGAGATTTTACTGTACATATTTTTACGAATGATGCCCAGTTTAGTTTCCAATTCACAGTTGCGATTGTATATAAGTTTTGAATCACACTTTATCTATAAACACCGAACATAATCGATCATGTTGAAATGTTTTTTGTATAGCAGCTTACGTACATTTTACATATATTTAATGGACGGGCCTCATGAAGCCCAGTAGCTACACTTACCACCTTTTAATATACAAATGTCAGTTTTATTTACAAAATCAGTAAACTTATATTTTAGGGGGATTCATTACACTGTGAGACAATGGTCAGTGATCGGAATAGGTTCAAACTACCGGGGAAAGTTATATCGGTAAAAAAGAAGTTATACGTGTCCGGGGTTTCGCTGGGTCACGTCTAGGAATCGAGATATATCGATTTGAAGTTAGTAACTACATATAGGGGAAATTGTCACCTTTGGTGGTCTTTTTTTTGACATAACTCGAGAACCACTAGTCCCATTTTGCACAAACAAATTTAATAAAAATTAAAAATTACAATTCCTTTAATCTGTTCATATAACGTCTTTTTATATAAGCAACAGTTTCCTTTTTCCATTCACCAAATGATTTTGAACTGGGGTTATTTTGTAACAATTACAATAAAACTGTTGTACTCCATGGCGTATAATTTAAGTGGAATATTACCTATGATATTCATACGCCACCATATAACAATATAACAAATGAGCCTAAAACGTGAGATATTCCCCTATATGATAGTTACTAACTTCAAATCGATATATCTCATCCCATTCCGATTTTGACTGTCGCATAGTGTTATGATCAGGAAGCATTAGCGGAATTTGGCATAAAATATTTCCGTCACCAGAGATAAGAAAAAACATTTTACAACTATTCAAAGTTAAAATGGGCCTCGAAAAGCTCAGTCAAACATCCTAGCGTTAAACGAACCAAAGTAAAACGACTGCACTGGTTAGAACATATAATACGCATGGATGGAAATGCTGTAGCGAGGAACGATCATGCTGAAGAGAATCCCTCAATATTTGGTGCAAGAAATTGGAACAGAATGGAAAATTATTCTTGATGAGGCTACTGACCTAATGGTTCTTTTAGCCAAGGACGAAAAATTGTGAAATCATGCATCGACCATATCAACAATATGCGAATTTAAATAGAGCAATTGTCCAAAATTATGATATTAATCTCTATTTGGCATTTATTGATTTTAAAAAAGAGAAACATTAAAATCAAGAGGTATACCATTGAAAACAATCAATATTTAGAAAAAATCTTACAACGGGACAAGTAATACTGTCATTCACGATGGAGCCCTAAGTGAGGCGTTCATATCAGTCAGTGGATTGAAACAAGGTTGTGGACTGTCGCCCTAACTATATATAACAGTACCAGTTGTTTTTATCGACATAGGAAAAGAGACAGAGAGAGTAGCGAGATTTACACCAACGAATGCGTCTACGTCTTTTATACAATTAAAAACCAAGGGTCCAATAATGCCATAATGGCTTTATTTCACTTCATCTGTGGTTACAAAGCCATGTAGTGTTATTTCCCATTCGAATGGGAAATAAGGCCTTATGGCTCTTTTACCTATGGCTTTACGGCTCGGCACTACTTCAAATATTTTCCATATATTTTCTTTGCTCAAGATAACATTTCATTTTGAACTAATGTTCATTATCTCGTATAAAAATGTAAATGTTGCTGGGAACATTTTCAACGTTTGGTGTAAACAACTTAGTCAGTGTGTTGTAACTGATAAATAAAATGGCCTTTCCAAGCATGATCAACGAAGAGACATGCTTTCAACGTTTGGTGTAAACAACTTAGTCAGTGTGTTGCAACTGATGAATAAAATGGCCTTTCCAAGCATGAACTACGAAGAGACATGCTGAAAATGAAGCTTCTTGCCCTTCTTGTAGCTAAACCAGGAGATAAATACATTTTTCAACAAGAGAATGTGTCTACTCACAGGCAATCCAAAAGCGTTACAGAGCTAAAATCGGCAGTAATAGCGGCTTGGGGCTGCTTAGAAAGTCCAACCTCAAAAACCCTGAGAAATAGTATGACCGAGAGGCATTTTTGTTCTTATTCGAAATAAGAGAGGTCATACGCATTATTATAAAATGTTTTTTATTGTAAATTTTTTTTTTAAAAAATGTTTTATTTCCTATTTAAAAACCACTGCGTATAATTTGAGGATCACGCCATAATTTAAAGAAACGCAAAAAAGATAAATTTAACTAAATACAATTTAGCTGTTTTTTAATGTAAATGTAAAGTTTATGATTCTATTTCATTCCTCATATTTGGTTTTTGGAGTATGACCTCTTAAGTACACCTGCACCGAAATACAGTGGAGCGTATAATTTTTCGCTCATCAGTGCATACTTCTTTGCTTACCTGAAAGATGTTGTTTCCTTCGGAATTTAAAATCATAACACACTGGTCGAAATGATGATGTTCCATCGTACTCGTTGTGTACAATATAGCTAGCGGTGACTCGGTTTTCGTTTGGAACGCATTGTTAGTACCACGATGATCTAGATCGTGGCACAAACATGCCACTAATAGTCCAAATATTTCCAAATCTTTCATGAATCGTTCCATACGACCAGTTTTCATCATTGCAAACATTGTTTGGGCTACATTTAGGGCATGCCTCCAATTATGATATTTAACAGGACGGTAGTTTTTGCGTACACTCAATACCCAACGACACAGCACATCATAGGGAATTTGGAACATTTGCACCAGATTGCATTGTAGAAACATGCGAACAACCGCGCGACAGGTGTCATCATCACACAAATCGAAATCTGTAATGCAATAAAATGATAGAGTTTTAAATAACTGTTAATGGTTACATAAACATATTTACTTACCTATAAATGTAAAACTATACAAATTGTAGACTTCTGCTGATTCTATGTTATCTTGCACCAATTTATCGGTGTATTCCTGCGGCGCTGTGGCATGATATGACAAACATTCCAGTGCCACCTTCTGCTTGGCCATCAACTTGCATGCATTCTCATACATTTGAGTATTGTGTATGCCCAGACCACAAAATATGGCAAATGCCTCGAATATGGACGCATCCGAGTCGGTAAAGGGCAAACCATTTCCTTTGTTTATCAGTTGCGCCACACCTATCACCTTCTTCTGAGCGTTGACTATTGGCATACAAAGTATGGCCTTAATGCAATCTATTTCAGGTTCGGCCTTGATTTGATTGTGCTCTTCCACCCATTCCCTAACATCGGCTATGTTTACGGTTTGGCCGGTTGTTGCCACAAATTGGGCTATTTGAGCTAATGTTGAATTGCTCAAGTCATTAACTGACGGTCGGGTAATATTTGCGGATTGATTAGCTGCTCCCAATTCAAAAAGAACTGCGAATCTGGTACTTATATTTTTCTGAAAGAGTTGATTAAATTACTTATACATATTTAGTCCACACTCCTATACTCTAAAATATAGCTTACCTTATCTTCAAAACTATCACTAGACTTAATACTACGACTTAAGCGTCTTTGCATTTCATTAGGCTTTTCTATGATTTTTTCTAAGTGGCTCTAAAGGAGAAAGGGGAAAAAATTGATTTTATTCAAAATTAAGAAAAATATGTTAAATAAGTTTTAGTGTTTTTAAAAAAAATTACAAAACAAATAGACTAGTTAAGTTCAAGGCCTGTCTCAACTGCTTGTTTTTTGCGTATATGAAGATGTTTTGTTCTGAAGGTTAATTTCCAATTCAATTCATTCCCATGTAACAGGAAAAGTTTAAGAATGATAAAACTGTGTCGGTTTATGCACTCACAGTGCGCGGGCATTATGCGGGTTTAATGGCAGTGTGGTTACAAGAGTTCTTGAAGAAAGTCATTGTAGTCTTCACAGAGAAGCAGAGTTTCTAAAGCATTACCCGATGATTTAAAACAAGACCCTTACAAGTACGTTTGTTTCAAATGCTGCGTATAAAAATGGGTAGTCTGATTCTGCCGACTCATATGATTTCCACTTAGCTTGTTTCTACTTTCATTGAAATTATTATTATTATTTTTATATTGTCAACGATTTTATTGTGAAATCGATTTTAGTTTATTAGAAAATTTAATTATTACTTTAGTTCAGTTCGGTTTAATATTTGTATATCAATAAACATTTTTTAAATATTTTGTTAAAATACTTACTTACTCACTTAGCTGGTACTTCTTTGCAATCCCAGTGGATTATATACCGCACGTAGAAAAATATTATAAGCGCCTCGATCTTCTGCGCTTCTTCTCTAGTTAGTCACACCGAGTTCTGTAAGGTTCTCAGTAACCTGGTCTTTCAAACGGAGTTTTGGTCGCCCTCTTCTGCGCCGTCCATCGAGTTCATTGTCGATGACTTTTCGAGCTGGAGCATTTTTGTCCATGCGTACAACATGACCTAGCCAACGCAACCGTTGCACTTTAATGCGTCTGACCACGTCAATGTCAGTGTACAGCTCGTACAGCTCATGATTCATACGACGCCGATACTCTCCGTTAACAATGATGGGCCCATATATTTTACGGAGTATTTTTCTCTCGAACACAGCCAGAACCGATTCATCCGCTTGTGTCATAACCCAGGATTCTAAGGCATACATTAAGACAGGTAGAACCAGTATCTGGTATAGCTGGAGTTTTGTTCGTCGAGAAAGGGCTCTGTCATTGAATCGCTTGCTTAGTCCGTAGTAGCATTTATTTGCAAGCAGGATTCTTCTCCGGATTTCTATTCTAACATTATTTGCTTTGTTGATGGCGGAGCCTAGGTAGACAAAATTATTATTATTCGCTGATCTGTATACCTGAGTAGGCTGCTGTCACATCCCGCAGTTTTCGACCGATGATGTCGACATCTTCAGCGTACGCGAGTAGCATGTAGCAGCTTTTCTCATTATAATCTCCATCACAATGTTGAAGAGAACGCACGATAGGCCGTTGTTTTAGGCCTCGTCTGGTACAGAATGGCTCCGTAAGGTCCTTGCAAATCTTCACTGAAGACTTCGTGTCAGTCAGCGTCATTCCGCAAAGACGTATCAGCTTTGCTGGAATGCCAAACTCAGCCATAGCTTCGAGTAATTTCTGCCGTATCGGGCGGTGGAAGGCAGCTTTATAGTCGACGAAAAGATGGTACGTATCGATCTGTTTCTCTTGGGTCTTTTCCAAAATTTGCCGAAGTGTGAAAATCTGGTCAGTTCTTGATTTCCCAGGTCTAAAGCCACACTGATAAGGCCCGATCAGGTTGGATAACACTGGCTTTAGCCTTTCACAAAGCACACTCGACAGGACCTTATATGCGATGAGTAAAAGGCTGATCCCGCGGTAGTTGGAGCACACACTTGGATCACCTTTTTTCACAGGACATAATACGCTTACATTCCAATCGTCGGGCATGCACTCTTTAAGCCAAACCGTGCGCAGGAGCTGGTGCATGCTCGTTATCAGCTCCTCGCCACCGGACTTGAAGAGCTCTGCGGGCAGACCGTCGGCACCGGCTGCTTTGTTATTTTTTAGCCGCGATATTGCTCTTCTTACCTCGGCTTGACTTGGTGGTGGGCAATCTAAGCTGTCGTCGACAATTGGCGTGATAACTCCACGTGCGCTGCCTTCTTGAACCAGCAGTTGCTGGAATGGTTCTCTCCATATGTGCAGCACACTCTGCGTATCCGTGACCAGATTTCTATCATTGTCCTTACAGGTGGGGAGGCCATTACCGTATCAATTTGCTCTTACTATCTGGTAAAATTTTTCGGCCTCACCTCTATCCCTGTACCGCTCTATATCCTTGTTCTCCCGTTCCTTCATCTGACGTTTTTTTCGCCTAAATAGCTGTCTCGTCTGTTTTGCTTTCTCCTTGTGCCGTTCCCTAACAGGACGGGTTACAATTGGCTGTAGCGTTGCCCTATAAGCAGCATCCTGTTCCTCAGACTCGCATAGCGTCTTCATCGTACAAGGATTCGTCTGAGCGCCGCTTTTCATATCCTAGCGCGGTTGTTGCGGCTTTGGAATTTGTATCGGATATCGCAATGGCCGCTTTTTTTGACGGTTGCAAATACGAGGCATTGAAGAAAAAACTCGTTTCGGCTTTTGCTGAGTCAGAAGAAATTGATGCTGTCTCTTAACCTTGGTCTTCGCCGGAATTTTAAATGAAGTTTTATCATCATGATGTTACTAAAAGATAACTCTCCGTTTACTAAACTGTTATCTGAATTTCCTGAAAAACAATCATCGAATATCTCCTGGAAAACAATATAATTCGCCCTTGAAAGTCGCAGTGGTCTAACGCTTTACATATGGTTTTTAAAAATGATGGAACTTGGCGTTGCTGTGGAGACTATCGACAACTCAATAAGACAGTTCTAGATCGATTCAACATTTCATTTTTAACAGACTGCAATCTTAACCTTTACGGCTGCACCATTTTCTCAACCTTAGACATGGTGCGAGCATATCATGAAGTTGATGTTTTCCCTGATGACTTCCTAAAACTGCTGTTGTTACTCGTACACCTTCCGGGCTATTCGAATATGTTCAAATGCCATTAGGTTTAAGAAACGATGCGCAACGTTCCCAAAGGTTGATGCATACGGTTCTTCGCGGACTAAATTTTGTTTTCTGTTATTTAGATGATGCACTAGTTGGATCTAAAAACCTTGAAGAGCATTTATAACATTTGCGCATCATATTTCAACGCTTTAAAAAATATGGCATTATTCATAATCAAACTAAATGTGTGTTTCCAGTCTCGGAGGTGATTTTCTTGGTTTTAGAATTAGCCTCGAGGGTTTAAGGCCAATGGATTCAAAAATTGAAAACATCATAAACTTTTTATCGTCATTTTCTTCCAAAAGCAGCCAAGGTTCAGATTCCATTGAATGCTTATCTTCAAGACTCCACAAAGAAAGACAAACGGCTAGTGAAATGGACTGCCGAGGCAGAAAAAGCTTTTGATCAATGCAAATCTCAACTTACAAATTTATAATTACTTTCTCATCCTGCTGCTAATGCCACTTTGGCTCTTAAAGTCGATGCATCAAATTTTGGAATAGGTGCAGTTGTAGAGCAACTGATTGGCGATAACTGGGAACCGTTAGCGGTCTTTTCAAAGAAGTTAAGTCCATCACAGCTAAAGTGTAGCGCGTATGACCGCGAGTTACTCGCCGCTTATGAATCAATCCGACATTTTCGTTATATTCTGGAAAGTAGACGTTTTATTTTGTTTACTGATCACGAACCTTTGTGTTTTGCCTTTAATCAGAATCCGGAGAAATCTAGTCCCAGACAATGGCGACATCTCTATTTCATTGGCCTATTTACCACAGATATTCGTCATATTTCCGGTCGTGAAAATGTCGTTGCAGATGCTCTTTCAAGGATTCAGAAGATTACTGCTATTGATTTCAAGCAACATCACTTGGCGCAACAAAATGATGATGAACTTGTTAAACTATTGTCATCAGAGTCAAGTCTCAATTTAAAACTGTTTCAAATTCCAAATGCCACCGAAAGTTTACTGCAACATTTCGATTGGAAAAGTAAGATCATTTGTCCCTCTAAATCTTCGTAAAACAGTTTTTCAAAACATTCATGGACTGTCACAACCGGGAATCAAGGCTATCCGGAAATTAATTTCTTCGAGATTTGTGTGGCCATTAATTAATAAAGACATCAATCAATGGACTAAAGCCTGTCAACAATGCCAATCGTCGAAGGTAACATGCCATACAAAATCTCATTTTGGTAGTTTTAGGATCTCACCTCGCAGATTTGCTGATATTTATGTCGCCATCGTGGGACCATTGCATCAATCTGAAGGATTTCGGTATATACTCACTGTTATCGATCGATTTACTCTATGGTCTGAGGCCATTCCTCTAAAGGATATCACGTCGTCAACAGTTTTGGAAAATGTATTCTCTGTTTGGGTTGCAAGATTTGGTTATCCTGATAACATTTTTACGGACCGTGGTGCACAATTCACATCAACACTTAACGATGAAAGTCGCACCAACTTTATGGTATCATAAAGTTCTATTGTACAAAAAAGCAAGAACTACAATGGTTGTTCCATAATTTATTGATATTTTTAACTTATTCTTTCAAATTTTTAGTCGAAACAAAACAGCTGACTTCGGATACTTAAAATTTGTCTTCTGGTAATACTTTTTTTTCGACCATTCAAAAAGACTTAATTCCCGGGTAAAGTTGATTGCCAGGGATCGATTTCCCTTTAAATACTTATAATTGGTTCGTATATAAAACAATCTTTTTCAACTATTAGTAATATTTTTGACCCTGTTTGCAACTTTGTACCCCCTAAGAGTAAAAAAATATACGTCACAGATAGAACCTATATGAAAAATTTCAAAGCTCTAGCTTTAGCCGTTTTGGCTGGGGAGTGCTAAGTCAGTTTTATGTTAGAAATTATATTAAAATTTGTCCATTCATATGACTGCTATAACGATTTATTTAAAAGGGGCATGTCACCGCTCATTTCCCAGCAAGAAGTAATTCTTCTTGTACCACTAACATATGTAGAAAATCTCATCTTCATAACCGTAATGGCCAGTAAGATATGACCGATTCTAATTTTGTTTTGAGTGGGCAGTGCCATGCCCTTTTGTCTAATTTTTTTTATATAGCCTATGATAGAGCCCTACGGACAGTAAGCCGCTGTGAAAATTTCATATCAATCGATTCACGTATTTGGTCGATATAAAAAAGGGCGTGGGACCGCCCTCTTTTCACGAATAATTGTTCTTTTACGACCAACATATGTATCAAATCTCGACATCTTGTTTTATGAGATACAGCCATTTCAAATTTCGAGTTGTATGGAACAGTGCTACTCCCTTTTTATCCTCTAGCAGTTTCTAAGTTAAATTGCCCCCTAGAGGATTCAAATATGTGTCCGACAACCAGTAATTTTTCCCTTCTAACAACCCCTCTAAGGGGGCTTTCCTACAAAATTAATTTTTTTGATAAAATTTGCTACTATCTGCTCTAAAGGTGCCCTTAGAAGGTTTAAATGTATGACCGACCCCCAGTCATTTTGTATTCCTAATGTTTTCCCCAATACAAACAATTTCTCGTTAAAAACTGGGGGCTCGATTTTAATTTTAGACCCATGGTTTCTTGGGCAAATTATCTTAAAATTCATCGTAGATTACAATTTTTGTAACCGCTTAGTGTTTTTTTTTTGTACTCCATACAAATTGACCCACTATACACTAGAGCCTCGACTTACGTCGTTCCGATTTGCGTCGCTTTTTAAAAACGGGAAAATTTCGATTTGGGTCGTTTTGACCCCGATTTGCATCATTTTGATTTCGAATTGCGTCGTTTTGTTTCCGATTTGGGTCGCTGAAAACGGTTAAATTTTTTACTGCATCTACTTTTTATAAATATACATATGTAAATGAATTTAATTTTTGTTACATTTTCTTAGTAAATGATATAAATAAAAATGTATCTATATACAAAAATACAAAATTTTTTGCACTGTTTTAAATATTTAATTTAATTTCAGTGCATTTATATAGAAAAATGTGATTCGATTTGCGTCGCGGTTCTGCGGTCCCCATTATTGACGCCAGTCGGGGCTCTAGTGTAACAGACATATTGTTCTATTTTATCGAATACGTAGTTGTGGTTTTTTTTCGTTCTATGAATAATACTACAACAGGAAATTTTCTGAATTTTTTTATATTTTTCAGACAACCCATCCGATTCGGGAATGATTTCATATATCATTCGCTTTTTATTCGAGAACGATACTCGCCAATGATTCGGGCGTGATATTGCGAGAAGGAGAAAATCCACCTTCGTTCTCGGATCGTCAAACCGATTCTTTTACAAATCCAAATTATTTACGAACGAAAAAACGATTCTATTACGAATCGTAATTACGAGTTCCTTTCAAGTTGCAAAATCTATAAAACATCCTTATTTTGAAGTTATTCCTTATTTTCTTATTGTCTTCTGAGATATTGAAGGTTTTTTTAGAAGTTTTTTTTGATATACCGTTAAAAAATTTCATTTTATTTAAGTTTATTTATATCTGTGTACGACACATTTTGCCCAAAAAATAGCCAACAGATTGTTATGAATTTACCAATTACTTATTTAAATGAAAAAAGTGAAATAATAAAATTTTTACCGCTTAAACGATTGGTAACAAAATCGCTTTTACGATACGTTGGCGAATGTACACCAGCGATTCGATAATGTTATCATTTTCAAATGTTTTGTAGAATTCACTAGAATTCCATCGCATTTTTGTCGGTTATACGATAAGTAAACGAATCACTTTTATGATTCGTTTGCGAATGTTCTCCAGTGATTCTGTTGTCATTTTCGAATTTGGTTTAGAATCGCTTTAGCGAATTGCCAACGAATCGTTAGCGAATCACCCTACGCAACATGGTTTGTCGGGTTGTCGAATATTCACTTTTAAAAACATTTACGATGTTTCAATGCTTAAACAACAGGATAAACTTATCTAACAGGCTGTGAATGTTTACAAAAATATGCTAATAAGGGTTTAAGATAATGGAACTAAATTTACCCATTACATTGTTATTACTTACAGACTCACAACATTCCAAATCGACTAGAAATACTGAACACCTTTCACATTTTAACAACACTCGGGCTTCAGTCATGATTTTTGTGACCAAACATTCCAGATTATTTTGCTCCTCAAATATACTTCGGGCCAAATTTAACAATATTTGATTACGTCTATACTCCTGGACGGACATTTCAAACAATTGAGCGTTTTGTATACCAATACCACAAAATGTCAAATATCGACGAAATATTTCAATATCATGTTCATCGAATTCAACCGATGCATTTGTTTTATTAATGATTTGCGCCACACCAATAATGTCACCCTCGTAATTACAAATGGGCATTGATAGAATTGTGTTAGTCTTGTAGCCGGTTTTCAGATCAATTTCACAGTTGAATCTAGCATCTTTGTAGGCCTCTTTGATGTTGATCATTTCTTTGGTTTGTGCAACCATGCCGGCAATACCAACACCGAAGGGTATGATAATCTCCTCGGAACGGGCTTTTTTCACCGCTTCTTTAAGAGCTGCAAGAGAAAAAGATGTGTTATACGATTTTGTATACCTAACTTTAGAAATTTTGAAGAATGTTATAAAAATGGTTTGGATAATAAATAATGCAGGCTTAGCTGTACAACTCTTTTATAAATCGTTTACATACTATGCCTTGTTAATGGTATTTGCTGCTATTATGAACATTATTGGTTTTAATGAATATGGCCTTAAGCCTATTGGCTACATTTAGGTAACATATAACATGAGTTTTTGTCTGTGGCAGCGAAATAAGCTATATGAGAAAACTCATTACAAAGTTGATTAAATAGACCTTTTATAAGGTATTAGCCATTACACTTATTTACTGAAAAACAAAATAAAAACAATTTACTTTTCGCTTTACTTTTATCTACGAACAATTGTTATGAATTGATTACAATTGAATGTTCATTAAGTCTTAATTGCATTTACTCATTCCAAATTGATTTATTTGTGCAAACATCTTTGTTCTCAATTTGATACACAAAGGCGACTAGTGAAAAATGATAGATAGATTTACGTTCTTATAGTTCATTATTAACTTACGTGTCTTTTGTGTAACATCAAAAAGTTTCGCCACTAAATATCGATTGTTGGGAGGTCCTTTAGCCAGGAATAAAGAACCACGATCCGCATGTGTTAGTAGGCCAACATTTACCAAGATTTTATGGCACAACACATCAATATCGAGTTCATTGGCAACATCACGTATCAATTCCATAAACAGTTCACCTTCGTCCAATTCCATTAAATGCTGACGATTCTCCAACACTGAATTGCCACTCGAAACGGATGATAATGAACGATTTTTCTATTGAAAGTAAATGAGAAAATGGTAATAATAAAGAAGATGAAACTGAATAGAGTACATGTGTTACAAGTGCATTCAAAGAGGGCATATATGTATGTCGTTGTTGTCTAAGGTAATATATATATATGTAAGTAATTTAGTTAAACAATTTGTGGCGTTCTCAAGGGTATCGAAAGTACTTGAAAATAATTGCATTTTTTTAATATACTCCAGTTCAAATCAAATACGATGTGTGGCGCTACAATTGTTGTCTACAGGTATTCGTTGTATTAGACATTTTTATAATTAATGCATTAATTGCCTCTCCCATAAGGGGTAATGGAAAGGCAAATCAAGGTAAGCATCTTAAGACAATATTTTTCTGTGACAAGTCTGTCGCATATAAATATAATAACATAAGAAAAAAGGAGTATAAGAGTCAAAACAAACGCATTTTCGCTTTAGAATTCAGCTAACACCTAAAACCTTTCGTGTATTTACAAATGGTCGTTTCATTTAGCACTTCATGGGGTAAACACTTTCAACCAAAACAAAAAAGGGGTAGCATTCTAATGCTTATGCATACACCATGCTAAACTAGTTAATGTTTACCAAAATGTTCTCGTTTTATAAGTACCTTTCTCTTTTCGAGCTGCCAAGTACTTCAGAGTAAGTTGTAAACGATTTCGTGAAAAAAAGTTGTTTACACATTCTCGGCACTAAACCAAGCAATGTAAATAGCGTCGATATTGTTTTCAGGCATGCAATACAAGCATTTGGCACAGACATAAATATGAATTGCAGCAAATAAACTCTGAGGGTACAAATTGCTCTTTCACATCTTCACTTCTAAGTGCATAATTAAATATTTAGATTTTATCAACACTCAGCCGTCACTGTGTTACTACACGCAACACAGTGGCAGTGGCACTGCGTTGCATGCAACGCACTCCATGTTTAAATCATTGTTCACGAAATGGTAGAGGGTTGTAAAATAACGTTTTGTTTTGTTTCATTTTTATTATTTTAATAAAACACTTACACATTTTTTTATTTAGTGAGGGCAAAATAATTGCATATTTATAGGCACTAACTAATTGAAGTTATTTGTATCATTTTAGGAATAATTTGTATATTTCCGAAAAGAGCGCGATTAGTTTTAACTCTGTTACTATGTTAGAAAAAATCAAACACGTTATGTTTGAGTCATATTATGACCCCATATAGTTTTACTGAGAAAATTTTAAATTGTTTAGTTTTAAAAAATGTTTAAATCATGTTATCATTGCAATAAGTTGTCGAGAGAAGTTGTGGGTCAGTGTGATTGCCAAACAGTTTTCTTGCCAGTTATGCACTCAGTTAATATCTTTTTTCCTCCTTCGACGGGCCTCTCATAATGGGGAAACAGCTAATTGCGGGGAAACTGAACCTCATTACCAAGGAAAGATGGGTGAGAGAAACCACTTGCACGGAGAGGTTGAAAATTTCTACAACGACCTTTGAAGAAGCTGCAATGATAAGGAAGAAGAGGAGGCAATGGATTATCTTCTATGTCACTGCCCTGCTTTTGGTGACCTGAGATATGAATAGCTTGGTCATCGGACAGTTATGGACAATACCTGTATATCAGTAAGCGATTTGCGGGACTTCTATGCCTTCATCAACGAAATGGCTTGATAGCGACGTTGACCTATGTGAGTTTTGTTGAACGCGGCTGCCGAATTAACCTTACCTAACCATCTTCGACGGGAAAATTTTTTAAATTTTCCGTTCGCCAGCGTATTCACGTTTTGAGGAAGGCGAATGTGTTCATTGGCTAAGGCTTCGCTGATTTGCTCTAAAAATATGCGCCTTATGTGGAGTTTATAGCAAGATATTGAGGATTAATTTCGGTCCACATTATAAAAGGGAAAGTGAGAGCAGAAATATCTAGTAAGTAAGAGTACAGAGCAACTGGACACCGATTTATTTTTCTTTTGCAGGAATATGTTCGAACCATTTGGTCCAGTGTGTCGACTCCGCCTTTTGTCAAATTGTAGTATTCAAATATTTCTGAAAATAATTTTTGTTTATATTTAAAAATATTGCTTTTGTGGTGAAACGTGCTAAGTGCTGTATTTTTTCGACATATTCAAAACTACAGTTTCTTACGAAATTGTTGGGCTGTAGCATGAACCGTCAAGAAACGTTAGTTTTTTCTTACGGTGCTTTGGCAGTTCTAATTCAAAATTATTGCTCATAAACAATTAACAGTATTCACATTTCTTCCACGATATGAAGACACTAAGTCAGGAACAACCCTTTGAACGCCTTGGTTCCATTCAGCAATGTCTCCCACTTTGCCCAAGTAAATTTGGAACTGTGAACAAAACGCTGTGTTAGAATCCGCTTCTATCCACGCATTCATGCCATATTTTCCAGGTTTATATGGCATGAATACTTTGAAAGGGACATCTACATCTGAATAGAATGAGCTGTTCGTCAAATGTTATATTAGCATATCGAACGTAAAGCAGTTGAGGGTTTTGGGTCCATTGCTCATAAAAATTGCAAATAGGGGCAAGTTTATCTCCCCTTTGTTCTGATCTTGTTTGTTGCCTACCGTCAAATGTTAGTACACGAGAAATATTGGTAAATCGCTCCATACACATAACAGTCTTGAAAAATGTATAAGGGGTCATAAAATTACCCCAACATGATATGTGTGTACACTTGCAATAAAAAATAGTCTAAGCCTAAAATGTTGTTAAAATTAATTGAATTCTATGTATTTCAAAAAATTATGCACTGAGCAGCAAAAACTTTCAAAAATATACTACCAGTTAGAAATGAGATAGCGTTAAATACGATTTGGGTCATCAAATGACCCCAACATGGTAGCAGGGTTAAAATGAATCAGTCATTGCATTAATATTTCAGGCAAACATTTAAGTTGTTTTGAATTACTCTTAAACAGTTTCACAGAGAAATAAATTAATAGCACATGGCAGTGAGTGAAACCTGATTTCAGCGATAAAATATCCGAAAAACAATAATCAAATTGATAAGATAGGCTTCAAGTGTCATGATGTGTACAAGGTCCATGGCGCTAATATTGACTCGCATCATTACCTGGTTGCAGTAAAAGTTCGCTTAAGATTGAGCAGAGCGAAATATGCACATAACCAATCACACAGAAATTTGGCCGCCGCAAATCCCAGAGAAAACTTAAAATATCATCATCGAAATTTGAAATCATTGGCTCTGATGAACACAAATACGCATGCATCAAATTAGAAGGTAGATATCTTCTGAGAAACTGTTGGAGTTAAAAACATTTTGGAGGTCGGTCATACATTTGACAACTCTAGGGGGCACCCTTAGGGGTGAAGATTGGGGGTAGGTATATTTGGGGAAAATGTTAGGAAGGTCATACATTTTAGTCCTCTAGCAGGCACCATGGGGCGACAGAGGCTGATTTCATAAAAAACTGAAAAAACATTGGAGGTCGGTAATACATTGGACTCCTCTAGGGGCACCTTTGCCCAGTTGTAGTAGTGGGATCAAATTTGATTACATTTGATTTTTGTATGGGGGGTGAAGATATGTAGATATGTTTGAAAAAATGTTAGGAGAGAAGAATAACTCGGTGAGGGTCATACACTTTACCCCTCTAGGGGCGACTTCAAGGCAGTTGCGGGGCTTGTTGTTGATTTTCCCCACCAACTTTGACCACGATGAGCTCCTATTTAACATCACCCCACCTGCCCCAAATTTTGGGTCATGATTTTTTATCCCAACCAAATCTAGTTAGCGACACAATTTTGCAAATTGAATTAAACGACGCTAGATCGACCATTTCGCCGACAGTGCATCGCCTCTACTCCTGACGTTCCTAATATTCAGCGGCGGCATATTGCACATTTCATAGCATCTGCCGCAAAAACACATATCCTGGTTACAGGGCAATGCTACAGGCTATTTTGGCTAAAGTAAGTCAGGCAAACCGACTATTTTGCGGAAAAAACCTCAGATGAAGGAATGAGAAAGCAAGGATATAGAAAGATACCAGAAGGATAAGGAAAAAGGTTATATTACAGGGCTCCCCTTCCGTAAGGACAACGATGGAATTTTGGTTACAGGTACGCAGATTGTTCTGCATATATGTAAAGAATACTTCCAGCAATTGATGGTTTCGGAAGGCAGTGCATATATAACGCCATTTGTGGACGACGCACAGTGGCTCATTTTGCCATTTTTTTGGGTGTTCGGGCCGCTCAAAGTTAATAATTACACTGTGGTGATCGAAAAAAAATAAAACCGGACATGACAGTTTTACCCTAATTCGGACACTATGAATCCTATGTTCATCATTAGCTTTTTGAGGTACAATGACGGTTTCATACATTTTTTTTGTTTTCACTAAAACAGTGGATACTTTTTCGACTGACTCAGTATTAACAGCCACTAAACTATATACGGTTGGTTGTACCGTTAAACTTTCTTGAACAAAGTTGTTCCAAACGTTCTGGTTCTGGTTTTAAAGGATATACATTTTATTTCTGTATTTATCTTAATTGTACAATGGTGATATGGATATCAAATAATAGAAGACAATCTCAGCATTTTAAAATTTTTTATTCTTGTATATCCTTGAAATTTGGAAATAATTCATATTGGAGGGTATGGAATACTTCTACATATACTAAAGTTTAATTATTCTAACTTTATTAGCTTAGTGTTAAAAATTACGGCTATTGATTAACATTGATTAAGATACAATTTTAAATAATTGTTTAATACTTGAATACTTGAACTAGAGTTTCTGTTTTTCCCGGACTTTGCATTTCCCGGGAAACCGGGAAAAATGTTTGCCTTTCCCGGGATCCCGGGAATTCCCGGGAATTTTCGCGCAGTAGAAAAATAAGACAAACTAATGTTAATTTTTTTCAATTTTGCAGTATGATTATATAGTACAAGCTGCAAGTAAAACAAAAACATTACAAACAAAAACATAACAAACGAAAAACATTAATTTTAATGTATATGTATATAAAAATATTAGTTTAACAATAAAAGTTAATTTGTCATTTTGAAAATACGTTTGTAAAACGGAAAGAGCGTTAATGGTTTCATTAGACAGTCTGTTTCTAATTCTATTTACTAATTGCCCTGTTGTTTAAAACATTCTCTCGCTTTCAACTGATGTTGTGGAGCATTCTAGAAAATGGTGATATTTTCCGTTGCTTTTCCACTTGCTTCGTAAAATTGTAAATCCTTTTTTATCGAGTAATTAAGTAGTCTATTACTTGATGCAACATTTCATTTGTTATGGCATCGGTTAAAATATCCTCGAATGATCTTTCGGTACTAATGTCACAAATAGGAATTTCGTCCGATTTTAGAACTTCGTCGATAACGTTTTCTTTAAAAAGTCGAGTATAAATTTGTTCAGCGTTTGCGATAACATTTGGTTTTGAAGCAGTTTGAAATAATTTATTAGCATTCTTATCGAATACTGTTGGATCTTTAAGATACTTCACTAAAGTATAAAGTCGCTTGTCCCTTATTTCTTCAATACGCTTCTTTAAAGCTTCTAAAATTTGATCTGCCAAAGGTGTTTTAATTTCCCGGGAATCCCGGACGAATTTCCCGGGAAACCGGGAATTAAAAATGACCGGGAATCCCCGCCCGGGAAATCCCGGGAGAGAAACTCTAACTTGAACCTACAACCTTTGTTTTTTCCAATTTTTTTTTTATTACAAATTTTCAACGCTATAAATTCAAGGATAAAAAATTCGAAAGACCAATTTTTGCATATAATTCTCCTGAATCACAGCAAAACAAAAAAAATAATAAAATGCTGAGATTGTCTTCCTTTATTTGATATCCATGTCATCATTACACAACTAAGAAAAAAGGATAAAAAATCGAATAAACAAAAAAAAAATCCGCTGCATTATCACAACTAAAAAAATGTAAAAAACCGTCATTGTAACTCAAAAAAATAATGATGCAGTTCGATTCCTCGTACCCGAATTAGGGTGAAACCGTTCTCGCCGTTCTCGCCGGCCTTGTCATCGAAATTGTTTGCCAAAAACTACCACAGTGTTACGATTAACAATCATGATTGTGAACTCTGTTTTATTTCTTAAGATTTCCAAGAACATTTTTTGCTAAGAGATAACTGATTTAGATTTTTCTTTAATTGATTTTTATACCCTCACGCTTAGGGATGAGGGTATATATCATTTGATACAACCCAAAAGTTTAACACATAGAAGGAGCCACTTTAGACCCTAGGTATCTTTGAACCAAATTCGCTTCATGACTTTTTAAGTCGTTTGAGCCATGTCCGTCTGTCTGTCCCTCTGTCTGTCTGTCCGGCTGGTTCGCACGATAAATTTCGAAAGACGCAACAAGATGTTTTAAAATTTTTCACGAGTTAATATTCCCCCAAAACTACTTACGGTATTGCAAATGGGCTACATGGCCCCGCCCCTTCTGGTACCTCCCATACAAATACATCATACCGCCCACTTTAGAAATCGAGTAATAATATCAATACACCCAACGGGATCGTAAACAAAATCTGTACTTAGTAAAGCTATAACAGAATAAAGTTTCGGAAAAAAAATGTAAAGTCTACCCACGCCCCTTCCGGTACCTTCCATACAAATGTACCTTTCCGCCCACTTTAGAGATGGAGTAGTAATATCAATAAATCCAACGCGATCGTTCCCAAATTCTTTATTTAGTAAAGCTATAGCAGGATACAGTTTTTGAGAAAAAAAAAACTGGAAGTCTTGCCACTCCCCATCTGGCACCTTCCATACACATATGGTGCCCAAATTCTGTATTTAGTAAAGCTCAAGCAGGATAAAGTTTTGAGGAAAAATTTTGGAAGTCTTGACAAGTCCCTTCTGGTACCTCCCATACGAATGTACCACTCCGCCCACTTTAGAGATGGAGTTATAATATCAATACACTCGATACGATCTTGCCCAAATTGTGTATTTTGTTATGTTATAACAGGATAAAGTTGTAGAGAAACCAGTACAGAAATTTCAGTTAAATAAACTGACTGATAAATACCATCACCAACTATAAGATATTAAAGGGCGTAGCCAGGTCCTCATGTAGGGTGGGGCCAAAATTTTGTTTGATGAAAATAACAGCCTTCTTGGATTTGCTGAAAACTCCTCCAAAATTCTTTCCTCCAGATCGGCCATTTTCTAGTTTACTTAGGCCCTATGGGTGCTTAGCATACACAATCCTTGAAAAATAAAATATATGTAATAATAACTTCAACAAAATTTCAGAATATTGGGTTACGTCTTTCGAAAGTTATCGTGCGAACCAGCCGGACAGCCAGACAGATGAATTTTGAATAAAAAATCCAACTTTAACCCACTGTATACAAAAGTTGTGACGTAGTGGAGCAAAATGGAGTTAAGGGTTTTATTACTGAGGTCAAATGCTATCGTTTGATATTGGTTTGGTTCACTCCCGAAAAGGTGCGTTGCACTGTTTGCTCAAAAATAGACTTATTAACATTTCATTTAGATTTTATTTTGGAACCTTTGACTCGTAGAGGTTATTTGTCATCGGTTACACTTAGTGAAATTTTCAGGGGAATATTTCTATTGAAAATTCTAATCCTTGACCTCCGTCCAAAGTTGACTTTTAAACAGTTTTTCAAAATTGGGCCAAAAATTTCCCATACGGGTGGGAGCTAGAGGGTTAAAATGTTCCGAGAAAATATTCCCCTGATTGTTTTAATATAGGTCTCTGAAGACATGAAATATCCCAAACGTAATTTTACAGTTGATTTTTCATATTCATTGATTCAACTTTTGACCAAAAAAATCAAACTTCAAACCACTGCAAAAAAAAATTTGTGACGTAGTGGAGCAAAATTGAGTTTAGGGTTTTGTTACTGAGGTCAAATGCTATCGTTTGATATTGGTTTGGCTCACCCCCGAGACAATCACCATCAAATTGTGTCATAGTGTAATTTACAAAAGGTGACATAAGCGATTGCTTGTAAAACACACAGATTTTTCTGTGAGATTTTTCTATTTCAAACTGTTTTTTACGTGATACTTTTATACATAAAATTATTTCTCTTGATCTACTACTACTAACTTAATTTTCCTTTACACCCCATGAATGAGGTATGGGATAGCTTCTCGCGTTGTTGTGAATTAACACGCTTTCTATTTTTAGATTCACAACTAACGGCACCTACTTGTTTATCGACGAATGCGAAAGTTACTGTTTGAGAAGCTCTTACTAGACATGCCGATTGACTCGACACTAATACTGCGAAGTTGCGGTCGACAACATTCGAGGGGAGGCGACAATGAAAGAAATTTTTTTTTGTTTTTTGTAGGATGACTGGAGCCAGGAGTTGAACCTGTGATATGTCAACCGATGAAAGAAAATTGTAGATGACTTGAGAGAGGAATCGAACCATGGATCTAAGGTATGGTAGTCGCGAATGAATGGGTTATTAAGTCATAGGATTTGCAATTAGCGGTCGTCTCCAATTTCTAGAGACCTCAAAATCACAAATTGGACACAAAATGTGGAACCCATAGTGGATTTTACAAAAAAAAAACAAATTACACTATGTAACAAGATTTTTGTCCCTGGGTTGTAATTGTTATTTCCTAGTCAGTTAGGTCCCAAAAGTATAGAGAACAGCTATTGTCGCAAGATAACTTTGCTTTTGCGACCATGGCAGCGCTTATCTGCGTGCATACTACAGTTACCGTGAATGGCCACAACGAACTGAATTCACAGTGGGGAGGAACAACGTCAAGTGGGAGCCCTTGGTGGACCCCCAGAAGGTACTGATGCCACCACTCCACATCAAACTGGGTCTCATAAAGCAATTCGTCAAAGCTCTCGACAGCAATTTTTCAGCGTTCAAGTACCTGAGGCGAAAGTTACAGTCACAAAAGCAAATTTTCCTAGGAATATAAGGTGGTTTCCATACTTTTAAGACATAACAGACTAGGAAATAACAATTACATCCATCCCAAGGACTGAGAAATTTTTTATTTTTGTTACATAGTGTTATCTATAATAACATTTTAACATTTAGAATGTCGCCTTAATTTTTAGATATGTTGCATTTTTTTACATAATTTGTATGTTTGATCTGTTTTTATTGTCAACTAGCTGGCCCGGCAGACTTCGTCCTGCCTCCAAATTTTTGTAAAATATGTTGAGTGTAGTTGAAATCTAGTAAGGATTGGTTTATTTCTTTGACCTCTAAAATATTTCAATTTAAAGGGCGAGATTTCCCGGACAAATTCTGTTCTTCATTTATCTTAAAGATTATTATATACTAGCTGGCCCGGCAGACTTCGTCCTGCCTCCAAATTTTTGTAAAATATGTTGAGTGTAGTTGAAATCTAGTAAGGATTGGTTTATTTCTTTGACCTCTAAAATATTTCAATTTAAAGGGCCAGATTTCCCGGACAAATTCTGTTCTTCATATATCTTAAAGATTATTATATATTATTATAAGAATTGCTATAACGGATCAGGAGTGTCGTCCATGATGTGATGAAAACTTACTTATTGATAGGCATATATTCTAAAACCACATCTTTAAACCGATTGACTGACATATAACTTTCTGCGTTGGTGTACTGGGTGATTGTACCTTTTTATCCTAAGGAGTACTAATTTCCAAAAATGCTTTCATTAGGCTCAGAAACCCTGGGTGATATCAACAGTTATTCCTAACATATTTTCGTTATTGTCCCCTAAAATTTCGAAATGGGGAAAACCACTTTGTGAAGCTATCTAATTCTGTAGAAAGTGCGCCATTGCAAAAGTTAGTCATTTTTCTTTAAGCCTTTTTCCGGTCTGGGTGACCATCTACAGCCAATCCTCAACTTTCACTGATATTTTGGGACAAATGGGGTCAACCGTTTTCACAATTAGTGGTGACATCAAAATGTACATCTTTTTTATATATATAGACTTCTGAATAACTATGATGTTAAAAAAAGTGACTAAATGACATTCCAAAAATAAAGTATATCATAAGCTAAACACCGGTAACTGGTTCCAAACATACATTCAAAATTTTCTCATGCCAAAAAAATCATATATTTTAAGTTTAAGAAAAATCGGACAATCGATATATATTTTCGAAATAATTCAACCCCAGCCAAATCAACTGCGGGTCTATATATACAAAAAAAAATTGTCCTAATAAAACAAATATACATTCTAAATTTCAGTCAATTTGTTTAATTCGTTAAAATTTTCATTATAATTCCACCATAGCGACACCTACCGGGTCAATTTATAGAAACAATTTTTTCTCAAGGTTCCACAAACATAAATACTAAATTTCAGTTAAATTGATACATGCATTCAAATTTTCGATATAAATCCACCCTAGCGCCATCTACCGGGTCCATTTGTACATACGATTTTTTCTAATGATCAAACAAACATAGATTCTGAATTTCAGTTAAATTGGCCCATTCGTTTAAATTTTGATTGTAAACCGACCCCAGCGCCACCTACCGGGTCCATTTGTACATAAAATGTTTTCTCATGATCAAACGAATATCCATTCTAAAATTCAGTTGAATTGGTACATGCATTCAAATTTTCGATATAAATCCACCCTAGCGCCACCTAGATTTGATTTTTTTCAACACAAACAATCTACGGAAAATTTCAAATCGAAAATCATTTTTATATATATAGATGTTTTTGCCTTAAAAACTTTAACACTGAGCACTTTATTAATTTCTAAATTTTTTATAAGATGTTATTTTTGGACTCTCCAGCTTACGAACGTTGTTGGGGTAAATCATGCGATCTGCGCTTACTACTGCAATTCAACGTAAGAGACAACAATATAGTTTACAAAAGTTATCATTTTAAAATTTGTGCCAATAGATACATTTGGTATCAACTAAAACTGTTGTTGTGTAATTTCGTCCTTTTGCTTTTTTGTCGTAGTCGTTATACTGTGCTCTATTATGTATATTTAAATGAATTCTTTCATTAATACAAGTTACGAAAGGGTAGCTCTACTTTAACCTCTAAAGTGGATAGTTACCCCAAGTCTATTAGAAACAAAGGCATAAACACGCACTACCGTTTTATAAGGACTCTGAACCTGAAATATAATATGTGCTTAACACATCGAAAGAAGCACACTCACACACAGTATTTACTAATAGTTGAACAAAATAACGACAATGTGAAATGAGCAACGGAAATGTAACGTGACCTTCTTTTGTCGCAAAGGGGAAAATATCGATTTAAACGTATATATTGCGTGCAGAATAATGAAATCGATTAATTGTGGTCAATATCAAAATGTATAACGAAAGCAACTATATATAAAGTTTGCTCTATGTTATATAGAGGAATCACGAATATTCGCCTTCATGTAGAAAAATATGTTTTCTATAATAAAATAACAGTCACTGTCACTGCAACAGTAATGAAGACTGTCACTTTAAAAGTGCATTGAAGATAATTTAAGCCCTGAAGAATACAAACTGTAAAATTATTGTACATCGTTCATATCCCGAAAGTAAGGGAAATTCATTTAGCTTTTTTTTGATAGAATACATTATTCATTATTATTCAACATTATTCATTGTACCTCAAATAGACGTAGCTCTAATGATATATATCACGTTATTCATATTTTGTACAGACATGTGTATGTGGTGCATCGGCTTGGTTGATATGCTAAAGCCCGTTAATTTAATTACATTTATAGAATAACCTAAGGCATCTATACTAGAATAACACTATGACACAATTTGAGGGTCATTGTCACGGGGCTGAACCAAACCAACATCTTACGACAGCATTTGACCTCAGTAACAAAAACCTAATCTCCATTTTGCTCCACTACGTCACAAAATATTTTTACAGTGGTTTGAAGTTTAATTTTTTTGGTCAAAAGTCGATTTAAAGAATATGAAAAATCATCTATAAAAATACTTTTAGGGCATTTCCTGCTTTCAGAGACCTATATTAAAACATTCAGGGGAATATTTTCTCGAAACATTTTAACCCTCTAGCTCCTACCTGTATGGGATATTTTTGGGCCAATTTTAAAAAACTGTATAAATGTCAACTTTGGAGGTAGGTCAAGTCTTAGAATTTCGATAGAAATATTCTTCGGTAAATTTTACTTAGATTCACCGAAGACAAATAACCTCTACGAGTAAAAAGTTAAAAAATATAATCGAAATGAAATGTTAAGAATATCTATTTATGAGCAAAGAGTGCAACAAGCGTTTTCGGGAGTGAACCAAACCAATATCAAACGGTAGCATTTGACCTCAGTAATAAAACCTTAAACTCCAATTTTCTTCCACTACGTCACAGTTTTTTTACAGTGATTTGAAGTTTGATTTTTTTGGTAAAAAGTTGAATGTTCAATATGGGTAGCACATAGAGGGTTAAAATGTTTTGAGGAAATATTCCCCGGAAAATTGTAATGTAGGTCTCCGAAGACATGAACTATCCCAAATTTATTTTTACAGTCATCGTCCATCGGCTCATGCAGCTTTATTATTTTTTAGCGGAACAATTGCCCTGGTGATCTCTTTGTGGCTCGGTGGTGGACAGTCTACTCCATCGTCGATGATTGGTGTAATTTCGTCGCTTATGCTCTCTTCGGGAACAAGTAGGGACCGAATATGTTTCCTCCATATTTGCAATACACTCTGAGTGTCCGTGATCAGATTTCCGTCTCTGTCTTTACAGGTGGGGATCCCTGTTCCAAAACCTTTACTTTTTGGTAGAACTTTCGGGCCTCACCTCTATCCCTGTAGTTTTCGATATAGAGCCAGGCTCTCTCTTTTATTCCACAGACGCTTTTTCCGCCTGAACAGGCGTTTCATCCTTTTCTCTTTATAACCCTCCGTCACCGCACGCGTCGCCATTGGCTGCAGTTTTGCCTTGTATGCAGCATCTATTTCCTCAGACATTTCGCGACATTCATCATCATACCAGAGCTTGTCTGAGCGTGGTTTTTCATAACCCAGTACGGTCGTTGCGGCAGTGGTCATAGAAATAGCAATATGCTGCCACTGTGTATCGGGAACATCAGAACTAGGGGTGTTTGTTTTGAGTAATTGAGAGAGTTGGTTGGAGTAGGCATTGGCTATCTCGGTGGTATGCAGCTTTGTGATGTCTAGCTTCCTTGCCGTTTGATTACGAGCGTTTTTAGCACTATTTAATCATGTGTGTACCTTGGCTGCAACTAGGTGGTGATCCGAGTCAATATTTGCACCGCGTATTACACGCACATCCATAATGCTTGAGACATGCCTTCCATCAATTACCACGTGATCAATCTGATTTCTTGTATTTTGATCGGGAGATATCCAGGTTGCCTTGTGAATATCTTTATGCCGTAATCTGGTTCCACTCACAACCATTTTTCTTGCCGGCACGAAACATACCAGTCTGAATCCGTTATCGGAGGTGTTGTTGTGTAGACTTAATTTTCCGACTGCTGAGGCAAGAGCATCTTCCCTTCCTGTTTTAGCATTATAGTCTCCCAGAACAATTTTAATGTCATGTGCAGGGCAGCGGTCATATATCTCCTCCAGGCGGTCATAGAATGCATCTTTAATGTCATCGTCTTTGTCTTCCGTCGGGGCGTGTACACAAATCAGCGTAATGTAAAAATATCGGATGCGAATAGTGGCTATTCGGCCACTTACAGGGGTCGCGAGACCAGGTGTCGAAGACTCTTGCCAACTATGAAACCACTTTCTAAGACGCATCGGTGGTAGCATGCCGATAAGGTTACTCAACATTGCGCCTTCTCGCATTTGCTGTCACTGAACGGATGTTCAGTTTCACTCATTGACAATGCACCGTGTCACCCCAAGTTGAATGAATTGCAGAGCGATGATGGTAATATTCAAATAATGTGCCTTCCACCTAATTGCACAGCTATCCTCCAACCGCTCGACCAGAACGCAATAAATCTTACGAAACTGTATTACAAAAAAAAGTCTTTTACCACATTTGGTTGGAGTACGCGGTGTAGATTTGGAAGAAAAGCTTAAATGTTCAATATTAAAAAAGCCGTCATATTATTGGCAAAAGCGTGGGAAAGAAAATGTGCTTTCCATTCGGCTGTGTAAACCTTGTGCTTAAGTTTTAACATCGTAGATTAGGCCGATCTTCGATATCACCTGCATGATAGTCACGTGTTATTTTTAATATGCAACGGTCAAGATATAAGCGGTTATTTTAACAGATCAGAAATAGATTTGTTGAGGAATTTGTCGACTGAACACGTTTATTCCGGTTCCCTTATCTTATACTCGATCATTCGTTCAATGTTGGTTTTTTTCACATAGTTCCACAATCTGACATAAGCTTTTCACATTGTTTCCATAGAACTCTAATGAGTCAATCAAGGTTAAACGAATATTTGTGTATAGTTTAGCGCAAATTACTGTATTATTAATAAATATTTATTTTGCCTAAGAAAATTATAAATTAATATATCGCTTTAATATTTAAAATATCTATATATGTAGCCGACTAGTAAATTTTATCTGCCAGTTGATTTAATTTGTATACGAGAGAAAGTTTTAAAATCGGATAAATGAAAATTATAACCATTTGTATAGCATTTTTTCTGATTATGATGCTTTTAACTTACTCGGAGGCTCAAGGCAATAACTCAACTAGTGTGGGACGGAGAAGAAAAAAAATTAAGTTCAAAAATTTTGAAATCAAGATGAAGCGTAAACTGAAAGGCCCGCTAATAAAGAAGTTTAAAAGATTGGTTAAAAATCAAAGAAGACGTAATTTGCGACCATCAAGATTTTATTTTATTGGCAAATAAATGTGTTTTGATTGTAATGTGTATAAAATAAATTTAAAGTAACTTGTGTTGCTCTTGTTTTATTTAGTAGATCTGTGCTGAATGTGAATTCAGTTTTCATCGGTGGGTTTAAAATCTATTCTGTTTGTACAATTTCTTACAATTTCTCCTTTGTGTCTTATTACAAACATTTTATAAGTAAAACTCGGCACAGATTGGAGCTGAAGGTACAAACTTAAACTATAAATGAAATTCAGCCACCTACATTTGTCTTTATTGCCGACTCCTAAATGTTATCGACAGCAACATCGCAGTATAGTGTCGGGTCAATCGACATGTCTAGTAAAAGCTTCTCAAACAATGACGTTCGCATTCGTCGATAAACAAGCAGGTGTAGTTAGTTGAGAATCTAAAAATAGAAAGCGTGTTAATTCACAACAACGCACACTGGGTTATTGGGTATCAAAACTGTCGATTAATTAAAAAAATATTTTTGATGTTACACTCGAATACTTAATACTCATTGAAAGTAGACATAATTCTGCATCACTAACCGAAATTATAACGGTTCTAAGTTGTATAGTGTAGCTGCATTATGTTGTTGAATTCACACTTTCATTTTCTGTTCGCTTGCGGTCGCTGTAAAAGTGATATTTACAAGTTTATCAAAGTGTTTTTCGTTAAAAAAAACTTGAAGTAAAATTAAATTCTGAGTATGGAGCGTTCAACGTCAGGTATTAAACTATTTTTCGGAAAAAAAAAATTTAAGGAAAAAAAGGTGATCTAATATTTTAAATTTTGTTTTTTTGTTTAAACTCCACAAAATTTGCCTGTTTTGAATATATAGATGGACATATAGTTCATTGTAGGGCTAGATAGGACTCTAAGTTTTTTTTTCTAATTTTGTGGATCGTAGACAATATTCCTGCATAAAATTGAGGTGCCCTTTTGTGCCTTTTTTGATTAATCCCACTTTTTGATCCTAAACTCAATGGATAAAAATGCTCAATTTCCACGCATGTTTTGTGGTGCTGGCGTTAAGTGTTTCTGTTTTGTTTTGTTCTTGATGTTTATTATTTGTTTTATGTTGTTGTTGTATTACTGATTTGTGACTCAGTTGCTGAGGGTTTATTATTTGTTTTGTGTTGTTGTTTCCGAGTGTTTGCGTTCCAGTTTGTATTTTTCGCGACACAATGTTAGTTTTGTCCCAGTGAGTGTCAATTTAATTGTGAAAAGTTAAATGAAAAGTAATTTGCACTTTAAAAGCTTATGTATTATCTATTTTATTAGGGATAAGTTCAAACACTCTTTTCTTCACTCGCCAATATCTGTACGACTTGATGAAAAACTCAGTTTTGCAGAGTTTTGAGGATAAGTTCAACTATTTAAGGGAAGAAATGAAGAAGCGCACTGGACCATCAGAGGAAAATATTCCTGCTTTTAATGCCACAATAAATCTTTTCATCTCCGAATTTAAAACCCGATGGTCAAGATGTCATAGAATAGAAGAACGTTTTTTTAAAACCAATCGGAATTGGTTAGACTCTTCTATTTCTTTTTGTACTAAACAGCTGAAACGAGGTCGTAAAGAAATTGCTTTCGAAGAATGCGGCTCAAAAACAAAGTACAAAAAACTAAGGATTTGAGAGACAACACATCCTTGTCAATGCTTACTTTTGCAACTCAAGTACAGTTAAGGGAATCTGGTAATATTGGGGCGTCTAAGTTAGTACATGATGTAGCTTGTTCGTCACCAACGAGAGCGGACAAATACAGAAAAAATATACTTAAGTCGGTGGTGTCCAACAAAATGAGTAGTGAAGAAGCATTAGCTGTTGTGGTTGAAGCTGGACTATCGCGGCATCAATATAATATTGTGAAACAGTCTGATCCAGAAAGTTTCCCTCGTACACTGCTGTCCAGTTTGCAAAAAAACTAAGCTATCCAAAAAGCGATAGTATGAGTGTATGCGAATCTTCCGCCGAAGTTGTCTTACAGGCGCTTCTTAATCACACTGTTGAACGCCTAGTACTGCTACAAGACTGTGTGGTTGATTCTTTAAACAAAGAAGACCTGTCTGAATTTTGTTTATACACAAAATGGGGTTTCGATGGGAGTTCTGGCCATAGCTCATATAAACAAGCATTTCATGGCACAGAAGCTAGTGATTCCTCTGTGTTAATGACATCAATTGTGCAATTAAGGTTGGTATGCGGGGAAAAAATTATATGGCAGAATCCTCGCCCTTCTTCAACCAGATTCTGCAGAAAATAGCGTTCATCAAAGAAACTGCAATTATTTCAAAGCTAGAGCATGATAGAGTCCGTGAAGAAATTAAACATCTAACTAATTCAACTGTGGCACTTGGTGAGAAAGTTGTAGTAGTAAGACATAGTTTAATATTATCGATGATAAACGGAAAAGTTTGTAACGCTCTCACTGAAACTACATCTACACAAAAGTGTTACTTATGCGGCTCCACCAGCAAAGATTTCAAACAAATCGATAAAATGATAAAAAAGGAAATTAACACTGATAATTTACAATTTGGGTTATCAAATTTGCATGGATGGATTAGATTTTTTGAGTGCCTTCTTCATTTGTCTTATAAACTGCTTATCAAAAAATGGCAATCTAGATCAGACTCTGAAAAGCAAACTGTTGAAGAAACTAAAGCAGAAATTCAAAAACAATTTAAAGAGAGGTGTTGGTTAATTATTGATCGTCCAAAACCCGGATTCGGTAACTCTAACGACGGAAATACAGCCAGGCGTTTTTTCAGAATGCGGAACTCTCAGCGGAAATTACTAAAATTAAAGTTAATTTAATAGTCAGAATGCATAATATACTGATTGTGGTTTCTTGTGGTCATGAAGTAAATGAAGATAAGTTTCGGGAGTTTGTACATCAAACGGCTAGAATCTTTGTAGAAAATTATCCATTACTATATGCCTCCAACATTGCATAAATTTTTTATTCACGGACCTGAAATAATAGCATACGCATTGTTACCGATTGGCCAATTATCGGAAGAAGCGCAGGAAGCTCGCAACAAAGATTTCAAAAAATATCGCGAAAGTTATTCTAGAAAAATTAGTCGAGAAAAATCCAATCAAGACGTTTTTAATATGATGCTGATTACCTCTGATCCAATAATATCAAGCAGGAGAAAATTGCCTAACAAAAAATTGCAAAGCCTACCAAAAATGGCTTTGGATCTGTTACAATCTCCATCCTTAAATTTGGGAAAAGCTCATGTCAGAGACAATAATAGTGCTCATGGCAGTGATTCCGACGAGGAAGATGTCCATGATGAAGACGATGATAGTAATGATGATTCATAATTTATTGATTCTACCTAATTTGTAATAAAATAATAAAATAATAAAAAAAAAGTTATCGATATTTTAAAACTTCAACCTCAGATATCTCGATAACTAAGCGAGTTATCGATAAATTTTATTTAATTTTTTCGGCTTATTTTGAGGTGTGCTAACAAAAAATTATCAGTTTGAGGGGCCTGGGAATTAATCGTCAGTTTTGGTACCAAATACCCCTGTGTGCAACGTGAGAAGGTATTCCATACATAATTCATGGGGTATAAAGAAAAATTAAGTTTGGCTATATATAAAATAAAGTGTTTTTTTGTGTGGAACCTTTTCCCTGTTGTTTTAATGAACTTTCAGGTAGCAAGCTCATAGATCTTTGTCAACGACATTCGTTGTATTTGGGGTCAAATGATCAACAATAATTTATCAATCGGGCTAATAAGTGTGACATATTAAAATGATCAAAGTTTGGACATTTTTGGATACAATTATGGCTTTAAAACATATTTTTAAGGACCATCTGAGTTACAACCAATATCAATAAAAATTTGTCTTTATTGTAAAATGTTACGAATTAGAGTATAGGGGAAACTGGGTCCCTCGTGTTATAGCCTCGATCTCACCAAAGTCAAGATAATTTCGATATTTGCAAAGCCAAATCATGTATAATTTTTCTAGGACACATTATTAATTTTGTATATAGATATTTGTTTTTAATATCTGTCGATATCGTGAAAATAGTGCTGAAGTAGTGAGTAATCGCGGCTAGCATGCAGGTATCCTGCGTTAAAGGCCTAGCATCGAGTCAGTCAGTTTACCTGACTGAAATTTCTTTTCTGGTTCCTTTCTTTTCTGTACCTCTGATAGTTCAGGAGATACAGACGTTTAAAGTTGCAAGTTGTAAGCCACACCCACTGATCCGATCTATTTTTGTTAGATCACGAATTTTGGTGCTAAATGCATCCACACAAAGACGATTGGTGAAATAGTCCTCCAGATATTGCGTTTTCAAAAATTGAGTCTAATGGGCGGGGCCACGCCCACTTGATATACATTCAGTTACATTCTGTGAAAATTTCGCAAAGATCGGTCCAACCGTTCTCAAGTCAAATCGGGCAGACTTCGTTCTGCCTAAAGAAGTATTGACTTAAATGTAACATTTTTTGGGTATAATAAATCTTCGAATGCGTCAGTTTCTTTTGATATTCCCATCGAACCTGAACAAAAAATAAAGGTTTATTAAAGGATCATATTTTTTTTAATGACAGAAATCTTATATATACAAAATCATTGTTGTTCGTTGGTAAGGCCATCACTTGAGAACGCATGAGCCAATTTTTTTTGTCACTATGTTCGTAATAGGCCGAGAATGGTTTTTATATAAAAAAAATTTGGCCACGCCCATTTCTACGCCCACTTTTTATACATATCTGACACTCATATTAAACGCTCTTAAAATTTAATTTCTTTAAAGATTTAGCTCTATAATGTTCTATATGGAAAATATAATAGGTTATATATTTTTACAATTTTTGATTTAATGGGCAAAGTGGGTGTGTCAAAACATTTTTTTAGCTAGAATGATAAAATTTGGTACACAAATAGTACTCTATACTTCAGGTTAAAATTTGCAGACGAAATTTTTATTTTCGATCAGGGGGCGGTTGGGGCGTGGCAAAACTGTATTTTAGCGATTGAAATATAAAATTTGGTACACAGGTAGAACTCGGCAGAACTGGTTGAAAATTGCAGCCGAAATTTGTATTTCCAATCAGTGGGCGGAGGAGGAGTGGCAAAACTGTATTTTATTCTTAGAGATACAAAAAATGATATATGTATATTACTCGGTACAATAATTACAACTTTTCGTTAAAGGGGGTGGAGTGGGCGTGGTCAAACTGCATTTTAGGCCCAGGTCAAAATAATACCATTTTAAATAATTTGTAGGTTTAGAGCGATACACTTTGATATTCAGATAATATGTACCACAACAGATATTAAAATGTAGACGAACTTTTTTTTTTCTTTTCGGAATTTTTTTTAACTTTATTTGAAAAAAAGATTCTACGTTTACTGTTATGAAGGCGAATATTTCATTTCGATAGTAGGCGGAGAGGATAATATTTGATACCCATATATACTCGGCAATATAGACAGGTATATACAGACATAATATTTTATTTTTATATACTCTAGAGCAGGTTTTTTTTAGCAATTCTATACACAGATAGCGCTCGGCGGTACAACGAACATTTTATTTTCACTCGGTGGGCGAAAAGGGAACTGCGAAAACTGTTTTTTGAAGGTGATATTTGTATGCAACTAGTACTCGTCATAATAAATATTTGCTGACAGATTTTAAATTTCGGTAAGTGAGCGAAGTGTGCATGAGGAAAGTAAACAAGCCCAACATCAGGGTTTAGGAAACGTTTCCAATGTATGTTTCAAAGTAGCACTTACACCTGTTGGGCAATTTCGTTAAATATGTTATATGAAGGTAATAATTTGAATTTTCTTCAATTATGCAATAGCCAAGCATTGCGGGGCCACTAGTTTATTTATAATTTATAATGCTCTTGAAAAAACAACGTGTATGGAAGAACCAAAGTAGTGTACACTGTACATATCTTAATACGTGGAAATTTCTACACTTTTCCCAATTCAAGCCGCAAACTTCATTAGACTGTCCTTCAGCTTTATTGATTGTCATCGCAAATTCTAACCGAACTGAATACTGTAATCATTTGAAATCAAACCGCAATCACGGGTTCTTCTTCTTCTTCTTTACTGGCAGCAACAACAGAAATTCATCTATCAGTAGCCGCACGAAGAAAAGCTTTCCAAGCGTTTCGGTCTTTTGCGATCCGTACATAGTTCGTTATTCCAAGCTTACTTAACAGTTCCGTCACCTGGTCCATCCATCGGAGTTTTGGTCGCCCCCTCCTGCGCCGCCCATCAAGTTTATTGCCGAAGACTTTTTCAAACCGGAGCGTTTTTGTCATTACCCAGGATTCTGCGCTGTAGAGCAGGACAGGTAGGATCAGAGTCTGGTATAGCTGGATCTTTGTTCTTCGCGAGAGCGCTTTGTCTTTAAATCGCTTTCTTAGCGCATAGTAGCAACGGTTTGCGATCAATACTCGTCTTTTGATTTCGAGGCTGGCATTATTATTTTTGTTTATAGCGGAGCCAAGGTAGACAAAATCATCTACCACTTCAAAGTTATAGTTGTAAACGTTCACGCAGAGTCCCAGACGAGTGGACTCTTTGTTCGTTGAAACAAATAACTTGGTTTTGTCCTCGTTTATCACCAGACCCACTTCAGCTTTTCATTGCTCGAAAAAGCCGCAGTAACATCTCGCAATCCGCGACCAATAATATCTATTTCATCAGCATACGCGGGCAGCATGTGGCTTTTGTTAAATATGGTGCCATTCCTGTTTACTGCTGCTTTCCGCATGATCATCTCCATTACGATGGTAAAGAGATCGCAGGACAGACTATCGCCTTGTCTAAAAACTTGCTTGGAAGAAAATGGCTCTGACAGATTTTTGCCAATTTTCACTGAAGACTTCGTGTCAGTCAGTGTCATCCCGCAGAGTCGAATTAGCTTTGCGGGGATACCAAACTCAGCCATAGCATCCACCAATTTCTGTCGTATCGGACTGTCGGATGCAGCTTTGTAATCGATGAACAGATGGTAGGTATCGATCTGCATTTCTTGGGTCTTCTCCGGGATTCGTCGTAGCGTGAATATCTGGTCGATGGTGGATTTATCAGGTCTAAAGCTACACTGACTGATAAGGTCCAATCAGGTTCGCCAGAAGGGGCTTTAGTCTTTCACATAACACACTAGACAGGACCTTGTATGCTATGGGTAAAAGGCTAATCCCACGATAGTTGGTACACATCGCCTTTCTTAAGCACGAGACATAGGACACTCAGATTCCAATCATCGGGCATACACTCCTTGAGCCAAATCGTGATTATGAGCTGGTGCATGTATGCTACCAGGTCATCGCCGCCAGCTTTAAAAAGCTCTGCCGGCAGCCCATCGGCTACCCGCAATCACGGGTAACATTGGAAAAAGGATGACTGAATCATGTATTGCTTCTCAAATCCTATAATGCGGGATAAAGGGGTTCCAACAATTTTTTGCCGTCGCACATAGAAGTATTTTGATGATCTGGGCGGCCAAAAATATTTTAATTGTTAATTAAGCTGAGAGTAACGTTTGAAACATAAACAGTTGATTTTTATAGTAAAAAAAGTTATATTTTCATATATTGGACATTTTAAACATAATATTTCCATATTTCTTTTTTATTCGCCGTCATCGCTAATTTCGTCGTTCACATCACTTACAGCTGCTAGATTCGGTTGAGCTGAGAGCAACATCTCTTTAGTTTCTGGTAGAAATGAAGAAAACTTTGTTTTATTTTTAGTTGTTGATGCACTAAGAAGTAGATCTGAGCTCAAGGGAAGCCTATTAAGGATGTCCTGATTGCATGAATCTCTGGAAATTTTTTTTGCAAAGTCATGCCTGCAAGCTCGAAAATGTTTGTTTCGAGCCTTTGCTGCCTCTTCAGACAGTTGTGCTATAGGCAGTAACTCATTTTTATCCTTGGATGAGTACTTTATATAGTGTAGGTGTTATTGGGTGCCAAGGATACAATTTTACGTATAGTTGTGTAGTTGTTCTGTGACAACAAAAACAATTTAATGACAAATACTCCAGTAGCAAAGGCTTCCAAACGAAATCGTACAGGCGCATTGTTGTACAGGACATTTTTTGTTATAGCTCCCAAATTATCATTATTTTTGTAAAGGAAAGATTAATTAATTTAATTAATTTAATTAATATAATTAATATAATTAATTTAATTAATTTTTAATATTATTAATTTAATTAATTTAATTAATTTAATTAATTTAATTTATTAAATTAAATAATTAAATTAATTTAATTAATTAATTAATTCAGAAAAATGTCGCTTCTAAAAACATAAAAATCCGTATTTTTTGCAGAATATCGCTGAAAAAAGGACTTGTCAGGACATTTGTGGGCATGTTTTCCATACCGTTGGATGCGTCTTTAAAAACTCTTTCCTATGATACCAATATTGCAAATATTATCTTTAGATAAATATCAAAAATCTCTCAAATTCAAGATAAAACAAGCCAAGGTACATTTTGTGGGGTGGACCGAAGTTACTTTTTTGGCCCCATACAAAATGAGTCGCTCTAATGTATATAGATATAGATGTAGACATAGATTATCATACCTACCATTCCCCCTTATGGGCTCAAGAAGAACAATATTAATATACCCTTCACTCCGTTTGTGAGTCTGTTGAAGGGTATACAAATATATATGCAGTATAAATAGTAGATGGGGTTTTTTAACAATGTGTTCTAATTTCGCCAAATCAACATGGATTTTTTTCTGGAAGATCCACTACGACGAATTTAATTGTATTCAGTGAGTATGTCTTAACCACTTTAGAAAAGGGTGGCCAAGTTGAGTCAATTTAAACTGACTTCTCAAGAGCATTTGGTAAGTTGTCGCACAGCATTCTTTTGTCAAAGTTGCAACAATTGGGTCTGCATTTGACTTTCCTTTTATGGATAAAGTCTTACTTAAAGGGTAGAGTTGGTAAAGTCAAAATTGGTAAATATGATTCGAGGCCATATGCACAAACTTCGGGTGTGCCTCAAGGTAGTATATTAGGACATTGCGACTTGTTTTATGAAGTCGAAGTTTCTTTTGTACGCTGATGATTTAAAAATATTTTACAAAGTAGATTCTGTAGGTGATGTTTTACATCTATTATCTGACTTAAACAATTTGCTTGAATGGTGTAATAATAATAATCTCCATTTAAATCTTTCAAAATGTTTTCATATATCATTTTTCAGATCCCTAAATCCGATTCAGTGCCATTATAAAATTGGCAATCATAGTTTGGAAAAAAATTCATTCCACACTTGATCTTGGTGTAATGTTTGATTCATATATGTCTTTTATTCCGCATATTGATTACATTATTCCAAAAGCGTACAAAATGCTTGCATTTCTTAGACTAAATTGTTCCGAATTTTCGGACCCTTATACTCTAAAGTTAGTATACACAGCGTTTGTAAGATCTAAATTAGAATATGCGTCAGTAGTTTGGAGTCCACATTGTAGCACTCATATCTCTCGTATTGAACGAGTTCAAAAAAAGTTTGTTAAATTTGCTCTCAGTTCGTTTAGCTTTGTTGAGCCTACGCCTTACATGTCAAAATGTTTGTTGCTAAGTTTGCAAAGTTTGGAGTATCGGAGAAAATTTCAATCTACTCTGTTAATTTTTGATTTAATAAATAATGGTATTGATTGTCCTGAATTGCTTTCATTGATTCGATTTTATGTTCCTCCGAGAAATTTAAGATTTGTTAATATTTTTAATATTCCAAACCATCATACTAATTACACAGTGATACAAATGTGAAGGAAAAAAAATATACAGGGGTTCTAATGTAGCATTTCAGTTAGACTGGAGTCCATAGAGTAAAGTGATTCTTTTAGTTTTTCTCGGTCACTTCGTTTAGTAATGTTTTTATAGCAAATTAAGTGAAATGCCGATATTCCTAAAATTACAAGTTCCAAAATTCATAAGTCTTCTCATTGTAAACCGAAGCAAAACAACCTCGAATTCTCATTTTCTCAACGCTCTCAGTTGATCATGAAGCAGCGCAATGTATATTTTTTATTTTTGTATTATGCTATTTTAAAGTAGCTTTCCAAAATAGGTTAGGTTATAAGAATGCCAATTTTTGTAATATATTTTGTGCCATTCTTTGGAATATGTAGTACAAATTACTTGTTGTGATACGTATACGTCATATGTAGGGCGACCAATTTTCAGCATATGCTGAATATTGCTGATGCTGCTTAATTTAACGATTTCAAACGATCTTGCTTATTTAACAGGTTTGTGCTTTTTTATGCTGTTTTTGCCCTTATTTAAATTATTGATACATTTTGAGAAAATATGTTTTTATCAATTGAAAATATTTACATATCACAAGCCCTTGCTGTTCATAAAAATATGACAGGTAGTATTAAATTTGCAAACTATCCTCTTATTTTACACACAGCCTGTGTTCAAGATTTTGTAATAGCCCTGTTTTTATCGATAGCTTAGGTCGTTCGATTCATTATATTCCTATAGTTTTCAGGCGCCTTATATGCCTCTATAACCTAAACCAATAACGACACGATGGGGAACGTGGTTGGAAGCAGCGGAGTATTATACTAATTATTTGGAAGACATAAGGGAAGTCATTCATGAGTTTAACGAAAATGATTCTGAATCATTGCGATAAAGCAAAGAGGTTCTTTCTAATGAAAATTTGTAATCCGACTTTTCATTCATAAAAACGAACATTAAGTGCATCCGGCATGCCATCACAAAATTGAGTCAAGCGGATTGCCATTGAATGAAAGCTTGGAAACAATACAATCAATTCAACATGCTATAGAAAAACATTTGATAAAAATTATTTTAAAAAAATGACTGCCGTACTTGCGCGAAATCCTGGCTTTGTGGAAATCACTAAAATTATTTATTATTATATAGTTAATATTTCCCTAAAACTACTTACGATATTGCAAATGGGCTACATGGATCCGGCCCTTCTGGCACCTCCCATACAAATACATAATTACGCCCACTTTAGAAATCGAGATATAATATCAATACACCCAATGGGATCGTACCCAAATTCTGTACTTAGTAAAGCAATTACTGGATAAAGTTTTGGAAAAAAATTTGGAAGTTTAGCCACGCCCCTTCTGGTACCTCCCATACAAATTCACCTTTCCATCGCGCTCGTACCCTAATTCTTAATTTAGTAAAGCTATAGCAGGATACAGTTTTTGAGAAAAAAACTGGAAGTCTACCAACGCCCTATCTGGTACCTCCTACACACATCTGGTACCGCCCACTTAAGAAATCGATTAATATTATTATTAGAACTACCGCGATCGTGACCAAATTCTGTATTTAGTAAAGTTCAAGCAGGATAAAGTTATGGAGAAAAAATCTGGAAGTCTAGACACGCCCATTATGGTACCTCCCATACAAATGTACCTTTCCGCCCACTTTAGAGATGGAATAATAATATCAATACACTAGACACGATCGTGCCCAAATTCTGTATTTAGTTAAGCTATAACAGGATAAAGTTTTGGAGAAAAGATCTGGATGTCTAGACACGCCCCTTCTGGTACCTTCCATTCAAATGTACCACTCCGCCCACTTTAGGGATATAGTAATAATATCAATATACTCGACACGATCGTGCCCCAATTCTGTATTTTATTAAGTTACAGCAGGATAAAGTTTTGGAGAAAAAATTGGAAGTCTAGCGGCGCCCACTTCAGAGATGGAGTAATAATATCAATACATCCAACACTATCGTGCCCAACTATTTAGTAAAGCTATAACAGAATAAAGTTTTGGAGGATAAACCTAGAAGTCTAGACACGCCCCTTCTAGAACCTCCCATACAAATTTACCACTCCACCCACTTTAGAAATCGAGTAATAATTTCAATATAATAGCAATTTTTTTATTTTACTAAGGGTGATGGTATATGTAAGTCGGGTCGCCCGACTGAAACTTTCTTACTGGTTTTTAAAAATTCCAAAACAACAAGTGCGTTTATTGGAAAATATTCGCCTGCTGAATCAACACTTTTAAAATACGCTCCCGTTTCATCGTGTGACGTGGAACGTGTTTTTTCTATATATGGAAATTTTTTTACAAACCAGCGTAAAAGTTTCACCTTGGAAAATTTAAAAATGCACTTAGTGCTTAATTGTAATAGTGAGACATTGGCCAAGGTATAATCTCACTTTAAGAATTTTTTTTTTTTTGGTTTGAATATTTCTTGCTTTGTATAAATACCCGACTGAATATTTTGTTAATTTACTTATTGTTTTTTATTACTTTTGTAATAGATGTGAAATTGTTTTTTGTTTGTTTTTCAATAAATAAAAAAAATAATAAATGCTGAAAATAAAATTAATCGTGCTTATTTCAAGGGTTTTTCATGCTGTTTTAGGTACTGAAACCCGTTTTTTTCGTGCTGAAAAATGGTCGCCCTAGTCATATGTATTTGTACATCACTTAAGGAAAAACCACAAAGAACGCGGATATGTTATTACAAAATTTAGCATAACTCATTCATTTTTTAACCGTTTCTTATAAACTTACCTATTTTACTATAAGCTACTTTATTATAGCATAATACAAAAATATAAAACATACAATGTGAGAAAATGAGAAAATGAGAATTCGCAATTTATTTTCGAGGTTGTTTTGCTACAGCCGCCGTTTCACTTTTTTTCAACCGATTTTCAAAATTCTTTTTTTAAATAAAAGGTGAAAGTCATAGCTTTACAACAGATGTAAGCTTTGTAAGATCGGTTTACAAAGAGAAGACTTATAAATTTTGGAACTAGTAATTTTAGGAATATCGGCATTTCACTTAATTTGCTATAAAAACATTACTTAACGGAGTGACCGAGAAAAACTAAAAGAATCACTTTACTCTATGGACTCCAGTCTAACAGAAATGATACATAAGAACCCCTGTATATTTTGTGTGTAGCACAGTGTTATGCTCTCAACAGTCCGTTAACCCGTGCTTTTTCTCTATTAAATAAAATCAACTTAAGTCAACAAAAAGAGTTTCAAAAATGTATTGAATTTTGCATTACAAAAGATTGATTTAAGTTATTTCTTAGTGCTTATCTTAAGTAACTTGAAATTTAATATACTTGTTTATAATATAAGTATTTATGTTATGTTTTTTAATTAAGTCATAGTCTGTAAGGAAAATGTATTTCCATAGACTGAAACAAATAAAATGAAAATGAAATTAAGCAATGCCAAATATACATACGAACTTTCTGTTTAGCGGTTAGATACTCTATAAAGCTTTAACTAATATTTCATTTTTTATTAATAAATGTGTTTTGTTCTGTATGGGAAGTGTTCTCTCTAAATACGAACTACATAAGAACATTTTTAGCGCTCTTCTAAAATTGACAAATTATTGTATATAAACGATTATCAACTAATTTATGAGAACATTTGTTATAGTTTGGATTGACGAGTAACTTATAAATTCGAGGCATGAAATTTAAAATTTTTGGTGTACTTTTAATTTTGGCCGCGATGTGCATCGTTCAATCACTCGGAAAGAATGGTAATAACGGAAACAATGGAAATAGTGGAAATAACGGAAACAATGGAAATAATGGAAATAACGGAAGTAATGGAAACAATGGAAATAATGGAAGTAATGGAAATAACGGAAATAATAATGGCGGTATCACAAACCCTGATCAAAATCCTGACAACACAATTCAAACAACTACAAGAAGAACGACGAGAATTAGATCGCAGAAAAGATTAGTTAGATTTAAAAAACTTCAATTCAATAAAATCAAGCGTAAAATAAGAGGTCCCATTGTTAGAAATTTCAAAAGATTGGTAAAAAACCAAAGACGACGTTATAGAAGGCCAGCAAGAGTATTTATTGTTGGGAAATAATAATGTAGTACCTACTCGTACATATTATAATTGCTGTTTATGTAAAGTATTTGAATAAATATGAATCATAGAAAGTCTAACCCCAAAAACCATGATATATAGAATGATCGAAAATAATAGAGTTCATACGCAATATTAAAAGTGTTTTTTTTTATTTTGAATTTGGTTATTGCTTTAATAAAAAAAATTAATTTCATAATTAAAAGTCACTGCGTATAATTTGACGATCACCACGTAATGAAAAGAAATGCAAAAAAGATAAACTTAACTATATACAATCTTGCTGTTTTATGTACATTTGTAGTTTTTGATTCACTTTCATTCCTCTTATTCGACTTTTGGATAATGACTCTTTAAGTACATCTGCACCGAAATACTGTGGAGCGTATAATTTGTCGATATGCAGTATATTTATATAGTAAGTAGTATACATTGAAAGAATGGAATGTCGCTATTATTATTACCTGTTACAAAATTAGTCAATTTCATAATTTCCAGTATCTTTATAAATAAAAGTTTTCCAATTGAATGCGAAATCTTATAAACTACCCTACGGGAAAAGTGGTGTTAATTTACCTGAGTATACCTATCTCAGGACGGGTGAAGAGGGGATGTGTCACTAAACTTGTTCTAAAGTGTTAAAGACAAGTCAATTTGACTGATATGTAGTAATCTGCGGCGTTATGTTTCCAACGGCGTTGTTTATAAATAAATTGAAAAGTCAGAAAAATATAAAATATTTATGTATAATTCAACCCTATGCAACTAAATAATTTATAAAAAAGTCATTTCATTTTTCCGTCTTATTTTGGGGCATATTAACAAAAAACAGATATCATACTGTCGCCGTCATATAGTTTTAATTCGACGGCTAACAACACATTAACAGAACTTACTCCGTTATTTACATGTCGTTTAGCTGAAGTGTGTATAATGTAAACAATGATAAATTGCTCACAATATTTGCAGAAAAACGAAAAACAGTCGCAAGAGATAAAAATTTGAGAAAAATTGGGTAATTTTCGGTTTTAAACTTAAAAAAAGTGAATTTAGGTGACTACAATGAAAGGATTGATAAGAAATCATAACAGAAGATCTGGTAAATAACTTCAATATTGACGGAATTCATGGAAAGAAGGGGATGATAGATTTCAAATATGTGTTTGCCGCAATCGAATGTAAGGGACAAAAACATTGTATACAAAATATAATAATAACCAGAGTTTAATAAATAATCAGAGTTAATTTTTTATTTAGATTCTGTAGGTGCTAAGCCCCAACCCAGTTGAATTAAATATAATTTATGTTCTTTGAAAAATTTATAAAAACTAAAAATCAACCAGTACAGAAATTTCAGTCAGTTAAACTGACTGATAAATACCATCACCCAATATAATATATTGTTTAAGTCTTGAGATATTGAAAATAATCGATTTGTAATTAAAACCAGTTAGAAAGTTTCAGTCGGGCAACCCGACTTACATTTACCCTTACCCTCAGTAAAACAAATAATTTTCTATTTTATTGATATTATTACTCGATTTCGAAATTGGGCGGAGTGGTACATTTATATGGGAGGTACGTGAAGGGGTATGTTTAGGCTCCAGATTTATTCTCCATAACTTTATCCTGTTATAGCTTTACTAAATACAGAATTTGCTCACGATTGCGTTGGGTGTACTGATATTATTACTACATCCCAAAAGTGGGCGGGAAGGTACATTTGTATGGGAGGTACCATAAGGGGCGTCGCTAGACTTTAAATTTTTTCTCCAAAACTTTGTCCTGTTATAATATAACAAAATACAGAATTTGGGCACGATCGTGTCGAGTGTATTGATATTATTACCCTATTTCTAAAGTGGGCGGAGTGGTACATTTGTATGGGAGGTACCAGAAGGGGCGTGTCTAGACTTCCAGATTTTTTCTCCAAAACTTTATCCTGCTTAAACTTTACCAAATACAGAATTTGGGCACGATCGCGTTAGGTCTTTTAATAATATTAATCGATTTCTAAAGTGGGCGGTACCAGATGTGTATAGGAGGTACCAGATGGGGCGTGAATAGACTTCCAATTTTTTTCTCTAAAACTTTATCTTGTTATAGCTTTACTCAAAATAGAATTTGGGTACGATCACGTTTAATTTATTGATATTATTTCTCCATCTCTATAGTGGGCGGAAAGGTAGATTTGTATGGGAGGTACCAGAAGGGGCGTGGCTAGGCTTTCAAAATGTTTTTCCAAAACTTTATCCTGTTATAGCTTTACTAAATACAGAATTTGGGGACGATCCCGTAGGGTGTATTGATATTATTACTCGATTTCTAAAGTGGGCGGAATGATGTATTTGTATGGGAGGTACCAGAAGGGGCGGGGCCATGTAGCCCATTTGCAATACCGTAAGAAGTTTTGAGAAAATAATAACTCGTGCAAAATTTCAAAACATTTGGTTGCGTCTTTCGAAAGTTATCGTGCGAAGTAGCCGGACAGCCACCGGACAGACAGACGGACATGGCTCAAACGACTTAAAAAGTCATGAATCGAATTTGGTTCAAAGAAACCTAGGGTCTAAAGTGACTCCTTCTATGTGTTACACTTTTGGGTCGTATCAAATGATATATACCTTCATCCCTACGGGTGATGGTATAAATAAGTATATATGGATCTCATTTTTAGCACAATAAATTGAAAATTGATTTTACTATTTGCTTTGGCATTCTCATGGGGATGTCATCTTAAACCGGTTCATTTCAGAGTCATTTGCGACTGGTTTTTACTGAACCTGTCATAGGGCTAGTACTGCTGAACTGGTTCAAGATACATCACAAAGTATCAGTTAGATGTCAATACTCGTAGACACTTTGACGGCCAATCCCATACAAAACGTACCGGTTCTCTACATACAAAAGTTCCGGAACTAGAACCGATTCATGCATCCAGGGAACCGGTTCCGTGACTGGTACTGTACCGGTTCATTTTCCCGTAGGGTAGTTTGTTACGCTAAAATGCTGCTTGAGGAAATTGAGAAAGAATCTGCGAAAATTAATACAGTCAGACCCACTTTCGCACAGACAAATACAAGTACAGAAGATAATAAAAGTTGATTTGTGAGTACCTAATAGATGCTACTTTGGACTAGTAAGAACTTTAAAAATAAAGCCACCTCTTGCCAGACAGAAATTACTTTCTACAAGACACTGCTATTGCGTAGCAGTGCGTCTTATAAAGCACGAACTATATGAGCAATATGCCGACATTAACATAGTTAAGCGTTTGAAAACAATTAATACATTAAAATTAACGTCTTGATTACCCTTTTCATCACATAAGTTATCACGTTGTTTTAAACGAGTAACTAATAGATAACGAGAATACCAACATATTCACACACACCCTTTCGCTTAAAGAGATTATCTGCAGCTGTTTAATTAACAAACAAAGGAGTTAAAATACCTAAAAACTGGCTTGATATTAAATCTAAATAAAAAATGTCAATTAAAATTAGCTATATATACACAACAAAAGTAAACATTATCTTCTTTTATTTGTATGGAAGTAGCTCGTGCCCCGTGCACGAGAACTCGAGCAAAACTTTACTACACGTTAAGAAATATTTGTATGTGTTAATGAAATTACTCAATATATTTTAGCAAAATTCCTATATTATTGTGTTTTTGGAGAAAAATATCTCCAATTTAAGTTTAAAGAAAATCAACTACAATTTTACTTTTACAATTTATTTTATCAACCCACTGAAATTCTAATATTAAAATTAAAAACTTATAAACTGAAATTTAAACTGGACAATAAATATTAAAAAGCAGAAACATTTTCATCGATTCGCACCTAGACGACTTTTCTTTCCTGAACTTTTCGATTCATTAATTTCCGTCACTACCAAAGATTTTGCACATCAGAGTAAGACAGGTAGAACAAGTTTCAGGTACAGTTGGATTTTTGTTCGTCGATAGAGCGCTTTATCATAAAAATGTTTAATAAGCACATTAGGGTGGCAGCGATAATGACTGAGCGAAATTATGTGCCAGTTGTTGTAGAACGGCTATGCTCAAAATTTTACCAAAATCGGACAACTTTTAGCCGTGCCCCAAATAGGTCAAATCCATATATATGAAAATGAGTTTGTGTTTATTTATAGACTCGAAAACGGGTTGAACGTTTGAAAAAGAGCCAAGAGCCATAAAATTTTCAAATGAGTTCTCGGCTTGCGAGTCAAGAACCCAAATAAAGAGATGGCTCGCGGGCCAAGAGCCCAAAAAAAGAGCTGGCTCGCGACTGGATCTGGGCTCTTGGCTTGCGGGCCAGCTCTTTTTTGGGTTCTTGACTCGCGAGCCAGCTCTTTATTTGGGTTCTTGACTCGCGAACTAAGTACCAAAGTTATGTACCAAAAGTACTTTTTTATGCCAAAAAGTACTTTTATTAGCCCAAAAGCACTTTTCTGTTGCACAAATTATTTTTTTTTGTGCCAAAGTAATTTTTTTGTACCAAAAAGTACTTTTAATGTACTTTTCGCACCAAAGTAATTCTTTATGACAAAAAATACATTTTGGTACAAAAAAGTAATTTTTTATGACAAAAAAACTTTTTAGTACAAAAAAGTACTTTGGTACAAACAAAAGAACGTTGTACCAAAATGTACAATAAAAGTATTATGAACCAAAAAGTACAATAAAAGTAATTTTTGGTACAAAAAAGTACACTGGTACATAAAAAAGTACTTTGTGCAACAGAAATGAGTTTTTGGACCAATAAAAGTACTTTTTGGCATAAAAAATTACTTTGGTACAAAAAAACTACTTCGTGCCGAAAAGTATATTAAAAGTACTTTTTGGTACAAACAAGTACTCTGGTACAAAAAAAGGACCTTGTGCCGAAAAGTACATTAAAAGTACTTTTTGGTACAAAAAAGTTTTTTGGTACCAAAAAATTTCTTTGTGCAACAGAAAAGTGCTTATGGTCCAATATAGGTACAAAAAAAGTACTTTGTACCAAAAAGTACAACAATAGTACTATGAACCAAAAAGTACAAAAAAGTACTTTTTGATACCAAAAAGTACTTTGGTACAAAATAAAGTGCTTTGTGCAACAGAAAAGTGCTTTTGGGACAATAAAAGTACATTTTGGCATAAAAAAAGTACTTTTGGTACTTAGCCAGCTAAACAAAGATCTGGCGCGCGAGCCAAGTGCCACAAAATTTCAAATGGGCTCTCGGGCTGGCTCTCAAGCCAAGAGCTCTTTTGTAGTTTTCGGGCTCCTGGTTCGCGAGCCAAGAGCCGAAAAGAGCGAGCCAATACCTACTCGGCTTTGTACCCGTCGTGTTTACTGCAGCTTTTCGCAAGATCATTCCCATTAGGATGTTAAATAGATTGTGACCGGCTATAACGCCCAATGGTCGAAAAGCACTAAAATATTTGGACCTTGGCGTTAAGGACGCGTTGGATCTATGGCCATCTGATGAAAGAACACAAGGCCCAAAATTGTGATACAATTTTGTTGTTATTTTTTCTTATCTATCTATTTTATATGCAGCTAACGAAATTAATCCATCAATAGCCACACGTAGACAAGAACTCCAAGCGGTTCGAACGTTTCCGTAGATAGTTCGTCGTACCAAGTTTAGATAACAGCTGTTTCACCTTATCCATTCGTCGAAGTTTTGGTCGCTCCCCTCCTGCGTTTCTTATCGAGTTTATTAACGAAGACTTTCCGAGCTGGAGCTTTTTCATCCATCAAAGCCAGCGCATTTGGTCTATTTAAACGCTCTTGACTACGTCGATGTACAGCTTATACAGTTTATGGCTCATTCGACGACAGTATTAATGATGGTGGGTCCAAATATTTTTCTCTTGAAGACTTCCAGAATAGATCGAACCGTTTTCGTCATTACCCAGGATTATGCGCTGTAGAGCAAGGCAAGTATGATCAGAGCACGGTAGAGTTAGATCATCGTTCGTCGAAAGAGGGTCATTAGTAACGGCCAATAATATCTATATCATCGGCATACGCTAGCAGCATGCGGCGTTTATTATAGTTGGTACCAGTCGTGTTTACTTCAGCCTTCCGCATGATCATCTCAATTATGATTTTAAAGAGATCGCATGACAGACTATCAACTTGCCTAAAGCCGCGATTGGTAAAAAATGTGTCAGATTTTTTTGCTTTACAGCTTTGTGATGTCTAGCTTCCTTTGCGTTTTGTTACGAGCTTTTTTCGCGCTATTTAATCGGGTGCGTACCTAGGCTGCAAATGAGTGGTGTTCCGAGTCAATATTTGCACCACTCATCACATGCACGTTCATAACGCTTGAGACATGCCTTCCATCGATTACCACGTGATCTATTTAGATTCTTGTCTTTTGATTAGGAGATATCCAGGTTGTCGTGTGGATATCTTTATGTAGGAATCTGGTTCCACCCACTACCATGTTTCTTGTCATACATAGGGCGACGTTATTTATCAGCCAGTTCAACTGACTAAAATTTCCGTACTGGTTGCCAAAATATTAAAATCCCTTACTAGTTTAAAAAAAATATTTCATAAAATTCCTTAGTAAGAATTCTACTTAAGGCTGTAGGTACTCAAAATTGATTTCAACTGACGAATTTAACGTTAATTAAAGGCACTCTCAACTGTAAAGTAAACACACTCATTCAAGAAAAAATAAACACGTATTACATCTATACTCCTACGTATTCACAAATTGCTGTAGCAATAAAAAAAAAAACTAAAAAAAGGAAACCAGAATAAATGTGTAAAATGCCTCAGTAAACGGACGTTGAGCAAATATTAAGAGTACGTATGTTTACGAGGGTGGGTCTAAAAGCTATTTGCAAGTTTTAGTGTCACTGTGCACCATAGCGATTCTTTAGAACAAGTTTCAAATATTAGTGTACAGTGAACAGCGGACAAATGACATAACGAAAATGTATAGAAAAAATCAATCAATACACCATATTTTAATATACATACAAATGCGGTCAACAAGTTATAAGTTCACACACATCTTTAAACTTACTTATTTCCCCTTTTTATTCCATGAATGTTGGCATGCTTCTATTTGTGCACAAACACAAAGGGATTAACAGTTTAACGACGAATCCGAACGTCAGTTTTTTGACAAGCTTTTACTAGACATGCTGGATGTGGCTTGACCAATCAGAAAATGTTATCGACAACATCGAGGGGTTGGTGATCAACGAAATGTTGAAACTTCCAACCATGATACCGCGATCGATAACAGACATCTCTTCTTCTTATAAACGTACCTCAAATTGTAAGATTTTCAACAAATATTATTCCCAGGAGTTCAAAAATAGAAAACAGACTATCGAAAATAAACGAATTTTATTTGCAAAGCAATCTGGACAATTTAATAAGCCTGTTAACATCCAAACCTACTTCTCTATGTTCCTAAGTGTCATATATGTACAGTAGACCGTATCACCTTACAGGCACACAAAAAAAAGTTCTCCGTACACCAGCGAATATGAAACATTGTTCCAAGGACATTTCAAAAAAAAAAAATTTTATTTTTTTCGCCGAACGTAGGGGTCGCCTTTTTAGTTTTTTCGTTATATCTTCCATATTAACAGTCCGATCTTAAAGCTTAATACAGCGAATTTTTTGTCTCAGCGAGGCCAATATTTTTGCTCTTAGATCCAATGACCTCAAGTGTACCGTTCTAGTACTTACCCCCCAAATCTAATTTCCTACCACCCTAATGTGACACCCTAATGACAGAAATTTATAGCTCGCAAAAAACCATAAAACTTTTGCTAAGAAAGTATCTCGATAAATACAGCACAACTATCAAAAAAATGCTTTTATAAATTCATTGTTGCCGATCGTAGGGGTCACCTTTTTAAATTTGTCATAGCTTCAGTATTTACATTCAGATATTATAGTATGATATAACGATGTGTTTGTCTGTGGCAGACCAATTTTTTTTAATTCAAAAGTTTCTGATCTCAAATTACCTTTACTACTAACAAAATTTGTTCACCCTTAAAATGTTTTGTTATCGATGATAACGGATGCGATAGTGCGTTTAGATGGCTATATGGATGCAACTGGATGCATTCGTCAAAAATTCGGTCCACAAGTTGTTAAGTTTATAAACTTCAAAAGTGACTCATACTTTGCCGAGGGTTTTGTTCATGTAGTACATGAATCTGCCATGGCGGTCACCTACAAGCAACGCATGGGCCACATTTTATCTAAGCCCGAGAGCCGTCAAAAATATAGCCAACTTAAATCACGTCGAGGTATGATCGACTAAAATTTCTATTATTTTACTTTGCTTTTTGTTGCTAATTCCTTGTTGTGTAATTTGAGGTATGATGTAAAGGCTACTTCAGATCAAAGACTTTTGAATTAAAAGAATTGGTCTGCCACAGACAAACACATCGATATATCATACTTTAATATCTGAATGTAAATACTGGAGCTATGACAAATTTAAAAAGGGGACCCCTACGATCGGCAACAATGAATTTATAAACGCATTTTTTTGATAGTTGTGCTGTATTTATCAAGATACTTTCTTCGCAAAAGTTTTATGGTTTTTTGCGAGCTATAAATTTCTATCATTAGGGTGTCACATTAGGGTGGTAGGAAATTAGATTTGGGGGGTAAGTACTAGAACGGTACACTTGAGGCCATTGGACCTAAGAGCAAAAATATTGGCCTCGCTGAGACAAAAAATTCGCTGTATCAAGCTTTAAGATCGGACTGTTAATATGGAAGATATAACGAAAAAACTAAAAAGGCGACCCCTACGTTCGGCAAAAAAAATAAAAAAAAAATTTTTTGAAATGTTCTTGGAACAATGATTCATATTCGCTGGTGTACGGAGAACTTTTTTTTTGCGATACGGTCTAATGTACAGTATTTACCGCTTATATGCACTTCGTAATTTGCTCGAATTTTAGTGCTTATAAGCGGGAAATGCATTTACCAAAACTCGGTTATATGCATTTGCAGTGCATGTAGAAAAACTCGCTTAGTTGCATCGGTGGTGCTTATATAAAAAATATGTTATGTACATATGTATTTAGTAATACATGCACCAGAAGTTCAGAAACGTAAAATGTAATAGTAAAAACAGAATATGGATGCACATTGCTAGTTTGTTTTGTGTTTTTAACATTTTTATTGAGATCAATATTTACATATGTATGCATGTAACTATTTGAATTTTGTAAATTCAATTTCATTAAATACGATTCCAACTTACAACAGCTGATTTCAAACAGAGATGGAACATCAGATATGCAAACGTACAAATGAGTCAAAAGGGGTGAAACAGTTTGCTATTTAATTGCGATGGAACAATTTTCGTACATTTTCCTTATTGATGGTGAAAAATTTAGACAGTGCATATATGAGAATTTTTTACATGCAATTTCTCAAAATCCTACATAATTTTGGTGCATAAATGCGAGAAATGCATATAGGCGAAATGCACATATTAAAAAATATTTCGTGTATTTTATATACAAAAGAAAGATTGTTCAAGTTCGGCTGCATATAAACGATAAATGCTTATAACCGGCGTGCATATAAGCGGTAAATACTGTATTCTATTTTTTTTTGTTATTATAAAAATGATAGTGTACTTGGTTTGATAAAAAGGATGCTATTTCTTTTGATCGGACTTCTGTGCTATCTCAGATTTTTCAGTGGACTGCGTTTGTATATAAAACATTGTTGTTAACGTTAACGAGTATACATACATATGTAGTAGATGTGTTATTGTTTTTCCACAATGTTGTTGTTTTATGCTACACGAGAAGATATTGTGTACAACTACGTGTTGCACTCAAACAAGCACTGTTACAAAAGTAATTTGGCTTTTAGTTTTAATTGAGGGTTGTTCAAGTTACGTAGCGTGATTCTTTAGTGGAAAATGTTTTCTTTGTTTTCAATTGTAACAGTTATTTTAATAGTTGATGAGTAAAACTAAGCCTTTGGTTAGAAATTACAGACATACATAAAAGTAAGACAAATATAGTAATGGCAAAACAAAGACATTTCGATTAAGATAAATGGTACTTACAATATATACATACATATTTTATTTGAATTTACATCTGGGTCAACAACTGAGCTAAAACTTTCGACGAATCTAATATTAAAATATAAAATAGTTATATAAAACTTGCAAATATTTAAAGATAAACACAATAAGGGTTAAAATGGATAATATTTTGATATACGCTCTAAGATGATTGGTTTTTAACTGATACTGCGATGAAACAAGCTACATATATTTTGAAAAGAGATACAGCTGATAGACCTCATACTTAAAGGGCAATATAATGGAACATTAATTCAGCAATCTAAATGGCAAGCGAAGACCTAATAAGCCACTTTCCTCAAAAAAATACCATTATAAAAACACGACTAAAAGAAACAAGAACCTCCGTAAATGTTGACGACCCCCGCAAACGTTACAAGGACCATGATTTAAGGATATGCACCTAGAACTTCCAATCTGCTACCAACAGAGATGTTGCCTCTAAATCTGGTCCCGCGGTTTAACCTTGTTAGTGACTGAATATCCACTATTCGTATCCGGGCGAAATATTTTTACATTACGCTGATTTATGTACACACCCGACGGTGGACAAAGAAGATGCATTCTATGAGCGCCTGAAGGAGATATACGACCGCTGCCCTGCACATGACATTAAAATTGTTCTGGGAGATTTTAATGCTAAAATAGGAAGGCAAGATGCTCTTGGTTCAGTAGTCGGAAAATTCAGTCTAACAACAACACCTCCGATAACGGATTCTGACTGGTCAGAAACATGGTTGTGAGTGGAACCAGAATACCACATAAAGATAGCCACAAGGCAACCTGGTATCTCAAGATCAAAATACAAGAAATCAGATTGATAACGTGGTAATTGATGGTGGTGATGATAACGTGGCATGGATGCGCGGTGCAAATATTGACTCGGATCACCAGCTTGTTGCAGCCAAGATACGCACACGATTAAATAGTGCTAAAAACGTTCGTAACCAAATGCAAAGGAACCTATACATCACAAAGCTGCATACCACCGAGATAACCAATGCATATTCCAACCAACTCTCTCAGTTACTTAAAACAAACCCTAGTTCTGATGTTCTCGACACACAGTGGCAGCATATTGCGAATTCTGTGACCACTGCCGCAACGACCGTACTGGGTTATGAAAAACTACGCTCAGACAAACCCGAAATGTCTAGGGAAATGGATGCAGCATACAAGGCAGCCAATGGCGACGCGTGCTGTGACGGAGCGTTATAATAAGAAGAGGAGGGAGATGAAACGCCTGTTCAGGTGGAAAAAGCGTCTGCGGAAGAAAAGAGAGAGCCAGGATATCGAAAACTTCAGGGATGAAGATTAAATTTCTACCAAAAGGTTAAAAGCAAAGGTTTTGGTACAGAGATCCCCTCCAGGATATCGAAAACTTCAGGGATGAAGATTAAATTTCTACCAAAAAGTTAAAAGCAAAGGTTTTGGTACAGAGATCCCCTCCTGTAAGGACAGAAACGGAAATCTGGTCACGGACATTCAGAGTGTGCTGCAAATAAAGAGAGAACACTTTCGATCTCTACTCGTTTTCGTAGGCAGCTTAAGTGACAAAATCACACCAATCATAGACGACGGAGTAGATTGTACTGCACCGACCCAAACCAAAGGCTTAAAAATAATAAAGCTGCGGGACCCGATGGACTACCAGCACAGCTTTTTAAAGCCGACGGAGGTGAGCTGTCAATACGCATGCACCAGCTCTTAAACACGATTTGGCTCAAGGAATCTGACGGAGTCATTTTCTACCAAGAGAGGCTTTAGACAAGGCGATAGCCTGTCCTGCGAAACGAAATGACCCCTCTATCGAAATGACCCAGGATGATCTGCCTATTTTTGTCTTTTTTTTCCTTATTTCGTCCTTTAAATTTACCCTTTCTACGATAAAAACTTTGAAAAATTAAGTCCGAAAATACGGAGACTTCTGATATCCATGAAACATACCACTATGATTTCGAATCAGGTGTCAGACATAGAAAAAACAAAATGGCGGATACAAAATTGTGGAAATTTTTTTCCAAAAAATGCTTGTATTTAACTGATTGTGCCTAAGGGGTATTTTGGGGAGTACCATGTTTTATGCCCTTTGGAACTGTCCTTCATATTAAGGCCAAATTTTTCACTGATTCGATTCAGTTCGACCAATGTGCAATGGCACTGCCACATATAACCACTGCCACATAAAAAACCACGCTCTGGGAAAATGGATACTGCATACAAGGCAAAACTGCATCCTATGGTGATGCGTAATGTGATCGAACGATATAATAAGAAGAGAAGCGAGAAGAAACGCCTTTTCCGGCTTAAAAGTGCTTATGGAAGAAAAAAAATAGTCTGGATATCGAAAAGTACAGAGTTAGAGGTGAAGCAAGGAATTTCTATCAAAACGTTTAAAGCAAAGGTTTTGGAACAGGAATCCCAATTTGTAAGGACAGAGATGAAAATTTCATTCAGAGTGTGCTGCAAATATGGTGGGAACACTTTCGATATCTACTCGTTCCCGAAGGCAGCAAACGTGACGAAATCACTTCTATCATAGACGACGGAGTATATTGTCCACCACCGAGTCAAAATGAGATTAGCACAGCGATCGCAAGGCTTGAAAATAATAAAGCTGCGGGAACCGATGGACCGTCGACAGAGATTTTTAAAGCCGGCGGCAATAAGCTGGCAACATGCATGCATCAAATTAAAGACGATTTGGCTCAATGAATGTATGCCCGATGATTGGAATCTTAGAGTTATATGTCCTTGCATACAAGGTCCTGTCTAGTGTGTTATGTGCAAGACTTAAGCTCATCCTAACTTGATTGGACCTTATCAGAGTGACTTTAGACCTGGTTAAATACCAGATATTTACACTACAACAAATCCTAGAGAAGATCCAATAAATGCAGATCGATACATACCATCTGTTCATCGACTACAAAGCTTCATTCGACAGTCCGATACGATAGAAATTGTTATATGCTATGGCGAAGCTAATACGAGTTTGCGGGATGACACTGACTGACACGAAGTTTTTAGTAAAAATTGGCAAAAATCTGACCCATCCATTTTGTGCCAAACGAGGCATTAGACAAGGCGATTGTCTGTCTGGCGATCTCTTTAATATCACAATGGAGAAGATCATGCGGAAGACTGCAGTAAACAGGAATGGTACCATCTTTACTTAAAGTCGCATGCTGCTCGCGTATGCCGATGATATAGATATCATTGGGCGTGGATTGCGGGATGCTACTGCGGCCTTTTCGAGCATTGAAAAACAGTCCGCGAACGTGGATCTGGTCATAAATGGGGACAAAATCCCCTCATTTGTTATAACGAACAAAGAGTATACTCGTTTTGGATGCTGCGTGAACATTGTGAACTATAACTTTCAGGTGATAGATGATTTCTCTGCCTTGGCTCCTCCGTAAACAAAAATAATAATGTCCGTCTCAAAATCAATAGCCGACTATTGATTGCAAACCGCTGCTACTATTCGCTAAGCACACTATTTAATGACAAAGCATTCTCAAGACAAACAAGGATCTAACTTTACCAGACACAGATTCTATTTGTCATACTGGTTAATAACTCAATTGGATCAATCAATCTATTCAGAAAGTCTTTTAGAGAAAAATACTTCGCTATAATTTGACCCATCATCGTTAACGGCGAGTGACGTTACCGAATAGACCATGAGCTGTATGAGCTTTATAACGGCATCGACGTAGTCTAGCGCGTTTAAATAGACGGAATGGCTTGGATGAACAAGGTGAAAGATGTGTTAGCTAACTTGGACTGACGATCTATCTACATACTGATGGATGAATTCTATTGCTGTAGCCAAATAAGTGGAAAAAGAATCTGTGATTAATTTGGCTAATCATTTTCAAATTTCTTGCGTTGTGATTGAAAGTCTCGTTTTATGTTTTCGGATCTATTTGCAGCAACTGTTTCACTTAAACATTTTATTATAAAAAAAAACATATATATTTTAATCGCGCCACATTTCTGTTCATTTCCCCTTTATGCCTTAAAATTGCTATGTGTTCTTATATGTTCCATCCTTTTCAGGAATTTGATTAAAAATTCTCATATACATATCCGGAATTGTACAAAACTGCTGACATATACAAAACTTTAATAAATGGACTCAAATGTTGTATAACCATAAAAAATACAATTTGCCCAAAAGTTGTATACATTGTGAACTTACCGGTAACGGAGATGATGCCATCCATTGTTGAAATAGATCTGATGTAACAGACGGTCTTTTTGGCGGTTGCTTACGACCCTCTATGAATTCATGTAAACGAGCCAATGCTTCTGGTGGTGCTCGTTCCATTAGCCATTTCTCAAATGCTTCGGGTTTCTCCTCAAACAAACGTGCTACTTCATCCACATCCTGCGACGTGACTTCGCGTTGCATCTGCTTTGCACTATTAAGCGAAGGATTCAGGCTACTGCTGCTGCTGCTTCCACTACAACTGCTAATTATGGCGGTTGACGAAGAGGCGGTCGCTGCGATAGCTTCCGGTGAAAGTGACTCTTTATCCATTTGTAAGGCGGGTTGTGAAATAATTTGATGAGATTGGTTAGTGTTCGCTGAAACACTTCGGCTGGCCGTTGAGACTGCTTGGTTTAATGGCGCTGCCACTGGCGGCGATACAGGTGATTGAGTTGTGGGCGATGTAAGACTTTTGAGTCCAACATTTGACATTGTTGTTGGTTTACTATTATTCTGTGTGGGTAGAAACAAACTGTCTGTTTCTTTGGATGTCCTCGATACTTTTGGGTTAGTATTGTTTACTGTTGTTGCGGCTACGGCCCCTGCTGAACCATTTGTTAGTGTTGGCTTTAGCGTTGACAGCGTTGCAGAGTTCACTGTTGAGTGACATATTTCATTTGTGCCCTTTATTGATTTGGCGTTAGTAAGTATGTTGTTTTGTTGCTGCTGTTGCGTTGACACATCTGTCATGTTGTTTATAGAGGCGTTAAGAACAGCTCTAGTTTTTCATTATGATTCCAGTTTCAGCACTAGTATTTACAGGTTCGCCGAAACAAACGCTTCCAAACATACCCATTGTTTGTATATATCTTAACTGCTAGACAAACATAAATCAAATCAATCACTGAGCTGGTAACTGCTCCGAACGTGCCACTGGCGGCCACGACACCAACCCCTTATAGTTGATCTCTTGGCTGATTGCTGAGTAATGTAAACTGGTAGAAGTATCAATATTTGTATGTGGCGTTGTAATCATTTTAATATGTCTAACATATTATAATGGATACTTCGTTAGTCAGCGAAATCACTATGCCCAATAATAAAGTTAGTCACTTGTTGATATTATATATTTAGCAAAGATTCACTTTGGCCTAAAAAACTATAGCCATTGTTTTCCTTTGTTTGTTCTTCCGTTACCCTCTTTTTCATGTATGACCAAAAAGTGTAGGGAAATGGATGAATATTTGGCATATTAACAAAGCCATTGTTGTTGGTTGGGCTGATGGATGATTTAATATGCCATTTTACGACAACGTTTTAGTTGTTACAAAAAAAATGTTTGATGAGTAGAAGTGCACGAAACAAATCTGAAAATATAGACAAACACAGACAAAAAAAAGTAAGTATAAAAGTCAAAATGTATATAAATCTAAATAAAGTTTATTAATAACCCGGCTGAAATTTAACGTATATAAACGTGGCCTTGGTAGTTTCATATATCCATGTCAACCAATGGTAATAGTCCATAGAAATATGTTATGCGAACTTCAGAGCTTTTGACGTGATTATTTGGGAGTGCTGAAAATCAGTGTAAAATGTCTAACAGTTTTATCGATTACATGACATTTACATTGCAGATGTCTTGTTAATCTGATAGATCTTTTGGAAAATATTACTTGTATTCATTATTACGATAAACTGCATACTAAGGAAAGTGTTGGTGTTGCCATAAATATTAACAATTGATGAGGGTTACACGCCATTTACAATGTAGAAAGGTAAAATAACACACACACAAACTGTGCACAAATTTCAGTCAGGTGAACTGGCTGAATAGCCTCTCCCTATATGCTAGGTACGGTTAAACTTTTCTTCTTCAAATATAATAGATATGTAGTTAATATTTTGCGCTGGTAGGTATTAAGAATTAATTCTTATAATATTTGAGGTAGTTGGTATTGGCTTACAAAAAAGGTGGCATCAATAACCATGGATTGACCAATTAACACAAATCATTTTTATCAAATTTTTTCTATACATCATTGACCTGATGTGCGTTTACATATGCTTAGCTGACCCTTCTAATTATAGAAACGTGTTAAAGCTAAAAGAAAAATTTTAAAATTTTGTGAAAGTAATATTGAATATACCATCACCCTTAGGGATGATGACATACATCATTTTATACAAAAAAATGTATCACATTAAAAGAGACGTGTTAGACCCCATGTATCTTAAGACCAGCAATTTTTAAGACGATTGAACTATGTCCGTCTGTCTGGCTGGTGGGCAGGATAACTCGAGTAAAGCTTCACCGATCCGTACGAAAATTTTCCAGTATTATTATTTTCCAAAATGAAGTAATGAGATTTTAAATGGGCAGAGTAGGGAATTTTCTAATTTGAGTCATTCTGATTGTTATTCATTTGAAAATAACCAGAAGCTTTCTTGTGAGGTTCCCAAGCAGCTGACAATGTCCGAGAGATCATGTACTCGCCGGGCATTGCCACTGAACATCCGTTCAGTGGTAGCAAATGTGAGAAGGCGCAATGTTGAGTAACCTAAACGGTATGCTACCACCGATGTGTCTTAGGAAGTAGGTAACAGAAATTGCTGAAGTTCAAAACAGAGACTCTCTTAGTGGCTTTGGCAGCTCCAAGAAACTAGGATCGGGCGAGGCGGCCAAATAAGCCACTATCATTAAACAAGTCAATTGTAATGATCCAAATGTTGACGACCGCCGCAAACATTATACGGACCATGATTTAAGGATATGGACCTGGAATGTTCGAACTCTATACAACACCGCCATACAGGAAATGAAATGGACGAGACAGGTATGTACACGACAAAAGAACTGTGACATTTTCTACAGCTGCCATGCAGAAATACACGAATTTGGACATCGACATCTGGTCTCGCGATTTAACCCTGTAAGTGACCGAATAGCCACTATTAGCATCCGGGCGAAATATTTTTACATTACGCTGATTTGTGTACAGGCCCCGACGGAAGACAAAGACGATGACATTAAAGATGCATTCTATGAGCTCCTGGAGGAGATATATGACCGCTGCCCTGCACATGACATTAACATTGTTCTGGGAGATTTTAATGCTAAAATGGGAAGGGAAGATGCTCTTGGTTCAGCAATCGGAAATTTCAGTCTACACAACAACACCTCCGTTAACGAATTCGGACTGGTTAGTTTTGGGTCCGCAAAGACACATGGTTGGAAGTGGAACCAGATTCCCGCATAAAGATATCCACAACCTGGAAACCTGGACATCTTTCGATCAAAATACAAGAAATCAGGTTGATCACGTGGTAATTGATGGAAGACATGTCTCAAGCGTTATGGACGTGTGCGCTCTATCGAAGAACAAAGATACATTTCTACCAGACTCTGATCCTAACTGTCTTGCTCTACAGCACAGAATCCTGGGTAATGACACAAGCGGATCAATCTATTTTTGGAGTCTTCGAGAAAAAATTACTTCGCAAAATATTTGGACCCATCATCGTTAACGGCGAGTATCGTCGTCGAATGAATCACGAGCTGAATGAGCTATACAACGATATCGATGTAGTCAAGCGCGTTGAAATATACAGAATGAGCTGGCTTGGACATGTTGTACAAATGTATGAAAATCTTTCAGCTCGAAAGGTTTTCGTCAATAAGCTCGATGGGCGGCGCAGGAGTGGCGAACTAAACTTCGTTGGATGGGCCCGTTGGAAGAGCTGTTATCTACACTTGGTGAGACTAACTATCTTCGGCGCGCAAAAAACAGAAGCGCTTGGAATTCTTTTCAACGTCAATTTCTGTTGCTGCTGCCAAGTAAGAAGAAGAATTAATGGGCAGAATAGCCTCACACCTTCCGGTACCCCCCATACAAAACAACATATTTTTATACCATCACCCTTGGGGATGAGGGTTTATATCATTTGATACGACCTAAAAGTGTAACACACAGAAGGAGTCACTTCAGACCCTAGGTTTCTTAGAAGAAAATTCGATTCATGACTTTTTAAGTCATTTGAGCCATGTCCGTCTGTCTGTCCGTCTGGTGGCTGTCCGGCTGGTTCGCACGATAACTTTCGAAAGACGCAACCAAATGTCTTGAAATTTTGCACGAGTTAATATTTCCCTAAAACAACTTACGGTATTGCAAATGGGCTACATGGCTCCGCACCTTCTAGTACCTCCCATACAAATACATCATTCCGCCCACTTTAGAAATCGAGTTATAATATCAATACACCCAAGGGGATCGTACCCAAATTCTGTACTTAGTAAAGCTATTACAGGATAAAGTTTTGGAAAAAAATTGGAGGTCTAGCCACGCCCCTTCTGGTACCTCCCCTACAAATTCACCTTTCCGCCCACTTTAGATATGGAGTAATAATATCAATAAATGCATCGCGCTCGTGCCCTAATTCTTAATTTAGTAAAGCTTTAGCAGGATACAGTTTTTGAGAAAAAAACTGAAGTCTACCAACGCCCCATCTGGTACCTCCCACACACATCTGGTACCGCCCACTTTAGAAATCGATTAATATTAAATTTAGAACTACCGCGATCGTGACCAAATTCTGTATTTAGTAAAGTTCAAGCAGGATAAAGTTTTGGAGAAAAGATCTGGATGTCTAGACACGCCCCTTCTGGTACCTCCCATACAAATGTACCACGCCGCCCACAGGATAAAGTTTTGGAGAAAAAATTAGAAGTCTAGCGGCGCACCTTCTGGAACCACCCATACAAATGTACCCTTCCGCCCATTTCAGAGATGTAGTAATAATATCAATACATCCAACGCTATCGTGCCCAAACTCTATTTAACTATTTATTAAAGCTATAACAGGATAAAGTTTTGAGGGATAAACCTAGAAGTCTAGCGAGGCCCCTTCTAGTACCTCCCATACAAATTTACCACTCCACCCACTTTAGAAATCAAGTAATAATATCAATATAATAGCAATTTTTTTTATTTTACTGAGGGTGATGGTATATGTAAGTCAGGTCGCCCTACTGAAACTTTCTTACTGGTTTAATAATCAATCACTCAATGAATTCAGCCATATTTTGCTATAGATGTACGCTTAAAAAAATTTGAATAAATATGGTCTATATCGATTGACCCCTTCTGGTACCTCCCATATAAATAACAAATGATGTAAAAGTTCTTATTTTTTGGGATGCTTTCACGAGCAAACCTCAGAACTGAGTCCAAAATACATGAGGTTAAAAATTTTGTACTGTGTGAGACATTTAGAAAAACAATTAAGTTGTTTCAAATAAACAAATTGTGATCATTAAATTTCTACGAAAATCATTGGGTTTGTTGTAAAATTATCTAATTAATCATCGAAATAATTATGTATTTAATGGAGCTCATTTGTAGAGACTATCGAACGAAATCCTTGACACATAGACTTAAAAACATTCAACACCACCATCCACCGCAATTATTAACACACAATTTAACAATTAAATGCCATCGAGTGATATAAAATCACACTATGTACTCGCATTACTCGGTGCGCCGTTAGTTGTCAATCAAAGAAGGCAATAATGAGGAAAAGGGGTGAGTGTGTTGCTTGTTGGTAGCCCCCCCCCACAATAGAATAATTAAAGCTCTGTTTGCTCATTATGGTGTTGACAGACACCCATCCAAGAGAAACACTTCTATACGCCGTTCTTCGTGTATCAATGACAGAAATATGCTACATGTTTTCAGTTCATCTGCATACACGAGTCTGTCGGTATGTATGCACATTATGTCAATATTGAAACAATTGTAGTACAAACGAACGAAAAAAAATTATGTATGGAGGAACGTGTTGGTGGGTTATGTTTATAATTTAATAACAAGTCCACAATAATGATATTATTAATGCTTGGTTGAATGTCTGCTTATTGTCACTTTACATTCAATTTTTTTTTACGAGTATTCACGTTATGTGGTTAAGAAACATGTACATATAGTTAACGTTATGATAGTAAGTTCCTTGGAAATGTAAGAGTACTAACTATCTACTTTTATAAAGTACAATGGATAATAAATTATTTTTATGAAATCATAAAAACATCACAGTGCGTAGAAAGCACGCTAATTATAAAGGTATTAGCATAACTATATTATTAACCATTACTCGGTTATGTGCGATTAGTTCCTGTCTGTCAACTTAAAATACGTTTTGCAGACCAAAGAAACTAAAAATTAAACATATTATTTCCACTGGACAACAAACATCTATTACTAGGAGATTGTTACCAGCTCTACTTTTTCAAAAAAATACAACAAATTAATTCATCTATAGGGGTATTTACAGCGGAAGCACGGACAATTTCGTAGCATGATATATGATATATACCCTAATCCCTAAGGGTGATGGTATAAAAATGCTAGTTACAAAATTCATACTCTTTTCACAACTATCACCACAGCAGTGACGTAGAGACTAGCATATAAATTGCATCTTTGAATAATATTCGTAGAAGATGTAGAAAGAAAACCACAAAAGACATAAATCGACAATTGTACAAACCATGCGCAACAATATATTATTTCTAGATAGAATCAGCACCAAGAAGTAATGTAAATGAAACTATAGAAATAAATTGTACACCACAAGACAAAAAGATCAATATATGTAATGGAAATGGTGGTTGGATGCTCTTTTGCTCTTAATATCAAGCACCAAAGAAATTGTAGAATACATTTATTACACCTGAATTTAATTTTAAACACAAACATGTTTACGCTTATATATTGTTCATTTACTAAAAGACCAACATATTGTAAAAAAAATAACTTTTCAAGTCCGGTGGCGATAAGTTGATAACGAGCTTGCAACAGCTCCTACGAGTTTATGCCGAATGGTTGGAACCTGAACGAATTATGTCATATCCGAATAAAAAGGTGATCCAAGTATCCAAGTGTGTGCTCCAACTACATCGGGATCAGCCTTTTACGCATCGGATATACGGTCCTTTAGAGTGTTCTATGTGAAAATGTGGCTTTAGACATGGTAAATCGACAACTGACCAGATAGATATTCATACTATGGAAAATCCACAATATTTACCATCTATCGTTGACTATAATGCTGCCTTAAACAGCCCGATACGGCAGAAATACTCAAAGCCATGAATGGTATTCCTTCGAAGCTGACATGCCTCTATGGAATAACGCTGACTGTCACAAAGTCTTAAGCAATGATCGGCGAGGAACTTACGAAGACATTCCAGACAAGGTCTAAAACATGGCGACGGCCAATGTGTGACCTCTTCAACATAGTGATGGAGATGATAATGACAAAAGCTGTAGTAAACTCGAGTGGCATGATCTTCAACAAAAATCACACACTATTTGCGTACACGTAAACATTATTGGCCGAGAACTGGGGGATGTGAGAAGGTATCAGCAAAAATAGGTGCAACGGTGACCCAGAATAGATTGAAGTCGTATGTTTCAACGAACAAAGAATCTACGTGTTTGTGGTACTGCGAGAAGGTGGATAACTACGAGGGTTGAATTTTATGTCTTGGGATTAGAGAACAAAAACCAATATTAATTATCGAAAATCACTTTATTGTTTTTCGAAAAAGTCGCCAAAAAGATTTATACACTTTTGCATGCTTTTGAACCAATTGTCCAAACACACTGATTGAGCCCAGGAAAATTTTTCAGAGCTTGTTGCGAATGGTATTGATACTAGAATCGTTTCTATTTTAATTGACTTTCTATTCTGTTTCTGATTCCATATAACCGATTATATACAACATGTTGCACCACAGATTCCGTAGAACAGAAAATGAAAAAAACTGTTTTTTTTTTTGCTGTGACTAGACCTGATCATTATAATTTGAAGACATTACATAAAAACAAGATTCTTTTTGGCCGTTAATGAAACTTTACATTAATCGTATTTCGAATATTTTTTTGAGGGTATTTATTAAGAAAAACTCAAAAATCTGCGTTAAATATATTTCGAGTTAGCACCCAATTGAAAACCAATTAAATTTCAAAAAACAGCATATGTAATTCAGTTATGAAGCAATTCATTTCATAACAGGTTCCAGGAGAACATGTTGGTTTTGGGACAATTTCAAACAAAAATAATATATTGTGCAACCGAAAGTGGAACTTGTTACTTATCAGTAAAAGCTATTCTGTAATTGTTTCTTTGCAACAAAATATTTTGCTGGGAGGTATCATGCATTCTGAATACAGCAACCGCTTCCTTACCTCTGAGTTGGTTTTTTACGTACGGGAATAAAAAGAAGTCATTCGGTGCCAAGTCAGTACTAAAAGGTGAATGACCCATCAAATTGATGTTTTGGGTGCTCAAAAATGCAGTTGCTTGACCCGATGTGTGAGAGCTCGCATTGTCATGGTGAAGAGTGATCCGTCTTCGGCGGTTGGTTTTCCTGATTTATTGGAAGACAATTGGCAAACAAATGGTTGTGTACCACTCAGAATTCACTGTTCTGCGTTAATCTAGTGGTACGGTTACGACATGTCCAGTTTTTCCGAAAAAACCGGTGACCATTTGCTTGGAAGTGCTTAGAGCGCGAACAACTTTTGTTGGATTTGGCTCATCTTAAAACAACCATACAGTTGACTGCTGTTTACTTTCGGGCTCATGCCGGTAAATCCAGGATTCATCAACTGTCACGATCTCATTGACGTGTTTCGGAGCACCGCGATCGTATTTTTGGAGCATTTCTCTCGACCAATCAATACGAGCCTTTTTTTGAGCGATTGACAAATTGTGTGGGATCCAACGCGAACACATTTTTTTGACAGTCAAATGGTTTTGCAGTATTGAATGTACGCTGGTCCCACTTATGCCTAAGGTTGTCTCTATCTCACGATAGGTCACATGACGATCTTACAAAGTCAGTTCAATGGTTTTCGGAACAACAGCTGATTTTGGACGACCTTCACGAAATTCGTCTTGGAGTGAACTACAACCACGATTGAATTCACCATACCATCGATAAACACTGGCCCTTGATGGAGCTTTATCGCCAAAAATTGAATTAAGTTCATCCATGCACTGTTGCTGAGATAATCCACGTCGAAAGTTGTAGAAAATAATCGCACCAAAATGTTCACGATTTAACATAAATCCATTTTTAGAAAGAGATAAATCTTTTAAGTTACTGTAAACAACACAAATAATGCTCGTATGTCAATACGTTCTGAGTACGTATAACCTCAAAAATGTCCATCTTGACGATACAGCTGTCTGTTGCCTGATTGCAACACTAGGGTTGCCAAATCCCGAAAAATTAAATTCATTTACGAATTATTTACAGAGCCCTTTGTCGACGTCTTTATATCTTTATGTATAGCGCAGAAACCTGGGTAAAGACGCAAGCATATGCATCGGTTCTGACAGTATTCGAGAGGATAGAAATATGGGCCCATCATCGTTAACAGATAGGTTCAACGTCGTATAAATCATGAGCTGTAATATCGACATTGATGTTGTCAAATGGGACCGGCCGTGGCATAGTGGTTAGAACACGCGACTACCATGCGGGAGATCGCAGGTTCAAACCTGGCTCCAGTCATCTTAAAAGAAAAAATAAATAAAATTTTCTTTCATTGTCGGCTCCCCTCGAATGTTGTTTGACAGCAACTTCGCAGTATTAAGCGTCGATTCAATCGTCGTGTCTAGTAAGAGCTTCTCAAACTGTGACGTTCGCATTCGTCGATAAACAAGTAGGTGCCGTTAGTTGTGAATCTAAAAATAGAAAGCGTGTTAATTCACAACAACGCGAGAAGCTATCCCATACCTCATTCATGGGGTGCAAAGGGAAATTAAGTAAGTAAGTAGTTGTCAAATGCAGTAAGTTACAGCGGTAGCGATGACTGGGTCATGTTGTACGCATGGATGAAAATGCTTTAGCCCGAAAAGTCTTCGACAATGAACTCAATGGACGGCGTAGAAGAAAACGATCAATACTCCGTTGGAAAAATAAGGTTACTGAGGACCTTGCAGAACTTGGTGTGACGAACTGGAGATGAAACGAGAAGATAGAAGCGTATATGATATTTTTCTATGTGCGTAATATAATCCCAACATATGATTGCAAAGAATTGCCATTTAAGTTAGTAAACTGGATTTGTTCTGTTTGACGTCAATCCTTCATCAAATTTTTGAGATATCAGTTCCCAAACAATAATTAAATATTATTTTCATGCTTCAAATCGTCGGAAGTGTGATGCAAGGTAAAGCTTCTGATCGGTTTAACTTGACAAACCCAGGGTGATCCTTGCCAATTACACTTCAAGTCTACTCACAGAGCTCCGTATTAATGATACCACTACTACTAGGATGGAATAACTCCACGTGGTGAAGCCTGAAAACGTGCTTTTGACACCCGTCAGAGCACAGCTAACCGCAACATGCACGTCGGCTCAGAGTGAGCGGTACCCTAGTCAGCATATGACCCAGAATGGGCGGCTGTAATAAAAACTTGCCAGGAGGAGAAAACTGTGACGTGGTGCGCCGACGTTTCCATTATTACAATGAAAAGAAGTAAGAAATGAATAAAACGGACCCCCCAAAATGTTGACGACCACCACAAACGAATTAAGGACCATGGTGTGAGAATATGCACCTGGAATGTTAGAACACTATATAGACCAGGTGCCTCCACCCAACTGGCAAAAGTCCTCGAAGAATACAAGGCTGACATAACCGCTTGACAGGAAATCCGGTGGACGGGGCACGGGTGATGAAAGCGTGCAACATCTACTATCGTGGCCATGCGGACAAGCATGAGTTTTGTTGTGGAGTTGTGGTTGGCAAGAGATTGCGACACCTATTCTCACGGTTTAACCCGGTGTGTGAACGAATAGTCACCATAAGAGTCAAAATAAAGTTTTTCCCCATAACACTTACATGTGCTCATGCTCCGACAGAAGAGAAAAGCAATGAGGACAAAGACGACTTCTACGAGAGCCTAGAAAATGTATATGACCGTAGCCCAAGCCATGATATCAAAATTGTTCTAGGAGTTATTAATGCTAAAATATGTAGTTTTGAGCCTACCATCGGAAAATTCAGTCTGCACAATGGCATCAGACTGATTGATTTCTCTGCGGCAAGAAATATGGTGGTTAGCAGCACTAGATTTGACCATAAAAATATTCATAAGGCAACAGATCCAGATCAATTGACAAGGAATCAGATAGATCACGTGGTAGTCGATGGAAGGCTAGCATCGAGTGTTCTGGACGTACGAGAGTAGCGTACTTGGGTACTCAAAGCCGTCTCAAGAAGATGCCTGGTACGATGATGAATTTCGCAATGCCACGAGGGAGACGGCTGCTGCATACAGGGCGAAACTGCAGCCAATGGAAACGCGAGCTGTTCGTGAACCGCAAAGGGAGAAGAGACGAGAGGCAACTCGTCTTTTTAGAAGGAAAAAGAAGGAGCTGATAAAAAGGCAGGATGAGTGCACTGAGTTGTTCCGAAGTAGAGGGGAAGCCCGAAAATTTTACAAGAGAGTTAAGGCGGAATGCGTGGAACGTAGTTGCCCTCCTGCAAGAAAGGAGATCGTATTGAATGTAAGAGCTACCGTGGAAAAAGCTTATTATCAATTGCGTATAAGGTCCCTTCGAGCATATTGTGTGAACGTCTGAAGCCAATTGTAGAAAAGATAATTGGACCATATCAGTGCGGCTTAAGAACTGGTTAATCTACGACGGATTAAAAATTCACTCTACGTCAAATCCTGGAATGATCACTCTGAACCATTCAACACGGAAAGAGGTCACAGACAGGGTAATAGCTTGTCCTGTACACTATTTTATATAGTTATAGAGAAGGTGATGATGGTATCAACTTTCCACAAGAGCCATATGCCTCGAGCCTATGCCGATGATATAGACATCATTGGCCGAAATCTACGGAATGTTGCTGCAGTTTTCTCATCACTAGGAAAGGAGTTAGCAAAAATGGGTTTTGCGGTAAGCGTGGACAGAACAAAAATAATGATTTCGAAGAACAAAGAGTCCTCTCGATGGGGACGTACCGTCAGCGTTGAAAATTGCTGTTTTGAGGTAGTAGATAGGTAGGTAGGTAAACCTCGGATCTTCCGTCAACTAGAAAACTATTCTCAGCCAAGAGAATGGTGCTAGCCTATAGATGTTTTTACGGACTTCGGAAGCACTTTAGTAACACCAACTTATCTCGAGATACGAAAATACAGATGACAAACATAAAATAATGACTTCGACGAAATTGAATGATTTCGTTGAAAATTACTGTTTTGAGGTAGTAGATGAGTTTACCTACCTCGGATCTTGAGTTACATGCTGCCGAATTGTGGGTCGACAGCGAGTTTCGCCATCGGATGAACCATTAGCTGTATGAGCTTTACCACGCCATCGACGTTGGTAAAAGAGTCAGAATCCAAGGACTACGATGGCTGGGATATGTTGCCAGGATGGATGTAAATGCTCCAGCGAGAAAGGTGTTTGAAGTCGAACCTGAAGGACGGCGCAGAGCAGGGAGACCCAAACTTTGTTAGAGGTGGTGCTGAAGGCTATTCGAAATTTGTACTTTTAGGGGGGAAAGGCCTTTCCGGCCTTTGCACCAGGGATAAAACTGGTACCATCAATTAGACCAAACTGTACAACGTAGAAACGGGAAACAACACATGATTTTAGGACTCTATTCTGAGAATTGCACGTGGAAGAAGCAGCACAAATAAGAACTTCTGCATCATTCCACAGTGGTTCCTTTTTGGTTTTTTTTGGAATTAACTCTGTAACTTTTGAACGGATAATGCTATCTTGATGAAATTTGAAATAGTTAAAGCTGAGGTGTTTTCGAGATGATTTGGAAATATTTGGCTCCCTAGGGGGTGTGGGGGCCACTGCGTGGCCCTCCAAAGTTGGTCACCTCGGGTGTTTCAAAATTTCAAATGCTTGAGGAATGTGCATTTATGAACCGATGTAAAAGATATTTTGCATTTAGATAGTGCTTCAAAAAACCTTCAAAAAACATGCTTACATGCATATGTTATCTCATTTCTGACAAGAGATATTTGAGAAAATAAAAAAAATTGTGTCATTTTTGGACGAGGTTGATTTGGTATTTTTAAGGGTGTGAGCTCAGTTTTTCCTTGATTTTAAATATATTTATATCGTTAGTTAGCTTATAAAATTCTGAATGAAATTGCTGAAAAAATTATGCAAATATTTTGTTCCAATCAAAAGTTATAAGCATCGCAAGTAAAAGTTTCCAAAAAAAGGCATATTTTTACTGTTTTTTTGTAAAAAGGCGACTACATTCTTTAGTTTGTAAAAAAATATTTCTTCCGGGAAGTGGCAATTTCTAAATTATTCCTCATAGAAATGTTGATGCAGATGCATTTAATGTTAAATTTGAATCAGTTCAGCAAAATGGGTCCCCGGGAAGGGAAGTCAAAAATACCCCATTTTTGAAAAAAAAAATTTTTGTTTTTGAAAATTCTCAAATCGCAAAGCGCCAACGAGAAAGCTCATTATATATTTTTTTGACCACATATGTGGACTAGTTAACCGTAACGTATTTCAACATCCCTGCCATAAACAAAGACAGTGTGGCCATTTTAGTAAAAAATTCGAAATTTTGGAACATATTTTCCCCGTTTTGGGAATTTGGGTATTTTGTTATAAGATATGGCAACATATTGGCATTCGTTTTTTTAAGGACAATTTTATGTACTTTATTCCAATATTTCGTTAAGATATTCCAGTCCGTTTGAATTTTACGCTATTTTTCATATAAGATATTATTTCTCCAAAAAATACGTTTTGACCAAATTTTATATTTGACTCAGAATCATGCCCAAAATAAAATGTGCTTTTAATTAATTTTTGTACATTATTAAACTTCATGTCGTTCCCTTTTCAACGATATGCAATACTTGTATGTCAAGAGTTCAATTATTGTTTATAATTATAATCAAGCTTCACTACCTCTGTAAAAAAAGTATATATCGTGAAACATACATATATATGGGGGCTTTATCTAAATCTGAACCGATATGCTTAGTTTTGTTACCACATTAGAATAGTGTGAAAAAACTAAGATGTGCAAAGTTTTGTTAACATCAGAGCAAAAATGTGGTTTTTGGCAACAATAATCTATAAAAGGTTATGCTAATTTGTATGGGAGGTACCAGAAGGGGCGGGGGAAGTGGACCCATTATTTCAGTATATACTTCACGCTGTCAAATAATAATACCATCCAAATTTTAGCTTCGTAGAGCCCTCCAGCATGAAGTTAGTGACAGAATAGTGGTTTTAGTAAAATAGGTCATTTTGTATGGGAGGTACTTGAGGGGGCGTGGCTATTTCGCCCATTTTCCAACCAACATTACGACTAGTGAATTTTATGCCACTGGTAAATTTCTATTTAAATTGATTAAGAACTACTCCAATTATCGTCTTAACCATTTACCCAGCCGGCCAGACGGACATAGCTTTATTGGGTTAAAAAGCTCCAAAACTTATTTTTTGTAAAGAAATCTAGGGTCTCAGTTATATGTTCTGTTGTGTTTAACTTTTTCCCGTTTAAAATTATATATTCTCTCTACCATGTAGCTGAGCTTGTACAAATTTTATTCAAAATTTGTTAAAAATTGTAATAATAACACACAAAATCCACAAAAACATATAAATATTGCATTAAAAATCAAATTTTTAACTTAAAAAATAATTTTGCTTAACATATTTATGCAATTAGAGACATTTTTAGTACACGTGAGACTAAAACATCATTATGGAGTCGTTACTTATTAATAAAACTTACAAGCTCATAGACTCTTTAATTAAGTTATTTATGATTTATAAATCCCTATGCACAGGAATGCGAGACAAATTACGAAAAATGTCCCTTATTGCATAAATATGTTAAGCAAAATTAAAAATTTGATTTTTAATGCAATATTTATATGTTTTTGTGGATTTTGTGTGTTATTATTAAAATTTTTAACAAATTTTGAATAAAATTTGTACAAGCTCAGCTACATGGTAGAGAGAATATATAATTTTAAACGGGAAAAAGTTAAACACAACAGAACATATAACTGAGACCCTAGATTTCTTTACAAAAAATAAGTTTTGGAGCTTTTTAACCCAATAAAGCTATGTCCGTCTGGCCGGCTGGGTAAATGGTTAAGACGATAATTGGAGTAGTTCTTAATCAATTTAAATAGAAATTTACCAGTGGCATAAAATTCACTAGTCGTAATGTTGGTTGGAAAATGGGCGAAATATCCACGCCCCCTCAAGTACCTCCCATACAAAATGACCTATTTTACTAAAACCACTATTCTGTCACAAACTTCATGCTGGAGGGCTCTACGAAGCTAAAATTTGGATGGTATTATTATTTGACAGCGTGAAGTATATACTGAAATAATGGGTCCACTTGCCCCGCCCCTTCTGGTACCTCCCATACAAATTAGCATAACCTTTTATAGATTATTGTTGCCAAAAACCACATTTTTGCTCTGATGTTAACAAAACTTTGCACATCTTAGTTTTTTCACACTATTCTAATGTGGTAACAAAACTAAGCATATCGGTTCAGATTTAGATATAGCCCCCATATATATGTATGTTTCACGATATATACTTTTTTTACAGAGGTAGTGAAGTTTGATTATAATTATAAACAATAATTGAACTCTTGACATACAAGTATTGCATATCGTTGAAAAGGGAACGACATGAAGTTTAATAATGTACAAAAATTAATTAAAAGCACATTTTATTTTGGGCATGATTCTGAGTCAAATATAAAATTTGGTCAAAACGTATTTTTTGGAGAAATAATATCTTATATGAAAAATAGCGTAAAATTCAAACGGAATGGAATATCTTAACGAAATATTGGAATAAAGTACATAAAATTGTCCTTAAAAAAACGAATACCAATATGTTGCCATATCTTATAACAAAATACCCAAATTCCCAAAACGGGGAAAATATGTTCCAAAATTCCGAATTTTTTACTAAAATGGCCACACTGTCTTTGTTTATGGCAGGGATGTTGAAATACGTTACGGTTAACTAGTCCACATATGTGGTCAAAAAAATATATAATGAGCTTTCTCGTTGGCGCTTTGCGATTTGAGAATTTTCGAAAACAAAAATTTTTTTTTTTCAAAAATGGGGTATTTTTGACTTCCCTTCCCGGGGACCCATTTTGCTGAACTGATTCAAATTTAGCATTAAATGCATCTGCATCAACATTTCTATGAGGAATAATTAAGAAATTGCCACTTCCCGGAAGAAATATTTTTTTTACAAACGAAAGAATGTAGTCGCCTTTTTACAAAAAAACAGTAAAAATATGCCTTTTTTTGGAAACTTTTACTTGCGATGCTTATAACTTTTGATTGGAACAAAATATTTGCATAATTTTTTCAGCAATTTCATTCAGAATTTTATAAGCTAACTAACGATATAAATATATTTAAAATCAAGGAAAAACTGAGCTCACACCCTTAAAAATACCAAATCAACCTCGTCCAAAAATGACACAATTTTTTTTATTTTCTCAAATATCTCTTGACATAAATGAGATAACATATGCATGTAAGCATGTTTTTTGAAGGTTTTTTGAAGCACTATCTAAATGCAAAATATCTTTTAAATCGGTTCATAAATGCACATTCCCCAAGCATTTGAAATTTTGAAACACCCGAGGTGACCAACTTTGGAGGGCCACGCAGTGGCCCCCACACCCCCTAGGGAGCCAAATATTTCCAAATCATCTCGAAAACACCTCTGCTTTAACTATTTCAAATTTCATCAAGATAGCATTATCCGTTCAAAAGTTACAGAATTAATTCCAAAAAAAACCAAAAAGGAACCACTGTGCATTCGTTTTCTCAAGTTAGCTGGATTTTTAGCAAATAAAACTTTATTAAAAGTTAACTTAATCAGTTTTTATTGTAAGGAATCATAAAATTACCGTGTAGGTGTGGATAACACATTACTGTGTGGCATATTATTTGAAGATATGAAGTTTACTCATGCCAGAGCGTATGAGTTATGTGGATTTTTATTTATTATTCATACGTAAGTCAGTTTATAAGAAAACAAGTGTAAAGGCACTTTCAGCCACAAGGAATCTGACGAAAAATTTCTCTGTCAAGAATGTTATCGATAACGAATTGCTATGACAATCTAGTTGTTGACAACCGTTCATACACAAAATTTTCTCGCACCGCCTAATGCATAAGTTGGTGTATTTTACGTACGATTCGTGTGTATGAAGGCAAGTATATTTTAGTTTTTTTTTTCTACGAAAGAAACAAAATCACATTTTCGTTCTTATTAAGGCAGTTGGATACTTATCACAAAAAAAGGTTATAAATGTCAAACACAAGCATAAAATTAAATATCTATAAGAGGAAAACCTGAGCTTATTTTCTTGAACCTACATGTAGGTAAATGGTAAAAATGGCAATTTTAGCGATTTTTAAGGCACTGGATACACTAAGAGAAATTGAAGTTTAAAATTGAGGTGTCGGCGTTGTTGAAATCTCAATTAGGGGAGGTAGAAATATCAGAGAATTTGTTGCTCTCTCCTTGTAAAAGCAAAAATTTCGGATTTGCAGGCAGGACGAAGTCTGACAGATCAGCTAGTGTAAACATATCTTTAATAGATACAGATAGATGTTGCTCTGTAACAGTGCTGTGTTATTTAGTGATCAGATGCAACTTGTGTTGGGAAAATATGACTCTATAAATATTAGATTTTTTAGAAGCCATATCGGCTAGGTCCTATCATTGTACGCCGCCGGATCCAAGTTTAAATGGAGGCATCAATTTCTATGGTAATACCAGAAGGGAAGGGGTAAACTACCCCAATATCCCGGAAAAATAAGTGCTAAGAAATAATAATACAATAAAATCGATATCAAGTGGACTAATTCCATATTGAAGGTATTGTGGTTGTTCTGCCAAATAGATAATTTTGTGCGGAAAATATAGGGATGTTTACGATTGATTTTAAAGATTGTGTTGAAGGTAATTTTGTGATTTTTTATTGTATATTTTCAAACGCCTGGAATTAACAGAAATGACGTAAACTTTTAGCAGTGCGACTTTTAATCCCACAAATCGCTTTGCAATGACCACATTTACTACAAATGCCAAAATGTATGACATTAAGAAGAACGATAAAATCGACAAAAACGAAATTGCAATAAAAACAAATAAATGCATTTTCTGATGCTGCGGCCGCAATGCGTTTGTTTGATTATACCCAAGAGTCATCACATGGCAATGAAGTTTACTTAGCTCTTCTGTATGTACAATACATGTAAACGTACGTGTTGCCAGGACATTGTTGAACTTTAACAAACGCATGCATGCGTTGAAAACTCCTTCATACATACGAACACGCACAACTGTGTGTGTAAAGGAAGAAGAAGTAAAAAAGCAAGTAAACACCATCGTCTGAGAAACACTCTAATGGTAACTGTTAACAAGATGCAGCAGTATAAAAAGCATTCCTTAAGATAGTAATATCCATCTCTTTCCCTCTCCTTTACACATTTTCAATGAGCGACGTGCTCGTAATACCAATGGAGTGATTTGCACAACCATAAAATATTTTAGCATTTCCTTGAAACACTCACAAGTACTACACGAGTCGTATCAAATAACTTAGTTTTATATGCAAACTGAGGATTCTTGGAATCAAATAAAGCTAATGTGTCATCCGTATCTCTGTACCCCCGCACGGTTATATAATACCGAAAGGAGAGAAAAACAAAATGCCACAGGAAATATATATGATATTTGTTGGGCTACTTGAAAGTTCAATTGGGAATACCATACATTCGCAAATTTGAAGATAAAATAAAAGCTACGATTCACTTTTTCAGCATAAACAAAAGTCTAACTACAGAGGGAAAATAGTGTCATCAATAAATAAAAACATACGTCTTGATTAAAATAAAAACAAATGCATAAAAAATGAATTTTTAAAATTGTAGAATTTACGGTTAAATGGAAATAAACGTTTATCATCTACTTTTAGTGATAGTAATCATCTCATTTCAGGGTGATGGTATATTTCATTTGGTACGCAACAAATGTAACGTCAATAAGGAATCATATTAAGTACCAAGTATTTTGTGTTTCTTTTAGTCGTATACGTCTGTCTGACATGCAATGCTGCCACATACCATAACATAATGAGTTCCTCCACATACGAACTACAAAAATCTTCACAGTTTGGCGACAACGTTTAAAAAACTGATTGATGCATTTATAATGATTATATTAATAAAAGCTGTCAATTAAAAGCCTTAATTGAAAACGTAAGGTATGGATTTCAAGTGAAATTATAATACATCAATGCTTAATAACAATCACTTTATTTAATGTTGAATATATTTAATTTTTCATAATAGTAATACATTGTTATTGTACATGCGGCTGGAGGGATTGGAGACACAGCAAAAGTTCTCGGTGAAAGTTGGGGGAATGTCAAAAACAAAACACAAAGTATTTCCAGGTGTAATTTTATTCAGCACAATATATAATTATTGATTTATATATCACCTTGGGATTGTATTTGTATGATGTCACAAATTTATATAATATGATGGTTTATCAGTGAAAAATGTTATTTAATACCATGTAAAGAAACATACGGGAAAAACGTATAAGATTTTATGTAATGGATGTCTATTAGCTTCATATGTTTCAGGAAATAATGTGGAAAATATACATCTTTTTATATATTTATGTTATTTTTTGTATTATTAGCAGATCCGCAAAAAAGAATTTTTTTTTTATCCGATGGCAACTTTGGTATAAAACGGAATAATCTCCAAGCATTTCCTGGTTTCGATGATAAATATAAAGTAATATAGGTGGAGAGACCAGTCAATACTTCAGATCAACATCTAGCATGCCAGAATGGCATCTGCCACATTAAGACTTCGTCTTACAACACGTGGATATTATCCTAAACCAAGATCCCGAAGAAAAAATGCAATTTACCAGCAGGATGGGTACGAATGTATATTTAGATGACACTCTTGGAATGAAGAATATGTATGCTGTCCCTGCAGGGAATGGATCTAGCTCAAAACTAGTTAAATCGCTCTCCCCAATAGTATAGGCCTAGATCCGTATCTATCCACAGGCAATGAGTTTAAGATGCGAATTTAACATTGACAAGTCATTAGAAGGGGTTATTCGCCCCCACCTGCATTAACAATGTGCTAGTATTTTCGCTAATGGAAAAGTACTAGCCACGTGACTAGTTTACAAGAACTCGTCACTTCTATAGTCATTAATTTTTCCAAAGTTTTTCCCTTTCTTTTATTTACACAGCACAACACATGACTCAATTCTGAGAACTGCACGTGAAAATGCTGAAAAAGTTCTACACCATTTGTTTTTTGAAGTTACATGACATAATAATTTAATATCGATTTGAAGTTAGTAAGTATCGTTAAGGGGAATTTGTCATGTTTCAGGCTCTTTTGTTTGGCATAACATAAATACTATATGGTGGCGTATGATTATCATTAATAATTAATATTCTCCGTAAATCATACGCCGCGGAGTACAACTGTTTTATTGTAACTGCTACAAAATAGTCCCAGTTGAAAATCATTTGATGAATGGATAAGTGAAACTGTTGCTTATGTAGGGAGACGTTATATAAACAAATTAAAGGAATTGTAATTCTAAATTTTTTTAAATTTGTTTAAGCTAAATCGGACTAGTGGTTCTCAAGGTCTTTTTCTTCTTTAATGGCAGCAACTACAGAATTTTGTCCATAAGTAGCCGCCGTCGATAGTTTTTCTTACTTCTTTTCATTGCAACTGTTCCCTCGGTTAAAATTGGTAAGGAGCACTCTGAACCATTCAACACAGAAAGAGGTCTCAGGCAGGGTGATAGCATGTCCTGTACACTATTTAATATAGTTATAGAGAAGGTGATGAGAAAGGCTGGTGTCAACATGTCTGGCACCATATTCCACAAGAGCCACATGCCACTAGCCTCTGTCGATGATATATATATATACCATTGGCTGAAATCTGCGGGACGTTACTGCAGTTTTCTCATCACTAGAAAAGGAGTCGACAAAAATGGGTTTAGCGGTCAACGAGGACAAAACAAAAATAATGATTTCGATGAACAAGACTGGATAGTTTTGAGGTAGTAGATGAGTTTATTTACCTCGGATCTTTTGTCAAGAAGAAAAATAAGAAATTAAGCGGATAATAGTGCTTGCCAATAGATGTTTCTACGGACTTCGGCAGCACTTTAGTAACACCACCTTATCTCGGAATACTAAGAAACAGCTTTACCAGGTGCCAATCTTACCCGTTCTTTTGTATGCTGTCGAATCATGGGTGCTTACGACAACGGACATACAAAACCTGGGAGTATTCGAGAGAAAAGTACTCCGAAAAATATATGGACCAATTTGCGTCGACGGCGAGATTCGCCATCGGATGAACCATTAGCTGTATGAGCTTTACCACGACATCGACGTAGCTAAAGGAGTCAGAATCCAACGACAACGATGGCTGGGAGATGGTGCCAGAATGGATGTAAATGCTCCAGCGAGAAAGGTGTTTGAAGGCGAACCTGAAGGACGGCGCAGAGCAGGGAGACCTAAACTCCGTTGGAAGGAAGGACTCTTTAACATAGTAATGGAGATGATCATGCGGAAGGTTGGAGTAAACAGGAATGGTACAATCTTCAACAAAAGTCGCATGTTGGTCGCGTATGCCGATGATAAGGATATCATTGGCCGTGAATTGCGAGATGTAACTGCGGCTTTTTCGAGCATTGAAAAGCAGTCGGCTGAAATAGGTCTGGTGATAAACGAGGACAAAACCAAGTTATTTGTTTTAACGAACAAAGAGTCCACTCGTCTGGGACGCTGCGTGAACGTTGACAACTATAACTTTAAAATAATGTCAGCCTGGAAATCAAAAGACGAGTATTGATAGCAAACCGGTGCTACTATGCAGTAAGCAAGCCATGTATAGGCAAACCGCTCTCTCGAAGAGCAAAGATCCAACTCTACCAGACTCTTATCCTACCTGTCTTGCTCTACAGCGCAGAATCCTGGGTAATGACACAAGCTGATCAATCTATTCTGGGAGTCTTCGAGAGAAAGAAACTACGCAAAATATTTCGTTTTGTAATCGATAAACAGATGGTGGGTGTCGATCTGCATTTTTTGGTTCTTCTTCAGGATTTGTTGTAGTGTGGATATCTGGTCGGTCGTAGATTTATCAGGTCTAAAGCCACACTGATAAGGACCAATCAGGTTCACCAGAATGGGCCTTAGTCTTTTACATAACATACTGGACAGGACCTTGTATGCGATGGGTAAAGGGCTAATCTCGCGATAGTTATATCAAACAAAAGAGCCTAAAACGTGACATAATCCCCTATACGATACTTACTAACTTTAAATCGATATTAAATTATTATGGCATGAAACTTGACAAAACGAATGATGCAGAACTTCTTTTTGGGCCTACTTTCACGTGAAGTTCTCAGAATTAAGTCCCAAATCAATGAGTTGAAAAATTTTGTACTGCGTTATTAATCTTTCAGTTTCCTTTTGCTACTCATTATGGTGTTAATAGATTATACAGGATAACTGTTCAACTGTCCCCTCTTTGCATTGCCATATGGATAGAAAAGTAGATAGATGTATATGAAGTAGTGCAATAGACTGTGATGCAGTGACAATAGCCAATAATGTAAGTTCGTTCTCTGATCATAAGGGAATCGAGATAAGTTTGAACGGGAATATAAGGTAGTCTACACCCTTACCGTCACAATCAGAGGAGGACTGACTGGCCCATCTACAAAAAGGCGTACAATTTTATCGTGCAGTCAAAACCACCCTCTCTGACAAGGTGCATAGGTGATATAGATTATATAGTGGAATACCCAAAGTTGGAATCGAAAAATGTCGGAGAGCAGAAAATTTGCCGGGGAATTTTCTACTTTGAGTTTTTTTTAACCTTTATTCACTTGCAAATAACCAGAATCTCTATCTCCCAAGCAGTTCATAACGTCCGATAGATCACGAGTTTCCTGGGCTGTCACTAACATCCGTGATAGCAAATATGATAAGGTGAAATATTGAGCAATCTCGACATGCTGCCATCGATGCGTCTTATGAAATAGATAACCGAAGTTACTCAGGTTCAACACAACGACTCCCTTAGTGCCTTTTGTAGAAAATAGAGTTGAACCAGATTCGCTCATAAATATATTCTGAAGTTAACCTGGATATCGACTGATCAAACGACAAGAAACCGTATTTATAACATGGTATTCGATGGAAGGCGGGACCGGCCGTTGCATAGTGGTTAGAATATGCGACTACCATGCGGGAGATCACAGGTTCACCTCCTGGCTCCAGTCATCTTAAAAAAAATAAAAAAATTCTTTCATTGTCGGCTACCCTCGAATGTTGTCGACAGCAACTTCGCAGTATTAGTGTCGAGTAGTAAGAGCTTCTCAAACAGTGACGTTCGCACTCGTCTATAAACAAGTAGGTGCCGTTAGTTGTGAATCTAAAAATAGAAAGCGTGGTAATTCACAACAACGCGAGAAGCTATCCCATACCTCATTCATGGGGTGTAAGAGAAAATAAGTTTTTTATTATTCTATGGAAGGCATGTCACAAGCGTTCTTAATGTGCGTGTGGTGCACGGTGCAAATATTGACTTGCAACCACCTCTAATTCCGATACACATTGGCAATATATTGCGAATTTTATAAATACTACCGCAACGTTCGTACTGGCTTATAAAACACGCCGCTCAGACAAGCTTTGGTACGATGATGTTACGTTTACAAATTTCCATCAGTTTTTATACCATCACCCTTAGGGATGAGGGTATATATCATTTGATTCAAGAAAAAGTGTAAAGCATTAAAGGAGACGAGTTAGACCCCAAATATCTTAAGACCAAATTCGTTTCAGGACTTTTTAAGACGTTTCAGTCCTGTCCGTCTGTCTGGCTGGCTAGCTGTTGAGCAGGATAACTCGAGTAAACCTTAACCGGTTGTTATAAAAATTTACCAGTATTAAAGTTTTCTAAAACGAAGTAATGGGATTCTAAATAGGCAGAATAGTCCCACCCTTCTAGTACTTCCCATACAAAATTACCTATTTGAAGTAAATTAATATTTCATTCATAACTTCCAAACGGACAACTGGAGGATATTTGAATTTGGTCAGTTAAATTATCTTGAAATAGTATACAAACCCCAAGAAAATTGAAACCTTTGCCACATCGCTTCTTGTACCTCTCAAACAAATGACCGAATTAACCCTCATAGTTTTACATACATATCGTTTTTGTAAGTCCACTGAATTCAGTCAAATTTTGCGTAAGATGTACACTTAAAAAACTTTGACTCAGAAATGAATATGGACTATATCTGTTGGCCCCTTCTGGTATCTGCCATACAAAATTAACTATTTTTGAAAAATTAAGATTACTGCCATAACCTCCAAACAGGCACCTGGGAGATAATGGAATTTGGTCAGTAAATTTATCTTGTAATATAAAGCAAAACCTCAGAAATCCCGAATTTTTTAACACACACCTTCTCGTACCTTCCATATAAATAACTGACAGAATGTCATATCTACAACCGTTTAAGCTCCACAAGCAGGCATATAATAATTCATAAGGAATTTAAATTAAAAATCAGTTAATTTCAATAACTCAAGATTTCAAAAATATCTTATGCTGGATGATGGTATTTATAATTCAGTTTATTTGACTGAAACTTCTGTACTAGTTTTTTATATCATTTGTGATTAGTTTGATTGCCTCCTACAATCAGTGACTATAACATTGTATATTATAATATGCAATTTTGGCCAAATCGAAAAAAATCCACCATATCCACCAATCACACAAATTTCGGTTTATTTTGCTATTTCTGTTATGATTATATCATCAGTTTTTTTTTTCTTACAATCAATGACTATTATTGAATTACTAATTAAAAATTCAATTTCCACTGAATTAAGCTAACAACTCAAAATTTGTGTCTATTAATATTCATACGTGTATGATTCTATTGATTTGAACAGATGTTAAATTTCACAAGACATCTTAGCTAAAGCACAAAAAAGTATCGAATGTTTGTATAAATACATGTTTGTCAATGACATTACTGTATTTCAATATATTGTTAATGAAAACAAAATAAAATATATTTAATATATAAACTAACTCTGAAGGTTAAGTTAGTTCACAATTACAACCTGGGAACTTAGAGTTTATAAAATTTTCCATTTCTTTGCTTTGTTACAGTGAAATAGTCTAGTTATTAACAAGTAACTATTGTAGTAACATACAAACACTATTATTTGTATTCAATGTCATGAGTAGGTCAAACGAAAAAATTTATACATATTCCCAAAGCCCTTATTAAAGTAACGTAGTTTTATAAATTAGACCTACCTGAAAAAGTGACGCAAATCTTAAAGTGAACGATAAAAAACATGACTAAGTACAAAATACATTACTTATGGCTGTGTTCGGGCACTAAAATAAGTCAAGGCCATAAGGCCTTTTCCCCTTTAACAAAACTCATGCACCTTATTCAAACAACCAACCCCATCGTATTTAGTCAATAAATGTTACAATTTATAAATGTTTTAATATTTTTTACTACTTTGTTTCAACACATACTCGCATTAAAAATCACATTCTCTTTTAGAACTAATTACTGCTTAAATTAGAAGGCCACACGCCTATAAAAATAAACTCATAGTGGATCAACAGTCCGTTAACATTTGAATCGGTAACTGCGTCAAAGAGTCTTGGCAAAGTGGGACAAGAGCGCCCATTGAGAATTTCGTGCCATGTCGTCATGCAGCAGATAACAAAACAACGATTCTTCGACTTTTTTTGAAAATTTTCACTCAAAACATACAATTTAAAAACCAAAAAATTAATTTCCCTTTACACCCCATGAATGAGGTATGGGATAACTTCTCGCGTTGTTGTAAATTAACACGCTTTCCATTTTTAGATTCACAACTAACGGCACCTACTTGTTTATCGACGAATGCGAACGTCACTGTTTAAGAAGCTCTTACTAGACATGCCGATTGACTCGACACTGATACTGTGGGAGCCTACATACAACAAAGATTCTATTTATTAGAAAATAGGTGCAAATTTTCGTCTAGATAAAATTTCAAGGAGTGCATCTGTTGCCAGACAATGCACACTTCCACCTAAATGGACATGTCAGCGTCTGATACAGAATGGGCGCCTGTAATAAAATCCTGGCAGGAGAAGAAAACTGCGACGTGGTGCGCAGGGCTTGCCATCCGCCACCAACATTTGAGCTTTTACAATGAAAAGTAAGAAGAATAAAACGGACCCTCCAAAAATGTTGACGACCTCCACAAATGAATTAAGAACTATAATTTCAGGATATGTTCCCGTAACGTTTGAACACTGTATAGACCAGGTGTCTCCTCGAATTATAAAAGGCTCAAATTACTGCTTCACAGAAAATCTGGTGAACAGGACATGGATGTTCGCGCATGAAGACGTACGACATCAACTATAGTGACATCATGACATCAAAATTACACTAAGCGATTTTAAGAAATATCAGCCTATCTTTAGAAATATCAGTCTCCACACCGAAACGTCGAACAGTGGCATCATACTGATTGACTTCTCTTTAGCAAGAAATATGGTAGTTGGCAGTACTAGATTCGACCACAGGAATATTCCAATGGCATCGAGTGTTCTGGACGTGCGAGTGATCACGGATAGGAACATTGACTCCGATCGCTACCATACTGCAGTTATGGTAAGAACAACAAGACTAACCATTTCCATTAATGTACGTAACCAGCCACATCGATAGCTGGACATCGGTAAATTGCAGACCGCAGAGGTAGCGGACTCTTTAGAACGGACCGCGAGTAGCATACTTGAGTACTACTGTGTTAGTAATATGCCATGTCTAAGTTTTGGATTCCTAAACACTTAATCCTCGGTTAAGGATCACTCTGAACCATTCAACACGGCTGGATGAAAGTTTGTACACTATTTAATATAGTTATGGTAAAGAGGAGAGCCTGTTATTAATATGTCTAGCAACTTGTCAACATGAGCCACATGCCACTAGCCTACGCCGATGATATATACATCATTTGACGAAATCTGCGGTATGTTACTGCAGTTTTCCATCGTTGGAATCGGTGTCAGAAAAATGGGTATAGCGGTCAAAGAGGACAAAACGAAAACCAATAAAAAAAAGTTTCAGTCGGGTAAACCGACTTACATATACCCTCACCCTCAATAAATATATAAAATTAGCAAATATAAGATATTAGTAAGGTACTAGAAGATGCGAGGCTAGACGTCCAATTTTTTCTCCATAACTTTATCCAGTTATAGGTTTATCAAATACAGAATTTAAGCACGATCACGTTGGTTATATTAGTTTAATTACTCTATATTACTCCCATACTTTTGTATGAAAGGTACCAGAAGGGGCGCGGCTAGACTTCATTTTTTTTCTCCAATACTTTATCCTGTTACAGCTTTACTATATACAAAATTTGGCCACGATCGCGTTGGGTGTATTGATATTATTACTCGTATTCAAAAGTGTTCGGAGTAAAACAATTGTATGGGAGTTACCAGAAGGGGTCTAGAGTTCCAGTTTTTTCCAAAAAAATTTCTTGCTATAGCTTTACTAAATACAGGATTTGGGCATTATCGAGTTGGGTGTATTGATATTATTTCTCGATTTATAAAGTGGGCGGAATGGTACATTTGTATAGGAGGTACCAGAAGGGTCGTGGTCATGTAGACCATTTGCTATACCCTATGTAGTTTTGAGGAAATATTAACCCATTAAAAGTTTCAAAAGAATTGGTGGCGTCTTTCGAAGTTATTGTACGTATCAGCCAGACAGACAGACGAGCATGGCTCAAACGAGTTAAAAAGTCATGTATCCAATTTGGTTCATGGAAACCTAGGGTCTAAAATGACTCCTTCTATGTGTTGCACTTTTTGGTCGTATAAAATGATATATACCCTCCTGCCTGTAGGGGAGGGTATAATAATGATTTCGACGAACAAAGGGTCGTCTCGATGGGGACGTACCTTCATCGTTGAAAATTATTGTTTTGAGGTAGTAGATGAGATAACCTTTAATTACCTTAAGACAAAAGAAAAACACTTATATAATCAAAATCTTTTCCAGTCCTGTTTTTGTACCTCCTACACAAATGCCTGAATTTACCCTCAAAGTTTTACATACTTATCTTTTGGTAAGTACACTAAATTCAGTCATATTTGGCGTAAGATGTACGCCTGTGAAAATTTTTAACCAGGTATGAATATGGACTAACTAACTAATAGTAGTGGTTAGAACACGCGAATACCGTGCCGAAGATGTCGACAGCAACTTCGCAGTATAGTGTCGAGTCAATAGGTATGTCTAGTAAAAGCTTATCAAACAGTGAGTTCACATTTATTGATAAACAAGTAGCGGCCGTTTGTTGTGAATCTAAAATAAACAGCATGTTAATTCACAACAACGCAAGAAGCCATACCTCATTTATGGGGGTGTTTAGGAAAATAACGTTTTTAAGTTAGTAAGCAAAACCTCAGGAACCCGAACAATTCACACACACCCCCTTTGGTAACTTTCATACATATGACCGAAATTGCAACATATTTTGTTCGAAGGTACACTGAATTTTCATCGTTATATATTGATATATTGATCGTTGATCCTTAAAACGTTGAAAATAGTTTTATTTCAAAATTTTGTATTCATAGTTGAAACTTAAGAGACCGGCAAATTTATTCCACCAATTTAAAATAATGATCAGTTGGTACCGGCAAAGGCTCTCTCGGTAACCCCATAGGATCTAGCCTAGGATCTTGAATTAAACTTTTTACACTTGTTGACCAATTTATTAAAACTTGTTACACTGTAACCATTTTAACAGTCTGTAAACTTCTGCTCTCACGACCGAAAGTCCCCTCTCCAAACTTTTACGCAGGCAAAAAATACGTCATTGGTAATTTCATTTAAAAATCTGTTAGTTTCAATAACTCAAGACTTGATTAATTCAAACATAGGTTGAGGGCATTTATCAGTGAGTTCACCTGGTTGCAATTTTTGTACTAGTTTTTTATTATTATTTATCACAGAATTACATAACTGGAAAACTCAACTAAAATGCTTGTACTTATGTACAAAAAAATAATATGTTATTATATTAATGTTATATATTTTACTCTATGTACTTGTTTCAAACTATTTACCTTGTTATATTTTTTATAAATAATATTGGGCAATGTGTGAAAATCAAAATTATATGCAGTTTGGACAACATTTTACAATATATGGAAATGTACTTAACTTACCAATTTTAACAATTGATTTATAATCCTGAAAATAGAACAAAAATCTAATTAATTACATTAAGTAATTGCATATGATTACTACAAACTGATGAGTAATTAACTGCAAGTTAATTAAATCCATGTTCATTTCATTGCATAATAATCAGATCTTACTAACTGCCTATAGATATACATATAGTCCTTAATCATACCCATTATACTTTGTAAGAATTAACTCTTAGGAGTTGCCTACAGATGTACACATGAACATTTAACCAGCTTAAGTGATATCGAAGAGTAAATCAATGTTAAGGTTGCCATGCAAAAAAAGTAAAGAATAATTTGTCATCTCAATAACAATGAGGACCTAACAAGAAATGCGTTGATTTAGTGGCGAATCCGGTTTCGAAATATATATACGGCACTTTACAATTTTAGTGAGGTGCAGTTTTGGATTCTGTAGGGCAATATATATATATATTGGTTTGAATCAACAGAATTACAGTTGCAGTTGTTTTGTTTTAATTGTATGTGTAAGTTACTTCAATCAAGTGAAATTTTTTATTCCAAATGAATTAGAAAATTTTCAACATATGTTAGAACGAAACTCCTAAAATATGTCAAAGCTTTAATTTAACTGCAAGACATTTTATTATGAGTCACCTTAATGATATATACGAACAATACAGAGCCATAATAGTTTATCAGATACAAAACTTTTCAAAGAATTCACTAAGTATGAGACTACGCATGTGGTCACCTAACTAAATGGATTTGAAGGATGTCTGAAGCAAAATATTGTGTTATAATGGTAAAGATGTTATGTACGTCACAAATTGCAATTATTACACAGTACTACCATGTATATATCTGGCAATTACAAGTACTAGTAATTCATATATTATTTCTTATGACATACGATGATGTAGTTGAAAGTAGCCATGATGGCATGAACGACCAAAACGTCCACCCAATACGTCAGTAAATAATCCATAGATCTGTAGTGATATATGTATCCATTTACATAATAATACGAAGTATGATGAAATAATTATCTTAATGATTTCATGAGCTAGTCCAAGTTGTACCGTATGTACTATGGACGTCGCTGCTTGAGGCAATAACAATAAGAACTATAACATTGTTGTAATGAATGCAATGAAAGCATGTACGGACAATGTACAATTAAGATGAAATGCTCAACATGGTTTTTGTTAGTATAAAGTGAAATGGAGAATTTAATTTAAAACATTTCACTGAACGATGTGGCCTGTATGTAGTACAGTGAAAAATTCAAAAATATGAATTTATGTTTTCATAATAATATGCTAATTAAGTTCTATCACTCCTTAAAAACACACGAAACAAGGATGGTGCAGATGAACATTTATTAAACTACAGTAATTTAATAACAGTCCTGATCGTAAAGTATTGTAATTAATAGGAATCAGTATAGAAATTTCACTCAAATGAAGTGACTGATAAGTACCCTCACCTCACCGGCTAGCATATGTTAAATAATGAATAGTGGATTAACTTTATTTTTCCTTGCCTAAACAAGGGACGGGTTAATAGAAAAGGTAGCAATAACTAATATACCATACACCTACATCTCAACCATGTAATGGACATTATTTTACTAAGATGAGAATATCGCCATTTCTATTTTCTATTTTCTAATTACAGTTTTCAGATCTTTATTCACTTGGGATTAACCAGAATCTATCTTTGGAGGTCCCTAAGCAGCTCACAACGTCCGATAGATCAAGGGTTTGCCACCGCTGCATCTTAGGGAGTAGGTAACAGAAGTTACTCAAATTCTACACAAACGTTCTCTTAGTGGTCGTAGCGGGCGCAAGAAACCAAGATCAAAAGCAGAGGACTATCCCGTAAAACGAAACTATTATAAAAACAATAAAAAAAAACAAGAATCCCCATATGATGACAACCTCCACAAACGTTGTAAGGACCATGATGTATGGATAGGCACCTGTCTGAACTCTCTTCAAAGATGGTGCCTCTTTTCAATTGCCGGATGTCCTCGACAAATACAAGGTTGATATCCCCGCCATACAGGAAATGCTATGGATGGGACAGGGATCCACACGACGAAACAACTGTGACATCTTTAACATCTGCCATGCCGAAAGACACGATGTGGAATCATATTCGGCAAGAGACTTCGACATCCGCAACAAGGCGAAATATTTTTAAATTACGCTGATTTAAAAGACAACGACGAGGGCATTTAAGATGCATTCTATGGGCACCTGGAGGAAATTTATGAACGCTGCCCTGGCCATGACATTAAAATGGTTCTGGGAGATTTTAATGCTTAAATAGGAAGGAAGGATGCTCTTGGCTCAGCAGTCGGAAAATTCAGACTACACAGCAACACTTCGGATAACGTATTAAGACTGGTTAGCTTCGCGTCGGCAAAATATCCTCTGAATATCCTCTAATCAAAAGAAAAGAAACCAGATTGATCACGTAGTAAAAGATAAAAGGCCTGTCTCAAGACGTGAGTGTGATGGTTAGGTGAGGTTCAACAACACGTTCAACACAGCTCATATGGGTCCTAGTGTCAGTCCCTTTGTGAAAACATTTTCAAATTTTCACTATCAAGCCATTTCTTTGCTCTGATGAAGGCATGTATGTTCCGCAAATCGCCTACTGATAGACAGGTATTGTCTAGAAGTGTCCGATGACCAAGCTTTTCATATCTCAGGTCACCAGAAGCAGGGCAGTGACATTGAAAATGCTCCGTGGTCTCCTCTTACAGCTCGTCATTACAGCTTCTACAAAAATCGTTGTAGAGTAGTTTCAACCTGTTTACCAACCGGCCAGTAACCGGTTATTACAGCTATTATGTTCCTCAGGTGGACTCTGGGCCGGTTCAGCGCAAATCGTGTCCTCTGTATATCCATTGTAGGTCAAATTTAATTGGTCGCCATGCAAGTGGGTTCTCTCACCCATCTCTCCTTAGCAATGAAGTCCAGTTTCCTCGCAATTGGTTGTTTCCTCCTTGTGAGAGGGATCCCAATGATACCGTAAACTTCGCCCGAGTTCACGATTGCCTACGTATCGGCCCTTTGGTTACCATATATGTCCCCATGTCCTGGAACCTATGTAAAGGTAACCGTCGAATGTCTCGCTATCTCTCAATAAACGACCGGGATTCTTGAACATTTCTCGAAGTGGTGTACACGTTCTCCAGGGATCTGATAGCCGCTTTACTATCAGTAAGAATATAAATATTGCCGACCAATATCCCACGATACTGAATTTTCTCTACGGCTATTATAATGGCCGCTATTTCGGCCTGAACTATGCTACAGTTATCTGGTAGTCTGACTGATGGTTCAACTCCTCCGAAAAGATTACACAGCCTGCTCTTTCCTTTAATCCTCCCCAAAGTTTATCATAATCATCATAATAAGACTTATCCGGGACGTTCCATCTAAAACCCGGATCGAAGACAGGTTCTGGTGTGGTGTAATCCGTGTGACAGCTTACATTGATCAGGTCCAGAATTTTAGCATGGTCATAGTTCCTGTGTATCCATGCGTTTGTGCCGTCTAAACGCATTGCGGTGTTCTCTGGTATTTCCCTTACCTCAATGTCCGGCAGTAACCAGTTTAGGATCGTAAACAGTGCCTTAGTTGGAGTAGGTTTAAATGCCCCTGTTATCATGATTGGCACTAGGCTCATTATGAGTTCGAATTTCGGCGTTTGGGCCGCTCTATCTAGCGCCGGCCACCAGACTGCCAATCCGTAGAATAAGATGGGTTAATAATTCAGTCGTATAACCAGTCCACATTTTTGGGGCTAATAACCCAATTGAGGCCAATTGCCCACGTGAGTGTGATGCCTTGTGCAAATATCGACTCATATCAACCACCTACTTGCCGTCAAGGTGCGCCATGCCTTCTTAATCAAACTCTCACATTTATTTCAGAGCCGATGAGCTTGCAACGCGCATGCATCAGCACACAAACACGATTTGGCTAAAGGAACCCATATATCTTAAGGCAATTCAAGTGTGTGTACCAACTGACGCGGGATCAACTTTTATCCATCACATACAAGGTGCTACTTAGTGTTTTATGCGAAAGACAAAAGCCCATTTCAGCGAACCTGATTGGACCTTATCAGTGCAGCTTTAGACCTGGTAAATCTACAACCAAACAAATATTCAAATTACCACAAATCCAAGAGAGAACCCAATAAATACAGATCGACACCTACCTTTAATTTATAGATTGCAATGTTGAATTTGACAGTACAATACGATAGAAATTATTAGATGCTGTGGCTAAGTTTGGTAGCGAAGTTTATGTGACTTTGCGGGATGACATTTGAGTGAAAATAGGCCAAAATTTGACAAAACCATTTTCTAACGAGCAATTCTACACATCTCAATGAAATTAACGGTTTCCTAGATAGCCCATGTCAAATGGATATGCCCATTAGGCACATATCTCCGAAGGAAGTTGAAACGCAAATAAAGATGCTGAATTGCAAAAAGTCTCCAGGCTTTGACGGAATTGATGGCAATGTTATTAAACGCTTACCCAAAAAGGGGATACTGTTTTTAACCCTAATATATAACGCAGCATTGAGGTTACACCATTTCCCTTCCCAATGGAAGTGTGCACAAATTATAATGATTTCAAAACCAAATAAACCAGAGAACGTTGTTTCGTCCTACCGACCTATAAGTCTCCTGAGCACTTTCTCCAAGCTATTTGAGAAACTGCTACTGAAAAGATTGCTCCCAATATTAGAGGAAAAGAACATTATACCAGAATATCAATTTGGTTTCAGGCATAAGCATGGCACACCTGAACAATGCCATCGAATCGTTGCTTATATAAGAGATGCTCTGGAGAAGAAAAAGTATTGTTCTGGCGTATTTTTGGATATAGAAAAAGCTTTTGACAAGGTGTGGCATATTGGATTGCAATATAAACTAAAACAACTACTTCCCATGCCGTTCTATTTAATCCTAAAGTCATTTTTATCAGAAAGGAGTTATTTCGTAAAGGTCAATGATAGTTCTTCCCTCATATACCAAATTGAAGCTGGAGTACCTCAAGGTAGTGTTTTGGGACCAGTACTATACACTTTGTTTACTTCGGACATGCCGATTATTGAAAACGTGGTCGTCGCAACGTACGCTGATGACACTGCAATTTTATCGTCTAGCTTGTGTCCAGTTACTGCATCCAATTTTGTCCAGGAACAATTAAATGAAATTGAAAAGTGGTTACACAAATGGAACATTAAAGTCAATACAGCTAAATCGGCTCATGTAGTTTTTACCCTTGGAAGGCAAGATTCTCCGGACATTGCACTGAATAATGCCACCATACCGAAACAACAAACAGTCAAGTACTTAGGATTACACATAGACAAGAGAATGACATGGAAAAGTCACATCAAAGCAAAAAGAGAGCATTTAAAAATAAAAACTAAAAAACTATTTTGGCTATTAGGGCCGAAATCTCAACTAAGTCTTAAGAACAAACTTTTGATTTATAAATCCATTCTCAAACCTGTGTGGACATATGGTGTACAGTTATGGGGGACAGCTGCCAACTCGAATATTGAAATATTGCAGAGATACCAATCAATGACTCTAAGATCCATCTTAAATGCCCCTTGGTTTGTATCCAATAAAACAATACACGACGATCTAAAAATACCACTTGTAAAGGATGAAATAAGAAAAATTAGTGCCAACTATTTGGAGAGACTCAGCAACCACGTTAACCCTCTGGCTATATCGCTACTTGATGACACAGAAGAAATTAGAAGATTAAAACGCCACCACATATTAGATTTGCCGTTTCGAAAATGATTATTTTGCTTGTAATTATCGTAAAATAACTATACAATAATTGTTATACTAATTATTTTTATTCTCTTTATTCTCTTTAAAAGAATCTAATATTATTAATTTTGTTTTGTATATATTTGTATAATGGTTATAACTTTAACTTTGAAAAACTAGCTAACAAAATGTTGTGTACACTGCTATTCTCAATGGAGATTAGCCACCTGTTAATTTTTAAGTTTTCATAAAATTTGCTTAATATTCAATAATGAATAGATTGCAAAAATAAAATGAATTTTAAAAAAAAAAAAAAAAAAAAAATTTTCTAACGAGCGAGGCTTTGAACAAGACGATAGTCTGTCATGCGTGCTCTTTAACATGATAATGGAGATGATCATGGGAAAGGCTGCAGTAAACACGAGTGAAACGATCTTTAGTAAAAGTCACATTCTGCTGGCGTTTGTTAATGATATAGATATCATTGGCCGAGGACTACGGGATGTTACAGCGCACTTTTCGAAGGAATGAATAAGGATAAGAGTCTACTCGTTTGGGATGCTGCGTAAACCTTGACAACTATAACTTTTAAGTGGTAGATGATTTTGTCTACCTTGGCTCCGCCATAAACAAAAATAATAATGTCAGCCTGAAAATCAAGACACGAGTATTGTTCGCAAACCGCTGCTACTATTCGTTTTGCAAGCGATTTAATGACAAAAACCCACTCTCGACGAACAAAAATCAAACTCTATCAGACGCTGATCCTACCTGTCATGCTCTACAGCGCAGAATCCTATGTAATGACACTAGCGGATCAATCTATTCTAGAGGTCTTGCACCGAATGCGCTGTACGAATGGCTGAAAATGCTCCATCTCGAAAAGTCTTAGGCAATAAACTCGATGGGTGGCGCAGAAGGGAGCTACCAAAATATCGAAGAACGGACCAGGTAAGAGAGCTGTTATCTAAGTTTGGTTATTTAAAAACCAAACAACTAAAAAAGAACTTCTAAATGAATCACACTTTATGTTATGCGTTAAAGTTTATTACACATGTTGCTGCAGCCATTTCATATATTAAGAAGCAAAAAACATAAGTGGCTTTAGCGATGGACGAAAAATTTTGCAGCTTTATAATATATTAAGCCGAATATAAAGACTTCCAAATTAAACTTTTTGCACAGAAATCTGTTTTTTATGTAAACCCCAAACAATTGAAAAAACCAGTAAGAAAGTTTCAGTCGGGCAACCCGACTTACATATACCATCACCCTCAGTACAACAATAAATTTTCTATTATACTAATATTATTACTCGATTTCTAAAGTGGGCGGAGTGGTACATTTGTATGGGAGGTACCAGAAGGGGTGTTTCTATACTTCCAGATTATTTCTCCAAAACTTTATCATGTTATACCTTTACTATATACAGAATTTGGGCACGATGGCGTTGAGTGTATTGATATTATTACTTCATCTCTAAAGTAGGCGAAGTGGTACATTTGTATGGGAAGTACCAGAAGAGGCGTGTCAAAACTTCCAGATTTCTTCTCTTAAACTTTTTCCTGCTTAAACTTTACTAAATACAGAATTTGGGCATGATCGCGTTAGGTATATTAATAATATTAATCGATTTCTAAAGTGGGCGATACCAGATGGGGCGTGGCTAGACTTCAATTTTTTTTTTATAAAAAACTTTATCCTGTTAAAGCTTTAATAAATAGAGAATTTGGGTACTCTGACGTTGGATTTATTGATATTATTACTCCATCTCTATAGTGAGCGGAAAGGTACATTTGTATGGGAGGTACCAGAAGGGGCGTGGCTAGACTTCCAATTATTTTTCCAAAACTTTATCCTGTTATAGCTTTATCAAATACAGAATTTGGGCACGATCGCGTTAGGTATATTTATAATATTAATCGATTTCTAAAGTGGGCGGCACCAGATGGGTATGGAAGGTACCAGATGGGACTTGGCTAGACTTCCAATTTTTTTCTCAAAACTTTATCCTGTTAAAGCATTTCTAAATAAAGAATTTGGGTACGATCTCGTTGGATTTATTGACATTATAACTCCATCTCTATAGTGAGCGGAAAGGTACATTTGTATGGGAGGTACCAGAAGGGGCGTGGCTAGACTACCAATTTTTTTCCAAAACTTTATCCTGTTTTAGCTTTACTTAATACAGAATTTGGGTACGATCCCGTTGGGTGTATTGATATTATTACACGATTTCTAAAGTGGGCGGAATGATGCATTTGTATGGGAGGTACCAGATGGTGGCTCTGCGCCTGTAACCCATTTACAATACCATAAGTAGTTTTGGGAAAATATTAACTCCTGCAAAATTTCAAAACATTTGGTTGCGTTTTTCGAAAGTTATCGTGCGCACCAGCCGGACAGCCAGACAGACGGACATGGCTCAAACGACTCAAAAAGTCATGAATCGAATTTGGTTCAAAGATACCTAGGGTCTTAAGTGACTCCTTCTATGTGTTACACTTTTGGGTCGTATCAAATGATATATACCCTCATCCCTAAGGGTGATGGTATACAAATTTTGAATGAATCACACTTTATGCGATGCGTTAAAGTTTATTACACATGTTGCTGCAGCCATCTTTAAAAAAAAACTTAATTTCCCTTTGCACCCCATGAATTAGGTATGGGATAGCTTCTCGCGTTGTTGTGAATTAACACGCTTTCTATTTTTAGATTCACAACTAACGGCACCTACTTATTTATCGACGAATGCGAACGTCACTGTTGTGAAAAGCTCTTACTAGACACGACGATTGAATCGACGCTTAATACTGCGAAGTTGCTGTCAAACAACATTCGAGGGGAGCCGACAATGAAAGAACATTTTTTTTTTTTTTTTTTTTTTTTTAAAAAGATGGCTGCAGCCATCACATATATTAAAAAGCAACAAACTAAATTGACGTTGACGATGGACGAAACAACTTTGCGGCTCTATAAAGACTTCCTATAGCACACTTGTGTAGGTACTAAGAACAGCATGTACTTAGATCAACTACGACATGGAAAGTTGGCAAAGTTTCATTGAATGCTCACACAAATTTTAAAAGTTATACTCAATGAACATAACTTAATTTCAGAAAATATCAACACGTAAGTATCAGTGAAGGTTTACTCGATTTAAAGGTCCCTCTCAATTGCTCAATCACCTTAGAGAGTACTGAATCCAATTTGACCTTAAGATAACAAGGGTCTTACTGGTCTTCGTTACACTTTTATTCGAAGCAAATTGTATATACAGATCCTTATGGTTGAGGGCAGCCGTTATTCTCGATACCTGTGTTGTAAAAAAGAACATGATCATATGGAGTATTCACGCTATTAACGCTAAAACGAAATCTCCAAATAAATCCTGTAGTGGAAACCACATGGCACCAGAGTACAAGGAAGAACAAAACACTCATGGAAGCGTAAAATAGAAAATCATATTAACAAATATGATATTCTTTGAACGAGAAGTAAATGTAAAGTGTAAAAGTTTACCACATACATACTATTCACATGAAAATGTCTGCAAAATAATAGCGTGCATTTACAGCTTATTTTATTCAACTTGATGCGAATAACTAAAAATACATTTGTAAGCAATAAAATACAATAACATAATAAATACTTAACTAATTTAGTGGCAATTTTACAAGACATTGCCGCCTATAGACGTGATTAATTACTAAGAACTGTTCTAAGAATTTTTATTCACTCTCTTATTGTTTTGCCATTCTCATTCTTGGTATTGCCTTCCAAACGAGAATAGAAGGACATCCTACAGAGTTGGGATGTGCTTAAATGCTAATTGTATTCATTTAGACATCCCACAGAATTCTCTGGTAAATATTCGCCTTCTGGCAAACGAAGCGGTTGCTATAACGGCTGCCATGCCGAAAAGCATAAGCAAAGTTCATTATTGGTTGACAATTCATAGGCAACATACTTACTAATAAATTTACAAGGAAGCATTACATTTTAACAACATCCAGTACAAAGATTCGGTCTGTGGTTTTCGATGCTGGGGTTCGAATGAAAATGTGATAAACTTGTGCTATTTATAAATTCCCATATAATTATGTTATTGAAAATCTTTTGACTGTTGTTTTAGGTATCTAATGTCGTCACATTGATTTTCAATTGTTTGGGGTGACAGTGACGACAGATTTTTGATTCGGCGTTAAATTGTCTGCCTTACGGTTTTAACTCCTGGCTGAAGAATAAGGTGTTATTGTTTTCGTTCTCACTTTTGCTTATTGTTAAGAGTGTAGGTTAAAATCACATCACAGAAGTAACGAGTATCAGAAGTTAATTTAAATGTAGCAAACACGTTATTGGCAGGTCGGAAATAGGGGAAAAACATGCAGCGATAACAGTGTAATGTGATATTTAATAAAGCGGTATTCTCTACATTCTTATGCAAGGCATACACGTTACAACCGTTGGTACAACTTTGAGAGCTTGTATTCAAGATTGCAACGTTTGTGGACTGGTTGTGCGAAGTTGTGTCTCGGTTGTACGAAGATTAAAATTTTTTGATTTTTGGCTTGTTGTACCAGTCGGTTGCAACGTTTGTGGGCATGTCGCATACAATATTCATTTTGTGTTTATTTTCGTAGAAAATTATTGTGCGCGCATTAAAACAACACGAAAATGGAAGTCTCCGCTCAAATGCGTGATTTTATTGAATATTATAAAAGTATGCCGGAACTATGGAATTGCAAAAACTAAAATTATAAAAATAAAAACACACAATAAAACCTATGATAAACTGTTGAGTGAATATAAAAAAAATTAAAAATTATAAAAAATAAATAAAAAATAAAATAAACAAAAATAAAAATCAATAAATAAATAAAAAATAAAAATTAATAAATAAATAAAAAAACTCAAAATAAACTGCTTGCAAAATGAAGTTGTACAAAGAGGTTGTACACAACGTTGTATTGTTTGTGACCGAAGCACACAACTTGACTACTCACCAAGTTGTACCAACGGTTGTAACGTGTATGCTTTGCTTTAGATAATATATGGCTGAATGAATGAAACATAATTATATTGTAGTTTGTGTCAACTTTTAGTTTCTATTTTTTACTTAAATACAAAAATGGGTCCACATTAAAAACATTAATATTGTACATGCACATAATTTGTCCTAATGCCGCTATGTATTGCTAATGTACTCCTCTTCCGCACAGCCTTCAGGCTTAATGTGGACAAATGTAGGCAAAGGTCAAATTTAGATTAATCTTCCTATTGACAGTGTTATTTTTCTACAATTAATTATTTAATAATAAAACCATATTTCAATTTTTCTTACGAATAATTAGTGCCTAATAAGTCTCCGTTTACCTTGGCCTTTTGCAGAAAATTATTTCAGTTAAAACAGGGTTAGATAAACATGACAAACGGCAGTAAAGCATTTAACGGCTCGTTCATTTAAATGAAGATGAATGTGATAAACAATTAACATGGCATAGACTGGTTAGCAAAGTCTACCACTGACTGGGATGACCATATTGGGACTTTTCGTTTTCCCCCATTTATGTCGTGAGACCGACATAAAGAGAAGCAAACCCAATAAATAAATAAACAACACATTGTGGACTAAGCATTTAATTAATGATACAACAGAATCAATAATTAATACGAATTGCGTAGCCAAAAGAAAATGGGAAAGTGTTTAGCTAATATAAGTTAGCTTGGCTAAAACGTTGAATGTTAGTGCTCTTTGTAAGGAAGGGGAAGAAACATGCGAAGAGAAGTTTCCAAATCGTTATTTTGCATCCATTAATTAAAAAATAAATGTTGTCGTTTATGCATTTATATAAAAACAGGGGTGTCCTTAAAAGAAATGTAAAATCGTCGATATCCTATTAAGTTTCTGTACAAAGCTGAAACTGATTACATAGTGAGATTAAACTTTATAATGTTTATGGGTAAATTGTTTAGTATTTTCAATTATAACATAACAGATTTCACATGTACATGAGCGTATTCCCGGTTTTCCCGGAACTATTTCGGGAAACTGGGATTTATATATTTCCCGGGAATACCAGGATTTTCGGGAAATAAAATTATGATTACTTCTTCGGTTTATTAAGCAAAGATGCACAGAATAGCTTGAAATTTTGCAGAGATCATAAACAGATACTTCGTTACATTGTTCCAAAAAATTATAAAAGTATTATTGTGTGGAGAATTTTTGTGTTTTGGTCGTTTTAAGTGCATTTTGTATGGGAGCACCCTTAGAGGCTGTTCGGGAATGATGGTAGGAGGAAATTACTAGTGGGCGTCAGTCCTACATTTAACCCCTCTGAAGGCGCCATGGGAGCAGCAGAAGCTGATTTCATAATACAAATTAGAAAAATAAAAAACTGAACGGGATCCACCTTAAGGGTTGAAGATAGAGGTGGGATATGATCTGAGAAACTGTTTGGGTTGAATAAATATTGGGTGCTGGCGTTCATCTTGCTCCTCTAGGGGCGACACAGGGGCAGAGCGGTGGGAGCAAATTTTATAAAAAAAATTCTGTACGTGAGCCCCTTTAGGGGGTGAAGATGGGGAGTAGGTATGTTTGGGTGAAATGTTAAGAGAAAAAAATGACTGGGGGTCAGTTATACGTTTGAACCCTTTAGAGGCGATTCCGGGGCAGATGTGGACCTTGTTGTGGATTTTTCTCCAATACGAAAAGTTTCTCGTTAAAAACCAGAGGCTTCGTTTTGATATTTAACCCACGGTTACTTGCAAAAATTTTCTTAGAATTTTGATAACCGCTTACTGCATTTGTTTTACTTTATACAAATTGACACACTCTACTGCACATTAGAGTAGGTCAATTTTTTTCTCAACCATTTCGTTATCTACGATGAATTCTAAGAACATTTTCCCAAGAAACCTTGGTTCTTAAATCAAAATATAGACTCCGGTTTTTAAAGAGGAACTTTTCGTGGTCTTATAAGTGAGGTTGGGTCTAAAGACCTAGTGTTTGAATCGTATGTCAGGATTTTGAGGGTGTTATAAAGCTTTGGTATTCAGGGTCATGTGGCACTCGATCAGACCTACAACATGCACAGGGTCAATCCCCACGTTCCTTAAATTTTTTCATTGATTTTTTCGTGTCTAGATTTTCAGCTTTTTTCTCCAAAACTTTGTCCTGATCGCGTTGTGTGTGTTGATATTATTAATCCATCTCTAAAGTGGGCGGAATGGTACATTTGTATTGGAGGTACCATAAGGGGCGTAGTAAGACTTCCAATTTGTTTCCAAAACTTTATTCTGTTATGGATTAACAAAATACAGAATTTGGGTACGATCCCTTTGGGTGTATTGATATTATTACTCCATCTCTAAAGTGGGCGAACTGGTACATTTCTATGGGAGCTACCAAAAGGGGCGTGCCTAGACTTCCAAATTTTTTCTCCAAAACTTTATCCTGCTGAAACTTTACTAAATACAGAATTTAGGCACGATCGCGTTATGTGTATTAATAATATTAATCGATTTCTAAATTGGGCGGTACCAGATGTGTATGGGAGGTACCAGATGGGGCGTGGCTAGACTTCCAGTTTTTTTTATCAAAAACTGTATAGCTTTAATAAATAAAGAATTTGGGTACGATCACTTTGGATTTATTGATATTATTACTCCATCTCTATAGTGAGCGGAAAGGTATGGGAGGTACCAGATGGGGCGTGGCTAGACTTCCAATTTTTTCCAAAACTTTATCCTGCTGTAGCTTTACTAAGTACAGAATTTGGGTACGATTCCGTTGGGTGTTTTGATATTATTACTCGATTTCTAAAGTGGGCGGAACGATGCATTTGTATGGGAGGTACCAGAAGGGGCCGGGCTATGTAGCCCATTTGCAATACCGTTAGTAGTTTTGGGGAATATTAACTCTTGCAAAATTTCAAAACATTTGGCTGCGTCTTTCGAAAGTTATCGCACCAGCTGGACAGCCAGACAGACAGACAGACATGGCTCAAACGTCTTAATAAGTCATTAATCGAATTTGGTTAAAAAAACATAGGGTCTTAAGTGACTCCTTCTATGTGTTACACTTTTGGGTCGTATCAAATGATATATACCCTCATCCCTAACGGTGATGGTATAAAAACTTAATCTGTTTTTATTATAAGGTAGCATGGAATGTCCTAGTAATTGTGGGTTAAACGTTATTGTGTCGCAATAAGCTGTTTATTAAGGTCATAGCATATAATGTGAGGTTATGAAGTTTACCCATGCCAGAGCGTATGAGTTTTATGTAATTTTATTTATAACTCATACGTAATCAGTATATACGAAAGTATGTGTAAAGACGCGTTCAGACACAAGGAATCTGTTGAAAAATTTGCCTGTCTGTAGTGTTATTGATAACGAATTGCTGTGACATTCTTGTTTTTGTTCTTATAAAGGCAACACTAACTGCACTTATACAAAATAAGGTCATAAATCCCAAACACTCGTATCGTATCGTATTATCACTTATATGCACAACGGCCGTGGCATAGTGGTTAGAACACGCGACTACCATGCGGGAGATACCGGGTTCGATTCCCGCCTCCATTCATCTACATTTTTCTTTCAGTGCCGGCCCCCTCGATGTGGTCAACAACAACGTCGCAGTATAAGTGTCGAGTCAATCGGCATGCCTAGTAAAAGCTTCTCAAACAGTGACGTTCGCATTCGTCGATAAACAGTAGGTGCCGTTTGTTGTTAATCTAAAATAGAAAGCGTGTTAATTCACAACAACGCGAGAAGCTATCCCATGCCTCATTCATGGGGTGTAAAGGAAAATTTAGTTTTTTTTATGCACGACGTGATTATTTGAAATACGTACCTTAGGGCAAACAAAGGTCATAAAGGGGATAAAACTGGTGTCATCATACTAACTAAACGGCTCAAGATAGAAATGTTAAAATTGGTGTGAATTTTTCGAAATTCGTACTTTTAGGGATAAAAGGGCCGGCTAAAGATATAAACGCGAATATTAGGGAGACTATGTATTTTATGGGTGACGTTGGCGATGTCAAGTGAATCTTGAATCTTAAGGGGCACCTGGGCAACGTTGTTCGTAATACTTTTTTTTATCATGAATAGCGGTTGATAGTGAGCGACGTACCCTGGTGGTTGGGATGGCCATCCGCCTTCAGGTCCTTTACTGGCTATGAAAACACGAAAAAGAAAAAGTAAGGAACGGAAACCCCAAATGTTGACGACCCACGCAAACGTTAAAAATTACCATGATTTAAGGATATGCACCTGGAACGTCCGGACTCTCTATAGAGAAGGTGTCACTATCCCACTGGCGGATGTCCTCAAAAAATATAAGGCTGACATCACCGCCATCCAGGAGATAAAATAGACAGCAGAACTATGCTCGCGACGTAAAAATTTCGACATCTACATTTACAGCTGCCATGCCGAAAAGCACGAATTATCACCCGGTTCAATCCCGTCAGTGATAGAATAGCCACAAACCGCATTAAGGCGAAATATTTCTACATCACGCAGATTTGTGCTCATGACCCCAACGGAACATGGTAGGGAGTAGAACCAGATTCCAGCACAAAAATACCCACAAGGCAACTTGGCTATCCCTCAATCAAAACTCCAAAAGTCAAACTGATCATGTGGTAATTGATGGCAGGCATGCATCTAGTGTCATGGACGTGCGTGTTGTCTGTAGTGCTAATATTGGCTTGGATCATTACCTGGTTGCAGCCAAAGTATGCACAAGATTGTGAAGATCAAAAAACGCAGGTAACAAAGCACAAAGAAAGCTGGACATCGCGAAGCTGCAAACCCCAGAGATAGCCACCGCCTACTACAACCAGCTCTCCCAGCTTCTACGATACCACGCCTTTACTTCTGACGTTCTCGATACACAGTGGCAGCATATTGCGCATTCCATGGCAACCCCCGCAACAACCGTGCTAGGATTTGGAATACGGCACTCGGACGAATCCTGGTACGATGAAGAATTTCGCATAGCATCTGAGGACCAGGATGCTGCTTATAGGACAACGCTACAGCCAATTGCAACCCAGGCTGTTAGGGAACTGCACGAGGAGACAGTAAAACAGGCGAGACAGCTTAAAAAAAACTTAATTTCCCTTTGCACCCCATGAATGAGGTATGGAATAGCTTCTCGCGTTGTTGTGAATTTACACGCTTTCTATTTGCAGATTCACAACTAACGGCACCTATTTGTTCATCGACGAATGCGGACGTCACTGTTTGAGAAGCTCTTACTAGACACGCCGATTGACTCGACACTTATACTGCGAAGTTGCTGTCAACAACATTCGAGGGGAGCCGACAAGCATTTCATGAACCTGCGATCTCCCGCATGGAAGTCGCGTGTTCTAACCACTATGCCAAGGCCGGTCCCGGCGAGACAGCTATTTAAGCAAAAAAAAAAACGTCAGATGAAGGAACGGGAGGAAGAGAATATAGAGCGATACAGGGATAGAGGTAAAGCCCGAAAATTTAACCAGAAAGTAAAAGCAAAAGACTACGGTGATGGGCTCCCCTCATATAAGAACAAGGATGGATATCTGGTTGTAGATACGCAGAGTGTGCTGCATATATGGAGAGAACACTTCAAGCATCATGCCAATTGTCGACGACGGCTTAGATTGCCCACCACCAAGTCAAGCCGAGGTAAGAAGAGCAATATCGCGACTGAAAAATAATAAAGCTGCCGGTGCCGACGGACTTCCGGCAGGGCTCCTCAAGTCCGGTGGTGAGGAGCTGATAACGAGCACCAGCTCTTACGCACGGGATCAGCCATTTACCCGTCGCATATACGGTCCTGTCGAGTGTGCTGTGTGAAAGACTAAAGCCAGTGTTATACAACCTAATCGGGCCTTATCAGTGTGACTTTAACCCAGGCAAATAACCAACTGACCAGATATTCACAATTCGGTAATCCTGGAAAAGACCCAAGAGAAACAGATCGACACGTACCATCTTTTCGCCGACAATAAAGCTGCCTCCGACAGCCCCATACGGCAGAAATTACTCGAAGCCATGGCTGAGTATGATATTCCAATGATGGAGATGATAATGAGGAAAGCTGCAGTAAACACGAGTGGCACGATGTGTACAGAAGGAATCAGCGAAAACGGTTCTAATGGTTAACCAGCACAAAGTTATTAGTTTCAACGAACAAAAAATCTACTCGTTTGGAAAACGTTGACAACTTTAATTTCGAGATGATAGATAATTTTATCAACCTAGGCTCCGCCATCAACAAAACAAATAATGTCAGCATCAAAATCTGGAGAAGAATCCGGCTTGCTAATAAATGCTACTACGGACTAAGCAATCAATTTAATGACAGAGCCCTCTCTCGACGAACAAAAATCCAGCTATGCCAGATACTTGTTCTACCTGTCTTAATGTATGGTTCAGAATCCTTATGACACTAGCGGATGAATCGTTTCTGGCGGTATTCGAGAGAAAAATACTCCGTAAAATATATGGGCCCATCATCGTTAACGGAGAGTATCGGCGTCGTATGAATCATGAGCTGTACGAGCTGTACACTGACATAGACGTGGTCAGACGCATTAAGGTGCAGCGGTTTCGTTGGCTAGGTCATATTATACGCAAGGACGAAAATGCTCCAGCTAGAAAAGTCTTCGACAATGAACTCAATGGACGGCGTAGAAGAGGGCGACCATGACTCCGTCGCGCGATATAAGGGAATTTTTGTAATTCGTACTATTAGATGCAAAAGAGCGAAAAATGGGTTAAACTGGTACAATCACCCAGACCAAATATCTTAAGGTACAATCATTAAAATTGGGAAGAATATTTGACGAGGTACTATTTAAAACATAATTATTGTCAATTTAGGAAATTTTATTTAGGGGCGGTATAAAAGGTCAATGCGCATTGTCGTAGTGACCAACTGCGTTAGGTATATATCGTGAAATTTTCAAGTGTGTCCTTTTCCAGGGGTTACAAATTGGGAATTTTTCGAAACTTCACCTACTGACTGTATGTTAGACTCGGGGGCGTGACATTAAAAACAACTGATCAAACGATTTTTGTAAGGATTATGCAATTTGGTGTGGGTTTCTCCTTAACGAAGTAGACTGCAGCTAATATAGTTATTTTTATAACCTAAATTGGTGGCGAACGAAATTCACGAGGCAATACATCAGTCCAATTAGCATTCTGATCAAACGACTTTTTCTAGATTTATATTAATTTAAAGCGCTTAATATATATTTAATATGCGAACATATTTTATTCCAAAAAAAACGAAAACTCAAAATGGGTTTTCATATTTAATATAAGAACGTTGTAATCATGTTACTTGCTATAATGGCCATAAACTCCCGTTTCATGTTGTCGAACCACCCTAATGACATTTTGCCTATTCCACTGAATATAACTGTTCTAAAAGTGCCACCAGCTACTAATCACTTTAATTACCCCATCCAAGAACATTAGCTGATAGCAACCGCACAAGAGATACTTAAGGGTAATTCAGCTCGACATTGTGGTAGCGAAAGCGTATTCACAAATTTCAATGTTTCCAATGTGAATACAGAAACTAAGTAAACAAACGTGGTCAAGTGTCACTGATAATTATCAGTCAATATACAAATATTCCAGTCGATACATCCTTCTATGTACGAGTGTATATACAAATAGTTGGTAGAACATGTCACAATCAATTTAACCAGAACAACCAATAGCTTAGGACAGGCAATACAACGGTGGATTGGAAATGCTGACCTAAATTTATTTTATGACAAAAATCAAATCATAATTTATGTAGACTGGTGGTTATTTTCTATATAAAATAGCCATTAGTAATGATAATCATAGAAAAGTGTGTAGTGCCGTCTACAATAATTTATGACAAGAAAATCCAAAACTGGACAAAATTAAGCACGCAAAGAATAGTAGTTACATGTAAGGCTGAATGAAAGAAATGTTACAAGGTGTTTAAATTAGTGTTTAGCTACTAATTTTCATTATTGTTGTTGTTGGTGGCTGACTGCTAGGAGCAATTTAAGACAGTTTGTTTTTGGTCAAATACTGACCGTTGCTCATAGAAAACCAGTAAGAAAGTTTCAATCGGGCCACCCGACTTACATATACCATCATCCTCAGTAAAACAAAAAATTGTCTATAATATTGAAATTATTACTCCATTTCTAAAGTGGGGGGAGTGGTACATTTGAATGGGAGGTACCAGAAGGGGTGTGTCTAGACTTCCAGATTTTTTTTTCCAAAACTTTATCCTCCTTGAACTTTACTACATACAGAATTTTGGTACGATCGCGTTAGGTCTATTAATAATATCAATCGATTTCTAAAGTAGGCGGTACCAGATGTGTATGGCAGGTACCAGATGGGGCGTGGCTAGACCTTCAATTTTGTTTGTCAAAAACTGTTTCCTGCTATTGCCTTATTGGGGGAACGATATTAATATTATTACTCCATCTCTAAAGTGGGCGGAAAGGTACATTTGTATGGGAGGTACCAGAAGGGGCGTGGCTAGACTTCAAAATTTTTATTTTTGTTCTTGATTTTGTTTTTTGTTGATCTGCAATGAATTATGATATTGTCATAGTTCGGTTTAAGATCATTTCTATTGGCAATTATATATTATTGCCAATAGGTTTTTTTGTTCAAGAGTGTGAAATGTATTATGTTGACAGCAGGTTAGGCGTATGACGTCATTTCGACATTAACCACAATGGCACTTTGTCAACAACAAAACTCCTGTGCAATTGTGTCCGATGGACACATGCATAGGCAAGGGCATGTGTGTGTATTATGTTGGCATGTTGTGCGCTTCGAGGATGCTTTCTTCGCACCGTTGGGAAAAGTTCTCATTAACTTTGAGATGCTTTCTTCCCTTAAGGTTGTGATGATAGAGGAGAAGGCACAGCAAAGGGCGCTGACGAGACATTGTGGTTAATGTCGAAATGACGTCATTCGCCTAACCTGCTGTCAACATAATACATTTCACACTCTTGAACAAAAAAAACCTATTGGCAATAATATATAATTGCCAATAGAAATGATCTTAAACCGAACTATGACAATATCAATTTTTATTTTTTTTTTCCAAAACTTTATCCTGTTATAGTTTTACTAAGTACAGAATTTGAGTACGATCCCGTTGAGTGTATTGATATTATTAACCGATTTCTAAAGTGGGCAGAAAGATGTAATTGTATGGGAGGTACCAGAAGGGGCGGGGCCATGTAGCCCATTTGCAATACCGTAAGTAATTTTGGGGAAATATTTCGTCTTTCGAAAGTTATCGTGCGAACCAGCCGAACAGACAGACGGACATGGCTCAAACGACCTTAAAAGTCATGAATCGAATTTGGTTCAAAGAAACCTAGGGTCTAAAGTGACTCCTTATATGTGTTACACTTTTGGGTTGTATCAAATGAAATATACCCTCATCTCTAAGGGCGATGGTATAATAATTATAGTAGAATATTCAGTGCAATAATTTGGGCGTAACTGTCACATTTGACTTGGCCACCGCGGTCAGCATACTTTGGGGTTTGTTATTCCATAAATGAGAGCTATGAAAGCTTTTGGCATATTTGCAAGCTAACATGCTTCTACTTTTTAACCCTCTCTCCTCTAGAGCTGAATTACCGCTATTTGGTTTGAGTAAACAACTCTAGCATTTGATAAACAATAATCTTCCTCCTTCTTAGCTGTCCTTTGCTTGGATATAAAGTTAGTGTGCCACCCTATTATTAAAAGTAAATCGCCCACATAACGTATTGGAATTTTTAATATTACATGCAACGATGACATCGTTGTGTCTGTAAGTTTCCTTACTGATACATCTGCTGAAGAGGCATTTATTCCCATGGATGGAAATATTCATCATATCTTTATTTAACTTTTCCTGGTATTTGATACTTCTACGTCTCTTTAATGCAAAATGTCAATATTTATAAGGCTACATTGTTTTTTATGAGTTCGATGTCATATATTAAATTCTTCTCTGTCCTCTTTATGACTGCACATGTATGCTAATAATTCCATTCATGTCTTATTTCAATATCACTGTCCTTGAGTTGAAACAGAAATCCTTTGTTATCTAAAATCCTTTGTCAAGTTCTTCAAATAATCTATAAAGGATTCATAAAGCCTTCATCTTTGTTACTCAATTAGCTGCTTTAGTTTTTTTTAAGCAATTGGCACAACACTAGTAGACGCATTGAACGCAATATGTTTTCATAATTATAAAAAAGCCATTTATTATACAGTGGATGTCGCTTATATGATATTGCTGCATAGAAGACTATCTATTTTGTCCGTAATTTTTATATGAAATTTTTGCATGGTATGAGCAATTTTAGAAAACTCATAAAATAATTCCTTTTTATGGAAGGATTACAACCGAATATAAAACTTCAAATAAGGCGGACAAAACCTTACTACAGATTAACAGCTACTTGTACCCACAGGCGGTATCCATAAAGCATAATACGAAAAACTTAAACCCTCAAATTTTACGAATGAATGTATTTGGGGGAGTTATATTCGTTAACTTTTATACAAACATTGCTCTTTGGATAAAGGGCTCTCGATTTTTTGTCAAAGGACCATGATTTAAGGATATGCACCTGGAATGTCCAAAGTCTCTATAGAGATGGTGCCTCTATACAATTGGCGAACATCCTTGACAAATACAATGTTTACAACACCGCCACACAGGCAATACAATGGACGGGACAGGGATGTGCACGCCTAAAGAACTGTGTCATCTTTAACAGCTAATAAGGAAAAAGACACGAATTTGGATGTAGAGTCGGCAGGAGACTTCGATTAACCCAGTAAGTGACAGAATAGTCACTATCCGCATCAAGGCGTAATATTTTTACAACACGCTGATTTGTGTACACGCCCCGCACAGATAACAAAGACGAGGACATTTAAGATGTATTCTACAAGCGCCTGGAGGAAATATAAGACCACTGCCTTGTCCATGACATTTAAACAGTTATGGGTTATTTAATTGTTAAATTAGAAAGAGAAAATGCTCCAATAACGAATTCGGACTGGTTAACTCCGCGTGGGCAAGAAATATGGTAGTGTGTGGAATCAGATTCCCGCATAAAGCTATCTACAAGGCAACCCATATATAAATATATATATCCCCATATCAAATAGCAAGAAACCAGATTAATCAAGTGGTAATCAAGTTTCAACCAAAGTACGCATGCGATTAAGTAGTGCTAAAAAAGATCGTTACCAAACGCAAAGGTATGTATACACCACAAAGTTGCTTACCACCGAGATAGCCAATGCCTACTCCAACCAGCTCTCAATTATAGCATACGATGACGGAACGATTTATTTATAAGAGGAGGGAGATGAAACGCCTCTTCAGGTGGAAAAGCGGTTATAAAGAAAAAAAGAGATCCAGTATATCAAAAATTAAGGAGAAAAAGGTGAAGCCGGAAAGTTCTGCCAAAAGGATTAAATAGGAATCTGGTTACGGACACGCAGAGTGTGCTGCAAATATGAAGGGATCACTTTCGTACTCTGGACGTTCCCGAAGTGACGAGAGCACGCCAAGGCTCTCGTTGTTGATGAGATGGCAAAGTACATACATTAGCTCATAAGCCCGGTTTGACTAAAGGAATTCATACCCGATGATAGGAATCTGAGTGATTGATGTCCTGTGCTTAACAATGGCTATCCAAGTGTGTGTTTTAACTATCGCGAAATCAGCTTTTTACCCATCGCATACAAGGTCCTGTCTAGTGTGTTTTGTGAAAGACTAAATCCCATCTTAGCGAACCTGATTGGACCTTATCAGTGTGGCTTTAGGCCTGGTGAATCCACGACCGATCAGATATTATCTGTTTATCTGCAACAAAGCTGCATTCGGCAGCCCGATACAACAAAAACTATTGAGTGCTAAGCTGATATGACTTTGCGGCATGAGAAAAAAACTGACAGAGCCATTACCTACCAAGTGTGGCTTTAGGCAATGTGATAGTCTGTCATGCAATCTTTTTAACATCATAATGGAGATGATTTGCGTATGCCGATGACATAGACATCATTCGCCGTGAACTGCGTTTTCTTTCATTTAGAAGTTTTCGGCATACGATGATGATAAATGAGAATAAAGAGTCTACTCGTTTGGGACGCTACGTGAATGTTGACAGCTATAACTTTTAAGTTGTAAAACATTTTGTCTACTTTGTCAACGCCGTAAACAAAAACAAAAATGTCAGCCTGGTAATCAAGAGACGAGTATTGATCACAAACCGCTGCTACTATGCGCTAAGCAATCGATATTATGACGAAGACCTCTCTCGACGAACATAGTTCCCACTGTACCAGACACTGGTAATACCTGTCTTGCTCTACAGTACAGAACCCTGCATAATGACAAAAGCGGATAAATCTATTCTGTTAGTCATCAAGAGAAAAATACTTCGCAAAATTTTTGGATGAACCATCGGAAGTATGAGCTGTACAACGAAATCGACGTAGTCAAGCGCGTTCAAAAAGACCGAAAGCGTGGCTTGAACACGTTGTACGAATGGATGCAAATGCCTCAGCTCGAAAAGCCTCCGGCAATAAACATGATGGGCGGCTCAAGAGTGGGCAACCAAAACTTTGTTGGGTGAAATAGGCGAAAGGGCTGTTATCTAAAATTCTAATGATGGTTGAATTTCTGTAGCTGCTGCCAAATAATAAGGAGAAGAATCGATGTTTTGTTAAGTGTCTTGAGAACAAGTGCCAGAACATAGGAAATTGTACATAAAAAGTCATACATGTCTACCAAACTGCATTTTTATACCATCACCCTTAGGAATGAGAGTATTTATTATTTGATACGAGAAAAAGTGTAAAGCATTAAAAGAGATGATTTAAATCCCTAGTATCTTAAGACAAAATTCGTTTCAGGACTTTTTAATACAAATGAGCTATGTCAGTCTGTCTGGCTTGATGGCTGGTGAGCACAATAACTCGATATTTGAATTTAGTCAGTTTAATTATTTTGCAATAGTATACAAGCACCAAACCAGTAAGAAAGTTTCAGTCGGGCAATCCGACTTACACATACCATCACCCTCAGTACACCAAAAAAAATTTCTATTATACTACTATTAATCGATTTCTAAAGTGGGCGGAGTGGTACATTTATATGGAAGGTACCAGAAGGGGCGTGTCTAGACTCAGATTATTTCTCCAAAACTTTATCATGTTATACCTTTACTAAATACATAATTTGAGCACGAAGGCGTTGGGTGTATTGATATTATTACTCCATCCCTAAAGTAGGCGAAGTAGTACATTTGTATGGGAGGTACCAGGTTTATCCTGTTAAAGCATTTCTAAAATCAGTCAGTTAAACTGACTGATAAATACCATCACCCAATATAATATATTGTTTAAGTCTTGAGTTATTGAAAATAATCGATTTGTAATTAAAACCAGTTAGAAAGTTTCAGTCGGGCAACCCGACTTACATTTACCCTTACCCTCAGTAAAACAAATAATTTTCTATTTTATTGATATTATTACTCGATTTCGAAATTGGGGGGGGGGGGGGGGTGAAGGGGTGTGTTTAGGCTCCAGATTTATTCTCCATAACTTTATCCTGTTATAGCTTTACTAAATACAGAATTTGCGCACGATTGCGTTGGGTGTACTGATATTATTACTACATCCCAAAAGTGGGCGGAAAGGTACATTTGTATGGGAGGTACCATAAGGGGCGTGTCTAGACTTCCAATTTTTTCTCCAAAACTTTGTCCTGTTATAATATAACAAAATACAGAATTTGGGCACGATCGTGTCGAGTGTATTGATATTATTACCCTATTTCTAAAGTGGGCGGAGTGGTACATTTGTATGGGAGGTACCAGAAGGGGCTTGTCTAGACTTCCAGATTTTTTCTCCAAAACTTTATCCTGCTTAAACTTTACCAAACACAGAATTTGGGCACGATCGCGTTAGGTCTTTTAATAATATAAATCGATTTCTAAAGTGGGCGGTACCAGATGTGTATGGGAGGTACCAGATGGGGCGTGAATAGACTTCCAATTTTTTTCTCTAAAACTTTATCTTGTTATAGCTTTACTCAAAATAGAATTTGGGTACGATCACGTTTAATTTATTGATATTATTTCTCCATCTCTATAGTGGGCGGAAAGGTAGATTTGTATGGGAGGTACCAGAAGGGGCGTGGCTAGGCTTTCAAAATTTTTTCCAAAACTTTATCCAGTTATAGCTTTACTAAATACAGAATTTGGGGACGATCCCTTAGGGTGTATTGATATTATTACTCGATTTCTAAAGTGGGCGGAATGATGTATTTGTATGGGAGGTACCAGAAGGGGCGGGGCCATGTAGCCCATTTGCAATACCGTAAGTAGTTTTGAGAAAATAATAACTCGTGCAAAATTTCAAAACATTTGGTTGCGTCTTTCGAAAGTTATCGTGCGAACCAGCCGGACAGCCACCCGACAGACAGACAGACAGACAGACAGACAGACAGACAGACAGACGGACATGGCTCAAACGACTTAAAAAGTCATGAATCGAATTTGGTTCAAAGAAACCTAGGGTCTAAAGTGACTCCTTCTATGTGTTACACTTTTGGGTCGTATCAAATGATATATACCTTCATCCCTACGGGTGATGGTATAAAAACGGAAACTTTGACCACCTCTTCAGGTACTTCTAATACAAATGACCGAACTGACCTTCATAGCTTTACATATATATCTTTTTTAAAAGTACCCAGAATTTAGCTATATTCTGCGGTAGATGTACGCTTATAAAAATTTGAGTCTGGAGTGAATATGGTCTACATCGACTGACCCGTTCTGGTACCTCCCATACAAAATTATCTATTTCTGGAAAACTAATATTTCTTCCATAACTTATAAACGGACATCTTAATTTAGTACGTTTAATTATCTTGTAATAGTAAACAAATCCTCAAAAAACCGAAACCTTTGACACGCACCTTCGGGTACCTCTAATACAAATGACCGAATTCACCCTCATAGTTTTGTAAATACCTTGAAATAAGTGATATTTTTGTGATCAATATTTAAGCTTCATGAAAGTTGACTCAGGAATAAATATGAACTACATCGGCCGAACCCTTCTCGTACCTCCCATACAAAAAAACCTATTTTTGAAAAATTTGTATATCCCCATAACTCTGAGGTCTCACCGCAGGGAACCGAAACGTTTAACATACCTATTCTGGAACCTCTCGTACAAATTACCGAAACCACCCCGATTATTCTACATGCATATCTTTTTTTGTAAGTACACTGAAGTCAACAAAATTATGCAGAAGATAAACGCCTATTGAAAGTTAATTTTCGAATTAAGATCGGACACGTTGTGCCCCTACTGTTATCTCTTATACCCCGTTAAGTATATTTTACTTTTAATTTCTTGTATTTACAGGTGAAACCTAAGAATCCGGGTTTACCCCACCCATTAGAAATTATGATTTGTTCTGAGATTTTTGTGCGATTTAATTAGAGGGTTTGACCCTTTCGCTACCCTCATACAAAATACCATATGCCTAGTGATATTGAATTTAAGATTTTACATTTATGGGCCTTTCCCACAGTTTTACTATACGTCTCGTCTGGCCATACTGCCGAAAGTCTTATAGGTGATGGTATTTATCAGTCAGTTAACCTGACTAAAATTTCTCTCCATCTCAATATATTTTTTCTACCTATCTTGCAAAATCTATCCGGGACTGTGCTGATTTTATTATTGAGCTGCGGTATTAAATTTAATATTTATATTTCATCTTCCGGAGCAATAGTTATTTATCCATCAACTGTCGCACGCCGAGAAGAATTTCTATTGCCTCGGTCTTTTGCGCTCTAAACAGACAGGTCTTGAAAAACAAGACCTTAACCTAGTTTATCCAACTAAGTTTTTGGTTTCTATTAGGACTAGAGTGCTCAAATACCTCCTTTTTTAAAAAACCCGGTTTCCGAGTTATTGGAAAAATTGAAATTGAAAAATAAAAGAAAACCGGTTTAACCGGGTTTTTTCGGTTTTTTTCTTAAAAGTTAAAAATAATAATAATAAAATATTATTTGGTTTAAAAAATGTATTTATTTGCAAAAAATAAAAAAATAGTTGTTTTTTTTGTGTTTTATCTTTTTAAAAAATTTTTGGAATCTCTCATTTAATTTTTTTAATTTTTTAAATGAATACATTTTTAGAATATTTTTCATATTGGTTTTTTAAAACAAAATCTTATTAAAATTATTAACTTTTGTTTCATCTATAAATTTGTGATTTGTGAATTTAGATTAAAACACTTTTTATAAAGAGTTTTTAAAACTAATTTTAATTTTGTAAAACATAAAACATGTTATTGAACAGTTTTGTATAATATTTATTAAAATTTCACAAAACTAAATTCATTTTTAAAAACACTTTCTTTGACACTTTTTTTATAAATGTTTAAGTTATCTTATCAATTTCGGGACAAGATTTCAATTTACATAAATATTCCAAAAAAAGTAATAGCTTCTGCTTTGAGGTAGATACTTTCACAAATAAATATGTAAAAAAACAATATATGGGCCTCGCTTCTGCAAGTAATCAATAAAAAAACTTTTGACTTCTGCTCCGGGGTAGACTGCTCCAAATCCAAATTTGAAAAAAAAGAATGGAAACTCGTGCTCCGGGTCGTATTTTTTATATAATTTAATAATAATTTCAACAGTAAAATTAATTGCAGCCAATAATGCATTTAGATCAGCTAAGTTCATTGGGACCGGCCGTGGCATAGTGGTTAGAACACGCGACTACCATGCGGGAGATCACAGGTTCAACTACTGTCTCCAGTCATCTTAAAAGAAAAATTTTCTTTCATTGTCGGCTCCCCTCGAATATTGTCGTCAGCAACTTCGCACTATAGTGTCGAGTCAATAGGCATGTCTAATTAAAGTTTCTCAAACAGTGACGTTCGCATTCGTCGATAAAAAAGTAGGTGTCGTTAGTTGTGAATCTAGAAATAGAAAGCGTGTTAATTCACAATAACGCGAGAAATTAAGTAAGTATGTTCAATATTATTACAAACTTGTTCAGTATGTTTTGTTCAACACTACTTTTTCAATAACTCTTATAGACTTGTAACAAAGCAATTTAAAAAAACCGAGTACCCGAAGGAAAAAACTCGGTTAAACCGGTTATTCGAAAATGGCATTTTTGCAAAAACCGGCATACGGTTATAAATAAAAAAACCGGTTTACGGTTTTTTGGTTTCGGTTTTGAACACCCTAACTAGGACCCGCTAGTCGGTTTGTCTGATTTTAAATAACAGTTTCTATCTTTATAGACAGTGCACCATGCATGTTCTGCCACTCTAATTAATACCTTCAATGCACAAAAGAATTATTTGAATTAAAAAATTGCCATACAAATTGCATAACTAACAATACTTTAACCCATCAGTCTTTGTCCCAATATCTATCGTGATTTTAATGCAAGGGACAAACAAACTGTTCGTTTCTATTTGCCTGAAATGGTTTTATGTTTAAAAAAGTCAACACATTTTTCACAGAACATCTTTAAATGTGATATCTTAAAGCCTTCCACTTAAGACCGACTATGTATATCAACAACCAAATATGTACAGATTTTCATCCACACTTATCCTTAATATGTCGTCACAGCACAAGTTCAAAAGTCGAAACATAAATATTCTTATGCTTATGTAGGTATGTTTATGTAAATATTCTGTATATGACATCTTAAGATGGGAATTATGGTTTATGGACGGAAAAAAAAATATGTTTTAAATGGTCGTTTGTCAAAAACACATCTGGGGTTACACAAGGTTGATGTTACCTTATGGTTTTTATCAAGATGCTTATTTATAAATATCTTAATAATAAATAATAGATTGAAAGATTCTTGTAGTGTCATGTTATAATATTATCAAGATATACGTAGACACATGGGAATCTCATGATATTGTCGAGAAATAAGAATTTGTTTCAACGGTATCATCTGTTAATATATTTAATGATGTACTGTTTTTCTTTCGAAGATCCTACTTGACTATTTGATGCGTTAAATGCTTTCGCTAATGCCGTATGTGATCAAATTTAATCGAAACTTTAAACCAGCTTTAAATGGCTCGGTGACTTGTCTAGTAATTGGAGTTTTTCAGTTAAAGCTTTTCCAAAAATACCTGCCTTTCGAATTCATCTTTAAACTATAGATTCCGTTCGATTTAGTCTAAGAATATCAACGTGTCCAAATCCAAACACAATAAGTACCAAAAAATCATCTTAAAGTGTTGATGGCCAATTAAAGTTCACTGTTTGACTGTACGTCAATTTTCTATCTTAGAGGTTTGTATCACTAAGTGTTTGCTACACCTTTGCCAAAGACAAAATTTCGTTATGATGACTCAAGCGTATGCAAACGACTTTGAGTGGATAAAAATAAGCAAATTATACAAATATCTAAAAAATCTTTACACATTCTAACTTCTGCAGTGTATAGCATGTTAATTCATAATTTAACATTATTTCAGATACTACCACATATGACATAAGTCATGTGTTTTAAAAAATTTGTCTTTAGCATATTTAATACAAATAATCACTTAATAGTTTAATTTTTTTATAAATAAAAACAGTACAATTCTAAACAAGTTCCAAACTAATACTTATAATTTTTAAACAAGTTCTGCATTACAACATATGTATGTATGTCACTTATGTTTCTCCAAATTATTTTTTATTTGAACAAACTCTAAGTAAATATATATAAGAAAACATTTGCAGTTTAAATAAATGCATATTTAAACAATGTTAATGCTGTGTCACCATAAAATTATAGTTAAACGTTAAAACAAACAATATGATAATATAGTGAATCCTCTCTTGACTGCATAATCCACAGATATGCATATGTAAACTATTGGCTTATGATTACAAAATAAATCTCTCAATCAATAGATTTATCCATTAAAACATTGGACAAATGAAAAAGATTGCATCGAAATCTTCGGAGTGGACAGTAATGCATACATAATACATTTCGGATTAAAAGTGAACAGCAAACATGACAAAATAAATAAAATATCAAAAATACGAATTTTGCGGATTCATCACAATATGTAAAAAAAAACAAATGTATACTTTCATTCACAAAAAATGTATTGGTTTTTTCAGCTAATTGTAAGAAAATAATCAAACAAAATATAAAAAAAGAATCTCTACATTAGTGTTGGTGCACGAGTTTTCGAATTCGATACGAACCACCCCCTAATTTTGAGTGGTTGGGGAAAAAATTGCCTGAGCCAACATTTTGGAGAGGTAGGATGGGTTTAAATGGCACAACATCATGGTCAAAGTTAGGGAAAGGAAAAAAAACCTGCCTAAAGTTCCCTGTTGTTCCCTTTGGGTAGAGTGCTCCCAGAAGCGTCAAATATATTATATTATAATGAGTATTACAATTTTTATTTAAATTGAAGAGTTTCCAAAAAACTTTTTCTTCTAAATTATTAATTAGATACTTAACACGAAGTTTGCAATGATGAAATGATTTTGCATAAGCGAATTTCAAAGGGAACAAGGGGCAGCATCAATTGCATTACTCCAGATCTGGTGTCTGTTTTTGATGGACGTAAAACAACAGACATAGTAGCAGTGCGTATATTGCTTGCTGCTGCAAGCGCTTTCAACTTGACCCTAAAAACTATGTCATAAATCGGAAGTCCCTAAAGTATGCTCGTACACAAAACGATACCACGTCAACGAACACTGGCCAATTCCATAGCTCGTCACAATTGTTTGCGGAAATGCTGAAACGAGATCTTTTCTACCTGCCACGCAGACTCACAACATCCGAGTGATCACGTATTCGCCGGGCAATGCCATTGAACATCCGTTCAGTGGTAGCAAATGTGAGAAGTCGCGATGTTGAGTAACACAATGGCTCTCTTAGTGGCTTTGACAGCCCCAAAAACTAGGAACGGGGACGGTGGCCTAATAAAACACGAAGATAAGAAAAAACACGAACCACCCCAAATGTTGACGACCCCCGCAAACGTTATAAGGACCATGACTTACGTATATGCACCTGGAATGTCCGAACTCTCTACAGAGAAGGTGCCTCTATCCAACTGGCGGATGTCCTCTACAAATACAAGGCTGACATCACTGCCATACAGGAAATGCAATGGACGGGCAGGGATATACACGTTGAAAGAACTGTGACATCTTTTACAGCTGCCATGCAGAAAGAAACAAATTTCGATGTGAATTCATAGTCGGTAAGAGACTTCGACATTGGGTTTCGCGGTGTAACCCTGTAAGTGACCGAATAGCCACTATTCGCATCAAGCAAAATATTTTTACATTACGCTGATTTGTGTACACATTGCGCATTTTATGACCGCTGCTCTGCACATGACATTAAAATTGTTCTGGGAGATTTTAATACTAAAATTGGAAGGGAAGATGCTCTTGGTTCACCAGTCGGAAAATTCAGTCTGCACAACATCACCTTTAGTTCAATAAAATTGACACAGCATGCTGAAAAGTTTTTAATTCTTTTAAATAATAGTTAATACCTTTCTTAACAATACTTAATTCTTCCATTGTATAAGCAATCTTCTTTAAAGAGGTTTTTACGTTTTGAACCTTCCCTTGAAAGTTACTCACGCTGCGAAACAAAATTATTTTTAAAGTCTGCCTTTGGCAGCTATTCTTAAAGAGGACAGGTGGAATAAAGTAAAAACAAAAGTAATTTAAAAGAGCAAAATCTATTATAAGATAGAGTTGTCACATTATTACGCAGAATTTTGACTCAATTTTTTAATTTTTGGTCAATGGGGACGACCAGTGTGGAAGGTGCGAATAAGTTTGAGCAGAGCGAAAAACGATGGACGGAAACTCCGTTGGAAAGACCAGGTTACTGTGAACCTTACAGAACTTGGTGTGACTAAGTGGAGAAGAAGCGCGGTATATAATCTGATAGGATTGCAAAAAAGTGCCAGCTAAGTACTTAAGTATAACAGGATGTAGTTTTGGAGAAAATATGTAAAGTCCAGTCAGGCCGCTTCTTTAGAAGTTCGGTAATAATATCAATATAACTAACGCGACCGTGTCCAAATTCTGATTTTAGTAAATCTACAGCAGGATAAGGATTTGGAGAAAAAAATTGGAAGTCTAGCCACGCCCCTTCTGGTACTCCCGTACAAATGTGCCATTCCGCCCACTTAAGAAATCGAGTAATAATATCAATACACCCAACTCGATAGTGCTGTGTTCTGTATTCTGTATTTTGTTAAGGAAATTTTATGTTTACCCGACTGATACTATATGTGTGTGAAGTTAAATTCGTATTTTAACTAGCCGAGACACAAACCAATTACATTAACAGAGCTCTGTTAAGTGGGTGGGATGATAAATTTTATATGAGATATATGAATATAATCGTAAATATCTCTTGATCTACAAAAGATATTGAAACAAAATTTTCAGTGCAATTAGTAAACAGTACGAGGGAAGTCTCAGTAAAATTTGGGAACAATATTACGAGGGTAGTCTAAATAACTAGCTTATAAAGATTGACATTATTTCCGAAGGAATATGTGCGCATTCTGAAGATTCCGGAAGACTTGCGTCGATCGGACTAGTGGCAAATAATAGCTATTATACACTTCTATACAGTGTTATAACCCGTTTTCCCCAAAAAATTTCCTGAATATGAAATTTTTGACAAAATGTTAAAAAATTCTATGTGGGACGGACATAGTGCGTCCATGGTGGCCATCTGGAGAGACTTGCGTCGATCGGACTAGTGGCAAATAATAGCTATTATACACTACTATACACTGTTATAACCCGTTTGCCCCAAAAAATTTCCTGAATATGAAATTTTTGACAAAATGTGAAAAATTTCTATGTGGGACGGACATAGTGCGTCCATGGTGGCCATCTGGAGAGACTTGCGTCGATCGGAATATTGACAAATAATAGCTATTATACACTACTATACACTGTTATAACCCGTTTTCCCCAAAAAATTTCCTGAATATGAAATTTTTGACAAAATGTTAAAAATTTCTATGTGGGACGGACATAGTGCGTCCATGGTGGCCATCTGGAGACACTTGCGTCGATCGGACTAGAGGAAAATAATAGCTATTAAACTCTACTTTAATATGTTATATCTCGTTTCCCCAAAAAATTTCCTGAATATGAAATTTTTGACAAAATGTTAAAAATTTCTATGTGGGACGGACATAGTGCGTCCATGGTGGCCATTTGGAGAGACTTGCGTCGATCGGACTAGTGACATATAATAGCTACTATACACTACTTTAAAACCTTTTAACTCGTTTCCTCCAAAAAATTTCCTGAATATGAAATTTGTGACAAAATATTAAAAATTTCTATATGGGACGGACATAGTGCGTCCATGGTGGCCATCTGGAGAGACTTGCGTCGATCGGACTAGTGGCAAATAATAGCTATTAAACTCTACTTTAATACGTTATATCTCGTTTTCCCCAAAAAATTTCCTGAATATGAAATTTTTGACAAAATGTTAAAAAATTTATATGTGGGACGGACATAGTGCGTCCATGGTGGCAATCTGGAGAGACTTGCGTCGATCGGACTAGTGGCAAATAGTAGCTATTAAATTCTACTTTAATATGTTACAACCCGTTTTCCCCAAAAAATTTCCTGAATTTGAAATTTTTGACAAAATGTTAAAAATTTCTATGTGGGACGGACATAGTGCGTCCATGGTGGCCATCTGGAGACACTTGCGTCGATCGGACTAGAGGAAAATAATAGCTATTAAACTCTACTTTAATATGTTATATCTCGTTTCCCCAAAAAATTTCCTGAATATGAAATTTTTGACAAAATGTTAAAAATTTCTATGTGGGACGGACATAGTGCGTCCATGGTGGCCATTTGGAGAGACTTGCGTCGATCGGACTAGTGACATATAATAGCTACTATACACTACTTTAAAACCTTTTAACTCGTTTCCTCCAAAAAATTTCCTGAATATGAAATTTGTGACAAAATATTAAAAATTTCTATATGGGACGGACATAGTGCGTCCATGGTGGCCATCTGGAGAGACTTGCGTCGATCGGACTAGTGGCAAATAATAGCTATTAAACTCTACTTTAATACGTTATATCTCGTTTTCCCCAAAAAATTTCCTGAATATGAAATGTTTGACAAAATGTTTAAAATTTCTATGTGGGACGGACATAGTGCGTCCATGGTGGCCATCTGGAGAGACTTGCGTCGATCGTACTAGTGGCAAATAGTAGTTATTAAACTCTACTTTAATATGTTACAACCCGTTTTCCCCAAAAAATTTCCTGAATATGAAATTTTTGACAAAATGTTAAAAATTTCTATGTGGGACGGACATAGTGCGTCCATGGTGGCCATCTGGAGAGACTTGCGTCGATCGGACTAGTGGCAAATAATAGCTATTAAACTCTACTTTAATAGGTTATATCTCGTTTTCCCCAAAAAATTTTCTGAATATGAAATGTTTGACAAAATGTTAAAAATTTCTATGTGGGACGGACATTGTGCGTCCATGGTGGCCATCTGGAGCAACTTGCGTCGATCGGACTAGTGGCATATAATAGCAAGTCGGACAAGTTAACAGAAACTCAGATTCGAATTTGGTTAACAGTAAAACATATGAATACGTGTGAAACTGAATTTACAGGATTTTGTTAAAAATTGCATATTCAGGAAATTTTTTGGGGAAAACGAATTATCACATATTAAACAAGTGTAAATTGGCTATAATTTGCCAATAGTCCGATCGACGCAAGTCTCTCCAGATGGCCACCATGGACGCACTATGTCCGTCCCACATAGAAATTTTTAACATTTTGTCAAAAATTTCATATTCAGGAAATTTTTTGGGGAAAACGAGGTATAACGTATTAAAGTAGAGTTTAATAGCTATTATTTGCCACTAGTCCGATCGACGCAAGTCTCTCCAGATGGCCACCATGGACGCACTATGTCCGTCCCATATAGAAATTTTTAATATTTTGTCACAAATTTCATATTCAGGAAATTTTTTGGAGGAAACGAGTTAAAAGGTTTTAAAGTAGTGTATAGTAGCTATTATATGTCACTAGTCCGATCGACGCAAGTCTCTCCAAATGGCCACCATGGACGCACTATGTCCGTCCCACATAGAAATTTTTAACATTTTGTCAAAAATTTCATATTCAGGAAATTTTTTGGGGAAACGAGATATAACATATTAAAGTAGAGTTTAATAGCTATTATTTTCCTCTAGTCCGATCGACGCAAGTGTCTCCAGATGGCCACCATGGACGCACTATGTCCGTCCCACATAGAAATTTTTAACATTTTGTCAAAAATTTCATATTCAGGAAATTTTTTGGGGAAAACGGGTTATAACAGTGTATAGTAGTGTATAATAGCTATTATTTGTCAATATTCCGATCGACGCAAGTCTCTCCAGATGGCCACCATGGACGCACTATGTCCGTCCCACATAGAAATTTTTCACATTTTGTCAAAAATTTCATATTCAGGAAATTTTTTGGGGCAAACGGGTTATAACAGTGTATAGTAGTGTATAATAGCTATTATTTGCCACTAGTCCGATCGACGCAAGTCTCTCCAGATGGCCACCATGGACGCACTATGTCCGTCCCACATAGAAATTTTTAACATTTTGTTAAAAATTTCATATTCAGGAAATTTTTTGAAGGAAACGAGTTAAAAGGGTTTAAAGTAGTGTATAGTAGCTATTATATGCCACTAGTCCGATCGACGCAAGTCTCTCCAGATGGCCACCATGGACGCACTATGTCCGTCCAACATAGAAATTTTTAACATTTTGTCAAAAATTTCATATTCAGGAAATTTTTTGGCGAAAACGGGTTATAACAGTGTATAGTAGTGTATAATAGCTATTATTTTTCAATATTCCGATCGACGCAAGTCTCTCCAGATGGCCACCATGGACGCACTATGTCCGTCCCACATAGAAATTTTTCACATTTTGTCAAAAATTTCATATTCAGGAAATTTTTTGGGGCAAACGGGTTATAACAGTGTATAGTAGTGTATAATAGCTATTATTTGCCACTAGTCCGATCGACGCAAGTCTCTCCAGATGGCCACCATGGACGCACTATGTCCGTCCCACATAGAAATTTTTAACATTTTGTTAAAAATTTCATATTCAGGAAATTTTTTGGGGAAAACGAGATATAACATATTAAAGTAGAGTTTAATAGCTATTATTTGCCACTAGTCCGATCGATGCAAGTCTCTCCAGATGGCCACCATGGACGCACTATGTCCGTCCCACATAGAAATTTTTAACATTTTGTCAAAAATTTCATATTCAGGAAATTTCTTGAAGGAAACGAGTTAAAAGGGTTTAAAGTAGTGTATAGTAGCTATTATATGCCACTAGTCCGATCGACGCAAGTCTCTCCAGATGGCCACCATGGACGCACTATGTCCGTCCCACATAGAAATTTTTAATATTTTGTCAAAAATTTCATATTCAGGAAATTTTTTGGCGAAAACGGGTTATAACAGTGTATAGTAGTGTATAATAGCTATTATTTGTCAATATTCCGATCGACGCAAGTCTCTCCAGATGGCCACCATGGACGCACTATGTCCGTCCCACATAGAAATTTTTCACATTTTGTCAAAAATTTCATATTCAGGAAATTTTTTGGGGCAAACGGGTTATAACAGTGTATAGTAGTGTATAATAGCTATTATTTGCCACTAGTCCGATCGACGCAAGTCTCTCCAGATGGCCACCATGGACGCACTATGTCCGTCCCACATAGAAATTTTTAACATTTTGTTAAAAATTTCATATTCAGGAAATTTTTTGGGGAAAACGAGATATAACATATAAAAGTAGAGTTTAATAGCTATTATTTGCCACTAGTCCGATCGACGCAAGTCTCTCCAGATAGCCACCATGGACGCACTATGTCCGTCCCACATAGAAATTTTTAACATTTTGTCAAAAATTTCATATTCAGGAAATTTTTTGGGGAAAACGGGTTATAACAGTGTATAGAAGTGTATAATAGCTATTATTTGCCACTAGTCCGATCGACGCAAGTCTTCCGGAATCTTCAGAATGCGCACATATTCCTTTGGAAATAATGTCAATCTTTATAAGCTAATTATTTAGACTACCCTCGTAATATTGTTCCCAAATTTCACTGAGACTTCCCTCGTACTGTTTACTAATTGCTCTGAAAATTCTTTTTTTCTTTTTCAATATCATTTGTATATCAAGAGATATTTACGATTATATTCATATATCTCATATAAAATTTATCATCCCACCCACTTAACAGAGCTCTGTTAATCAAATTGGTTTGTGTCTCGGCTAGTTAAAATACGAATTTAACTTCACACACATTGATACTATCTTACTTGTTTCATATGAATTTGGACAACTTTAATCTCTATTCTTAAAAATAAATGAAAGGTGGACGTCAATGTATCACATTGCAGTCAATAATTTCAAAAATAAATATCATGTAAGCAACTCCCAAATGTACTTATTACACTCGTATTTCGAATTGAAGGTTTACATTGTGTAAGTATTTTAATTAATTGACCGGCCGTGCGTGTCTGCGGTATTTCAACATTAAACAAACAAAAACACTTGCATTGAAATTCAAGGCACGTACAGGTCATTTACAATAATTGTGAATAAAAACTAAATCGAAACAAGTTTAATTATTATGCAACAACAAAGGCAGGACCCGCCTCATTCAATTTCCTCCCTCATTCATTAAACCTACAGTAATTATCATAAAACCATTAAAGCAACCTTATGGAGTGAAAGAAAAACAAAAATTCGTTTATTGTATATATGGAATAAAAACAACACATTATATTTTGTAACAGAAACAGGTCTAATTATGGTGAATTAACCATATTTTCTATAAACGAGTATGCGACATGAAGGACATGAAATGCCGCAGTGCGAATTTGATAATTATAGGCATTGGAGAAAACAATTAAAGGACACAAAAAAAATTTGGGACAATGTTATACAAAAGCCGTTAAAGTTTGTATTTAATATTATGTGACAAAGCCACAAAGAATGTTAAAATTTCATTATAAGTGAAATATTTTTTATCTAGAAACTCATAAATGAATTACACTTCAATCTAAATACACGAAAGAAGTGCTTTGCGTTTAAATACTGACAATTCTACAGTATGGGTAAGAAAAAATTCAATAAACAATTTGAGGTTTTTCCATCAAAGTCTCATTGAATGAAATACACATGTATATATATATATATATATATATACAACTCAAATATAAAATTCAATTGTCTCATCTTAAGTACCAACGAGGGTGGTGGTGTCAACTTCGTTGATAACATAGGGCCCCAAATACTTGACAGTCTTTTTGTTCATAGCTTTTCTGAGATTCCGACTAAGATTTTTGTTGATGCCCTAGGGGAGGTAGCGTAATTAGTTTATTAACTTCCGTTTCAAATATCCGTTATTGCCCACCATTTTTACGTTTTCCCTTCAAGTATTTTTCGCTGCTAACGCTTCATGTTTTTTTTTTTTGCTTTTATTCATTACATTTCTTTTTATGATATACTAAAATTTCTGATATCTTTCGTTAAGCATCTTCATGGGTTCATCTTTCGTTTTGTTCTATTGTATCTAAATATAATTCAGGTAAGGGTGATGATATTGATTTTTGTTGCTTTCGCTATAATTACTTGCTACAGAATGTGTCATAAGATATGTGAAATCGATTACACAGTGAAACACACTTTTTCGGGGGTGAACCAAACCAATATCGAACGATAGCATTTGACCTCAGTAACAAATCCCCAAACTCCATTTTGCTCCACTACGTCACAAATTTTTTTTACAGTTGTTTGAAGTTTGATTTTTTTGGTCAAAAGTTAAATCAATGAATATGAAAAATCATCTGTAAAAGAACGTTTGGGGTATTTCATGTCTTCGGGGACCTATATTAAAACAATCAGGGGAATATTTTCTCGGAACATTTTAACCCTCTAGCTCCCTCCCGTATGGGATATTTTTGGCCCAATTTTGAAAAACTGTTTAAAAGTCAACTTTGGACGGAGGTCAAGGATTAGAATCTGCGATAGAAATATTCTCCAGAAAATTTCACTAAGAGTCACCGAAGACAAATAACCTCTACGAGTCAAAGGTTCCAAAATAAAATCAAAATGAAATGTTACTGAAATGCTAAAATGTCTATTTTTCAGCAAACAGTGCAACGCACTTTTTCGGGAGTGAACAAAACCGATATCAAACGATAGCATTTGACCTGAGTAATAAAACCCTAAACTCCATTTTGCTCCACTACGTCACAATTTTTGTACACAGTGGGTTAAAGTTGGATTTTTTTAGACAAAGGTCAAATAAAAGAAAATGAAAAATCATGTGTAAAAATAGGTTTGGGATAGTACATGTCTTCGGAGACCTACATTAAAATTTTCCGGGGAATATTTCCTCAAAACATTTCGAGAAATAATCATCTTCTTTTATAGATATTCATAAATTTGAGTTTGTCCGTAATATTTGTGCAAACATGTATCATTTCGAAAGTCAACACAAAAAGCAAATAACATCTAAAATCACATAAAAGGACCAATTTTTATATTTTTTTTTCATTTTGCGATACAACAGGACCTACTACCAAATTCTAACCCGTATGTGGCGAATTTAAATGTCTAGTCCGTTAAAGTTCGTTTTCAAGTATCATATTCTATTCAGATTCAAAAGTATCTTTCGTTTATCTATTCATATAGCTCTATAGTTATTTAACTACTATCCATGAACGAAATGATATTCTATTTACATTAAAAATCGCATCAAACACATTAAATCCAAATCAAACATAGGCTCGTACGGTGACAAAAACAAACGATTTAAGAAAAGCTAAAAACACAATCGAAATTTAGTTTTTGTTTTCCTTGTACAAATTCGTGTTTCTCTAGCGTATAACAAATAAAATATCCTCCTAAAGTTGTTTAGAAAAAAGTTGAAATTTTCAATGGGAACGAAACCACATGGATATGTTATGACGAGTTTCCATAACTCACGCCAACGTACATAGTAGACGAAAGTACGTACGAGTTGTTATGAGAAAGCAGCGGGAAGCAACGTTTTAACTTTATTGTATAAAATATATAAAATTTTTTTTTCTAGGAGTTTTATTTAAAGTAACGTTGGTCTAATTGTAACACGCGTGTATTTTTTTAGTGGGATTGTGTAATGAAAGCTGTTCCTTCAGTTTGATGCAAGTTGTAAATATTTTATATTTAAAATGTGTATCATTTCATTACACTGTACAACAAATGATTTTGGGACTCAATTCTGAGAACTACATGTGAAAGTAGCCCCAAAAAGAAGAAGTTCTTCATCATACGTTTTGTCAAGCAACATGCCATAATAATTTAATATCGATTTGAAGTTGGTAAGTATCATATAGGGGAATTTGTTACGTTTTAGGCTCTTTTGTTTGACATAACATAACTACTATATGGTGGCGTATGATTAATAAAGTAATATTTCACGTAAATCATACGCCACAGAGTACAACAGTTTTATTGTAACTGCTACAAAATAAACCCAGTTTAAAATTATTTCATGAATGGAAAAGTGAGACTGTTGCTTATGTAGGGAAACGTTATATAAAACGATGCAAGGAATTGTAATTCTTATTATACCATCACCCTTACGAAGGAGTATATATGTATATTATTTGATACGACACAAAAGTGTAACACAAAGAACGAGTCACATTGGACCCTAGCTTTCTTGAACCAAATTTCGATTTATGACTTTTTAAGTCGTTTGAGACATGTCCGTCTGTCTGTCTGGCTTATACGCACGATAACTCTCGAACGTTTTGAAATTTTGCACGAGTTAATTTTTCCCCAAAACTACCTACAGTATTGCACATGGGTTACATGGCCCCGCCCCTTCTGGTACCACCCATACAAATACATCATTCGGTCCACTTAAGAAATCGAGTAATAATATCAATACTCCCAACGGTATCGTACCGAAATCATGTACTTAGTAAAGCAATAACAGGATAAAGTTTTGGAAAACAAAATTAGAAATCTAGCTACGCCCCTTCTGGTACCTCCAACACACAAATGTACCTTTCCGCTCACTTTAGAGATGGAGTAATAATATCAATTAATTCAACGCGATCGTACCCAAATTCTTTATTTAGTGAAGCTATAGCAGCATAGAGTTTTGGAGAAAAAACTGGAAGTCTAGCCTCGCCCCATCTTGTACTTCCCATACACATTTGGTACCGCCCACTTTATAAATTGATTAATATTATTAATAGGCGATCGTGCCCAAATTCTCTCTTTTGGAAAGTTCAAACAGGACAAAGTTTTGGAGAAAAAAATTGGGAGTCTAGCGACGCTGCTTCTGGTACCTCCCAAACAAATGTACTACTCCGCCCACTTTGGAGATGGAGTAATAATATCAATATAATAGAAATATTTATGTTTTACTGAGGGTGAGGGTATATGTAAGTCGGGTTGCCCGAGTGAAACTTTCTTACTGGTCTGTATTTCTATTAACACAACAACAATCTATTGCTTTTTGTTGTGTTTTATTATTTGTGTTAATTCGATTAATAATAAAATTAACTAGGGTAAGGAAAAACTGATTACTTAGTTAAACGTTAGTTGAAATTGTCTAATCATATACAAGTTGATAACGAACTAAAAAAAGAACTATTATAATGTTTTCCATATAAGTGCGTTTAGTGATAAGTGAGGACAAACTCCATTGGTTATATCCATAAACAAAAAGTTTACTCATTTAAAACGCTGCGTGAACGTTCATAACTAAAACTTGGAAGTAAGCTTGCCATAAACAAAAATCAGCATTTTAATATGGAGATGAAAGGTTCTTGCTAAATAGCTAAATAGTAATTATTCTGGTTAATAAATAAGTCTTTCTTAAAGAACATTTATACTTACTTTAGCAATTTTCGCAATACCAAAACGAATTATAAATCTGTAAAGAGAGGAAATATAAAAAAATTTTATATAGAAATCAAAAATTTATTACACTAAATGCCAATTAAAGCTAAAAGCGCTTGTTTTGCTTAATGCAATATTAAGAAAAAGTGGACAAGATAAATAATATTGAATTTTTTTGAAAATAATTACATTTACTTCCCTATAAAACGCTTAATGCTGCTACTTAAGAAAACCTTACTTACAACCCATTTTCCATCTATACCCAATGAATGAGAGGAAAAGCTTCTGTGCGGAGAAACTCATGTAGCGAAACTGCCTTTTTGCGATAAACAGTTTTTCGCCTAATGGAACCGTAATATTTTATGCAGTCCACTTATTTCAGGTAAATTCTGTCACATCTTAAAATCATCAATTATCCATTTTTCTTTACCTGTCCAAAACGAAGTCAACATTGCGTTAAAATAAATTGAATAATTTAAAATTTTATGTAAAGGACTAAAATATATAATACACCCGGAATATCAAAAAGTTATTTTATGTTAATTTAGCTGGCCCCACTTTGTGCCATACTATGGCAAAGATTTACCGTTTATCCCATAGAAAAGATTTAACATCCATTGGCTGGGTCGTGAACGGATTCATAGAATATGCAAAATTCTTGAATACACTGTTCACGTTCAAAGAAAGAATATAAAGTGAGCAAGAAATTCGAGCAGCTAAGACGTCAAGAACGTGTGAAAATAAAATGGAAATTTTACAATTTAAATGTTTCAAATAAGATTTAGTGACGCACAAAGTGTTTTCTGTAAATAGACGTTGAAGTAGATACCTGACTGATGCTTATGATGTGGACGAGAAGGTAGTGCTATGTGACATACGTTGGTGTGTATAGTCAGAGTGTTGCCTTTGGCGTCTGTCATAATGTAGGGTATTAGAGTTTTTATATGTACCTGACATTTCCTGTAATAAAATAGGCATAGAAAAAAAACAATATAGAACAGAAGAAAAACGGAAGATGCAGTGGATATCGATCGATTACCGCATATATGAAAAATTTTATGAACTTAATTTCTTGAACAAATGTTCAACAAATTTGTTTTGATATATTAAATTTGCTTTTATGACGACCGTTGTCATCCGAAAATTTATTTTATAATCCAATTATGGTAGGAACTGAAATAATGAAGTGAAATAAATAATGTTATCTGAAATACAAAATTTGCGAGACCTTCCAAGAATATAGTATGTAAATTCTTCATTGGTAATGACTTCTTATAAAATGCATGATTTTATTAGACCATTCTTCCGAAAAAACCTATCCTTCTACATGTTCGTAATTCATCGTTGCAAAATCATATCATGCCAAATTCCAGTGAAAAAAACGTCCGACTATAAGTACTATACTAAGGTCATTTGGTTGTTGCTGCAGATAAAATAAAAAATATTTTTTAATTCGCATACATTTTTTTATACTCTCATCATTTGATACGAGCAAAAGAGCAACGCATTACAGGATACAATCCCAGCGTATCTGAAGTTAAACAGGCAATCAGGTTGCTCAAGAACAATAGAATAGAATCGACAATATATGCCCTGAGCTACTACAAGCGCACAACTGATAAGACCTATCATAGACAAATTCTGGAACACCAGTCATATGAAGGACGACTTAAAAAAGGGTATGATAATGAAAGTCGCAAAAAGGTGATCTCACAGAATGCAAGAACTGGAGGGTAGTATGGAAAACAAACTTATATAATAAATATAATATTATTGAACGATTATAGAACAATGATATTCGTAACGAGCAAGCCGCCTTTCGACCTGACATATCAGATATCGATCACATTAATAGCCTGAGGATATAGACAGAGCAATCAAGAGAATACCGAAAAATCTCATATGTATAACTTTTGAAGTCATCGTACGAAAATGCTGAGTGCCGCATCCTACATGAGGACGCAATCAACTGCCCAATAAATGTCAAAGAAGATGCGCGGCAGGGATGTCAACTATGGCTCCACGAAAAGCCCCCCAATGAAATAACGCCCAGGAAATAACCCCCAATGAAATAAACCCCAAAAAATTGGAAATAACACCCAAAAACAGTGAATGAAATAACGTCCAAAAATTAATGAAATAAAGCCCAAAGCGAAAACGAAACAACCCCCAATATTTGGGAGTAATTTCATATGAAATAACACCCAATGATGAAAATGAAATAACCCGCAATGAAATAAACCCCATCAGCAACAAAAATGAAATTATGCCCAAATTTCATAAAATAGTCAGTTTCACCAAGGCTTTCATGAAGTCAATATGGACCAACAGCAAAGTCGCAAAATTAATGAAATGAATCGTGTGGATCGTAGAACGTTGTAGCCCTGCTCTGTTTTTGCAGTTCGGAAGACAATTTGCCTTTTACGTTTGGCCTTTACACAACCACCTCTAATGTTCAGAAGCAAATCAAACTCTCTGCTTTTATTGAATTCTTCCTTTTATAGAACTCTTACAAATTTTAAAAAATTTCCATTCTTAGATATCATTCTCAAAATGAAAAAATCCTCGGTGCATTTTCCTGATTTTCTATCCGTCAAAATGAACACAAATGGAAGTATCTGGAAACATTCAAAAAAAAATATTCACAGGCTAAAAGTTTTCTTGTAAAAGGCCTTTTTTTATATAATTATATAATTATAACCCCTAAAAACCAACAGCTTTAAAAATGAAATAAACCCCGAATAAAACATGAAATAACACCCAAATTATACATGATATGAAACAAACCCCGAATTTAACAGATTGGTTGGGTGTTATTTCATTGGAGATTATTTCATAATTTGAAAACCCCAAATGAGGAATGAAATAATACCCAAAGGAAAATGAAAAACGGCCCAAAAAAAATTGGGAGTTATTTCATATGAAATAACACCCAAAAATGTATGAAAAAAATTTGGGGAATATTTCATTTCTCGTTTGGGCGTTATTTCATTGGGGGGCTTTTCGTGGAGCCGTCAACTATCACCCCTGTTTTTCAACGTAGTCCTCTACAACATTATCTCAAAAGTCACATCTACCACTTGCATGCTATCGCACGGTTTAGACGACAAGCAGTCAAAACTAAATAAAATCGAAGCCGAATCTGCAATTTGCGATCTCAGAATAAATATTTCAAAAACGAAGGCTATGAGAATCAATACCTCAAATACGCGGTAGCATTATAACAACAAGTGGGGGATCATGATAAGATGTTGCAAACCGCATTAATAGGGAAAGCTGAGCTTACGGCCAACTCTAGGCGCACCAAAATTAACACATTTAACAGCTGCTTGAAATCAGTAACACTTTATGGGTGTGTGTCCTGGAATTAAAACCAGTGCGATATAAATGAAATACAAGTATTCATCAATCGCTACCTTCGTCGTATACTGAAAATTTTCTAAACAAACGCCATCACAAACGAACATCTATGGGCAGAGTGAAAGCAAATACTGGCGCTGGATTGAAGGCGACGTAACAAGTTTCGAAATTGGAGAGGTTGGCCGAGTCACAGCTGGTGTCGACAACTAGATACCGAAGCACCAATGATCAGCTAAACATGGAAGGAACTAAAGATCGTAGCAGAAAACTATCGTTGAGGCTCTATGTTCCTCATAGGACTTACTTTATTAAAGTGACCAATTACAACTTACGAATGTGGTTCATAAATTAGAGGCCTGAGGTATTAAAGAATTCCACGCGCTTCGGTCTTCTGCGTGTGTTCTTCAGTTAATCCTACCAGATGGTGGCACGTCGCCTACCACTTGGTCCTTCCAACGGAGTTTGGCTCTCCCTGCTTTTCTTGCTGGAGCATTTACATCCATCCTGGCCCATATATTTTTCGGAGTACTTTTCTCTCGAATACTTCCAGGTTTTGTATGTCTGTATAGTAAGCACCCATGATTCGGCAGCATACAACAGAACGGGTAAGATTAGCACATGGTATATCTGTTTCTTACATCTGCAAAGTCGATTCAGCTTTAACTACAGGAATACCAAACTCAGACATGGCCTCATATAGCGTATTCCTTATCGGAGAGTCGAAGGCACCTTTGTAGTCGACAAAGAGGTGGTAGATGTTCATGAGTTTTTTTTCCAGGATTTGTCGTAAGGTGAATAATTGATTCGTCGTAGATTTATCAGGTCTAACGCCGCACTGATATGTTCCAATTTGTTTTTCTACAATTGGCTTTAGACGTTCACACAATACGCTTGAATGGACCTTGTACGCAAATGGTAATATGTTAGGCTTATTCCACGGTAGTTTCTACATTCACTACGATCTCCTTTCTTGTATATGGGACATAACAGACTGAGATTCCAATCCCCAGGCATGCTCTCCTCTAGTCTGATGTTATCCATGAGCTGATTCATGGTCCTAATCAGCTCCTTCCTGACAGCCTTAAACAATCCAGCAGGGAGACCATCGGCTCCAGCAGCTTTGTTGTTTTTAAGGCGGAAGATTGCCACACGTATCTCGCTCTGGCTTGGAGGTGGACAGTTAATACCATCGTCATGGATTGGAGCTGGGTCTGCTGGAGTAGTGTCCGTATCCAGTAAATTTCTGAAATGACCTCTCCTCTCGCTTCTTCTCACTGTGGTGTTTACGAACAGCTCGCGTTGCCATTGACTGCAGTTTCACCCTGTATGCAGCATCCGTCTCTCTCGTGGCATTGCGACATTCATCATGGTATCAGGCATCTTCTTGATACGGCTTTGAGCACCCAAGTACGCTTCTCGCAGTTCGCTGTTCTATAGAGTCGGCTATATATTGCCACTGCGAGGTTATATTACTAGGGGTTGGGGCATTCCGTACTAGTTCAGTTAGGTGGTTGGAGTAGGCGTCCAGTACCTCTGTGATCCGCAGTTTACCGATGTCCAGCTTTCGTTTTGCCTGGTTACGTACGTTCTTCGTCATGCTTTGACTTGTGCTTACCTTAACTGCGGTAAGATAGTAATCGGAGTCATGTTCGCACCCCTGATCGCTTGTATGTCCAGAACACTCGATGCGTGCCTTTCATCGACTACCACGCGATCTGTCTGATTCCTCGTCAATTGATCTGGAGATAACCGTGTTGCCTTATGAATATTTTTATGGTCAAATCTAGTGCTGCTAAAATGTAATTTTCTGTTAAAAACTTTAATTTCCTGGTACCGCTATGCTAAAGTCGTACTACAGTAAATGTTTGTCCGACATATCTGCTTTTATGTATATACATATACACATCATTTACTGTGTATTATTCTTTGTCATAACTTTTGAAACAACTATAAATCTGTCCATGGGATGGTGAGGAAGATATAAATTAGTTTTTGTGCTGGTATTATATTTTGTAAGATTTCCTACACTAACACATACATTCGTATGTCCTAATAAACAGATTTGATTTATATGCAAAAAGTCTCCATACAAGCCAATTTATATTTGTTGTCAGTATTATGACATACCAAAATTTCCGACATGGCACTCACACAATAAACGGGTAAAAGCAACAACAGCAGCATTTGAAAGAACACTCCGACAATAGAATACCACAATGACATTTGATTGATGTTGAGCGTTCTAATACAAATGTAAAAATACTGAAGTAAAGCAATGAACAATAATAAAATTCGCTTTTCTGTGAGTTTGCAGAAGCTACAGGTGTTAAGGCTTATAAAATGTATAATCACCACCGTTAACCACAACCCGGAGGTTTTATAACTTTTCACAAAATGTTACATTTGAACGTTGGGAGATATTTGTTGTACTTGTGTCAGATGGTTCCTGTTGTGTTTCATCCTTTCGGCTATCATGGATTTTTATTTATTGTATATTAAGATCTGCGCATTTAATGGATATTTTACGGAAATCTGTTATGTTTTAACAAATTTCTTACATAGACGGCGCATTGTTATAGTATCGATACAAATGTAACTACATTTGCACATATACTTCGTTGCAATTGATTTAAGACACTTGACTAAGGAGCTACTCAATACTGTTCCAAAAGATAAGGTATAGTATGTTAAGAATATGTTGTAAACGTATAATTCGCTATTTAGAAATTGATTTTTTTTTATAAAAAAATATATTTCTTCACCCTGCTTAGTTAAGTCATTTTTTCAACTACCAGTTTAATGAAATATTTGCTTGTCGCTATTGTTGAAACATTGAAATTACAAAAAAAAGGATTAAATTGTTTTTTATTGTCCTTTTTCAATACTCATACTTAATAAAAACGTAGTCTGACTCTTGAAAACATTAATAAACTGCAATTGCTTGATAAGTTTGCAATGCAATAAAGACAGCCCCAAAGAGTCACTAACGAAGGAGAACAGATAAATAAATTAATTGCAAAATTATTGACATAAGTGTTTTAGATGTTTTTAGTGGTAATTAAATTGTGTAAATTCCTCTTAAAACAACGAAATCTACGAATGTTTGTATTTGGCATGAGAACAATGTCCTTCAAGGAACATTAATTACGTTATGCACATTAAATTAAGAAAGCTACTCGCAAAAATTTGTGTAATCCATAAATATACAAAGTTTGTAAACTTCTTTACAGTCCTTTCATGTTGCAACATCTTTAGACTCCATTAGCAGAACGAATGAATCAAATTCAAAAAATAATTGCTATAGAACATTTCCAATTAATTTTATAATGGCACTCCAATGAAACTAAATAAATATTTTATATGTGATTATTTAATTTACTTTGAAGATTAAAATCTTTTTTGTCGATTGATAACGGTTCCAATTACTAAGTGTTCTCTTAAAATGTTATTTGTAAGTGAATGCGAATAAATTTAAAATTCGATACATCTACTTGTTCGTTTCATGTTTTGTGTTATTTTCAGTTTCAACAATAATGAGCTTTTACACTTGAAGAATTTTCTCGTGTATACAACAAAGACAACTTGTGTTTGTTTTATACGCTTAACGTAACTGTGGTGTAATTGATTTACCATTGAATACATTTGGAATATTTAAAATTTCTTTTCTGGTGGCAATTCGATATGATTAACAACAATTTGTATCTGGCATCAATTTCCAATACCATTTAATTTTCTTTAAGAAATTTTTACATGCCTACAGCGAAACCAAGGATGGACATGACGAAAGTACTGTGGCATCTTTTTCAGATGTTATGCAGAATCCTGTTGCGGATTCATAAGTAATAGGAGAAAAAAGCCATAAGTGACGAAATAGCCTTTTTTCATGAAGGCACGCCCCGACAGAAGACAGACGATGCTGCATTCTATGAACGCCTTGAGGAAGTATATGACGTCTGCCCGATACAGACTGTTTTGCTTCATGTCGGTAAAAAAAACATGGTAGTTAGTAGAACGAAATTTCCACATAGAGATATCCACAAGGCAACCTGGTTATCCCCTGAAGACGAGAAACCTAATCGATCACATGATAATCAATAGAAGGCAGGTGGGGTCTCTTGCCAATAGAAGTTGACCTCAATGAAAAGAAAATACTGCTAAATGTTTTATTTGCACTTAAGTGCATTAAATTCAGGTTCATTCAGATAAAATTTTCTTTTTATATGCTAAAATTACACTTTACAATGTTTGAAATGGAAATTTTGTATATAGTACACGATCACACACATTTTCTTATCATGTCCAGACATGTGGTGCTCACAGTAATTACCACAAAACCCAAACGCTATGTGTCTGCTTGACTATATCGGTAGTTCTATGTGAGGGTCTAATATTTTCCTCGTAGTAGAACCATCATTTCTTTATACTATCACCCTTAGGGATGAGGGTATATATCATTTGATACGACCCAAAAGTGTAACACATAGAATGAGTCACTTAAGACCCTAGGTATCTTTGAACCAAATTCGATTCATGACTTTTTAAGGACGTCGGGAGTGTGATGCAAGGTAAAGCTTCTGATCGGTTTAACTTGGCAAACCCAGAGTGATCCTTGCCAATTGCACTTCAAGTCTACTCACAGAGCTCCGTTTTCGTGGTACTACTGAGAAAGGAGTACCTCCACGTGGAGACGCCTGGAAACGTGCTTCTGACACCCGTCAGAGCACGGCTAACTGTGAGGGGCGAAACCTAAAACCCAGGCACGTCAGCTCAGAGTGAGCGGTACCCTGGTCAGCGTCTGACCAAGAACGGGCGGCTGCAATAAAATCCTGGCAGGAGGAGAAAACTGCGACGTGGTGCGCTGGGCTTGCAACCCGCCACTGACGTTTATACTATTGCAATGAAAAGAAGTAAGATAAGAATAAAACGGACCCCCCAAAATGTTGACGACCAGCGCAAACGAATTAAGGACCATGATTTGAGGATATGCACCTGGAATGTTAGAACACTGTATAGACCAGGTGCCTCCATCCAACTGGCGGAAGTCCTCGAAACTACAAGGCTGACATAACCGCTTTACAGGAAATCCGGTGGACGGGACACGGGTGCTCGCGCATCTAGACGTGCGACATCTACTATAGTGGCCATGCGGACAAGCACGAGTTTGGTTGTGGATTTGTGGTTGGCAAAAGACTGCGACACCTAGTCTCAAGGTTCAACCCGGTGTGTGAACGTATAGCCACCATAAGAGTCAAAACACAGTTTTACCACATAACACTTATATGTGCCCATGCTCCCACAGAAGAGAAACGCGATGAGGACAAAGGCGAGTTCTACGAGAGCCTAGAAAATGTATATGACCGTAGCCCCAGCCATGACATCAAAATTTTACTAGGCGATTTGAATGCTAAAATAGGCACACCGAAACGTCGAACAATGGCATCAGACTGATTGATTTCTCTGTGGCAAGAAATATGGTAGTTAACAGCACTAGATTTGACCATAAAAAAATTCATAAGGCAACATGGTTATCTCCAGATCAATTGACGAGGAATCAGATAGATCACGTGGTAGTCGATGGAAGGCACGCATCGAGTGTTCTGGACGTACGAGTGATCAGGGGTGCGAACATTGACTCTGATCACTTCCTTACCGCAGTTAAGGTACGCACTAGGCTAAGCTTGGCGAAAAACGTACGTAACCAGGCACAACGAAAGCTGGACATCGGTAAACTGCGGACCACAGAGGTAGCGGTCGCCTACTGCAACCACCTAACTCAACTGTTGCGTAATGCTCCAACCCCTGATAATATAACCTCGCAGTGGCAATATATAGCCGACTCCATAGAACGGACTGCGAGAAGCGTACTTGGGTACTCAAAGCCGTCTCAAGAAGATGCCTGGTACGATGATGAATGTCGCAATGCCACGAGAGAGACGGATGCTGCATACAGGGCAAAACTGCAGCCAATGGCAACGCGAGCTGTTCGTGAACGGCACAGGGAGAAGAGACGACAGGCAACTCGTCTTTTTAGAAGAAAAAAGAAGGAGCTGAAGAAGAGACAGGATGAGTGTACTGAGTTGCTCCGAAGTAGAGGGGAAGCCCGAAAATTCTACAAGGGGGTTAAAGCTAGAATGCGTGGAACAGGGTTGCCCTCCTGCAAGGACAGCGATGGTCAGCTAGTGACGGACCCGGATAGCTTTCTGAAGATATGGAGAGACCACTATAGAATTTTACTGGATACTGACACAAATCCAGAAGACCCCGCTCCAATCCATGACGATGGTATTAACTGTCCACATCCGAGCCAGAGCGAGATACGTATGGCCATCTCCCGCCTTAAAAACAACAAAGCTGCTGGAGCCGATGGTCTCCCTGCTGAATTGTTTAAGGCTGGCGAGGAGGAGCTGATTAGGAGCATGCATCAGCTCATGGAGAACATCTGGCAAGAGGAGAGCATGCCCGGGGATTGGAGTCTCACTATGTTATGTCCCATATACAAGAAAGGAGATTGTAGTGAATGTAAGAACTATCGTGGAATAAGCCTATTACCAATTGCGTACAAGGTCCTTTCAAGCATATTGTGTGAACGTCTAAGGCCAATTGTAGATAAACTAATTGGATCATATCAGTGGGGCTTTAGACCTGGCAAATCTACGACGGATCAAATATTCACCTTACGACAGATCCTGGAAAAAACCCATGAAAAGCAGATCAACACCTACCACCTCTTTGTCGACTACAAAGCTGCCTTCGACTCTCCGATAAGGAATAGGCTTTATGAGACCATGTCCGAGTTTGGTATTCCTGCAAAGCTGTTTCGACTTTGCAAATGTACCTTAGACAACACCAAATCCTCTGTTAAGATTGGTAAGGATCAGTCTGAACCATTTAACACGGAAAGAGGTCTCAGGCAGGGCGACAGCCTGTCCTGTGCACTATTTAATATAGTCATGGAGATGGTGATGAGAAAGGCTGGTGTCAACATGTCTGGTACCATATTCCACAAGAGCCACATGCCACTAGCCTATGCCGATGATACAGACATCATTGGCCGAAATCTGCGGGATGTTACTGCAGTTTTCTCATCGCTAGAAAAGGAGTCAGCAAAAATGGGTTTAGCGGTCAACGAGGACAAAACAAAAATAATGATTACGACGAACAAAGAGTACTCTCGATGGCGACGCAGCGTCAACGTTGAAAATTATTGTTTTGAGGTAGTAGATGAGTTTACCTACCTCGGATCTTCCGCCAATAAGAAAAATAATGTCAGCCAAGAAATTAAGCGGAGAATAGTGCTAGCCAATAGATGTTTCTACGGTCTTCGGCAGCACTTTAGTAACACCACCTTATCTCGGAATACTAAAAAACAGCTTTACCAGGTGCTAATCTTACCCGTTCTTTTGTATGCTGCCGAATCATGGGTGCTTACGACAACGGACATACAAAACCTGGGAGTATTCGAGAGAAAAGTACTCCGAAAAATTTATGGACCTATCTGTGTCGACGGCGAGTTTCGCCATCGGATGAACCATGAGCTGTATTAGCTTTACCACGACATCGACGTAGCTAAAAGAGTCAGAATGCAACGACTACGATGGCTGGGTCATGTTGCCAGGATGGATGTAAATGCACCAGCGAGAAAGGTGTTTGAAGGCGAACATGAAGGACGGCGCAGAGCAGGGAGACCCAAACTCCGTTGGAAGGACCAAGTGGTAAGCGACGTGCCACCATCTGGTAGGACTAACTGGAGAACACACGCACAAGACCGAAGCGTGTGGGATTCTTTAGTACTTCAGGTCTCAAACTTATGAACCATGTTTGTAAGTTGTAATGGGCCACTTAAGTAAGTAAGTAAGTAATCACAAGCCGGTTAAGAATGGACTGAGTTCATAATAAGGTATGTGATAGCTTCTCGCGTTGTTACGAATTAAAACGCTTTTTATTTTATATTCACAACAAACGGCACCTACTTGTTTATCGACGAATGCGAACTGTTTGAGAAGCTTTTACTAGACATGCCGATTGATTCGACACTTATACAGCGAAGTTGCTGTCGACAACAACAAGGGGTCTGGCAGTGGAAGAAAAATGTATATGACTGGAAGAGGGAATCGAACCCGTGTTCTAACCACCATGCCACGGCCGGTCCCCAGTGAGTGAATAGGGGATTTTCGAATTTGAGTATTTTGATTGTCATTCACTGGGGAATAACCAGTGAACCAAGCAGCTCACAACGTCAGAGAGATCACGTACTCCCCGGGCAAAGCCATTGAACATTCGTTCAGTGGTAGCAAATTTGAGAAGGAGCAATGTTGAGTAAATTATATGACATGCTACTACCGATGCGTCTTAAGAAGTAGGTAACAGAAGTTACTGAAGCTCAACACAACGGCTCTCTTAGTGGATTTGGCAGCCCCAAGAAACTAGGATTGGGTGCGATGGCCTAATAAGCCACTCTCCTTAAACAAAACAATTTTTATGAAAACACCAAGAAAAGAAAAAACAAGAACCCTCCAAATGTTGACGAACACCGCAAACTTTATAAGGGCCATGATTTAAGGATATGCCCGTGAAATATCCGACCTGTACACATAGAAGGCGCCTCTACCCAACTGGCAGATGTCGTCGAGAAATACAAGACTGACATCATTGCCATACAGAAAATGAGATGAACAGGGAGACCCAAACTCCGTTGGAAGGACCAAGTGGTAAGCGACGTGCCACCATCTGGTAGGACTAACTGGAGAACACACGCACAAGACCGAAGCGTGTGGAATTCTTTAGTACTTCAGGCCTCAAACTTATGAACCATGTTCGTAAGTTGTAATGGGTCACTTAAGTAAGTAAGTAAGTACTTTTTAAGTCGTTTGAGCCATGTCCGCCTGTCTGTCCGGCTGGTGCGCACGATAATTTTCGAAAAACGCAACCAAATGTTTTGAAATTTAGCAGGAGTTAATATTTTCCCAAAACTACTTACGGTATTGTAAATGGGCTACGTGACCCCGCCCCTTCTGGTACCTCCCATACAAATGCATCATTCCGCCCACTTTAGAAATAGAGTAATAATATCAATATACCCAACGGGATCGTACCCAAATTCTGTATTTAGTAAAGCTATAACAAGAGAAAGTTTTTTAAAAAAAAAAATTGGAAGCCTGGCCACGCCCCTTCTGGTACCTCCCATACAAATGTACATTTTCGCCCACTAAAGAGATGGAGTTATAATGTCAATAAATCCAACGAGATCGTAACTAAATTCTTTATTTAGAAATGATTTAACAGGATAAAGTTTTTGAGAAAAAAATTTAGTCTAGCCATTTGGTACCTTCCATACCCATATGGTACCGCCCACTTTAGAAATCGATTAATATTATTAATATACCTAACGCGATCTTGCCCAAATTCTGTAAAAAAAACTAATTCTAGTAGCATGGCTTTGGCTGCATCTTTATGCTCTCTGGCATAAGGAACTTTTTTCTTCTGTTCCCCAGCTGTAGGAACTTCTTCCTGTTCTTCGGCTGTGAGAACTTTTTCAACTTCTCTGGCATTGAGAATATCTTCTGAATCATTGCTTCCGAACATCTCGATTTCTCTTCGCAATATGAGACATGATTGCATCAATTTTTCTGCATGTCGTTTGCCTTCCTGAATCAGCCGTCGAATGGTGCCATCTGGGACAAATACTTATATTCTGTACTCCACTGCTGGATTTATCTGACAATTCATTATGCAGAAATATGTTGTATTATATATAAGATCTTAAATTTTTGAGATCGCTCCTTATTGCACGAAATTATCAATTAAAACGCAGCAAGGCTATATACTACTGAGGTAGCCAACGCCTATTCCACCAAACTCTATGATTTACTGCTAAAGAACTCCCCTTACTTAGATGTTTCTACCATACAGCGGTAGCATATTGTGACAAGGCCTTGTAAGATGAAGAATTCCGCTTAGTACCTAAAGAAAATTATGCCACATGCTAGGCAACACTCTCGCCAATTGAAACTTGTTTTTTCTAAATGCATACCTCTGACTCGCCGTAGCTTGTTGCACAGTGGTTCACCTTGGAGTACAAGGGAGTTATCAAGGCTTAAAAACAGAAAATCTCGTGTATTTTAGAAATATAAAAAATTCGGTTTGACATTTTTGCAAATTATTCGGCCGTACGTGCTGAGTCTTTCTATGACTTTGTGCGCTCTAAATGCAAATCGGCTTATTTTCCGCCTACAATGCATTTCAATGATGATTCATCGTCTGATTATATTGAAATCGCTAATATGTTCCCAAATTTTATCCAATCCACGTATAGGAATGATGACTCGAATATTAAATTTTCATATACTATTGAGAGTACATCAACCTTAAATGTTATCAGCTTTGACACAAATTCTTTTTTTAAGTCTTTGTCCTCTCTTAAGTTCTCCTGTAAACCAGGTCCTGATGATATTTCTGCCTGCATTTTGAGTGGGTGTGCGTCGGGTCTTTGTTTTCCCTTGACTGATATATTTAACAAGCTTTTGCGATTAGCTCACTTTTCATCCATATGGAAAGAGTCGTATATATTGTATTGATGGTCTTTTGTTGGATTTTGTTACCACATTTATTGATCTTGGCGTTCTTATGTACAGGAAATTGGACTTTATATCTCATATAAGCATGGTTGTCAATAGATTTAGATCTGCAGTTGGATTTATTAAAAGATGGGCTAAGGAATTCTCTGATCCGTACATCACTAAACATTTATAAATATCTCTAGTTTGACCTTTGCTGGCATATGCCTCTGTTGTTTGGAATCCTTATTACCGTGTACATATGCATTTCATTGAATCAGTGCAAAAGCAATTTTTGTTATTCTGTCTTCGTGGATTTGGTTGGAGCTGTAACAATAATTTGCCGTCGTATTAGAGTAAGTTAAAACTGATTAGACTTACTACTCTTGAGAGTAGAAGGGCTATGCTTGGGTTTTCGTTTGTGTACAGACTCTTGGATGGTCATGTTTATTCGTCGTTTCTGCTTTCGAATGTTAATTTTAAAGTCCCTTGTATATTGTGTTCATTCTCAAATACAGTGCAAGTGTCAAAATTACGTTAATCTTCGACATCGTAGTCGATTGTCCACCACCGAGCTAAACCAAGTTTAGAATGGTAATCTCACGGCTTAAGAACAACAAAGGCATGGATGTTCTATATCCTGTGTCTAAGAAAGGCGATTCAAGTGTGTGCACCAAAAATCGCGGGATCATACTTTTAGTCATCACTTCCAAGGTCCTGGACTTTATCAGTATAGCTTTAGACCTGGACCGACAGGATATGTACACTACGACGAATTTTAAAGAAGACCCATGAAATGGGGATCAACACATGTCATATGTACGTTGACATTCAACCGCTATGCCTGAGTTTTGTATAGTTGCGAAGTGACACTGACCAATACGAAATATTTAGTGAAGATATACAAAATATGAATTAGTCTGTCGATGGCATGATTACATCTTTCTAATGGATTACATTATGCGAAAAGCTGCAATAAACACAACTGGTACCACATTTCACAGTCACATGCTGATTCCGTACACCGATGTTACTGTCATCTTATCAATTGTTGAGAAGTGGTAGATAATGTTATTTAAAAATATATAAAAGAGAAATGAGAAAAATGTTGCCAAAGGTTGCTTTTTCTTTTTTGTGTTATAATTTTATAACATAAGATGGTGTAAATCTTAAATATTTATTTTGATTAAACAGCATTACCAACGCTACCCTCTAAAAATAGGTAAGACATTGTACAAAAGCTATTATGTATATTTAAATTTCTTTTTTGCGTTAATTCTACACCACTTCTAGTCTTCTTCTGTTAAATAAATATTATTTTCAATTACTCCAACAAATACAGCACACACACAATTTTACCTTTGATTTGTTTCCTTAGGATGCCAATTTATGTAAATCAATCAACATCATAGAGAAAAATAAAAGAAAACAGACAAAAGAAAGGACACTATATCTTAGGTAAATTTTCAACTGGCAAAGACGATAAACACAACAACTTACAAACATTACACGTTCATTTCAGAGATTTGACCGTGTTGTAATGAAAGCAAAGATAAAAGAAATAAGCAGAAACATTTCGTCAAATATTTACCCATGGCCATTGCTCGAAAATGTGTAAACAGTAAAACAAAATGGATTATCCGATAAGTGTTGTTTTCCAGTGATTGATGAAGAAAATATTATTTTTAAGTAAGGTCGGCATTATTTTCGTAATGAATCCATACTAATTTGTGTTAAAGTACTAAATTTAGATTAATTTCTACAAATTTACCTATTTTTTAATAATACAATGCAGTAATTTGAGGCTCATTGTCTGTCTCGTTTATTTGTTATGGAAACGCCGTCAGACTCTTAATACACCCTCTAATCACTTAACGTATAAAGTTAATACATACAGAATTTGGTTTCATGAAATAATATTCAAAATAAATTTGACGCCCAAACACATTTCAATTAGAAATACAATCTCTTTCATACATAAAGTTTGTTAACGAAAACATTTATTACAAATGGTTGAAATTGTTAGATGGCAATATTGATTTTTCCCGAAGAAAAATAAGCTTTAGGATCTCTTAAATTGCTTGTAATAGAGATTTTTGTTATGCAAATGTCAAAGACTCCTATAAATCCCATGTCATGTTAGCTTAGTATGTACCAATATTGGGTGAACTGAAACAAGAGACAAAGGAGAAAAAAATGTAGCAGTTGTTGGTGGCATAAATAACAATAAAATCAAGTGGAAATTAATTGTTAGTGTTTTATCATTAAAATATCCTGGGTTGCAAGTAAGGAAATGTGTACTTATATGGTAACAAAGTGCTTAAAACTGACTTTGTTAAATCAACCGGTGCTCCCCGTAAGCAAACCTAATTCGAGTATGCTGATTCTTGTGGTGCTGACAGCGTTGAGTTCACACTGACAGTTTGTTGTAAGTAACCTTGGTTTTTAATCTGAAAACAAAGAAAACAAGACCGAACATATAAAAACGGGTAGCACCACTGAAGTCGAAGTATTTTAATCAAGTTTACCTATCGGGTGCCCTCGTTACACTTTTAAACTAGTCCTAAAAACAATAGTTCTCTTATTTATATGGACTAATATGGGTTATACACAAATCTAGTATTGTCCTACCTCATACTGTTTCATATTGTTACAATTTAATAATGACTCATAAAACAATATTTGTTTTGATCCTACAATTCGACACCCCTTAATACATGCGTATCTGATAGATACGATTAGAGATATGACTTCCATTTTCGGTGTTAATCAAATAATGTAAATCTCTACCTTCGTCATCACAGTTTGTATACCCTAACCTTAGGGATGAATTATCTAATTTGAGTCTCTCTAATTGTTATTCACATGGGAATAACCAGAAGCTATCTTTGGAGATTCCCAAGCAGCTCACAACCGTTCAGGGGTAGCAATGTTGAGTAACCTAAACGGCATACTACCACCGATGCATGTTAAGAAGTATGTAACAGAAGTTACTGAAGCTCAACACAGGCACTCTTAATGGCTTTGGCAGCCCCAAGAAACTAGGATCGGGCGCGGTGGTCTAATAAGCCACTCCCACTTAAACAAAACAATTATTATGAAGACACAAAGAAAAGGAAAAACAATGTTGACGTCCCCCGCAAACGTTATAAGGACAATGATTTAAGGATATGCACCTGGAATGTCCAAACTCTACACAGAGATGGTGCCTCTATTTAAATGACGGATGTCCTCTACAAATACAAGGATGTCATCAACGCCATAGAGGAAATGAAATAGACGGGACAGGGATGCACACGACGAAAGAACTGTGACATCTTTCATGTCTGCCATGCAGAAAGACACGTATTAGGATGTTGATTCATAGTCGGCAAGAGACTTCGGCACCTGGTCTCGCGGTTTAACCCTGTAAGTGACCGAATAGCCACTATTCGCATCGGGGCGAAATATTTTTACATTACGCTGATTTGCGTGCATGCCCCAACGGAAGACAAAGACGATGATATTAAATGTGCATACTATGAGCGCCTGGAGGAGATATATGACCGCTGCCCTACTCAAGATATTCAAATTGTTCTAGGAGATTTTAATGCCAAAACAGGAAGGGAAGATGATATTGGTTCAGCAGTCGGGAAATTCAGTCTACACAACAACACCTCCGATGGCGGACTCTGACTGTTTAGCTTTGCGTCGGCAAGAAACATGGTAGTAAGTGCAACCAGGTTCCCACATAAAGAAATTCACAAGACAACCTGGATATCCCCTGATCAAAGGACAAGAAACCAGATTGATAACGTGGTAATCGATAGAAGGCATGTCTTAAGCGTTATGGACGTTAGTGTGATGAGCGGTGCAAATATTGAATCGGGTCATTACCCATTTCCTGCCTAGGTACGCACGCGATTAAGCAGTACTAAAAACTTAACTAAAAGGAAGATAAATATCACTGAGATAGCCATGCCTACTCCAACCAACCAAGTCCAAGTCAATTTCTTCAAACAAACCCCCTAACTCTGCTGCTCCCGACACCCAGTGGCAGCATATTGCGATTTCTATGACCGGTGCCGCTACGACCGTACTGGGTTATGTCTAAGGAAATGGATGCTGCATACAGGGCAAAACTGCAGCCAATGACAACGCGTGCGGTGTCGAAGCGTTATAATGAGAAGAGGACGGAGATAAAACGCCTGAGCAGGCGGAAAAAGCGTCTGTAAAAGAAAAAAGAGAGCCGGGATATCGACAATTACAGTGATAGAGGTGAAACCCGAAAGTTCTACAAAAAGTTCAAAAGCAAAGGTTTTGGAACAGGGACAATTACCTGTATGGGCAGAGACGGAAATCTGGTCACGGACACCCAGAATGTGCTGCAAATATGGAGAGAACACTTTCGATCTTTACTCGTTCCCGAAAGCAGCATAAGTGACGAAATCACACCAATCATCGACGGCGAAGTAGATTGTTCACCACTGAGCAAAAACGAGATCAGCACGGCGATCGAAAAGCTTAAAAAGAATAATGCTGCGGGTGCCGATGTACTGCCGCACAGTAGGGAAAAAAAGTCTTTTTGGACATTTGAAATTTTAGGCCGTAATTTTTGACCGATTTTCAACTCATTTTTTGTATTATTTGTAACATAATTGGTCACAGAATGAACGTTTTTGTTATTCTGAATTTCTTACCGTTATTTTTTACAAAAATTAGTCAAAGTCGATGGAAAAATAATTTTTGACTTTAATGTCAAATATTTTTTGGATTATGTGTCCTAAAAAATTCGAACTGACCTCAATTAATGTGAACATATGTTACGAACTAAACTCAGTAAAAAAAGGACAAACGTTTTTTTGGCTCCACTGCAAGTAAATATGTGAAGGCATTTTTTTCACACTTTAACTCGGTGTCTTGCTCATAATTATTATCCGATTAGAACAAAACCTAATTTACAACCTGGAACAGTTTTAAGAAAGTCGTCTGTAAAAATTAAAAAAATTTATGAAGTTCACCGTGCAATTTTTTTGCATATGTACCAAAATACTGCTGTTTTAAACTTCTGATAAAATACAATTTTATTCAAAAAATATTTGACATTAAAGTCAAAAATTATTTTTTTATTGACAAATTTTTAAAAAATAACGTTAGGGAATGCAGAATTTTGTTTCCAATTTTATTTACAAAAAGAGATTTTCGAAAATCGATAAAGAATTGCGACCTACTATTTCAAATGTCCAAAAAAACTTTTTTTTTCCCACTGTGTGCCGGCAGAGCTTTTTAAACCGGCGCTGAACTGAAAACATGCATGACTTCAGACATTGGTAAGTCTGTCATGCGATCTCCTTAACATGCTAATGGATATGGTCATGTGGAAGGCTGCAGTAAACAGGAATAGTACCATCTTTAACAAAAGTCACATTACGATGATGTAGAGGCTCTACGAAAAGCCCCCCAATGAAATAACGCCCAGGAAATAACCCCCAATGAAATAAACCCCAAAAAAATTGGAAATAACGCCCAAATACAGTGAATGAAATAACATCCAAAAATAAATGAAATAAACCCCAAAGCGAAAACGAAACAACACCCAATATTTGGGAGTTATTTCATATGAAATAAAACCCAATGATGAATATAAAATAACCCCCAATGAAATAAACCCCATCAGCAGCAAAAATTAAATTATGCCCAAAATTCATAAAAGTCAGTTTCATCAAGGATTTCATAAAGTCGATATCAGCAAAGTCGCAAAATCATTGAAATGAATCGTGTGGATCGTAGATCGTTGTAGCCCTGCTCTATTTTTGCAGTTCGAAAGACAATTTGCCTTTTACGTTTGGTCTTTACTCAACAACCTCCAGTGTTCACAAGCAAATCAAACTCTCTGCTTTTATTGAACTGTTTCATTTGAAGAACTCTTACAAATTAACAAAATAATTACATTCTTAGTGTGTACTAATCGAATTTTGCATTTTGTTGATTTTCTATCCGTCAGTATGAACATAAATGGAAATATATGTAAACATTCAAAAGATATTGTATTATATTCACAGGCTAAAAGCTTTCTTGTAAAAGGCCTATTTTTAAATAATTATATAATAATAACCCCTAAAAACCAACAGCTTTAAAAATGAAATAACACCCAAATTATTAACGATATGAAACAATCCCCAAATTTAAAAAATTGGTTGGGTGTTATTTCATTGGAGATTATTTCATAATTTGAAAACCCCAAATGAAGAATGAAATAATTCCCAAAGAAAAATGAAAAATGGCCCAAACAGTTATTTCATATGAAATAACACCCAAAAATGTATGAAAAAAATTTGGGGAATATTTCATTTCTCGTTTGGGCGTTATTTTATTGGGGGGCTTTTCGTGGAGCCGATGTAGATTGTGGGATGTTACTGCGGCCTTTTCGAGCATTAAAAGGCAGTCGGCAGAAATGGGTCCAGTGATAAATGAGGACAAAAGCAAGTTATTTGTTTCAGCGAACAAAGAGTCTACTCGTTTGGGACGCTGTAACATATGTACGATGACAACTATATCTTTGAAGTGGTAGATGATTTTATCTACCTTGGGCTCCACAGTACACAACTGTACCAAGCACTGACCCTACCTGCCTTGCTCTACAGCGTAGAATCATGGATAATGGCGGAGAAGTCTATTCTGGGAGTCTTCGAGTGAAAACTACTACGCAAAATATTTAAACGCATCATCGTTAATGGCGAGTACCGTCGTCGAATGAACCATGCGCTGTAAGAGATGTACAACGACATCGACGTAGTCAGTCGCGTTTAAATGCGCTGACTTGGACACATTGTGCGAATGGATGAAAATGCTCCAGCTCGAAAGATCTTCGACATTAAACTTGACGGGCGGCTCAAAAGGAGGCAACCAAAAATTCGTTGGATGGACAAGGTAAAAGAGCTGTTACCTAAACTTGGTGTGACGAACTGTCTAATGAGCGCAAAAGAATGAACAGTTTGAAATTCTTTTCTACGTGCGGATTGCAGATTTAAAACGGGAATGCCGATATACTGCTATGACCTTAAACAGTATTTATTCTAATTGTTTAGCGGCTTTCTTACACAAACTACGAATAAAACCCCTATGATATGTTTCTACAATTACTTTCTATATACCATTTATTAGGTCCACCCAGGTAAACAAAAAAAATGCATGTATATATGCAAAGAACGAAGTACAAGTACAACTATATATATTTGCCAGTTGTGTATGCATATGTAGTATGTACCAATGTGTTCGTTTATTTTGATATACATACATACATACCTACATACATATTCGAATAAGTGAAAAGTGTGAACAGTTTTCTATCGTTATAGAGTTGTTGAAGAAAAACTCAAAATATTGTGGCTTAAAGCAACGAGAATGTGATATGAATTCGAATGCATTGAAGATAAAACGTTTATGATTGACAATATTACACAAAAAAAGTGTAAGTCTGTAACTCAGTCATGATAAAAACGAAGAAATGAAGACGTTTGAATCCAACAATATTGTTTGAGAATAAAAAATCAATAGATTTTCTTATTCTGCTGCTTTTTGACTTAGCACGCGAGTTAAAAGTCACTTGTGATTGCAGTATGATTGTGTGTTGATTTATGAGTTTTCTCTTAATCCTACGTACTACGTAGTACGAGTATGTAGATGCAATGGGTGTGTGGGTGACTTCGCATCATTTATAGGGCTGAGGTATAGAATATGTATTACTAATTGAAGTCGACTTTTATATAAAATTTTACTTTAAACTTTAATTTTCTTGTGCATTTATAGGAGAAAATATTTACACGTGTTCAATATCTTAAAGTGTTTTCTAAACCATGAGGCTATTTTAGTTGTACACAATGCTGCACATTGTTGGGGGCGGAAAATTTCCTTTGCGGAATAAAAGCCTTAGGTGAGTATATTAAAATTCCGGGAGGACAGATCCACCCGAAGTCGAAATTTTTTAATAGTCCGTTGAAGTTTTTAGTTTTACCTAAAACAGAGTTTAAAATAAGTTAAAAAAAAACTATGTGTCTCATTGTTTTAGTACATTTCCATAGCGGATAAAACTTAACGAAAATTTTTCAAAAAACTGCTTAAAAATCAAATCGATATCTCTACTGAAAAGTTAGTTTTTTTTTTGAGTGGGCATTTATTGAATATAGGTGCTCAATATATTCTTTACAGAAAGCCAACAAATAACTTACTTACATAAGTGGCCCATCACAACTTACGAACGTGGTTCATAAATTTGAGGCCTGAAGTATTAAAAAATTTCAGTCGCTTCGGTCTTCTGCGTGTGTTCTTCAGTTAGTCCTACCAGATGGTGGCACGTAGCCCACCACTTGGTCCTTCCAACGGAGTTTGTCAAACTCATAAAGTTCATGGTTCATCCGTATATTTTTCGGAGTAATTTTCTTTCGACCGCTAACCCATTTTTTCTAACTTCTTTTCTAGTGATGAGAAAACTGTGGTAAAATATGGTGCCAGACATGTTGACACCAGCCTTTCTCATCACCTTTTCCATAACTATATTAAATAGTGTACAAGACAAGCTATCACCCTGCCTGAGACCTCTTTCCGTGTTGAATGATTCAGACTGATCCTTACAAATCATAACCGAGGAGTTGGTGTTTTCCAAGGTACATCTGCAAAGTCGAATAAGCTTTGCAGGAATACCAAACTCAGACATGGCCTCATATAGCCTATTCCTTATCCGAGAGTCGAAGGCAGCTTTACAGTCGACAAAGTGGTGGAAGGTGTCGATCTGCTTTTCATTGGTTTTTTCAGGATTTGACGTAAGGTGAATATTTGATCCATCGTAGATTTACTAGTTCTAAAGCCACACTGGTTAGTTTCAATTAGTTTTTCTACAATTGGCTTTAGACGTTCAAACAATATGCTCGAAAGGACCTTGTACGCAATTTGTTATAGGCTTTTTCCGCGATAGTTCTTACAATCACTACGATCTCCTTTCTTGTATATGGGACATAACAGACTGAGACTCCAATCCCCGGGCATTCTTTTCTCTAGCCAGATGTTCTTCATGAGCTGATGCATGCTCCTAATTAGCTCCTCCCCGCCTGCCTTAAACAATTCAGCAGGGAGACAATCGGATCCAGCCGCTTTGTTGTTTTTAAGGCGGGATATAGCCACACGTATCGGAGGTGGACAGTTAATACTATCGTCATGGATTGGAGCGGGGTCCTTTGGAGTGGTGTCCGTATCCTCTAAATTTCTGAAATGATCATTCCATATCTTCAGAACTTTATCTGGGTCCGTCACTAGCTGACCATCGCTGTCCTTGCAGGAGGGCAACCCTGTTCCACGCATTCTCGCCTTAACTCTCTACTTCGGACCAACTTTGTGCACTCATCCTGTTTCTTCTTTAGTTTCTTCTTTTTCCGTCTAAAGAGACGAGTTACCTCTCGTCTCTTCTCCCTGCGCCGTTCACGAACAGCTCGCGTTGCAGTTTCGCCCTGTATGCAGCATCCGTCTTCCTAGTGGCATTGCGGCATTCATCATCGTATCAGGCATCATCTTGAGATCGATTTGAGTACCCAAGTACGCTTCTCGCAGTCCGTTCTATGGAGTCGGCTATGTATGGCCACTGCGATGTTATATCATCAGGGGTTGGACCATTCCGCAGCAGTTGAGTTAGGTGGTTGGAGTACCGGCCGCTATCTCTGCGTTTCGCAGTTTACCGATGTCCAGCTTTCGTTGTGCCTGGTTACGTACGTTTTTCGCCATGCTTAGCCTTGTGTGTGCTTTAATTTTGGTAAGGTAGAGATCGGAATCAATGTTCGCACCCGTGATCGCTCGTACGTCCAGAACACTCGATGCGTGCCTTTCATCGACTACCACGTGATCTATCTGATTCCTCGCCAATTGATCTGGAGATAACCATATTGCTTTACGAATACTTTTCTTTATTTTTTGCCGCACATAAATTAATCAGTCTAATGCCATTGTTCGACGTTTCGGTGTGCAGACTGAATTTTCCGATAGTAAGCTCAAATACGGTCTCCCTGCCTATTTCAACATTCAAATCGCCTAGTACAATTTTGATGTCATGGCTGTGGCTACGGTCATATACATTTTCTAGGCTTTCGTAGAACTCGTCTTTGACCTCATCTTCTGTCGGAGTATGTGCAGATATATGTGTTATGTGGAAAAACCATGAAGTTTATTGACTGTATATTGACCGTATTCCCATTGGTATACCCTCGGATGGCGTTATATATCATTTGATACGTGACAAAGTTCGTTTCAGGACATTTTAAGACAATTGAGACATGTCCGTCTGTCTGGCTGGCTGGTTGACATGTTAACTCGAATAAACCTACACTGATCCTTATGAGAAGTTACCAGTATATATATTTTACAAATGAAGTAAATGGATTGTAAATGGGAAGAAAAGACCCATCAATTCCGGTACCTCCTACTCAACCTGACATATCTTGCAATAGTAGACACTTCCTAAGAAAACTGACTCCGATGCTCATTATCATCACCATTATAGTTCCATACACGTATCTCTTTTGTAAATACACTTAATTTAGTCAAATTATGCACAAGTTAATAGTTTATAGAACGTTGACTTATGAATTAAAATAAAACAATGCAATCGTTTTTTTTCAAACAAATTAAATTTCATTAAAATTGCTTAAATGTTCTACATTTATTATAAAATTTTCATTACTTTCGAAAGTGTTAAATGTTCATGGTAAATTACTTTGCCTTAAAACTCTTAAGTTTAGATGGAAATATATACGAGTACCTGTAGTTAAAGCAATTTAAATTAGTGAGTAAATGGCATTTTTCTTATTATCTGTGGCTTACCCATGTTACATTGCTTCTTTGCTTTATAGCTAAATTTTATCATTAACATTTTTCTTATGAACATTTAAAAGTTTTGCAACAAATTTTTAAATTTTAATAATAATTAAACAGAATTGCTAAACAAGCTATCGTTCATCCTTATAAAAATGTTAATTTTATTGAGCGCTAACAACTTTTTGGGTCTTCTGTTGTTTTTTAAGCCGTTCAATTCCGTGAAATGTTCGCAATGCACAAGTTTGACGTTCATAGCCGTAAAACTTTTATATTTTCCCCGAACATAAAAGTTGTGTTTAGTTCTTGTTGAGTTCGATGCCAGCAAAGAAAATTAAACTGAAATGCTTATCGTTAGTTTTGTTCGGTTTCTTTTTTACCTTTAGACAGCGTAGAGTGCTTTCATTTTATTCTTTTGCGTTAATACTATAGAATACACAATGCTAACAACAAACTAACAAACATTGTTATCTCGAAAAATAATGGTTGATGGTTCAACTCTATCCTATGTGCAACTTGAATTAAAGTTTAATTTAAAGAATTCTATGAAAAGAAAAGTTTTGTATGTTCAATGAACATAAATGCACTGAGTGCATCATATCATCTTTGAAAACCCATATAGCTTAAGCCGTCTTAAGCTGGTACACGTGTTATTTCATATTACTATTCTCTCCGTGCAGACAAATAATAAGGATGAGGTAAGGATTCAGCATTGTTGCAAAGACACTCTATGTAAGTTGCAGTCCTTCAAGTTATTAAATTAGAAAAATAGATAGGAAAGAGTATACTTAAAAGAATGAAAACAAAAATTAAAAGAATTATTACCTATTTATTAGCAACAAATTATTAGCAACAATTCTTTTAAATATTTACTTATTGTTTTCATATGTATCTTTAAACATAAACCTACATATTTAGAGTGTAGTTAAACGGAAAGAATTTTACCCACTGTCGCAATATAATTTACTTACTTACTTAGCTGGTACTTCTTTGCAATCCCAGTGGATTATATACCGCACGTAGAAAAATATTATAAGCGCCTCGATCTTAAGCGCTTCTTCTCCAGTTAGTCACACCGAAATAGAAAATTCGGATATTCTTCTGAAAATTAAGAGATCACTATTCTGTCATATGTATGATTTGAGAACAATTCTTCTATTCAGTTCAATTTGTCACAGTGTAATCGTTTATCAATATCTGACTTAAGAAAACAAATATATTCCGAAAATAAATATTTTCCTTCCCAATTATTTCTACCCACATGGGTAGACAAAACGCAAACAAATCGAACGGTTTACCCCACCATTTCTGGTACCATACATTTTTATTTTTACACCTTCACCCTTAGGGATAGTAGACAAACTGTTCATAAGAATGTTGAAAACCCCCGCAAACGTTATAAGGACCATGCACCTGGAATGTCGGAACTCTATACAGAGATGGTGCCTCTAGCCAACTGGCGGATGTCCTCGACAAATACAAGGCTGACATCACCGCCATACAGGAAATGAGATGGACGGGACAGTGATGCATACGACGATAGAACTGTGACATATTTTACAGCTGCCATGCAAAAAGACACGAATTTGGATGTGGTCGGCAAGAGACTTCGATACCTGGTCTCGCGGTTTAAGCCTGTAGGTTACCGAATAGCCACTATTCGCATCCGGGCGACATATTTTTACATTATGCTGATTTGTGTTCACGCCCCGACGGAAGACAAAGACGAGATGCATTCTATGAACCTGGAGGAGATATATACAAGAAATCAGATTGCTCACGTGGTAATTGATGGAAGGCATGTCTCAAGCGTTGTGGACGTGCGTGTGATGCGCGGTGCAAATATTGACTCGGACCACCACCTAGTTGCAGCCAAGGTACGCACACGATTAAGTAGTGCCAAAACACTCGTAATCAAACGCAAAGGAAGCTAGACATCACAAAGCTGCATACCACCGAGATAGCGAATGCCTACTATAACCAACTTTCTCAATTACTCCAAACAAAACCCCCCTAGTTTTGATGTTCCCGACACACAGTGGCAGCATATTGCGAATTCGATCACCACTGACGCAACGACCGTACTGGGTTATGAAAAACCACGCTCAGACAAGCCCTGGTATACACGGAGCGGTGACGGAGCGTTATAATGAGAAAAGGAGGGAGATGAAACGCCTAATCAGGCGGAAAAAGCGTCTATGGAAGAAAAGAGAGAGCTAGGATATTGAAAACTACAGGGATAGAGGTGAGGCCCGAAAGTTCTACCAAAGGGTTAAAAGCAAAGGTTTTGAAACAGGGATCCCCACCCGTAAGGACAGAGACGGAAATCTGGTCACGGACACTCAGAGTGTGTTGCAATTATGGAGGGAACACTCTCAATCTCTACTCGTTCCCGATGGCAGCATTGGTGACGAAATCACACAAATCATAGACGACGGAGTAAATTATCCACCACCGAGCCAAAACGAGATCAGCACGGCCATCGCAAGGCTGCGGGAGCAGATGGACTACCGGCAGAGCTTTTTCAAGCCGGCGATGAGCTAGCAATGTACATACACGAGCTCATAAACACGCTTTGGCTCAAGGAATGCATGCCCGATGATTTGAATCTGAGTGTCCTTTGTCCCGTGCTTAAGAAAGGCGATCCTTGTGTGTGTATCAACTATCACGGGATTAACTTTTTACTTATTGCATACAAGGTCCTGTCTAGTGTGTTATGTGAAAAACTAAAGCCCATTCTGGCGAACCTGATTGGACTTTATCAGTATGGCTTTAGACCTGTTTAGTCCTGGAGAAGACCCAAGAGCCATTTTTACCAAGCAATGCTTTAGACAAGGCGATAGTCTGCCCTGCGATCTCTTTAACATCGTAATGGAGATGATCATGCGGAAGGCTGCAGTGAACAGGGTATGGTACCATCTTCAACAAAAGTCACATGCTGCTCGTGTATGCCGATGATATAGATATCATTGGACGTGGATTGCGAGATGTTACTGCGGCTTTTTCGAGCATTGAGAAGCATTCGGCGGAAGTGGGTCTGGTGATAAATGAGGACAAAACCAAGTTATTTGTTTCAACGAAACAAGAATCCACTCTGGGACGCTGCGTGAACGTTCACAACTATAAGTTTGAAGTGGTAAATGATTTTGTCTACCTTGGCTCCGCCATAAACAAAAATAATAATGTCAGCCTGGAAATCAGATGACGAGTATTAATCGCAAACCGCTGCTAATAGGCGCTCTCTCGAAGAACAAAGATCCAACTCTACCAGACTCTGATCCTACCTGTCTTGCTCTGTAGCACAGAATCCTGGGTAATGACACAAGCGGATCAATCCATTCTGAGAGTCTTTGAAAGAAAAATACTTCGCAAAATATTTGGACCCATCACGTTGTTAACGGCGTGTATCGTCGTCGATTGAACCAGGAGCTGTATAAGCTGTGCAACGATATCAACGTTTTCAAGCGCGTTCAAATAGGCAGAATGGATTAAAACCTTCCAGCTCGAAAGGTTTCTGTCAATAAACTCGAAGGGTGGCGCTGGAGGGGGCGACCAAAACATCGTTGGATGGACCAGGTGAAAGAGCTGTTATCTACACTTGGTGTCCAAGTGTCTTCGGAGCGCAAAAGACCCTTCGGAAGACCCCTTGGAATTACTTTCTACGTGCGGCTATTGATAGATGAATTTCTGTTTCAGCTGCCAATTAATAAGAAGAAAGAAGCTGGAAAGATATTTAGAAAAACAAGCGATTTATCCCATCCCTATATCATTTCAGATTGTTTATGTGCGGAAACTTATAATATTCTTTATTCCCATGTAATGCTAAGCAACATTTACATGAGCTAAGAGTATACGCAATTAGAGTTAATTTAATCAAACTTCACAATTATTTACACACTCTCTAATGTTTGTACTTTACCATTGAATATCTTTTTGAATACTTGTTAAATCCTTTAAATCAATAAAATTTAAAAGTTTAAGCACAATATATCTCAATGTCTTGGGGGCAATAAAAGTATGTTTAACTTAAATTTCTCAGTTTAACTTAAATGTGTGTTCTGGTTATACATAGATACAGACTTATGTGTTCTCTTTCTAAAAGTATTACCGCAAGCCATATTTTGTAGCTGGGATAAAATAATATTGATTTTCATAAAAAATTTCTTCTTACTTAAATTAATTTCCCAACAATGGATTATAAACCCGTTTTTCACAGACTCCCATAGAATTCACGATACTCAAAGAGTTATGTTTAGTAAAAAACATGTTGAAATTTTCAAATTTGTTTGTCTTTAATTTAGAACTTTTTTAAGTGCTTTTAGATATTTTGTAACTTTCACTTTAAATATTTCCCACAAATGTGCATAAACAGCAAAATGTATCAAAATCCCAAAATTGCTAAATTTTTGTATTTCAACGGCGAACAGTTTATGTTCATCTTTACTTTACATATGCAAATTTAACTTGCCCCATTGATGAAAAATGTCCCGATTGTATTTCAGTTTACTCCTGTTGTGTCGACTCATTTTGCTTGCCATGCAACTTCTTACTTACAAGCCGCTCACTTTTAAGGACTTTTGAACAAAATAAACTCAAACGTGTAACGGATGAATTAAAGGATTTTTACCCTTTTAGCTTGTGCGTTGTTTTGTGCCAGAAAACAGCCAAAAGCAATTTTAATATCAATCACAAAAAAGACCAAAGAGTCCTCTCTCATCACTGCTGCCAGTTTATTTTCAAAGTGAGCCCATAAGAAAAGCAGTTAAATTTACTAAACTTTTTGTTGAGTAAACTTTCGTTGTTACATCCGTCGTTGCGGGGCCTGTGTTGGTGTTTCTTATGCGAATGAACAACGACAATTTTACACAAATTAAATTTTGGTTAAGATGTTGTTGCCAGACTTTTATTTTTGGGCAACCATTGTTATTATTGTATGGTCGAATACTTTGTGGTTAATATTTTGTTATTGGCGAAAGTTTCTTTGCGAATAACTAAGTGAACTTGTGGTGGCGACAGAGCGTGAGATTTTCTTATAAACAATATACAAATTATGCCAATAATCCACGAAAAGTGAAAAACTGCTTGAAATAAATTTTCTTTATGGAATAATTCTGCTTAATTAGTGTACTTTCAATATGGTTTTATGCTCGTGTTTGTTAAATAAAATTCATAAATATAATTTGTTTGCGGGAGTGTATTTGCAAGATGTTTACTATAAATCAGTGACAGAGCTGCGAAAAACTGATTCATTAGAAACATATATTTCTACATAAGGCAGTGTTGTCTTGAGAGGATGGACTGAGGTATGAGTACTATAAGTACGACTTTAACTAACTGTACGCGATATGCCATAAAATTTAGTATCGATTTGAAGTTAGTAAGTATCGCAGAGGAGAATTTGTCACGTGTTAGGCTCTTTTGGTATATTGTTATATGGTGGCGTATGATTATCATAAGTAATATTTCACGTAAATCATACGCTACGGAGTACAACCGTTTTATTGTAACTGCTACAAAAAAAAACCAATTTAAAATCATTTGATGAATGGAAAAGTGTAACTGTTGCTTATGTAGGAAAACGTTATATCAACAATTTTAATTTTTTAAATTTGTTTCAGCTAAATCGGACTAGTGGTTCTCGAGTTATGTCAAATGAAATAGGCTAAAAGGTGACAAATTCCCCTTCACGATACTTTCGATTTTAAATTATTATGGAATGTAACTTGACAAAACGAATGATGCAAAACTTCTTCTTTTTGGGGCTACTTTCACGTGCAGTTCTCAGAATTGAGTCCCATATCAATAACCTAAAAAATGTTGTGCTGTGTTATTAAATGTAATTAGTAAACTTTTTCTGTACTATGTTTATCTCACTTATGAGCTTATCTTATTCTTCTTTAAGGTCAACAACAATAGAAATTTATCTATCAGTAGCCGCACGTAGAAAATTATTCCAAGCTCTTCGGTCTTACGTCCATGATTATATAACAGCTCTTTTACCTGGTCCATCCACCGAAATTTTGGTGGCCCACTACTGCGCCGCCTATAGAGTTTATTGCCGAAGACTTTTCGAGCCGAAGCCTTTTTGTCCATTCGTACAACGTGTCCGAACCAGCGCGTTCGGTCTATTTGAACGCGCTTGACCACGTCGATGTCGTTGTACAGCTCATACAGCTCATGATTCATTCGACGATGGTACTCGCCGTTAACGACGATGGGTCCAAATATTTTGCAAAGTATTTTTCTCTCGAAACCTCCCAGATTAGATTAGTCCGCCTGCGTCATTACCCAGGATTCTGTGCTGTAGAGTAATACAGATAAGATCAATCAATGTTGGATCTTCGTTCGTCGAGAGAAGGCTATATCATTGTAGCAGCGGTATGCGATGAATCTTCATCTCGGTGGTTTTCAGACTGGCATTTTATTTATTTTATTTTTTTATGGCGGACAAAATCATATACCACTTCAAAGATACAGCTGCCAACGTCCACGCAGCGTACTAGACTCTTTGTTCGTTGACACAAATAACTTGGTTTTGTCCTCATTAATCACCAGACCCATTTCTGCCTACTTCTTCTCAATGCTCGAAAAAGCCGCAGTAACATCCTGCAGTTACTGCAGGATATCATCGGCATACGCTAAAGATGGTGCCAGTCTGGTTTACTACTGCCTTCCGCATAATCATCTCCATTATGATATTAAAGAGATCGCATGACAGACTATCGCCTAATGTGAAGCCTAGCTTGGTAGATATGTACATATTTTCACTGAAGACTTCGAGCTAGTCATTGCCATCCCGCAAGGTCGTATCAGCTTCGCGGGGATACCAAACTCAGCCATAGCATCTAATAGTTTCTATCATATCGTACTGCCGAATGCAGCTTTGTAGTCGATAAACAGATGGTAGGTTTCGATCTGCATTTCTTGGGTCCTCTCCAGGATTTGTCGTAGTGTGAATATCTGGTCGGTCGTGGATTTACCAGGTCTAAACCCACACCACACCAATCAGGTTCACTTAAATGGGCTGTAGTATTTCACATAACACACAAGAAAGAACATTGTATGTGATAGGTAAAACGCTGACCCCGCTATAGTTGGTACACACACTTGGATCGCCATTATTAAGCACGGGACGCAGAACACTGAGATTCCAATCATCGGGCATGCATTCCTTCAGCGAAATCTTGTTTAAGAGCTGGTGCGTTCACATTGCCAGATCATCGCCGCAGGCTTTAAAATGCTGGCAGTCCATCGGCTCCCGTAGGTTTTCCCTGTATGTTCCATCCATATTTCCACACTCTGAATGTCAGTAAACCGATTTCCGTCTCCATCCTTATAAGGGGGGGTTCCTGGTGCAAAACCTTTGCTTTTTACGTTTTGGTAGAACTTTCGGGCTTCACCTCCATCCCTGTAATTTAAGATATCCTGGCTCTCTTCCTTTTTCCTGAATTGGATTTCATCTTCCTCCTCTTCTCATTATAACGCTCTCTCACTGCGCTGTCATTGGCTGCAGGTTTGAACTGTATGCAGCATCCTTTTCTTCAGACTTTTCGCAACATTCCTCATCGTATCAGGACTTGTCTGAGTGAATTTGTCATAACTAAGAGAGATTGTTCGAAGTAATTGAGAGAATTGGTTGTGCAGTCTTCATTTCAAATTAAGATATGGTGTCATAGGCAGGCAAGGCCTGCACATTCCCTTTCTCATTGAAGGCGTTTCAGTAGGCATGCCTAGTATGTCCTGCTTGGAGTCCTAATAACAAGGGCCTTCTATGAGGCATTGCTACTGCAGACCAGCTTGCAGGCCTGCAAAAGAGCATTTATAGAAGGACTTAAATAAAAAAACATATGCGAATTATTTCCATATTAAATGATTTCCTACTTTTTATAAATTTTTAATACAATATTTATTACAATTTGTAATAACTAGTTTTTTTAAACTCCAGCAGCGGAAATCGAACTCGCGACCTCAGTACTAATAGTTGGGCATGCTACCTAGTCGGCTATCACGTGATATAGTTGTTGTACGATAAATAACAAACATGTGGTTTTCATAAACAACAGCATCTGTCTTACCTTCCCTTAAGAGGCCTGAAAACAGGCCTAATCGGAGAAGTGCGTCAATTCTGCCTTCTACTAATAGGACTGTCAACAGGCCTGTTTAAGGCAAGAAAGTTTGCATGTCCTTTGTGCACATCTATGGTATTTTGTGGGGTACACAGTAGGGCTGCTCATTGGCCAGTTTTTAGAAGAGAAAGAGGCATGTCTGCGGTATCTTTTCTCACCCTAGTAAGAGGCCTCATTGCAGGTCTCATTTGAGAAGCGAAATGTGCATGGGTATGAAATTTTTTGTTAGGCTTAGTGAAGGACTTATTATAGCGTGTATACATGCCTGGAAAAGGAAGGCGTATTTGAATGTCAACAAACTGTCTTTGAAGGCATGTTTGCAGGCATATTTTTACAATGCCTCGTCTTTTCCGCTGCTGGGAGGCATTGGTTATATCGGTGGTATGGAGCTTTGAGATGTCTAGCATCCCTTGCGTTTGGTTACAAACGTTTTTAGCAATGCTTAATCGCGTGCGTAACTTTGTTGCAACTAGGTGGGGATCCGAGTCAATATTGCACAGCACATCACACGCAAGTCCAAAACGCTTGAGACATGCCTTCCATCGATTACCACATGTCCATCAATCTGATTTTTTGCGTATGGTATTTTGATCAAGGGATATCCAGGTTGTCTTGTGAATATCTTTGTATGGAAATATGGTTCCACTTATTACAATGTTTCTTACCGACGCGAAGCTAACTCATCTGAATGCGATATTAAGGTGTTGTTATCCAGACTGAATCTCCCAACTGCTGAACCAAGATCATATTCCCCTCCTATTTTAGCATTCAAATCTCCCAGAATAATTTTAATGTCATATTTCCTCCTTCTTAATGTCCTCATCTTTGTATTCCATTGGGGTTTGTACACAAATCAGCGGAATGTAAAAATATTTCGCCCGGATGCGAATAGCGGCTATTCGGTCACTTACAGGTTTAAACCGTGATAATAGATATCGAAGTATTTTGCCGACTACGACTCCACATCGAAATTCGTGTCTTTCTGCATGGCAGCTGTTAAACAAGTCACAATTCTTTCGTCGTCTACATCCCTGTTCATCTCATTTTCTGTATGGCGATGATGTCAGTCTTGTATTTGTCGAAGACATCCGCCAGTTGAGTAGAGGCGCCTTCTATGTGTACATGTTGGATATTTCAGGGCATATCCTTAAATCATGGCTTTTATAAAGTTTGCGGTGGTCGTCAACATTTGAAGGGTTCTTGTTTTTTCTTTTCTTGGTGTTTTCATAAAAATTGTTTTGTTAAAGGAGAGTGGCTTATTAGGCCATCGCACCCAATCCTAGTTTCTTGGGGCTGCCAAATCCACTAAGAGAGCCGTTGTGTTGAGCTTCAGTAACTTCTGTTACCTACTTCTTAAGACGCATCGGTAGTAGCATGTCATATAATTTACTCAACATTGCTCCTTCTCAAATTTGCTACCACTGAACGAATGTTCAATGGCTTTGCCCGGGGAGTACGTGATCTCTCTGACGTTGTGAGCTGCTTGGTTCACTGGTTATTCCCCAGTGAATGACAATCAAAATACTCAAATTCGAAAATCCCCTATTCACTCACTGGGGACCGGCCGTGGCATGGTGGTTAGAACACGGGTTCGATTCCCGCTTCCAGCCATATACATTTTTCTTCCACTGCCAGACCCCTTGTTGTTGTCGACAGCAACTTCGCTGTATAAGTGTCGATTCAATCGGCATGTCCAGTAAAAGCTTCTCAAACAGTTCGCATTCGTCGATAAACAAGTAGGTGCCGTTTGTTGTGAATATAAAATAAAAAGCGTTTTAATTCGTAACAACGCGAGAAGCTATCACATACCTTATTATGAACTCAGTCCATTCTTAACCGGCTTGTGATTACTTACTTACTTACTTAAGTGGCCCATTACAACTTACAAACATGGTTCATAAGTTTGAGACCTGAAGTACTAAAGAATCCCACACGTCTTGTGCGTGTGTTCTCCAGTTAGTCCTACCAGATGGTGGCACGTCGCCTACCACTTGGTCCTTCCAACGGAGTTTGGGTCTCCCTGCTCTGCGCCGTCCTTCAGGTTCGCCTTCAAACACCTTTCTCGCTGGAGCATTTACATCCATCCTGGCAACATGACCCAGCCATCGTAGTCGTTGCATTCTGACTCTTTTAGCTACGTCGATGTCGTGGTAAAGCTCATACAGCTCATGGTTCATCCGATGGCGAAACTCGCCGTCGACACAGATAGGTCCATACATTTTTCGGAGTACTTTTCTCTCGAATACTCCCAGGTTTTGTATGTCCGTTGTCGTAACACCCATGATTCGGCAGCATACAAAAGAACGGGTTAGATTAGCACCTGGTAAAGCTGCTTCTTAGTATTCCGAGATAAGGTGGTATTACTAAAGTGATGCCGAAGTCCGTAAAAACATCTATTGGCTAGCACTATTCTCCGCTTAATTTCTTGGCTGACATTATTTTTCTTATTGACGGAAGATCCGAGGTAGGTAAACTCATCTACTACCTCAAAACAATAATTTTCAACGTTGACTCTGCGTCCCCATCGAGAGGACTCTTTGTTCGTCGAAATCATTATTTTTGTTTTGTCCTCGTTGACCGCTAAACCCATTTTTGCCGACTCCTTTTCTAGGGATGAGAAGACTGCAGTAACGTCCCGCAGATTTCGGCCAATGATATCTATATCATCGGCGTAGGCTAATGGCATGTGGCTTCTGTTGAATATGGTGCCAGACATGTTGACACCAGCCTTTCTCATTACCTTCTCCATAACTATATTAAATAGTGTACAGGACAGGCTATCGCCCTTCCTGAGACCTGTTTCCGTGTTGAATCGAAGTGGCATTCGTCATTAATATTTATTATCAGTTATCTGAAAAATTTTGATATCGAAGGTCAAGATTTACTCGAATACCGAAAATGGGTGTTGTAAAAGTAGTGGTCGTTCCATGGCACATCACTTACAAAGCTTATAATATTCTAAAGAAATTTGGAGCATTACCACAGTAAGAGTCTTCAAACTCTAAACGAGGGATTTAAAATTGTACTCTTCGATGGGATTCGAAACTGTCACACAAAGTATGTTTTACTCAGATTATATCTGGAGTAATGTGACAGTGAGAACCCTAAAATATGCAGAAGTACATTTCCTTCTTATAATCTCTGTTTTAATTTTGACCAGGAGTATTTGCTTAAGCAAAAATCCATCAGCGTTTAATAATAGCATTATCTCATCGTTCAGAACTGATGTTAGGTAAGCTCATCAGCTATCCTTCTACATCATCCCATGCCAGCGGTAAGATTTCATAAAATCTTTATTTATCTAATTATTTTGTTGTTAACATTCCCTGCTAGAATCAGGCCCATTGTTCGCAATATTGTAAATTGATTAATTTTGCAAATAAAATATAATTACTTCGTATCATATTATCGGAAACAATCGACGGGAAATGTTATTTAGATTACTGTAAAATAAAACTGTTAATAAGTTATCATGGTTAATTATTTAATGCACTTGTCGGTATTTATAGATAACAACAACAAAAACATTGCTACCAAACGTGTAAAGAATCTTTAATAATCCTCACACATTTCCGATGGTAAAATAGGACCAGTAATCACCGATAAATCCGTACAAATGGAAACAGCGAAAGCAAATAAGTCAACAAAAAAAAACAAACGCATATTACAGTGGAACTCGAATAATCTCAACTTTATCGACCCCCACAAATGGTTGGTGAATCGATGAATGGGCCAAGGAACATGTTGCTGTATACAAATACATGGTTTATTATTTCTTCGATTTTCTCCCAGTTAAGTACCACGATATGTATGAGTTATATGTTAAGCAATAAACTAATCCAAAGATATCATTGATACCGAAATGATACACTAGTGACTAGTCGATCTCAGAGACGAAACACTTCCGTACATACATACAAGCAGCACAACGACCACTCATGCGTCCTAGTGTCCCTACGTCATCAACATTACACTCAGTTTTCTATAAAAAAAAAAAACAATTGCTGAAATAAAACAGAAGATGTAAACAAAAAAGGAAACAAAGAAAGAAAATGAAAAAACGGAAACTCATTGCAAGTCCATGGACACATAGTAACGTATTCTGTAACGATAATGAATACCCAATACTAGAAGAGTAACGCCAAATGTGGGTCTGGCAGAGAGAAGATAAAAACAAAGAAATGCGATTGAATAAATTGAGGCGACTTTGTATGACCCCAATTAATACTTGGAATCTGTTTTAGGGAAAAGAGCGCACGACATTTCTTTATGTTTTTCGCAACTTCAACGTAGTTGGAGGAGAAATACTTTATTCTTTTTTCTGAAAATATTCATTGAGAAAATGTGTGGGCACCTATATAGAATATTTGGAACTACTGGGATACTTATGTTACTTACTTACTTAAGTGGCCAATTACAACTTACGAACGTGATTCATAAATTAGAGGTCGAAGTATTAAAGAATTCCACATGCTTCCCTGGTCTGCGCCGTCTTTCAACTATTCTCCGCTTGATTTTGACATTATTTATCTTATTGACGGAAGATCCGAGGTAGGTAAATTCATCTACTTGGTGAAAACAATAATTGTCAATGTTCACGGTGCGTCCCCATCGAAAGGACGTTTTGTTCGTCGAAACCATTTTTTTTTTAATTGTCCTCGTTGACCGATAAACCCATTTTTACTGACTCCTTTTCTAGTGATAAGAAAACTGCAGTAACATCCCGCAGATTTCGGCCAAGGTCGAATTAGTTTTGCAGGAATACCAAAGTCAGACATGGCCTCATAGTCGGTTGGTAGGTGTCGATCTGCTTTTCATGAGTTTTTTCCAGGATTTGTCGTAAGATGAATATTTGATCTGTCGTAGATTTCCAGGTTTAAAGCCGCGCTGATATATTCCAATTAGTTTTTCTACAGTACGCAATTGGTAATAGGCTTATTCCACGGTAGTTCTTACATTCACTACTATCTGTGGTACATAACAGGCTGAGACACCAATCCCCGGGCATGCTCTTCTCTAGCCAGATGTTATCCTGTTGCATGCTCCTAATCAGCTCCTTCCCACCTGCCTTAAACGATTCAGATAAAGTTAACTAAAAATAGGAAGCGCGCGGTGGCCTAATTAGCCACTCTCCTTAAATAAAGAAAATTATTACGAAAACAAGAGAAGACAAACGAACCTCCAAATGTTAACGATCCCAACAAACGTTATAAAGTTCATGATTTTAGGATATACACCAGGACTATTCGAACTCTCTATGAAGATGGTGCGTCTATCCAATACAAGTCTGACATCACCGACAGGAAATGCGATGAACGGGACAGGGATGCACACGTCGAAAGAACTGTGACATCTTTTACAGCTGCCATGCAAAAACACAAATTTGGATGTGAATTCATAGTCGGTAAGAGACTTCGACATCTAGTCTCGCGGTGTAACCCTGTCGGCATCAAGGCGAAATATTTTTACATTACGCTGATTTGTGTACACGCCCCGACGGAAGACAAAGATGAGGACATGAAAGATGCATTCTATGAGCGGCTGGAGGAAATATATGACCGCTGCTCTGGCAATGGCATTAAAATTGTTTTGGAGACATTTAATGCTGAAATAGGAAGAGAACATGCGCATGGTTTAGCATTAATTCTTCCGATGACGGATTTAGACTGGTTAGCTCCGCGCGGATCTTGACTCGGATCACCACCTAGTTGCATCCAAGGTACGCACGCGATTAGGCAATGCTAAAAACGCTCGTAACCAAACGCAAAGGAGGCTAGACATCACAAAGGTATATAGCTCCGAGATAGCCAACGCCTACTACAACCAATTCTCTCAATTACTTCGTACCAATGGCAGCATATTGCGAATTCTATGACCCCTGCCGCAACGACTGCATACAGAGCAAAACTGCATCACTGCGCGTGCAGTGACGGAAAGTTATAATAAGATGAGGAGGGAGATGACACGCCTCTTCAGCGTCTATGGAAAAAAATGCAGGATATCGAAAATTACAGGGATAGAAATGAAGCCCTTAAGTTGTATCAAAAGGTGTTGGTCCAGGGATCCTCACCTGTAAGGACGAAGACGGAAATTTGGTCACTGACATTCAGAGTGTGCTACAAATATAGGTGGAATACTTTCGATTTCTACTCTTTCCCGAAGGCAGCATAAGTAATGAAATCCCACCACTCATCGAGGATGAAGTAGACTGTCCACCACCGAGTTCAGCACGACAATTGTACGGCTAGAAAACAATGCGGGAGCTAATGAAAGACGGCAGAGCTTTTTAAAGCCGGCGGCAATGAGCTGGCAACGTGCATGCATCACCTCATAAGCACGATTTGGCTCAAGTAATGCATGCCCGATGATTGAAATCTGAGTGTTCTGTGTCCTGTGCTTAAGAATGGCGATCCCAGTGTGTGTACCAATTATCACGGGATCAGCTTTTTACCCATCGCTAACAAGGTCCTGTTGAGTATGTTATGTGAAAGTCTGAAGCGCATTTTAGCAAACCTAATAGGGCCTTATCAGTGTTGCTTTAGATCTTGTAAATTCGAGACCGACCAGATATTCGCACTATAGACTATAAAGCTGCATTCGACAATGCGATACGACATAAACTATTAGATGCTATGGCTGAGTTTGGTGTCCCCACGAAGCTGATACGACTTTGCGGAATGACACAGATTGCTACGAAGTCTTCAGTGAAACTATGCACAAATCTAACAAAGCCATTTTCTACCAAGCGAGGCTTCAGACAAGGGGATAGTCTGTCATGCGATTTCTTTAACATCATAATGGAGATGATCGTGCGGAAAGCAGCAGTACACACTACTGGCACCATCTTTACCAAAAGCAACATGCTGCTCGCGTATGCCGATGATAAAGATCTCATTGGCCGATGATTTCGTGATGTTACTGCGGCCTTTTCGAGCATTTAGAAACAGTTAGCAGAAAGAGGTCCGGTGATTAATGAGGACAAAATCGAGTTATTTGTTTTAACGAACAAAGAGTCCACTCGTCTGGGACGCTACATGGACGTTGACAACTATAACTTTGAAGTGGTAGATGATTTTGTCTACCTTGGCTCCGCTATAAACAAAAATAAAAATGTCAGCCTGGAAATCAAAAGACGAGTATTGATCGCAAACCGCTGCTACTATGCGCTAAGCAAGCGATTTAACGACAAAGCGCTCTATCGAAGAACAAAGATCCAGCTCTACCAGACTCTGATCCTACCTGCCTTGCTCTACAGCGCAGAATCCCGGGTAATGACACAAGCGGATCAATATATTCTTGGAGCCTTCGAGAGAAAAAAACTACGCAAAATATTTGGAACCATCATCATCAACGGCGAGTACCGTCGTCAAATGAATCGTGAGCTGTACAACGACATCGACGTAGTCAAGTCAAGCGCGTTCAAATATACCGAATGTGCTGGCTGGGACACTTTGTACAAATAGAGAAAAACGCTCCGGCTCGAAAAGTCTTCGGCAATAAACTCGATGGGCGACGCAGGAGAGGCAGACCAAAACTCTGATGGATCGACCAGGTGAAAGAGCTGTTAGCTAAGCTTGCAGTGACGAACTATCTACGGAGCGTAAAAGACCGAAGCGTTTGGAATACTTTTCTGCGTGCGGCTACTGATGGATAAATTTCTGTTTGTTGCTGCCATTTAAAAATAAAAGATATCGCACATGTATCAACGAGCATTAAACTATATTTAATAGAATTGAATTAGTTGTAACATAAAGAAAGGAGTTTCTTAATGTAGCAATATTCATCAGCCACCCTGTACCTGGCTAATGGCCCAACCGGATTAATCTATTCTGGGAGTCTTTGAGTCAAAAATACTTTGCAAAATATTTGGACCAATCGTCGTTAACCGCGGATACTGCCATAGGATGAACCCTGAGCTGTATAACGACATCGACGTAGTCCAACGCGTTCACTTAGACCAAATGCGCTGGCTTGGACACGTTGTTCGAATGGATGAAAATGCTCGGGGTCGAAATGTCTTCCCCAAAACATAGGATAGGCAACGCAGGAGGGACAACAAAAACTTTGTTGGATGGACCAGGCGAAAGAACTGTTATCAAAACTTGTTGTGATGAACTATCTATGGAGCGCATAAGACCGAAGCGCTTGGATAACACAGTGCAACACACTTTTTCGGGGGTCAACCAAACCGATATCAAACGATAGCATTTGACCTCAGTAACAAAACCCTAAACTCCACTTTGCTCCACTACGTCACAAATTTTTTTTACAGTGGTTTGAAGTTTGAATTTTTTGGTCAAAAGTCGATTCAAAGAATATGAAAAATCATCTATAAAAGTACATTTGGGGCATTTCATGTCTTCGGAGACCTATACTAAAACATTCAGGGGAATATTTCCTTGGAACATTTTAACCCTCTAGTTGTCAACCGTGTGGGAAATTTTTGGCCCAATTTTGAAAAACTGTTTATATGTCAACTTTGAACGGAGGTCAAGGCGTAGAATCTTCGATAGACATATTCTCCGGAAAATTTCACTGAGAGTCACCAAAGACAAATAGCCTCTATGAGTCAAAGGTTCCAAAATAAAATCAAAATGAAATGTTAATGGAACGTTAAAAAATCTATTTTTGAGCAAACAGTGCAACACACTTTTTCGGGAGTGAACCAAACCAATATCAAACAATAGCATTTAGCCTCAGTAACATAACCCTAAAGCCCATTTTACTCCACTACGTCACAATTTTTGTTTACAGTGGTTTAAAGTTTGATTTTTTTTGGCCAAAAGTTAAATAAAAGAAAATGAAAAATCATGTGTAAAAATAGATTTGGGTTAGTTCATGTCTTCAGAGACCTACATTAAAACTTTCCGGGGAATATTTCCTCGGAACATTTTAACCCTATATCTGCCACCCATGCTGAACATTTTAAGAAATTTGACTTTAAAGCTGTTTTTTTAAATTCATCCTAAGATGTCACATACGGGTGTTAGCTAGAGGCTTCAAATGTTCTGATGAAATATTTCCCAGAAAATTTTAATGTATGTCTCCGAAGATATGAACTATCCTAAATGTATATTTACACATGATTATTAAAATTCGTTGATTCGACTTTTTAATAAAAAAAATCAAACTTCAAACCACTGTAAAAAAATTGGTGACGTAGTGGAGCAAAATTAAGTTTAGGGTTTTGTCACTGAGGTCAAATGCTACCGTTTGATATTAGTTTGGTTCACTCCCGAAAAAGTTTGTTGCACTCTTTGCTCAATAGTGGTATTTTTAACATTTAATTTTGATTTTATTTTATAACCTTTGACCCGTAGAGGCTATTTGTCTTCGGTGACCCTTAGTGAAATTTTCCGGAAAATATTATTATCAAAGATTCTAAGCCTTGACCTCCCTCTAAAGTTGACATATAAACAGTTTTTCAAAATTGGGCCAAAAATGTCCAATACGGGTGGCAGTAAGGCGGTTAAAATGTTCCGAGGAAATATTCCCCTAAATGTTTTAGTATAGGTTTCCGAAGACATGAAATACCCCATATGTACTTTTATAGATGATTTTTCATATTCTTTGAATCGACTTTTGACCAAAAAATTCAAACTTCAAACCACTGTAAAAAAAATTTGCGACGTAGTGGAGCAAAGTGGAGTTTAGGGTTTTGTTACTGAGGTCAAATGCTATCGTTTGATTTTGGTTTGGTTCACCCCCGAGACAATGACCCTCAAATTGTGTCATAGTGTAATAAGAAGAACTGGCTGGGTCGAAAGCTTACCAGACGAAACTTCGGTTTGAGGGATTTTTGCTTACAGGTTCATACTGTACTCGACCAAACTTACAACAAGCACAAGGTCACCAAGTTCCTTAAATTATTTTTCACATCCTGTAGCAGTGTGTAATCTAAAAAACTTATGGTTATTAGAACAGACAATAGAAGTAATAAAAACCAAATATACCTACTTCCCAATGGGTGAGAAAATAAAAACGTAGAACAAACGAAAATAGATGCAAATACGTACATATTGCAAAGGACTTGCTTCTTCACAATATCTAACAAATTTCTTAATATATATTTAAAACTTTCTCAATCTCCAAAAGTCTCAAAATATGTATGACGTTTATTGACTACAACAATCGAGCTCAATTTGTATGTTTATAAAGTAATGTCCCAACTTGTATACTGGTTTTACACTTATAAAATTTGGTTCACTTATTTAAAAAGTCCATATTAGCTTACTTCCAATACCTACAATACCCCCATTCAAAAAGTCGGAAGCATTTTCAATCGAAAATCAACTTAAAGCCCTCATGAAAAATACACATTGTATGACACGTTTTGGGAGGGGGAGGGGGTGGACAAGGATGCCAGCACGCAGTAATGTTTATCATAACAACGGGAACACAGCGGAGCGGTGAAAAGCAGCACAGAATGAACAAAAAAAACATACACAACAAAAAGTCAACAAATACAGGGTAATAGTAATGACAAAACCAGAAAAATAAACGAATAAGGAAGAACAAGAACATTTTAGACAACAACTACAAATATACAACCATTAATTTGTTTTGTGAAATGTGAAAAAAGCTACAATAAAATAATAAAATTGTATTGCTGAAATGAAATTCATTCAAGTTTTTTTTCATACGCAATAAAAGTTGAAGCAAATGAAATTTCTCTTCTTTTGAGATATTCCACAATAGGTGCTAAAAGCTTAGGCGATTGATAACATCCAACAATGTTGCCGAGCAATCGTAAGACGAACAAGATAACTGGGGGTGGAGGAGACCTGGAGGAATCTTTGGTTAACCAGTGGGTGTTTTGCAAATTAAATTTAAATTGAGATTTTGTTTGCTGACTTAAGGGATACTGAGTTACAGTTACAGAACAGTGTCTATTGTTATTACAGACCTTTTTCCCGGTGCGTTGACGTTCGTTCCTTGGTTTGTTGCTTTGTCCGGGGTCGTTTTTGTATTTTTTTTTCTGTTTTGTTTATTTTTTATTTATTTCTGTTGTCATGCTTTGTTATTGTGTTTTGTTGCGATTATTTGCTTAATACCTCAACACATAATCTTGTTTTATTTTTTTGCATTTACTTTTCATGTGTTTCGGTTTTGTTTATTTTCGACATTTGTTTCGTTATTTAATTTGTTGATAACAATTTTCATTAAGCATTTACATTGCAATTATTATTCTAAATTTGCTTGTGCTTTAGCTCGCTGTTATTGAATTTTTTTTTTGTGTGCCTAAAATTTTGCGCATTCTTTATTCTGGAGTTTTCACTTGATTATGCAAATATACATTGCTTTGTTTTCGCGTTACCGTCGGTAGATTAATACACTTTTACATTTTCGTATCCTTAACAAAGCGCCTCACCACTGTTGAGCAAACCAGCAGCGAGGTTTCTAGGACGACACGGAAAACGACAGAAAAAATATCGCAAGCCACCATCCGTTTTACCGTTAGAACATGTCACCCTTAGGACTTTACAACATATACTAAGTACCGGGACAACAACTACACTGAGCAAAAGCTGCCGTTTATTCTCTTTTGTTACACTTTCACTCTCGAAACAGTGTTGCCACCCACTAGTCATATGCAGACATGCTGTTGCGCATTTTCGGTAACGTATAAAATATAATTTGTAGGAAGCAGAAGAAAGATCGTATTGAGTATTAATTGAGTTGTAAGAGAAAAGAAATATGTGTGTGTAAATAATATCTATTTCAATATTAATTGAGGTATTTGTGCCAATCAGCTGCCAACTGAGTCAACTAGTGCCTCTCTATAAATTACATTTTGGTGTTCAAAACTGTAAAATAAACTTAAACATCTTGCATTTTTATACTATCATCCTTAGAGAAAAGTGTAGATTAGATACGTTCGAAAAAAAAAGTATGTTTTCCCCCCAAATTTTGTAGTTTGACTGAAGACAATTTGAGGACATCAAATTGTTGTCGGATCCGCAAAGTCGTAGGGTGACCCCCCGAAATAGTATTTATTATGCTGTACGTTGTTTGATATCTGATCGAAACGAGGCGGATATAGTTATTCATGGTTAATCAAGGGATACATTTTGCCTAATGGTCCGAATCCGCTTATCTTATAACATAACCTTCGCTAAGAAGTTTGGAGTTTGTATACCAAAAATAGGAAGTTTGTGTGGGGGATGGGAGTAGTATTTGTCCGATTTTACTCAATTAGTTTGTATACGAAAATTCGGTTCCATAGTAAAAGCTTCTTAAACAGTGACGTTCGCATTCGCCGATAAACAAGTATGTGCTGTTTATTGTGAATCTTAAATAGAAAGCGTGTTAATTCGCAACTATGCGAGAAGCATCACATCCTCATTCATGGGGTGTAAGGGGAAGTAAAGTTTTTTTTTAAGTTCTTAAACTACGGCTGCAATAGGAGGCTTACATACGGACATCCCCAATAAGGGAGTGTTTTATATGAGAGTAGTTTTTGTCCGATTTTGCATATCTAATAACTTAACCTAGAAAAAGGATAGAAGCTTGTATACCAAAATTCAACTCTAGAGCACTCAAACTAATCGCAGAATGGACACCCCCAAAAAGGGGTGTTTGTATAAGAAGTGGTATTAGTTTTTTTTAGAAATTACTTAGTTTAGAACCTTACCTCCACAGCTTTAAAACTACTTCTGTAATTACAGGAACAGACAGATAGACACCCAAAAAAGGTATACTCTTGTATGGCAGGAGGGAGTAGTTTTTGACCGATCCTGCCCATCTTAGAACATAACCTCTGTTTAGAGAATAGAAGTTTGCATACCAAATTTGAATTCGATAGCTCTTAAACTACTACTGTAATTACTGGGACAGACAGATGAACACCACAAAAAAGGATGTATTCGTATGGGAGGTGGGAGTAGTTTTTAAACGATCTTGCTCATTTTAGAAGTTAACAGGCCCAAAAACAGGGGCATTTTGTATGGGAGATGGGAGTAGTTTTTGACCAATTTTGGTCATCTTTAAACATAAACTTCGTTTAGAGAAAGAAACTTACATACAAAATTTCGGCTCAATACCCTTAAACAACGGCTGTAATCGCAGGGACAGATCCCAAACAGAAGAAATTTGTATAGGAAGTGGAAGCAGTTTTTGATCCATCCTGCCGATATTAGAACTTAGATGCGCTTTTAGGAAAAAAAAACTTTCAATCCAAATTTCAGCTCAATTTCTCTTAAACTAAGGCTATAATCGCAGGTAAAGGCGGACAGACAGACGGTCACCTTTAAATCGACTCAGATGCTGATAATTTACATATATTGTCGTACCTACCACGCCTCTTTATGGGCGTTACAAATGGAAGAACGAAATTAATATACCCTTCACTCGTTTCGTGCGCGTGGTTAAAGGGTATAAACAAGTTTAAACCCCAAGCATCTTGAGTGCCAATTCGTTTCATGACTTTTGAAGGCAATTGAGCCATGTCCATCTGTCTGTCTATCCAGTAAAACTTAGTATATCTTAACGAACAATAACCAGTATTAATATTTTTCATAATAAAGTTATGGGATAAATGAAATAGCCACATCCCGTCTGGCACCTCCCATACAAAATTATTTTGAATTGGCAAGATACTGTTATGTAACATTATAAACCTCTATCAGTGAGGCTTAAGACCTGGTAAATCAACGACTGACCAGATATTCCCACCACGTCAAATCATTAAAAAACAGATGGACACTTAATCTTTTTGTCGACTATAAAGCTGCCTTAGACAGCCGGATCCTTATTGAGTCAATCTTTACTTAATTAGAACTTGAAAAAATTGACATCTCTTGAATATTCTTATGGAGATGCTAATGATAAAAGCCGAAGTAAACTGGACTAGCGCGATGTTACAAGTTGTAATATACCCATCCTGCGAGGTGTGACTGCAGCCTTCTCAGGTATTCAGAAGAAATCAGAAAAAGTCTCGTTTTGGGATGCTGCCTAGATATTAACAACTTCGGCTCCGTTGCAAATTAAGTACAACACGTCAAGCGATTTATTGACAACACCCTTTCATGACGACTAAATATATTTCGGTATATCTTAAGGTATGTTGCAGAGTCCTGAGTATTGCCAACATCGGACAATTCGATTCCGGCAGTATTCGAGAGGAAAAAAATAATACACATTAGAGTACAGGGGATGCGTTGCCTAGATCATGTTATACGCGTGGATGAATATGCTCCAGCTCGAAAAGATGTAGATAATGAACTCGATTGACTGCGCACAGAGTGCGACCAGAGCTTTGTTGCGTAGATATGGCTACTCAGAATATTGCAGAACTTAGTGCGATTACTGGAGAAGAAACGCACAAAGACGAACGCTTTATAAATGCTTTTCCTTAAGGAAATAAGTAAGGTACCAGATGGAATGCTGCAAAATATTTCTGGGTTGTGTTTGAAAATTAAATTGTGTTGATCCATTTTAACCAGTTTAGACTAAAAATATCTTTTGCTCTTGTTTTTTTTGCCTGCTGTCAACATAATCCATTTCACACAACTCTTGTAAAACAAACTCTATTATCAACAACAGAATGATCTTGAAACGACGATGAAACAAATTCACTAAAAAATTGCTTTAATAATGGTTTTGACGTTTGATTTTTCGCACTATACTCAACAGTTTTCCAAACAACTATCATACATAGCTGCTATTATAAGATAAGATTTTTTGACCTTTGACAACGTTGAGACAACTTGGTGACGATTACACTTTTACGACAGCCATCAACCTGAGAAAAGCTAATGCAACCCATCTCTAGGCAAGCTCAACAACACTGTTATGTTGCATGATTTTTAAATAATTTGTAGATAAAATCAAAAGCAATCATTTACAAACTTATAAATGACGTTTCTAATAATTGTTTGAACATTTTTTTCTAACCCAAACGCACTTTGCATATCATCATTATATTTAAAATCTTACGTTTTTTTTCGTCTAATGCAATATACCCTTGGCAACACTGTTTCACAACGATTGCACTCACTCACTCACACACTACACTCTCACTTTACCCCTCAACATGCTACTGCTCTTTCGTCACATCCGTAAAGTAGTATGTAGCCGTTTTATTTTATTTTATTTTATTTTATTTTATTTTATTTTATTAAAAAGATAAATATAACGGTAGTATGCACCTTATATTTTTTAAATTTTATTCTTCAATCAACACAAAGAAAGCATTGAGCACTAACACTAAAAACAATTAAACACGATTATTAATTTATTTTACTGTAAACTTCTTTTACCATCAGTTGTTTGTTTCTGACTCTAAAATGAAAGTAAGACATAATCACAATATATCCTTGTTTTGGTTGCACACACACACACTGACACAGACGCGAACGCGGTAGGATTTTATGTAGCTTCGTTATTGCTCCACTTAGCTATGGCGCCACGATGCGACTGCTAAAGTCTGGAATCCCGAGTATGATGCCAAGTCTGCTTTTTCCAGTCATAATTTTACAACTGTCATGTAAGCATTTTTTTCACCTTAAAATGGGCGACTTTTCGGGCCCGCACAACAACGCATTGTTATTGTCGCTCCCAGCGCCAATGTTACTCGCCGTGCGTAAAAGAGCAGAATATTTGTTTTGCTCTCCCAAATTTGCAAAACAATAAAGGAAAAGCCAAAAAGCAAATGCTCATTGCTCTATTTCTGTTTTCAGATAACTCAGCTGGTGGGTGTTCTGAATGTAGTTGCCACTTGTTTGTGAGACAATGAAAATATAAATTGAAAATATCCCCACAGTCTATACAGGGCAGGGAATTTATTGGATATATTTGAAAACTTTTGTTTTGATTTAGTTTTTGTATTACTTGCGAGATAAGTTATACTTTTGAACTACTTACCATAGCAGCACACGGCATTCAGTGAAACCATAAACAAGCATCTACTTCATAACTCTCATTTGGTGCATGACAACTAAGTATAAGAAGACGTCAATTTTGCTGATATGGAGGATGTGACTGACTACTCCAAGACGAAGTTTATTGCTAAGTTAAGAAATGTTATCTGATCTTCTTGATCCGTCATCTGCGTCTTTGTAAAACGCAGAAAACGCATAAAAAACGGACACCAAGCCAGTAGAACGGACCTTGAGTCTATACAAAGAGTCCTTTTTGCACTTGTACAACAGACTATAAGCTTGTAGAACGGAAACTAATTATGTACAACGAGTCCGTGTACTTGTACAACGGGCTATAAGCCTGAAACGGACCTTAAATCGTTGTCGCCACACTTGTAAGACCTGAGGCTGAAATCAGTTTTCCTAAGTTAAAGTTATTCAAGGAACTTAACAAATTTCATCAGAAGATCCTACCGATTTTACGACCTGAATTACCGATATGGGTATTTCCAGCGGAAGGAAGGACGATTTTATAGTATATAAAATATAGCTATATTTTTAACTTGTTGTTTTTGTAATCATATAATGAATTTATTGTACTTTAACAAAACGAACTATATATATCGTTGGAAAGTCTCTTCTATCTAAATCCGCTGGGAATGTGAAGTAAGTTGTTTATATGTTTAAGAACACCCTTAAAGCTTTTATTCTAAGTGATTTCAGCGATAAGGACAACTGTACGGCTGCAGTCGAGAACAGTGGTCTGGTAATTTGGATTATGAGCTGCTACACGACCATGCAGATGATCCACCTGGCTCCACCGTAAGAAAGGTAACGTCCCACTTGAACAACAGAAACGTTCCTCTGATCATACGTGCGGATGCCAATGCGCACCATACTATCTGGGGTAGCTCAGACATCAACCTAAGGGGTAAGTCGCTTTTCAACTTTATTATTGAGAAAAACTAACAGTAGTTAACAGGGGTAACGAACCCACTTTTATTGTTACTAACAGAAAAGAAGTTCTATATATTACACTAATTAACGATAAATACCCAAATATAGTCAGTAACTGGAGGGTATGAACAGATTGCTCGTTTTCTGACCATCTATATATCGACTTTGACCTTTCGCTCGAAGTGGATTCAGAAGACAGCTATATTAATAGAAGGAAAACCAACTGGCTCATCTTTAATAGAGTCCGGCCTCTATCGATGATAAGTCTACACTGGACTCCACGGTTGAAATACTAACAAACGTCTTAGCTAAGGCAAGGGAAAAATCCTGCAGCAGAACTGACAGGAAAGGCAAGGCTAAGCCACACTGGTGGAATGCAGATATTGCGGCAAAACGCAGCGAATGCAAGAAACTGTTCAACAAAGCTAAAAGATATGGCAATTGGAGCGCATATAAGTCTTCAGTTAACATTTTCAAGAACCTGATAAGGCCAAAAGGCAGTCTTGGAGAAAATTATGCAGTAATGTAGAAAGCTCCTCGGAAACTAGTTGGCTACGCAAGATTTTATCCTCGAATCCAACAATACCATCGTACATACAGAGAACAGATGGTGCATTGACCACTAGCAGCCTCGAAACTCTGGAAGTGCTGATGGAAGCACACTTCCCAGGTTGTCGGGAAAGTGACTACCAGTTTATAGTAAACTCGGTCGACCACAACTATGATATCTCAGACATACCGATTCCTGAATATCGAATTCAATGGGCTATCAAAAGTTTCCACTCTCTTAAGTCACTGGGACCCGATGGAATTATTCCCGCGGATTTACAAAAGAATATCGAAGTATTGACGCCCTGGCTTCTAGCTATCTTAAAAGCATGTCTGAAACTGTCGTATATTCCAACGAGGTGGACAACCTACAAAATTGTATTTATCCCTAAAGGGGGTAAGGCATCTCACACTAAAGCCAAGGATTTTAGACCGATCAGCCTATCTTCCATCTTACTTAAGACTATGGAGAGAATAATTGATGCATATAGCAGATCATCTCTTAAACCGGATGATCATGCCTACACGAAGGGCAAATCCACGGAAACTGCTTTATAATCGATAACTAGCCTCATTAAAAGATCCCTGAACTACAAGGAATACGCTCTCGCTGCCTTCCTGGACATTGAGGGAGCTTTTAATAATGTAAAACCTGAATTTGTAATTGACTCAATGGAACAGCTGGAGATTAACCCAGTGGTCATCGCCTTGGTTGAGAAACTACTAAAATTTAGGCGCATTGGATTCAGTCTGGGCGTGTCAAATATTTCCAAGATTGCGGTTTGTGGTACTCCCTCCACTACTATGGAACCTCAACATTAACACTCTCTTGAGAAAGATGGAACAAACGGGCTGCACAACCGTCGCATATGCGGACGACGTGGCACTTATAGTCTCCGGCAAAGATCCGAAACTACTCTCCAAGCTACTGGAATCTGCGCTGAAACTTCTTTTAAAATGGTGTCATGACTATAGACTGGGTGTAAACCCGAGTAAACCAGAACTGGTGCTATTTACACGGAGATACAAAATCCCTTAATTTGCCAAACCAAGATTAAATGGAGTCGCACTTACACTCTCTGATAGTGCAAAATATCTCGGGCTAACATTGGACTGTAAACTGAATTGGAATCTGAACACTCAAACCAGGATTAGCAAAGCGGCAACGGTTCTATACTCCTGCAAAAGGGCAATCGGCCTAAATTGGGAAATTTGCCCCAAGAACCTAATCTGGTTATACGAATCAGTTATTAAACCAATCTTATTCTACGGATCGGCAGTTTGGTGGCCTTTGCTAGATAAAGCGTCCCAATGGCTGAAATTCGAACGCATTATGAGACTGATGGCAATCATGATAACAGGGGCACTTAGAACTAATCCAACTAAAGCACTGTTCACGATCCTAAACCCGGACATTGAGGCGAGGATAATAGCGGCGAATACCGCAATGCGTTTAGACGCCACAAAAGCATGGATACACAGAAACTATGGACATGCCAAAATTCTGAACCTAATCAATGTGATCTTCCACACGGATTACACCATACCTGAACCTCTATTCGATCCGGGTTTTATAAGGAACATCCCGGATAGGTCCTACTATAATGATAATGATAATGCCCTGAACTTTGGGGAGGATGTCATCCTAATTTTCATGGACGGTTCAAAATCAAAGGAAAGAGCGGGCTGTAGAATCTTTTTGGAAGAGTTGAATCTGAGTTTATCAATCAGGCTACCAGACCATTGTAGCATAGTTCAGGCCGAAATAGCTGCCATTAGAATAGCCGTAGAGAAAATTCAGTATCTTGGGATATGGACGGCAATATTCATATTCTTAATGATAGTAAAGCAGCTATCAGTTCCCTAGAGAACGTGTACACCACTTCGAGAAAGAGTCCACCTGAGGAACATCATAGCTGTAATAACTGGTCACTGGCCGGTTGGTAAACACACTAAGAGGCTGAAACTACCCTACATTGATTTTTATAAAAGCTGCAATGATGAGGAAGAAGAGGAGACCACGGAAATCTTCTATGTCACTGCCCCGCTTTATGTGACCTGGAATACGAAAAACTTGGTCATCGGACACTTCTAGACAATACCTGTCTATGCGTAGGCGATTTGCGGAATATCCATGAATACAACATTTTAAGTAAAGTTTCGTTAAAAGAACATTATAGAACTGACCTAAATCTAAATTTTTTAATATGAAAAAAATCTTCACAATATTTAAACTTTTCGAGAAAACTACAAAATAAGAAAAAAACGTGCGTCCAGGAAATACCCATATCTAAAAACTTTGACAAGCGCCTCGAGACCACGAGACCAAACATATCATTAGACATCTCATGGACATCGTACGATCTATTGCCCTGTAGCTCAAGGGTCACGGAGTGTCTTGTTTTATATAAATTATGCGGATAATAAATTGAGGAAAGCGCTTTGTCATTAAATCGCTTGCTTAGCGCGTAGTGGCAGCGGTTTGCGATCAATACTCGTCTTTTGATTTCCAGGCTGACATTTTTATTTTTGTTTACGGTGGAGCCAAAGTAGACAAAGTTATCTACAACTTCGAAGTAATAGTTGTCAACGTTCACGCAGCGCCTATTTTCACTGACAAGACTTCGTGTCAGTCAGTGTCATTCCGCAAAGTCGTATTAGCTTCGCGGGGATACCAAACTCAGCCATAGCATCCAACAATTTCTGTCGTATTGGACTGTCGAATGCTTTGTAGTCGATGAACAGATGGTAGGTGTCGAACTGCATTATTTGGGTCTTCTCCAGGATTTGTCGTAGTGTGAATATCTAGTCGGTCTAAAGCCACACTGATAAGATCCAATCAGCTTCGCTAAAATGGGCTTTAGCCTTTTACATAACATACTAGACAGGACCTTGTATGCGATAGGTAAAAGATTGATCCCGCGATAATTGGTACACTCACTTGGATCGCCTTTATTAAGCACAGGACATAGAACACACAGATTCCAAATATCGGGCATGCATTCCTTGAGCTAAACCGTTTTAAGGTGCTGGTACATGCACGTTGCCAACTCATCTCCACTGACTTTAAAAAGCTCAGTCGGCAGTCCATCGGCTGTCGAATGTTGTCGATAAACAGTTGGTTGGTGTCGATCATGGGTCTTTTCCAGAAAAATATCTGGTTTTGTGGAATATTTTGTCGGTCGTAGGTTCACCAGGTCTATAGCTGCACTAGTACAAGAAAGTTCGTTAGGATATGCTCTATTCTTTGACATTACACAGTAGACAGGACCTTGTATGCGATAGGTAAAAAGCTGATCCCGTGATAATTTGTACACAAACTGGGATCGCCTTTCTTAAGCACAGGACATAGAACACTCAGATTCCAATCATCGGGCATGCATTTCTTGAACTAAATCATATTTATGAGCTAGTGTATGCACGTTGCTAGCTCATCGCCGCCGGAGTTAAAAGCTCTGCAGGCAGTCCTTTGGCTCCTGCAGATTTGTTCGTTTTAAGCCGTGCAATTCTCGTACTGATCTCGTTTTGGCTCGGTGGTTGACAGTCTACTCAATCGTAGATGATTGACACATTTTAGTAGAACTTTCAGGTTTCACCTCTATCCCTCTCTATTTTCTTCCATAGAGGTGTGTCATCTCCCTCCTCTTCTCATTATAACGCTCCGTCACTACACGCGCTGGCTTTAGCTGCAGTTTTGCCCCGTGTGCAGCATCCTTTTTTCAGACATTTCACGATATTCCTCATCGTACCAGGGCTTGTCTGAGCGTGGTTTTTCATAACCTAGTAGGGTCGTTGCGGCACTGATCATAGTATTTGCGATGTGCTGCCATTGGGTGTCGGGAACATCAGAACTAGGGGGGTTGGTTCGAAGTAATTGAGAGAGTTGGTTGGAGTAGGCATTTGCTATCTCAGTGGTATGCATCTTTGTGATGCCTAGCTTCCTTTGTGTTTGGTTACGACCGCTTTTGGCACTACTTAATCGGTTGCAAACCTTGTGGTGAACCGAGCTGATATTTGCAGCGCGCATCACACACACGTTCATCAATTACCACGTGATCAATCTGGTTTCTTCTATTTTGATCAGGGGATATCCAGGTTGCCTTGTGGAAATCTTTATGCGGAAATCTGGTTCCACTCACAACCATGTTTCTTGCCGACGCGAATCTAACTAGTCTGAATCCGTTATCGGTGGTGTTGTAGTGCAGACTGATTTTCCCGCCTATTATAGCATCTTACCTTGCAATTTTAGCATTAAAATCTCCCAGAACAATTTTAAGTTCATGTGCAATTTTAATGTCCTCATCTTAGTCTTCTGTCGGGGCGTGTACACAAATCAGTGTAATGTTAAAATAATGTGCCTTGATGCGAATAGTGGCTATTCGGTCACTTACACGGGTAAACCGGGAAACCAGATGTCGAAGTCTCTTGCCGACTATGAATCCACATCCAAATGCATGTTTTTCTGTATGGCAGCTATACAAGATGTCACAGTTTTTTCGACGTGTGCATCCCTGTCCATTCGCATTTCCTATATGGCGGTGATGTCAGCCTTGCCCAATCGGTGCCCGGACATAACCCCCACGGACATAATCCCCAATACGATTTTGGGGCTTATGTCAGATTGAGTACGCAACTAGACTAACTACGCCGGATGGGGCGGGGGGCGTGCCCCTCACCGCATTCGTCTCGCGCTGTAGTGAGACAGATTAAGTATGCAACGTCCCTCGCTACAATAGCAATATTTAAAATCGTTCTCTTCATATGTTGAAATACTAAAAACAACAACAAATTCGGTCATAATCCCCATTGGGGGTTATGTCCGCAGAATGAAATTGGGGGTTATGTCCGACATGTTGCCCGGACATAAGCCCCAAAATCGTTTTGGGGATTATGTCCGTGTGGGGTTATGTCACGGCACCGCCCAATCCTAGTGTCTTGGGGCTGCCAAAGCCACTAAGAGGGACGTTGTGTTGAGCTTCAGTAACATCTGATACCTACTTCCTCAGACACATCGGTGGTAGTATGCCGATTAGGTTACTCAACATTGCGCCTTCTCACATTTGCTACCACTCAACGGATGTTCAATGGCATTGCCCAGGGATTAAGTGATCTCTCGGACGTTATGAGCTGATTGGGGACCTCCAAAAAAAAGAGATTTTGGTTGTTCCCTGGTGAATAATAATTAAAATACTGAAATTAGAAGATCCCCCATCCACCAATGTAAAATTGCCTCCCAAAAACCACACTTTTCATGACCCTTTTAACGTGTATGCGAAGAAAACAACAACATAGAACTAAAAGGTTAACTTAATGAGTTAATAGCATAATTTTAGGCAAAAAAGTATTGAAATTCTCCTTCGCCTTCCACTGCAGTCGAAGTACCACACATAACTTTTGGATGTCAATATTGAAGCAGCGGGGTTACCACGTAACACGATTCGAAAGTTGTATTCGATCGTGTAAAAATAGCTGTCACTAATTTGAAGTATTTTGGCAGACCATTTGCAATAAGTTACCCTCCTACCCGTAGCGTGAGGGTATACAAATGATCGATATATTTTTACTTATTGTACATTAGGGGAACGATAGTGATGTATGGAGATCCTTCGTAACAAGATTTGGGTTCGAATCCAAATTTGGGTTTTGAATCCAGAAGGAGTACTCATACCGAAGTACTTGAAATTTGAATTTGTCATAGAAAGAAAGTATTTCATTTTAGCATACTTTTCACCCAAATCCCAAATAGTACTGAAATGTGATATACATTCGATACTAAAAATTTTTGGAAACAAAATCTACTTCAAGAAATAAAACACTTTGCTGTTGTATACATATTAGAAATTGAAAAGGTTTATTTCATTTCTTTATTATAACGGCGAACCGGTATTTTGTTTAACCTATAACCACACGCCTTCTCTTATTGTTCACTTTTTTCGTATTCTTTGCTCTGTTCACTTTGTTCGCTTTCTTTGTTCTGGTCGCTTGGCTGTTAGGATTGGATTTACGAACATTCGTGTATGTGAAATTAGTAATTCGGAAAGTCTTTCGCTTTGGGCCGGCTACGGGTGTTTGATCAGTTTGGCCCAGAACTACGTCTAGTCCACAAATAACTGAAAATATAGCAGCTAACAGAAATCCGAATGAAAACTTCATTTTATTTAGTTTGTACTTGTCCTTTTGCAATAACTGAGGATAAAGTTGAACTGTGTATAATATGAGATTTCTATGCTCTTTTATAGGGTTTTAAGCTAACATTCCACTTTCCGATGTTATATTTAAATTTATTTATATTTTCATAGCTAATATTTGCCAAGTTTATACACCATGGCCATATGGGACATTTAACTTCATAAATATATAAATATTTATATGTTTGAGTATTTGTATTTACTTGTCTAGCATTTTTGCGTAAACAAACTAAATAAAATAGTGAACTAGTTTTAAAAAATTTTAAAGCGCTATTACTTTCTCGTTATTTGTTGTTGTTATTAAATATGCTAAATATTACGACAACTAAAGATTTTCGATACATTAACAAAGTTCTGTTATTTCAAGTGCCTATATTACCTTTACGATATCGATACTCGTATACAATAGCAATAGCTAAACATATTCACTTAAATGAAACGATGAAATCATTCTGAAAATGATTTCTCATACGAATTTGCTCATACGAATTGAAAAAAAATTAAAAACCCTCACCCTACGTATGACATTGTTTACTCTCGTCTTATTGATATTCACCGATTTTAGAAATAAATCTATATAATTGAAAACCGTTTACCGACATCTGGTCTCGCGGTTTAACCCTGTAAGTGGCCGAATAGCCACTATTAGCATCAAGGCGAAATATTTTCACATTACGCTGATTTGTGTACACTGTAAACTGTATTAAAGATGAGCGCCTGGAAAAATATGACCGCTGTCCTCCACATGACACTAAAATTGTTCTGGGAGATTTTAATACTAAAATGGGGAGGGAAGATGTTCTTGGTTCAACAGTCGGAAAATACTGTCTACACAACACCACCTAAAAAGGATTCGGACTAGGTACTTTCACCCCAGCAAGAAACATGGTAGTGAGTGAAACCAGATTCCCGTATAAATATATCCACAAGGCAACCTCGATATCCCCTGATCAAAATACAAGAACCCAGATTGATTACATGGTAATTGATGGAAGGCATGTCTCAAACGTTATGGACGTGCGTGTGATGCGCGGTGCAAATACTGACTCGGATCACCACCTAATTGCAGTCAAGGTACGCACGCGATTAATCATTGCTAAAAATGCTCGTAGCCAAACGCAAATGAAGCGTGACATCACAAGACTGCATACCACCGAGATAGCCAATGCCTACTTCAACCAACTCTCTCAATTACTTCGAACCAACCCCCCTAATTATAATGTTTCCGACACCCAGTGGAAGCCTCTTCAGGCGGAAAAAGAGTCTATGGAAGATAAGAGAGAGCCAGAATATCGAAAATTACAGGGATAGAGGTAAAGCCCGAAAGTTCTACCAAAAGGTATATAGTAAAGGTTTTGGACCAGGGATCCCCTCCTGTAAGGACGGAGACGGAAATCTGGTCACTGAGATTCTGAGTGTGCTATGAATATGGAGGGAACACTTTCGATCTGCACTCGTTTCCGAAGACAGCATAAGTGACGAAATCGCACCAATCATCGACGATGGAGTAGACTGTCCACTACCGAACCAAAACGAGATCAACACTGCAATTGCACGGATCTGCCTTTTACCCATCGCATACAAGGTCCTGTCTTGTGTGTTATGTGAAAGACTAAAGACCATTTTAGCGAACGTGATTGGACCTTATCAGTGTGACTTTAGACCTGGTAAATCTACGACCGACCAGATATTCACACTACGACAAATTTTGGAGACGACCCAAGAAATGTAGATTGACACATACCATCTGTTTAACGACTACAAAGCTGCATTCGACAGTCCGATACAACAGAAACTATTAGATGTTATGGCTGAGTTTGGTATCCCAGCGAAGATGATACGACTTTGCGGGATGACACTGACTATCACGAAGTCTTCAGTGAAAATAGGCAAATATCTGACTGAGCTTTTTTCTACCAAGCGAGGCTTTTGGCGGTAGTCTTGCATGCGATCTCTTGAATATCATAATGGAGATGATCATGCGGAAGACAGCAGTAAACACGACTGGTACCATATTTAACAAAAGCGACATGCGAACGACATAGATATTATTGGTCGAGAACTGTGGGATGTTACTACAGCCTTTTCGGGCATTGAGAAACAGTCGGCAGAAGTGGGTTTGTTGATTAATCAAGACAACACCATTATTTTTTTCAACGAACAAAGAGTCTACTCATTTAGGACACTGCTTGACCGTTGACTACTTTAACTTTGAAGCGGCTTCGACATAAACAAAAATAATAATGTCAGCCTAGAAATCAAGAGACTAGTATTGTTCAAAAACCGCTGTTACTATGCGCTGAGTAAGCGTTTTAAGGATAAAACGACGAACGAAGATCCAACTCTACCAGACACTGATCCTACCTGTCTTGCTCTTCAGCGCAGAATCCTGGATAATGACGCAGTTGGACCAATCTATTCTGGGAGTTTTCAAGAGAAAAAATGCATCGCAAAATATTTTAACCCATCATCGTTAACGGCGAGAACCGTCGCCGAATGAATCATGAGCTGTTCTACGACATCGACGTAGTGAAGCGCGTTCAAATAGACCGAAAGCGTTGACTTGGACACGGAGTACGAATGGACGAAAATGATCCGGCTCGAAAAGTCTTCAAAACTTCGTTACATTGACTAGGTGAAAGGGCTGTTATCTAAGCTTGGTGTAACGAACTATCTACGGAGAGCGAGAGACCAAAGCGTTTGGAATACTTTTTGACGTGCGGCTACTGACAGATAAATTTTTGTTGTCGCTGCCATTAAAGAAGAAGACTCCCAGTAATGTTCTGTGTAAATACTTTTCAAGTAACTCAACCTATAAATATAGCGATTTTACACTACTTTAAAAAAAACCGGATAAACAGGGTATTCGAAAATACAAAAAAAATTAGGTAGTTTGAACCAGAGTGAACGATGCTAGGGACAAATGTATTCATCACTTAACAATTATCAACAGTAAAATTAATTTAATGGGTCTATTTGCGAAGCTTCGCAGACGGTGGCAAACCAGGTTTGATACAAATAGAGGTAATAATGTGTGTCTGATGGGATTGGAAGGAATCATTCCTTATACAGCGCTACATCCATTTGGAACTAGTGCATGTTGTAGGTCTGGTCGAGTACGACATGAATCTGCATGCCAAAGTTTCCTTTCTTAAAATATAGTGAGAAAATTAAAAAAGTTTGCGCTTTTGAGGCAATTACAGACAGATATGACAAGTTATCACTATATGTATACATATCGTCGGAAAGGTCGCAGAGTCTTCTTTCCAAATCCGCTGATGAACTTAAAATTGGATAATATACAAACACGTTACTGGTTTATAAGTGCGTAAAGGTACGGAAATCGGTTTCATATTGGTATTTGTGATCTACTTAGGGTGCCTAGACACGTTCAGATTGTATTGAAATGTTCACAAAAGTTGTACAACTTTACTTTGTCTACACTTTTGGCGAACATTGGAAATACCAGTACAGAAATTTCAGTCAGGTAAACTGACTGATAAATACCATCACCCAATATAAGGTATTGTTTAAGTCTTAAGTTATTAAAATTAATAGATTTTTTTAAATTAAATAACTTATGTATTATTTTTTGTCTGCATGTAGAGCAAAAACATACAAAATTTGACCTATTTGTACAGAAGGTACAATTAGGGGCAGCACAACGTGTCTGATTTTTTTCGTAAATCAACGTTCAATGATCGCTTACCTTGGCAAAATTTGTCTGAATTCGGTGTACACACAAAATTGATACGTGTGTAAAAGGGGAAATATCCCATATATTTATATCCCCCAAGGTGCCGGTTAAGAAGTTATGGGAGGTATATTAATTTTTCAAACAAAGTCATTTTTTATAACCGTACACCTTACGCAAAAATGTACTGAATTCAGTGTACTTACAAAAAAGATATGTACGGGAGACTATGGGGGTGAGTTTAGTCATTTGTATGGGAGGTACCAACAGGGGTGTGTCAAATAGTTAGGTTTTCTGAGGTTTTGCCTCCTATCAGAAGATAAATTTACCGATCAATTTTCATTTCCCTCCAAGTGTCCGGTTTGGAAGTTATGGAAGAAATATTAATTTTCCAAAATTAGGTAATTTTGTATGGAAGGTACCAGAAGGTGTGCGACTATTCTGCCCATTTACAATCCCATAAGTTCGTTTTGAAAAATATTAATACCGATCCGTTAAGGATTACTCGAGTTATCCTGCAGACAAGCCATCCAGCCAGCCAGACATACGGACATAATTCAATCGTCTTAAAAAGTCCTGAAACGAATTTGGTCTTAAGATACTTGGGGTCTAATTCGTCTTCTTTAATGCGTTACACTTATTTTCGTATCAAATGATATATACCCTCATCCCTAAGGATGATGGTATAAACAAATTTGGACTTCCTCAAAACAATGACGAAAAAGGTGAACAAAAAATTAAATTCTTAAATTTTTTTTTGCAAAAGGGGCAGGAATAGGTATAAAGTTCAGCAAAAATTATAAAAAAAAAAATTGTGCGCAAGGCTCCCATCTATGTTTTTTAGCCGTTTAGTCTGGGTGATGACAACTTTTTTCTTTCTTTACCTCTAAAATTACACACAACTTCCCCATGATTCTACCTTTTTTTGTTCGGTGTGGGCGATAGTGCCAGCTTTATGCCATTTCCGGCCTCTATCCCCCTAAAAGTACGAAATTCGAAAAATCCTTTCATATCGCACAGCTTTTCAAAAAATAAATATTCACACCAATATTCGCACTACCACCTTCAGATGTATTGTCTGGTGGATGGTACTGGTTTTATCCCTTTTTCGGCCTTGTTCCCAGTAAAAGAACGAAATGCGAAAAATCGGTTCAAATTACACAACTACTGCAAAAAATAAATATTCACCCCGCTTTTCACAATTCTACATTAAGTTTTTGGTCTGGGCAATGGTACCAGATTTATCCGTTTTAAGGCGTTTTAAAAAAATTTCTTCGAGTAGCTCTCTTGCTCTATAAGAAACTTGCTTAAATATATTTTCCCGGTGATGGCTTAAGCCGTTCGGTCTGGTTTATGCTGCCAGTCTTAACCTTTTTGGGCCTTTTTACCCTGCTCTCTAATTCTATTAGGAGATTGCTCATATACAGTTTCCACGATAATAGCTTGGTCTGTGTGATGGTACCGGTTTTTATCCCTTATAAAGCTTTTTTACCCTTAAAGAACTTAATTTCCCTTTACATCCCATGAATGAGGTATAGGATAGCTTCTCGCGTTGTTGTGAATTAACACGTTATCTATTTTTAGATTCACAACAGATTGCAGATTGCTCATATAAATTTTACGATGATAGCTTTTATCCCTTCTGGAATTTTTTTTACCCCTAAATGTACGAATTTCGAAAAATGCCTTCTTAGCTGATTCTTCTTCTTACATGGCAGCAGCATCAAAAATTCATCCATCAGTGGCCGCACGTACAAAAAATTCCAAGCTCTTCGGTCTTTGCCGCTCCGTAGATAGTTTGTCACACCAAGTTTATATAACAGCTCTTTCACCTAATTCATCCAACGAAGTTTTGGTCGCCCACTCCTGCGGCCCATCAGAAAATGCAAAAATCTGCTGCGTACACCTCAGTTATGTGCTAACCAATTGCTACCTTTAACATTTTAATTTTACCCAAATCCTTAGAAAGGTGATTTGACTATTAATATAGGACAGTAATAGGCATAAACGAACGCTCGCATTCAACCAACTGGTGAAAATGTTGTGTTTTCCATCGTGCACGCATGCTCTCCCAACAATTGTTGAACATTATTTTTCTGTCTGAACTTGTGTTTGTTTTTGTGTTGAATGCGTAACAAGCATGTGTTTTGTTGCTTTCATAACACTCAAGAATAGACTGTTTTGAGGCAAACAAAACCTCGCTCGTGGCTGTATGAAGAAAAAAAACGACAACTGACTTAGGCACATTCAATAATAGGAACGTAGGAATGTTTAATAAGCAACCTCCCGCAATGACACTATTTAAAGTGATTTTATTCATCCCTTTTGGAAACAAAATCTACTTCAAGAAATAAACCACTGCTGTTATATACATGTTAGAAATTGAAAAGGTTTATTTCATTTCTTTATTATAACGGCGAACCGATAATTGTTTAACCTATAACCACACGCCTTCTCTTATTATTCAATTTTTGCGCCTTTTTTGCTCTGTTCACTTTGTTCGCTTTCTTTGTTCTGGTCGCTTGGCTGTTAGGATTGGATTTACGAACATTCGTGTATGTGAAATTAGTAATTCGGAAAGTCTTCCGCTTTGGGCCGGCTACGGGCGTTTGATCAGTTTGGCCCAGAACTACGTCTAGTCCACAAATAACTGAAAATATAGCAGCTAACAGAAATCCGAATGAAAACTTCATTTTATTTAGTTTGTAGTTGTCCTTTTGCAATAACTGAGGATAAAGTTGAACTATGTATAATATGAGATTTCTATGCTCTTTTATAGGGTTTTAAGCTAACATCATTCCACTTTCCGATGTTATATTTAAATTTATTTATATTTTCATAGCTAATATTTGCCAGGTTTATACACCATGGCCATATGGGACATTTAACTTCATAAATATATAAATATTTATATGTTTGAGTATTTGTATTTACTTGTCTAGCATTTTTGCGTAAACAAACTAAATAAAATAGTGAACTAGTTTTAAAAAATTTTAAAGCGCTATTACTTTCTCGTTATTTGTTGTTGTTATTAAATATGCTAAATATTACGACAACTAAAGATTTTCGATACATTAACAAAGTTCTGTTATTTCAAGTGCCTATATTACCTTTACGATATCGATACTCGTATACAATAGCAATAGCTAAACATATTCACTTAAATGAAACGATGAAATCATTCTGAAAATGATTTCTCATACGAATTTGCTCATACGAATTGAAAAAAAATTAAAAACCCTCACCCTACGTATGACATTGTTTACTCTCGTCTTATTGATATTTACCGATTTTAGAAATAAATCTATATAATTGAAAACCGTTTACCGACATCTGGTCTCGCGGTTTAACCCTGTAAGTGGCCGAATAGCCACTATTAGCATCAAGGCGAAATATTTTCACATTACGCTCATTTGTGTACACTGTAAACTGTATTAAAGATGAGCGCCTGGAAAAATATGACCGCTGTCCTCCACATGACACTAAAATTGTTCTGGGAGATTTTAATACTAAAATAGAGAGGGAAGATGTTCTTGGTTCAACAGTCGGAAAATACTGTCTACACAACACCACCTAAAAAGGATTCGGACTAGGTACCTTCACCCCGGCAAAAAACATGGTAGTGAGTGAAACCAGATTCCCCTATAAAGATATCCACAAGGCAACCTCGATATCCCCTGATCAAAATACAAGAACACAGATTGATTACACGGTAATTGATGGAAGGCATGTCTCAAACGTTATGGACGTGCGTGTGATGTGCGGTGCAAATGTTGACTCGGATCACCACCTAATTGCAGTCAAGGTACGCACGCGATTAATCATTGCTAAAAATGCTCGTAGCCAAACGCAAATGAAGCGTGACATCACAAGACTGCATACCACCGAGATATCCAATGCCTACTTCAACCAACTCTCTCAATTACTTTGAACCAACCCCCCTAATTATAATGTTTCCGACACCCAGTGGAAGCCTCTTCAGGCGGAAAAAGAGTCTATGAAAGAAAAGAGAGAGCCAGGATATCGAAAATTACAGGGATAGAGGTAAAGCCCGAAAGTTCTACCAAAAGGTATATAGTAAAGGTTTTGGACCAGGGATCCCCTCCTGTAAGGACGGAGACGGAAATCTGGTCACTGAGATTCTGAGTGTGCTATGAATATGGAGGGAACACTTTCGATCTGCACTCGTTTCCGAAGACAGCATAAGTGACGAAATCGCACCAATCATCGACGATGGAGTAGACTTTCCACTATCCTGGTAAATCCACGACCGACCAGATATTCACACTACGACAAATTCTGGAGACGACCCAAGAAATGCAGTTTGACACTTACCATCTGTTTATGGACTACAAAGCTGCATTCGACAGTCCGATACGACAGAAACTATTAGATGCTATGGCTGAGTTTGGTATCTCCGCGAAGCTGATACGATATTGCGATGACAGTGACGAACACAAAATCTTCAGTGAAAATTGGCACACATTTAATAGAGCCATTTTCTACCAAGCGAGGCTTTAGACAAGGCGATATTCTGTCCTGCGATCTCTTTAACACCGTAATGGAGATGATCATGCGGAAGGCTGCAGTAAACACGACTGGCACCATCTTTAACAAAACCCACATGCTGTTCGCGTATGCCAACGACATAGATATCATTGGCGGAGAACTGCGGGTTGTTACTACAGCCATTATTTGTTTCAACGAACAAAGAGTCTACTCATTTAGGACGCTGCTTGACCGTTGACTACTTTAACCTTTAAGTGGTATATGATTTTGTCTACCTCGGCTTCGACATAAACAAAAATAATAATGTCAGCCTAGAAATCAAGAGACGAGTATTGTTCAAAAACCGCTGTTACTATGCGCTGAGTAAGCGTTTTAAGGATAAAACGACGAACGAAGATCCAACTCTACCAGACACTGATCCTACCTGTCTTGCTCTTCGGCGCAGAATCCTGGATAATGACGCAGTTGGACCAATCTATTCTTGGAGTTTTCAAGAGAAAAAATGCATCGCAAAATATTTTAACCCATCATCGTTAACGGCGAGAACCGTCGTCGAATGATTCATGAGCTGTTCAACGACATCGACGTAGTGAAGCGCGTTCAAATAGACCGAATGCGTTGGCTTGAACACGGAGTACGAAAATGATCCGGCTCGAACAGTCTTCAAAACTTCGTTACATTGACTAGGTGAAAGAGCTGTTATCTAAGCTTGGTGTAACGAACTATCTACGGAGAGCAAGAGACCAAATCGTTTGGAATACTTTTTGACATGCGGCTACTGACAGATAAATTTTTGTTGTTGCTGCCATTAAAGAAGAAGAATCCCAGTAATGTTCTGTGAGAATACTTTTCAAGTAACTCAACCCATAAATATAGTGATTTTAGACTCTTTTTATAAAAACCGGTTAACCGTTAAGGTTAACCGCAGACGAACTTAAAATTGGTTAATATTCAAACACGTTACTGGTTTCTGTTCATAGTGTTTCATAGTGGTATTTATGATCTATTTAGGGTGCCTAGACGCGTTCAAATTGTATTTATATGTTCACAAAAGTTATTCAACTTTACAAAAATGTATCCATAAGTGGCCACACATACAAAAGAGTTCCAAGCGCTTCGGTCTTTTGCGCTCTGTAGATAGTTTGTCGCACCAAATTTATATAACCTTTGGCCTGGTTCATCCAAGGAAGTTTTGGTTGCCTGCTTCTGCGCCGCCTATTGGCGTCGGCCCATCAGAAACTGCAATAATCGGCGACGTATACCTCTATTATGTACTAACCAATTGCTTTCTTTAAAATTTTCAGATTACCCAAATCCTTAGAAAGGTGATTTGCCTATCGATTCAATAATAAGGATGAAAATGTTGTGCTTTCCCATCGTGCTCGCATGCTCTCCCAACAATTGTTGAACATTGTTTCTCTGACTGAATTTGTGTTTGGTTTTTGTGTTGAATGCGCAACAAGCGTAAGTTTTGTAGCTTTCATAACCCTCAGAATAGACTGTTTTGAGGCAAACAAAACCTTCGAGTGAGCTTGAAATGCCGTGGCTGTGTAAAAAAGACGACAACTGCCGCCCTCGAGAGGCTATGAAATGCATATCACTGACTTAGGCACATTCAATAATAGGAACATAGGAATGTATAATAAGCAAACTTTTGGAAACAATATCTATTCCAAGAAATAAAACACTTTGCTGTTGTATACATATTAGAAATTGAAAAGGTTCATTTCATTTCTTTATTATAACGGCAAACCGATAGTTTTTTAACCTATAACAACACGCCTTCTCTTATTGTTCACTTTTTTCGCCTTCTTTGATCTGTTCACTTTGTTCGCTTTCTTTGTTCTGGTCGCTTGGCTGTTGGGATTGGATTTACGAACATTCGTGTATGTGAAATTAGTAATTCGGAAAGTCTTTCGCTTTGGACCTGCTACGGGCGTTTGATCAGTTTGGCCCAGAACTACGTCTAGTCCACAAATAACTGAAAATATAGCAGCTAACAGAAATCCGAATGAAAACTTCATTTTATTTAGTTTGTAGTTGTCCTTTTGCAATAACTGAGGATAAAGTTGAACTATGTATAATATGAGATTTCTGTGCTCTTTTATAGGGGTTTAAGCTAACATTCCACTTTCCGATGTTATATATAAATGTATTTACATTTGCATAGCTAATATTTGCCTCCTTCAAACATTAGGGTCATAAATGTACAAATATTTATATATTTGAGTATTTGTATTTACTTGTCTAGCTTTTTTGCGTAAACAAACTAAATAAAATAGTGAACTAGTTATATAAAATTATTTTGCTGTTGTTATTTAATATTCTAAATATTACGACAACTAAAGATTTTCGAAACATAAACAAATTTCTGTTATTTCAAGTGCGTCTGTTACCTTAACGATATCGATACTCGTATGCAATAGCAATAGCTACACATCTTCATTTAGATTAAATGATGAGATCATTCTGAAAATTTTAAATAAAATTGATTTTAAAACTACAGTACAGAAATTACAATCAGTTGAACTGACTGATAAATTTACCTTAACAATTTACCGATTTTAAAATTAAATCTATACAGTCGAGTCCGAGTCTCTAATTAATTTGAACAAAATATTTTTAAAAGTTTAAAAATAAAAAAAAATTTTTTATGTAACACTATGAGGGTGAGTTCGGACATTTGTATAGGAGGTACCAGTAGGAGTGGCGCAAATTTTTCAGTTTTCTGAGGGTTTATCTTCTATTATAAAATAATTTAAACGACCAAATTGAAATATTTATCTTCTAGTTGTCCGTTTGGAAGTTATGGCAGAAATATTAATTTACTATATAGTCCATATTTAGTTCTGAGTTAAATTTTATAAGCATATATCTCACGCAATATATGAATGAATTCAGTGTATTTACAACTAGTAAGAAAGTTTTAGTCGGACAACCCGACTTACATACACCATCACCCTCAGTAAAACAAAAAAACTTTTGTTATATTGATATTATTACTCGATTTCTAAAGTGGGCGGAGTGGTGCATTTGTATGGGAGGTACCAGAAGGGGCGTGTCTAGACTTCCAGATTTTTTCTCCAACACTTTATCCTGTTAAAGCATTACTAAATGCAGAATTTGGGCACTATCACGTTAGATCCATTATTAATATTAATCGATTTCTAAAGTGGGTGGTACCAGATGAGTATGGGGCGTACCAGAAAGGGCGTGGCTAAACTTCCAGTTTTGATCTCAAAAACTGTATCCTGCTATAGATTAACCAAATAAAGAATTTGGGTACGATCGCGTTGGATTTATTGATATTACTACCTCATACCTAAAGTGGGCGGAAAAGTACATTTGTATGGGAGATACCCGAAGGGGCGTGGCTAGACTTCCAATATTTTTTCCAACACTTTATCCTGCTATAACTTAACAAAATACATAAATTGGGCACGATAGCGTTAGTTCTATTAATAATATTAATCGATTTCTAAAGTGGGCGGTACCAGATGTGTATGGGAGGTACCAGATGGGGCGTGGATAGACTACCAGTTTTTTTTCTCAAAAACTGTATCCAGCTATAGCTTTACTAAAATAAAGAATTTGGCTACGATCGCCTTGGAGTTATTGATATTACTACTTCATATCTGAAGTGGGCGGAAAAGTACATTTATATGGGAGGTACCAGAATGGGCGTGGCTAGACTTCCAATATTTTTTCCAAAACTTTATCCTGTTATAGCTTAACACAATGCATGATTTGGGCACGATCGTGTTGAGTGTATTGATATTATAACTCCATCTCTAAAATGGACGGAGTTATACATTTGTATGGAGGTACCAGAAGGGGCGTGTCTAGACTTTAATTTTTTTCCCAAAACTTTATCCTGTTATAGCTTTACTAAATATAGAATTTGGGAATGATTGAGTTTGATGTATTGATATTATTACTCAATTTCTAAAGTGGGCGGAATTGTACATTTGTATGGAAGGTACCAGAAGGGGCGTGGCCATGTAGCCCATTTCCAATACCGTAAGTAGTTTTGGGGAAATATTAACTCGTGCAAAATTTCAAAACATTTGGTGTCGTCTTTCGAAAGTTATCGTGCGAACCAGCCGGACAGCCAGACAGACGGACATGGCTCAAACGACTTAAAAAGTCATGAATCGAATTTGGTTCAAAGAAACCTAGGGTCTAAAGTCACTCCTTCTATGTGTTACACTTTTGGGTCGTATCAAATGATATATACCGTCATCCCTAAGGGTGATGGTATAAATAGGTCAATTTGCAAACCTCGACTGAATGACAAATCGGTTGATCTAAAACGGCAACAAAAACGATAAATGGGGTTTCGTTGGGAGTCAACTTTACGTTAAAAATCTACTTGAATCAAAATGCTAGCTGATCCTGTTTTAAGATAAAAGGATTTTTTGTGACGTTCTTTGCCCCATGATTCCACCATCAAATCGTTGTGATATTATATGCCACTTTTGTTTGAATGGATCTTTTCTGCACAACAGTGAGTTTTACAGAAAAAAAAATACTCAAAATCTCTTATTTTTATTTTTTATTTTAATAAATTTTGCAATATGCTTACTTCAAAATCGCCTATTAATGTTATTGCATTCTGACTTATAGTATATACAGTATACTATTTATTCATATGACAGATTTCCATAAACGTTTTTCTAGGGCAAAATTTGACTGAATTCAGTGTACTTACAAAATAGATATGAATGTACGAGTTTGACGAAGAATTAGGTCATTTGTATGAGGGGTACCAGAAGGGGTGTGACAAATATTTTGGTTTTCTGGTATTTTACCAACTAATATAAGGTTATTAATCTGATAAATTTTAAATATCCTGCAGTTTCCCGTTTGGAAGTTATAACAGAAAAAAATGTTTTTTGGAATTGGGTCATTTTGTATGGGAGGTACCGGATGGGGTACTTCATTAACGCTGGTAAATTTTTAGAAGGATCAGTAAAGGTTTACTCGAGTTTTCGTGCCAGCCAGCCAGATAGACGGACATGGCTCTATCGTCTTAAAATGCCTTGAAACGAATTTGGTGTTAAGATACTCGTCTGTTTTCACGCGTTACACTTTTTCTCTTTGTACTCTTATCCCTATGGGTGAGGGTATAAAAAAAGGTATTTCGGTTTGTAATTGTTGATTGAATTATGAATAAGAGAACAACTTACGAATAACGCTGTAGTTGAAGCACAGTATTAGACAAACTTCAATACGAACACATGATGAAGAATAGTAAAGAAGAGGATGCGTGTCTAATCAATATTGGACACGCTCGATCAGCATTAATGATCTGGTCACTTCATTTAATAACATATTTACTGATGATACAAGAGCACTGCTACCATAAAATATTTGTTACAACTGTAAATAACTTCAATAATATTAAAAACCCATTAGAAAGTTTCAGTCGGGAATCCCGACTTGCATATACCCTCACCCTCACAAAAACATAATATATTCTAGTATAATCAAATTATAACTCGATTTCTAAAGTGGGCGGGGTGGTACATTTGTATGGGAGGTATCAGAAGGGGCGTGGCTAGCCTTCCAATTTATTCTCCAAAATTTTATCCTGTTACAGCTTTACTAAATACAGAATTTGGGTACGATCACATTGGATGTATTGTGGGCGAAATAATGTATTTGTATGGCAGGTACAAGAAGGGGCGGGCCATGTAGCCCATTTGCAATACCGTAAGTAGTTTTAGGGAAATATTAACTTGTGCAAAATTTCAAAACATTTGGTTGAATCTTTCGAAATCTATCGTGCGTACCAGCCAGACAGACAGACAGACGGACATGGCTCAAACGACTTAAAAAGTCATGAATCGAAACCTATGGTCTAAAGTGGCTCCTAACATATATACGCTAGGGGTATAATCAATTTTTTGGCATAGTACCATGAGGTCAACCATGTCCTAGTAACCACAAAAATCATAATCATTTGGAATTTTTCTGGAAAAAGTTCACGCACCAATTGGTTTTTCTAAACAGGTGTATAAAAAATTATTTAAAAATGTATTATTTTTTTTATTTATTTTTATTTTTATTATTTTATAAATTCATATGTATTCGTTTAATGAAAATAAAAACCAGTACAGAAATTTCAGTCAGTTAAACTGACTGATAAATACCATCACCCAATATAATATATTGTTTCAGTCTTGAGTTATTGAAAATAATCGATTTGTAATTAAAACCAGTTAGAAAGTTTCAGTCGGGCAACCCGACTTACATTTACCCTTACCCTCAGTAAAACAAATAATTTTCTATTTTATTGATATTATTACTCGATTTCGAAATTGGGCGGAGTGGTACATTTATATGGGAGGTACGTGAAGGGGTGTGTTTAGGCTCCAGATTTATTCTTCATAACTTTATCCTGTTATAGCTTTACTAAATACAGAATTTGCGCACGATTGCGTTGGGTGTACTGATATTATTACTACATCCCAAAAGTGGGCGGAAAGGTACATTTGTATGGGAGGTACCATAAGGGGCGTGTCTAGACTTCCAATTTTTTCTCCAAAACTTTGTCCTGTTATAATATAACAAAATACAGAATTTGGGCACGATCGTGTCGAGTGTATTGATATTATTACCCTATTTCTAAAGTGGGCGGAGTGGTACATTTGCATGGGAGGTACCAGAAGGGGCGTGTCTAGACTTCCAGATTTTTTCTCCAAAACTTTATCCTGCTTAAACTTTACCAAATACAGAATTTGGGCACGATCGCGTTAGGTCTTTTTATAATATTAATCCATTTCTAAAGTGGGCGGTACCAGATGGGGCGTGAATAGACTTCCAATTTTTTTCTCTAAAACTTTATCTTGTTATAGCTTTACTCAAAATAGAATTTGGGTACGATCACGTTTAATTTATTGATATTATTTCTCCATCTCTATAGTGGGCGGAAAGGTAGATTGGTATGGGAGGTACCAGAAGGGGCGTGGCTAGGCTTTCAAAATTTTTTCCAAAACTTTATCCTGTTATAGCTTTACTAAATACAGAATTTGGGGACAATCCCTTAGGGTGTATTGATATTATTACTCGATTTCTAAAGTGGGCGGAATGATGTATTTGTATGGGAGGTACCAGAAGGGGCGGGGCCATGTAGCCCATTTGCAATACCGTAAGTAGTTTTGACAAAATAATAACTCGTGCAAAATTTCAAAACATTTGGTTGCGTCTTTCGAAAGTTATCGTGCGAACCAGCCGGACAGCCACCCGACAGACAGACAGACAGACAGACAGACAGACGGACATGGCTCAAACGACTTAAAAAGTCATGAATCGAATTTGGTTCAAAGAAACCTAGGGTCTAAAGTGACTCCTTCTATGTGTTACACTTTTGGGTCGTATAAAATGATATATACCTTCATCCCTACGGGTGATGGTATAAAAATGAGTTAGTTATTGAAAGATAAAAATTTAAGATTTAAAGTTCGAGGAGATTTTTTATTTTTTTTTCGTTAAAAAAGGTTAAAGATACGTTCTGGTTTGCGGAAAAATCTCTTACCATCTCTAAATATTAATGAAATTTCATATTTGAGCTATTTTTTGTTTTAAATAAACATATTATTAATTTTTCTTAACCAAAAGGAAAATTCAAAATTTTCAAAACTTCATCGCGGTTGGTGCGTGAACTTTTTTGACCTTAGCGAAAAAATAAATATACGTTCTTATAGTTTTTTATGCTCTATTGGAATGTGCTATGCCAATTTTGATGTTTTAAAAAATTGTTAAAAAGTTATATCCCTAATATACACTTTTGGGTCGTATTTACTCTTCTACCCCTAGGGTGAGAGTATAATAACCAGTTAGCTGCAAAATTTTGATTTTATTTTATTGACGTTCTGATGTAACATTCGTGATCAACATTTTTTGGTATATAAGCTTTATAATATTCCTTAATTTCGGAAATAATTTCTTTTGAAAATAATTTCGTCATAAATTATCAAAAAGGAAATTTATGTCACATCACGTCCCACAAAATAGGTTGTACAAAGAAATTAAAAAAAGTGCAAATTGAGTAAATTTTAAAAACAAACTTATAAAAATGGTTTTACCAAAAAAGTCCGACTCAATTCGCACTGGTTTGCTAATATTTTAGGACCATCGGCTGAGAGGGTTTCTACTCTCTTACTAAATATACGGCTTCTTAAGTATTGCACAAAAAGATAAAAAAGTAATAATAAAATCAAGTTTTCCATTGTTTCTCACCTCATTGAAACATACGACCCGTCAAATATGTGACTATGGAATTGCCCGTATATAAGTTTTGTGTTTAAAATATAACATAGCATTAAACAAATTGTAAAAAGTTCCAAGTGAACATAGGTCATGGGCAAGCTTTCTCTATCTAACTACATTTTCCTCAATCCATGTCTTTTTTAGTACAGCGAATCCAGGTGTTTCTTGGGCCATTATTTGGTCGGCGTAAAATATAGCCTTACCAGGACACTTTCCTTATATGTATTTCTAATTCGACGGAGATGATGTCAGTTGTCATTAAAAGTTATTCGGTTGGACCAGAAAATTCGTAGATATTGGTGTAGACAGCGGTTAATTAAACTTACAGTTTCCGTGTTGTCGCCTGTGTCAAGCCGCAAGTTGTGCAGATGTTATAATAAAATAGATGTAACGCTACATCATTTTTGTTCCACACGAAACATTGTTGTATCTTTAAACTTTGTTGAGTGTAAGGTCTTAGATAACATATAAATAGTATGTATTTTTTAACAGAAGCAATGTATGTATTTTTATTTATTTTTTTGCCAATTTGCAAGGATATTCCGTGATAAGAAATTGACATGACATTTTTGGCACAAATTTTTCCTGAAATGGTCATTACAACCGATAATTCATTATGACTTAAACTTAATTACATACAAAACGCCAAGTTAAACCTTCGGGATTTGCCAATTCGCCTGCATTTTTACTAAAATATTATTGAAATGACCGAAGATGAGGCCAATTTTGATATAAACGGGAATGTAAAAGCAAAATTGCCGTATATGATGTGAATCGAGTCACTGTATGGTGCAGAGTTTTATCAACTCTTTTTGGAGAAAACGGAGTAACATAAACTGTCAAAAGGGATCAACTCCACACATAGCAAGACCGGTTGTAGTGGTTATGTCGCCCAAGAGGTTTACAAATCGAAAGCACGGAATTTGGCTAATCCATTAAAACAATAATTGAGGCGAACCTGACTTCAACCCTTCTGATCAGGTGTTGCATATGTGTAGATGAGCATGGAAGAGATTTAAGGTCTGTCATTTTCAAAAGCAATTAGTTATATAAAAAAAAAAATAAATAACTTTTATACAATAAAGAAAATAATGAAATAAAGTGATTAAAAAAAGTTATTTAAACTTCTTATTGTAGCCACCCAGTATTTTGTTAAGACCATACAACTTGCGCCTTCGCAAAAGCTAAAGCACAGCCCATCTAAATACGTTGATAAAATATGAAATCTATGAGTGATTTAAAATAAAAATGTTAAAAAAATCAAAAAGTGGGGTTAGTCGTTTTGGCAGGTCAAGCATTCATGTATAAGTGCCACAAGTTTAACTTTTTTGGGATTATTATATCCTCACTCAAGTCTTGATCTAATATTGACAATAGGCTAGCTAATTGTTCCTCGACAAACAGAACACAAAACTATTTGTGATTGTTGTTGCATGTACCGTTTTATGCGGTCCACAGTTGTTTATGATGACAATTGCTAAATACATCATAACATGTGTCGTCCAAACCGGAACAAAACATTTAGCCAACGCACTATACTCCATGAGTGTGCGCAATGCATTATAATAAAAGAGAACTCCATAGTTCATACAACGGATGCTCTTAGCAATTGTTCAGTTCTCACATACCACCGCCACTCTGTAATTATCTAGAAAAGTGACTAAAAATCAAAATATGTAGTACTTGTGTGGTGGCAATTGCTCGTTAAGCAGTGTTACCACAAGCAGGAAAACAAAAATGCCGTTAAAATAAAAAAGGTGCAATATGAAATAATATGTGCTAAGTAGTTCACATGTAAAAAAAATTATTAATGCATATACTTAAATATTTAAAAAATGTATTTGTTCAATATAAACATTTTTTGTTTTAAATTTTTAATTAATAGCGACATTTTTGAAACTGTTGTTGCATAGATTTGTTCAATCTCTTCCTAATGGTGTTATACCATACCGAAAAAGTGTAACGCATTAAAGGAGACGAGTTATACCCCAAGTATCTTAAGACCAAATTCGTTCCAAGACTTTTTACAACAAATGAGCTTACTCAAGTAAAGCTACGCACAGACGGTTGCCAGATCTTACAATATTGCCCGAAAAATTTGCAGAAAATGTCCAACAACCGTGTGCACTTTAAATTTTGTATGGCAACGTTTGCAGAAAAATCATTGTAAAACAACAATATTGCCAGTCATCCGAAAATCGTCTGAACCGCAAAATGTTGCCACCTCCAAATTTTTGTGAGATAATTGCAAACACATTTTATTTGCAGATGTGCGAAGTTTATGCATCTGCAAATTTCACCATTTGCAGAGATTAATTATATGGCAACACTGTCAATATCAGTACATTGCCGGTACATTAGCAGATTTGACAAAATTGCTATTTCAGGCAACCGTCTGTACTTAGCTTAAGCCTTAGCTGATACGTATGAAAATTTACCAGTATTAATATTTTCCACAATAAAGTAATGGGATTGTAAATGGGCAGAATAGCCCCATCCCTTTGGATAACTAATGTTTTTGCCATAACTGTCAAACGGACAACAGGGGTATATTTTAAGTTGCTCTGTTTAATTATATAACCAGTACAGAAATTTCAGTCAGTTAAACTGACTGATAAATACCATCACCCAATATAATATATTGTTTAAGTCTTGAGTTATTGAAAATAATCGATTTGTAATTAAAACCAGTTAGAAAGTTTCAGTCGGGCAACCCGACTTACATTTACCCTTACCCTCAGTAAAACAAATAATTTTCTATTTTATTGATATTATTACTCGATTTCCAAATTGGGCGGAGTGGTACATTTATATGGGAGGTACGTGAAGGGGTGTGTTTAGGCTCCAGATTTATTCTCCATAACTTTATCCTGTTATAGCTTTACTAAATACAGAATTTGCGCACGATTGCGTTGGGTGTACTGATATTATTACTACATCCCAAAAGTGGGCGGAAAGGTAGATTTGTATGAGAGGTACCAGAAGGGGCGTGGCTAGGCTTTCAAAATTTTTTCCAAAACTTTATCCTGTTATAGCTTTACTAAATACAGAATTTGGGGACGATCCCCTAGGGTGTATTGATATTATTACTCGATTTCTAAAGTGGGCGGAATGATGTATTTGTATGGGAGGTACCAGAAGGGGCGGGGCCATGCAGCCCATTTGCAATACCGTAAGTAGTTTTGAGAAAATAATAACTCGTGCAAAATTTCAAAACATTTGGTTGCGTCTTTCGAAAGTTATCGTGCGAACCAGCCGGACAGCCACCCGACAGACAGACAGACAGACAGACGGACATGGCTCAAACGACCTAAAAAGTCATGAATCGAATTTGGTTCAAAGAAACCTAGGGTCTAAAGTGACTCCTTCTATGTGTTACACTTTTGGGTCGTATCAAATGATATATACCTTTATCCCTACGGGTGATGGTATAATAACACAGTGATACAAATGTGAAGAAAAAAAATATACAGGGGTTCTCATGTAGCATTTCTGTTAGACTGGAGTCCATAGAGTAAAGTGATACTCTTAGCTTTTCTCGGTCACTTCGTTAAGTAATGTTTTTATAGCAAAGTAAGTGAAATGGCGATATTCCTTAAATTACAAGTTCCAAAATTCATAAGTCTTCTCTTTGTAAACCGATCTTCAAAATCTTACATCTGTTGTAAAGCTATGACTTTCACCTTTTTTAAAAAAAAAGAATTTTGGAAATCGGTTAAAAAATAGTGAAACGGCGGCTGTTTAAGCAAAACAACCTCGAAAAAAAATTGCGAATTCTCATTTTCTCAACGCTCTCAGTTGATCATGCAGCAGCGCAATGTATATTTTTTATTTTTGTATTATGCTATATTTAATAGGTAAGTTTGTAAGAAATAGGTAAGTTTATAAGAATCGGTGGAAAAATGAATGAGTTACGCTAATTTTTGTAATATATTTTTCGACATTCTTTGGAATATGTAGTACGAATTACTTGTTGTGATACGTATACGTCATATGTATTTGTACAAAGTGACACACACACTCTATGGGAAAACCACAAAATAACGCGAACATGTTATTACAAAATGTAGCATAACTCAGTAATTTTTCAACCGTTTTTTATAAACTTACCTATTTTAGAAAGCTACTTTAATATAGCATAATACAAAAATAAAAAATATACATTGCGCTGCTGCATGATCAACTGAGAGCGTTGAGAAAATGAGAATTCGGTTGTTTTGCTTAAACAGCCGCCGTTTCACTATTTTTTAACCGATTTTCAAAATTCTTTTTTTTAATGAAAGGTGAAAGTCATAGCTTTACAACAGAAGATTTTGAAGATCGGTTTACAAAGAGAAGACTTATGAATTTTGGAACTTCTAATTTAAGGAATATCGCCATTTCACTTACTTTGCTATAAAAACATTACTTAACGAAGTGACCGAGAAAAACTAAAAGTATCACTTTACTCTATGGACTCCAGTCTAACAGAAATGCTACATGAGAACCCCTGTATATTTTGTGTGTAGCACAGTGTAATCGTAGACAAACCCTTAAAAAGCCGAAACCTTTACCTTACCCCTTCTTGTACCTCCCAGGTCATTTGGCTCAATCATCGTAAAAAGCCCTGAAACGAAATTGTCTTTAGATCAGCCCTATAGTTGACGGTATGAAAAGATCAAGAGACGACCTTTAGTTAACAGAAAGCTTAATATATAAATAACGAATATTAATAAAATAAAACTAACTAATACTATACATACTAAATGTGGGCCCACAATATCATATCATCCTATATATTATATGTTCCAAATTTCAATCATTTCGTGAATGTCATCCAACTTTTGTCGTTTTGCCGGAAACCACCGATGCCGCGTGTGAACTGATAAAGCAAGGCCGACATGTGATATACCGTTAAATTAAGGTATTAGTATAACAAGCATCAATTAGATATTGCATGATGTGTGCATATGAGCTCGCAACAGGACAGCAATCGATCGTGGGTATTTCGGGACGAGCCAAAGTTGTTCGTGAATGATGCGTTTAGTGGAATGTTATGACATGTTCTAAAAGTAAATCGTTGAAAAAAATGCTTTCATTTTAAAATGAATTTAGCAATTTTCTTCAAAGTCAAATTAATGTGATTCTAAAATTGAGCTTAAAACGTGACAAAGTGTATAATGGCAACACTGTCGTCATGAAATCACAATTGTAGGAATTTCAACATTTAGGCTTCAGTAATACGTTATCTGGAACATTGCGGAATTGAAACGAGTACATTGACGCATGTTTGATGAATAACAAAGATTCATCAGAAAGTCCGTTAGCAATGTAAACGATTTGAAATGCTGGATTTTAAACATTGAATATATAAAATATAATTCTTTCTTAAAACGCTGGTTGGTTAAACAAATAAGTGTTATTTGTTGATTGCACTACGGCCAGAAATAAATAATTTGTTTCTTCAGTTTGTAATCTGATAGTTTGATGAGGTTGTGATCCAAAAATTATAAAAACTTTCGAATTAGGTAGGAATTGTTTTTTATTAGAATTAAATGAAATAAATAATCTTATCTTAAATACAAGAAAGTGCAAGACTTTCCAAGAGTAAAGCATGCGAAGTGTTTCTTAGATGATGCTTTTTTTTAATAAAACCTGTTAAGTGCATGATTTATAAGCAAAGAATGTAAAAAGAGGCTGTTGTTCTTTCTTTCCACAAGTTTACAATACTTCTTTGCAATTTAAAAAAATGTTGAAGTTTAAAAAAAAAAATAACTGGTAAGTATTAATATAGTTAAATATATAAATTTTAGATACGAAAATAATTCGAATATATATTTTTTTATTTTTACCTAAGCTTTTCTATAACTACTCTTAAGGCATTGTCTTCTAATCTGACGCAACGTTAAAAAGAAAGGAGTAACCTCATGACTGCCACCGCTGTCATGACTCTTGTGTTTTTTTTTTTGTTAATCGCAAAGTCAAAAATTCGATGGCGAATAACCTCTAAAAATACCAGGCTGACATTACCGCCATCCAGGAGATGAGATGGACAGGAGAATGGTGCTCGCGACGTAAATATTAAAGGTAAATATTGCATCATCTACCACAGCTGTCATGCAGAAAAACATGAATTTGGATGTGGACTTGTAGTCAGCCAGAGACTAAGACATCTAGTCTCGCAGTACAATTCTGTTAGCCTGTTAGTGATCGACCGGCCGTGGCAAAGTGGTTAGAACACGCGACTACCATGCGGGAGATCGCAGGTTCAAACCTGGCTTCAGTCATCTTAAAAAAGAAAAAAAAAATAAATACAATTTTCTTTCATTGTCGGCTCCCCTCGAATGTTGTTGACAGCAACTTCGCAGTATTAAGCGTCGATTCAATCGTCGTGTCTAGTAAGAGCTTCTCAAACAGTGACGTTCGCATTCGTCGTTAAACACGTAGGTGCCGTTAGTTGTGAATCTAAAAATAGAAAGCGTGTTAATTCACAACAACGCGAGAAGCTATCCCATACCTCATTCATGGGGTGCAAAGGGAAGTTAAGTTAGTGATCGAATCAAGACCACAAGACGGACCACAGTCCGCATCAAGGCGAAATATTTATACATCACGCTGATTTCTGCACATGCCGCGACGGAAGTTATATAGTGTCACGGACGTGCGCGTGATCCGTGGTGCTTACATTGGCTCAGATCATAACCTGACTGGAGCTAAGGTTCGCATAAGACTGAGCAGAGCGAAAAACAAAAGGTTACAGCTTGGGCTTCCCTCCTGTAAGGACAAAGATTCATATCTGGCCACAGATACACAGAGTGTGCTGCATATATAAAATGTACACTTCCAGTTAATTGAAGGTTCTGGACTCCTCCTCCTACGCTCCTACGCACGGTTTAGCTTAACGAGTGCATGCTCAAAAACGTTATGCAAGTATGTGCGGGATCAGCCTTTTTTATATAGTCCTGTCGAGTATGTTATGTGAAATACTAAAGCCAGTGTTATCCAATCTGGTAAATCAATAACTGACTGATATTCACACAACGGCAAATCCTGGAAAAGACTCACGAAAAAAAGAGATCGACACATACCCGATACGACAGAAATTACCCGAAGTTAAGGTTGGGTTTGGTATTCCAGCGAAGCTGTAACACGCCTTTGCGAAATAACGCTGACTGACACCTAGCCTTCAGTGAAGATTGCACAATGGTCCCTCTGAGCAAATACGTGGCAAAAATTACCCAGCAGCAAAAAATGGGGCTTTGCATGCCTTCTTACAGGCCTGCAATGGCAGTCAGAAGCCCTACCCTTCAAATGCAGTCTTCATTTCAAATTAACATAGGGTGTCATAGGCAGGTAAGGCCAGCACATTCCCTTTCTCATTGAAGGCGTTTCAGTAGGCATGCCTAGTATGTCCTGCTTGGAGTCCTAATAACAAGGGCCTTCTCTGAGGCATTGCTACTGTAGACCAGCTTACAGGTCTGCAAAAGAGCATTTATAGAAGGACTTAAATAAATAAAACCATATGCGAATTTTTTCCATATTAAATGATTTCCTACTTTTTATAAATTTTTAATACAATATTTATTACAATTTGTAATAACCAGTTTTTTTAAACTCCAGCAGCGGGAATCGAACTCGCGACCTCAGTACTCATAGTTGGGCATGCTACCTAGTCGGCTATCACGTGATATAGTTGTTGTACGATAAATAACTTACATGTGGTTTTCATAAACAACAGCATCTGTCTTACCTTCCCTTAAGAGGCCTGCCAACAGGCCTAATCCGAGAAGTGACAAGTGCATGGCTATGAACGTCAATTCTGCCTTCTACTAATAGGGCTGTCAACAGGCCTGTTTAAGGCAAGAAAGTTTGCATGCCCTTTGTGCACATCTATGGTATTTTTGTGGGGTACACAGTAGGGCTGCTCACAGGCCAGTTTTAAGAAGGGAAAGAGGCATGTCTGCGGGATCTTTTCTCATCCTAGTAGAGGCCTCATTGCAGGTCTCATTTGAGAAGCGAAATGTGCATGGGTATGGAATTTTTTATAAGGCTTAGTGAAGGACTTATTATAGCGTGTATACATGCCTGGAAAAGGAAGGCGTATTTGAATGTCAACAAAATGCCTTTGAAGGCATATTTGCAGGCATATTTTTTCAATGCCTCGTCTTTTCCGCTGCTGGGTATTTTGTTTTTACTTTGTGGTTTACCATTTTTGTCGTTACACAAAAATAAAAAACACATCAAAGCAACCAGAAATTAATCCTATTTTTGGAAACTGTTGTTTACCGTTAGTCATTGGAGCGACAAAGTTAGAAATTTTTAGTATAGTATATTGAGTGCAGTACAACATATGTATTTTGTCATATGGTGTTTTTATAAAAATATAACAAATTTAAAAAAAAGTTGTAATGGATAATCTTACCCATAGTAAGTACGTTAATAATTACCTAAAACAAGTTTGAAAAAAGAAAGATACATAGGAATTAATTTACCTTGTTTACATGCATATTTAATTTTATAATTTTTCACTTTATTCAAATTGATTTAAAGTTTAAAAAAAAAGTTCAAGTTTGTCCAGCATAAAATTAACTTTCAAAAACAACAACTATATTCTTTAATTACATCTTGCGAATACTTGCGATTATTAAATGTATATACATTTTTCTAAACAACCTTCGCTTCAAAAATATGAAGACGAATTCGAAGATGGCAATATAATCTAAGAGAGCAAGCTAGACATAACTGCCACATAATGTATAATTTTATTTTCACAGCATAAAAATAAGATTTTAACTGAATTAATATTTGTTTATATTCGTTAATTATAAGCTAGCAAAGCAGAAAGCAGATTTGGATCAATAAGGAAGAAAAAGTTATACAATTGACAACATATAACAGTAGTAATTTATTTCTGAACAAAAATTATCATTTTCTTAACTTAAATAATTTTGGCCAGAAAAAATTGATTTGAAACCATTGTGGATTGGCACGGACCATACGGAGCCATTATATATACCAGGCGACGGCCAAAAACAAGGCGACGGCCTATTGTGTGACCTCTTGAACAAAGCGATGAGGATGATACTAAGGGAATTACAGTAAACACGAGTGGCACGATATATAACAAAAGCCCCATGCTACTTGCGTACGTTGTTGACGTAGACAACATCGGTCGAACAAGGAATCTACTCGTTTGGGACGCTGCGTAAACGTTAATAACTATAATTTCGAGGTGGTAGATAATTTTATCTTTAATCTACTTAGACTCCGCCATTAATATAACTAATAACGTCAACCTCGAAATCCGGAGAGGAGTCCTGCTTTCGAATGGATGCTATGCAAGATATCTAATGGCAGTGTCCGGAAAGTATCGACATGGCTGTACGAGCTATATACCGACTTTGACGTGGTCAGACGCATTAAGCTACAGCAGTTGCATTGGCTAGGTCATGTTGTACGCATGTATGCAAATGCTCCAGCCCAAAAAGTCTTCCACAATGAACTCGATGGACGGCGCAGAAGAGTGCGGCCAAAACTACGTTGGAAAGACTTGGTAACTAGGAACCTTGCAGAATTTAGTGTGCCGAACTGGAGCAGAAGCGCAGAATATAATACTTTTCTACGTACCACGTATAATCACTATATTCGATCGCTATATTCAATGCCAGCTGACTAAGTAAATAAGTACTTTACTAAAGCGAAAGCCCTTTGAAGACTGGCCTAATCATCTTACAATTAAAATTATTTTTTTATTCAAGTGGCCTTACTAAATGAATTATTCTTGCTATATGATTAGCTTCTTCTGACAAAAGTCATAATGAAATACGATGTGGTATAAATTTTGACATCAGCGAAATATTTAATTTAAAAAAATCTATCATGATATAAACCCGACAAACAAGCACCGAGTAGGAAAATCACAGTTAATCAAATATCCCAGATATGTTGACTTATGTGCCGTCTTTATAGTCTATAGCTTACCAACGACTTCCACCTAAAACTACACCCACATAATTCATACTATTGAGACAATTCAATTATATTTTTATTGCAAATAGAAATTTATTACACTTTACAAAAGAGTCCTTGAAAAATAGAAACTATACTATACCCATGCATCATTCTGCTGCATCATCTCCTTCGTCACTTTGCTCTTGGGCTGATTGTTGCTTCTGCTGTGCTTCCTGCTGCTCTGTGTCGGCATCCACCTGTTCAGCATCGGTGGTTGTCATCGGGCTTGTTTCCTCTGTGTCCTCTTCAAAATCTTCCTTTTCAATCAGTTGCACATCACTGCCATCGTTGCAAACACGCAGCTCATTCCGTTGCAACAGAGGACGCGGCGTAATCGGTAGAAATGTGTTACAAATAGTCCTGATCAACTCGCACTCCTTCTGACGACGATACAAGGCAAACACACAATTCTGTATGATATCCTGTTGGGTATTGTCAATGTATTTGAAGTGTATGTTGAGTTCTTCCTCGTTGTCGTTGTGCGACAAACGCAAACCATAAATGCTGCGTTAACGTCGGTAATGTATTCAACAGGTTGATATTATGAAACAACAATTCAAAAATAGGATGTATATGTATGTATGTATCAAATACTCGCTTGAAATGTTAATATTGACAGCAGGAATTCCTAAGGAGAGTAAACAATACGAAAACTTACGATATGGGTTGTCCAATGATTTTCATTTCAACTCCTTCATATTTACTGAGAACATAGGTTAGTGTCTCGTTGGCTTCTTCTGGCGACAACTAAAAAAAAAAATAGAAATCATATTTAATGTTTTTAAGTAACACAATGCTTTAAAGTGGGGGAAAATTGCAAGAGTTATAATTAAATCAAATAATAAAATGATTTATATTACACCGGGTCACCAAAAAAATGTCTGTCTGTAATATCTTGACTTTTTCTAAGTTCGGTGCGTGTTCTCTTGACGACCACCGCAAACGAATAAAGGACCATGATTTAAGGATATGCCCCTGGAATGTTAGAACACTGTATAGACCAGGTGCCTTCATCCAACTGGCGGAAGTCCTCGAAGAATACAAGGCTGACATAACCGCTTTACAGGAAATCCGGTGGACGGGACAACTATAGTGGCCATGCGGACAAGCACGAGTTTGGATGTGGATTTGTTGTTGGCAAGAGACTGCGACACCTAGTCTCAAGGAGAGTCAAAACAAAGTTTTTCCACATAACACTTATATGTGCCCATGCACCAACAGAAGAGAAAAGCAATGAGGACAAAGACGAGTTCTACGATAGTCTAGAAAATGTATATGACCGTACCCCGAGCGATGACATTAAAATTGTACTAGGCGATTTTAATGCTAAAATAGGCAGGGAAACCGCATTTGAGCCTACCATCGGAAAATTCAGTCTTCACACCGAAACGTCGAACAACGGCATCAGACTGATTGATTTCTTTGCGGCAAGAAATATGGTTGTTAGCAGCACTAGATTTGACCATAAAAATATTCATAAGGCAACATGGTTATCTCCAGATCAATTGACGAGGAATCAGATAGATCATGTGGTAGTCGATGAAAGGCACGCATCGAGTGTTCTGGACGTACGATTGATTAGGGGTGCGAACATTGACTCCGATCACTTCCTTACCGCAGTTAAGGTACGCACAAGGATAAGCATGGCGAAAAACGTACGTAACCAGGCACAACGAAAGCTGGACATCGGTAAACTGCGGACCACAGAGGTAGCGGATGCCTACTCCAACCACCTAACTCAACTGCTGCGGAATGCTCCAACCTCTGATAATGTAACCTCGCAGTGGCAAAATATAGCCGACTTCTTAGAACGGGCCGCTAGAAGCGTACTTGGGTACTCAAAGCCGTCTCAAGAAGATGCCTGGCACGAAGATGAATGTCGCAATGCCACGAGAGAGACGGTTGCTGAATACAGTGCGAAACTGCAGCCAATGGCAACGCGAGCTGTTCGTGAACGGCACAGGGAGAAGAGACGAGAGGCAACTTGTCTTAAGGAGCTGAAGAAGAGGCAGAGTTGCTCCGAAGTAGAGGGGAAGCCCGAAAATTCTACAAGAGAGTTAAGGCGAGAATTCGTGGAACAGGGTTACCCAACTGCAAGGACAGCGATGGTCAGCTAGTGACGGACACGGATAACGTTCTGAGGATATGGAGAAATAATGTTTTAAATTTATTAGATGCAGACACCACTCCAGAACACCCCGCTCCAATCCATGACGATGGTATTTATTGTCCGCCTCCGAGCCAGAGCGAGATACGTGTGGCAATCTCCCGGTTGTTCGGCTTGAGCCGAAGGTCTCCCTGCTGAATTGTTTAAGGCTGGCGGGGAGGAGCTGATAAGGTGCATGCATCAGCTCATGGAGAACATCTGGCAAGAGGAGAGCATGTCTGGCGATTGGAGTCTCAGACTGTTATGTCCCATATACAAGAAAGGAGATCGTAGTGAATGTAAGAACTACCGTGAAATAAGCCTATTACCAATTGCGTACGAGGTCCTTTCAAGCATATTGTGTGAACGTCTAAAGCCAATTGTAAAAAGCTAATTGGACCATATGAGTGCGGCTTTAGACCGGGCAAATCTACGACGGATCAAATATTTACCTTACGACAAATCCTGGAAAAAAACCCATGAAAAGCAGGTCGACACTAACCACATCTTTGTCGACTACAAAGCTGCCTTCGACTCTCCGATAAGGAATAGGCTTTATAAGGCCATGTCTGAGTTTGGTATTCCTGCAAAGCTGATTCGACTTTGCAAATGTACCTTAGACAACACCAAATCCTCGGTTAAGATTGGTAAGGATCAGTCTGAACCATTCAACACGGAAAGAGGTCTCAGGCAGGGCGATAGCCTGTTCTGTACACTATTTAATATAGTTATGGAGAAGGAGATGAGAAAGGCTGGTGTCAACATGTCTGGCACCATATTCCACAAGAGCCACATGCCACTAGCCTATGCCGATGATATAGACATCATTGGCCGAAATCTGCGGAATGTTACTGCAGTTTTCTCACCACTAGAAAAGGAGTCAGCAAAAATGGGTTTAGCGGTCAACGAGGACAAAACAAAAATAATGATTTCGACGAACAAAGAGTCCTCTCGATGGGGACGCACCGTGAACGTTGACAATTATTTGTTTGAGGTAGTCGACGAATTTACCTACCTCGGATCTTCCGTCAACAAGAAAAATAATGTCAGCCAAGAAATTAAACGGAGAATAGTGCTAGCCAATAGATGTTTCTACGGACTTCGGCAGCACTTTAGTAACACCACCTTATCTCGGAATACTAAGAAACAGCTATACCAGGTGCTTATCTTACCTGTTCTGTTGTATGGTGCCGAATCATGGGTGCTTACTACAACGGACATACAAAACCTGGGAGTATTCGAGAGAAAAGTACTCCGAAAAATATATGGACCTATCTGTGTCGAAGGCGAGTTTCGCCATCGGATGAACCATGAGCTGATGAGCTTTACCAATACATCGACGTAGATAAAAGAGTCAGAATCCAACGACTTCGATGGCTGGGACATGTTGCCAGGAACCTGAAGGACGGCGCAGAGCAGGGAGACCCAAACTCCGTTGGAAGGACCTAGTGGTAGGCGACGTGCCATCATCTGGTAGGAGTAACTGGAGAACATACGCAGAAGACTTACTTCAGGCCTCAAATTTATGAACTACATTCCGTAAATTGTAATTGGCCACTTAAGTAAGTAAGTAAGTAAATTACTTCTTTTTCTTAGATCTGATCTGTGTCCTTATATTCTTGTCTTAAGTTTGTTTAGTAAAAAGTTTAATTAAAAAACAAACAAGTTACGTATAACAATATGTATTTGCAGCATTATCAGAAATATTTTTCTTGTTGTTTGCGTTGCTACCGTAAATTATTGCATACTTTTTAGAGAATTCGAAAGGCGTCACCCTAGTGCGTGACACTGAATTGTCCATTAGATACACTAACACAAATTGATCCTAATTAATACGGTCATATTCATTCAAATTTTTGTAATTGTACCTTTAGCTGTTTGGTCTGACACCATCTTGGTGATGGTACTGTTTCTACCCATCATATCCCTAAAAGTGCGAATTTCCTGTATTTACCCCAATTTTTCTAGCCGTTTGGTCTGTTAGATGGTATCATATTTTTTCTTTTTATCCCTAAAAGCGTGAATTTCCAAAAATCCATTTCGATTTCGTATGTACTCTATAAAATACATTTAGACATTTGATTTTTCACTATTTCGGCATTCTTCGCCTAAATGAACGATTTTCGAAATATCATTTTATATTGCACAAACTCTTATTCATAAAAACTTACAAGAGGTTTATAAACCATTTTTAGGCAAATTTCGAGAAATCAATATTCATAAACGGTTCACATCTTTAATAAGTTAAAGTAGGGTTGTCTCTACTATAAGCGTGCTATAACTTGACGTTTGTACAATTTATTGTATATTTATAAATTTGAGATCTTTATTTTGAGTTTTTCGGCATTTTTAACGTGAGAAAGAGCCTTTGCATGTATTCATTGTGTAGGATATTCTCTTCTTAATCACTTTTCATTAATGAATATCATTTTGAAAAATATTTCTCCAAAATTCTTCAAAAATAATTTGTAAATAATGAAATAATATTCGTGATGTATAAACAATCAAAACAAGGAACCAATGTAATTGGTATCCGATTATTATTTCAACATGAGAAAAAGAAGATAAAATTTTTTAATACAATTTTTACTTTAACGTCTTTCTTATCGTCATGAGAATCGTAGTCAATGAAAAAGTTGAGCTACAATAATGTTCATAGTTATTATAAGTGCAAATACATGTTTGGTATCCGATTATAAAGCTTTTGCAGTGATGGTATATTTGACGATTTATCGTCATTTTGACGATTTTTAGTCCAAAAAAACAGAAATGACGATTTGACGATTTTTACCCCTTAAATGACGATTTTTACAAATTAAAACTTTCCTTTCCAAGTTTGCGCTTGATAACCCTAACTTAATCACCACACAATGAAAGTGATGCCAAAAAAATGTTGAATTCACTACAATACATGGCAACAATACTTTATGACACACTGTTCGCCGTAAGCGATGTAATGTAAAGAAAGAAAGAGAGGGGAAATAAAACACGATAGTTTTAAATATATAAACAAAAGCCAATTGCTTTATTGGTGGTAACAATTTTACCTTTTATTACACGATTTGTAATATTGCAACAATATGCTGGGGATGCTGTCGGTAGCGATCGATAGCGAGAAGAAGTTAACTTTTTAGCCAACGAGATACCAGATGAAGTAAGGTGGCGGCGACTTTAAGCATTCGTTAAGTTCTCGTTAGAATCTGTAAACACTTACAAGGGTGTATTAAACAGGAGTAGACAGATTCTAACGAGAATGTAAGGCAGGGATGGGAGTTCGAAAAATATTAATTTAATTACCAGGAAAATTACGAAAGTAATGTTTTGTAATTAAACACACACAATATGCAAGTGAAATTTAGTTTGAAACAAAATTAACACAACATGAAATAGATGAAATTAAAATAAACTGCATTAATTTTTACATCGAACTTTGTGATCAAGTTCTGAAACGATTTAAATTTGAAAATAAATTCAAATCATTAAACTTAATTAATCCGAATGTATTAATAAATGGTCCAGAAAAGTATTTCTCTATTATTGTAAAAGAGCATCAACATTTTATTGAATACAATGAACTGCAAAGTTTAGACTCCGAGTTCCCCGAATTATCCTAGTTATATTTTAGAAGTATAAACAATAGTAACAACGAAGAGTTGTTGAAATTTTGGAAAACAGTCTGTGAGCTTAGTCGTGCGGACTCTAAACTACTATTTCCAGTTTTAATAAAATTTATTTAAAAAAATTCTATACTGCCGGCAAATGTAGAAAGAGCGTTTAGTCAAGTTAATTTAAATAAAAATTAATATAGAAACCGATTAGAGAGAGATCCAATGGAAGGTATTCTTTTCACAAAAGACTTCTTTAAATTAAATAAAGCAAATTGTTACGATTTAAAGGTAAAGCCAGACTTACTTAAAAAGTTTAATAGTGACATATGTTTAAATAACAGTACATCTGCTTAAAATGTAAAATTATTTTTTAAAATTATTTTTTAAGACTGAGAAAACTAGAAAGGTAATAGCTTTCTAAAAGCACAATGTAATACAAATTGTATAAAAATATATTAATATGTAACCTCTCACTTTTTTTGGTTATTGTTATGTTTTTTCAGTTTTTGTTTGTTTTTTAAGTTATTTTATTCAATGAATTATTTTATTTAAATTAATTTTATAAATATTTTAAATAAAACGTTTAAAAAAATGTATTTTATTGATTTTTTTTCCATTAGCTTGTTACATACAGGATAAAATGAGTTAATTTTTGTGTAAAGATTTTTTGACGATTTTAAAATCAGGTTTTGACGATTTTGACGATTTCAAAACCCAAAATTGACGATTTTTGCCCAATTTTGTATACCATCACTGAGCTTTTGTGTCCGATTGAAAAGCTTTTTTTATACATTATTAACGACCAACAACAGTCGACGTTGCCACCGGAACGCATTAGGCTAAAGGACTGATAACAAACGTTTATGAATACAATTTCTTATTAAAGGTTTTTTAGAGCAAAAGTATACCTTAGCTAGAGAACGCTTTATATCTACTTTAGAAATTTTTATGAATATGGCGTAAATCTTCATCTTCATAAAAATATAGATATTTATTCCTTTAACCATTTGATCTGGGTGATTGGGTGGTGATTTTCGCGAGATTACCTTTCTCCGTTTGACCTAAGCAATAACACAAGTTTATCCCTTTTCGGTCTTATTAACTCCTAAAGGTGCAAATTTAGAAAAAGTCCTTCATGCCGCTTTATAACATAACGGCCATATTCATAAAAAATTTCTAAAGTAGGCTTGAAGCGTTCTCTAGCTAAAGTATTCTTTAGCTCTAACAAACCTTTAATAAGAAATTGTATTCATAAACGTTTTTTATCTGTACTTTAGCTTTATGTGTTCAGGTGGCAACGCCGACTGTTATTGGTCGTTAATGATGTACAAAAACAGCTTTATAATCGGATACAAAAGCTTTTTAATCGGATACCAAATATGTATTTGCACTTATAATACCTATGAACATTATTGTAGCACAATTTTTCATTGACTACGATTCTCATGATAATAAGAAAGACGTTAAAGTAAAAATTATATTAAAATATTTTATTTTCTTTTCCTCATGTTAAAATTATAATCGGATACCGATTACATTTTTTCTGTTTTGATTGTTTATACATCACGAATATTATTTCATTATTTACAAATTATTTTTGAAGAATTTTGGAGAAATATTTTTCAAAATGGTATTCATGAATGAAATGTGTCTATTTAGATACTTTTCTATGTGCGCAATGATTTAGAAGAAAATTTCCTACACAATTAATGCATGTAACATATTTTTCCAATAGGAAAAATGCCGAAAAACTCAAAATAAAGATCTCAAATTCATAAATATATAATAAATTGTACAAACATCAAGTTATAGCATGCTTAAAGTAGAGACAACCCTACTTTAACTTATTGAAGATGTAAATCGTTTATGAATATTGTTTTCTCGAAAATTGCTTAAAAATGGTTTATAAACCTCTTATAAGTTTTTATGAATAAGGCCGTTAATCTACTGTTGTAATCAGGGGACAAGGACAACAAATGCAATAAAATCCAAAAAAAAATACGAAAGCGCCGTCCGGCGGCACTCAAAAATAAAACTAAATATCAAAAATGGATTCCTCGACCCCAGAAATAGTAAAATACCACAACTTTTCACGATATTCAGCTTTGCAAAATATCCAACTTCAAATGCGTGTAAAAAAAACCTATAATATGTTTGGCATGCCTACTTAAAGGGCTAAGCTAAAGCGTCGTTCTTGTACGCTCTGTAATCTATTCGTTATCCCAAGTTACTCCTTAACCTTTCTTTCTTTTTCTTATTGCTAAAATTTTTGATCAAAATAAATTGACGCAGTGTAAATAATCCATAAAATTGACTGATACAATTCTTCAATTCTTGCTCTTTGCTTTAATAACAGTACTTTTTGACAGAAATAAAAGTACTTTTTGATACAGTAAACATAATTTTTGACACAAATAAAAAACTTTTTCGTGCAATAATAGTAATTATTAGTAAATTTAAAGTATTTTTTTGTACAATTAAGGTACTCTGTGATACAATTAATTTTTCTTTTTGTGCACAATAAAAGTATCTTTTAATACAATAAAATCTACTTTTTGGTACCAATAAAGTACTCTTTGATACCTTAAATGTTTTTTTAACAATAATTGTACTTTTTTGTACAATAAAAGCACTTTTTGGTACACTAAATTGTACTTTTTGGTACAATAAATGTACTTGAAGTACACTAAATAAATTTTTATTATCTGTATATCAAATATTATCGCTCTAGGGCTAAAACACGCTCCCTCCGCCCACTGGTCCAAAATGCCATCTACATATTCATATTCGTGTTGTCGTGTACTATCTAGGTGTCTCTTGGGATAAAATACAGTTTTCCACGCCCACTCCGCCCACCGATCCAAAATATTAATTTGGTTTGTTTATTTATATGCGTGTAGTCGAATACTACCTGTATAATTTATTTTATGTCTCTAGGACTAAAATACATTAGATATCGTCTACATATTAATATTCGTGTTGTAGTGTACTAGAGTACTATTTGTATACCGAATTTTATTTCTGTGGGGCTAAAATACCGTTTGTTCACGCCCTCTCCGCCAACTGATACAAAATTTAAATGTTGTCAGCATATTCATATTCGTGTAGCCGAGTACTATCTATGTACCAAATTTGATTTCTCTAGGGCTAAAATACAGTTTTTCCACACCCCCTCCGCCTATTGACCCAAAATTAAAATTCTGTCTGGATATTCATATTCATGTACTATCTGTGTATTAAATTTTATCTCTCTAGCTCTAAAAATATGTTTTGCCACGCCCACTATGCCCATCGGATCCAAAAATAAAATTTCGTCTGTATCTTCATATTCTCGTTGTTGAGTACTATCTGGGTATCAAATTTTATATATCTAGCTCTAAAAAATTTTGCCACGCCCACTCCGCCCATTTGCCCAAAATTAAAATTTAGTCAGCAAATTCAAATTCGTGTTGTCGAGCACTATCAGGGTATCAGATTGTATCTATCTAGCTCCAAAAAAAGTTTGGCCACGCCCACTCCGCCAACTGGTCCAAAAACTAAAATTTCGTCTGCATATTCATATTTGTGTTGTCGAGTACTATCTGGGTATCAAATTGTATTTCTCTAGGGCTAAAATACAATTTTGCCACGCCCACTCCGCCCACTGGTTCAAAATTAAATTTTCGTCCGCATATTCATATTCGTGTTGCCGAGTCCTATCTGTGTATCAAATTTTATCTCCCTAGCTCTACAAATATGTTTTGCCACGCCCACTCCGCCCACTGGTTCAAAATTAACACTTCGTCCGCATATTTATATTCGTGTTGCCTAGTACTATCTGTGTATCAAATTTTATCTCCTTAGCTCACAAAAAAGTTTTGCCACGCCCCTCCACCCATAAGGTCAAAAATTTAAAAAAATGTATAGCCTGCGGCAATTTCCATATAGTACACTAATTATCTTCCAAATTTCATTGAAATCGGTTCTGCCGTTTAGGCGTGATTGAGCAACAAACATACAAACAAACACACAGACAGACATTCACATTTATAATATTAATAGGATAATAGGATAGGGTTTCTTCTTTTTTTCCTTCTCTTAAATGTGGTTCGGTTAACACTGAACTGAACCAGTATTGCGCAATATCGCCAACAGGCTATGCAATATTTACTAGTTCGCACAATGAATATCAAACTCTTTTTGATTAACTCAATATATTGAGCAATCTTTCAATGTGATCCACAGACGTTCAATATAATTGCACAATGTCAATTATTGCTTAATATATTGACGTTAATATTGATCGTCTAGGGACCGCTTAAGATGCCTTATGAAAATTTATCAGCGCTTTCTGTTTAGAAAATTATTTACATTACGCTATTCTCCGTAAATCTTCTTAATATGTACTTCCTTACATCTCATGAATGCGATATGAAAGCGCTTCTCGCGTTAATGTGAATTAAAACGTTTTTATTTTTAGACTCACACAACGAGACCTATACTTTAACGACGAATTCGAATGTCAGCTATTAGTAGACTGCCGATTGACACGACATTACTGCAAAGTTGCTGTCGACAGCATCGAGAGGACCGCCGGTGAAAGAAATGAAGATTACTGGGATAGAAATCAAAACTTGGTATTTCGCATGATAGTCACGTACTCTAAATATTATGCTATTGAGTATTGCTCTTTAATTTGGAACCCATTTTATGATTAACATTCTAACAAAATGAAGAGAATTCAAAAATTATTTACCAATTTTCTTTTAAAAAAATATCTGGGCGGATAGTACTGTTCGATATGATGCTCGTCGTAAGTTTTTGGGCCTTCAATCGCTTAGAAATCGAAAATCATTACTTTTAATACATAATGTTCAATTACAACATTTCATCTACTGAAATTTATAGCATTGAAATAAAAAATCTTCTTCTTCTTCTTATATATAAAAATGAAAATGAATTTTATTTTTGGTTTGTTCGCTATAGCTTCCGGATGGTTTAAAAGGTTTTATTTTTTCAAAAAGTACGCGGCGCCACGCCCCTTTTTTCAAATATCGCTCCGACGGCTTTTCTAATAGACCGATTGATACAAAAATTTTACCATGAGTTACTGTTGACCTGTAGATAGTTCCTGACTACATTTGGTTGTAATTGGACAAAGGGGCGTGGCACCGAAATTTCAGTCAGATAAACTGACTGATAAATACCATCACCCACTATAAGATATTGTTTTAGTCTTGAGTTATTGAAATTAACAGATTTGTAAATCAAACCAGTTGGAAAATTTCATACGGGAAACCCGACTTACACAGTGGTACATTTGTATGGGAGGTACGAGAAGGGGTGTGTATAGGCTTCCAGATTTATTCTGCATAACTTTATCCTGTTATAGCTTTACTAAATGCAGAATTTGGGCACGATTGCGTTGGGTGTTTTGATATTATTACTACATCCCTAAAGTGGGTGAAAAGCTACATTTGTATGGGAGTTACCATAAGGGGCGTGTCTAGACTTCCAATTTTTTCTCCAAAACTTTGTCCTGTTATAATATAACAAAATACAGAATTTGGGCACGATCGTGTCTAGTGTATTGATATTATTACCCTATTTCTAAAGTGGGCGGAGTGGTACATTTGTATGGGAGGTACCAGAAGGGGCGTGTCTAGACTTCCAGATTTTTTCTCCAAAACTTTATCCTGTTATAGCTTTACTCAATACAGAATTTGGGCACGATCCCGTAGGGTGTATTGATATTATTACTCGATTTCTAAAGTGGGCGGAATGATGTATTTGTATGGGAGGTACCAGAAGGGGCGGGGCCACGTAGCCCATTTGCAATACCGTAAGTAGTTTTGAGAAAATAATAACTCGTGCAAAATTTCAAAACATTTGGTTGCGTCTTTCGAAAGTTATCGTGCGAACCAGCCGTACAGCCACCAGACAGACAGACAGACAGACGGACATGGCTCAAACGACTTAAAAAGTCATGAATCGAATTTGGTTCAAAGAAACCTAGGGTCTGAAGTGACTCCTTCTATGTGTTACACTTTTGGGTCGTATCAAATGATATATACCCTCATCCCTAAGGGTGATGGTATAAAAAGCCTATATTTCATGAACTATCATAGGTATGAAGTAGAGATTTGGTATATATGTTGTTTGAGCAGTATTAATTACAGCCAGGATGGAAGTGGGCGGCGCCACGCCCCCTTTTCAAAAGTCGCTCTAACGACTTTTCTAATAGATCGATTGATACAAAAATTTTACCATGAGGTACTGTTGACCTGTAGATAGTTCCTGACTACATTTGGTTGTAATTGGATAAAGGGCGTGGAACCGCCCATACAACTTGAAAATTAAAAAGGCTATATTTTATGAACTATCAGATGTATGAAGATGATATTTGGTATATATGTTGTTGGACCAGTATTAATTACAGCCAGGATGGAAGTGGGCGGTGCCACGCCCTCTTTTCAAAAATTGCTTTGACGGCTTTTCTATTAGATCGATTGATACTAAAATTTTTCCAAATGGTACTGTTGACCTGTTGATAGTCTCAGGCTATATTTGGTTGTGATTGGATAAAGGGGCGTGGCACCGCCCATACAACTTGAAAATCGATAAGGCTATATTTTATGAACTATCAGAGGTATGAAGATGAGATTTGGTATATATGTTGTTGGAGCAGTATGAATTACAGTAAGGGTGGAAATGGGCTGTTCCACACCCTTTTTAAAACAAACGGTTAAAACTGTCAAAATTCCACAGTATATTGCTGTTCGCCTAGAGATATGCACAGTAAGGTGGGTCAATTTTTTTATTCGCAAAAATCGTAACCAAAATCGGAATCTACGATGAATTTTAAGAAAATTTCACCAAAAAACCTTGTGTCTAAAATCAATTCCTAGCTCGCGTTGGAAAGCATGAAGATTTTAAATAAAGATTTTTTTTGTTTTTAAATGAGCACAAACCGAAAACTTCAGATATATATTTTTTGAGACCTTCTGCGTAAAACTGACTTCCCAACAAACTAAATGAAGCAAATCTATGTATTGGTTAAAAAGTTATAGCCTCTGAGAGTTGGCATACAGAAATTAAATTTTTAAAAATCATTTTTCAGAATATTGGGCGGGATCGCAGTAAAAAAATCAAAAATATACTATTCTGAAGTAACTGAATAATTGCTCATTGCTAAAAAAATATCTGTACCTGAAATCTTCATGCTACTCAGCGCGAACTATGAATTGATTTTAGACATATAGTTTCTTAGTGAAATATTCTAAGAATTCTTCGTACATTCCAATGCTGATATACGATTAACACGTTTTTCTAGACCCGAACTAATTGATTCGCCCTAATGATCAGGCTATTTCGAACTAAATAAGTTAAAAGTGCCGAGGCGCTGCCCACGCATTTCAATAGTTAACTTTTTAACTGTATCAAATAATGGTGCCGTACACCAGGCAGAATAGGATGCGTAAACTAAAATAGTGATTTTTTTAATTTACTTTACAGGTATGTATTTTTCAATTACTTTTCAGGAGAGCGAATCGGTAATAAATCATATAGATAGAAAAATTAAGCAATATTCGTTGTAGTTATACTACAATGGTTAAATTTGTATAATATATCAGAGGTAACATTAGCAAACAATTGTAAATAACCTAAGCAAGGGGTATTTTTCTTGACATATAGAACTTCTGATAGGTATAAGGGTAAATCTAGCTGTCATACTAATGAAGTGTGATAGACTTTCTTTTAGTATACTTTGCAAAATCACCATGCAAAAACTAAACAAGAACAACGTTTACAAATCTTGCAAACTTATGGAGCCCTTTGTGAAGTTGAGGCTGCATATAATGATCCATCTGAGCAGCTAATACCGTTTTTAAAGTACTTTGTAGACCTAAATGTGAAATATATTACAAGTTAATATGCAATAGCGAAGCATTGCCGGGCCCACCCGTTGTTACATAATCTTCTTTGCGAGTTATGTTAACATCGTCTGTTTCGTGAAGTCTCGAAGCTGCAACTGCTGTAGTATTAATAGATGCATAGACGGTCTGTCATAAACCATGACGTATGTGGCAAATTTCAGAAATAAGAAATAAATTGGAACCTTTGATTACACAAATGCAACGAGTTTTTGAAAAAGTTGATCCTTATGTAAAATTTCATGCTGAATTCAAATCTGCTGTCAGATATGTGAAATTTTTAGTGTTTTGAAAAAAGGTATGTCTACTAAAATGCAATTTTCTCTGGTTCTAGTTCACCGATGTTTGCAAGCTGTGACGAAAATAAAAGATAATAAAAGTATTTCTTAAAAAAAACGATAGCTGTTTAAAATCCAATCATAAATGACGAAGTTATGATACTTCAAAGTTGGATTTTTGTAAAAACTCTAATGATTTTTCAAGTTTTCGCTGCCTTTAATTAAGTTTTTTTTCGTGTTTCCGTAAAAATTGCTCTGGTTTCAGACAATTACATGATAATAATATCTTACAAAAATTGAAATAACCCAAATTTTTTTTTAGATATTACATTGTGACTTGTTCAACAAAAAGCATAGAGTTATGTTTCGGAGGGCAAGCACAACAACAATTACTACTACTCTCAAGAACAGATATGTGTACTTTATTGTGAATGTAGCGTTTATTTTTTATCCGATTTTGATGACCAAGGGCAAAAAATTGTTCTAAGATATTATTCTATCATGTAGTTGTCTGAAACCGGAGTAATTTTTACGGAAACACGGAAAGAAACTTAATGAAAGGCAGCGAAAACTTGAAAAATCATCTAAATTTTTACAAAAATCTAACTATGAAGTGCATTAACTTTGTCATTTATGATTGGATTTTAAACAGCTATCGCTTTTTTAAGAAAAAAATTATTATCTTTTATTTTTCTCCCAGTTTACAAATAATGGTAAACTAAAACCAAAGATAATAGCATTTTAGTAGAGTTACCATTTTTAAAAACACAAAAATGGAAATTTGACGATATCTCAAAAACTGTTCTACTTTCCACATATCTGAGATTTGAATTCAGCGTGAAATTTTATATTAAAATGAAAACAGAAACTTTTGAAATTTTGTGACATAGTGTTATTATGCAACCGATGCCACAAACTATTATTTGAATAATACATAAATTATAACTTCTTATCACAACGACTTGATGGGAACAATAAGATCCATAAAATAACCAAATATGTGTGCTCTTAATCTTGAAAGTGAACACAAAAAATAAAATTTTGTATAAAACCGGCATTGTAACTTAAAAAACTAAAGATGCAGTTTGATTCCTCGTGTTTGAATTAGGGTTGTGACGTTTACACCTTAACACTTTTGAAATAGTCGTAAACCTAAAAATTGATGGTGCGGACCATCTCAAAACAGATAGCACTAATTTATACTTATGTCCCTTTGTAGTTCTTAGATGAAGTAAGAAGCCTTCGGCTTAACAAATATTTTTTTTTAAAAAAATTTAAAATTATACACATTGTTAGACTTAAAAGCTACATTGAAACATTTAAGCTTTTTTTCGTAAAAGTAATTATTTGGATCATTTCATATTTCATATTTTTTGGATCATTTTTCCCATTTCACTTGAATAACTTTTGATTTTTTTTTTAGTAGATTTGTCATTTTTATGTCGATGATTTGGTTTTGGTCGTTCCTTTTTCATATCTTATATTGGGTCATATGTAAGATTTTACAAACCTGTTTAACAGCACTATTTTAATGCATAACCTTATATCATCTGAACACATCCGCGACACGTAGGCAAATCCTTTCTCCAGTGCAAAATTTCGTTATGCTTGTAAAGGAAACATTATTAAATTTTTATTGAACACCCTTTCCATTAATATTGTTATTATTATATTAAGATGTTACAAAAGAAATTACCAACAGATTGTGTCCCATTAAGGGGGATTATCTACACAATATTTCTTTATAAATAATTGCACTTCTAGACAATATTTGAGTGGTTTGTGTTAAAAAAAAACTTCATATGCTAACTAAGCGCAATTTTAATATTTAAACACCTTTCCATATAATAAAAAATTGTGTTGTATTTTTTTCACTTTAAGCGCTATGATTTTTCACTAACACCTCTTCATCCTCACATGCAAATGTTACTTCAATGCCATCATCCAACCAGGGCTGAGACCAAATCTTTATATTACAATTTTTTGTATTCTCCTCGGCATCGATGATATCAGCATTTATTTTATACAGAGAACCAGAAACGAGTTGTTTAGTAGCAGAATTGACTTTACCTAGTCTGTGGAGAAGCAATAAAATTTCGCATTATATGATGAGTTAGCACTATGACGATACGATTAATGTCAAGAATTTTTATACGCTGAGATGAAGACACCTTTTAACATATTTAAGAACTCACGTGTAATGTGGACCATCTTCGCCGGCTGATAATTGCTCTAAAGAGAATATCAAAGCATTTTCGGCATCCTTCAAGTCATCACCGTCCAAATGACGGACACCCCCACGAATTTTGAATATCTAACGATTAAAATGCTATTACTTATAGTTAAAGAATGATTTAATAATTTAAAAGGTGTTTACTCTATTCGAAGGCATAGCGTTGACAGCAGCAATTGCTAAAATAGCAATTATAAACGTTTTATTCATATTGATTAAAGCGTTAAGAAACAAAATCGTTGTTAACTTTAACACGTTGGCTACGCGACTGAATGTTTTTAGTTATTGACAGAACTTTATAATCTTGAGTGTTGTTTTTCAAAATTTGTAATACTGCACGAAGGTTGAATGATAACTACGATTGTTCTGCTAATATCAAAATAATAACATATATAAATCCAAATAATACCTTAGGGATGAGGGCATATATCATTTGATACGAAAACCAGTAAGAAAGTTTCAGTCGGATAACCCGACTTACATATACCCTCACCATCATTAAGACATAAAATTTTTTATTATATGGCTATTATAACCGATTTCTAAAGTGGGCGGAGTGGTACATTTGTATGGGAGGTACCAGAAGGGCTTCCAGATTTTTTTCTCCAAAATTTGTGTTGTTATAGCTTAAAATACAGAATCTGGACACGATCGTGTCGAGTGTATTGATATTATTACTTCACCTGCGAAGTAGGCGGAGTGGTACATTTGTATTGGAGGTACCAGAAGGGGCGTGTCTAGACTTCCAGATTTTTACTCCAAAGCTTTATCCTGTTATAGCTTTACTAAACACAGAACTTGGGTACGATCGCGTTGGGTGTATTGATATTATTACTCGAAAAATAGTTTGTAGAATCATCGGCTATCCAGAACCGGTCACTACGCGCATTTGCGAGAAGATTGAGAAAACTTAAAAAACGTCCTTTTTATTTGAAAAGAACAAGTAACTTAAATGGCGTTGCCATTGGAGGTGGTAATTTATACTCTTTAGATTCCCTGTAACATATTAATGTACCAATTGAACATGTCGCAGTATAAATACCTTACCCGTCACAAAATAAGTACCAATTAACCTCTTAAACAAAACTTAAAAATTTTATGCAATTTTTTGAGACATTTTTCTAAATAATTTTTCATAAGTAGAGTATACAAAACCGAAACCGGCAAACCGGATTTTTTATGGATAACCGTCAGCAGGTTTTTACAAAATATCAATTTTCGATAACCGGTTTTTGGAGGTCAGTTTTTCCGGTTTTTCGAAAACATGAAAAGTTAAAGATATCGATTTATTTTCCTAGAACACCCAAATAATAATTGTTTGTTCTTAAGTCCTATTTTAAGGTATTTTTCTAAATCTATATATATAAAAATGGTGACAAAAATGTATAGTAATTCATCAATTGAGAACGGCTGGGCCGATTTTGCTCAAACTTTTTTTAAGTTGTTCGTTATTGGCAGGAGCAGGTTTATGTGAAAGAAAATTTTGGGAAAATCTTCCGGAAAAGTCTGAAAATTGCCTTTTTGTATGAAATTTTGTGTGCAATTGTTACAGAATGAAAAATGGAAAATTTTTGTTGAAAAATGCGGAAAATTCCGGAAAAATTCAAAAAGTTTGAATTTGTTGTTCGACGAAATTTTGCATATTATCGTATGATTTGGTAATTTTGGACGATGTAACAGTGAACAATTCTGGATAATTATTCCGAAATGACTTTCCGAATGAAAACATAGAAAAAATCTCGGTGGAAAACTCGGAAAATTCTGGAAAAACTCGAAAAATTTGGATTTTTTCAGAAACATTTTGCATCGCAAATTGAGTTTTTGTATAACTTTTTGAGTGCAATTGTTCCGTAGTGGCTTTTCGGTTGAAAAACAGAAAATTTTGGTTGGAAAATTATTTAAAATTTCCAAAAATTTGAATTTTTTTTGACGAAATTTTACATTTTATTGTGTTTTGATAATTTTGAATGATGTAAATGTGAAAATTTCGGATAATCATTCCAAAATGACTTCGAATGGAAAAATAGAAAAATTCTTTGTGGAAAACTCGGAAAATTCTTGAAATACCTCGAAAATTTTGAATTTTTCATCGAAATTTTTCGCTTGATTTGATGATTTTAGACGACGTAAAGGTGGAAATTTCGTTGTGCTGCTTGGAAAAATTCGGCTTTTGGAAAATTATTTAAAAATTCCAAAAATTTTAATTTTTTTTGACGAAATTTTACATTTTATTGTGTTTTGATAATTTTGAATGATGTAAATGTGAAAATTTCGGATAATCATTCCAAAATGACTTCGAATGGAAAAATAGAAAAATTCTTTGTGGAAAACTCGGAAAATTCTTGAAATACCTCGAAAATTTTGAATTTTTTCATCGAAATTTTTCGCTTGATTTGATGATTTTAGACGACGTAAAGGTGGAAAATTCGTTGTGCTGCTTGGAAAAATTCGGCTTTTTGTGAAACCTATATGTATAAAAACGGTGTGAACAGTGTGTAGTAATTCATCAAGGGAGAGCGGCTGGCCCATTTTGTTTTCAATTATTATTCAATTGTTCGTAATTGGTATGAGGGTTTTATGCAAGATAATTTTGGGAAAATCCTTTGAAAAAGTCGGGAAATTGGAAAAATCGAAAATTGGTTTTTTGTATGGAATTTTGTGTGCAGGAGTTATGGAATGGCTTTTCGAATGTAAAAATAGAAAATTCTTAGGGTAAAACTAGGAAAATTCCGGAAAAGTCCAAAAAAATCGATTTTTTTTTATTCACAAAATTTTGCAATTTTCGCATGATTTGATGGTTTTGAACGATGTCTATGTGGAAAATTTTCGGTTAAATATTGGTTGGTAACGAGAAAAATAATATTTAAATAAAAAATCCGTCGAACCCGAAATTGGGAGTGCCAGCGTCAAATCGTTCGATGCCAAATGCATTCGATCGCGAATTTTAACTGAAGCAAGACTATAATCTAAATGAGCTGATCGGAAAAGTTCGAACAAATGTGCCGCTGTTAAATACCGAGTACAAGAACGTGTACGATTCACGATGAAACTGGAGGCATTTACTTGCTCGATGCTCCGAGTGGGACACCTAAAACATTTTTTGTTGATTCCGGCAACAATTTGGTCAAGATCTCAAATAACGTTAGCCGCTGGATCCTCTGGCATACCTGTCACATTGTTGGAAGGCATTCGAACTGCAAATTCCACTTTAAAACTGTCGATGAAGTATTCAAAGTATTCAATGACAAGAATTTCGCAACGGCGAAGTAGATGCGGGAATGCCAAATCAACATTTCGGATGAATGCTCGATAACGACTAAATGAGCTTTGGAAGTAGTTAACCGAACGATAAAGGATTTACGAGGGAATTTAAAACGATTTGGTGGGGCTATGATTTTGCTCAAAATGTATAATGCTGCTGATTTACTAACACCATGCTTGAAACGTCAAGAAGTTGTAATTGACCAAAAAATTAGGGGCTCATTCCAGAACCTCCCATCTTCTGCTGAATTCCCGCAACAACTGCCAGCGCTTGGCAATGGCCAAATTTGGGTTGATGTTTCGACTGAATTGATATCGTTCCCAGCAAATTTTTGCCAGTTCACATGGATGAAAAAGTAACTCATGACATTGCACAAAATTATAAAAATCTCGATTGGATTAATTTACGGGCAGTATGTTACTACCAGAGAAGAATAAATACATAATAGCTACAATTTCAAATTAGAAAGTTAAATCGCTTGAGAACTGCATTCGTACAGACCAACAATCCGACCGAATTTTCCACTCGCTTAATATGCCGAATAATTTACAGATAAAGGTGGGATCGATTATAATCATATTGCGGAATCATAATCAACCGAAATTGTGCAACGGTACGCGGTTGTCCGTCAAGAATCTGATAAAAAAATGTGATTTCAGACGATCATAAAGAACAAATTCAAAGAAGAGGAAGTCCTTATCGTACGAATTAGATAATTCCAACTGATCATCCATTCCAATTCCCCGACGACAATCAATAAATTGCAAGGCCAATCGTTGGAAGTATATGAGATCAATCTCGAATTTCCCTGTTTTATGTCCGGTCAGTTAAACGTTGCCTTTTCGAGTTTTGGAGAACCGCCTTCGTTGTTTGTTTTTGAGGCGGAAAACTAATCGACAAACATTGTTTATCAAACATTCTCTACTGAGTTTATCTAAAGGCATAAAATTGGGGCGAGACGAAGTTCGCCGGGTCCGCTAGTATTCTATAAATAAGGAGGAAAGGGTTATGCAAAACCATGCTCAGACAAGCCCTGGTACGATGAGGAATGTCGCGAAATGTCTGAAGATAAGGATGTTTCAAAAAGGGCAAAACTACAGGCAATGGCAACGCGTGCAGTGACGGAGCGTTATAAATGAAAAGAGAAGGGATGTGAAAAGCGTCTATGGATGAAAAGAGAGAGCCAGACTATCGAAAATTACAGGGATAGAGGTGAAGCCCGAAAGTTATACCAAAAGGGAAAAAGTAAAGGTTTTGGACCAGGGATCCCCACCTGTAAGGATGGAGACGGAAATCTGGCCACTGACATTCAGAGTGTGCTGCAAAAATCGATCTCTACTCGTTCCCGAAGGCAGCATAAGTGACGAAATTACACCAATCATCGACTATGGAGTAGACTGTCCACCACTGAGCCAAAAAGAGATTAACACGGCAATTGCTCGGCTTAAAAACTGTAAAGCTGTGGGAGCCTATGGCAGCGATGAGCTGGCAATGTGCATGCACCAGCTCATAAACACGATTTGGCTCAAGAAATGCATGTCCGATGGTTAGAATCTTAATGTTTTATGTCCTGTGCTTAATAAAGGCGATCCAAGTATATGTACCTAGGTCCTGTCTAGTGTGTTATGTGAAAGACAAAAGCCCATTCTGGGGAACCTGATTGGACCTTATCAGTGTGGCTTTATACGTGGTAAATCCACGACCGACCAGATATTCACACTACGACAAATCCTGGATAAGACCCAAGAAATGCAGATCGACATCTACCATCTGTTTATCGACTACAAAGCTTCATTTGACAGTTTGATACGACAGAAACTATTAGATGCTGTGGCTTAGTTTGGTATCCCCGCGAAGCTAACACGACTTTGCGGGATGACACTGACTGAAACGAAGTCTTCAGTGAAAATAGGCACTAATACAACAGAGTCATTTTCTACCAAGCGAAGCTTCAGACAAGGTGGTAGTCTGTCATGCGATCTCTTTAATATCATCATGGAGATGATCATGCGGAAGGCAGTAGTAAACACGACTTGCACCATCTTTAACAGACGCCACATGCTGCTGGCGTATGCTGATGATATAGATATCATTGGCCGATGACTGCGGGATGTTACTGCGGCCTTTTAGAGCATTGAGAAGCAGTCGGCATAAGTGGATCTGGTGATTAATGAGGACAAAACTAAGTTATTTGTTTCAAGGAACAAAGAGTCTACTCGTTCGGGACGCTGCGTGAACGTTGACAACTATAACTTTGGAGTGGTAGATGATTTTGTCTACCTCAGCTCCGCCATACACAAAAATAATTATGTCAGCCTGAAAATCAAGAGACGATTATTGATCGCAAACCGCTGTTATTATGCGCTGAGCATGCGTTTTAATGATAAAGCCCTCTCTCGACGAACGAAGATCCAACTCTACCAGACACTGACCCAGCCTATCTTACTCTACAGCGCAAAATCCTGGGTAATGACACAGGCGGATCAATCTATTATGGGAATGAATCATGAGCTGTATGAGCTGTACAATGACGTAGGCAAGCGCGTTGAAATAGACCGAATGCGCTGGCTGTACGGATGGACGAAAACGCTCCCGCTAGAAAAGTCTTTGGCGCAATCACCCAGACCAAACGAATTAGGTATAATCGCGAAAATCGGGTTGAATATTTATTTTATGAAGTACATTTCAAATTTTGTACTTTTAGAAAGAAACGAAGCCGAAAAAGGTATAAAACTGTAATCATCAGCCAAAGCAAACGGCTAAAGGTAGCATTGAGAAAATTAGGGTGTTCTTATTTTATAGGGCTAGTTAGTTCTTCAAAATTCATACTTTTAGGGGAGAAAAATCATAAAAGGGATAAAATTGGTACATTCAGCCGTACCAAACGCCTAAAAGTAGATTCGCGAAAACATACATGGGCATATTTATTAAACTATTGTTTTTCGAAATTCGTACTTTGGGTGTTAAAAATGAGAGAAATCAACGCAAAGCCCAAAGGGCTAATGGTAAATCCACAAAATTGAGTGATATATTTATTTTCAAGAGAAATTATGCGATGGAACTGAACTATTCGATATTTGAATAAAAATTGTTTACGAGAAAGTAGCGGCGAAGTAATGCGAGCCCGGAAAGATAGTCTACATACGTTAGCCTAAAAATGGAAAATTTGGTGTGAATATTCCGTTTAGAAATCTGAAAATAGTTTTACCCTAATAACGTAAAAGGTTTACTCAAGTTATCCTGCTCACCAGCCAGACAGACGGACATAGCTCAATAGTCTTAAAAAGTCCTGAAACGAATTTGGTCTTAAGATACTTGGGGTCTAAATCGTCTTCCTTAATGCGTTACACTTTTTTTACGTATAAAATGATATACACCCTAATCGCTAAGGGTGATGGTATAAAAATCAATCAATAATCAATATATCGTTTTGTATGGGAGGTACCAGAAGGGGTCAGTCGATATAGACCATATTCATTCCTGAGTCAAATATTTATAAGCTACGTCTTTCTCAAAATATGACTAAATTCAGTGTACTTAGAAAAAAGATACGTATATAAAACCATGAGGTTGAATTCGGTCATTTGTATGGGAAGTACCAAAAGCGGCCTGGCAAAGGTTTCGGTTTTTTGAGGTTTTGTTCTATATTACAAGATAAAAAAAAACTTACCAAATTCAAATATCTTTCACATGTCCGTTTGGAAGTTATTGAATTAATATTAGTTTTCCACAAATAGGTAATTTTGTATGGGAGGTACCAGAAGAGGTGGGCCATAATGCCCATTAACAATCTCATTACTTCACTTTGGAAAATATTAATACTGGTACATTTCCATACGGATCAGTGAAGGTTTATTCGAGTTATCGTGCTCACCTGCCATCCAGCTAGACTGTCAGGCATAACTCAATCGTCGTAAAAAGTCCTAAAATTAATTTGGTCTTAAGATAATTGGGGACTAACTCGTCTCCTTTATTGCGTTACACTTTATCTCGTATTAATTGATATATACCCTCATCTCTTAGGGTGATGGTATAAAAAAATAAAATTAGTTAGTTTAATTTTTTTCCTTCTAAATAAATAATAGCTGGCCTGCAGTAGAAATGCCACATATAAGGCTCTACTTTTAAGGCCTTCCAGCAGGACTTCCTCTGCATTCCTCAAAGTTGAGTTTTTTACAGTCCCTTTCATGAGAAATAGAAAGTGCAGTCCTTGCCTGCCTTTGGCGCCCTATATTAATTTGAAATGAAGGTAGTATTTGTATTTGTAGGGCTTCTGACTGGCTCGCAGACCTACAAGAAAGCATGTTAAGACCCATTTTTTGCTGTTGGAATATTAGATCTATGGAAATATTTATTTGTAGAAGGACAACATTATTTGTAATCGTTACTTATCAAATATATTTTTTATCGATGTGTTCAAATTTGACTGTACGCTTAAGGGAAAAGTTTAAAGAACTAAAAGTTTCTTCTATGAACTATGAGAATACAGTTCAAGCGTCCTATCGATTTCCTCATTATCATATATCAACTTTTTCAAAGTAAAATGTACGCCTTATTTAGTAAATCTAAAAATATGTCATCATTATAAATATATTGTATGTATATTTAATGTTCAAGAATAAAGAATAAGGTTTCCTATCCATTTTGGATTTAATAATTCTTCTTCGATATTTGGAGAATTTGACAATAGTAAAAATAACAAAACAATATGGCAATGTATCTACTTTATAACTACTTTAATCTACTTTATCTTACTTTACTTTAATAACTCACCAACAATTGGTATTAGTAAATTTGACAACATTTTATATCTGAGAATATTCCGAAAACTTGTTACGCGTTGTTGTTATTTTACTGACAGCACTAATTCTATAGTCAGACATTGTGGTATCTCAATTAAGCATGCACTGAAGATTACTTATATCAGCCATTGTGTGATCACTCTGGTTCCAACGTCGTCATATGGAATGTTCATGAAGTTGCACATGTTTTTAAGAGATCGTAAATGACACTTCTGACTAACTTTCTCGTTATTAAATAGTGAATCTCATTGTTAGTTCTAATGCTGAGATACAAAGAAACGTTCAGCAGAAACTATAACCTAAAAAATTTGAGGATTTTTGGATTTTTCATATTTGATAAAAAAAAAGCAAAACCACATTCACTTGCACGCAAAAATTATGAAAAAAGTATATTTATTTTTGTTACAACTTCAATTACTCATTAATGCATATAACTCTTATCCTTTCAATCCAAATTTTCCAAATCACATATTAAGCGCTATGTTTCTTTATCACTTTCTTTTCACCGGGACAATCGAAAGTAACTTCAATACCATTTTCCAACCACGGCTGTGAATGAATGCGAATATTGCATGTTTTGGTATGATTTTCGCCTTCGATCAAATCAGCATTGATTCTATATAGAGTTCCGCTCACTATTTGATAGGTGGCCGTGTTGATCTTACCCAGTCTTTTAAAAAAATATCATCAAAATGTTACATTTAACTAGAGACCATGTAATTGGAAATAAATTAAATACTTACTTGTAGAATGGTCCAGTGCCAGCTGCTAGCTTTGTCAACGATCGATTCAATTCATTTTCTGCGTCTTTAAGGCGATTGCCCTCCAAGGAATTTATACACCCGGCACATTTCTCCTTTTTTCCAGCATTAACAATTGTAAGCACGGACAATGTTAGTATTATAATAAATTTCAACATTTCTGTTATCGCAAAATTGGAAAGTATTTAATATGAAACCAAGAGGGTACTGATTAATTCAATGAAGAGCGTTTGATATTTATACGTTACGCTATGGTATGGTGATTTCACAAATAAATCATAAAACCGCATATGAAAAGTAAAGTTGTGGTCGAATTCACGCAGAGCCCTATAAAAATGTCACCATAAATGACCATTCAAACTTTTGTAAATTACACAGATAAAGTACAAAATTAAGATTTCATATTTTTCTACTGTTTAAAAAATATAAGTTCTCAATAAAATTTAACTTTGTTTAAATGCTAATACAATAGGTTAAAGCAAGCTAATAAATCTATAAATGAAATATGCAAAAATATTTTCATCTTTAAATTGTGTTATTTTCCTTAACATAAAATGCATCATATTATTATTATTATTATTATTGACTAGGAGTAATGCTCAATTCAAGTATTTGCAGGGTGGACCATATGTTCATTTACTTTTTAATCATTATCTGCATCGAGCACAAACGGCAGGGTAGGGCGCGGGGGTTATGAAATGTAAGTGCAGCCAATGGGAATACAGTGCCAAGGTGCCTTTCAGTGGAGCCTAAAGAGTGTTCTGCGTACGCGAGTAGTTTCGAAACAACGATAGTTTGACTATAGCACTACCAATGTTTGACGCTCATTACGGCATAGAAATGTAGCTATACCGATTCAATTGATAAGAAAATCAGTACAGAAATTTCAGGCAGTTGAACTGACTTATAATTATTTATCATATAAGAAATTATGATTTCTTTTTAGATTTTTATCCGAATTAAATGGATACGTTTTTTTTGACAATATACCCTGAGATATTGAAATAAATATTAATTAAATAAATAAATAAATTAATATTAATATCAAATGATATATACCCTCATCCCTAAGGGTGATGGTATAATGAAGTGAAAGAAATAAATTCATTTAAGATGCTATTGACCTGATTTGCCTTTTCCATTATAATTAATTTACAATTGCTTAGCCGCAAACAATGTAGTACATATATGAATTAAACATAGAAAGGGGATTTTATTACTTTGAAAATAAATTATTTATTTTGAACATACGTTATCACACTTAAGGATCGTTTGCGGTTTTTAATCTAATATGCTTCTGCTTGTATAGGGAGAGTTGTGTTACAATTAGGGTGTTCAAAACCCAAACCGAAAACCCGTAAACCGGTTTTTTTATTTAAACCGTATGCCGGTTTTTGCAAAAATGCCATTTTCGAATAACCGGTTTAAACGAGTTTTTTCCTTCGGGTACTCGGTTTTTTATAAATTAGTTTGAAATTGAATTTTAAAATTTTACAAAGATTTTAAAAGCATTCTTGTTTATAAGATGTAATAAGATTTTTCTAAATTAATTTGAAATTTCATTTTAAAATTTTCCAAAGCTTCTTAAAAGATTCTCGTGTATAAAACGTTAAAAGTTTTTTCTAAATTAATTTTAAATTGAATTTTAAAATTTTACAAAGCTTCTATAAACATTCTTGTTTATAAAATGTAAAAAGTTTTTTCAAAATTAATTTGAAATTAAATTTTAAAACTTTAAAAAGCTTCTAAAAACATTCTCGTTTACAAACATTGAATACCCTTATTATATGTATTAGGACCGGAAAATATCCTACAAGCTAAACCTGTGTAAAGTAGTCTAAAAAGGCGGAAACGATGGAATTTGCTAACGATCTTTTTAAAAGACTTTATCCTGCAATTTCCCCAACAACGGCAGAGTCTAGTAACAGTTCAGATTGTGAGATTGGGGAAGCTCCTAATGGTAGTCTTTGCAACGATTTGAACAGGGCAATAAATAACATCCAAAATCCACCAGTGAAGCCTATATGATGGTTTCAACTATTTCGATAAATTTAATAAAAGGACAGAAAAGCTCAACATCCTTCTAAACGCTCTTTTGCCAATAAATCCTACTTCCACAATAAGTGAGCGCGTGTTTTCTGTATCAAGCTTTATAAAAACGAAACAGAAGAATTGACTCAAAAGTCAATTTTCTAGTATATTGATATCATTACTCGATTTCTAAAGTGGGCGAAGTGGTACATTTGTATGGGAGGTACCAGAAGGGACGTGGATAGACTTAAAGCTTTTTTCTTCAAAACTTTATCCTGATTTAGCTTTAATAAATACAGAATTTGGGCACGATCACGTTGGGAGTATTATTATTACTACTCCATCTCTAGTGGGCGGAATAGTACATTTGTATGGGAGGTCTCAGAAGGGGCGTGGCTAGACTTAAAAACTTTATCCTGATTAAGCTTTACTAAATACAGAATTTGGACACGATCACGTTGGGTGTATTAATATAACTACTCCATCTCTGAAGTGGCCGGAATGGTGCATTTGTATGGGAGATACCAGCAGGTAAGTGACTAGGCTTTCAAATTGGTTCTTTAAAATTGTATCCTGTTTGAGCCCTCCTAAAAACAGAATTTGGTCACGATCAGGTTGGATCTATTAAGAATATTAATCGATTTCTAAAGTGGGTGGTACCTGATGGGTATGGGAGGTACCAGATAGGGCGTAGCTAGACTTCCAGTTTTTTCTCCAAAACTTTGTCCTGCTATAGTTTTACTAAATGTTGGATTTGTACACGATCGCATTGGCTGTATTGACATTACATACTAAACAAATGCATTTTTTTAAACCAAATTATTTTTTTTATAAATATTTTTAACTTTTTAGGAAAAAAACCGAAAAAACCGGTTAAACCGGTTTTCTTTCAAATGCTGTATTCGAAATCCGATTTTTTTTAAAAAATCAATTTTTCGAATAACTCGGAAACCGGGTTTCTAAAAAAAGGAGGTATTTGAACACTCTAGTTACAATATACAATGTCAACTTAGCAATAAATTAAGGTTTGATATAATATCAATAGCGGTTTTCTCCATTGGTAGTAAAGTATCCTTGTAGACATTGTTAATTTTATAAAAAGAGTTAACTTACTAAAATTTACAACATTGCAGTTGATAAAAAGTCCCACAAAAAGCAGTAGAAATTATGTAATTTGAATTTGCCAGAATAAAATAGCATTTAATTTTACAGAAATCTGTTGTCATCTGATTGAGTTAAGTAATATAGGGGCCACTTCATTGATTTCGGAACCTTATTCGAAACTCCATGTCTGGTCATGGTCACTTGTGTCTACCGTACCCTCAAACTACTAACAACACTGATGACCGAAATATGGTGATGCAATTTTTAGATGCTGCATGTCCAATGGAATTACCAATCAAGCATATTACACTCAAAGAAGTAAAGAAAGAAATATCAAAACCATTATATTAATTATGGTTCCTAAACACAATAAATCAGAAAATCTAACGAATTCGTACAGTCCGATAAGTCTTTTACCCACTTTTACGAAAGTGTTCGAAAGACTGTTTTTAGCCGGGCGACAAACAATTTTAAATAGTAAAAATATCATATCTGAGCATCAATTTGGATTTCAACATGGAACGCAAGAACAGTGTCACCGCGCTGTAAACGTTATCAAAAATGGACTTGAAACGAAATAGTGCCTTTTCGCTGTTTTTTTAGACGTAAAACAGGCTAAAGTCTTTTCTAAAGTAACGCTCGTTTTATGTTCGAGTAAATGAGAAACGCAAACGATATAAGGACCATGATTTAAGGATATGCACCTGGAATGTCCGAACTCTTTACAGAGGTGGTGGCTCTATCCAACTGGCGGATGTCCTCGACAAATACAAGGCTGACATCACCGCCATACAGGAAATGAGATGGACGGGACAGGGATGCACACGACAAAAGAACTGTGACATATTTTACAGCTGCCAAGCAAAAAGACACGAATTTGGATGTGGTTTCATAGTCGGCAAGAGACTTCGACACCTGGTCTCGCGGTTTAACCCTATAAGTGATCGAATAGCCACCATTCGCATCCGGGCGAAATATTTTTACATCACGCTGATTTGTGTACACGCTCCGACGGAAGATAAAGACGATGAGATTAAAGATGCATTTTACGAGCGCCTAGAGGAAACATACGACCGCTGCCCTGGCCACGACATTAAAATTGTTCTGGGAGACTTTAATGCAAAAATAGGAAGGGAAGATGTTCTTGGTCCATCGATCAGTAAATTCAGCCTGCATACCGACACGTCAGACAACGGGTTTAGGCTGGTTAGCTTCGCAGCGGGAAGGAACATGGTAGTTAGTGGAACCAGATTCCAGCACAAAGATATCCACAAGGCAACTTGGCTATCCCCCGATCAAAACACCAAAAATCAAATTGAGCATGTGGTAATTGATGGCAGGCATGCATCTAGTGTCATGGACGTGCGTGTGATCCGTGGTGCTAATATAGGCTCGGATCATTACCTGGTTGCAGCCAAGGTTCGCACAAGATTGAGCGGAGCAAAAAACGCACGTAACCAAACACAAAGAATGCTGGACATCGCGAAGCTGCAAACCCCAGAGATAGCAACTGCCTACTCCGACCAACTCTCCCAACTTTTACGACACAACGCCTCTACTTCTTACGTTCCCGATACACAGTGGCAGCATATTGCGCATTCCATGGCAACCGCCGCAACAACCGTGCTAGGATAAAAAAAGCGGCGCTCAGACGAATCCTGGTACGATGAAGAATGTCGCATAGCGTCTGAGGAACAGGATGCTGCTTATATGGCAACGCTACAGCCAATTGTAACCCGTGCTGTTAGGGAACGGCATAAGGAGAAAGTAAAACGGGCGAGACAGCTATTTAGGCGAAAAAAACGTAAGATGAAGGAACGGGAGAACGAGGATATAGAGCGATACAGGGATAGAGGTGAGGCCCGAAAATTTTACCAGAAAGTAAGAGCAAATGGATACGGTAATGGCCTCCCACCTGTAAGGACAGTGTTGGAAATCTGGTCACGGATACGCAGAGTGTGCTGCACATATGGAGAGAACACTTCCAGCAACTGCTGGTTCCAGAAGGCAGCGCACGTGAAGTTATCACGCCAATTGTCGACGACGGCTTAGATTGCCCACCACCAAGTCAAGCCGAGGTAAGAAGAGCAATATCACGGCTGAAAAACAACAAAGCAGCCGATGCCGACGGTCTGCCCGCAGAGCTCTTCAAGTCCGGTGGCGAGGAGTTGATAACGAGCATGCACCAGCTCCTGCCCACGGTTTGGCTTAAAGAGTGCATGCCCGACGATTGGAATGTAAGTGTATTATGTCCTGTGCTGAAAAAAGGTGATCCAAGTGTGTGCTCCAACTACCGCGGGATCAGCCTTTTACCCATCGCATATAAGGTCCTGTCGAGTGTGCTATCTGAAAGACTAAAGCCAGTGTTATCCAACCTGATCGGGCCTTATCAGTGTGGCTTAAGACCTGAAAAATCAACAACTGACCAGATTTTCACACTTCGGCAAATCCTGGAAAAGACTCAAGAGAAACAGATCGACACGTACCATCTTTTTGTAGACTATAAAGCTGCCTTCGACAGCCCGATACGGCAGAAATTACTTGAAGCCATGGCTGAGTTTGGTATTCCAGCGAAGCTGATACGTCTTTGCGGAATGACGCTGACTGACACGAAGTCTTCAGTGAAGATTGGCAAGGACCCTACGGAGCCATTCTATACCAGACGAGGCCTAAAACAAGGCGACGGCCTATCGTGCGATCTCTTCAACATTGTGATGGAGATGATAATGAGAAAAGCTGCAGTAAACACGAGTGGCACTATATTCAACAAAAGCCACATGCTACTCGCGTACGCTGATGACGTAGACATCATCGGTCGAAAACTGCGGGATGTGACTGCAGCCTTCTCAGGTATTCAGAAGGAATCAGCGAAAATGGGCCTAACGGTGAACGAGGACAAAACGAAGTTATTAGTTTCAACGAACAAAGAATCTACTCGTTTGGGAAACTGCGTGAACGTTGACAACTATAATTTCGAGGTGGTAGATAATTTTGTCTACCTAGGCTCCGCCATCAACAAAGCAAATAATGTCAGCCTAGAAATCCGGACAAGAATCCTGCTCGCAAATAAATGCTACTACGGACTAAGCAAGCGATTCAATGACAGAGCCCTCTCTCGACGAACAAAACTCAAGCTATACCAGATACTAATTATACCTGTCTTAATGTATGGCTCAGAATCCTGGGTTATGACACAAGCGGATGAATCGGTTCTGGCGGTATTCGAGAGAAAAATACTCCGTAAAATATATGGGTCCATCATCGTTAACGGAGAGTATCGGCGTCGTATGAATCATGAGCTGTACGATCGGTACACTGACATTGACGTGGTCAAACGCATTAAGGTGCAACGGTTGCGTTGGCTAGATCATGTTGTACGCATGGACGAAAATGCTCCAGCTCAAAAAGTCTTCGACAATGAACTCGATGGACGGCGGAGAAGAGGGCGACCTAAACTCCGTTGGAAAGACCAGGTTACTGAGAACCTTACAGAACTCGGTGTGACTAACTGGAGAAGAAGCGCAGAAGATCGAGGCGCTTATAATATTTTTCTACGTGCGGTATATTATCCACTGGGATTGCATAAAAGTACCAGCTAAGTAAGTAAGCAAGTAAATGAGAAAACTTCCGATATTAACTATGTAGGCGCAGCGGCTACAACAAATTTTGACATACGGTATCCAAATTTGGGGAACAGCGAGCAATTCGAATATTGAAATTCTACCACGATATCAATCAGACTATAAGAATGATTGTGAACGCTCCCTAGTTCGTTACCAATGATAATATTAATAAAGATCAAAGAATGTCTAAAATCAGATAGACTTAGATAGACTTAGTAGACATGCCAATGCATTAGCTATTTTCTTACTAGACGATAGTGAGGAAATTCACAGATTAAAACGATCATATGTTATGTATGTTAATTTATGTAACTTTAGATTTATGAAGACTTGATGATAATGTAATTAGTGTATGAAAAAACTTTTTCAATGTTTATACGTTTTGAACTTAGTGGAGGCTATATTATTTGCTTCTTATTGTACTACAATATTTTGCAAAATAAAACACTGAAACTGGGAGGTTGCAGAAGATGATGGTACATTTTTTGGTTTTCTCAGGATTTGTTTACTCTCCAGATATAAAGCGTGTAAATTCACAACAACGCAAGAAGCTATCCCATATCTCATTCATGGGGTGTAAAGGGATATTAAGTAAGTAAGTATGTCATTTTGTGTTGGAGTTACCATAAGGGGTCAACGGATGGACTATATGCGGGTAAATCTTACGCAAAATACGACTGAATTCTGTCATGAAAGTCAATTCGTTTATTTGAATCGGATGTACCAGATGGGATGTAGCAAAGGTTATTAAACTGACCAAATTTAAGCGTAGTACAGTTGTCCTTTTGTAAGGTATGGGAGTATTATTAATTTTTTAAAAAAAGGTAACGTCATACACGACTTTGTCGTCAACGCTGTCCTCAAGACAAAATGTGAAATATGTATGCACTTGTCGACAGAACACTCTGTTGGCGACCGCTTGTCTCTCTTCACAAATTGAAGAGAGGAAAGTAGAAGTAAAAAATGTTCAGTTTATTGGAAAGAGCAAAGCGTGGCGGTTCATGTATCGCACTTTTTTAATAAAACTTCTTCAATTTGTCATTTTAAGCAATAAAGCACTGGTAACGACAATTTGACCGACATTGTCATTAGGTCGTACATGATTGTGTGGGCGATATGTCGCTTTATAGGTCGTGTATGACATAGCCGTTCCATTTTTCCGTTACTTTTGCACCAGCTTTGGAAAAAAAGCCGCTCTGACGGTACAGATGTACCAATAAAAAAGCAATATTTTTGTGCAAGAGAGTACAGCTTAGGGTAGACCAATTGCATTTCTTCCCATTCGTCTATTACATTGCGCTTTAATTCTAGTAATGGAGCATTGACAAAGAAGCTTAGTTGATCTTGAGGAAATGTTGAGTCATTGTCCTTGCTTCTTCGCCCATAAATCAAACTCAGCATCACCAGCAGAAGACGTTTCACTGCCGTTCCCAATGCTGTTAATAACTAGGGTTGCAGTTCTAGGTCTTTCGTCGTCAGCCGTCAAAGCTCAATGAATACGAATCTTTTTTGTTCCTGGATGTCTATCGATTATTATTTGGAACAACCGATTAATTCAATTAATCGAAGGAGAATTCACGATAACATTAAATCGTCAATTGAAAGAAAATTATCGATTATTACCAATTTTTCGATTAATCGTGCCATCACTATATATAAATTGGTGCCATTTTAAAAGATGGATATTTAGCTGTTCCTAGCTTTTTATTAGTTGACTAAAGGTTAACACTTTTGGAAAACTACTGGCCAAGAGAGAAGTGAAGAATTTAAATTGTATACGGAATTCACCTTCATTCGAGATTTTAAACTATAAAATTGCTGATGTTTACTCGTCCGTTTAATAAACTAAAAATTATTTACATACGTCAGATTCCAGTTTTACCCCATTATCATAGCAACACATTCATTTTCTTTGATTTTGTTGAATGTTTTGTTGAATTTTGTCTTGAGGAAAGCGTTGACAACAAAGTCGAGTATGACGGAACTTCCTACTGGGGTATTCTGGTTGTGTACACATACACAAACGTTAAGACGTTACGTTAATGTTTTTTTAACTCTGTTTTGTACAGCCAGGCAATTTCCCAAATTTATGTTAAAAAAATTAAGGGAGAAATATTGAGTTCCACAAAATAGTTCAATTTGTATGGAAGGTACCAGAACGGATACCAGTCCGTTTTGGTATGTAACGGCTGTAGTACATTTTTATTTCAAAGTCTGAGATTAATAAACAATTAATGTATATGAAGTTGTACAGTATTCTATCTGCACCGACGAGTAAATGGCTACATCTCAATCTATATGAAACAATGAAACTGAAAATTATTTTAGTTTCTCTTAAACGCATTCTGTTGGGTGCTTTTTTTTGTTGTTGTATCATATAAAATATGTCATCTCATACCGAATGGGTGATAACATAAGTTAAACATTTTGGTCCACACTCAATAATTTATTCTTTCATTGTTGAAACGGTATAGCTATATTGATTTTTTTTTGTATATTGTAACGACGACCGATACTCTTTATGTAAACAATTCACTTGATAACAATTTGAAATGAAGCAAATAAATACAAAGTATGTACATTTCCACAAACATTAATACCGATCGGTTGGTGTAAATATGTAAACACTTTACTTAATTTGTTAAATTTATTGATTCTATTATCTTACACTTTCTACACTGAAAGAAAAATGTTACAGATATTTATTAAATAAGAGTCAGCTAATCAACTTTAATAATGACCAAGCGTCATTGATTCGATTAGGGTTTTGTTTTCCTTTCATATATCTGCTTTGTGGAATATTAAAAATCATATACATAATACTGTATTCTTTACCGGGTCGAAAAAAATCATCAAAAAAAGTGTGGTTAAATTTTAAGGGCCGATGTTGATTTTAAATACGCTGAGGCATAATTGAGGTTCTATGCCGTTATTGCGCCGAATTATCTCATCTTTTAGCTCTTGAATTGTTGCTGGCTTATCGACGTACACCTTCTCTTTCAAATAACCCAAAATAAAAAAAGTCCAAAGGTATCAAATCACATGATCTTGGCGGCCAATTGACATCGCCACCACGTGAGATAACACAGCCATTGAATTTGTCGCGCAAAAAAAAAATTTTTCGTTAGCTGTGTGGCAAGTGGCACCGTCCTGTTAAAAATCAAATATCGTCCACACACATATCTTCCAATTCGGTCCATGAGGACGAGTTGAGTTGGACGGCTCTTTTGCCACTCTATCGCAAACAGCAGCAATATTTTCTGCAGTACGAGCTGTACGCGCATGCACTGATGTTTTCACATCTCCTACAGATCCGGTTTGCTCAAAATTTTGCACTAATTTTCCGAATGTACGCACATTTGGACGATTAAAATGACCGAAAAATTCACGAAGTGCACGATATGCATTTTGATTTTTTTTGTTTTTAATATTTTAAATATTTATTTCAATTCAGATAAGTACTTCAATATAAAAAATAATACAAACATATAAATAAAATAAATTTGTAATTAAATAATATAATTAAAGTACACAATTCAATACTGTTAAAGGCCTCAGCGTCATAATGACATTATAGAGGGAACGCCCATTTTTATAATAAGCCTGAATAACTTAAACGCATTGTTTGATTGTGTATCTTTCAATGGTTCACATTGAGTCAGTCTGAAATTGAGAAATGTCAAAAAAAAATGCAGAAAAGAACTTGACGTTTAGGTGTGGTTCACATACAACACCGGCAATTACAATTTGTATACCCTTTATAACTTCTCAAGTCAAATCAACTTCGTGGGATGGTTCGGGATTTTTACCATAACATCATTATTTGTGGTCAAATAATAAATACTATATGTCGTTGAATAGGTAATGACAAGAGCTGTTATGTATAGTTTGAGACTTGGTACTTTATGATAAAATATCGTAAATTTTTTTACTGCAGATTTGTAGTCCTTGAAAAACTATAAAAATATTAGGAAAAAGTTTTGGTATTTAATTCATCAGCAAACAAATAATACATATTGACTTAAAATATTGGTAACTATGCACCTTAATATATGTATGTAACATATAAAACATAATAATCCAACGAAGAATAACAGACTTATGGGCAAAACATCCCAGTAGGAAGTGTTTGCAAGACACCCTCAAGGAGAGGTGCATGGCCATAGTAAATCGTTGATGACACGTAAGGGATTGTCCATACAAAACGTCAAAGAAATTTTCATACAAGTGTCCGCTTTGTCATGCACGACCTTATGAGCGAAATTGTCGGTCAAATTGTCGTTGATGCCCTATATAAGCGACATGTCGTCCACACAATCTTGTACGACCTAATGACCGACAATGTCGGTCAAATTGACGTTTTTATGTCCTCTTTCCTCTCTTCAATTTCATGTTGTTATTGTCCCGCTACATAGCATTTTATTATACCCATTATTATATCACCACTTTTTATGTAACACATAGAAGGAGTCACTTTATACCCTAGGTTTCTTTGAACAAAATTCGATTCATGACTTTTTAAGACGTTTGAGCCATATCCGTCTGTATGTCTGTCTGGCTGTAAGGCTGGTACGCACGATAACTTTCGAAAGACGCAACCAAATGTTTTGAAATTTTGCACGATTTATTATTTCCCCAAAACTACTTATGGGCTACTTGGCCCAGCCTCTACTGGTACCTCCCATACAAATACTTCATTCCGCCCACTTTAGAAATCGAGTAATAATATCAATACAATCAAGGGATCGTACCTAAATTCTGTATTAAGAAGAGCTATAACAGAATAAGAAAAGAAAGTCTAGCCACGCCCCTTCTGGTACCTCCCATACAAATGTACCTTTCCGTCCACTTTAGAGATGGAGTAATAATATCAATAAAACCAACGCGATCGTACCCAAATTTAGTAAAGCTATAGCAGGATAGAGCTTTGGAGAAAAAACTGGAAGACTAGCCACACCCCATCAGGTACCTCCCATACCCATCTGGTACCGCCTACCTTAGAAATCGATTAATATAATTAATAGACCCAACGCTATCGTGCCCAAATTCTGTATTTAGTAAAGATCAAGCAGGATGAAGTTTTTGAGAAAAAATCTGGAAATCTGGAATATACAACTCCGCCCACTTTAGAGATGGAGTAATAATATCAATACACTTGACACGATCATGCCTAAATTCTGTATTTTGTTAAGCCATAACAGGATAAAGTTTTGGAAAAAAATTAATGGTCTAGCGACGTCCTTATGGTACCTCCCATACAAATGTATCATTCCGCCCAATTTACAGATGGAATAATAATATCCAACCCAACGCAAACGTGCCCATTTTCTGTATTTACTTACTTAATTTCCCTTTGCACCCCATAAATGAGGTATGGGATAGCTTCTCGCGTTGTTGTGAATTAACACGCTTTCTATTTTTAGATTCACAGCTAACGGCACCTACTTGTTTATCGACGAATGCGAACGTCACTGTTTGAGAAGCTCTTACTAGACACGACGATTGAATCGACGCTTAATACTGCGAAGTTGCTGTCACCAACATTCGAGGGGAGCCGACAATGAAAGAAAATTTTATTTATTATTTTTTTCTTTTAAGATGACTGGAGCCAGGTTTGAACCTGCGATCTCCCGCATGGTAGTCGCGTGTTCTAACCACTATGCCACGGCCGGTAAAGTAAAGCTTTAACACGATAGAGTTGTGGAGAAAAAAATCTGGAAGACTAGACACGCCCCTTGTAGTGTCTCCCATACAAATGTACCACTCCGCCCACTTTAGAAATCGAGTTATAATAACTACATAATAGAAAATTTTATGTTTTACTGAGAGTGAGGGTATATGTAAGTCGGGTTTCTCGACTGAAACGTTCTTACTGGTTTTTGCATAGATCATGTTGATTGTATCTGATGCACGATATATATATTTTGTCGGTCAGCTTGTTGTCAACGGAGTGTTCCGTCGACAAGTATCGTACGTTTTCAATAAAACTACTCCAATTTGTGATTTTGACTTATTAAGCACTAGTAACGACAATCTGACCGACATTGTCGGTCATCAGATTATGTAGATTGTGTGGGCGACATGTCGCTTATATAGGCATCAACGACAATTTAACCGACATTGTCGCTCATCAGGTTGTGCATGACAAAGCAAACACTTGTATGCAAATTTCGTCGATGATTTGTATAAAGCGTCTCTTACATGTCATCAACGATTTACTATGGTCATTCACCTATCCTTGAGGATGTCTTGCAGACACTTCCTCCTGGGATAGCATCCAACGATATTGCCACAACCACAACCAAATTTTTTACCTTCGAAATTGTACTAATATGACTGCTGACACACAATACATCTTAAAAGCATTTTAACAATAATAGCGATCTTCTTCCATACTTATATTCTAAAGATAAGATATTTGTGAATTTATTAGTTTGAATGTATGGGGCAATATTCTAAACTTCTGATGCGATTTTGAAAATTCTTTCACCAGTAGAACGCTACGATTTCACTGAGTGATACAGGTTATATTTCAAAAAAGGTATTGGAAGTCTGTATTGGTATAAAATTGTTATTAGACAAATAGTTATGAGATTTGATAACATTGAGATTTATAGTGTACATTAGACCGGGTCGGTCCCCATACGAATTTTTTTTTCTCCAAAGTCGAGGGCTAATATTAAAGATAACCTCGAGACAACTTAAAAAAAAATTTTTTTTTCCTCCCCCACCCCCCGGAAAAACAGCCAAAATTGTTTTTTTATCACTGCTTTTTGTTTGTGGCTCAATCGTTACATACAAGACAGATGTCGCTGACATACGACAACATCTTGTTATGATGGCCTCATTTAGAGCAATTTCCACCCCTAAAATTTAAAAATATTTTTTCATAGGATTAAAGCCCTTTAAAAACCATGAACATTGTGCTTTGGAAGTATACAGTTTTATTCAAAAACAAAAAAGTTACGTGTGAAAAGATGTATTTACAGCATCAAAACTCATATTTTTCCCAGTTGTTTGCATTATTACAGAAAATTATTGCATACTTCTTAGCGATATCGAAAAAAATTAATTACAAGTTATTGCATACTTTTTAGCGCACACAATGTTTTCAAACATGCGGATGAAGATATTCAGCGTCACCAATATTTAAGCAACAAAATTATAAAGATACGTGGTCCACAGTGGAAGTATTAATAATAAAATGTAGACATAATTTTGCACTTGTATTCTTCCCATGCGATTTGCAACACCGAACATTTGTGTGAAATGTAAGTGAACCAGCGCTTGGAATGACTAATCAAAATGAAAATTTTTTGCAAAACTAGAAAGTCGTGAACGAACTTGAGTCGCCCCCATATTTGCTGTAATTACATACATATCTTTGCTCTTTTTGGAATTTTATTTGTAATAAAAATTTTATTTCATCGGTAACTATATTAAATATGAATTATCTCAAGAAAATATTAAAATTTTTTTTCGACTTATGCAACAATTTGAGCTACAAAGTATGGAACCATTTTTATAAAAATTTTCCGTCAGTGCTATAAAGTATGCAATAATTTTCTGTAATAATGCAAACAAAAAAAAAATATTAGTGTTGATGCTGTTAATACATCTTTTTATACGTAACTTTTTTGTTTTTGAATAAAACTGTATACTTCCCAAGCAAAATGTTCTTGGTTTTTAATGGACTTTAATCCTAGGAAAAAATATTTTTAAATTTTAGGGGTAGAAATTGCTCTAATTGAGGCCATCATTACAAGATGATGTCGTATGTCAGCGACATCTATAGGACAAATGTAGCACTCGTCGAGACCTATACACGGATGTCTTGTATGTTACGATTGAGCCACAAACAAAAAAGCAGTGATAAAAAAACGATTTTGGCTGTTTTTCCGGGGGGTGGGGGAGGAAAAAAAATTTTTTTTTTAAGTTGTCTCGAGGTGATCTTTAATATTTGCCCTCGACTTTGGACATTTTTTTTCGTGACCCGGTCTAGTGTACATTAGTATTCCACGGATCGATTTAGTTGATATTAATAAACTATTATAAGATTACACAAAGAAGAATACTAATATATTTTACCAAGAAGAAGTTTGAGTTCTCCAAAATGATCACTATTACCGAATGGCAAAAACTTTGAAGTTAAAAATTATGAAATATTTTCAAACATGGTCTCCGGATTCGCTTCCCTACCTATTACAAAATCAACAAATATTATAGGTTTTCAATCCTTAATGAGCTGTAATTACGCGCTTAAGTAAAAATGCTTGTTGGGTAATTACTATATGACACCCGCCTATATGTTTTTATTACGAGGGCTGCTATATATATTTCTGGCCTAATAATGAAAATGCGAATATTTATCATCAAAAATTGTTTTATTGTTTTTCAAAGTATTCTCCAGCCTGATTTATACACTTTTGCATGCGCTCAAACCAATTGTCGAAGCACTTTTTCCACTCCGATTGAGACACCTCCAAAACATGGTTTTTGAACGCTTCAACAGCATCTTCTGGGCACGAAAATCGTTGACCACGCATTTTTTTCTTGATGTGCGGGAATAAAAAGAAGTCATTGGGTGCCAAGTCAGGGCTGTACGGCGGATGACCCATCAATTCGACGTTTTGGCCGGTCAAAAAGGCGCTGGTTTGAGCCGATGTGTGAGAGCTCGCGTTGTCATGGTGAAGAATGATTCGTCTTCTCTTGTTTGTTTTTCGAATTTCTCCGAAGACTTCAGGGAAACAAATTGTGGTGTACCACTCAGAATTGACCGTCCTTCGTTGCTCAAGCGGAACAGTCGCCACATGACCAGTTTTGCCGAAGAAACAGGCGACCATTTGCTTCGAAGTGCTTCTTCCACGAACAACTTTCGTTGGATTTGGCTCGTCTTCGATGACCCACACGGTCGATTGTCGTTTTGTTTCGGGCTCATACGCATAGATCCAAGATTCGTCACCTGTGACGATCTTATGAACATCTTTTGAAGCACCGCGATCGTATTTTTTCAACATTTCTTTGCACCAATCGACACGAGCCTTTTTTTGAGCGATTGTCAAATTGTGCGGGATCCAACGACAACAAACCTTTTTTACGGTCAGGTGTTTATGTAATATCGAATGTATGCTGGTGGGAGAAATGCCCAAGGATGCCTCTATCTCCCGGTATGTCACATGACGATCTTGCATTATTAGTTCACGCACGGCATCAATGTTCTCTGGCACAACGGACGTTTTTGGACGACCTTCACGGAATTCGTCGTTGAGCGAACTGCGACCACGATTAAATTCGTTATACCAGTTTTTCACGGTGCTATATGATGGTGCTTGATCACCATACAAAGACTTAAGTTCATCGATGCACTCTTGTCTGGATAATCCACGTCGAAAGTTGTGAAAAATGATCGCACGAAAATGCTCACGTGTCAATTCCATTTTTTTAACGGAATTGAATTGTTCAAAGCTCTGTAAGTTTAACAATTCACGAATTAGATGACAACACGTTCTGAGTGATGTTATGCTAAAAAATGTCAACCTTTCCAATGGAAATATCAGATTGCACCTGGGAACACTTATTGTTGCCTAGGCCAGAAATATATATAGCAGCCCTCGTATTTAGCTATAAAAACAAAACGAGTCTACTATAGTAACTATATTTTTTTTTTAATTTCCAGTTTTACGTCTGTCATAAGTCATCAAGCCTGTTGTTTAGCTTGTGAGGTAGAATTCAAACAAATAACGAAAATTCACTTTTATAAATATTCATTAACTAATGATAATGTTCTAATAACGAGCAAATAATATCTGAGATGACCAACCCGTTCTAAAGGCAGGTGAGAAATTTTTGTTGTTTGAATGTAATGTCTGACTGAAAGCTTAAATTCGACTTTGAGTTGTTATAAATTTGTATAACACAAAAAAAACAACCGCTGTTTTTGTAAGTATTTTGTTATCGTACTCAGTGGATACTAAAGTTGCTGAAAGGTATGTATGTATGTAATTAATAAATCTTTCAATTAGTTACGAGTTCTTTAATAGTCTCCCATCAACTAAACAAGTGTATTTGAATATATTGTAAAAGTAAAATTAGTAACGACAAAATTGTGGAAAATTACGCGTTGTGAGTAATAAAGAAACAGTGGATATCATATATATTAGCTGCTTATATTAAAATCTTAACTGTCACTAATATTTATATCGTCACACTTTAAACAGATAGACCTCGCGGACAGATAGACGATCAACCCCAAGAAGAGGGAATTAGTATGAAAGGTTGAAGTAGTTTTCGTCCAATCTTGCTCATCTTAGAACTTAACATCCGCTTTAGAGGATAAATGAATGTACCTTTCATTTCGTTCGTGCGCGTGGTGAAGGGTAGAATAAGTGTAATGCATTAAAGATGACGAGTTTGGCCATTAGCATCCTAAGCCAGTCAGACGGACAAGGCTTTATTGTCTTAAAAAATTCTGAAATGAATTTGGTCATAAGGTACTTGGGGTCTAACCAGTTTCCTTTAATGCGTTACACGTTTTCTTACGGTGAGGGGCACGAACTCTTAAAATTATTAGAATGGACATAAACAAATAACGTTATAACTAGCAAATAATTCGTTCAGTGCAATCGCACCAGAACATCAACATTTCAACATATTTACATATATAATACAATACAAAGTAAAAACAAACTCAAATTGAGAGATAGGCGGAGATAACGAAATGATCGATTTAAATTTACTCACCAGTAGGGCTGCCATACAAATTGTATGTTGGAAATTATCAGTGAATTTAAATGAGAGATTATAATTTATAATTATAATAAAATAAATTGTATACATATGCATATTATATTTAAATCTTTATATATCATAGATACTAAATAGTGTAAAAATCACTTTCGTGAAAGTTTATACATTTTTGGGCCAATATATACCAATATTTATCTTCTTAATATATATAAATTACGTGTCACGTTGTTTGTCCGCGATGGACTCCTAAACTACTTAACCGATTTGAATCAAATTTGCACACCGTGTTCGGTTTGATCCAACTTGAAAGATAGGATAGCTTACATCTTAAAGGGGCGGCGCCACGCCCCTTTTTTCAAATATCGCTCAGACGGCTTTTCTAATAGACCGATTGATACAAAAATTTTACCATGAGGTACTGTTGACCTGTAGATAGTTCCTGACTACATTTGGTTGTAATTGGATAAAGGGGCGTGGCACCGCCCATACAACTTGAAAATCAAAAGGGCTGTATCTCATGAACTATCAGAGGTATGAAGATGAGATTTGGTAGATATGTTGTTGGAGCAGTATTAATTACAGTCAGGGTGAAAGTGGGCAGTGCCACGCCCCCTTTTAAAAAATCGATTTACAGGCTTTTCCAATAGACAGATTGATACGAAAATTTTACCAAGTGGTACTGTTGACCTGTAGATAGTCCCTGGCTATATTTGGTTGTGATTGGATAAAGGGGCGTGGCACCGCCCATACAACTTGAAAATTAAAAGGGCTATATCTCATGAACAATCAGAGGCATGAAGATGAGATTTGGTATATATGTTGTTGGAGCAGTATTAATTACAGCCAGGAAGGAAGTGGGGGGTGCCACGCCCCTTTTCAAAAATCGCTCTGCAGGCTTTTCCAATATACTGATTGATACGAAAATTTTACCAAGTGGTACTGTTGACCTGTAGATAGTCCCTGGCCATATTTGGTTGTGATTGGATAAGGGGTGTGGCACCGCTCATACAACTTGAAAATAAAAAGGGCTATATCTCATGAACTATCAGAGGTATGAAGATGAGATTTAGTATGTACGTTGTTGTTACAGTATGAAGTAAGCGTGGAAGTTGGCTGTGCCACACCTCTTTTAAAATAATCAGTTATAACCGCCATAGTAATAGTGTGATCGTCCTTAAAATTATTTTTTTTTTCGCAAAAGTCGTATACCAATGTCGGAATCTACGATGAATTGTTAAAAAATTTCACCAATAATTTTTGTGTCTAAAATCACTTCCTAACTTGGGCTGGGAAGCATGAAGATTGAGATTTTTTTATTTTTGGTTTTACATGAGCACAAACCGAAAACTTCGGTTTTTTTAAGACCTTCTGCGTAATTCTGACTTCCCAACAAACTAAATGAGGTATTACAGAAGTAAAACTATGTACTGGTTAAAAGTTATGGCGCAGAATATTGGACGGGATTCCAAACAATGTCAAATATATACCATACTCTTCGTTTTGGTCTCCAAGCATCGGAATGGTAGGTCAAAATTAAAGCCGGGCCCATCGGTCTGAAGTTTTCGATAATTGCTCATACACTAAAAAAATATCTCCATCTGAAATCTTCATGCTTCTCAGCGCGAACTACGAATTGGTTTTAGACATATACTTTCTTAGTGAAATTACACAATATTCATTGGAGTTGGACTGGAAAACACTTTTTGTTTGATTGGGGCACAATTTGAATTTTTATAGTATGTCAGAGGTAACATTAGCAAACATTTGTAAATAACCTATGTATGGGGTATTTTTTGACATATAGAACTTCTTATGGGTATAAGTGTAGATCTAGCTGTCATACTAATGAAGTGTGATAGACTTTTATTTAGTATACTTTGGAAAATCACCATGTAAAGACTACACAAGAACAACGTTTACAAATCTTGCAAATTTATTTTTTAAATGCGCGTTCTGTTCGCCAAACTTATCGAGCCCTTTGTGAAGTTTACGGTACATATACTCATCCATCTGGGCAGCTAATATAAGCCATCGACGCTGTAGACGTAGCGTGTGACAGGGGACTCGAATTTATCGAATCGACGCCGTTCTCAGCAACTCGGTCTCTGCAAATGCTGAGGAAAGATCTTGGCCTACATTCATATAAAATCCAACTGGTAGAAGAAATAGAGCACCCACTGGCTCTCAATTAATTTTTTTATTTATCATGTCATTACACATTATTTGAAGAAGAAATGGTTCCAACACGACGGCGTAAAATGCCATACTGCGCGTGAGACCATCACTTTGTTAAGCCAAACATTGTTGACCGAATTATCCCAAAAAATGGTAATGCGAGTTCAATACAAAGATAGTATTCGGGAATATTCTTGATCCGTGTGAGAAGAAGACATGACAAAAGGGGTTTTTATGGCTAAAAGCATGAAGCTTCAAACGTTCAATAGGCGGAGAAGGCATGACAAAAGAGTTTTTTGCGCCCAAAGAGATAGTTAATATACAGACGTTGGACGTTCCCGCTACTACATATAAAAATAAAAATTGAATTTTGATCTTTAACGGAATGTCTGTTTTCGATTTGTGAAAGATATGACTTTGATGATGAATTTTTTACTATCGTCATAGAACCTATGATATTTAGAATTTAAAACAATAAAACTTAATTTGTTATCTTCCATGTTAACGAGTTACTTGAAATAAGTTACATAAGTTAATACACTCAACATATTATTATTTAGCTTAAGTACCTTTTTCAAAGTACTTTGTAGACCTAAATGTGAAATATATTAAAGTTAATATGCAATAGCGAAGCATTGCCGGGCCCACTAGTACATATATAAAAGGCTACGATGACTGACTAATCACTCTCCAGCCCAAACGGCTAAAGCTTGAACCGTGAAATTTGGAATGTAGTTTCCTGTTATGACATAGGCTCTCACTTAGATGGGATTTTTGAAAATTCCTACTACAAGGGGTTAAACCCGCAAGGGGATTTCTTCGGAGACCTTTGGGGAGTATCGGCCCCACGGACCTAAGAGAACCACCAGTGGACCTCTTTCTGGCTCTGCGGTAGCGAAAAGAGGTAGTAGAGAGGTATTATCTTTACGAGCTCCGACAAAGGAGTCTAAAGATTGTACCACGGGCGGCTGGGGGTCCTAAGTAGCGTAAAAACTATTTACCCACCGAATGGGTATGGAACAGTGTTCTGTGCCTCGTGGTGGTTGTTGGTTAAATCTCAAAGTTACGCGAGTAGGCTAAGAGTTTAATTTTCGAGAGAAATGGAGCTGGGTGTCCCTTGACACCATAAGAGTTTTGTATCTCTCATTGCGCATCAAACACTATCTTAGTCGACAAGTGTGTGCATAATACCACAGTAAAGTATGCACTTTGCGACGGTGACTTTCTAATATCCAAGGGGAGGATATAATTGTTCGTACCTTCTTTGAGCTTCAAGCAAATATCAAATCATGTCTAATCTCAATTTATATGTTGTGATTGTCCTGATTGGTAAAATGCTTGTATTTCTAAGGAAATACAAGTGGTAATGAATGGTATTGTTGGAAACTGGCCTGATGGAGTGTAATGCGCTAGCTGACGGCAGTGGAAGAAATTCGTTGGAAGCTGGCCTGATTGGGGTGTTGATTCACCCGCTGACGGTAGTTGAAGGGATACATGTCTGTTTATTTTTGATGTTTATATCCCAGAGTGGATTAAATAGAAGAGATGTCAGATGTAGGCCGGCCGGATGGGGAACCTCGGTTCCTAGCAGATGGCAGCGTGGGCGCACTTATGGCGTGGAGGATGGAAAAAAGACATGATTTGATTGAAACAACGAGTGCATGTACTTGTACATGTGACCTAAAGTAGCAAATAATTAGGAGTGAGGGGCCAAATCGGACGGAGTGCAAGACTTGAGCTTGAACTTGTCACAAAAGAAATACAATCGGTTTGAACATCCTTTTAGGATAGAAGAATTAGATCCGGGCCTTAACAGCGGCCTAGACCTATGTTCCAGTGGGGTTGAGCCCACCGTGGAGTTAAGTCCTCACGGGCAGATATTCACGTAAAGCCAAAGGACATCTGCGAGGGGTAAAATGGGCGTGACACTGCCACATACAACTCGAATTTTGAAATGGCTGTAATTTTAAAACCATTACAGTTACGAAGTTGAGATTTGGTACGTATATCGGTCGTATAAGAAAAAAATACCTTGTTTGTGCAAAGTGGGCGGTACCACGCCCCTTTTTAAAAAATAGTTATATAAGCCAAAAAAAAAATGGACCGGTTGGTATTATAATTTCTTTGTGTGATACGGTCCATAGAGCCTCAATCATAGGCTACATGAAAACTTAATTAGACAAAGGGGAGTGGCACCGCCCACAAAAGCTGAAATTTCAATCGGTCATATCTTAAAAGCCATTAGAGGTATAAAGATGAGATTTGCTACATTTTATTGATAAAAATTGGAATACTTCTCACTGGAAAATGGGCGGTCCACGCTCTTTTTGAAAAAATCGTTATCTGGGAAAAAATAGACCGATTGCAATGAAATTTTCACGGTGAAACGGTACGAAAACCGCCAAAAAAAAATTTTATTTTTTAAATTCAAAAGTTTAGTTTTTTTTTTATTAAAGCCAATATTGTATTGAAAACATCAATTTGGACAGAAGTGTCTTAAAGCTGACCGGCCGTGGCATAGTGTTTAGAACACGTGACTACCATGCGGGAGATCGCAGGTTCAAACCTGGCTCCAGTCATCTTAAAAAAATGTTTCTTTCATTGTCGGCTCCCTTTGAATGTTGTTGACAGCAACTTTGCAGTATTAAATGTCGAGTCAATCGGCGTGTCTAGTAAGAGCTTCTCAAACAGTGACGTTCGCATTCGTCGACAAACAAGTAGGTGCCGTTAGTTGTGAATCTAAATATAGAAAGCGTGTTAATTCACAACAACGCGAGAAGCTATCCCATACCTCATTCATGGAGCGCATTGGGAAATTAAGTTTTTTTTAAGTCTTAAAGCTGAAGTCCGTACGCTTCCAATGAGATATAACACGATATATTATCTCTATGATTTGATGGCGGAATCATGGAGCATAGCACGTCACTTCTAAAGAAGCAAAAAATGGAGATGCAAAACAAAAAATCCTCTTATCTTATAAAAAAGAAAAGCTAGGATTTTGATTCAAGTGGATTTTTAATGTACCAATGACCCCTAACAAAACCCCATTAATCGTTTTTGATGCTATTTTAGGTCAACCTATTTATCATTCTGGCGAGGTGTGAGGAAAATAAAAAATTTTTGGGGAAAATAAAAATTAAAGACTTTCAGTTTCGCAAAGCTTAATTTGGTGCAGAAAACTTAAATTTTGACAGAAGTGTCTTAAAACTGAAGTCCATACGCTTCCAATGAGATATAACATGATATATTATCTCTATGATTTGATGGCGAAATCATGGGGCAAAGAACGTCACTTCTAAAAAAAGCGCAAAACGGAGTAAAAAAACGAAAAATCCTTTTATCTTTAAAAAAGGATCAGCTAGCGTTTTGATTCAAGTGGATTTTTACTGTACAATGGGATAAATTTACAATCACATAAATGTGTGTCCGTTGTTCTTATGAAGCGTTTGCCATTTTATCTGTATTAATAAATTCTTAAGAAGATTCATTGTAAGTACGGGTGAAACAAAGCAACGCAAAATCACCTGCACAAACTAAAGTGTAATAATAATATAATGTGCATTAAAAATTATCAAATTTTGAAAGAAAAAAAAGAAAAACTGTTATAACATTAACATATCATCTTCAAAAGCTGGGATAAATAATTAAAAGTTTTTGTACCAAATTTAAATAGCGGATATTAAATAATGTAATTGGATAGTTTTCAAAATATCACGTTAAAAAGGTCGAACAAATTATATTTTGCTATCTAGGATGTCCAGGACTCGAGAACTGTCACAGCCATCTACATTAATCTATTTAATTCACTTATATGCGAAAAGCTCTCCCTTAATATTATTTTTAATAGATGATAAGTTTTGGGGCTCATTAGCTAACATAGTTTTGCTTAATAATTTTAAGCATTATGGGTAGATTTTTATCTACGCATTGAAATATGCTTTATTTAAAATTTTTAATAATTAATAAAATTTATAATTATATAAAAAAAATTTCACTATATTGATAGTTGCTTCGTAAAGTAATTTTTAATCCACAAAGTTTGGAACAAATACTTAGCATGGTAACACTGCCAACAAGTTCGTGTGTATATATATCATCTCACTTCATTAATAATCTTCAGTTCATAGTTGTCTGTCGCAGCCGTAATGATGAAAATATTCGTGATTTTGTTCGTGTCCGCTTTGGCTATTGTCAGCGCTAATCCCCAATGCGCCGGCTGCGTTTCAGAGCTGAAAGGTGAAGATATCAAGGGCGCTGAGGATGCCTTAAAATTATCATTGTCTAAATTGGCAGGCGGAGATGGTCCCTCATATGAGTAAATATCGTTATTTCGAGATGATTTAATTCACAAGTGTTTGTTTTAACAATTTGATTTTTTTTCTTTTTCATGCAGATTGGTAAAGGTCAATTCAGCCTCATCCCAAGTAATCAGTGGAATTAAGTATGTAATCAATGCCGATTTAGCCGATGGTGGCAAGACCAAAACATGCAACGTTGTTATTATCTCCCAACCATGGCTGGAAAATGGAATCGAAGTAACATTCGATTGCCCCAATGAAGAGAAAATACAGAGAAAACACAGTGCCTAAAGTTGTTATGACGAGATATGTATGTAAATGTCTTTTGCTGCCAGAAGAATGAAAATAAAATCAGGTTCTTAATCAACAAAATTTGTACTATTTTACTGTGCTAATATTGTAATATGTATGTATAATTTGCACGACTGAAATTTCAGATAAATACCATCGATATATGTATGATTGAAATTTCAGTACTGGTTTTTTGTTAATCTTTATACTATCGTTTAACCAAATTTGTCTATTAGTTCTGGTAGCTCTCTTAGGAATTATAAAACGGGTCTTGAAATAAAATAGTTATTATTTCATTTAGCAGTGATTTCTGCAAAACTTCTGTCAGCGTTGGAATAAAGCAATTTATATCCGATACCAACAAATTGAATAAAAGTACTATTTGGTACAAAAAAGTACTTTGGTACAAAAGAAAGTACTGTGTGGATCTGAAAAGTGTTTTTGGTCCAGTTAGAGTACTTTGAGAACCACTATCCAGATCTGGAGAAGGTGAGAGTGTTACAGCGAGAGAACAACTACAGCAAGAGATTAACGTTAGATATGCTACACATTGTAAACACACAAGAAAATAAAGTACTTTGTGGATCAGAAAAGGGCTTTTGGTCCAGTAAAAATACTTTTTGGTAGAAAAAAGTACCTTGGTACAAATGAAGGTACTTTGTGGAGCAGAAAACTACTTTGTGCAAATTGCTTTTGGGCCAATAAAAGTACTTTGGTACAAAAAAAAAAGTACTTTATACCGTAAAGTACTTTTTGGTACAAAAAAGGCCTTTGGTACAAAAAAAAATACTATTTGGATTAGAAAAGTACCAGTAAAAGTACCATTTGGTACAAAAAGTACTTAAGTACAAAAAAAATACTTTTTACCATATAGTATAATACAAGTACTTTTTAGATTTTGTTTATTGACTTGTCTCGCGAGCTGCACTTTTCCGAGAGCTCATTTGAAATTTGTAAAAGTACATTACAAGTACTTTTTGGTACAAAAAATTACTCTGGTACAAAAAAAAAGTAATTTTTGCAACAGAAAAGAGCTTTTTCTTTTTGTACTTTTTGGTACAAAAAAGTACTTTGGTACAAATGAAAGTAATTTGCGAATCAGAAAAGTGCTTTTGGGCCAGCAAAAGTACTTTTTGGTGCAAAAAAGTACTTTGGTACCAAAGAAAGTATTTTGTGGATCAGAAAAGTATTTTGTGCAACACAAAAGTGCTTTTGGGCCAATAAAAGGACTTTTTAGTATATGGGCGGTACCAGAATGGCTCGGCCAATATATCCCATATACATTTCTGAGTCAGATTAAATTCAGTGTAGTTACAAAAAAAGATATGCATGTGATGGTGATTTCGGTTATTTGTATAACGCGTAAAAGGAGACCTAGAGTGTTCAAATACCTCCTTTTTTCAAAAACCTGGTTACCGAGTTATTCGAAAAATTGATTTTTTAGAAAACTCGAATATCGAATACAACATTTGAAAGAAACCCGGTTTAACAGGGTTTTTTCCTAAAAAGTTAAAAATAAAATAAAATAATTTGGTTTAAAAAAATTCATTTATTTACAAAAATTAAGAAATGTGTTGTTTTATTTTGTGTTTTTACTTTTAAATAAATTTTTGGAATCTCTCATTTTATTTTGTAAAGTAGTATTTTTGGAATGGAATGAATTTTTGAAATATTCTATTCTTCTGTTACGTTTTTATAAAGCTTGATACAGAAAACACGCACTCCTTAATTGTGGAAGTAGGATTTATTAACAAAAGCGCGTTTAGGAGGATGTTGAGCTTTTCTGTCCTTTTAGTAAATCTATCGAATAGTTGATGCCTAAATAAGCGACATGTCGCCCACACAATCATGCACAACATAATGACCGACAATGTCGGTCAAATTGTCGTAACCAGTGCTTAATAATTTAAAATAACAAATTGAAGTAGTTTTATTGAAAAAGTGCGAACCGTCACACACTTCTGTTTCAAACAAACTGAACATTTTTTACTTCTACTTTCCTCTCTTCAATTTTATGTCGTTATTGTCCCATGACATTGAACTTTTCTGTTTGATGCACGACAACATTAGTATTTTGTCTGTCAGCTTTTCGTCAACCGAGTGTTTTACGACAAGTACATACATTTTTCACATTTTGTCTTGAGGAAAGCGTTGACGACAAAGTCGTGTATGACGATACTTCCTACTAGGAACATTCTCGGTTACAAAATGTAAAAAGTTTTTTCTAAATTAATTTCAAATTTAATTATACAATTTTTACTTTTTTAATAACTCCTTTTAGAGTTGCAACAAAGCAATTTAAAAAAAAAACCGAGTACCCGAAGGAAAAAACTCGGTTAAACCGGTTATTCGAAAATGACACTTTTGCAAAACCGGCATACGGTTTTAAATAAAAAAAAACCGGTTTACGGTTTTTCGGTTTCGGTTTTGAACACCTTAGTTCCACCCCTACTGGTACCCCTAATTCGAGTGACCACAATCGTTTAAATATTTTATTTATTACAACATTTACAATAAATTTGCGTTAAACTTTAATTAAACTTTACCAATAGAACATGTTTAAGTAGTTTAATATATTACTGTAGGTGGGCGATCCTATCCTTCCCTTTTCAGTACCTATACAATATACCTATTTAACAAAAAATTATGAATACAGTAGACTACGGATAAGTGCACTTCGGTATTCGCGCGATTTTTTGTGCACTTATGCGGTTTTTGCATTTAGGGTAAGTGCACAACTACCAGCAAAGTCCTTTGTTTTGGGAACTAAGGGGCTTAGTGGGTACTATTCCTGTACTCGCTGTACACAGAAAGGACAAATAATGAAGCACCGTCTAATTTTCCCGACCGAAAGCGAGTGTCCGATAAGAACCAACGTCACTTTCAAAAACCGTCTTCAACCCGAACATCATTTGAAGCAGTCGACTTCACCATTAGAAGACCTTAACATAGATATTGTTGCACAGTGCTCTCTAGATTATATGCACGTTGTATGTTTAGGCGGAATGAGAACATTATTAAATGCCTGGGTAAAGAAAAAAGTTGAAGACTATTCTTTAGTGTCATGGAAATGTGAAACAATTTCAAAAGAGCTGTGTTTTAACTCAATTAATGTTACATAGGAGTTTCAACGAAAACTACGAAGTTTAAAAGACCTTGAAAGGTGGAAGGCAACAGAGCTAAGACAATTCCTGCTTTACACAGAACCTTTCATATTAAAAAATGTTCTAAGCTCAGAAAGATATAACCATTTCCTAAAATTATCTTTGGCTTTAAGAATTCTGTTAGATCCCAATGACTGCAGGAACAACAACAACATTGCTAAAAAGCTATTGAAATCATTCGTGAATGATATTCCATCATTGTACGAATCTAGCTTTTTAACGTACAATTTCCACGCCTTGTTGCATATTCATGAAGATGCAAAACTTTATGGCAATTTAGACGACATTAGCGCTTTCAAGTTTGAGAACCATCTGCAAACAGTGAAACGCAAAGTAAGAAAGGGACAAAACGTTGCAGCTCAAATTTACAAGAGACAGGTAGAAAACAGTATGCACCTGGAGAAGGAAGAAGAACATAAACAACCATTTGTGGAAAAAATAAAAAACGGCAAAATTTTGAACGTAAATGTTAACGGTGTGTTTTTTTCATTATGAGAACCTGACAAGTTTTGCCTAATTCAGGATAAAATTGAAGAAATTAACAAAGAGGAAAATGTTTTATGTTTTGTTGGCAAAGAAATAAGCAATCTTACGTCTCTTTTTTTGCATCCAATCGACTCAAAAATTTTTAACTTATATTGGTCAGCTGACATTGCCTTAGATAAAACAATTCAATTCACCATTAAATCTATATGTTTGCGTAATTCTTCAGATAATAGCTACTTCTTTACACCACTAATCAGCAATGTCGCAAAATAATCTTTTTACCTCAGAGGACTTTCAATATATACCGTCAAAAAATGTTACGACATGTAAGTAAAACATTGCTAAATTTTTTTGTTTATCTGTACTCAGAAGATCTTATTTACAGTGCAAAATGTGTACGTCCCCCAATCCAATAGCATTATAAATTTAATAATGGAACTGCGGAATGAAATAGCTTCATTAAAAACCGAAGTTATTGATTAAAAAAAAGAAGTAAAGGAGTTGAAGGTAACAAGCGAAACTTTATAAAATTGACAGAAGAAGTTGTTGCCGTAAAAAAAGAAAGCCGAAAATACCATGGTGACAACTTAATAGTAGATGAACTCAATGTCATCCAAAACCTTCCGTGTAATGAAATAAACGACTTAAATAATTTTAATAGTTTGGTTCAGGAGAATGAGGAAAAACTCAAACAATTTGTGAGTATAGAAAAAGACGAAACAAAGTAACAAATAAGCTAATATGAATTTCTTATAACTTATTACATTTTTCAGAAAGAGTTTATTGAAAAAACCGGCGGTAAAGGACCCTCACAATTTCTAAGAGCTGCAGTTCGCAAAGTTTATACTGATGAATTAGCCACATTATATAGCTGAAAGGGGACCAGCGCTAAGCCCAGTGCCGAAAAGTGCTTTCTCATAACGACAATTAAAAGTAAGTTCATATTTCTTAAACAAATAATAATTATTTGTAATAAAAAGGAAACAACTTAAATTTTTTGTTTCAGACATTTGTCATCTTAAATATAAAACCACCGATAAAGAGAAAAATTTTATTCTTCAGAAGCATTTTGTGCATGCTAAAGATAGAGTGACAAAAAGAAAACGTAAAGATTAAAGTTTTTATTTTTTTAAACGATTTAAACGATTTTTTGAAGTCTTAAGTACAAATGACCAATTTAATGTGCCTACAATTTACATTATATAATTTTTATGGAATGAATTCTTTATTTTTTATTTTAAAAACTTTCAAGTACAAATGGAAAATGTACAAAATTATTTTTAAGTTTTTTGTTATATGTTAAAATAATAAGTAAAAAAAGAATTATTAAATACCGGATCTCTTTGTGTGAAAATAATTTTTTTCCATAGTCTTTTTAATTATTTTTTTATGTAAAATTTTACTTTTAAAACTTTTTTTTTAAAGAAATACAATTAATTTCTTTTAAATAAACTTTGATGTATTATGTACATACATCACACGAATATGAACTTAATATTTGTTTTTTTTTGTCCAAATGACCAATTTAATGTGCCTACAATTTACATTATATAAGTTTTATGGAATGAATTCTTAATTTTTTTTATTATAACTTTAAAGTACAAATGGAAAATGTACAAAATAATTTTTGTTTTTGTTATATGTTAAAATAATAAGTAAAAAAAGTATTATTAAATACCGGATCTCTGTGTGAAAATATTTTTTTTCCATAATCTTTTAAATTATTTTTTTATGTAAAATTTTACTTTGACAACTTTTTTTTTAAAGAAAAACAATTAATGATATTGTCATAGTTCGGTTTGAGATCAGTTCTATTGGCAATTATTTATTATTGTCAATAGGTTTTTTATCAAGAGTTTGTGAAATGTATTATGTTGACAGCAGGTTAGGCATATGACGTCATTTCGACATTAACCACAATGTCTCGTCAGCGCCCTTTGCTGTGCCTTCTCCTCTATCATCACAAACCTTAAGGGAAGAAAGCATCTCAAAGTTAATGAGAACTTTTCCCTCCGGTGCGAAGAAAGCATCCTCGAAGCGCACAACATGCCAACATAATACACACACAAGCACTTGCCTATGCATGTGTCCATCGGACACAATGGCACAGGAGTTTTGTTGTTGACAAAGTGCCAACCCCGTTCTGTGTATCTTCAGTGTATTCATCGTTCTTGATTTTATTTATTGTTGATCTGTAAAGAATTATGATATTGTCATAGTTCGGTTTGAGATCAGTTCTATTGGCAATTATTTATTAATGCCAATAGGGTTTTTATCAAGAGTTTGTGAAATGTATTATGTTGACAGCAGGTTAATGTATTATGTTTGATCTCAAACCGAACTATGACAAAATCATAATTCATTGCAGATCAACAAAAAACAAAATCAAGAACAACGAAACACTGACGGTACGCAGAATGGGGTTGGCACTTTGTCAACAACAAAACTCCTGTGCAATTGTGTCCGATGGACACATGCATAGGCAAGTGCTTGTGTGTGTATTATGTTGGCATGTTGTGCGCTTCGAGGATGCTTTCTTCGCACCGGAGGAAAAAGTTCTCATTAACTTTGAGATGCTTTCTTTCCTTAAGGTTTGTGATGATAGAGGAGAAGGCACAGCAAAGGGCGCTGACGAGACCTTGTGGTTAATGTCGAAATGACGTCATACGCCTAACCTGCTGTCAACATAATACATTTCACAAACTCTTGATAAAAACCTATTGGCAATAATAAATAATTGCCAATAGAACTGATCTCAAACCGAACTATGACAATATTAAAAACAATTAATTTCGTTTAAATAAACTGATGTGTTATGTACTTACATCACACGAATATCAACTTAATATTTGTTTTTTTTTTTGTTACTCCACGTTTATATGGACGTGATTTTTGAAATCGCGTCAGTGTGAACGTAGGACTCAGAAAGCCGGCTGAAAAATACTCGAAGAAGAGTTAAGTACGAATAGAAATACAACGGATAAATTACTCAAATTACAGTCATAAATGACATATAAAAGAATCCCAAATGAATAGAAATATGAGTGATAAATGGACTCTTAAACAAAGTGATTAAATACTCACAAAAGACTCGCAAGCGATTATAAAGATGACTGAAACAGGACTCGAAAATAAATCACAAATGAAGTGAAATAAAACTAATAAATGAACAGAATACGATTCAAAAAGACTTCAAATACTTCTGGAAAAGGAGTCGAAAATGACTCTTCAAGTAGTATAGAAAGAGACTCATAAATGATTCTTTCAAGAAGAGTCGCGGGTAGTCACGTTTTTCTCCCGACAAAAGAATCTTTTATGTTCGGAAAATAAGCGCATTTTCCGCCTTTTCAATCAGGCAGTAGATTCGAAAAAGTCTCGAATTTGATTAAAATATTCAAAAAATGCTGGCTGGGCTTATGCCGTTGACTGGCTTAGAGGAATGACCATCTTCCATACAAACTCTGCATTTTTATGATCGACAAAAACTGCTTAGTAGTCGATTCATGCGTCATATATAGTAAATTTTCTCAAACAGCGAAAAGCTTACCCATATCTCATTTATGGTTTGCAAAGAAAAAATAAGTTTTTGCTATTTAAATAAATCAATTAGTTTGGTACACGAAAATGTGAAATCTATTGCGGGGGTGGTCACGATATTGCGTTAACAGTATATGTATTGCACAAGTTTACACAAATATTACCAATGGTGGAACTTACTATTTAGCATGCCAAAATGTATCTCTCAACTAAGCGTAATATATAACTTAGTTCTATAACTATATAAGGTAGCAGTCGCTTCGCAGCACCAAACAAACAGCCGTACAATTCTACTTTGTATCTACCATAATGTTGAAATTGCAAATTTCAATTTTTGCTGCACTTGCAGCAATAGCATTTGGAGGAAAAATACCATTGGGTCCAGGGCCTGTCGTGGGCATAGGAATAAGCAATGACGACGCCAGGGAAATGCTAAATATTGCCCTTACGAATGTGGCAGCTAAGGATGGTCCATATTACACGTGATTATTAATGGATAACATTCGCTTAAAGATTAAATATAAAGTAGACTTGTTTTTTTTATCTTTTTTTAGAATTGGTGATATAGTATCTGCTTATAAGCGAACATTCTACAAAGATCTGTATGAAATCAAAGCAACTTTACTCGATATCAATTCAGCTAGTAAAACGTGCGTTGTTAAAATTTGGAAAAATCACTGGCAAAGTGGTAATATGAGTGTTGTAGCGGTGGTATTTGAATGTCCAGGTGAAAAACAGTTAGTGAGGACTTACATTAAATAATAAACTAAAACTTATTAATTAAAAATTGATTTTTGAACCACGACTACGTTGTAAAGGATTATATAAATATTCTCATTCAACAGTTTCGTTGCCTTGTAATGGGTTGGGTTGAATTATCCACACCATTGACTACGTACTCCAGCAGTTTTATTTCCCAAATAAAAGACATAACATTGCAATTGATTCCTTATAACATACTATCAGTACAATTTAAGTTGTTTCGTAATTGGCGGCTGTCCCTCTGAATTGAAAGTGAAATCTGTAACACCATCCAAAAATCTCATTGCAATTGTAACATTATAATTCACTGTATTGTTCTCGGAATCCATCAAATCGGCATTAATCGTATACACATTTGCCATATCCATAGTATTGACTTGTTTCACCCTTTAAAACCGAAAATATTTATTTAAAAAATGCCTAGAATATTTAATTTTGTTATTATACATACTTAAAATCAATTGCCGGATCTTTCTCCGCCAACTGTGACAGTTCAGTGCTCAGTACAAGTTCTCCTATTTTTTGTTCAAAATATCCTTTGGGATTCATTAGAATTTGTAAAATATTGAAACCGTTCATGTTCATCGGTATCCCTGAATTTAATACATCGTTAATTTGATTTCCATTAGTTAAACTTATGACGGCCAGGGCGAGCATCAGCGAAACGAAAATTTTCGACATTTTAAAATAGTATTTAGATTTCCTTTAGAATATATATTACAACTGAAGCTGAACGTAGCCAACGTACGATTATTTATAAGATTTTCAACAATTCAATTGGAATGTTTTTGTTATCAACTATTGGCTAGTTTTCGAAAGTAGATATAACTTTTACATCTATACATTTAGCTAGTTTTTTTTTGTTATCAACTATTGACTCTTTAATTTAACAATGTAAACAATTGCAAGTATTTATTTACCTAAACCTATCAAAATCTAAAATTAAAACGAAAACAACGACTGAGGTGATATTCGGACCAGGAAATATTGTATTTTGATTTATTTATACCGGGTGTTGGAAGAAAATTTCTATGCGTTTGCTTACACCGTGAAGATAACTTTATAAGAAAGTCATATAATTAATACAAATGATGTAATTTTTGCTTGTATTTTTAGCAAATAAAATGTACAATATTATAGCTGTAAAGTTGATGCAATTCAAAAAAATGTGCTGTTTTTATATATTTTCCTATAAAAACTTAATTATCTTATTTGTCAAAGATGTAGATACTACATCTATCTACGATGGCACGATTAATCCAAAAATTGGTAAAAATCGATTATTTTCTTTCAATTAACGATTAAATGGTAGCCGAATGTATTAATTGACCTTTGACGGCTGACGACGAAAGACCTAGAACTGCAACCCTAGTTATTTCCCATCCCATCCCATACTAGCAAATATAACTGGACATTATCGGTGTGGCGTTAGACCTAGTAAATTCAGGACCTACTAGATATTCACACTACGACAAAACCTCAAGAAGATCAAAGAAATGCAGATCGAGACCCTCCATCTGTTTATCGATTACAAAGCTATTTGTACACTAGTCCGATCCATTCTTGATGGAATACCTTTCGCGCTGGAGTTTCCTCATCCATCATCACGACATGTCCTAGCCAGCGTAATCGTTGCCTTTGATTTACTTGACCACATCAATGTATAATGTGGTATAACTCGTACTGTTTACGCAACTGGGTCCATATATTTGCGGATTATTTTTCTCTCAAACACCGCCTGATGAGCTGCACCCGCCTGTGTAAGCACCCAAGATTCGGAGGCATACAGCAGGACCGTTACAATTAGAATCTGGTACAATTAGACTTTGGTGGTTCGATAGGGTGGTGTTTATAAAGTGCTTGCGTAGCTCAAAGAAACATCTGTTGACGAGCACTATTCTACGTTTTATTTCCAGGCTGATACTGTTGTTTTTGTCCATGGCGGATCCGAGGTAAATGAATTCATCCACTATCTTAAAACAATAGTTCTCAGCGTTCAAGCTGTGTCTCCAACGGGTGAACACTTTGTTCGATGATACCATTAATTTCGTTTTATCCTCATTCACTGCCAAACCCATTTTTGCTGACTCCCTTTCAACAGGTGGGAAGAGAGCTGTTACCTCTTGCATCGTCTGACCGATAATGTCGATATTATCGGCATATGCGGCAGCATGTGGCTCTTATTAAATATGGTGCCAGACATGTTTACCGCCGCTTTCCTTAACACCTTCTTCATCACTATGTTGAACAGCATACATGACAAATTGTCACCCTGTCTAAGACCTCCCGTCGTATCCTTGCCAATCCGAACAGAGGATTTGGTATTCGTAAGGGCACACCGGTTGAGACGAATAATTTTCGCAGGTATACCGGACTCAGACATGGCTTCGTAAAGTCGATGCCTGTTGGGACTATCAAAGGCAGCTTTGTAATCGACAAAGAGGTGGTAAGTGTCGATTTGTTTCTCATGTTTTTTCTTCAGAATCTGCCGTAGTGTAAATATCTGACCCATCGTGGATTTGCCTGGTCTAAAACCGCACTGATGAGGTCCAATCAGGTTTTCTACAATTGGCTTTAGACAATCGAACAGTATGCTAGAGAGGACCTTATACGCTATCAGTAAGATGCTTTTTTCACGGTAATTTTTACACTCACTACGGTCACCTTTTTTGTAATTAGCTAGACAGTCCGATACGACAGAAATTATTATATGCTATGGCTGAGTTTGGTATCCCTGCAAAGCTGATACGAATTTCTGGGATGACACTGACCGACACTAAACCTTCAGTGAAAGTAGGCAAAACGCTGACAGATCATTTTCTTCCAAGACAAGTCTGTCGTGCGATCTCTTGATGGAGATGATCATGCGGAAGGCTGCAGTTTACACGATTGGTACCATTCTTAACAAGTCACATGCTGTACGCGTATACCGATGACAAAGATATTATTGATCGCAAACTGCTTGCTACTATGCGCTAAGGAAGCGGCGAACAAAGATCCAATTCTACCACACATTGATCCTACCCGTCTTGCTCTACAGCGCAGCATCTTGGGTAATGACACAACCGGATTAATCTATTCTGAGAGTCTTTGAGTGAAAAATAAACTTTTTAACTTAATTTTCCTTTACACCGCATGAATGCGGTATGGGATAGCTTCTCGCGTTGTTGTGAATAAACATGCTTTCTACTTTAGATTCTCAACAAACGGCACCTACTTGTTTATCGACAAATGCGAACGTCACTGTTTGATAAGCTTTACTATACATGTCGATTGACTCGACACTATACTGCGAAGTTGCTGTCGACAACATTCTGGGGGGCAGCAATGAAAGAAAACTTTAGATGGCTGGAGCCGGGAATCGAATCACAGGTCTACCGCATGACAGTCGAGTGTTCGCAAAATATTTGGACTCATCATCGCTAACGACGAGTACCGTAGTCGTATGAATAACGCTCGTATATTTTTTTTGGACAAAAACAGTACATTTCACTGAAATTTTTTAAAAAAGCAGTACATCTATTTGGGAAAACAGTACTTTTCGCAGTACATAATAACATAGCAAAAATATTTTATTCAATATGTAAAAAAAAATTAAAAATCGTTTCCAGAATCAACTTTTGTGGTTGTTCAATATTTGCACATCTAATCGGGTTTTGTCTGATGTCCAAGTTTTGTTCACTGCAGAGAAGTTTCGCTGCACTGATGCTGAAGTTCCTGGCAAACACAAAATATATTCAACGATCGTGGCCATTTCTTTCTTATTTGAGATGAATAAATATCTCCACCCACCGATCCACAATCGAAACATTGTCTTCTCTCCATTGCTAAGTATATTTGTCGCTCGTTTTTGATATATCTAAATTGGGTGTGCAAATATACCGCATTTTGATTGGCATTGTACAAATTGTATTCGCTTAACTGGCAAGCAAACGAAGCGTTTCCTCCTCTACTCCCTGTACGAATGGGGTTTGCCCACCGCGATCACCGCCCTTACAGTGACTTCATAACGGCTTCGACTTCATTCCATTAGTATAAAAGCATTCAAATCAAAGCAGGCAAAATTACCGAAAAAATTAGTGCGTAAAGTATCCATCTCAATCGAATTGTATCCAATGTCAATAAGTTTTTGCTTTTCTGCTACTACAGCTGGGGATAAAAAATCATCCTCTTGACGCCTTTTTAGTGTTTCTTCGAGCTTATTTTTGAAGTAAACAATATTATTGCATGAATTCGCTGTTCGTCGTTTATATTTCTATTATGTATCGAAAAACAGTACTTTGAGGGAGAAAAGCAGTACGCAGTTTTTGATGTCAAAAAACAGTACAGTACTGCGAAAAACAGTACAGATACGAGCCTTACGTATGAACCATGAGCTGTATAACGACATCGACACAGCCGAGCATTGATATTCGCGATAAACTCATATTGTGTACTTACTTCTGTTAAACAAGATGTCTTATTAGCAGAGCTTATGCACATCGCTTTCTACAACGAAGAGAATAGTAACAATAAGTGCACACGAAATATGATCACTAATACAGGTAATAACAAACTTACAATTCCGGGTATTATGGAAAATCCCAAAGCAATATATATGATAATAATCCAGATATTAGTTTTTGAACAACACATAATATATGTTTTTTTTATTGTTTTGTTTAATACAATTTTAATTCAACTAACTACACAAGTATTAACTCTTCTAGCACAAAATTAACACTGAAAGTGAAACAGAAAAATTACAACAGCGGATATGAAAACTCGAGAGTAGAGATGAAAACATCAAGGGAAATTCATTGTTTAATGGAAATTTATGCAAATAAAATATGAATTGTTCAAAACAATGCACGTAACGTTAAATTGTTGTTAGCTGAGTGAAATCTGAAATTTACACTCTAATTTGGAGTAACCAACTAAAATGAAAATTTTGTAGTTAAAAATCAAATAATCTAAATGGAATAATAAAATCTATAGCAGAAAGTTAGTAGTGAACATTTCTACCACAGTACAGTAACTCATTACAATCTCATTTATTTGAATTATCCCATATTAATTACATTATAACTTTGCAGTTTAGATTGATTATAATCTGTTATGCCGTATTTTAGAGTCCTATTCTTTATTTATGTGGATATGAGGGAATTTGCTAAGGAAGTTTAGTAATACATATAATATTATAGACATATTAATGACATTATAAGTTGTCATTATATATTACCAATAATGGAATTGCAGAATAATTTTTTTATTTTATATTTTTTTAGAAACAAAGTACTTAAGTCTGTTTGTATTCAGTTTGTTCTTCTATTTGTAATGCCCATAAGGAGGCATGGTAACAATATGTACATATAAATGTTCAGCTTCGAATTCGGATTCGATTTTAAGCGGAGGTTAAATTTCAATATTAGCAAAATCTAACAAAAACTACTCTCACCGTCCATACAAACTCCCCGTGTTTTGGGGAAATTGTGGCTCGACTTTGTACTCGTACACTAAACATTACATGCTTCAGATATCCAGATGTAGGATGAATTTTATAGCCAACTATCCAGCGTAATATCAAACGTTAGCATACTATTGGTAATGGGTGATTTCAACTCACAATTGGGCAATGATAACTCAAACCGTGAACGAGCTATGGGAGAAATCTATTGTGAAAACATATGAATATTCAGACCCATAGAATTAAGGTATCGATATTATCATGTTTTCAATTAAGCGATCTTTTGAATGTTTACTTTGATTTATATCCTACTTAAATCTCAGGATGATCAGTTCATCCAAACAGAAGTTATTAAGAAATTTTAACTTAACATATAAGTAGAATTACATACTATAAAATTTGAACGCGATTCCTGTAAAACTTACATTTTAGACTAAGCATGATTTAGAATTAAGGTATCGATTTGATTACAAATTAACGTTTGGATATCGATGGCTTCCCTCCCAAGGTGTGTTCTCAGTCTATTTTAAGATGAGAACACAAGTATTATATAAGGTTGTCAAAAAAGTCTTGCGGTATTTCCGCAAGCTTGTCTTTGCAAGCGCGTAGTTCTAGTTGTATTCGTCGCATCGGTTCACGCTAGAGCTTTTTGGAAAGCTCTTTTCATGCGCTAACACGTGTTTGATTTATTGTTGTTTGTTTTTAGTCGTTCGTGAGTTATAGCGTCGCAAACATGGAGCAAAATAAAGAGAAAATACGGCATATTTTACAGTACTACTACGATAAAGGCAAAAATGCATCTCATGCTGCCAATAAAATTTGTGCAGTTTATGGACCTGATACAGTTTCCATTTCCACCGCACAACGATGGTTTCAACGTTTTCGTTCTGGTGCAGAGGTGATCGAAGATGCGCCACGGTCCGGAAGGCCTGTCGTCGAAAATTGCGATAAAATCGCTGAATTGATCGAAAGAGACCGGCATAGTAGCAGCCGTAGCATCGGCCAAGAGCTGGGCATGAGTCATCAAACCGTTATAAACCATTTAAAGAAGCTTGGATTCAAAAAGAAGCTTAATGTATGGGTGCCACACGACTTGACAACAAAATCGACCCGTTTTTGAAGCGGATGGTGACTGGCGATGATAAGTGGGTCACTTACGACAATGTGAAGCGCAAACGGTCGTGGTCGAAAAGCGGTGAAGCTGCCCAGACGGTGGCCAAGCCTGGATTGACGGGCCGGAAGGTTCTTCTGTGTGTTTGGTGGGATTGGCAGGGCATCATCCACTATGAGCTGCTCCCCTATGGCCAAACGCTCAATTCGGACCTGTACTGCCAACAACTGGACCGCTTGAATGCAGCACTCATGCAGAAGAGGCCATCTTTGATCAACAGAGGCCGAATTGTCTTCCATCAGGACAACGCCAGGCCACACACATCTTTGGTAACGCGCCAGAAGCTCCGGGAGCTCGGATGGGAGGTTCTTTTGCATCCACCGTATAGTCCGGATCTCGCACCAAGTGATTACCACCTATTTCTGTCCATGGCGAACGAGCTTGGTAGTCGGAAGTTGGCCACAAGAGAGTCCTGTGAAAATTGGCTCTCCGAGTTTTTTGACAATAGGGAAGCGAGCTTCTATAAGAGGGGCATTATGGAGTTGGCATCTCGTTGGGAACTCGTCATCGAACAAAACGGCGCATATTTGACTTAAATCGCATTGTTATAACCAATTTTATGAACAATTGAAAATTCAATAAAAATACCGCAAGCAAATTAAGCTTCTTTTTGCGATTCGACACAGCTTATGAAATAACGAACCTTTTTATATGAAGAGGAAAAAAAACATATTTTAATTTTGTATATTACATAAGGAAATTTCAATGAAAGCTTCCTTTAAGATTTGCTCAAATAATATCAGAAAAGCATAAACAACCTCCTATGCCATTTTGCCAAGGTTCTGTAAAAATACACCTTTTTAAAAAACCGGTTAACAGACATCAAAAAATCAGATATTCAAAATTGTAAAGGCATGACTCAGGATAAATATTAATAAGACGAAGGTTATGTGAATAAACTCAACATCCAACCGGCCATTTTCTATTCAAAACATCCAACTTCATGACGTGCACCACTTTTGGTAATTGGATAGTATGATAACATCGACTGTAGGCTTTTCTAACGATATCTTAAACCGCACCATGAGAGCTCGGCAAGCTTTCGCGCAACTCAACACAGTGTGGAAATCACCATCAATCTCAACCCGCATTAAAATGATGATATTCAACTCGTGCGTGAAGTCAGGTATACTCTAAGGTTGTAAAACGTGGAATATGGCTGCGAAAGACGTAAACAAGCTGCAAGTTTCTACCAATTAGTGCCCATGAAAACACGACACTGTGCGGAGTATCTACCGCAAATCAAATGAAATTTTCATAAATTTATTTATAACTGCGAAACTGCTACTTATTTAGTGAAATGATATATAAACAGATTAAAGAAATTTTAATTCCCTAATTTCGAATTTCACCAAACTGTTATGTCAAACAAAAAAGAGCCAGCGAAACGCCGGAACAGGTATAACTTTTTTGACCGATAAAACTTTCCCCGGTGTTTTCATTCATTTCAATTTTGGCTGTTGTACCGTGTAATTATCTTACTAGAGATTCATGTGATTCACGAAAAATCACGTGACAAGCTTCCTTCAATTCGAACTTTTTATCCCATGCCCATAGCAATTTTAGAACAATATTGTGCTACTTTTGTGTGAAGATGCAGTTATTGTAATTATATTTCAAATTTTCTTGTGTTGCAAAATTCACACATATGTACTTATAACGCTTAGCTTTAGAAACCAGCTCGCAATCAGCTAAGCAAACAAGTGTTACTATAGGAACTATAATAAAAATCTAACGATTCTAAGTCGGCGCTTATATTTACATACATAAATTTGTTAAAACCGGTAAACGGGTTTCGTCTGATTCACAGATTTAAATGCCCTAGTTGAAACATTTGCATTCCATGTGTATTTTATTTGATCATTGACCAATTCGAAACTCAGCTTTATCTATACTGCTATAAAGTTTCAGTCAAATGCACAAAATTATCATACTCCGCTCTCAGTATATTACTCACTAAAATCGATTGCGGTTTGAGGGTTTCACTTGGGTTACTAAATTCTATGACATGAATGAGAACACAGCAAACAATGATAAGTACTATGACGTCATATTTTTCACACGTTATGTTAATTAGTTTATTACTACAAATACAATATATATGTATACACTTTTACAATAAATAGTTATTGTTTAGCAACCTAAAGCGAATACTTGTTTATTAATATTCCACATGTTTAAATACGGTTCGCATACATTCGCATCGAATTGTCACTTCTGTGCCATCTGTCAGCCATGGCCGCGTCCACAAATCGACCTCGCAATTGTGTTTGATGCTATTGAAGTCGAGCAATGAGACGACCAATGTTTTAAGAGAACCGGCAACTAATTGTTCGGTGCCACCAAAAATTTCACCAATTCTGGAAAAATTAAAAAAAAAATAAATAAATGTTAAAAGTAAAAGTTTTACAACTTAGTATGTAATAGTTTTATGGGAGGAGGAAATCTAAAAAACCCTCATACCTAAGGGGGGAGGTATAGAAATGTAAGGGAAATAAATTCAGATTAGAGCCATAATTAGAAAAATATGGCGAACTAAGCTCTAAAATAAGAAAAACTACCTATTTTAGATTTTAAAGATATTGTCAGCTTAATAACAACTTAAATTTAATAAAAACTATCATAGAAGGTATTTCTTTTAGAAATTGAAAGCGGTTGATAGAAAAAATGTGAAGAAGAGCCTAAAACGTGACAAATTCACCTATACGATGCTTACTAACTTCAAATCGATATTAAATTATTAGGGCATGTAACTTGACAAAACGAATGATGCAGAACTTCTTCTTTTTGGTTCTCAGAATTGAGTTCCCAAATCATGTGTTGTACTGTGTAAGTGTTAATCTAGGACATCACTTTCATTTGGGTGTAAAAAAAAATACCTTGACACTATAAAAACTAAAATAATGAACCAAAAAGAACAGCTTTTAGACGGTGGCATTAATGGTCTGTAATTATTTAAAAGTTCTAAAAAATGTTTGTGGCCTATTATGGGGCTTATACATAACATAGATAAGCCTAAAGTGTTGCTAAGAGGTACATATTTTGGAGAACAGAACCACAAAACGTCAACCAATTTTTGCATGATTTTTTTAACGAAATGTCGGAATTGCAAGGAAATGGCTATATTGTAAATGATGTAGCGGTAAGAGTTGTAATAAGGACAATAATAATAATTTGCGACTTAGCAGCATGATCATTTCTTTGCAGGCGATACTGTTGGACATCATGCATTTAAAGGTTTCTCCAAATGTACACAAACAGGCAGACGTGTTGCTAATGTTACAGTTTATAGTGATCGTGCTTGTATTCCTCGAACTGATGAGAACTTTTCAAACTAAAGTGATCTTCAATATCTTAACTTAATTTCCCTTTGCACCCCATGAATGAGGTATGGGATAGCTTCTCGCGTTGTTGTGGATTAACACGCTTTCTATTTTTAGATTCACAACTAACGGCACCTACTTGTTTATCGACGAATGCGAACGTCACTGTTTGAGAAGCTCTTACTAGACACGACGATTGAATCGACGCTTAATACTGCGAAGTTGCTGTCAACAACATTCGAGGGGAGCCGACAATGAAAGAAAATTTTATATTTTTTTTCTTTTAAGATGACTGGAGCCAGGTTTGAACCTGCGATCTCCCGCATGGTAGTCGCGTGTTCTAACCACTATGCCACGACCGGTCCCGATCTTGAATATCATTAGTTTATTTAAGCAAGATAAAACCGTTTTTGAAAAGCTCAATGTGAACATACATTTACTAGACCTTGTGGTAACGAAGAAGGTCCTGAATTGCTTAATCCAGGGGGAGTTTGTCATTGACGAATTAAAGAAGGAACAAGTATGTTCAATTTCGAAAAAGCTTATTGATTTATATTCGTTTATTTCTAGCGAGTTTGCTAAAAAGCCCAGAACTCTAGATGAATTGCCACGATGCACAGTGGAATTTCGGCGAAAAAATAGGGTTTTTCAAACTTCCAATTTAAAAATTTTAATGATTTGGTTTTGTAAAGAAATAATTGGATAAGAAAAATTCAACAAGGTTTTTTATGAAAAGTGAAATTTTTAAGTTAAAAAAACTAACAGAAGTCAACGGAAATTTATTCAATGAAATTAGATTAAAATTATTGTCCAGAACTTTTTGTGTGTGCATGTCTATAGCAAGTTTATTTAAAAAAAAAATTATTGAAATTGGAAAAGTAATTATTATAATTTATCAAAAATTATACTACAAAATATCCACTTTTCACTTTTTGATGGAAAAAAACTTTATGTGCTTTGCCTTGCTTAGCCCTCTAACTATAAAAAAAATTAAAGGTCCGAGTATGTACTTTCAATTAAGAAAAAAAAACGCCAAATACCGTCCCTTTTACTAACATCGAGTTTAATTTTAAAAGACACTTGTAATATTTTATACAAACGAAAAATAAGACAAAAATTGGGTATACTTTCAGGCTTTGGGGAATTAAAGCTTGAAACGATTTATAAGTGAAACATTTTTGTTTACGAATATGATAAAAAAAAGATAAAATGCGCTTGCGAGTTAAAATTGTTCAACAAGGTACAGAAACTTCTAACGACGGGAACACGTCAAGGCTTCTTTTTTTCAAACCCACAAAATGTTACTGATGTTACTGGCGTCAGTGAAGAACTTATCGATCGATTCAGAATAATTCTACAAATAATTACATGTGGCGAAAAAATTGATAGTGACAAATTTAAATTATATGCTTCGGATACTGCGAAACTGTTCGTACACAAATATAGTTGGTTTTAAATGCATGTTACTGTGCACAAAGTACTAATGCATGGTAAGGATATAATGGATGTTGCCGTATTACCAATAGGAATGCTTTCAGAGGAAGCCAGAAACAAAGATCACAGGAAGTATCCATTGATGTTTTCGAGAAAGTGTGATCAAATTTCCACAAATACTGATGTATTCAACAGACTTCTTATAACTTCGGTTCCTTACATAAGTAGCATAAGGCGTCATTCGAACAAAATTTCCGTAGAACTAGATCCCATTGTTAAAGAGATGGTGCTTGAATAATATTACAAATAAAAACTAACACAATTTTTCGCCTATTACATATTCAATTAAAACATTGTATATTATATTGAATTTTTATAAAGCTGAAAGGTAGAAATAACCTCATTTGGCATCTCAATATTGGCAACACCATTTTTTTATTAAAAAGCATTAAAAATGTTTCATAACTGTATTTTATATCAATTTGTTACTATGACTTGGCGTACTTGACTACAAAAGTGGCATGCATTTGTACGTTATTTTCGGCGTATTTGAAGGCGGAGGGTTGTTGGGGATATTCTTTTCTTTTGTATGGAGACAATACATGTTTAACTTTTGAATAAAAATTAACATTTTTTAATTTATATGAAATGTTCATATGATTTTAGACAGGGAAGAAAACACCTAAAATCTAAAACTTTGAATGGGCGTAAAAACTAAAGTAGGCGTAGCATCCCCAATATGTTTAATTTTTTTTCATAAGGTGAAGTCAATTAAGAAGTGTCCCGAATTTCAAGTCCCTTGGTCCAAAAATAATAAATTTTGGTAAGTGCAGTTATATGGGAGGTGGGTGTGGCAGTGTTAGGTTTTCCAAGATTTTTTTCAAAATTTTTTAATTTAGCCCAGAGAAGTGTTTCTGCAAAATTTAATTGCTGTACGACCACTCCTTCTATTTTTTTCCAAGAAATGTATGGGGCGGTGCCACTCTGCGATGCAAAATTTTTGTATTATTGGAAACAAAATTGTGCACAGAATGTACTATTTTTATTCTGAAATCCTTACCGTTATTTTTGGAAAATTTGTCAAAGTCGATGAAAAAATTATTTTTGAAAAATTCGAACTGCACTCAATTGAACATAATTTTTTTTTTGGCTCAAATGCAAGTAAGTATTTTGAGACCCTATTTTCACACTTTAACTCGGTGTCCTGCTCACAATTATTATCCAATTAGAACAAAACTGAATTTACAACCTGGAAAATTTTAAAGAAAGTCTTCTGTAAAAAATAATTAAAACCGGTCAAGGTCACCATTAAAATTTTTTGCATATGTACTAAATTAATTCATTCTGTTTGTATGAGTTCGATGTAACTTTTCAGTTATTTTAACAGAAAAATCGTGTATTACCATAAAGTATTACCAACTTTCCGGAAAATGTCCTTAAGCGATACCGAATAATGGCACTGGATATTATTGGGAGAAAACTGCGGATAACTGCCTCTTGTGTGCAGGTAAAAGACTTGGCATTAGTGCACAAAAGTGTGTGCACCAAAATTCAGTGCAGCTAAGCGAATTATACTGTATTGTGATGTAAGTAAGGTTCTTTAACTACGGTTATGTTTTGTCCAATTATTTCAGTAATTTGTATTATATTTTGTTTCCTTTTCACCTTCAAAGGCAATTCCCACGAGTAGTTCATTATACTTTGAATATATGTCATAACCACTTCACTCACTTCCCAATGATTACACTCAAAGTTAAGAATATACGCACATCTCACCTATAGAAAGGTCCTTCATCTTTTTCGGTCAATTTGATCAAAACGTTACGTAGTTCCTGTTCAGCTCTCATTAAGTCCACAGTATTTAAAGCTTTCTTGCTACTCATCCGGTAACCACTCTGTTCAAATATACATACATGTAGATTAATACTCTGCGTAACCTTATAAAGTTAAGCAGCACTTACCATCTGACAATCCTCTAAAAGTTGTGCCCCACAATAGTGGGTGGACAAAACTAACAGAAGCGTGCAGTTAAGTAACAAATTCAACATTTTGCCGAAAATTGTCTTAAATTCAATTGTTGACAGTTCGAGAAATCATAAACAACTAAACGTTTTGTAAATTTGAACATTTGCAGCAGCGATGTTTGAATGTGTCACCTCTATTAGCAAAGTAAATATATTCTTGTATATGTGATTGTTTAAGCAAATAACTCCCGTAAAATATAAACACTGTTTTAACATTTCTTTGTAGACTACACCTCACTTTAGCAGTTGACCTACTGGCAGGTATAAAATATTACAGGCTTACTTTGTCTCGTTGTTTATATCTTATGCAAAGATATTGTACGGATTTGACCAGTAGCAGCTGTTGTTATATTTTTGAGATTGAATATAAAATTTGTAGCAACAAGTAATAAAATCTATACCAAATTTTATTTCTTAGGTTTACCGAAAATCTTAATGGTGTTTCAGGAGTTACTAATTTGAATGATAATATGTATATGCTACGATTTTACAATGTTTGATATTACCGCTGTTAATAACACAATGCAACATATTACTAACTAAAACCAGAGAAAATGGAATTTTAGTAGACCTACCTTTATTCAAAACACTAGAAATGAATATTTGACGATATCTCTAAAACAGTTCTACTTTCCACATATCTCAGAGCAGATTTGAATTCAGCGTGAAATTATAAATTAAAATCAATTTTTAAATGTCCCGTATACAGACACTTTTTAAATTTTGTGTCATAGTGTTATCCTTCAATGGATAGATTGTAAATAATACGGGAGTCGTCCGTTTTTCTCCACCTCCAGTGTAAACTTAATTTGACGATGAAAACTATTAAGTTTGTTTAATGTTTCATCTATTGCACTTTTCTTCACAATCCCAAAAAGGTCGTCAACGTATTTAGTCAGATGTCTGGGTTTTAAGTGTGGTTCTTAAAAAAACAATATTTTAAAAGTTCCTCCATCACAATATCTGCAACGATCGGAGAGGCAGAGGATCCCATGGGTAGGCATTTACATTGTGTATACAATTTATTCTTATGTTTAAAATATCTGTTGTCCTTGATCCAGAATTTAAAATCTTTAAGAACAATTCTCTTGAGATTAAGTTGTGTGTTTTTATACCATCACCCTTAGGGATGAGAGTATATGTCATTTGATACGACCCAAAAGTGTAACACATAGAAGGAGTGACTTTAGACCCTAGGTTTCTTTGAACCAAATTCGATTCATGACTTTTTAAGTCGTTTAAGCCAAGTCCGCCAGCCTGTCTGCTGTCCGGCTGGTTCGCACGATAACTTTCAAAAGACGCAACCAAATGTTTTGAAATTAATATTTCCCCAAAACTACTTACGGTATTGAAAATGGGCTACATGGCCCCGCCCCTTCTGGTACCTTCCATACAAATGTACAATTCCGCCCACTTTAGAAATCGAGTAATAATATCAATACATCGAACTCAATCATTCCCAAATTCTATATTTAGTAATGCTATAACAGGATAAAGTTTTGGAAAAAAAATTTAAAGTCTAGCCACGCCCCTTCTAGTACCTCCCATACAAATGTACAACTCCGCCTATTTTAGAGATGGAGTTATAACATCAATACACTCAACACGATCGTGCCCAAATTATGCATTTTGTTAAGTTATAACAGGATAAAGATTTAGAAAAAATATTGGAAGTCTAGCGACGCCCCTTCTGGTACCTCCCAGACAAATGTACTTTTCCGCCCACTTTAGATATGGAGTAGTAATATCAATAAATCCAAGGCGATCGTACCCAAATTCTTTATTTTATTAAAGCTATAGCAGGATACAGTTTTTGAGAAAAAAAAACTGGAAGTCTATCCACGCCCCATCTGGTACCTCCGATACACATCTGGTACCGCTCACTTTAGAAATCGATTAATATTATTAATAGAATTAACGCGATCGTGCCCACATTCTGTATTTAGTAAAGTTCAAGCAGGATAAAGTTTTGGAGAAAAAATCTGGAAGTCTAGACACGCCCCATGTGGTACCTCCCATACAAATGTACCACTCCGCCCACTTTAGAGATGGAGTTATAATATCAATATACTCGACACGATCGTGCCCAATTTATGTATTTTGTTAAGTTATAACAGGATAAAGTTTTGGAAAAAGTATTGGAAGTCTAGCCACGCCCCTACTGGTACCTCCCATACAAATGTACTTTTCCGCCCACTTTAGATATGGAGTAGTAATATCAATAAATCCAACGCTATCGTACCCTAATTCTTTATTTGGTAAATCTATAGCAGGATACAGTTTTGAGAATAAAACTGGAAATTTAGCCACGCCCATTCTGGTACGCCCCATACTGATCTGGTACCGCCCACTTTAGAAATCGATTAATATTATTAATAGAACTAACGCGATCGTGCCCAAATTCTGTATTTAGTAAAGTTCAAGCAGGATACAGTTTTCGAGAGAAAAACTGGAAGTCTAGACACGCCCCATCTGGTACCTCCCATACAAATGTACCACTCCGCCCACTATAGAAATCGAGTAATAATATCAATATAACAGCAATTTTTTGGTTTTACTGATGGTGATGGTATATGTAAGTCGGGTTGCCCGACTGAAACTTTCTTACTGGTTTATCTCTCTCCACTTCATGTTGATCACATCCATTGCATAGTCCACAGCAGTGTTGGGCGAAATTTATTCTAAATAACAAATAAAAAGATACAAATAAATTTGATTTAGTTTTTATTTGGAATAACAACTACAAATTTTTATTTGTTTATTTGGGAAAATAAATAACTTAGATTTATTTGTCATCTTTTTATTTGTTATTCGGAAATTTCAAATAATGTACGTACGTACATATGTATCAGAAATTTTCTTTTTTTTCGTTTTTTTCTCTGGCTCACTTGTTGAAATATTCGTTTTTCCTTTCACATCAAAAAATATTTTATTTGTATGATATTTGTATGACAAATAACAACTAACAAATGTCGAATAATTATTTGTGGCACAAATAAAAAGATAACGGTTGAAATTTGAAATCTATATATTCCAAATAACAAATAACGATTGAAAATTCATTTGTTATTTGTTATTTGAATAAAAATTTATTGAATAACGCCCAACACTGGTCCACAGTGATACTCGGAAATAAAGAAACTACGTCAAATGAAACTAATAGTTCGTCAATTAATATTGCACTGTTATTGATTTTTTTCTTAAATTGCACAGCATCCCTTACATTAAACTTTAATTTTTCTCTTAGTTTTTTCAAAGAACTTGCATAATTCTGTAGAAGGCGCATTTATTGATGAACAGATAGGTCTTAGAGGCATATCTTCCTTATGGATCTTTGGTAACCCATATATTCTTGGAGCAATAGCAGTCTCAGTCTTTTCTTTTCTTTCACATATATATTATAGCACTTGTGGAGTTCTTCGACTATTTGATTGCTTTTTCTTTGCAATATTTGTGTGGGATCTTTATTCACTCTTCGGTACGTCATGATATCCTTTAAAATATTGCACATCTTTACTTCAATATCGTCCTTCTCCATGGCAACTGTGACATTACCTTTATCAGCATTCGTTATTATGATATTTTTATTTTTGCTCAGGAAGTTTTTTGTTTGTTCCACTGTATTAGGTACGTAATTCTATCTCTGGTTGCAGGTTTTTTGTTGTTGTTGTCGATCATCGTTGTAAATGTTGTTCCTTCTATATCCTCTTCTTCTCTGTCGACTAACGTTTGAATGCAGGTATCTCCATCCGCAATGTATTTGGATTTGGTAAACTGTTGTTTGCTCATCGGCAATGCTTGCTTAGGCCCCAACTAGAAAAACCACTGTGGCTCTTCGTTTTGTTGACAAACCATTTCTCGTTACTAATTTTAATTTTCAGCACATAATGGCTTAATAAAATAATTTGTACTAGCTGACCGGGCAAACGTTGTTCTGCCATACAACTTCGGACCCAGAAAACTTCGTCTCACTCTTATTCATAAAAAATTTCAAAAGTGGATATGAAGCGTTCTCTAGCTAAAGTATTATTTTGCTCTAAAAAACCATTAATAAGAAATTGTATTCATAAACGTTTGTTATCATTCCTTTAGCCTCTTGTGTTCCGGTGGCAACGCCGACTATTATTGGTCATTAATGATGTATAAAAAAAGGTTTATAATCGGATACCAAACATGTATTTGCACCTCTAATAACTTTGAACATTATTGTAGCTCAATTTTTCATTGACTACGATTCTCATGATGATAAGAAATACGTTAAAGTTAAAATTTTTTTGAAAAAATTTATTCTCTTTTCCTCATGTTGAAATAATAATCGGATACCGATTACATTGTTTCCTTGTTTTGATTGTTTATACATCACGAATATTATTTCATTATTTACAAATTATTTTTGAGGAATTTTGGATAAATTTTTTTCATAATGGTATTCATGAATGAAAAGTGTCTATTTAGATACTTTTCTATGTGCGTAATGATTAAGAAGAAAATTTCCTACAAAATGAATACATGCAACAACTCTTTTCAATAGGAAAAATGCCGAAAATCTCAAAATAAAGATCTCAAATTCATAAATATAAAATAATTTGTACAAACGTCAAGTAATAGCATGCTTAAAGTGGAGACAACCCTACTTTAACTTATTGAAGATGTGAATCGTTTATGAATATTTTTTTCTCGAAATTTGCTTAAAAATGGTTTATAAAGTTTTATAAGTTTTTATGAATAAGGCCGAATGTGTTTATTGTGTTTTATTTGAATTTAATCGAAATTAGTGATGTAAATTTTTGTCGAAACTTCGATGTCGATGTTCATCGATGTTTGCAAAATGATAAATCGATGTTGTGTGAAACATCGCCTAGAAACTTCGATGCATCGATGTTTTCAACCTATTCCGTTATTATTCGTTAAATCAATTCTTAGAAGCCTTTCAAATTTGTTATTGATATTTTTTTATAAATTGAATAAAAAGGAATTAAGACTACAAAAATAAATGCTTTCTTAGTTTTTTATTTCTTCATTGAGTGGTTTAGTTAAGAATATAATAAACAGTACTTTAAACTACATATATCAATTCATGATTTTTTTTTAGTCTTGTGGTCAGTGAGTTAATAATTAAATAATAATATAACTTTATAAATTCTCCCTTAGTGGTCTTTTGCATTACATTGAGAATCAAAAATAATACAATAATAATAAAACAATAAATGCTTCCTTAGCAGTCTTTTTGTAATGCTTTTAAAGCAATCTTAATTATTTTGAACTGTATTGTTTGTTAGTTTCAGTCGATCGTATTGTATATATTATCAATTTACGTTAGTGTATCAAATGATACATCAAATTCGGCTAACGATCAGAAAAGTGTTTTTATTGTTTGATATTTTTGGTCAAATTCAGTGTGTCACGCACTAGGATGACGAGTTCATCTTCAGACCCCTTTGTGACGAACTGATGCACAATGGTACATCATCTCCTGTATATATATCTACAATTATGTCAAACTTGTACATGCGAAGTAGATATCAGCCGAAAATGTCCAGCACCAATTTTAGTTTGAATTTGACCGTTAATATCCAAACATGAGAATGTTTGGATATTAACGCTCAAGCTTCTTTACAAGGTAAGCTAAGCTTACTTCAAGTTTTTATCAGCTTCAGTTCGTCACAAAGGGGTCTGAAGATGAACTTGTCATGGAGTTCGAAACGCGTCATCCTAGTGCGTGACAATCTAAAATTTAGATTCTAAATTAAAACTTTGGCGCAAATGTTGCATTTTACGCTATTTCCGTCAATTTTAGTGAAGTGCCCGATGTTTTGTCAAACATCGATGCATCGATAAACATCGGTATGGCACAAAACATCGGAAAACATCGAACATCATGTTTTTTTACATCACTAATCGAAATCATGGAACAGCTATCTGATAAACAATGATTTGTCGATTTGTTTTCCAGCGTAAAAAAAAACAATGAAGACGGTGTGCCAACAGGTGAACAGGCAACGTACAGCTGACCTTGTGAAAAGCCGGGAAAACTTTAGTTATGAGTTCCTCGCAAAAATTTTCCGGGAATGCCTTCAATCCAGTTGAAACATCAACAGGAATTTGCCAATTGCCAAGCGCCAGTAGCTGTCTTGAAAATTCAGTACACGATGGGTCGTTTTACAACATGACCCTCATGATCGTAGTAAATTTCAACTTCATGACATGCCGCCACAAAGACGACGATTGCAGGCATGAATTAACCTTATAAGCAGCAGTAGATTTTGGAATGACGGGAAGCGTTTGACGAAAATCTCCCGGCTGCAATATCATAGCCCCATCAAATCATCTCGAATCACCTCGTAAATCCACCAAAGCTCGTTTATGCGCCATCGTGCATTCATCCCAAATGATGTTTTGCATTCTCGCAACAACTTCGCTGCACGTTCGCTTGTCAACCGTGAGAAGATTAAACGGCAGCTTCAAAGCGGAATGTGCAATTCGACCGATGTGGGAGCAATACCATAGGACGCAACAGCTAACGCAATTTGCGATCTTGACCGAATTGTTGCCAGTATCAAAGAAATGACCAATGTCTTGCCTGTCACACGGGTGCATCGAGAAAGTAAATGCCTCCCATTCCATCGTCAACAACCGTCACCAGCGAATCGTTCACGTTCGTTTGCTCTGCATTCAACGGCGGCATATTTGGTCGGACTCTTTTAGTCCGATCATCTCGATCAAAGTCTTGATATCATTGCAATTCGCAATTGAATGCAACGTGCATCGAACGATTTGACGCTGGTATTCCCAATTTCGACAGTAGACTGCCGCATATGAGCACGCACATGTCTTCAATCTGAACTCAATTTCAAGATCGAAATTCGATGTTGTCGTGCGAACTCTGTGCAAAATGTCGTCAGCCATCTCGTCCTCGGCAGATGATACGTGGCTATGAAGATCGCAAACAATGTACGAATTTGATTCGCTAGAGCAGAAACAGTTGCCTCCTTATGCGTATCGTTTTCGAGTAAATGCAAACGTTGGCGAGCTTCTCGAAATGTGTCGACTGATTGAAACGAATAAATTTTAAACAATCCGTTTCGACCTTGACGTACATGTCAACGCAGTACTGTTGAAATAACCGGCGACATCCTAACGGATGTTAGATCATTTCGCGTTTAATCTTTTAACATATTAAAATTTCACAATAATCCGAAATTTTCCAAGCATCATAACGAATTTTCCACCTTTACGTCGACTGAAATCATTAAATCAAGCAATACAATGCAAAATTTCGTCGCAAAGTCCAACTTGTTACAGTTTTTCCGGAATTTTCCGAGTTTTTCACCATGAATTTTTCTATTATCCGAAATTTTTTAAAATAATTTTTATCAAATCAAGTTTTTCCAGAATTTTCCGAGTTTTTCACCAAGAATTTTTCTATTTTCCCATTTGAAAAGTTATTTTGGAATAATTATCCGAAAATGTTATCATAAAATGTAAAATTTCGTCGAAAAATTTTTTCCAATTTTTTGAATTTTTCCGAATTTTTTTACAAAAATTTTCTATTCAAAAAGCCATTCTGTAACAATTACACACAAAATTCCATACAAAAAGCCAATTTACGATTTTTCTAATTTTCCGACTAATTTTCTTTCACATAAACCTTCTCCTGGCAATAACGAATAATTGAAAGAAAGTTTGAGCAAAATCGGCCCAGCCGTTCTCAATTGATGAATTACTTTACATTTTTGCCACCATTTTTATATATATAGATTTGTACAAATACAAATACAATTATAAAATAATTGTATGTTTCCGTCATCAGATTTCAGAGATATATCTATACAGATGCCAACTTAAAGGGGCGATTTCTCCTAATCTATAAATTTCCCCCAAGAAAAGATAGGACTATTACAGTCAGGATAGCAATGTTTATATATTCCAAAAATTTTAACTCACTCGGACGTGTGTCCATATACTCTAGACTTAAGCTTGTTGCTTAATGTTCCATCAATTAATATGGTTAATATGGTTCTTGTTGACTGGAATATTCTCCTTTACCATATTAATAATTTTTTTTTTGCCCGAAGAGAACTCACAGTATGCATATCATAGCAAACTTTGAAGAATGTTGTCTGGTGTAAAGTTTGTCCAAACTACTTGATATAACCCCAACATGTCATCTTCATTTTACAAAAAATAATTTACTGATCACTTAAGAAGTTTCGCTAAATTTCACAAATTTTCGTAGACACTTTAAGTTGCTGTGGAAAATTGTGTAACGCACTTGTGTTAGTCATACATTTTAAATAAAGTTCCAGTTAAAGAACATTATAGTTCTGTCTAAAATCTAATTTCTAATCGAATCTTCAAATTTTAAGTGGTAACTGTTAAATACAAATAGTCAGAAATACGTACTAAACATCCTACAAGACCGCAATGAATTAATAAATCAAATTTTTTGAAGTATCACCACTTCTTTAACATATAACATTTTTAATTTTAGTTTTTCTATTCAACGCATGGTGGCGTTTAGTATAATTTATCCTCCACAATCATATCTGGCAGTGCTGTAAAAGTGTTGAATTCCATTGTTGTTGTGGTTGAGCTGCCGTTTTGTGGATAACTATGCTTAAAGGATGTTAGACGATGTGTATTTTGCTTGTGACATGTCACTTTTCCCACTGTAAAATTTATACATGTCATGTAACCTCTTTCAAACACTGCTTGTGTAGGGTGTGTTGGGTAACATATGTAAATAGTTTGAATGAACTGAAATGAAATTTATTTGAATATATTAACTATACTACAAGCAGTGCTTGCGCAGAGCGTATATTGTCAAAGTTAGCTGCCGAAGAGTAAGTTTACTAAGAAGTTAAAAGTAATAACATGTGAAGCAATGCTTTCAGCTTTAAATTTGCCAGACACAAAGCTGGAAGACTGGACACTAGGTTGATTCTTATTTGGCAAAAAAAAAATGTTTTTGGAATTTTTCATGGGCCAAGTTAAAATTTTAATAAGACGTACAAAAAAAACTCTATGTGAATTTTTTTAATTTTTTTCTTAAAGGTTTAGGGGTCGCTACCGGGGTTCGAAATTCAAAATTTTACCGTCATCCTGAGGGATAAGCTGAATAACTCGAGTAAACCTTAACTGATCCTTATGAAAATTTTTCAGTATTAATAATTTCCATAACGAAGTAACGGAATTGTAAATGGGCAGAATTGACCCACCCCTTCTGGTACCTCCCATACAAAATTACCTATTTTTTGATAATTAATATTTCTCCCATAACTTTCAAACGGGCAGATGGATAGCATTTAAACTTGGTCAGTTTAATTACCTTTTAATAACAGATAAACCCCCAGAAAATCAAAACCTTTTTCACACCCCTTCTGGTACCTCCCATACAAATGACCGAATTAACCCCCACATTTTTACCTACATATCTTTTTAGTAAAAATACTGAATTCAATAAAATTTTGTGTGAGATGAACACATGCCAAAATTTGACTCGTGAGTGACTATGGACTATATAGGCCAACCCCTTCTGGTACCTCCCATACAAAATTACCTATTTTTATCCAAATTATTTTTTACCAAAAATTTTCAAACGGACAGCTGGATGGCATTTAAACTTGGCCAGTTTAATAATCTTGTATTAACAGATAAACCCCCAGAAAATCAAAACCTTTGCCACACCCCTTCTGGTACCTCCCATACAAATAGCCGAAATAACCACCATATTTTTACAAACATTTTTTGTACGTATGCTGAATTCATTTATATTTTGCTATAGATATACGCTTATTGTAATTTTACTAATGCTTATCTTAAATAAAAATCTAGTTTAATGAATGTTATTAGATATTCAACATAGATAATGCAACGCTATTGTCTCGCCCCCCTCCACTAATTTGCAGTCCAACTTTGGAGTTAATACAGTACAGTTAATATGAAATGATTTATTTCAAATTTGTTTATCAGTTTTTGTTGTATTATTGCTTAAAAAGGAACATTTCGAAAATAAAAATTAAATTAAACAGTTAAAAAATAATATTAAAATAAAAATTTAATATATTAATATTAAACATGAATTCATTGCATGAAAAACTTAACATTAAATAATATTGACTTTAGAATTTATCTCAAGCTCAAGACCAGGGTTTTCGAAAGAAGTTAAAAACAGAATGATATTCTCATAATGCCAGGCAGTCTGTACAGCTGTTTCGGATTCAGCCACGAATCTATTCATGAAAATATAATTTTAAACAACTGTATTACTGCTTACAATTTTCTTTAAATTTGAAAATATTGTAAAATATTATTTATACATGGTAGATTTTTTTGGATCTGAATATTTTTTTCTAAATTCTTTCACCAATTATACTAGGAACTGCTTCTGTTCTCCATAATGTGTATGCAATTTATTGTATTCCTGCATTAAGGCCACTCCGTATTCAGCAATATCATTAACAACCTTTAACCTAGACCGAACTAATTCTTTACTTAATTTAAAGTCTGCATCTTGGTCCCAATCTTCAACATTTTTTTTAGGAAACCCGATTTAATACCCGTTATGCTGAAAAATCTAAGAGTATTGTTGGATACAAAATGCTCAAGACTTTTGGAATGTAGTAGGTTTCCATCCACTGTAACTCGTTTTTCTGGATTATCTACTCCTTCTATGTTTAAAGCATTTACCATCTTCTTCTTAATTTCATGAGAAACTTTGTCATCAAAAATGCAAATCCAACTAGCTCTTCCTAAAAATACCAGAGATGACCTAGAATTTTTGTAAGGCTATTGCCGCTGTCTCTTTATTAATTGTTGCATAAGACTTCAAGTCTTTTAATAACTGGAGGTCATTTCTTGAAGCAGAAGGTCCAGAAGTGGATTCAAACCAATATTTAAGGTAAATATTAATTATAAAACTGCAAACATCCTGTATTCCACATAATTCGCTTTTGTTTAAATTGAACTGCTCTCTGAATAAATATATTTTTAAGGAATATATTACCTTAGCCTTCCATCTAGCACGGTGAAGACCTGCTGGTGCTCTGAAGAATATTTGTGTTTTTGGAACATCCCGCAGAATATTATTGTCAGCTTAAGTAGCTCTTTGTAGTCCTCTCGTGGCTGAAACTCTTTAAGCTGATTTTCGGCAAAACAAATAGCATTCGCAAAATTCTTTACTTGTCTTAATATGAGATCATCCGATATGCCAGGTTTAAAATTGGAATGATCAATTTTTGTCCAGGCATTTTTAAACCTCTTAAAAAGTAATATTTAAGGACCGGTTGATATCGCCGAAATACAATGCATAAGTCATATTATATGACTTCAACGTTTAAAACTGCGCATTTTTTGTACGTCTTAACAAAATTTTAAGTTAACCTATGAAAAAAATCAAAATTTTCTGTCAAATAAGTAGCATAAATATGTAAAACTATGAGGGTGAATTCGGTCATTTATATGGGAGGTACCAGAAGGGGTGTGACAAAGGTTTTGATTTTCTGGGGGTTCATCTGTTATTGCAAGGTAATTAAACTGACCAAGTTTAAATGCCATCCAGCTGTCCGTTTGGAAATTATTGGTAAAAAATAATTTGTCTAAAAATAGGTAATTTTGTATGGGAGGTACCAGAAGGGGTTGGTCGATATAGTCCATATTCACTCACGAGTTAAATTTTTGCATGTGTTCATCTCATACAAAATTTTATTGAATTCAGTATTTTTACTAAAAAGATATGTAGGTAAAAATGTGGGGGTTAATTCGGTCATTTGTATGGGAGGTACTGGAAGGGGTGTGACAAAGGTTTTGATTTTCCGAGGGTTTATCTGTTATTCCAAGTATATTAAACTGACCAAGTTTAAATGCCATCCAGCTGCCCGTTTGAAAGTTATGGGAGAAATAAAAATTATCAAAAAATAGGTAATTTTGTATGGGAGGTACCAGAAGGGGTGGGGCAATTCTGCCCATTTACAATTCCATAACTTCGTTATAGAATATTAATACTGAAAAATTTTCATAAGGATCAGTTAAGGTTTACTCGAGTTATTCTGCTTATCCCTCAGGACGACGGTAAAATTTTGAATTTCGAACCCCGGTAGCGACCCCTAAACCTTTAAGAAAAAAATTAAAAAAATTCACATAGAGTTTTTTTGTACGTCTTAATAAAATTTTAACTTGGCCCATGAAAAATTCCAAAAACATTTTTTAAGACTCACCCTACTGGACACCTAATGAGGTACTTGAAAAAAGTATAGAAATGAAGTTTCTAAAAAATAACAGCCATATTTATAAACATATATAAAGGTTTACAAATTATTATGAATAAGGCCTTAAAGCTGTTTGAACAAAAATTTAATTTTGATCTCCAAACATATATACGTATGCCATGTGCCTTGTATTGTGTTGTTTTTTTAGATTAAATGTAGATTTTACATCTTAATGTAATAAACTGAGTTGTTTTTTGTTATTTTTTATTTAATTTTATTGGTTTGTTAAAAGTTTTAAAAAAAAACTCCATTTTGTGCCACTTTTTGAAATTTTTCAACGGTAACCCTGGGAGACCCAAACTCCGTTGGAAGGACCAAGTGGTAGGCGATGTGCCATCATCTGGTAGGACTAACTGGAGAACACACGCAGAAGACCGAAGCGTGTGGAATTCTTTTTTACTTCAGGCCTCAAATTTATAAACTACGTTTCGTAAATTGTATTTGGCCACTTAAGTAAGTAAGTAAGTAACCCTGGTCATACAGCCGGTTATTCACTTTCCAGTTTTCCAGCCTTAGTATAAACCAGCCTTGGTATATGCATAAAATTATGAGCAAAAACTTAAATGTGTGAAAAAATATTTATATATGTTGTTGTTTTATTTAAAAAAATACATCGTTAAAAGCACAGTTCAATTCAAAATAAACATATATGTATGTACGCAATTGATAACAATTCAAACCTTCAAATGTTCTTAGAGGTAACGTCTGTACTTTATTTTGTTATATCATTTAGGCACTGTGTTTCTTGATAACCTTATCCTGACCGTCACATTCGAAAGTCACTTCGATGCCATCGGGCAACCACTCACGGGACCAAATGGACACATTGCACTTTGTGGTTTTGCCATCACTGTCGATGAGGTCAGCTACGATTTTGTATGAATGACCGGCAACGGTTTGTTCAGTAGCTGAGTAAATTTTACCAAGTCTGCAAAAGCAAAAAAAAAAACAACATAACAAATTAATTGTAAATCAAAAACAACTGAACAACAATTATACTTGTAGTTTGGACCTTCACCGGCAGCCAATTTGTCCAAAGATTTTCTCAGAGCCTTTTCAGGTTTGCTAACATCAGACACGGGCTTTACACCTCCCAATACGGGTACATCCTATAAAATTAAATAATTTTAATAAAATATATTACAGTTCTTTGTTTTGATTTTCACCTCATCGTTCGGCATAGCGTTAACAATGGCCAGAGTCAAACCCAGAAAGATAACAAGTTTTGTTGCTAACATTGCGTATATGGCGTCGTTGTTTTGTATATTTTTCTACTATAATAAAATAATACACTGAACTGAACGTACTCTTTGCGCTATACTGTGTATTGTTTACTCAGCGAGTGCGATTGAACTACTAAAGGAATTTTTCACACAACTGAGTATTTATGTTTCTACGACTTTGATTTCAATCTCAGATACTTGCATGGCATGGGGTTGGTTTGAGAACAACACTCATCTCCGCTTTCTCATACATACACACACGAGTACATATGGATTTAACCACAATCTACAGATTTCGGATGCTCTGAAATAGAAATGTAAAAATGAATCGACTTGCGTACAGTATTCATCCAACATATTACGCTTGTAGTTTTCTGTTTGCTGTTATTCCAAATATCTAGCATAAAAGACTTTCGGTCATAAGATCAGAAGTTTGTAGACATGTAGTATGTAATACTTAAAGAAAGGTTACAGTGTAAAAAGTGTTAATAAATTCGTCAAAAAATGTAAAAGGTTTTAATTTACTATTTCTGGGCATTCAGCAATTTTGTATGGGGCCTTATACGGTTCCATCTGAGAACAAAGGAAAAATAATCTTATTATTTCAAACAAAAATCATAATTGTAAATAGGTTATTCTGGCCATTTTCAATTTCTTTACTTCATTTAGGAAAATATTAATACTGGTAAATTTTCGTAAGTATCATTTAAGGTTATCCTCTCGTATCATGCCTAATAGTGAGGTTATGAAAAGGTGCCGTTAATCTGATAAAGATAAAGTAATTGCTCCAAAAACATCAACACTGTCCAACATTTATTCGCCCTTTCCAGCATTGCCACCGGTAGCTCGTAAGTAATGTTGGCTTTCAAGTTTTCAGTCGTACCTGACTTATTGATAAAGACTTGACTTGAATAATCCCAAAAATATAAATGCACTTCCAGTGATTCAGACGCAACATTCGCATGCTTTTAACTACACTAAAATACAAGAAAGAAGCAGAAAAGTTACTTGGTGCTTTTAGAGTTTTATTGCGCTGAAATAGCGCTACATTTTAGAAATATATTTGCTGGATTTAGTACAAATTTATAAGCAATTATACAGTAAAACTGACGCAACAAAACACAGAAGTTCTTTAGGGGCTTTTATAGAAATATGGGTATTTCCTAGCGTTGAGGTCGCACGTTTTTTTCTTATTTAGTAGTTCTCTCGAAAAGTTGAAATATTTTGAAGATTATGTTCATATTAAAAAATGTAGATTTTGGACAGTACTAGAATGATTTTTTAATGAAACTTTACTATAACTGTTGTATTCAAAATTATGACTAACACAAAGTGCTTTACGGACACAATTTTCCACAGCAACTTGAAGTGTTTATGAAAATTTGTGAAATTTAGCTCTTAGCTTGCGCGCCAAGAGCCACAAAATTTCAAATGAGCTCTCGGCTCGCGAGCCAATATAAATTCTAAGAATTTAATAAATGTTGAGGCAAGTTTTTATTATAAATTAAATTAATGAATATTTCAATTTGCAATAATTCTTTGAGCGGTGAAGTTTTAAACAATCGATAAAAGAATTTTTAAAATTACTTGTTGTGATTACTAGATGTGTATTCAGCCAATTGAAATCAACGGTCGTGTTAGCTTTGCTTTCAAATATTACAAATTGTGCATTCAGTGGTAAACAGTGATAAAGTGAAGAAGTGGAAAAGTGTGATTAAAAAATGAACATTGATCCAGTTCCAGTTTAAAATGTATGGACCAGTCCCAGAACTAGCAATTCCTGTCCTTCAAAACTGGGGTCTTATACCAAAGAAAAAATTATAAGTGTCCAATGAGTGTGAGGTGATATTTTTTTGTATACCTTTATCGACTTGAAACTTGCTACTGCACAATACTTGCTACGAATAAAATTGTTTTATTGAAGTAAACTGGAAATTTTGTTTTTTAGGGTTGTCAAAAAAATTTTGTTCTAGAGAGTTGGCTTTTGGATTTCCATTGGAAGAGACGAAAAATTAAAAATAATTTAAAAACGGGAATACGTATCCGCCTGAATTTCGAAAAGTCCCACTAATATCGTTTTTGAAAATCTTTTGGAATTCCCTTGTTATGGGCAACGATTTGTGAATTTTAGCTTACAAGCACCTAAAGGAATTTAGTACGTTGGTAGAAAAGCTGCGGAAGACCTGAAAAGACGTATTGAAACAACTCCACGGCCAAATCGATTTTGTTAAGAGCCTGAGCGCCTCCTGGAAAGTTTCAATGTTTTACGAAACTGCTTGAACTGTTTCACCCAACGTAAAAAAAGGTTCCAAGTACCTTTAAATTGAGAGGGACAAACCCGAATAGCGGCAAGGGGCATTAATGGCTACTTCTGTGGGCGTCTAATAACCAAATTTTCGAATATTTGTCCTTCTGAAAAAATGTTATCACGACATCGCTGATTTATTAAGAAGACTTTTTAAGAAATTTTGCGAATTAAACATTCCAGCAATTTTCGGAATTAACCATGTTGCGGGTGACAAAGGGGGAATCAAAAAAAAAAAAAAAAAACGTGGAGCTTCGCAACGGGGGACTTTTTTCCACCATGGAAGTCCAAAACCATCTTTATATATATACTCCATATATATCTATACTTCTTGGAGGCTGAATACCTTCAGTTCCCATGCAGGGAAGTTTGATATTGCAGCGCCCAAGGATCCCCTTTATAAATTTGGGAGTGTTCCCATCCCAACCACAATGTGTCCATTCGCATTCGGAGGCAGGAATATTGTGGGTTTTGAAAATCAAAATACCTAACATTCCTGCGCCCACATATTGGGGATGTTGCGAAATTGTGGAGGATGGAAACTTGCAAGAGGCGCACTTGCGTCAGAATCAAATCTGAAAAGAAAGAAGAAAAATTTAATAAATTATACAAGAAAAAAAAAATGTTAACACGAGTTACACGAGCCTTTGTTTATGAATGGGAAATGACAGCTGCGGCCGCGCCGGCTGTATTGAAAGGTACTATAGGGGTGTTGCCATATCGCAAGGCATGGTGTTTACGATCATGTGTACGATTTGTTGGTGTCTGTGGTCGTTGTAATTTAAATATGAATTTAATCAATGAACTTAATTGATAGTAATTCGTTGAGCGAATTGGTGATTATTGGGGTGGGTGGTTGATGTCCATGTTATACTATGCAGATAAAGCCGTGTCCAGAGCTTTGAAAAATATTAGAAAGGGACAAATTTAGAATAAATGAGAATAGGATGGTAGTATAAAGGCTAAATATTTTAAAAGGGACAACTGGTGTGCAGGTTTTTGGGAAATTTGATTAAAAGATGGCTGGTTGAAACAACTTTTACCCAAGCGTAATAGGGCGGCTAAGACTAGGAGATTGTCGAGTGAACCACCAGCAAAGACCGAGAGATTCTCGTGAAAGAAAATTCAAGTGCTAAATAGAAAAGAAAAACCAGTTAGTGTAAATCCGAACTGACCGTTGGTGCACAAGAAATTTTTAAAAAAAATTCTATTTGAAAACAGACATTCTAGAAGAGAAAACAAGAGTAATAGAGGTTACCGTGGGAATCGTATCATAGTGTGGCCGTGACTGGGAGAGGCAAAGTACGAAAATATAGTCTTAGGACCCCCAAAGGCAAATATACACGGGCTTTAATATCGCCGTGGTTCTGAGAAGGAACCAAACTAACACTACAAACCAGGTAACCTCTATCTTGTATATATTTATTTTCGTCTCTCGGGGTGTCTCGATTATTTGAAGTCCTGGCTAACGTTCTGCAGAGTTTGCTGCTACTGTTTTAAGCAAAAGGAAATCCAAGGACTAATGAATTTAGCTATCACAAAAAAAAAAGGAAGAAAAAAAAAACTAAAGCTATATAGTTATTTATTAAGTTTTTGCATTCTAATGGAACCGTAAGGTTATGTAGTTTATGCATTTTCTATTAGTCCAAAAATTATTATTTTTTATGTAGTTTGTAAATGGTCAAAAAAATATCATACAATTATTAGAAACTCAGGAAAAATCATGTTAATCGGTGAGATCAAAATCAAAAGCGAGCACGAATAGGCCCGAATAAAATAAAAATATAAATTTTAAATAGCTAGCCATAAACTTTAAGGAGCTCCTTCAAGTTAGGTATAAAACAAAAATTAAAAGAAAAAGAATTGAAAAAAAAGGAAATATTTAATATTGTCGTCAGCAACTCTTATAAAGTAAGCTGGGCATGATTTTTTTCCAGTTTCTGACAAAGAAAGAGGAATGATTGTTTTTTTTGGTCATAAATAGCGTTTTATTTATTTTATTTTTGATTAAATCGTATAAAAATATATTTTGTTTTTGTCATAAATCATTATTTTCATTATTATTGCCTAAAATAAATTAGATAATTATAAATATGATTTCTATCCTTCGCAAGGAATATTTATAGTTTTATAAGAAATTAATCCATTATCTGAAAAAAAAAAGAAATTGTTATAATAGTTTTATAATGTATTGTATAGGGTGATAGCGATCAATGTTAAGATATAGTATGTTCAAATAAAATAGTTCTTGTGTTTAAAAGAAAAGAATAATGAGGTACTAAATTATTAAGATGGGGTGGCGGAAATAAGGTGGTATCATGGACGTGCGGGCGGACTAATGGGGTCACTGAGAAATCTAAAGGAATTCATCGTGATCATGGTAGGGATGGGCGGCAGGAGAAAACACCGATCTCCCTCTCCAGTATGTGTGCGAATGGTAGTGTAATGTTAGTTTTTTTTTGTTTATTGTAACGACCGTTAGGCTAGGGGAATGGGAGAAATTCACCCCCAAGGGAAAGGCCGTCCGAGCTAGCTGGCCGCGAATTGCCCTAGTGCCATGGGGTCAGTAACAACCAGAACCATCAATTTTTTTTATCTTATATTAAACTATATATGTATCGATACACAGGAAATATTTTAAACCAAAAACTCTGCAACACATTTTGCCGCACTGCCATAATAACTTTTTTTCAACATATTGTTCCTGTCTACAAGTGCTTGTCGGCGAAAGATCCAGAAAATAAAACTGTGAGTATTACTAATAAATAAAAATAATATGCGGTTAAAGTGTGTTGAATATGTTCTTTTAAAAACCAAAACACTTGTCATATTTAACTTAAGTTCGTTAATTTACAAAGTTCGTTAATTTACAAATAGTTTTTAATTTACAAATAATTTTTTTAATTCACAAATAATTTTAATTAACAAACGATATTTAATTTACCAACAATTTTGAATTTAAATTTATCAATCACAATATTAAAACTTAAATATTTAGTTCACATTGAAATATTAATATGAATCTCAATGCTAAGATATTTTGTTGAATAAAATTTCAAAATGAAACATTAACTAGTTTTAGTCCATGAAAAGTTAAGGGAACTTCCGTTTAGGAATGTTTGTGGGTCATCCAATGAAATGTGCGAGGATGACAGGATGGGCGGGTAATGAAAAGGCAGAATAATTACCACCTTTTTCTGGCCAATTAACCTCACTCCAGCTCTCATTAAAAATCCTATTTTTCGGCATCCGAGATTATAATCCATTTGAATAAGCTACCTGAACTTAAATTAATGGTAGTGACCAGAGAATGGCAAGGGTACACCCTAACAATAAGTGTACCCGAATCATTTGTGCGTTTACGACACTTATGAGTGTGATCGGCACTCTAAAATAAGGGTTGTTGCCTTGTACTGATAATTTCGAACATGCTCATACGCACAATCGCAAACCGATTTCGTGATCTTTTTCTGCATGTATACATGACTTGAGGCTGATCAAAATGGTCAAGCAAAAGGAATGAGCGAAGTTGAGAGCACAACACTTGAGACAAACAATATGTGAGAGACATGTGTGTGTTGTTATTCTTGCATTAGCTACATACATGCAGACATATTTGTTTTTGAATATGCACATATACAAGCATATATGTGAAATGAAAATAAAAAGCCGTGTTTTGCTGCTTCATTGCGTCCCAATGTGCACAAATGCGGATCAGAAATCCGTTTCGGATCCGGATCGGATTCAAATGCGGATAAAAAACGGATCCGTTTTTAAAAAGGAATTTCAAACGAAATCGGATCCGATCCGATTCGGATAAAATGTCCGTAGAATCGGAACGGTATCGGATCCGATACTGATCCGCATGGCACACTGGGCAGCGATCAGTGCTCAATGCCCTGCTCATGCATAAAAGTTGAAGACACTCGAAATCATAACTGCAAAACATGAACATGATCTATCGTTGCTGTTCGTACATTTGCTTTGAGTGCACTGTGCCGTTCACTTATCTACGCAAAATTTTTGGGTGTCTGGTGAAATAGAATCGACGCTTACTGTTTGAATGAGTGGCGAAATGCAAAAACACGAAAAGCGATTTGTGCGTTTGGGTGTGTTATTCTTTTCGTGCTGTTTGTGAGTGCGACAAGCACTCCAAATTTATAAGTGTGATTCGGGTGCCAAAAAGTGACACCCTTGACATTCTCTGGTAGTGACTCGGCCTAATTCCTAGGAGAAAGAACACCCCCCAAGTTCCGACTGAGCACGGCTGGTTTCATAGGTAGCGCACCTCCGAAGATATAGGGTCCCTGCAAGTCGTTACATGGGACACAATTTGAAATCAATGAAATGTAATAACGTTGATGGATGGATGTGGAGGTCAGTTAATAAACTGCTAATTTGACATTACAGTATGACTAAATGCATAATAATTTTTAGGTGCTGGGCAAAATTGAAAAAAAAAATTAACAGTGCAATACGAAGATATCGTTTCGTGCAGGAACGTCACACCTACTCATCCCAAAAATATTAATATTTGCATATTTATGGTGTAAAAATTTACCATTAAATTTTATAATGAAGGAGGCCGCACTTAACGCCCTTCAGACAGGAGTGGAGTGGAACAACTTCTGCCGCGAGGTTGTAGTGTTCGGTTCATTCCAAACAAATTTAACTATTGGTGGTCCTGGGATTATAGTCAATCCAAAATAGGAAAAAGAAAGTTCATTAGAGGTCACCATGTCGATGGGCAATGGATATTCGGCGGAGTAGAAAGAGGAACTGGAGAATGTTTAATGGTACCAGTCAAGACAGAAGCCGCGATACACTGGTATCAATTAACCCATTAAGGCCCGACCATATTAAGAGACTTGATAGACAAAAATATATATTATATCTGAAGTCCCCATGGTCTAATTAAGAAAAAATTTTACCTTAAACTTTCAGGTGCGTAGGGGGCAAGGGGGCCCCCCCTTGATGCGAAAACGCATCACTGGGCCTTAATGAAAGGAACGTTGAAATAATTACAGAAATTATAAGAAAATAGGAAATACATTATGAAAATAAGAAAATTATATCTTATTTATGCCGAAAAATATACGATTTATTTACGTTTATTAACGTTTTTCCAGAAGCTGCAGAAATTTTACGAAATCGAAAAAAAATCGCATTGGCAAAATTTTCCCATAAATTTTTCTCCGAGATACAATCGAGCACCTATGAGCAATATTGTAGTATAAAATCTAAAGTTTTTGGAAACATGTAGGTAATCGCTATAGCCCGTCGTTTTTCCTTGAGGTTTCCTAGAAAATGCGATGCGTTTTCGCATCGCTAGGCCTTAGTGAGTTAAAGACATATATCAAAAGCGGCTCAATTATTATATCCGACTGCTGGAAGGTAAGTACAATGTGCAGGAAATTCAATGTGTATCACTAACATAAATAATATTATCTTATTTTTAGGCGTATGACTCTTTATCCAATGAAGGGTTCACGCACAAAAAGGTAAACCATTGAAGGATTGTGGTGCCATTTAAAAGCTTTAATGCCCCAATACAACCAAAGAAAGAGCTTTTCCAATGGCAATGTCCAAAAATTTATTTTTTTGAGGTGATGCGCAGCGAACCCCAAATATTAATTCGTTGAATTTTTTAGACTTGCGGGATTAATGTATGATCCCACAAATCCAAATCCCGACATAAGTAGAGTCGATTCAGGCGGTGGCTGTGGAAAGCGAGATTGAAGACATGTCTGAAAATTCAGACTCGGAATAAAAGTTAATAAAAATTACTTACATTGTTAGGTATAGTTAAGATTTATGTTTTGTAAAAAAATTAAGGTATTTAGGAAAGAGAAAACCAAAATAAATGTGAATTGTTAATTGTAGTATATAAAAAATATGTTGTGCTAAAGTTATTAATAAGAGGGGGAAATCAATAATGAGGGGAGCGTGAGTAAGTGTGTGTGGTTGGTGGGAATCCTTCAAAAGGCGTGAGAACAAGGTAAATAAGGATTCATGGAAGGGAGGGCGAGTGCGAGAACGAACACCAAATTCTCTAGATCGATGTAGTTTGTTAATTTGTTTATTACGTTCTTGTATTGTCTTGTTCAGTGTGTTTTATTATCAGTAAAATTTTCATGTTCGTGCCCAGTGTTGAGATTGGAACGGCTTCAAACCCTCTGAGATACCGCTGGCTGCTGGGGGACCAATCAAAACACATAGCCAAAACGGTGCACGTAACAACATTACATTATTTTTTGGAGAATGTAGCAAGGTAGGTAGTGCCCCAGGCCATAAATTATTTTTTAAACATATGTAATTAGTTTATCTCTGTCATGGAAACATTGTGGTACAAGCACGCCCCCCACCGCATGCGCCGTTGTCAGTTTATGTCTGTCTTAAACACATTGCAGTACAAGACTAATGTGCCGTTATCACTTTATCTCTGTCTCGAACAGAAGCTATGTCCGTAAACAAGATTTTAGCCGAAAAATGTCATCCTACACTAGAGGGTGTAGCAAACACCAATACTAACACACTAAAGTACCTATGTCTCTCTCCACAAAATCATTCTTAAATATAAAAGAAAAATTAATCTGGAACATAATATTTTACCCAGATACTGTAAGTAACGAAAACAAGTAAATAAATAAGTATTTGCTCTATGTTGATTACTGGTACATTTTCTCCTGTTCTCTTTACTACAAATCATTAGATTGGTTGTATATAGCACATATTGTTTGTATGAAATGGAAAATTTACCTAATCGTATTAGACCTTTGTCAATATTTAACGAAGTGTGTTATCAAAGATTCTAGGGTGTATTCTATGCAAATGGAATTTTTGAGCTGGCCTTCCCAAGCTGTCGCATGAATTCTGCACAGTATGTGAACATTTTTCTCGACCAAGCGGTTATCGAAATCGTAATCTATAATGAATTCTATGAAAATTTGCTTAATCCGTGGGTCTAAAATCAAAATCGAGCCCCAGGTTTATTCACGGTCCTTTCCCAGGAAACCGTAATTGATAAATTTTCCGGGATAACAAAATGATTTGTTCTTTAGTTTGTTAAGCAAAGATGCACAGAATCGCTTGTAATTTAACAGATGTCATAAATAGACACTTCGTTATATTGTTCCAAAAAGGTATGACATTTGATAGCGAGCTTTTCAAACGCCGGTCCGGGAACGAAGAAATTTCTATTATTTTCATACATTTCTTTGAAATTTTTCAGTTTTCCCGTCTATCCTGGACCGACGTTTCTAAAATACTTACTCAAATGGGTCGCGAGTTGGCAATATTGAAGAACAACATTAGTAGAACATTTCCACGAATATTTGTGTTACTTGCTTAAAAACTGCGGAATTAATTGCCGTTCCCGGGATTCTCGGTACAAACCTAGGACACTAGTTTTTAACGAGAAACTCCGTAATCCACAACAAGTCCGGCGACTACCCCGGAATCACCCATAGAGGGTTCGAATATGTGACCGACCTCCAGTCATTTATCTCTAATCAAATTTTTTCCAAACATACCTTACCCCTAACTCTTCTTCTCCTAAGGGGGCTTCTATCCAAAATCAAATTTTTATAAAATTTGTTCCCACCGCTCTACAGAGGGGCGAAATCACAAAAAATTGAGATTAATTAAACTACTTATCCGAATTTAAAAATTCTTTTACTATTAGAATGCTACATTATCACTGAGTGACATATGCTAAACATCTTTTGGAAAAGTGGGCGGTGCCACTCCCCCTTATTAAAAATCGCTCTAGCGGTCATAGTTATAGACCGATTGGCATGAAACTTTTCAAATGTTGTACTGTTGACCTGCTATAGTCTTTGGCCAGACTTGGTTATGATTGGATAAAGGGTCGTGGCACCGCCCATATAACCTGAAACTTAAAACGGGTATATCTCATGAACTATTAGAGGTATCAAGATGAGATTTGGTATATATGTTGATCGTACAGTACGAATTACATCCAAGGTGGAATAGGGCGGTGCCACACCCCCTTTCAAAAATTGCTCTGGCTAAATTGATTTTTTTTTTTTTGAAAAAAGTAATACAATTTTTACATAGTAATCAATTTATTTTTATTATATACGTAGACGAAAGGGGGATAATTGTATCGTATATGTAATATATGGGACTCAAAGCAGATATTAAAATTGTTCGATCGTGCACGGATGTGTCTGGTGAGCGTTTTGTTCAAAAATTTAAATAGCTTGTTCCTTCAAGTCTACACAATAGGAAAAAAATTATACATAAGTATTTATATATATGTCCAAAGTCAAATGACCAAAGTCATCATACTCTAAAGCATCGCCCTCGATATAATCATTGTCGTCATATGTATCATGATTTGTGCCTTCTGGTGCCACGTTCGTCAAAACTTAAGGCGAAACTAGTAGATCTACAACTAGTTTTGGAAGTTGGTGGTTTTTTTTCGGCAATTTTGTTTTACAAGATAGGATTGGATCTGAACTTAGTGGGAACCTATTTAATATGTCCCGACTACATTTGCTAGAAAAAGAAAATGCAAACAAAAGACAAGAACTGGTGTTCTTTGCTTGAGTGACTATTTTCACAAATTATTTTATAAAAAAAAATTCGCGCAAAAACGCGCAATATGTTATTACTGAATATGAAAGCCTAGGAACTGTAGTTTCTTAAAAACTTAATATTTGAGAGCCAACTGGCACCATTTATATTTAAATATCCACGAATATTTAGAAAATGGCCAAAATTGAGACATATTTAAAAAAAAAAATTTTAACAAAATTTCTACACAACTTTTGTTAATACAATTTTTTTTAGAACAACGCTTAAATACCTGAACAACGTCGAAATATACCGAATTTCTATTAACACTATTGTGCGTGAATAACTCAAAAATTATTTAACTTTAATACAATGCAGCTTGACAAGTAAAATACATATGACATTGAAATGTTCAGTAGTGATGTAGAATTTTATATACTTTAATCGGATACTAAGTATTTTTCAAAAAATCAATTTTTAATTTTTCAAATAATCTCAATTTTTGCGATTTTGCCCCTATGTGCGCTCTAACAGCCCAATATTTTTGCGACCCCAACAGTTCCTCAGAACATATCTACCCTCTATCTTCAACCCTTAAGGTGGTCCCCACACATTTTTGTTTTGTTCTTATAATTTTGTATGATATCAGTTTCTGCTGCTTCCGATGTTTAACTCACACAGTAAATCTTTTTTGTAATTACACTGAATTTTAGTCAAATTTAGCACAAGGAAAGTATTGAACTTGATTTAATACATTAAAATCTTGTATATTAAAAACATAATTTCCCTTTACACCTTATGAATGAGGTATGAGATAGCTTCTCGTGCTGTTGTGAGTCAACACGCTTTCTACTTTTAGATTCACAACTATCGGCACCTAATTGATTACACAAGGGAACAAGGTATTTGTTGTTTAAGAACTGAATATTGTTTTTAAGGTAATTTTGGACGCTGAATCCAAATCTGCACTTGGTTTTTTTGTATCAGCTCGACTTTTCGCGATATACCGTTATGTCCATAACTAAGGCACTTCCACTACAAATATTTAAATAACTTGAAAACGGTTCACCATATTCAATTAAAAAAAAAAACTTTAACTCGTCAACAAAATTATCTTTAATCCGTGCCTACATTGTTTTTAATTTGGCTTAGTAGTTTCAGAGATATCGTTGTAGTTTTAAAAAATAAAACAAAAAATTTACAAAAAAAAAATTTTTTTGTTTTTTAAAAATTCATAAAAAAAATTATTGCAACAAAAATCACAGTGTTTGTCTTAAAACATTTAGTTTAATATAGTGTGAATCAAATGAGCTTTATTTCATTAAAATATCTGCACAACTTTTGATTTTGTCAACAATTTACTGAGATAACTAAATTTACAAAAATCACGATTTCCATACAAAAATAACATTTATTAATATGTTTGTGAAAGTGTAACTCGAGCAACCCTTAACGGATCGTTATGAAAATTTATCAGTATTAATATTTATCGAAACGAACTTATGGGATTGTAAATGGGCGAAATAGCCCCACCCCTTCTGGTACCTCCCATACAAAATTACCTATTTTTCGATAATTAATATATCTTCGATAGCTGCCAAACAGACTACCGGAGGATATTGAAATTTGGTCAGTTTATTTATCTTGCAAAAGTAGACAAACCCTAGAAAAACCGAAAGCGTTGCCATACCCCTTCTGGTACCTCCCATACAAATGACCGAACTCACCCCAATAGTCTTACATACATATCTTTTTTGTAAGTACACTGAATTCAGTCAAACTATGCGGAAGTTTTACGGTTATGAAAATTTAAATCAGGAATGAATTTGCACTATATCGGATCACCCCTTCTGGTACCTCCCATACAAAATTACCTATTTTTGGAAAATTAATATTTCTTCCTTAACTTCCAAATTGAAACCTGCCGATTAATTAAATTTGGTCTGTTAATTAATATTGTAATAGGAGGCAAAACTAAAAATTAAACTATAAATAAATTTGCAAATTTGTCATGATTTTTAAAAATACAAAATTTTAATTTTTTTTGGGTAAAAACAAAAAATTGCGAAAAATCTGTTATCACCGAATTTAGCATAACTCATTCAATTTTCAATCGATTATTATGTACATACATGTTTTTGAAAGCTATCTTAATATGATATTCAATAAAGCTAATAAAAATAACAATTTGCCCCCAACCGATTAACTTTCAGCGTGAAGAAAATTAAAATCTGTAATTTTTTGTGTATTTTTTTTTTTTTTTTTTGAATAAAACAGCCGTTACTCAGTCACTTTTTTTTGTAATATTAAAAAATTTGATTTTTTTCAAAGGTAACAACGATATCTTTAATAAAAAAATAAAATTTTAAAATCCGGCTTTTGAAAAAAAAATTATGATTTTTTGAACTATAATTTTTTGGAAAAAAGTCGAAAATACGATTAGTACCTGTAACTTAAAAATTCGAGCTGATGGAGAAAAATGGAGATTAGATTTGAAATTAGCGACCCCAAATTAGTAAAAAACAGCTATCGAATTCCAAACAACACTCAAAAAGTTCAATTTTGTTCCCTTGTGTTATCGACGAATGCGAACGTCACTGTTTGATAAGCTTTTACCAGACATGCCGATTGACTCGACACTATACTGCGAATCTGCTGTCGACAACATCGAGGTGGCCGGCAATGAATGAAAAATATTGATGACTGGAGACAGGAATCAAACCATGGATCTCCCGCATGGTAGTCGCGTATTCTAACCATAATGCCTCGGCCGGTATATTGTATGTAAATTAGCCACTTTCGGAAAATTTATATTTTTCTAATAATTTCTTAAAAGATACATTTTAACACATAATATTTTGAATTCTTATGTGAAACTTAAGAAACCGGCAAGTTTACTCTATCTATTTAAAATTGTGATTTATTTCAAATTTTTATTGTAATTAATAAGGGACTTGTTAACTAGTTCTTCGTTGGTACCTTATAAAATCCTTTCGGTACCTCCATTTGTTGGCGAATTTATGAACACTTTTAACTGTTTACAGTTTTACTGCATGTCTGTAAACGTCTGATCATACGAACGATAGTCCCATCTTTAACCGTTTACACTTCACGAATAGCCAAATAATAATTCATAAGTATGTAATTTCTTTTAAAAATTCGTTTACTTTCAATAACCCGAAAGTAAAACAATATTATTCAAAGGGTGAGGGTGTTTATCAGTCAGTTTACCTAACTGAAATTTTTTTTGGACTGGTTCTACTTTTCTTCTTTTCTACTTGTTACTCTTATGAAACGCACCTCGTAAAACAAATAGATATTTTAGATTGTCTTTTGTTACCTGCAGGTAACATATCATAAACGCTAACATCGCTATCATTTAAAAAATTCACAAAAGGGCTAGTGCTAGTGACAATATTTTTGGCTAGAGTCTTGCCGTACTTGTATGTATGAGAAGAAACACCCTTATTTCAATAAGCCTACAGGTAGTTTAATAGCGACCAAGGGAAAAAACTACATATAAACAAGTTTTTTTTTTTGTGAATCCTTAATACATTATCGTCGTTTTTTCTATGATAGTGTTCTAAATAGAATTTAAAATTAAAGAAAATAGGCTTTAATAAAAAATAGTCTTCCATATAGTGAATAGAAATCGATATGGCACATGCCGTAACGGCCTTACTCAATTAGGACAAATTTTAGTTATTAGTACCATCGTGTTTATCAGGTCTAAATCTATATGATATAAATTTTTCATGTTTGTAACTTTTTGGGTCCGCAGTTAACCCCTTAAAACCCTAATAGCTTAATCACACAGTGAGACAAAATAAAGTAAAATCGATTAACCTGGGACGTTGTATCATTTTTTTGGTAGGCGCTGCTGAGTACAACAATAATATGTTTTTGAAATATCCCTAACTCCCCCAAAATCTTGATTTACGGGCAAAAAAAAATCAGCTTTTACGCACTTATAAGCCAATAACGTGGTAGAATATTCGCCGAATTAAAATTTCTCAGCGGGTTGGGACTCAGTGGCAGCATTTTTATGACCACTACCGCTAAGACCTACTGAGTTATGAATGATGAGTAATGTCGTGTAATGTCTGAAGGAAAAGCGGAAGAATCGTCTATAGGTGAGAAGTGAGAGCCAGGATATCGAAAGTTACAAGTTTAGAGGTGAAGCCCAAAAGTTCTACCATAAGGTAAAAAGCAAAGGTTTTGGAACAAGCATCCCCACCTGTAAGGACAGAGATTTAAATCTGGTCAGGGAAACATAAAATGTGCTGCAAATATGGACGAAGAACTTTCGTACGCTGCTCGTTCCCAAAGACAACATAAGTTACGAAATAACGCTATTCATCGATAACGAAGTAGATTGTCCACCACCGAACCAAAACGAGAGCAACACGGCAATGGATTTCCGGCAGAGCTTTTTAAGAACGGCGGCGATGACCTGAGAACCTGCATGCACTATCTCATAATCACGATTTGGCTAAGGGATTATATCCTATGTCCTGCTCTTAAGAAACAGGTGCGCATCAACTACCGCAGTATCAGCCTTTTACCCATAGATTATAAAGACTAAAGCCCGACCTTGCGAAACTGATTGGCCATTATCAGTGTGACTTTAGACCTGGTAAATCCACGACCGACCAGATATTTACACTGCGACAAATCCTGGAGAATTGATTGAAAAATGTAATGCTATGGCTGAGTTTGGTATCCCTGCGAAGCTGATACGACTTTGCGGGATCACACATTTTCTACGTTGACGTTGTTGGTATTACAAAACTCGCGTTAACAAAACGCCAGTGTGGCACCCCAGAAACGTATTCGAAGTTGAGCTTTTTTTTTGGCGTTCGAGCTTTTGAAAACGCGCGTTAACAAAACGCCAGTGTGGCCCAGCCTTTATAGCGACTTGGACGTAGTCAAGCAGGTCGAAATATAGCTCTAGCACCACTGAGACATGTTGTACGAATGAATCAAATTGCTCCTGCTTGAAAAGTCTTCGGTAATAAAATCGTTAGACGATGCAGGAAGGTGCGACTAAAACTTCGTTGGGTGGACCAGATAAGGAGCTGTGGTCGAAACTTGTTGTGACGAACTATTTATTGAGCACAAGAGACTTAAGCGCTTGGAATTCATTTCTACCTGCAGCAATTGATGGATTGTTGTTGTAACTGCCCTGAAAATTGGGCTACTTCCACTGGATTGGCCCATAAATCCAATGGGCTAAGTGGAGTAGGGTGGGCTGGGCTAGAATGTGGCGCGTATCGTGGGGATCCTGACCACACGCTAGGCATACATTGGGGACGGCACGGTTTATGCGGGACCAGTAGGCATTGAATCTGTTGCTCCATCCCGATCTTAGTTGTGCCAGAGCTTGTTTTCCGTGGCAGGCTTACATCTATTTCGGCTACAATGGGTGGTCGACCTCCAAGAACGACATTCATGCGGTAACCTGAGACCGCGGAATTGATGGAGTCTCTTTGAGAGTCGTTCAAAGCTGCTGCATAAAAGGGTGCTATTCAAGGGATCCTGCACTCAGTTGCATATGCTATCCTCGTATTCTCGAAGGTCCTTCCTAGCATGCCTCGGGGGAACATCCAACTGTGTGATGTTAAAGTTGGGATGACTCCTCCGATGACATCCCAGGAGGAACTGTTTGATCAACATGACATTATGATGGGTGAATATCTATGGTTCCAACCAAATAAAAAGATCTGTCCTTATTCTTTACAGAGCTGATGCCTCTATATAATTTGCAGATGACCTTCGCAAATTTGTACCATGTTGGTTTTGGAATAATAGATTTTTAAAGACAAGTATGATATGTCTGAGATAAGTGGAAATCTTTTAAATGTTTTCAATATATAAAACTGATATGTTTTAACGTCTTTACGAGGTTTCAAAACTTTTAAACGATTTTCTGCAAAATTATGAACATTTGACAAACATATATGTCTACTTTTGCCAAAAAGGTACAGAAATGTAGTATACCGCCATACAGGAAATGTGATGGTCAGAACAGGGATGCACACGACGAAGGAATTGTGAAATACTTTACAGCTGTACTGCGGTAATATACGCATAATAAATTGCGATCGGATACTTTAATCCAATACATTTTTTATTGATACATTTCGATTTAGTTTATTTACAAAAGCAATTAGGCTCAAAATACATTTAAAAAAATCCGTCTAATATCTACCAAGGTTGTAATTTAAAAAAAAAAAAAGAGAAAAAAACACTTGTTTCGGTTAATTTAAAAAATTGTTGCTTTTATTATTTTTTTGTCACTTAATAAAAGTTTGCATTAGCAAAGAAGGGTAAACAAATGAAAACAAAACTGTTAAACAGATTGGTTTTAGGCAACAAAATTCTATTGTAATGCAATGTTATTTTATTTCATATGTTTTTCTTTTGTAGGCACATTTCCTGAAAGAAAGCATACCTTGCCGAAAGGTAAAAAAAAACTTAAAATATACTACTACTGAGAAGTTACATTTTCTAAAAAAGCTACATATTTAAATACCTACTACTAGGCAGACGAAACAGTTGAAATTAAAAAAAAATAAGAATAAAGTTTAAAAAATCATGTTACAGGCCTTAAAACTTAACTCAAAACAAAGCTTAGCAGAACGCAGATAATGTGTAATTCCATTTTAATAGCTATTGGCACTGTGGTAGTTGTAAGTGGTAGTGATGATGTTGAATGCAGTTCACACTAGATGTGTATGGGCACATGGTCCAATAGTTGGGCACGATCTGAAAATACAGCTGAACACATTTCACACTCAAAATAGCGCTGGGGTTTGCGGGCAGGCGATGGATTTTGCTGAGCTGCTGCTGCAGAAGCAGCGGCGGCCGAGGCATCTGCTGCAGATACTACAGCAGATATCGAAGCAAAGGAATTTCCATGCGAATTGGGCGAGGAACTCGAAACCGTATTAAAGGTATCTACAATTGCATAGTCCAAATATGATGTCGAAGTCGGTTGCATAGTTTTAGATGTATTAGCAGGTTCGGTTCTGGCCGACTTTGAAGATTTCGTTGTGGAAGCCATTGATCGTTTGTTCGAAGTTGTATTGCTGGCAGGTTTGTTTTGATGCACATCATTGGAAAATTCGAAATATTTTCCTTTTACATTAGAACTTCTCTGAGAACGTGAAGCTTTGGTGGATCTACGTGATTGTGTTGGATTCGAATTAAGTTCCATGGTGGCAGCGGATACCACCTCTGATGTATTTACCGAACTAGCTCCATTTACAATTTCTCTTAGATCGGGTGAGGTGGGCTCAATTTTTATTAAGTGTTGTTCTTCTTCGGATTGTTCTGTTAGAAATTGTGTCGAGGATTCACTGGTAAACCGCTGTCGATGGCTTAGTTTATCTGACTTGAGGGGCGAACGCAAAATTTCATCCAAATCGTTGCGCAATCCCGAAGCTTCGAGCAGCAAGTGAGCATCATAAAGATCATTTGTATGGCGGGTAGTGGTGGACTGAGTTCGGTTGTGGGCTGTTGCATTGGACTGGCTGATGGGATGGTGATTTCTCATTGAATGGTGATTGTCATGTTCCTGTTTAATGTGCAACGGGCTACAACTAATTTGTTTTGGAGGATGCAATGCCGGTGATATTATGTCATAGTCATCAACAATAGCAACAGACTTTGGCATAATATCAATGTTAGTGGTTTGCGTACGTGTAACTACAGACTTTGATTTCTTTTTACTTCCCTCCCCAGATGGGATTATGTATTTCTCAGTGTGAATCATTTGGGGTCCTTTAGCTTGCTTGTTCGCTGTAGATGATTTATCGCTTTTACTCTTACGTCCTCTGCCGCTACCATTAGACGTGACAAATTCCTTTTCGGGTCTTACAATCTGAACCTGTTGCGTTCTCTGAGCTGTAGATTCATGTTTTGATTTACGCTTAGAACTTGGAGTAGCTTCTGACATATCCAGAGATTTCGTTGAAGGCCCCACCACTAATGTATCCAAACTCTGCAGAGTTGTTTCCAAATTTGACAGTAGTGATTTGTAAGTCTCTTCGTTCGATGTTTTTGTTGTCCAAATCTTGTCACTACTTGTTGAATTGAACCGTGGCTTTTTATGAGAATCTTCGTTGTCTAATCCAACATCTAAATCAAAGTCATCTGGCTCTAACACCACATTAGAAGATCTTTTCTTGAACGATGATGCTGTGTTGCCTGACTTGTTTCGGTTGTTGTTAGATTCAGCTATTTCGGAAAATGAGCTTTTTTGCTTTGTCGCCTTTCCAACTGATCCCCGTTGCTCGTGATTGCTTGAAGTATTTTCGGTAGATGTATTGGTTTCAGTCATGGCTAATAAGTCATCGACATTGTCCATATCGAAGTCGGATATATCAATATCACTGCTATTACCGCCATTTTGTTTCGTTTCTCGTTTCAGGCGGGCAATTTCATGGGGCTTCAATTTGCGTCTACGCTTATATTTCCGTGGACCAGTCTGGAAAAAAGAAAATTGAATAATTAGCAATATAAGTTAAATACAAATAATAAATAAATTTGAATAAAAACGAAATAGTTTTGTTGTGTTCGTTATAGTCTGGGCAAGGTTTGTATAAAAGAAATCTTTTAGGGGTAAAAATGGGAGAAAAGAAAACAAAACTAGCAAGCTCAAGCTATCAACCTCTAAGTCTACTGTGTCCCGCTTCACATCTTGGACTTACGAAATAAGGATGGAATGGTCCAAACCCCAAAGGGTGTCAGGGTAATCTTTGACATCCTCCTTCACTTCTCGTCGCATGCCTCCTACATTGACCAAGAAGCAGCAATAAGAACAGTAAAGACTTCGATACATCTGAAAAGACTTTAGGCGTTTTCGCAACGACATCCAGGACGTCATTTAACCTGACATTCACCGATTGGTAGTAAACGAAGCTGTCAGCAGCTACCGATGCAACAAAGTCCTTAATGAACACCCTCCAGCGATTTTGGATAATGAGAGGTTTTTGCCCAGGCGGATAAGAACAGCTCTTGTGCAACCAAGATCCCGCCAAAAAGGCCCACTGACTAAATCTACAGTGTCACTTTTTACCTTTTTGACTAAGGAGGTGGGGTTGGAATATAAGATGTCGGTCGATAGCAACCGTATACCTACGGTACAAAAATCCCAATGGCAAATGAGGATCATCTCATGAGGTGACCATTGTTGTTTCCTGTACGGCAACATAACTTGTTGCTGATCCGCTAATATTTAATGGCATGTCACTTGCCAACGCCCAGAAGATGCTATCGATGTTACAAAGTCATTAACGAACACCCCCCAGCGGTCGATCCTAGTGAAGGACGCAGCTTTTCTGCCATTTTATGGAAGGATTCCTGGACGCAGCCCAGCTGTTACAACAACAACAGCACCATAGCCCAGACCAAACGGCAAAAGAAAAGTTAAAGCAATGAGATGTAGTAAAAGAGCCCAGACTAAACGGCTAAAGCTATTATTACATAAAGTCAAGACTGTTGCACAAGTGCAGAGTGGTGCTCTCAACACTGACAGGTAATAGTGTTAGACTCCCCTAGGTCCTCGGGCACAGTGACATACTATGGAACTAGATGGAGGATTATTTGGCTCATTCCTAGGACCTGGCCAATCGAATGAATCAATTCGACCACCAATGTGTCATATATACAACATTTTGAACCCTCTCATCGAACATTTGGCAATCGCATCCTGGTTACGCCGCACCGACTGCGTAATAGGGCGGGATATTTGGTCAAGACTAGATGGAAGGCTAACCAGATCACTAAAAGGCATTATAACAGGACACTGTGACGTTAGGGCTTTTACATATCGAACTGGGAGACAACACAGGAAGACTACTGTAGACTGTGGGTCGATGAGGCGAAAAGACTATTGAGCATTTGCTCTGCGATTGCCCAGCTTTTATAACTTTCACTCTGAATTATCTTTCTTTTTCTAAATGTATCAATATTTCTATTAATCTTGTTCTACTCTATACTTTCCTATTTCATTTCCAAAAAAGACAATCACAATGGGCCTTAATGATCTCTGAGCGTTGTAATTACAAAGTCTCACGACTGAGTGATTACTTGTCTGCAACCTAAACCTGCGAATGGATTTTTCTAAATTCCGAGATTTAGGGAAAACAGGAACAAACGTAAAAAAAAAATAATAAGGCCAGATAACTAATGCTACAATCCAAAAATGGTGTATAATTTCAGTTTCAGAATAGGGCATGAAGGGAACTTTTTGAAAACTGGTTAAAAGGTATATGAATAAAGGGATACAATAATTATCACAGAAAAGACATAATGGCTACAACTAAAGCGGGGTAGAAATGAGATAAATATGGTCCAATTGCTCAGACGACATACGTATATCTAGAACCACAAAAACTAAAGATTATTCCATTAAGACATGGTAATGAGTTTGGCAAATTCTGACGTTAACGGAATTATTTTATTTTATCCAGTATAACGAGCGACTTATGTGCGCAAGATGCCCAGGAAGGAATTTTATTCAATCAGGTGAATTTTTCAAAGCTTTAACTAATACTATTCTTTTTGTGAAATAATCTAAAGCGTATCGTTCTTTAACAAGTAATAGATATTTATTTAATTTCACTTTTTATTTGTACTCACCACTGGCTGTCTTTGCATTGCTGTATTCATATCGCTGTGCTGTATCAAGTGTTGTATCAAATCTCCTGATGATGGAAGTTCCGCCCCACAGACTGTACAATAGTAAGTACCTCTCTTAGAATCCAAGCCTGAATGATGTGACCTTATATGTTCTCTTAAGACAACGCGTTGATTAAAAGCTCTGGGACATACTGAGCAGGCATAAGGCTTTTCCCCAGTGTGGATGCGTTCATGTTTCCTCAATGTGCCACCATCCGCAAATGCCTTCCAACAGAAACGACAACCGTAAGGTCGTTCTCCTGTGTGTATACGCACATGTATTTGCTGTGAGCTTCGAGAACCAAAAGTTTTACCACATTCATGGCAAGGAAACAACTTTCCCGCTGATGTGGTGCTGTGTGAGTGACGATGATTCGAAAGAGTACGGCCATCGGGAAATTCCTCGTGGCAGACATCACACTGCACCGATTTATCACGATGCGAAGCCATATGACGCTTAAGTCTAGCCTTGTTGTGAAAATTTTTACCACATTTTGAACATGAGTGACACTTTTCGCGTGAATGATCCCAGGCATGTTTGATGAGAGCTTTGCGATCACGACACTCTTTGCCGCAAAGAATGCACGAGTTTTCCGTCATTTCATGTGAATGTTGAGATTGTAAGTGTTTTTTAATTGTTGGTTCCTCAAAGAAAGATTCACCACATAAAACGCACCTGAAAATAGTATGAAAATGGAATTATCCGAAGAAGATAAACGTAACTGACAACTTACTTAAATGGTGGATAGCGAGCATGTATTTCAGCATGGGCTAACAAATCCAAAGCTTCGGCAAATGTTTCTCCACATGTATTACAGCAGTGTTGATCTTTGTTGCTTTCGCCGTTAACAGCAATCTGACTAACAGCCTGATTTGTAGAATTTGCGTGTGTTTTAGCATGTCTTCGAAGCAGATCTTGACGGTGGAAGGACATTCCACACTCGCTGCAGTAAAACTCTCCATACAATTGTTGTTCGGACTCCGATTCACTTTGTGTTTCATCTTCGCCCTCATTGGGATCGTATTCAGAATTACTTTCTTCAAATTGGTGGGTTCTTTGATGATCTTGTAAACTGTTTTGATCCCAAAATAATTCATTACATTGAGGGCACTCAAATGGCGAGTCATTGCGATGGGTCTAAGGTACAAATATAAATAAAACGTGCAAATTAGTATTTTTGTTTGAATATTGGTGTGTAGATATTATGTATAAAAATTATATAAACTTTACGAATGTAAAAAAAAACAAAATTTAATCGTTAAAATTGAAATTAAAGATGCGCCTGCATAAACAACTAGATTTTTAGATTCAGACTACATTTTAAGAATTGCAAACTTTAGCCTCAACATTTAAAGAGATGTCTAACAATAAGAATACCGCAACTCAAGTAAATGCAGATTACTGTCGATGATCGTACCCACGACTGGCTTGAGCGCTATCTTCATAGGTCTGTTTCGGTAATTATTAATTGTTTTTACATTTCTGGCAACATTTATTAATTTTCTTTTTATGATTTTTCTTCAAAGACGTGGGACCAATTCATTTGAGAAAACTTTATGAGACAACTTCAACACATTTCAACTTTATATTCCAATTCATAATTATTTGCGTTTTTACAGTTCTCAAACCTAGAATGTTTGTACCTTGGTATGTGAAAGCATAGCTTTCTCTCTAGAAAACGCCAATCCACACTGCTGGCACACAAAAGGTTTATTGTCATCTATAATGGGATAATGATTTGCTACCTCTACCCTATGTTGCTGTTGTTTATGATGGATTGGTGGCATGGCAGGTTCATTACTGTGAGTAGATATTTCCATGGCCGCTGTATTGTTAGCTATGGTCGTATCACATTGTACAATATTGTACGATGGAGTCATGTGAGCCGAATTAATATCACAATTATTGGATACATCTACCACATATGTATCTTCTTTGGGTTTAAGGCGACTTATACGGCCTCTAGGTGGAGCGGTATTAGTTGTGTTTGTAAATGACGAGGAAGAACTAGGCATTGCATTTTCCATTAATGACGATGCGTTGTTGTTGTTATTGGTATTTGTGGAGGTAATTTGTTGCTGTTGGTGTTTACGACTAGATTTTGTTGGTATAGTAACGGAATCTTCTGGGACACTCCAATCCTGCTCATAATAATGATCATTGGAAGTTCGCTGTGACGATGATGTGGTATCGGTAACAAAATGTATAACTGTAAAAACAAAGTATTACTATAAATTCATCTCTGTTAGAGTTAGATGGAACTTACAGTCACTGTCATCCATTTGAGGTTCTGCAGCTGCTTCTTCAGCATGTGCTTTTAAGTGATTGATAAGGTCCTGTCGTCTAAGAAATCGTGAACCACACAATTTACACAGATGGGGACGATCATTTTGATGGGCCACCATGTGATTCATGAGGCTTGCCTTTTTGCGGAAACGACGACTGCAAAAATCACATGGATACGGTCGTAGGGTGGTGTACTCATCCTGAACAGTCGGCAAAGGTACTTCCATATCCAATAATACTTGGGAATTTGATATTATTTGTTCAGCAGGTATTTCAACTCTGGAAGCAAGTAAAAAATAAAAATGGAATGAACAATAAATGGTATAATTCGGAAAACTAACATTGGGTTTAATATGTATACTATGGAATCAGAAGTTTCAAGACTATGTTTATTGTCGTAACATTTATATGGCTGAGCACATAGCCTTCAAGCAAAGATTGTAAGCTTGATTGTACTCAATCATCACTTTCCATATTACAGAAATGAAATAATATTACGTAATACATAGCAATATTGGCAATGAATTTGGTGGAAACCGTCACAATATATTTGGATGGTAAAGCGTCTTTAAAGACTTTGGCATCAAAGGTTATAAAGTCAAGATTGGTGCACAGATGCAAAATGGCGTTCTTAACACTACCAGGTAATATTTTTCCACTCTGCCTAGGTTCCCGAAACGGTGACATACTACAGATAGCGAATGAATTGGCATTAAAACGGAAGGGCTGATCCATTGGACCGGTCGATCCGTTGAATCTGTGCGAGCACCAAATTGAACAGCCACATCGAACTGTTTGCAAACGTATCCTGGTAACACTGCACCGACTACGTAATATCTCGCGATATTTCGCCAAAACTGGATGAAAGACGAAACAGATCACTCTTGGAGCTGGATAGAACGGCTGTCAGGCGACTAATAGACATACATATAGGACATTGGATCGTTATGGCGTTAACATCGAAGACAACACTGTTGTAGGCTGTGTTACGATGAGGAGCAAAGTTCAATTATTGAGCTTTTGCTTTGTCATTGACCAGCTTCTAGGGAATTGCTATTTTGATATTCTGAATGAACTATCGTCATGCAACATGGAAAATCTAATGAAGTACACTCCCGATTTAAGCTGGCTTACAGGCAGAAGACCATAGCAAATCCATGTATGTCATGCATAATCCTCCTTTTTACAAATGGACTCTTAGTATATGAGATAAAGGCACTAAAAGTTTTTCGTATGGATATCGACCACTTGACACCCATTTCAAGGTTAGATCGCAATCTATTTCAAGATGAGATTCCAACTGTATTAAAGTGAGTTTTAAACTATTGTATGGTGATCATAAATTAAGGATCTTTTTGCGATTGGACACTGACTTTAGGAGCTAATTGCACTATGAATATTAACACTAATTTATTGTAAAACAAATTATATGCCACAAAAAACATAATTTTAGAATCTAATCTACTTTAAAACCTAGATATGTCAAATTTTTAAAGATACAATTGTCTTATATTGCACAAAAATCAACTAAGCCGAACATTTACGATCATTACAAATATCAATGCAAAAAGTTGTACTTATATTTACTTGGACTATATTACGTAATACCCAAGAACTTATTTGTCTAATGTCATTATCAAAACTAATTAAATAACTACTTATTTAAGCGAACATTTGTTATAAGATGCAAATAAAGAAAGACCCGACATATATGAAAAAAAATATTTTTATATATTGCCAATAAGGCAAAGAATGGTCAGTAGAATAAAACGCCTTATTTGTGTAAGTCTAAGATTCCAAGTGTACCCACATTCTGTAAGGGATCATCTTTCAGTGAGATAAGGGCTAATGAATTAGTACTACTATGTATAAGAAGTCTAGATTTATCCCCCAAAATAATGTTTTCTCCTAACTACTCTTCGCGATCTAGATACATCAATGACTGGCTTTATGATAGGCGTATATTATTCCTTAGAAACTTTCTTATATGTATAAATCTTTTCAACACAGTATAAAGTAATGTGACGGCCAAGGGCAGCTTGATATGATATACCCAAAATACACCAAAGTAATTTCACATACAATACTGCTTGATCTTACGTAAATAAATAAATATAAGAACAATTTATTTTGTTAGATAACAAACTTACCTTTCTTCTCCCTGATGTTGTACCCAATCATCCGTGATTACTTCTTCTGTCACCATCTGGGGCGTTGTATCCGTATAATGACCCACTGTATACACTCCCCCACCAGCATCTTCGTGTTGTTGTATCAAAGCCGCCTGTTCCATTATAGCATCACAATCGATTTGTTCGCCATCACTGGCAGTGACGACCACCGTACCATTCTCATCTGTTACGTTTGGTCTTATAATTCCAGCGACCATTTGTCCGTCACGAGCCATAAATATTAAATTTTCTGCAGCAATTTGATCAATGTTCGTCGAATCTCCCTCATCCTCGGTGGCCATGTAGTCCGATGAGGAATTGGCACTAGCCAATAGATCCTCATCACAGGGCGGATGTGGATCAATATGTAACTGACCGGCAGTTTTCATGTCACCACTGCTACTACTAACGACGACATGCGATGAGTGGTTCGATGAATTATGTTGTATCCAATGTATGCCACCATATTGACTATCCATAATATTCCAAGAGTAATTTTCTATTGATTTTACCAGAATGTGGACGCTAAAAACACAAAATGGAACAGAGCATTAGCAACTTGTCGCAGGACAGATGGAAGACCTCCTGCAAACTCCAAAAAAAAAAAGCAAAAGCACGTTGTCTTCGAAAAAGATAGTGGATGTTTTTTTACTTTTATTTTGTTTACACTTCTTCCTGCACAACTGCAGCTCAAATTAGAAAAATCAACACAAATTAGTAGCTACAAAAACAACAATAACACAACACATGTTTTTCTCTAGGCTGTTACAAAATATGGCAGCACTCTATAGAATCCACACACCGCATGTGGTGGCATCCCTTTCTAGCACAACACTGTGTTATCGATACTGCTTATCGACAACAGCTACACGAACCACAAAAAGCCGACGAAGTGGCGGCTCTGCTATACCAAGAATCCATACTCCCCAATAATTCCAAGTTATGAAAATTGCAATTTTAGTTCCAATTTCCATTAATTGGTTTAAGGTTATGGCCAAATGAGGTTATGACTTTATATTTATTTACATTTGTACACTCAAAACACTAATGGCCAATGCACTTTGCAGCCATTTGTCTGGCCCCAAGAGTGGTCAGGCGTAGTCCCACACTTCTTGATTACATCACATGTGCTCCCCGCTATTCAAAAGCACGTTTTTTCATTTCATCGACCAAAAAATCTTCACCGAACGAAATTTTGCTAGCAAATTTTTTTTATTGTCAGGTTAGTTATTCACCGTCGGGATTTTTGAGGTTATTTTTATCGCAAACTTTTTGCATGTACTTCAGGTTTGCGATTTGCCGAAACTTACAATTTTATAACATTTCACTGCACTGAACGGCAATAATTTTACGAATTTATTTAGAAAATGTTGCAAACTGCGTACGATTTCTACGACAACTGACACGACAGCCATTGTATTGTGATGTGTGTGCACAAACAACCGAACGACAGCCGGAGTTGGATAGTGGATGCTAACTGCGGTAATGCAGGGCGGATTTAGAGGTAAAATTTTAATCTCATACAATTAATTGTTTGCTATTTTGATATGTATGAAGATTTCTTAATATCTCACAAAGGATTTACTTTATAAAAAAAAAAAAAAATAATATAGATGCATTTTGTTTATAAATAATGTCTAAAATAAAATAATTGGTTAATAAAATAAAAGGTGATAAGCTACCAGATTATTTGATGGGATTGTGTCTATGCTACAGTGGTGGCAGTGTTGCCACAGTTAAAGTTGAACATGGAAACATGACACAATATATTTAGGTGGTGGGTAAGAAAGGCGAGAAATTTTGGGTTTGTTTGTTTGTTGGTATAGAAAAAATTTTTTTTTAATAATAATAGGCACAGGGCTAAGAACTGCCCAAGTGTGCTTGAATGCAAGTGCTTAGATTCTGCACAAGTATTAAAAAAATCAAAAGTAAAGAGCAGAAGAGTGGGAGTTTTAATAAAAAAACATTCAACAATTTAGTTCATTCATTGACGTATTAGGTAGTAGCAGTGGCGGATTTAGGACTGCTGCCGCCCTAGACACTATTTGATATGGCGCCCTTTATGATTATATAGAAGTGTTTATAACAAAAAATTAAATACTTACGGCCTTATTCATAAAAACTTATAAGAGGTTTATAAACCATTTATAAGCAAATTTCGAGAAAACAATATTCATAAACGATTCACATCTTCAATAAGTTAAAGTAGGGTTGTCTCTACTTTAAGAATGTTATAACTTGACGTTTGTACAATTTATTGTTTATTTATGAAATTAAGATCTTTATTTTGAGTTTTTCGGCATTTTTCCGAATGGAAAGAGGTTGTTGCATGTTTTCATTGTGTAAGAAATTTTTTCTTAATCATTGCGCACATAGAAAAGTATCCAAATAGACACCTTTCATTCATGAATACCATTTTGAAAAATATTTCTCCAAAATTCTTCAAAAATAATTTGTAAATAATGAAATAATATTCGTGATGTATAAACAATTAAAACAAGGGAAAAAATGTAATCGGTATCCGATTATTATTTCAACATGAGGAAAAGAAAATAAAATTTTTTAATATAATTTAACTTTAGCTTCTTTCTTATCGTCATGAGAATCGTTGTCAATAAAAAATTGAGCTACAATAATGTTCATAGTTATTATAAGAGCAAATACACGTTTGGTATCCGATTATAAAGGGATCTGTGTTATGCCCATTATTTTTCACAATGTACATAAACGACATCTTTGAGCGAATATCTGGAAGCTGCTGTCACCTTTATGCTGATGATCTACAAATGCTAGTTTCTTCGGAAAGGGATAATTTAAATGGACTGATAACAGTTCTTAATTCAAATTTACTTGGAATTGAAGATTGGTGCTCGGATAACTATATAATACTAAATTTTTCTAAATCTCGCGCTATTGCTTTTAATGCAGAAGGAATAAATGTTCCAAATATTTCGGTTGGAAATGAGGTTATTGAATATGTTAGTCAAATTAAGACACTTGGGTTTTATGTAGATTCAAATTTAAGCTTTGATTGTCATATTAATGCAGTTGCAGCTAAACTGTCTTTTAGGTTACGTAGACCGAACCCACCCCCATAGTCTAATAAACATATCTTTTTTGTAATTCACTGAATTCAGTAAAATTTTGCGTAAGGTGGTGAAGATTTGAATCAGGAATGAATATGGACTATATCGAATCTTGTAGCTTCCATACAAAATGACTTTGTTTGGAAAATAATATTTCCTCCATACTTTACTTTACTTTAGCTAGAGAACGCTTCATATCCACTTTAGAAATTTTTTATGAATAAGGTCGTTAAATTATTTGTAATTTAAATACATACATCAATATATAAATACAGTGTACCACTAATGTCTTCGTCCACTTCCCATTTTCAACATTATTAATAAAGAACCGAAAGCGCAGAACGAATATCGAACAAAAAAAAAAAATCCAATAATCCAATAATATTGAACAATTCTAAATAAAGATTTAGTCAAAATTAGCATATCTCCATCATTCCCCATTTTTCATCTTTTTCCGAAATAACTGGATCACAAATCAAAAAAGTTTAATATATTGTATGAAAAAGTACTCTAATGTAGCAACTAGTACAACTAATTATACTAAAAAGTAATTTAGTTTACACAAAAGTACAAAAAGTACTTTTTGTCCCAAAAGGTACAATTTAACCAAAAAGTTAAATTTGTGGTACCAATAAATTACAATTTATGGCAACAAAAAGTACAATTTATGGTATCAAATAGTACAATTTATGATATCAAAAAGTACAATTTATGGCAACAAAAAGTAAAATTTATGATACCAAAATGTGCAATATATGGTAACAAATAGTACAATTTATGATATCAAAAAGTAAAATTTTTTATACCACAAAGTGGACTCAAAAGTAGAAATTATTATACTTATATGTACAATTTATGGTACTAAAAAGTACAATTTATTGTACCAAAAAGTGCAATTTACGACGTGCAATTCTCAGAATTGAATCATGTATTGTATTTAAAAAGGTTATTTTTAATGGAAATAAATCTCAATTCATTAAAAATATATTGAACCAATTGCTTGTAGACCAAAACTGAAATTTTTGCCGCACTTTATATATTTTTATGATTTTTAAAAGAACAACTTTTTTTTATAAAATTTATTTTTTTTTCTTCAAAATTTCAACGATAAGATATGTTTGTTATCGAGTTTGAATTCTGAATATGGTGAATCGTTTTTAAGTTATTCCAATATATGTAGTGGAAAAGCCTTTATATTTAACATAATGGTATATCGCGAAAAGTCGAGCTGGAAAGTCGAAAACATAACCTTTTTTTCATTTAGCCAAATTTGATGTATCATGCAAATGCATGTTTTTTTTTAAAACTAGATATAAACAAATGGGTAAGGTATTTATATGTTTTATGGTCCTACAAGTGTTTTGACACCTATTTGTTAGAGCACTTTTGCCCAAAAGAGTTCTCTGGTACAAAAAAAAGTACTTTGTGCAACAGAAAATTTTTTTTGGCCCAATGAAAGTACTTTTTGGCATAACAAATTACTTCTGGTACATAACTTTGGCTCTTGCCTCGCGAGCCAGCTCTTTTTGGGCTCTTGGCACCTGGCTCGCGAGCTGGCTCTTTTTGGGTTCTTAGCTTGCGAGCCGAGAGCTCATTTGAAATTTTGTGGCTCCAGGCTCGCGAGCTGAGAGCTCATTTAAAATTTTGACTCGCGAGCCAGCTCTTTATTTAGGCTGATGGCTCGCGAGCCAAGAGCTCATTTGAATTTTTGTGGCTCCTGGCTCGCGAGCTGAGAGCTCATTTGATATTTTTTAGCTCTCGGCTCGCGAGTCAGCTCTTTATTTGGGCTTCTGGATCGCGAGCCGAGAGCTCGTTTTAAATTTGTGGCTCCTAGCTCGCGAGCTAAGAACCAATTTTCAGGAAAAGAGCGGCTAATACGAACCCTGGTATGTATTAAGAATTTATGTGAAAACACGAATAAAGCTATTGTTAATGTCAAGAAGGTATTTTTGTAGAGTGGAACAAATGTTTCCAGACCTTGCATTACCTCCAGGACTAATAACAACACGTTAGGGAACATGGTAAAAGCAGTTACATACTAAGACAACAACTATTAATACATTTTAAAAGTCCTAAGTGCATTAAACGATAAAGAAGCTCAATCAATAAAAACTGCTAAGGATGTCGTGACAGATCCCCAAACTAGATCTGACTTGATTTTCTAATTACAGTTTTATTGCAAAACATATTGACAAATTGCCAACATCGGGTTTACTTTAATTAAACAAGTTTAGGTGATTGAAGGCACTTTTAAATTGATTGATAACACAGTAGCACATTTTTCAACTTCATGCCCTTGAACCAATTAAAACTCCCAAAACCTGAAACCTTATAATAGCCGAAAAAAACCCTAACTGGGTTTTGAATTATTAGCTAAGGTTTACTTTTAATTAATTTTTGAAGTTTTCGACTGGGAGGAGGATGTTAGTACACTTTTCAAAGAACATGTACTGACTCTTAAGTCTATATCTCCTGCACAATTCCAAATATTGCTTTTCTCTCTCCATTTAATTTTTAGCTCTTAATCAGATCTAAAAAATTAGCTGAATATGGGGCGGGAGCCCGATTAAAAAAAAATATGCCATTGTCTTCGTCTTGTTCCCCAAACATCGGAATGGTAGGTCAAAGTTGGCACTAAGGCCCATGGGGCCCGGGGGGGTCAAAAAAGGGGCCCCTTTCGGTTCTATGATGACCCCCCAGGTGCGGGTACTCAAATGAAAGATATTTTTGAGACGAATCCAACGATGTTATTCCTACGGGTCTCCTGGACCGAGTTAGATCCATTTGAATTTCCGGGATATACCAAAAAAATAAAAAATATCGCGCGATTTTTTTAAAAATAGTTTTTGCCTGCGGCGCGACTTAACCCAACATATCCATTTTCACTCTAATTTACAAAAAAAAATATTTTTTCCGGGATATACCAAAAAAAAAAATCAATCAATTATTGCCTGCGGCGCTTTTACGCCCAACATATCCATTTTCACTCTAATTTACAAAAAAAAAAAATGTTTTTCCTGGAATATACCAAAAAGAATTTTTTTTTTACAAATCGCGCGATTTTTTTAAAAAAAATTTTTGCTGCGACGCTTCTGCAACCATCTCAACCGTTACAACTCCAATTTAAAAAACAAATAATATTTTAAAGGGATATATCAAAAAAACATATAATTTCAATACATTTTTTTTTTTTAAATATTTTTCAAATTTTTCTTCATTTTTTCCACTTTTATCCTTTTTTAAATTAATTTTCTTCTTTCAAATATTTCTCTTTAGACTTTTTTTTGAATTTTTTTAAATATTTCTTGAAATTTTCCTTTAAAAACATTAAAAAAAAATCAAAAAAATTTAAAATTTTCACACATTTCTGATGACATTTAATTTTTCTATGGAATTTTTCAATTCATTTCCTTAAATTATTCTAATTTTCTATGATTTTTCCCCATTTTTTTAAATTTTTTACGGGGTTTTTCAGAAAAAAATAGATTTTCTATTTTTTTTTACAATTTTTCAATTTATTTCCTTAAATTTTTATACCATCACCCTTAGGGATGAGGGTATATATGATTTGATACGAAAAAAAGTGTAACGCATTAAAGGAGACGAGTTAGACTCCAAGTATCTAAAGACCAAATTCGTTTCAGGACTTTTTAAGACGATTGAGCTATGTCCGTCTGTCTGGCTGGCTGGATAGCTGGTCAGCAGGATAACTCGAATAATCCTAAACGGATCGGTGTGAAAATTTACCAGTATTAATATTTTTCAAAACGAACTTATGGGATTGTAAATGGGCTGCATAGCCCTACTCCTTCTGGTACCTCCCATACAAATGACCGAATTGACCCTCATACTTTTACATACATATCTTGCTTGTTAGTAAACTGAATTCACTAAAATTTTGCGTGTGATGTTCGCTTATGAAAAGTTGAATTAGGAATGAATATGGACTATATCGGTTCACGCCTTCTGGTACCTCCCATACAAAATTACCTATTTTTGGAATATTAATATTTCTCCCATAACTTCCCAACGGACACTTGGTGGGTAATGAATATTCGTCGATACATTTTTGTCGGGATAGGAGGCGAAACCTCACAAAACCTAACTATTTGACAAACCCCTGTTGATACCTCCCATACAAATGACCGAACCCACCCCCATAGTCTCACATACATATATTTATACCATCTCCCTTAGGGATGAGGGTATATATCATTTGATACGAAAACCAGTACAGAAATTTCAGTCAGGTAAACTGACTGATAAAGTTCAATGATAGCTTACCTTGGCAAAATTTGTCTGAATTTAGTGTACATACAAAAATGATACGTATGTATAAGGGGAAATATTCCATATATTTATATGTGACTTACCAGAAGGGGTGTGCCAAATAGTTATGGTTGCTGAGGCTTTGCCTCCTATTACAAGATAATTTAACTGACCAAATTTGATTATCCCCCAGGTGCCGGTTTAGAAGTTATGGGAGAAATATAAATTTCTGATTAAAATCTTCATAACCGTACACCTTACGCAAAATTTTACTGAATTCAGTGTTCTTACAAAAAAGATATGTATGTGAGACTATGGGGGTGGGTTCGGTCATTTGTATGGGAGGTATCTACAGAGGTGTGTCAAATAGTAAGGTTTTCAGAGGTTTTGCCTTCTATCAGAAGATACATTTAGCGATTAATTTTCATTACCCCCCAAGTGTCCGTTTGGAAGTTATGGGATAAATATTTATTTTCCAAAAATAGGTAATTTTGAATGGGAGGTACCAGAAGGCGTGAACCGATATAGTCCATGTTTATTCCTGAGTCTAATTTTCACAAGCGAACATCATACGCAAAATTTGAGTGAATTCACTTTACTTACAAAAAAGATATGTATGTTAGACTATGGGGGTGGGTTTGGTCATTTGTATGGGAGGTACCAGAAGGGGTGTGTCAAATAGTTAGGCTCTCTGAGGTTTCGCCTCCATCACAACATAAATTTATCGACAAATATTCATTACCCCCCAAGTGTCCGTTGGTAAGTTATGGGAGAAATATTAATTTTCAAAAAATAGGTAATTTTGTATGGGAGGTACCAGAAGGCGTGAACCGATATAGTCCATATTTATTCCTAATTCAACTTTTTATAAGCGAACATCACACGCAAAATTTGAGTGAATTCAGTTTACTAACAAAAAAGATATGTATGTAAAAGTATGAGGGTCAATTCGGTTATTTGTATGGGAGGTACCAGAATGGGTGGGGCAAAGGTTTCGGTTTTCTTAGGGTTTGTCTACTTTTGCAAGATAAATAAACTGACCAAATTCAAGTTATGGAAGAAAGTAGTTTTGTTGTTTTGAGTAGAAGTTATGTTTTTGATTTTATCTTAAGTCAAAATTGTTAGATCTGGTTAAGAGCTAAAAATTTGCCGAAGAGAAACAAGCAAAATTTCGAATAGTTTACGTGATATAGACGTAAGAATCAGTATATGTTTTTCAAAAACTTCAAAAATGAATTAAAATAAAACATTAACTAACAAATCAATCAAATCAGTAGAACATTTTTTAAACGCGAATGGTTGGTTATTTTTATTTATTTTATTATGAAATAAGTTATTTTAAAAGCGAACTATAACCAGTACAGAAATTTGAGTCAGGTAAACTGACTGATAAATACCATCACCCAATATGGTATTGTTGAAGTTTTGAGTTATTGAAATTAATACCCTTTTAATTAAAATAAAATTCTTATGTATAATTTTTCCCCTGCTTGTGGTGCAAAATCGTTCAAAACTTGACTTATTTTGTGTAGGAGGTATAGAAATTTATTAGAATTTATGTGAGAAATATTAATTAAAAAAAAAAGTTATTTTGATAAAGGGTACCAAAAGGGGTGAATCAATACAGTCTTTTTCATTCCTGACTCAAATTTTCATACGCACAACTTACGAAAAATTGTACTGAATTCAACGTACTTACAAAAAAGGTATGTATGTAAGACTATGGGGGTGAGTTCGGTTTGGGAGGTGCCAGAATGGGTGTGTCAAATAGTTAGGTTTTCTGGGGGTTTGCCCCCTATAAAAACATAAATTAATCAACTTATTTTCAGTACCCCCCAAGAGTCCGTTTGGAAGTTATGGGAGAAATATTAATTTTCCAAAAAAAAGTTATTTTGTATGGGAGGTACCAGAAGGCGTGAACCGATATAGTCCATATTCATTCCCGAGTCCCATTTTCATAAGCGAACATCATACTCAAAATTTTAGTGAGTTCAGCTTACTTACAAAAAAGATAAGTTTGTCAGACTATGAGGGTGCGTTCGGTCATTTGTATGGGAGGTACCAGAAGGGGTGTGTCAAATAGTTAGGCTCTCTGAGGGTTTGCATCCTATAACAACATAAATTAATCGACCAGTTTTCATTACCCCCCAAGAGTCCGTTTGAAAGTTGTTGGAGAAATATTTATTTTCCAAAAATAGGTCATTTTGTATGTGAGGTACCAGAAGGCATGGACCAATATAGTTCATATTCATTCCTGAGTCCCATTTTCATAAGTGAACATCATACTCAAAATTTGAGTTAATTCAGTTTACTTACAAAAAAGATATGTATGTAAAACTATAAGGGTCAATTAGGTCATTTGTATGGGAGGTACCTGAAGGGGTATGGCGTTTTGCAAGATAAATAAACTGACCAAATTCAAATATCCTACGATCGCTCGTTTGGAAGTTATGAAAGACATATAAATTATCCAAAAATAGGTAATTTTGTATGGGAGGTATCAGAAGGGGTGGGGCTATTTTGCCCATTTACAATCCCATAAGTTCGTTTTTAATAATAGTAATACTTGTAAATTTTCATACCGGTCCGTTAAGGTTTACTCGAGTTATCCTGCTGACCAGCCATCCAGCCAGCCAGCCAGACAGACGGACATAGCTCAATTGTCTTAAAAGTCCTGAAACGAATTTGGTCTTAAGATACTTGGGGTCTAACTCGTCTCCTTTAATGCGTTACACTTTTTTTCGTATCAAATGATATATACCTTCATCCCTAAGGGTGATGGTATAAAAAATGAATAATATTGAAAAATGATTAACATTTAATTCATTTACAAAAAAACATTTAAAAGAACAGAAATTTAAGTTTTAAATAAGAATTAATTTTGTATTGAATACATTTTTCTTTGTGAAGTTTTTGAGCTCCGGTTTTAAGTTCTTTTACATCCTTCTCAGGCGCATTTGTCTGTTTAGCCCAATATAGCTGCTACAAGAGTTCAGTTGCATCTTTATTCGACACTTTGTGTTCAACTTCGTGGATTTTCTCAAGACTACTGTCAGAGTATATGTTCTCTTCATTATTTGACATTCGTTTGACATAACTGACTGAACTATACCCTCGTCAGAGAAATCGTATGCATATTCATTTTCTCCAACCTAAGCCTAAACATTATCTTCAACATTGCAAAAAATGACAGAAGGATTTAGATTGGACCGCGTTGAATATATTCAATTCTTATCTTGATAGGTCGCATCCATCTCTCTAAACTGAATAATTGGTAAGGCATCTTCATCGTTCATTCTGTGCTGTTTTTGTTGGTCTAACGGTAAAATAATATACAAAAGCTACTAAACAAACAAAAAAAAATTGATGTCCGGACTATAAAGCTAAAATTAATAAACTGTGCGAAACATTGGATAGTCCGGAATACTGGATAGTCCGGACTAAAGAGGTTACACTGTATTTGTAAAGAATTGCGTGGATCTGCACCAACATTAACATCAAAATTCGATGTTAAGGAAATACTGTCCCTTAAATTCTCTTCAATTACATCTGTGGATGTTGAAAGATCGTTCTCAATGTACAAAAACATTTTACGTTGTAATAGATACAATTTTTTGTTCGATAATTTATTCCAATATTTTGTAGTTTATTGCAACAACAATCTCATTTAACACTGTGATACTTATATGCGGTTTCCATTAGCCTGCGTTTGGTTATCGCGTTAACGATTTATCGAAAATTAACGCATGGTGTTTCCACTGTGTTTTGCATCCGCGTTCACATCCAAACAGCTGATTGAGTTTATTTTTTCTTGACCGCGAAAAGTTGGGTATTTTTGTGTAGTTACAAAATAATGGAGTTGGATGATATTCTTTTGCTTACCGCAGTAGAAACTGAGGATGAAAAGGTATTGAGCAAGCAGCCGTGCATATTTCATGGATAATGCACGAAGCGTCTGGTGTTTTGTAAGTGAGGAACAATATTCATTGATTTCAATCGGCGTGAAGTTAACAAACCACTATCAACAACCTGTAATTCTGTTTATGTTTATGCTGATAAACAGCTGTTTTAATAGGGCTATGCAATTTGCAGTGCTGCCATTAATAGGTATGGGTGGGTTTCGATTGCAAAATTAGTCGAATTTATAGTAAACGCAATTTATCGGAAGTCGCGTCCAATATGAACGCAACTTTTTCCCACACTTAACTGCCTATGCTTTTTGTATAGGCTTTAACGCGCGTTCATTGATTTTTGGATGTGGATGTGGATGCGGCAGTAGTGGAAACAGCATATTAGAAAACAATGAATTGATGGTGATCTATGTTTTTTAGTTGTTCCTTAAATAATAATACTAAAATAGAAATATATCGCAAAATGATATATGTATACGTAGAGATAAGTTATAAACGCAATTGTTTACCAATTTTTATTTTATTTTTCTTACTCAATATTTGTGTATGTAAATTTACCGAAAAAAACATACGAAGACTGAGAAATAATATTGTTTTGTTTAATAAGTTGTGTTTTTTAATTTTTAAGCTGTTTTTGACATTTAATAAAAATTCATATGAAAAAAAATGTTGACTAATTTTATAGAACAAGGGTATATTTACCCATTTTTGGGCATATTTTAAACGCATAAAACACGATTTTAAGGGCATATTTCCGGTTGCCCTGTTAAAAACCATATGAACCTCAATTCAGATACCCAGAAAAATTAAAAATATTTGTTTTTGTAGAACAGTGTAATCAGTCAAGATTGATCCCTTCAGTTATAAAGCTCTAAACCACTTATACATTGGGGCTTTATCTAAATCTGAAACGAAATACATTGTTAAAATACAGAAAGTGTATGCTTGGTACCAGAAGGGGAGTGGCAAGCTGATCCTTCATCACTTTATTTTAGATCGGTTAAATTAACAAGCTATCAAGTTAGATCGATTTAAACGAAAACAGTCTAAAACATTAGTTTTTTTTGCAAAGGGATGTGAAAAAACTTAATAATTTTTTTTTGCCTTGATTTATATTATACGAGTAAAAATCTATGTGTCTCATTTTACGATATAGCTTGTGTAAATCCTTACTACAAATTATGTATTTTTTTGCTTTGTAATTTATCGGAGCGTATATATGTATTAGTAATGTATTACTACGCCTCAGATGCCAATGAATGTGATGTACTAAATGTTGTTTTGTTTACAAATTCCTCGCCTTACATCTGGTTTAATTTGTTTTACAAAACAATCAACATTTAACACATCTTTAGATCTGCACATGCACATACATACATACATATAGTGGCAGGCAAAACTTAGATAGTTGCAAAGTTTATTGCACATTAGATTAAACTGTTATGGATTTTTAAATCAATTAGATTAAACCGTTATGGATTTTTAAATCACGGCGGATTTACTGTTTTGAATTTGTCTTCCGTTTTGAGAATTTTGATTCTCATTTAAATTTCAAGTTGAATTTTCAGTTTATGACACATTACACTATGCAACAAATTACGACTTTTTGAAAAATACAAAAACGGGATAGTATAGGTTCGATTCTACTATCGAAGGGTAATAAAACCCTATACTCAGTTTGGCGAGATTGGTGACCAATTTTTTTTTATGGGCCCCTAAAGATTCTCAAAATCAGTGAGCCCCATGAAAAAAGGTGTGATCAGTTTTTGTCCAACAGCTAACTCACACTTCGTGATAGCGCTAAACTGTATTCGGCAATAATGTAGCTGGGAGTTTTGCGCACTAACTTTATTAACAAATTATGTCAAAAAGGTTGGTTATTCCTGCCCTTTTTCAAAAAAAATTGAAGAAGAATTTATTATTTTTTCACTTTTTTGAGCATTACTTTGAGGGAGTCCAAATTTTTCTCTAACACTGTTCGCCAAAATTGTAGCCCTGGTAAAGATAAATAACTATCGTGAACATATCAATTCAATCTGAACGTGTCTAGGCAACCTAAATAGCTCATAAAGTCCACGTTGATACCGGTTTTTCGAACCTTTACGCACTTATAAGCTAGTAACGTGGTTGAACATCAACCGATTTTAAATTTCTCAATGGATTTAGAAAGAAGAGACTGCGGCCTTTCCAACCATATATATACTTATATTGGTAACTTGTCATATCTGTTTGTTTTTTGCCTCGAAATTTCAAACTTTTGTAATTTGTTCACTATTTTTTAAGATTGACGAAGTTTGTAGCCACTATTTTATAAGGACACCCTAATGTTTACTATTTTATTCAGAAAGTGCACGCTATCACGAGTAAAACGCATATTTTTTTGTAAAAATCGGTTAACAAATAGTTAATTTATTCATGTTTTCCGACGGACGCAACTATGCTAAAATCAAAGTTGAAGTAATTAACAACAACACCAAAACAATGCTTCTTCTTCAACTCTTTGATTTTAGTATACGATATGAAAGTTGCGTCCCTCGGAAAACATGAATAACTTAACTATTTGTTAACAGATTTTTAAAAACAAGTATGCGTTTATCTCGTGAAAGCGTGCACTTTCTGAATAAAGTAGTAAACATTAGGGTGTCCTTATAAAATAGGGGCTACAAACTTGATTAAACTTAAACATAGTGAAAAAATTACAAAAGTTTGAAATTTCGAGGCAAAAAACAAACAGATATGACAAGTTACCAATATAAGTATATATATGGTTGAAAAAGCCGTAGTCTCTTTTTTCTAAATCCATTGAGAAATTAAAAATCGGTTGATATTCAACCACGTTACTGGCTTATAAGTGCGTAAAGGTTCGAAAAACCGGTATCAACGTGGACTTTATGAGCTATTTAGGTTGCCTAGACACGTTCAGATTGGATTGATATGTTCACGATAGTTATTTATCTTTACCAGGGCTACAATTTTGGCGAACAGTGTTAGAGAAAAATTTGGACTCCCTCAAAGTAATGCTCAAAAAAGTGAAAAAATAATAAATTCTTCTTCAATTTTTTTTGAAAAAGGGCAGGAATAACCAACCTTTTTGACATAATTTGTTAATAAAGTTAGTGCGCAAAACTCCCAGCTACATTATTGCCGAATACAGTTTAGCGCTATAACGAAGTGTGAGTTAGCTGTTGGACAAAAACTGATAACACCTTTTTTCATGGGGCTCACTGATTTTGAGAATCTTTAGGGGCCCATAAAAAAAATTGGTCACCAATCTCACCAAACTGAGTATAGGGTTTTATTACCCTTCGATAGTAGAATCGACCCTATACTATCCCGTTTTTGTATTTTTTTCACTGTTGCACTGTGTTATCTTAGTCAACAAATAGGGTTGGCGGACATTAAAAAAAAATGCATGCATTTAACTGAAGTTGTGCCTAAAGGGGTTTTTGGGGTCGCTGATTTCTAATCTGGAGTCAAATTTGAAAAAAAATATGGCGGACATTTTTTTTTTAAATTCTGTAATTCAATTCAATATTGTGGCTATGGGTTTTTGGCGTGGCTGGTTTCGGATCTAAAATCAAATTTAAAAAAAAACAAAACGTCAGAACACTCGATTGACGACAAGCTGACCGACAAAATACTAATGTTGTCGTGCATCAAACTCATTCAACAGAATCAAAGGAAAAATAAATGGAATCTGACGTAAAAATTATTCAGTTTATTAAACGGTCGAGTAAACATCAGCAATTTTTTAGTTTGAAAACTCGAATGAAGGTGAATGCCGTATAAAAGTTTGTACCAATCACTTCTCTCTTGGTCAGTAGTTTCCCAAAAGTATTAACGATTAGTCATACTAATAAAATGCTAAAAATTAGCTTCTACGAATATGGCTTGAATGACAGTTCAAGACATACAGAAATCAATGACAATTTGACCGACATTTTCACCCATCAGGTCGTGCATGATTGTTTAGGCGACCCACGGTAGGGTAAATTCACGATCTGGGCGGCCAAAATTCGATTTCTCAAAAACCAATGTTTTTAATAATTTCCGATTGTAGGGTAAAGAGAACAAAATGATTCACTAGATTCCGTTATGTTTATCATTCCATTTTGATTACATTCGTTTTCTACACGCTGTTAAAGTTACTTGTTGCTAATTGTGCATTTTCTATTTTGTTGGGCTCAGGTTAAGCAACAATTTTAGCAGGCTGTGGGAAGGCGTGTGTTTAGTTCAAACATTTAAGTAAAATGGAAAATAATAAAGCAGGTCAATATTATTTAATACACTTAGCTAAATAAAATAATAATTCAAATTCATACTAGTAAAGCAGCATTGAAAAATATGGTATTTTTGTCAATTTCAATGGGTAACCCCTTTTCACCCCTTCAATCTGTGATTATATATTATCTTTAACATCGTATTGTTCATATGGAAAAAACAAATTTTGCGGGTTTTTGCGGTTTTGTGTTTTATAGCCATTTACCTACTGCGGAAGAATGAACTATAATTTCTGCGGTTTTACTGAACCACTATAGTTAACATACTGGATGTCCTATATCTCCATACATTTATAGTTAGAGGGTATCCAGACGAATAAAAAGTTATATGAAGGTAGGGCTCTAAAATGCATCCTTGTGGAGATATATGGGAAATACTTGGAATCTTAAATCTTTAAAAAAAAAATTGTATAGAAACGGTCACAACCTCTACCCTCTGAATGTTAACATATTATTATTTTTTACGCCTCACCGAGTAATATTTTAACATTCTGCTTCATAAATTTGCTTCAAATAATTTTGGCCGCCCAGATCGTGACTTTACCCCACTGTGCGACGTGTCGCTTATATAGTCATCAACGACAATTCAACCGACATTGTCACCCATCAGGTCGTGCATGATTGTGTGGCGACAGGTCTTTTGTATAGGCATCAACGAAAATTTGAGCGACATTGTCGCTCATCAGGTCGTGCATGACAAAGCGGACACTTGTATGCAAATTTCGTCGACATTTTTTGCCAATAATTTTTATCGATTTTATTCGATTTACCGATAACTTTATGAGTTGGTGAGTTAAAGCATATTTTTATGAATTTTGTAACTCCCCAAAAATGGGAATTTGTGTGGGATGTGGGAGTAGTTTAAATCGGATCTTGCTTATCTTAGAACTTAACCTCTGCTTCTGGACGGAACATACATCCTTGCATATCAAATTTTAGCTCGATATTTCCTACCCTACGACTGTAATCGCGGGGGCAGTTAGACGGGCACTAAAAATATTCTCGTTTACAAAATGAAAAAAGCTTTCTCTAAATTAATATCAAATTCAATTTTAAAGTTTTGACTTTTTCAGTAACTCCTTTTAGAGTTGCAACAAAGTAATTTAATAAAACCGAGTACCCGAAGAAAATAACTCTGTTAAACGGTTATTCGAAAATGGCATTTTTGTAAAAACCGGCATACGATTTTAAATAATAAAAACCGGTTTACAGTTTTTCGGTTTCGGTTTTGAACACCCTAGTTTTAGAGTTAGAGGTACTAGATGAGCATATTTTTAATTTTTATATTCTTCTTCTTAATTGAAGAAAAGATAAATTCATCTAACGGTAGCCGCACGTAGAAAATAATTCCAAGCCCTTCGGTCTTTTGCGGTCACCTGGTCCATCAAACAAAGTTTTGGTCACCCCTCCTGCGCCGCACATCTTTAATTAATTTATTAATTAATTGACGAAGAACTTTCGAGTTGGAACATTTTCATCCATTCGTACAACGTGTCCAAGCCAGCGCTTTCGTCCTATTTTAACGCTCTTGACGATGTCGTTGTACAGCTCGCGGTTCATTCGACGACGATACTCGCCGTTAACGAAAAAGGGTCCAAATATTTTGCGAAGTATTCTTTTCTCGAATACTCCAATAATAGATTGATCCGATAGTGTCATTACCCGGAATTCTGCGCTGTAAAGCGAGACAGGTAGGATCAAAGTCTGGTAGAGTTGAATCATTGTTTTCGAGAGAGCGCCTAGTCATTAAATCGCTTGCTTAGCGCATAATAATAGCGGTGTGCGATCAATATTCGTCTCTTAATTTCCAGGCTGACATTATTACTTTTGATTACGGCGGAGACAAGGTAGACATAATCATCAACCACTTCAAAGTTATAGTTTTTAACGTTCACGCATCATCCCGATGATTAGTCTCAATATTCGTTGAAACAAATAACTTGGTTTTGTCCTTATTTATCACCAGACCCACTTCCGCCGACTGCTTCTCAACGTTCGAAAAGGCCGCAGTAACATCCCGCAATCCACGGCCAATGATATCTATATGATCAGCATACGCGAGCAGCATGTGACTTTTGTTAAAGATGGTGCCAGTCGTGTTTACTGCTGCCATCCGCATGATTATCTCCATGATGATATTGAAGAGATCGCATGACAGACTATCGCCGAAATGGCATGCTACCACCGATGCGTCTTAGGAAGTAGGTAACAGAAGTTACTCTTAGTGGCTTTGGCAGCCCCAAAAAACTAGGATCGGGCGCGGTGGACTTATAAGCCACTCTCCTTCCTACAAAACCAATTATTATGAAAACACGAATTCACCCTCGTACTTTTTTTTTGCAAAAAAAAGTACTTAAATATTCAAGTTCGAATAGTGTTTATTATTCTTAAATGAAGTTCAAAACGGGATAAGTTCAAAAATTGTTAAAATAAGAAAGAAATTCTCCAATTAAGTTTGTACGAACTTTATTACAGAAGTACGAATTTCTCTACTTTAAATTAAAAAATTCTTAGAATTATATCCAGTTCTTTTCTGACTTAATATAAGACTAAAAATCTTACATTACACAGTGCAACACATAAATTGGTGCCACCTTCGTACCCAGCTATTTTTGAAGTATATACTGAAACTAAAAAAATCCCCAAAGGACTTGGCCCCATCACATCGAAACATTTTTTTATGGATACTCCAATATTTTCACCCCAACACGATTTTTTGACCATTTTTACAGGGGTTCATATTTCATATACCGTTCTGAACTTTTTATTTTTTGTCTTCTTGTAGATCTAAACCAGAGCAAAGCCTCAAATAGACCGACCCAAAAGAAACTTTCATCCAGCGTGTTTAAGCGCCCATGAAATAACCTACGCTTAATTATCTCCCCTCCTAATGTATCTGGATTAATCCATGAAAGCTTTCTCTCTCTCTCTCTCCTGTGAATTTTATTTATATATTTATAAGTACTAAAAGGTATCGAGATCGCTCCTTAGCGATCTCTTCGTCAGTTACTTAACTACCCCCAACCCGCGCAGTCGTTACCTCTTATCAACTCGCCTATTAACTCTTTATAATAAATTATATTGTAATTTATAAGATTAGAAATAAAGTGTTTTATTTCCCGTTTTTTCCCGTACAAAAGGTAACCCCCAACAAGCCACTAAAATTTGAGTTTAAACACCCTAATAATTCCGTTTCACGGTATTTTTATCCCCCCTATAATTCTTGTGTGAGTCTTTGCTAGATCGGCTCACCCCCTCAACACAGCGCATGAAAATTGCAAAAATATGGGAAAAGGCTATTTTTCATAATGTTTCCGACCTATCGCCCACACGATCATGCACGACATAATGGGTGACAATGTCGGTTAAATTGTCGTTGATGACTATTTAAGCGACACGTCTCCTACACAATCATACACTACCTGATGGGTGAAAATGTCGGTCAAATTGTCGTTGATACCTATGAATGTCTTGAATTGTCATTTAAGCCATTTAGAAAACTGCTGACCAAGAGAGAAGTGATGGATATAAACTTTTATATGGCATTCACCTTCAAACTATAAAATTGCTGAGGTCAGATTCCATTTTTTTGTTCCAATTACACTATGCGACAGTCAAAATCGGAATGGGATCAAAATCGGAATGGGACGGATCAAAATCCGGCGTTTCGCTGGGAATATCTCACGTTTTAGGCTCATTTGCTACATTGTTATATGGTGGCGTATGAATATCATAAGGATAATTCCACTTAAATCATACGCCGCGGATTACAACAGTTTTATTGTAACTGTTACAAAATAAACCCAGTTCAAAATCATTTGATGAATGGAGAATGGAAACTGTTGCTTATATAGAAAAACGTTATACATACATTAAGTGACCCATTACAACTTACGAACATGGTTCATAAGTTTGAGGCCTGAAGTACTAAAGAATTCCACACGCTTCGGTCTTGTGCGTGTGTTCTCCAGTTAGTCCTACCAGATGGTGGCACATCGCCTACCACTTGGTCCTTCCAACGGGGTTTGGGTCTCCCTGCTCTGCGCCGTCCTTCAGGTTCGCCTTCAAACACCTTTCTCGCTGGAGCATTTACATCCATCCTGGCAACATGACCCAGCCATCGTAGTCGTTGCATTCTGACTCTTTTAGCTACGTCGATGTCGTGGTAAAGCTCATATAGCTCATGGTTCATCCGATGGCGAAACTCGCCGTCGACACAGATAGGTCCATAAATTTTTCGGAGTACTTTTCTCTCGAATACTCCCAGGTTTTGTATGTCCGTTGTCGTAAGCACCCATGATTCGGCAGCATACAAAAGAACGGGTTAGATTAGCACCTAGTAAAGCTGTTTCTTAGTATTCCGAGATAAGGTGGTGTTACTAAAGTGCTGCCGAAGTCCGTAGAAACATCTATTGGCTAGCACTATTCTCCGTTTAATTTCTTGGCTGACATTATTTTTTTTGTTGACGGAAGATCCGAGGTAGGTAAACTCGTCGACTACCTCAAAACAATAATTGTCAACGTTCACGGTGCGTCCCCAACGAGAGGAATCTTTGTTCGTCGAAATCATTATTTTTGTTTTGTCCTCGTTGACCGCTTAACCCATTTTTGCTGACTCCTTTTCTAGTGATGAGAAAACTGCAGTAACATCCCGCAGATTTCGACCAATGATGTCTATATCATCGGCATAGGCTAGTGGCATGTGGCTCTTGTGGAATATGGTGCCATACATGTTGACACCAGCCTTTCTCATCACCTTCTCCATAACTATATTAAATAGTGTACAGGACAGGCTATCGCCCTGCCTGAGACCTCTTTCCGTGTTAAATGGTTCAGACTGATCCTTACCAATCTTAACAGAGGTACATTTCTAAGGTACATTTGCAAAGTCGAATCAGCTTTGCAGGAATACCAAACTTAGACATGGTCTCATAAAGCCTTTTCCTTATCGGAGAGTCGAAGGCAGCTTTGTAGTCGACAAAGAGGTGGTAGGTGTTGATCTGCTTTTCATGGGTTTTTTTCCAGGATCTGTCGTAAGGTGAATATTTGATCCGTCGTAGATTTGCCAGGTCTAAAGCCGCACTGATATGGTCCAATTAGTTTTTCTACAATTGGCTTTAGACGTTCACACAATATGCTTGAAAGGACCTTGTACGCAATTGGTAATAGGCTTATTCCACGATAGTTCTTACATTCACTACGATCTCCTTTCTTGTATATGGGACATAACAGACTGAGACTCCAATCCCCGGGCATGCTCTCCTCTTGCCAGATGTTCTCCATGAGCTGATGCATGCTCCTAATCAGCTCCTCCCCGCCAGCCTTAAACAATTCAGCAGGGAGACCATCGGCTCCAGCAGCTTTGTTGTTTTTAAGGCGGGAGATGGCCATACGTATCTCGCTCTGGCTCGGAGGTGGACAGTTAATACCATCGTCATGGATTGGAGCGGGGTCTTCTGGATTGGTGTCAGTATCCAGTAAATTTCTAAAGTGGTCTCTCCATATCTTCAGAACGCTATCCGGGTCCGTCACTAGCTGACCATCGCTGTCCTTGCAGGAGGGCAACCCTGTTCCACGCATTCTCGCTTTAACTCTCTTGTAGAATTTTCGGGCTTCCCCTCTACTTCGGAGCAACTCAGTACACACATCCTGTCTCTTCTTCAGCTCCTTTTTTCTTTTAAAAAGACGAGTTGCCTGTCGTCTCTTCTCCCTGTGCCGTTCAAGAACAGCTCGCGTTGCCATTGGCTGCAGTTTTGCCCTGTATGCAGCATCTGTCTCTCTCGTGGCATTGCGACATTCATCATCGTACCAGGCATCTTCTTGAGACGGCTTGGAGTACCCAAGTACGCTTCTCGCAATCCGTTCTATGGAGTCGGCTATATATTGCCACTGCGAGGTTATATTATCAGGGGTTGGAGCATTACGCAACAGTTGAGTTAGGTGGTTGGAGTAGGCATCCGCTACCTCTGTGGTCCGCAGTTTACCGATGTCCAGCTTTCGTTGTGCCTGGTTACGTACGTTTTTCGCCATGCTTAACCTAGTGCGTACCTTAACTGCGGTAAGGAAGTGATCAGAGTCAATGTTCGCACCCCTGATCACTCGTACGTCCAGAACACTCGATGCGTGCCTTTCATCGACTACCACGTGATCTATCTGATTCCTCGTCAATTGATCTGGAGATAACCATGTTGCCTTATGAATATTTTTATGGTTAACTCTAGTGCTGCTAACTACCATATTTCTTGCCGCAGAGAAATCAATCAGTCTGATGCCATTGTTCGACGTTTCGGTGTGCAGACTGAATTTTCCGATTGTAGGCTCAAATGCGGTCTCCCTGCCTATTTTAGCATTAAAATCGCCTAGTACAATTTTGATGTCATGGCTGGGGCTACGGTCATATACATTTTCTAGGCTCTCGTAGAACTCGTCTTTGTCCTCATCGCTTTTCTCTTCTGTGGGAGCATGGGCACATATAAGTGTTATGTGGAAAAACTTTGTTTTGACTCTTATGGTGGCTATACATTCACACACCTGGTTGAACCTTGAGACTAGGTGTCGCAGTCTTTTGCCAACCACAAATCCACAACCAAACTCGTGCTTGTCCGCATGGCCACTATAGTAGATGTCGCACGTCTTCATGCGCGAGCACCCGTGTCCCGTCCACCGGATTTCCTGTAAAGCGGTTATGTCAGCCTTGTATTTTTCGAGGACTTCCGCCAGTTGGATGGAGGCACCTGGTCTATACAGTGTTCTAACATTCCAGGTGCATATCCTCAAATCATGGTCCTTAAATCGTTTGCGGTGGTCGTCAACATTTTGGGGGGTCCGTTTTATTCTTATCTTACTTCTTTTCATTGCAATAGTATAAACGTCAGTGGCGGGTTGCAAGCCCAGCGCACCACGTCGCAGTTTTCTCCTCCTGCCAGGATTTTATTGCAGCCGCCCATTCTGGATCAGACGCTGACCAGGGTACCGCTCACTCTGAGCTGACGTGCCTGGGTTTTAGGTTTCGCCCCTCACAGTTAGCCGTGCTCTGACGGGTGTCAGAAGCACGTTTCCAGGCGTCACCACGTGGAGGTACTCCGTTCGCAGTAGTACCACGAAAACGGAGCTCTGTGAGTAGACTTGAAGTGCAATTGGCAAGGATCACTCTGGGTTTGCCAAGTTAAACCGATCACAAGCTTTACCTTGCATCACACTCCCGACGCCCTTATGAACAGATTAAAGGAGTTGTATTTTTTTTAAATAAAATTTTAAATTTGTTTGAGCAAAATCGGACTAGTGGTTCTCGAGTTATGTCAAAAAAAAGACCACCAAAGGTGACAATTTCCCCTAAATGATAGTTACTAACTTCAAATCGATATATCTCGATTCCTAGACGTGACCCAGCGAAACGCCGGGACACGTATAACTTCTTTTTTACCGATATAACTTTCCCCGGTAGTTTAAACCCTTTCCGATCACTGACCCCTACCATTTGTCTCACAGTGTTATCAAACAACACTTTTCTTTCCTTTGATTTTGTTGACTGCGTTTGATGCACTACAACATTAGTATTTTGTCGGTCAGCTTTTCGTCAACCGAGTGTTTTGACGACAAGTACATACATTTTTCACATTTTGTCTTGCGGACAGCGTTGTCGACAAAGTCGTGTATGACGAATCTTCCTACTGGGTATAAGTGAAACCTAAGAAATCGGGTTCACTCCACTTAGTAGAAATTATGATTTCTTTTGAGATTTTTGTTCGAATTAGAGCATTTTTCTTTGATTCTCTGTTGGACCCTTACGGTTCCCCCATAAAAATTACCATATGCCCATGGATATTAAATTTAACATTTTACATCTGTGGATGTAACCTTTTATACAGTTTCACTATACGTCTCGTTTGGCCATACGACCGAAAGCCGTATGGGTAATGGTATTTATCAGACAGTCCACCTGACTGATATTTCTGTATTTATTTTTTCATATTTCCTAATGATAACCCATACTGCCTTGCCATCAGAAAACTATCGCATCATATATGTTACATGTAACCGGAATAATTGTACAGCAGTGCGAAATGTTTGAAAGGAGTTATAACAGGTGACATTGACACTGCGAACAGTTTTGGCAAAATATATGTGTCCCGATCGCATAATTTTACGACGTTACATTAACAGCATCCAATTTTCAACCATTACTACCCCTCTACTCTATATACTTACGCAGAAATAAATACACGAAGGCACCCATGACTCGTAGTGAACTGTAATATCACCCACAAAAAAAATGTATTTCTTCTCATCAACAACAACAAAATTAAAAATATAAACAAATAAACAATTGATCTTAATTTGTTGTTGTTATTATTATATCGACTTGTTAGAGATTTTAGAGAAAAATTCTCTGTTGTTTTTTTGTTTATACCAACATTCCGAAAAAATTAAAGAGGAAACTTAACGGAAATAAAGAGCGGCATGTCCATTACTGTAGACTATTTAAATGTTTGAGTACGCGCAAAATCATATGATCAAAAAATAAATACGAGGGCAGCAATGAAAGTTTTAGTCTATCAGTAGCTGCACGTTGAAAAGAATTACAAGCGCTTTGGTCTCTTGCGCTTCGTAGATAGTTCATTCAACGTAGTTTAAATTACAGCAAGTTCACCTGGTTTATCCAACGAAGTTTTGGCCCTTGAGTTTACTGCCAATTAATTGCCGAAAAATTTTTGAGGTGGATCATTTTCATTCATTCGAACAAAGTACCAAGCCGTTGCATACGGTCTATTTTAACGCGCTTGACTACGTCGGTAGTTTAAACCTCTTAGCGTGTTTACCAACCGGCCAGTGACCGGTTATTACATATATGATGTTAGACTCTGGGCAGGTTCAGCACAAATAGTTTCTTCTGTATATCCATTGTAGGCCAAATTTGTTTGGTCGCAGTGCAATGAGGTTCAGTTTCCCCGCAATTAGCTGTTTGAGGAATTTTGATGAGACCGTAAACTTCGCCTGAGTTTACGGTTGTGGCGGCCCATATATGTCCCCATAGCCGCTTTACTATCAGCAAGAATATCAATATTGCCGCCCAATATCCCACGATACTGAATTTTCTCTACGTCTATTCTAACGGCCGCTATTTCTGCCTGAACTGTGCTGCAGTAGTCGGGTAGTCTGCTTGAGCGTAGCAAATTCAACTCCTCCGAAAAGATTCCACAGCCCGCTCTTTCCATAATTTCGAACCGTCCGTGAAAATTAGGATGACATCCTCCCCAAAGTTTAAAGCATTACCATTATCATCCCTATCCGGCATGTTCTTGTATGGTGTAATCCGTGTGACAGCTCACATTGATTAGGTCCAGAATTTTGGTATGGCCATAGTCCCTGTGCATCCATGCTTTTGTGACGTCTAAACGAATTGCGGTGTTCGTTGCTATTTTCCTTGCCTCAATGTCCGGGGTAACCAGTTAGTTGGAGAAGTTCTAAATGCCTCTGTAATTATAATTGCACCAGTCTCATAATGCGTTCGAATTTCAGCCTTTAAGACGCTCTACATATCGCCGGCCACCAGACTGTCGAGCCGTAGAATAAGATGGGTTTAATAACTAAGTCGTATAATTAGTTCACAACTTTGGGGCTAATTCCCCAATTGAGGCCGATTACCCTTTTGCAGCAGTATAGGACCGTTGCCGCTTTGCTAATCCTGGTCTGAGTGTTCAGATTCCAATTCAATTTACAGTCCAATATTAGTCAAAGATATTTAGCACTATCAGAGAGTGTAAGAGCGACTCCATTTAATCTGGGTTTAGCAAATTGAGGGATTTTGTATCTCCATGTGAATAGCACCAGTTCCGTTTTACTCGGGTTTACACCCAGTTCACAGTCATGACACCATTTTAAAAGAAGTTTCAGCGCAGATTCCAGAAGCTCAGAGAGTAGTTAAGGATCCTTGCCGGTGACTATTAGTGCCACGTCGTCCGCATATGCGACGGTTGTGCAGCACGTTTTTTCATCTTACTCAGGAGAGTGTTGATGTTAAGATTCCATAGTAGTGGAGAGAGTACTCCTCCCTGTGAAGTACCACGAACCGCCACCTTGGAAATATTTGACACGCCCAGACTGGATCAAATGAGCCTAAATTTTAGTAGTTTATCAACATAGGCGATGACCATTAGGTTAATCTCCAGTTGTTCCATTGAGTCAATTACAGATTCAGGTTTGACATTATTAAAGCTTCCTCTATATCCAGGAAGGCAGCGAGAGCGTATTCCTTATAGTTCAGGGTTCTTTCAATGAGGCTGGTTATCGAATGTAAAGCAGTTTCCGTAGATTTGCCCTTCGTGTAGGCATGCTGAGCATTGGACGGGACTTCCGGTTTAAGAGATGATCTGATATATGCATCAATTATTCTCTCCAAAGTCTTTAGTAAGAAGGAAGGTAGACTAAATGGTCTAAAATCCTTGGCTTTAGTATGGGATGCCTTACCCCCTTTAGGGCTAAATACAGTTTTGTAGGTTGGGATAAGTCGAAGTCTCTTGCCGACTCTTAATTTACATCCAAATTCATGTCTTTCTGCATGGCAGCTGTAAAAGATGTCACAGTTCTATCGTCGAGTGCATCCCCGTCCCGTTCATTTTATTTCCTGTATGGTGGTGATGTCAGCTTTGTATTTGTCGAGGAAATCCGCCAGTTGTAAAGAGGCACCATATCTGTAGAGAGTTCAGACATTCCAGGTGCGTATCCGTATCATGGTCCCTATAACATTTGCGAAGGAGTATTTAGCTTAGCTACGGATTATGGCTATTCAATCGCGCAGTTCACTTTCTGAATAGATTTAATGTCAGCCATGTATTTGTCAAGGACATCCCCCAGTTGGATATTGTCACCTTCTCTATGGCTATTCGATCTCTCAGTTTCATCTTCTGAATAGCGTTATAGTCGGCCATATATTTGTCAAGGACATCCCCTAGTTCAATATTATCATCTCCTCAATAGCGAGTACGGAAATTCCAGGTGAGTATACTTAAATCTTGGTCCTTATAAGTTTTGCGATGGTCTTCAACATTTGGGGGTATTCGTCCACTACTTTTCCTACATACATATACATAAAAATGTATCACGCCTTATGTCCCAACCCTCGTAAAAAGTACACATATTTAAAAGAAATATAAAAAAAATCCTACAGCTGCTGAGTAGCATAGTGTGTGTTTTTGTTGTTGTTATTTTGTAACGAATTTGCTCGCGATTTTATATTGTTGTATTTTAATATGCTGTTGTTGGGCTCCGTTGTTTTTGTAGCGTCGTCTGCTCGTCGTTTTGCTCTTCATTGAAATCGAATGTGCTCGGTGGCACTCGACAATGGGAATGGGAATTGGGCGGTTTGTGCGGCATTGTGGTGCGCTGGTATGCGAACGCTGAATTCATTTTACATTTCGTGTGTACGTGAAAACAGTTGATCAACGCGTTACGTCGGACGGGATCGTGCGCTGTATATAGACCAAGCAACGGCGGCGATACGCTCGCTTCTTTTCTGTTCGCATATTATTTTTCCAAAGCGTGCCCGTGTTTTGTGCTGTTGTTGTTATTGTTGACGAAGAAAAGCAAGAAGAAGACGACGACGAGTAATACGTGAAAAATGTAATTTATGGAATTCTTGCAAAGATTTTTAGATAGAAAAAAAGAAATAGAAAAAATTGAGTTAAAACTTTGCCGCAAAACATTAGCTACGCGTAAAGAAAATCGTGAGAGTGCATCAAGGGAAAGTGTATGAACAACTAAAGGCGCCATAAATTCTACATACCACATACTAACATTCCCAGTGGATAAATATGCATGATAATCATGGTAATGATTATGACGATGACTGTCGGCATGGTGTTGTGGTTACTGTTTGTTTACATGTCCAAAAAGGAACTGCATTTGCTATCTAACGTCAAATGTTTGAATTATTAAAGAAAATGCTTCTCCTTTTTATTTATATGTCCATTTGGAATCGTTTTGAAATATTTTTGGAAATAGTATTTTTTGTTTTGTAACGGCCAAAAGTGTGATTATTCTTCTGTTAAGCTCATTCCGAGTGGTGAAAACGAAAGAAGTACTCATACAAACATATTATGATTTTAACAGGCATGACATTTTACGTCAGCTGTCGATCAACATCAATGCATGCATAATTTCAGTAAAAAAAGAACAAAACAGAGCAAAAATTATTATTTTTATTATTGTGCGAAGAGAATTATGAATATGAAATTAGAGTGGCGCGATATTTTCATTTTTTTTTTAAATCAAAAGAAAACTTTTAAGGACTTTATGCCCAGAAGGACAAGTTCGACATTCCACCTGAAAATAGAGCAATTGGTGATACATATTTGTATTGCGCACATTAAATTTTGTTAACTTATTTTAATGAAATTATTAAGCCCACATTACACTGGTAGACAAGTCTGTGAGATATAATGTCTGCCTAAACTTATTCGCCAGTTTAGGGCAATGTATTCAGTCTGCGCAGACTTGTCTGTCAAAATTCAAAACGATTTTGAATTTCCTAAATTTGCGAAGATATGTCTGATAATGTAGGAACCGTTTCGACAGACCTTTCTTTGAAATTAACATTTAAAAAGTGTAGTGAAAAATTGTTTTAAAGATAAAATATAAATAGAGTGCTGGTGAAAAATTAAAGTTCGACCGATATGTCTACAGTTTAAGGGGGAAACAGACATTTACGGCGTTTTATTTTGTCTCCCAGACATGTCTGCCAGCGTAAAATGCCCTTTACAATACAAAATATCGCAACAAATGTTTTTGATGTCATTTTGTATGGGTGATACCAGAAGGCGCGTGACAATTACAAAGTTATATAATCACAGATCAAGGCAACTAATTTTTACTAAGTGGCACTTCTTTGTAATCGTATATTGGGAGTATATGCCGCACGTAGAAAAGTATTATATGCGCTTCGATCTTCTGCCCATTTTCTCCAGTTCGTCACACCATCGCCAATGCAACCGATGTACCTTAATGCGTCTGAATACGTCAATATCGGTATTGTTACGATGTCGATACTCTCCGTTAACGATGATGGGTCCATGTATTTAACAGAGTATTTTCTTCTCGAATACTGCTAGGACCGATTCATACGCTTGTATCATAAGCCCGGATCTTGAACCTTTCATCAAGGCAGGTAGAACCTGTATCTGGTATAGCTGGATTTTTGTCGAGAGGGCGCTCTGTCATAATATCGCTTACTTAGTACGTAATATCATCTCTTCGCAAGTAGGTTTCTTTTATTGTTGGCGGAGCTTAGGTAGATAGAATCTCTTCAAATTACAGTTGTCAAAGTTCACGTAGGGTTCCAAACAAGTACACTCTTTGTTCGTTGAAACTAATAACTTCGCATTGTTCTCGTTCTACATTAGACCCATTTTTGCTGATTCCTTCTGTATACCTGAATTGGCTGCAGTCACATATCGTAGTTTTCGGTCGATGATATCTACGTCATTAGAATGTGGCATTTGTTGAATATCGTGTCACTCTTATTTACAGCAGCATTCCTCACTATCATCTTCATCACTATGTTGAAGAGGACACACGTTAGACAGTCGCCTTGTTTTAGACCTCGTCTGGTATAGAATGGCTCCGTAAGGTCCTTGCCAATTTTCACTGAAGACTTCGTGTAAGTCATCGTCATTCGGCTAAGGCGTATCAGTTTCGCTGGAATACGTATCGGGCTGTCGAAGGCAACTTTATAGTCGACGAGGAGATGGTATGTGTAGATCTGATCCTCTTGGTTCTTTCCCGGATTTGCAGAAGTGTGAATATCTAATCAGTTGTTGATATACGAGGTCTACTGGCTTTGGTATTTCACATAGCACACTCGTCAGGACCTTTTATGCGACGGGTAAAAGACTAATCCTGCATTAGTTGGAGAATACACTTGGATCACCTTTTTTCAGCACAGGACAGAATACGCTTAGCTTCCAATCTTCGGGCATGTGCTTGTTAAGCCAAACCGTGCGTAGGAGCTGGTGCATGCTAGTTAGCTCATCGCCACCGGACTTGAAAAGCTCAGGCGGAAGTTCGTTAGCACTGTCTAATTTATTATTTTTCAGCCCCGATATTGCTTTTCTTACCTAGGTTTGGCCTGGTGGTGGACAATCTAAGCTGTCATCGACAATTGGCATGAACAATTCACGTGCTTTGCCTTCGGGAACCGTTAATTGCTGGAAGCGTTCTCTCCATATATGCAGCACACTCTTCGTATCTGTTGCTAGATTTCCATCCATGTCCTTACAGGAGGGGAGCCCGGTACCTAGTATCAATAGCGATATTGCTTTTCTTACCTCGGTTTGGCTTGGTGGTGGGCAATCTAAGCCGTCGTCGACAATTGGCATGATAAATTCACGTGGTCTGCCTTCGGGAACCTTCAATTGCTGGAAGTCTTCACTCCATATAAGCAGCTCACTCTGCGTATTTGTAACTAGATTTCCATCTAGATTTCCAGGAGTAGAGCCCAGTACCGTAATCTGTTACTTTCTGGTGAAATGTTAGATTTTTTGCACAATTCCTGTATTCTCTATGTCCTAGTTCTTCCGTTTCTTGTTCTAACGTTATTTTTTCGCTAAAATAGTTGTTTCGCCTGTTTTACTGACTCCTTTTACCGTTCTCTAACAGCCCGGGTTACAATTGCCATGTAAGCAGCATCCTGTTCCTCAAACGCCGTGCAACATTCATCATCGTACCAGGTTTCGTATGAGGATTCCTTTTATCATATCCAAGCATGGTTGCTGCTGCGTTTGCCAAGGGATACGCAATATGCTGCCATTGTGTATCGGTAACGTCAGATTTAGAGGCTTTGTGTCGTAGTAGTTGGGAGAGGTTATTGAAGTAGGCTGTGGCTATCTCTGGGATTTGCAGCTTCGCGTTGTGCAGTTTTCTTTGTAATTGGTTAATGCGTTTTTAGGTCTGGTCAATCTTTTTCGCACCTTAGCTGCAACTTGATAACGATCTGACCCAATGAAAGCACCACCGATCACGTGCGCGTCCATGCTACTACTTATAGATGCATGCCTACAACAATTACCAGACGATTAATTCGGTGTTTTGATCGGGGGATAGCCAAATTGCCTTGAAATCAGGTTGCCCTCACTACCATGTTTCATACCTCTGCGGAGCTAACCAGCCTAACTGAGTCTCGGGTCAATTACAAGTTCACATCCAAATTCGTACTTTACCGCATAGCAGCTGTAATAGATGTCGCAATTTTCACGTTGCGACCATCCCTGTCCATCTGATCTTCAGGGTGTCGATATATTTTTTGGACTATTCGATTGGCGGGATAGTGACATCTTCTCTATATAAAGTAACGACGTTCCAGGTGCATAACCTTAAATCATGGACCTTATTACATTTGTGGGGGTGGTCATTATTTGGGGGATTTCGTTTGATACTTTTTTCATCTTCGTGTTTATATAACCAGTATTCATGATAATAATATCAATAAACAACGTTGCCCAGACGCCACCATGTGGAAGTTGTGAGTCGGCTGGAGATCCATGGTTCGATTCCTGCATCCAGTCCTGTTAGTTTTCTTTTATCGGAGACCACCTAAATGTTGCCGACAGCAACTTCGCAGTATAGCGTCGAATCAATCAGCTTGTCTAGTAAGAAGCTTCTCAAACAGTGACTTTCGCATTCGTCGAGAAACAAGTAGGTGCCGTTAGTTGTAGATCTAAAAATAGAGTCCGAAACGACCTAGATATTTGCAACAATATGATCTGTCTCTGCTTGAGTGTTATGAAAGCAACACCACACATGCTTGTTACGCATTCAAAACAAAAACAGACAGGCAGAGAAATATTGTTAAACGATTTTTGGTAGAGCATGAGATACTTGTGCGTGCCCACATCATTTTATAGTGTGCGTGCGTAAGTTTATGCCGACCACTGCATTATTGTGGCAAATTTACAAAGTTATTAAATCACAGTCCCTTATGGGGCTTCCCACTGCGGTTACTCGCGATTTAGCAAATTCCAAGCTACCATCTATATTTCTAAAAAGCGCGGTAAAAGGGCTTTGGGAAAGCCAAAATCAGTTCACTCGACTTGAATTAGTGGATTGGTTATGAAACACTGTCTGCTAATTCAACTTTATCGCCTATCTTTATCGTTTTGCCGCCAATATGAATGTGATGTGATGTGATTTGATGAATGTGTAAAAATCGAGCCACTCTATTTATTTCGTTCATGTGGCATTCTTTCCCGCGGGTGTAGAAGCAAAACACCCACATCTGCATAACAACATGTTCCCTTGGAATCCATGCCACCATATAAAGAACTCAAAATAAGATTTCTTTCATTCCCCCCATTATATTTTTATGTATGCGAAAGTTTGTTCTTGTATTTTTTTTCTGCAGAATAAAGTTTTGCTCTTTTTTTCTACAAAAAAAAACAACGACATATTTTGTATTTTTTGCGCAAATAACGTTCTGTTTGTTGTTAGAGCCGCTGTTGATTTTGTTGCACACGCGGCATGCAACTGAACAATTTTACAGCCAAGACCAAGACTGGGCGATTACTAGTTTACAATAAAAATGGCAAAACATATTAACGATTATAATGATTAACATCAAACATTTCACTTTGGATCATATGGACTTGTTGCTTGCAATGCAAATGCCGATGTGACTGTGTGAATGTATGTTGCTGTATTGTTAATTAGTATTCTGATCACTTGGTTTTTTGTTTATAACCATCTCTGGTAGTTATCAACGGTGTTGTTGTTGTTGTTGTTGCTATTGTCACTTTTTACTTTTTGCCATAAAACGCACATTGTATATCGATCATTAAATGTTGTAGTACGACAAATAGACGCGGTCTTATATTTATTCCACTGCGTAAGCGCGCGCGCTCTTTTTCATTTAAAGTGCCACAAGTATTGGGGTTCAAGTTGAATTTTTATAAGAAAGCAAAGTAACAAATAACATAAACACAAAACACAACAGCTAATAAAACCATGTTTTGAGCATAAGTCCAAATTTCTTCGCTTGATGTTGTTCCATTTGATAGCGAATGGTCACTCCACTTGAAGAACTTATGGAAATTCAGATACATAAAATTCATAAATTCATGTTTAAATATTTGAAATTTGCTAATAAATTTGCCTCTGGGTTATTTGTCATTCAAATTTTGGCATTTTCCCTAGAATTGTGATAAAAATCAGTGAATAAATTATACGAAACCAAAACAAAATGCAATAAAACAAAAGATTTTTTTCAAAAGTCTTTTATAGCCGAATAACGTTGAACTTAAACCAGTAGTCTGCAATTTATCTACACTCGTGTAGAAAGTTAATGCGGAACAGTGGAATATAAGAGCTGACATAAGAGTATGAGATTTTGGTAAGTAACGATAATTGAAATTATTTTAATTACATATTTAAAAATTTTAATTTCTCACAGTGCATAATTTTTTTCTGATATTTTTATACCCTCACCCATATGAACCTATACTAAATAAATAAGTCGTAAGCCACCCCCTACGGTTAAAGATTATCAAAAGACAGTTTCTGAATACCACATTGATCTAAGCACCCTACTTTTGGCCCAAATTTGTTTCATTAAGCTGCCCTGTTAATTGGTGTCAGCCAAGGTGAGATCCCAATCTGTTTCAAGATGAGATCTCAACTGTATCTTGTTAATTTCCTATTGTATGTTGAATATAAATTATGAACATTTTTGCGATCGGACACATAGTTTAAGAGATAACTGTATTTGATATTTTTCATGTCATCAACGATTTACTATGATCATGCACCTATCCTTGCAAGACATCCTCAAGGATAGGTGCATGACCATTAGACCGTATCACCTTACAGGCACACAAAAAAAAGTTATCCGTACATCAGCGAATATGAAACATTGTTCCAAGGACATTTAAAAAAAAATTTTTTTTGCCGAACGTAGGTGTCGCCTTTTTAGTTTTTTCGTTATATCTTCTATATTAACAGTCCGATCTTAAAGCTTGATAAAGCGAATTTTTTTGTCTCGGCGAGGCCAATATTTTTGACCTCAAGTGTACCTTTCTAGTACTTACCCCCCAAATATAATTTCCTACTACCCTAATGTACCACCATAATGTAAGAAATTTATAGTTCGCGAAAAAACATAAAACTTTTGCGAAGAAAGTATCTCGATAAATACAGCACAACTATCTAAAAAATGCTTTTATAATTTCATTGTTGCAGATCGTAGTGGTCACCTTTTTTAAATTTGTCTTAGCTTCATTATTTACATTCAGATATTAAAGTATGATATATCGATGTGTTTGGCTGTGGCAGACCAATTTTTTTAATTCAAAAGGCGACCCCTAAAAATTTTTTTTTGAAATGTCCTTGGAACAATTTTTCATATTCGCTGGTGTACGGAGAACTTTTTTTTTGTGATACGGTCTATTGACCATAGTAAATCGTTGATGACATTTAGGGGACCGTCCATACAAATCGTCGGCGAAATTTTCATACAAGTATCCGCTATGTCATGCACGACCTGATGAGCGACAATGTCGGTCAAATTTTCGTTGACGCCTATACAAAAGACCTGTCGCTCACACAATCATGCACGACCTGATGGGTGACTATGTCGGTCAAATTGTCATTGATTCCTATGTATGTCTTGAATTGTAAAAGATGGATTTTTAGCTTTTTATTAGTATGAATAATTGTTAATACTTTAGGGAAATTTCTGACCAAAAGAGAAGTGAAGGATATAAACTTTTATACGGCATTCACCTTCATTCAATATTTCAAACTATAAAATTGCTGATGTTTACTCGACGGTTTAATAAACTGAAAATTTTTTACGTCAGATTCCATTTATTATACCATCACCCTTAGGGATGAAGGTATATATCATTTGATACGAGCCAAAAGTGTAACACATAGAAGGAGTGACTTTAGACCCTAGGTTTCTTTGAACCAAATTCGATTCATGTCTTTTTAAGTCGTTTGTCTGTATTAAGTAAAGCTATAACAGTATAAAGTTTTGGAAAAAAATTTGAAAGCCTAGCCACGCCCCTTCTGGTATCTCCCATACAAATCTACCTTTCCGCCCACTATAAAGATGGAGAAATAATATCAATAAATTAAACGTGATCGTACCCAAATTCTATTTTTTGTAAAGCTATAACAGGATAAAGTTTTGGAGAAAAAAATTGGAAGTCTATTCACGCCCCTTTTGGTACCTCCCATACAAATCTACCTTTCCGCCCACTATAGAGATGGAGAAATAATATCAATGAATTAAACGTGATCGTACCCAAATTCTATTTTTAGTAAAGCTATAACAGAATTAAGTTTTGGAGAAAAAATTTGGAAGTCTAGACACGCCCCTTCTGGTACCTCCCATACAAATGTACCTATCCGCCCACTTTAGGGATGTACTAATAATATCAGTACACCCAAGGCAATCGTGCCCAAATTTTGTAATTAGTAAAGCTATAACAGGATAAAGTAATGGAGAACAAATCTGGAAGCCTAACCACACCCCTTCTCATACTTCCCATACAAATGTACCACTCCGCCCACTTTAGAAATCGAGTAATAATATCAATATAATAGAAAATTATTTGTTTTACTGAGGGTAAGGGTAAATGTAAGTTGGGTTGCCCGACTGAAACTTTCTAACTGGTTTTAATTACAAATCGGTTAATTTCAATATCTCAAGACTTAAACAATATCTTATATTGGGTGATGGTATTTATCAGTCAGTTCAACTGACTGAAATTTCTGTACTGGTTTTTCTTTGATTTTGTTGAATGTGTTTGATGCACGACAACATCAGTATTTTGTCGGTAAGCTTGTCGTCAACTGAGTGTTTTGACGACAAGTACATCAATATTTCACATTTTTCTTCCTTAGATTTTGTTGATTGTTTTTGATGCACGACAACATTAGTATTTTGTCGGTCAGCTTGTCGTCAACCGAGTGTTTTGACGACAAGTTCATATATTTTTCAAATTTTGTCTTGAAGACTGTGTTGACGACAAAGTTGTGTATGATGGAACTTTCTACTGGGGGAATTCTTCTGCGGAAATAATACTTTTTAAAAAACCGGTTATCCGACATCAAAATTGGCATTTTTGAAGAAACCGGCATACGTTTTCGGAGAAAAACCCGCTTACACGGTTTTCGGTTTTCGTTTTGAACAGTCATAGCCATATTCATTATGTACCATTATTATTATCTTTAGTCATCTCCGTTCAATGAAAAACTTCACGTTCCAGAAATATTAAATATTGCCATGTGTTGGTTGATTCACAAAAACATTTTTTATGCTATTTATAACATAGCACTTATTTTCTATTGAAATGATTCCCACTGTAAACTTTGAATTCTCTGGAAGCCACCTACAACTATTTGAATTTTGTGACTTATCAAAAATGAAGACGAATTGGCACAAATTACTAAACGTATCAAGTGAAACAAATACTGATTGCATATCGAGTAGTACAGCCGACAGCCTACGTATTGCGTCGATACGAACCGTGCATACGCGCGCATGACGCCATGTGCGACCAAATGCAAATCCCACACATTAAACGGAATAAAATTAATACAATGAGTAACAATATAAGTAAAATAAATGCATCTGATTATGTGTGAAATTTTATAAATATATGTACAACATTACTACGGCATAAAAACAAAAGCACGACAATACAATAGTAGTAGCCGGCAAACGTTGTAAGAGCTTTGCCATTAAGTCGCAACAAGACTAAAATTTTAAAAATCAGATATCAAAAAACGAAAACCACATTAAAAATGGTTTTTTTTTTCAAAAATATCTGTAATTTGTGTAAGCACGATGTATTAGTATTAATTTTATGTTTTTAGATTTAGAACTTTAAAGCACTGCGTTAAAAACACACTCATATTTTTCACTCACCCTAAGGGATGAAGGTATGTATATGGGTAAGTGAGAGTGGGTCAATTTGTATGGAGTAAAAAAAAATGCACAAAGCGGTTATCAAAATCGTAATCTACGATGAATTTTTCCCTCCTAACATAAACATACCTACCCACAGTGATCCTTTTCCCTGATCTAGCGTAACGAAATTAAAATTGTCGACCTTCGAAATCTACCAACTAAGGTCGGTGATACCGTCCTTACTTATTGGCAAGAATGTCTGAATGTTTTGATAAATGAGTTCTTTCTGAGGATGGATGTTGTTCCCCCTCCACTTGTGGTGGTTAGGGGTAGGCTTCCTGAATTGGAAAAATGGGAGATTGATGTGAGTGTTGCGCCTTTTAGGAGATCTCCTGGTATAGATGGGATAATTGGAGAGATGTGTCAAAGCATCTGGAAGGCTATCCCTGAGTACCAGGAGTGTCTTCTAGCTCTTTGTGTGAATGAGGGTTTTTTTCCGAGTTACTGGAAAATGGCTAGAGTTATTGTTCTCGTTAAGTCCCCCGATAAGGTCTGGAGCAATCCTAGATCTTATAGGGGCATCAACCTCCTTCCAGTGCTTGCAAAAGTGCTGGAAAGGATTATGGTAAAGCGGCTTGAGGAGATAGTGAGTGATTTCACGTGTCCCTGGCAATTTGGCTTCAACGTCGAAGTGTTGAGCATGCATGCATGTATGTGAAAGGTTGTATCTCGGACTCAACGTGTAAATATATGTTAGGAGTTTTCGTAGATTTCAAAGGTGTGTTTGATTACCTAAGTTGGCCTAGCGTGTCTGAGAGGTTGAGTGAACTTGGCTGTCAGGAAATGGATGAGTTACTTTTCTGGCAGGCGTGCATTTGTTGTGGGTGTTAATGGTACTGTGTGGCTGTCGCAGCGTTTAATATGTGGTTCATTTATATGGAATCTCATGCTGGACCCACTATTGCGACAGTTAGGCACAGAGTGTAAGGTATGTGCGCATGCTGATGACTTGCTCATCATGGTCGAAGCCCAGTCTCGCTCAGCTGTGGAGTAGCTGGCTAGGAGATTTTTGAGCAGCGTCCTCAAATGGGTTAGGAGTTAGTGTGGCAATGTATGAGACCGATATGGTTTCTGTAAGGCAAGTTGTCTGCGGTTCGGCCTCCTGTTATCACTGTTGATGGGGTCTCACTGAAATATTCTACTTCGGTAAAGTATTTGTGCGTGAAGGTTACCGAAAGGGTTAATTTCTTTTCACATTTGGATAGGGTTAAAACAAGGCAACTGGTTTAGGTAGCTTCAGGTAGTTATGGGTGCTCCTCCTCTTGATCTTGAGTGTATTCGCCTCGTTGTTTATTTCAAGCTCCGCAGGAGTTTGGTCTTGTACGACGCACAGTGGCATTTCTGTGGAAAAAATAGTGTTTTTCAACTATGCAATTTCAAAATTTTAATGATGTGATTTAGTAAAGAAATATTTGGATAAGAATAATTCAACAAAGTTTTTTATGAAAAGTGAAATTTTGTAGTTAAAAAACTAACAGAAGTCAGCGGAAATTTATTCAATGAAATTAGATTAAAATTATTGTCCAAATAAAGAACTTTTTTTGTGTGTAATTTTATAGCTATGGCTTTTGTTTTATTTTTTATTGTAAATGTAGCACTTACCTTATTATACAAAAAAAAATTATTGAAATTGGAAAAGTAAACTAATTATTATAATTTATCAAAAATTATACCAAAAAATATTAACTTTTCACTTTTTGATGGAAAACAACTTTATGTGCTTTGCCTTGCTTAGCCCTCTCACTATAAAAAAATGAAAGGTCCAAGTCTATACTTTAAATTAAGAAAAAAAATTTACCGCCAAATACCGTCCCTTTTAGTAACATCGATTTTAATGCAGGCATTTGTGCGATATTTTCGGTGTATTTTAAGGCTAATATCTTTCGAGGAGGGTTGTTGGGGATATTCTCTTCTTTTGTATGGAGCCAACACATGTTTAACTTTTGAATAAAATTTAACATTGTTTAACTTATATAAAATTTTCATATGATTCTAGACAGGGAAGAAAAACACCTAAAATCTACAACTTTCAATGGGCGTAAAATCTAAAGTAGGCGTGGCATCCCCAATATGTTTAATTTTTTTCATAAGGAGAACTCAATTAAGAAGTGTCCCGAATTTCGAGTACCTAGGTCCAAAAATAAAAATTTTGGCAAGTGCAGTTATATGAAAGGTAGGTGTGGCAGTAGGCGGTTTTCAAAGATTTTTTCAAAATTTCTTAATTTAGCCCAGAGAAGTGTTTCTGCAAAATTTCATTGCTGTACGACCACTCCTTATATTTATTCCAAGAAATGTATGGGGCGGTGCCACTGTGCGACGTATCGGTTTATAACGGATGTCAAGTTTGTCAGTGAACATTCGTACTTTGATTTCGGTCTAAGTGCGGGTTATATACTGATAGGTCATGGGTCATTAAATACATTTTTGCATTAAATTACTTTGGCCCCCAGTACGTTTTGTAGCTGTGGAGCAGAGATAGAAGTCTGGCTACACGTTTTATGTGTATGCCCGTTATATCTGGACATCAGAGATTTGGCTAGCTAGGAGAATTCAGTGTAGGATGTGTGCTTGCCACGCCTAATTCTCTAGGTAGATTAAATATGTTTCCTAGACAGGCTTTCGCACGTCGTAGACGTGCCCTTGCTTTGCGATGATGTTAAGTTATACGGCCATTGCAGTCACAGTGGTAGGGGATTAACTACTCATTGGTCAGGTTTCCCGATTCCGCCCAGCCATCACAGAACTTCGTGGGGTGCAGACAGGCCTAGCCTCAATACAAGGTTGCCGTTCACCGTCGTCGAGCGGAAGGGGTTTGGAGTTCGCAACGTCTCCTACCGGTGAGGGTACTGCATGCCTGTAGTGTAGTACCAAACAGTTTCCATCTATCCGGTATGCCGGTATGCAAATATCGGCGCCTGCGGGTATGTAAAAATTCCATGTCTGCTTGTCTGGTTCATCAAATCACAATGGAAGTAGCTTAACTACGAAACTCCAACTGGTGAGAGTGACTGGTAGTGCAGGGATCAGGAACCCCGGGACTTAGTTTCCCGCCTGATCGTTTGTTGTAGGCCCCCTTGTGGGAGCATCACACGGGTTGTGGTTAAAACCGAAATCGCTGGTAGAGTCTTCGGACTTGGTGTGGAGTAGCGTGGGGATCAGGAGCCCCGGGATTTAGTTTCCCGCCTGATCGTTTGTTGTATGCCCCCTTGTGGGAGCATCACGCGGGTTGTGGTTAAAACCGTAATCGCTGGTAGAGCCTTCGGACTTGGGTGATACAGACCTCATCTTGGCCAAAGAGGGGTATACTCTATACTAACATACCCAATTTTGTAGCTTCTGGCTGGAAGAAAGAGCCGACAACTGCGGAAGCTTGCTCACAAAATTGTCGTCTCATATTCCTAAATGGTTCAAGCTTGCTTTGGCAATTCCAGTGGGGCGGTGGCAATCGCAGTGTGTGCCTAGTGTGTTTAGCACACCGTGGGTAAGGCCTACATGGCGAGACTCATGTAAAACCATATGGACTCTGTCTGGATGACTGGTACCTCCCACACAAAATTACTTATTTTCGGAATAATATGTTTCCAACAATTTCCAAAAATTTAAAATTGGTCAGTTTAATTACCTTGTTATAACAGACAAACCAGAAAACCTTAACCTTTGCCACATGCCTTCTGGTACCTCCTATAGAAATCACTTAATTGTATCTCAAAGTACACTGAAGTCATATATATTTTGCGTAAGATGTACGTTTATGAAATTTAACGTACAAATTAAACTACGTCAGCCGACCCCTTGTGGTACTTCTCACACAAAAAACCTATTTTTGGAAAAAATAATATTTCTTCCATATTTTTATTTAATTTAAAACGACACTTGTTTTATGGGTCTTTGTAATTTGAACTTTGCGAATCTGTTTTACGTTTGTTATTTCCGCGAAATTTCCCAAAGTCGAGGGCAAATATTAATGATCACCTCGAGACCACACCCACGGGGAAACAGTCATAACGTTATTTTATCGCCCTATTGTAACTCACAAGACATTGTACAAAGCACGTCGAGTCCTACATTTGTCCTATAGATGTCGCTGACGTACAACATAATTTTGTAGTGAAATCCACTTTTAATACAGTTTTTTATCCCTAAAATTTTAAATTATTTTTTTTTTTCTAGGATTAAAGTCAATCAAAGACCAAGAATATTTTGCTTTAAAAAATATACAGTTTTATTCAGAAACAAAACAGTTACCTACGAAAATATATATTTACAGCAATAATACAATTATTTTTTAATGTTTTTTGTATTATTGCCGCAAATTATTGAATGAGAAAAAAAATATTTAGTTTTAAATTGTATCTAGGTTATCTTAAATATTTGCCATCAACTTTGGAAAAAAAAATTGTATGGGGCCGACCCGGTCAAGTATATACCTATGCTGGATGGCGCTCCAACCTTCGACTTGTGGCTAAACACTTGTTCAAAATCACCTTCCAAAATTGTACTCATACACAAACAACTTTTTACGCCAAGAAAATTTTTTTTCTATCTCTTTTTCGACGTAAAGAATTATGTTTGCCCAAATGCGTTGATTGATATAAATGAACTTCTTATGACCACTTCGAGTATATAAATATTCGTTCTTAATTGTCCATGGAACGCTTTGGCGTTTAGTCACTTAACATACACGATACAAAAAAAAACAACAACACTTTTTCGCAATCAGATGTTCGTTCGTCTGCGTTGATATAAACAAAACAGCTGATCATGGCCCCTTTTTTCGCTGTCTGTGAATCCAAATCTAAATTGTTTTGCGTATGTGTTGCTGTTGTTGTTGTTGGCGGCGTTACTTGTTTGTTTAATAATAAAAAAATAAACTATTTATAAAATGCCGCTACTTTGTCATTGCCTTCTTACTCGCAATTAATTTGTTCCAATTTTGATAAAACAAGAAACCCAAACATAAGAATTTTTTTGTAGAAAGAAAATTCAGTAGAAGAAAAAAATTATTCATGCTTGACTCGTACTAGTTTAAATACGTAAATATGTATCTATTTGCGTTGATGTTTTGTCTATTGGTACATCTGTCGGATTGCCTGTGTGTGTCTGTCTGTCCTTCAGAATCTCTAGTCGATCATGTAAAGTAAGTGGGGTAGAGGGGTAAGAAGAGATCTCATAGAGGAATTTGTGCCAATACTCATGTTTGTTTTTTGTTTTTGCTGTATCAGTTCTTAAAATAGTTGGTTTTAGCGTTTTTTGTTGTTGTTGCAGTTCTTTTTCATCTTCATCATCACTGTAGAAGTAAAACAATTCAAATGATTTGATATTATAAATAAATAAGCATTCTACATACAAACTTAAATACATTTTCATTGTGCCAACAAGTGGTACAAGATTATCTATCAATCTTGATGACGTCGTACAGTGTTCTGAAATTATTTCATATCATAAAATTAGATAAATAATAACATACACACATGATAGGGGATTGTTGAGGGTATTTTGTAAGTCTTCTTTAGCAGCAGGATTTGAACTTTTAACATTTGGTGTATGCGAAATGGTAGAAATTGTGCAGAATATGTAAAAGGGAGTGAAATGGCCCAATTGCCATAAAATCAACTTGTTTAATTTTTACAGTTTTCATAGAAAACAAATTGTTTTTTTAAATACTGTTATTTTTATACCCCCGTGAGGACCCTCAGCGGACCTCTTTCTGGCTCTGCAAGGCCAAAAGATGGTAGTAAAGATGTACCTCCTTACGAGCTCCGACCAAGGAGTCTAAAGATGATGCTACGGGAGGTCAGGTGTTCCCAGGACGGTTGGCCCTAGGTAAACCGCCTACCTGATCGTTTGGGTAAGGAACAGCTTCGGCTCTGCCACATAGTGGCTGTGGTTAGTCCAAAATTCACGCTGGTAAGCCAGAGTTTGATGCTCGAAAGAAATGGTGCTGGGTATCTCTTGATACCATACGAGACTCGCATCTTTCATTGTGCATCGAATGTCCTTTTGGTTGAATGTGACGTTGCATTCTCAGCGTCTTTGTGATAGACAGCATGAAAGCTCTAACAAGGGTGTAACAGCGATTGCAGGAACACTATTACGTTGTTACGGACTCGTTCTAGTATAAAGCGAAAGATTATAATTGTGACAGATTTTTGAGCTCTTCCTATCAAGTCGGAAAGTAACCATTCAGTTTGTGTTTGTGTATTGTTTAAAGCGTGTTAAAATTGATGATGCCAGCTGGAGTGGTTCCAATGTACCTAGCATAAGGTGATAATTGCGGTCAGCCGGATGGGGAGATTTGCTCCTAGCTAAAGAAGACGATGAGTGAATCGGCAGAATACTTCGGTATTTTGATGGTGGATGTGTGGCCGGCCGGATGGTGAACTTCGGTTCGTAGCTGAATGCGGTGTAGTGCATCATTGAAGTGTGCAAAAGTGTTGAGGATGGAATGGTTACTGCCCATATGATTAAATAATAGAAATATAATAAGACCAAGTAGCAAATAAAAACAGTGGGTGCCAAATTGGACGGAGTGCAAGCCTCGAGCTTGTACTCGCCAGTCCCCACACAATAATCATGCACAATTTTAGTAGTTCGTGGCGTGTTTTAGAATTAGATCCGGGGCTTAACAGCGGCATAGTAGTATGTTCCAGAGGGGTTGAGCCCACCATCTGGTCTGGTATACACGACGGTACTAGATGTTCAACACAACGACTCATGCCCCTGTTATCATGATTGCCACCAGTCTCATAATGCGCTCAAATTTCAGTGTTTGGCCCGCTCTCTTTAGCGCCGGTCACCAAACTGCCGATCCATATAATAAGATTAGTTTAATAACAATGTCAGAGTACCAGTTTACAGTTAAGGCCGTTGCCGCTTTTCTGCTCCTTACTGCCCAATATGAGTTCAAAGTATTTGGCATTATCAGAAAGTGTAAGTGCGACTCCATTTAGTATGGGTTTGGAAAATTTGGGGGGGGTGAAAATTTTTTTGCCAGAAGTTTCAGAGAAGATTCCATAAACTCTGAGAGATTTCATAAACTCTGAGTAACTAGTGCAGAACGTCTTGTCCGTCACCTTTAGAAAAGTATTAATGTTGAGATTCCAGAGCAGTGGAGAGAGTACTCCTCCTTGTAGAGTACCACGAACCGCAACCTTTGAAATATTTAATACGCCCAGACTTGATTCAATGCGCCTAAAATTTGTGAGTTTACCAACTAGTAAGATGACTGCTAGATTAATCTCCAGTTGCTGCATTGGGTCGATTCAGATTTGACATTGTTGAAAGCTGCATCCATGTCCAGGAAAGCGGCAAGAGTGCATTCATTGTAGTTCAGATTATCTCTCTATAAGACTGATTTTCGAATGTAAAGCACTTTCGGTGTATTTACCCTTTGTGTAGACATGTTGAGCCTTGTATAGAGATTCCGGCTTAAGATATAATCTGATATATATGCATTTGTTGAGGGGGTCCGAAGCAAAGGAGTGCAAGTGACAACAATTAATTAATGTCTCTTGCACCCCTTCGCTTCCATCCCCATCAATAAGTTTTCTTCTGTAGATTCGCGGGAATAATACCATCGGTTCCCGGAGAATTGAAAGTGTGGAAACTTTTGTTTACCCACTGGACTTGATGATTAGTAATCGGTATACCGAAAATTTCAAAAGTATTTAGGTTTAAGATTGTTTTTCATAGACTAGTAATCACTTTCCTGATAGCCTGGGAATTGTGATTTCATCGGTACCTCTAAGTTCTTTGTATATGCCATGTTATTTGTTAGATTTGAGAATAAACGCACGCAGCCGACTTGTTTCCAAAGAGTATGCCTTCCTTCCAGCGTTTCCTAATCAGTTTTTTTATAATTTTCTTACATGAGATCCAGTTACCGTCCATTTTTGCCTTGTTGAATAGTTTCCTGCATTCCTTACGTTTACTTGCAATCTCTACTTTCCAACAGTAGGGCTTAGTTTTGCCTTTCTTAATAGTTTTGCTAAAGGATTTCTACTTGTCTATCGACGAATGCGAACGTCACTGTTTAAGAATCCTTTACTAGACATGCCGAGAGTGCCGGCAGTGAAAGAAAAATAATTTTTTTATTTTTTAGATGACTGGAGCCAGGAGTTCAACCTGGGATCTCACTTGAGAACGCACGGACCGATTTTACTTATTTTTTTATTACAATGTTTGAAATAGGCCGATAATGGTTTTTATAGAAAAAGAAATTTGGTAACGCCCACTTTTTTAACATATCTAAAATTCCTATAAAACGCTCTAAAAAGTTAATTTCTTTACAGATTTTGCTCTTAATGTTCTATATGGAAAATATGATAGGTTATATATTTTAAAATTTTGGATTAAATGGGCGTACGCCCACTCCGCAAAACATTTTTTTTGAGCTAGAAATTTGTTACACAAATAGTACTTGACACTTCAGGTTCAAATGTATTAAAGTCCTAGAGAGATAAAGTTTAATATCATGATGGTACTCTGCAAGTCAATTATGAAAATGCAGACGAAATTTTAATTTTCGGACAGTGGGCGGTGCGGGCGTGGAAAACTGTTTTTAAGCTCTAAAGATATAAAATTTGGTCCGGAGGTAGTACTCGGCTGGACTGGTTGAAATTTTCAGACGAAGTTTGTATATTCAGCCAGAGGGCGGAGGGGACATGGTGAAATTGTATTGTAGCCGTAGAGAGAAAAAAATGATATATTAATATTACTCAGTACAACAATTATAAATTTTCGATCAGTATTCGAAATTTTCGTGGTTAAACTGTGTTTTAGGCCTAGATTGTTACAATTTGGTACGAGTATACAGATATTACTTCGGCATTACAGGTTCATTTTTAAGAATGAGCGTAGCAAAAATGTTATACCCAGAGAGAGAGAGAAAGAGAGAGAAATGTAACAGATATAAAAATGTAGAAGACATTTTTTTCTGATATGTGGGCGTTACCTGTTTTTTATTAAACCTAGAGAAATAAAGTTTGATACACCGATACCACAACTATTTATATGAAGACGAACATTTCATTTTCGAATAGTGGACGTAGTGGATAATATTTGATACACTTATATACTCGAAAATATAGACAATAATATACAGACAAAATATTTTATTTCGATAAGTGAGTGGAAGGGGTTTGGCAAAGTGTTTTAGCGCCATAGCAATTTTATTAAGCAATACGATACAAAGATAGTTATCGGTACTATAGCTATGCATATGATGGTGAAGATATATAATATAATACGTATATATAATATAAGGTAATATTTGTATACAGATAGTACTCGGCAGAATATATATTAGCACACAATTTTTTAATTTCCATTGGCGTCCGCACATATAATAAAAGGGATATTGATTTCTTACGATGGACTAGGTGGGTTGTGTGCCATGTAGCAGCTCATTAGCCAAACTGTTTGGATTTTATCAGGGTTCGTATTTGCTCGCTCGTGAGCCGCTCTTTTCCTGAAAATTGGCTCTTAGCTCGTGAGCTAGGAGCCACAACTTTTAAACGAGCTCTCGGCTCGCGAGCCAAGATCCCAAAAAAGAGCTGGCACGCGAGCCAAGAGCTACAAAATTTCAAATGAGCTCTCAGCTCGCGAGCCAAGAGCCCAAATAAAGAGCTGGCTCGCGAGCTGAGAGCCAAGAGCCCAAAAAGAGCCAGCTCGCGAGCCAAGAGCCAAAAGCCCAAAAAGAACTGGCTCGCGAGCCAGCAGCCAAGAGCCCAAAAAGAGTCAGCTCTCGAGCCAGCGAGCTCTTGGCTCTTGAGCAAAGTACCAAAGTTATGTACCAAAAGTGCTTTTTTATGCCAAAAAGTAATTTCATTGGCCCAAAAAAAATTTTCTGTTGCACAAAGTACTTTTTTTGTACCATAGTACTTTTTTGTACCAAAAGAACTTTTAATGTACTTTTTGGCACAAAGTACTTTTTTTGTACCAGAGTACTATTTTATACCAAAAATTACTTTTAATGTACTTTTCGGCACAAAGTACTTTTTTTGTACCAGGGACTTTTTTGTACCAAAAGTACTTTTTATGTACTTTTCAGCTCAAAGTACTTTTTTGTACCAGGGACTTTTTGTACCAAAAGTACTTGTAACGTACTTTTTGACACAAAGTATTTTTTTTGTACCAGAGTACACTTTTTTTTACCAAAAAGTACTTTTAAAGTATTTTTCGGCACAAAGTACTTTTTTTTTGTACCAGTGACTTTTTTGTACCAAAAGTACTTTTAATGTACTTTTCAGCACAAAGTACTTTTTTGTACCATAGTACTTTTTTGTACCAAAAGAACTTTTAATGTACTTTTAGGCACAAAGTACTTTTTTTGTACCAGAGTACTATTTTATACCAAAAATTACTTTTAATGTACTTTTCGGCACAAAGTACTTTTTTTGTACCAGGGACTTTTTTTGTACCAAAAGTACTTTTTATGTACTTTTCAGCTCAAAGTACTTTTTTGTACCAGGGACTTTTTGTACCAAAAGTACTTGTAACGTACTTTTTGACACAAAGTATTTTTTTTGTACCAAAAGTACTTTTTAGCACAAAGTACCTTTTTTGTACCAGAGTACTTTTTTGTACCAAAAGTACTTTAAACGTACTTTTTGACACAAAGTACTTTTTTTGTACCAGAGTACACTTTTGTACCAAAAAGTACTTTTCGGCACAAAGTATTTTTTTTGTACCAAAAGTATTTTTCAGCACAAAGTACTTTTTTGCACCAGAGTACTTTTTTGTACCAAAAGTACTTTTAACGTACTTTTTGACACAAAGTACTTTTTTTGTACCAGAGTACACTTTTTTTACCAAAAAGTACTTTTAAAGTATTTTTCGGCACAAAGTACTTTTTTTTTTGTACCAGTGACTTTTTTGTACCAAAAGTACTTTTAATGTACTTTTCAGCACAAAGTACTTTTTTGTACCTGTGACTTTTTTGTACCAAAAGTACTTGTAACGTACTTTTTGACACAAAGTACTTTTTTGTACCAGAGTACACTTTTGTACAAAAAGTACTTTTAATGTACTTTTCAGCACAAAGTACTTTTTTTTACCATAGTACTTTTTTGTACCAAAAGTACTTTTAACTTACTTTTAGACACAGTCGTTTTTTTTGTACCGGAATACACTTTTGTACCAAAAAGTACTTTTAAAGTACTTTTCGGCACAAAGTACTTTTATTGGCCCAAAAACACTTTGCTGCACAAAGTACTTTTTTTGTACCAAAGTACTTATGACAAAAATTACTTTTGGTACATAAATTTGGTACTTAGCCCGCGAGCCCAGAGCCACAAAATTTCAAATGGGTCTCGAGATGGCGCGCGAGCTGGCTCTTTTTTGAGCTCTTGGCTCCTGGCTCGCGAGCCAGCTCTTTATTTGGGATCTAGGGTCGCGAGCCGAGAGCTCATTTGAAATTTTGTAGCTCTTGGCTCGCGAGCCAGCTCTTTATTTGGGCTCCTGGCTCGCGAGCCAAGACCTTATTTGAAATTTTGTGGCTCCTAGCTCGCGAGCCGAGAGCTCATTTAAAGTTTTGTGGCTCTTGGCTCGCGAGCCAGCTCTTTATTTGGGCTCGTGGCTCGCGAGCCAAGAGCTCTTTCGTAGTTTTGAGGCTTCTGGCGCGCGAGCCAAGAGCCGAAAAGAGCGAGCCAATACGTACTCTGGATTTTATTCTTAATTGCAATATGACATCGCTGAAATCACTTAGAATAAAAGCTATAACGTTTTTTTTTACCATAATACATGCTCTTGTCTTACCTGAAGCGACTGCGTACGGAGTACAGTAGATAAAGGAAGGATCTTATGAACAATTCAAAAAACAATAATCTGCCCAAGAATCCGGGCTAGGGAGGTTATACTGTACCAACAAAACCAATGTTTTGTTTGATTGTTTTCGTTTCTGCCATAATTTAAATTAAATATATGTATAATTTTGTTTAATTAAATAAAATTAAATCGATGTATTGGCGCTTTGACAAATGTTTAACCACTTTAAATTGATTTATATTTCTGTGGCTGCTTTATTAATTTACATTAAATTGTTTGTATATTTTCATTTCCAATATTAATCAAATTGTTGCCGCAGCACATTTGATTGTTGTGTTTGTAAAATTTTATTGCTAATACGTGCAGATTAATGTATAGAAAAAGAAATAATGACAATATTAAACAATTATAATTTTTTGCGAGTTTTATTTAATTATTTTTATTGTATTTGCAAAAAATTGTATGCAAACATTAATTTCATTAATTTCAGGTGCTGTATTAACTGAATTGTTTTGAATTGTTATCGTGAATCATATATTGCGAATGTAGGGTGAACTGTGAATATATATCAAAGGGGTAGGTGGTATGTTGCATTCAGGCGATTTTCTATTCACTATATAAAATTCAAGTAACGATGGAAAAAGATGATTGCTCATAATAATCAAAAATGTGTATTTGCTTTCAAACAAAACAACATTTAGAGTTAAAGAAAATCTCTGTGAAATTAAATTACTAATGAATTTCGTGGTATTCTTGATTATTCACAAAAAATTGTAACTCATAAGAAACTTAATTTATTTGCGTGATTTCATTTCTACAATGCTCAATAAAAGTCACGTAATTTACAAGTGAAAACAGAGGAAATTAAGCAAATCACCCACGATTGCTATACTTAAACAACTCATTTTTCAAATATATGATTAAATTACATTGCAATCACATTTGTCATTATCATCATCATAAATACAAAATGGCTTATTTTGTATAATAATGTTTTGCACGGATGAGAAACCACTTTGCAGTGGATTCTGTGTAAATTTCTTGTTTTTTTTTCTATGAATACATAATATTGCTCATTTTCGAAATAGTTAAAATGGTTTGAAAAAGTCAAAAAAAGAAAGGAAAAGGGATACAACTAATAAAAAAGTACTACCTGTCGTGAAATACTAAGAGTTTTTCCTTAATCTAACATCAAAGTTGAGGTCTTCATAACTTCTTTATTCTGAGCACGCTTCGACCCTCCGAAATAGTATTTATTTATTATAAAATAGTATAAATTTTTGACTCCGACGTCAACTTTAGTTATACCATTACCCTTATATCATTTGATACGATTCAAAAGTGTAATACATAGAAGGAGTGACTTTAGACCCTAGGTTTCTTTGAACCAATTTCGATTCATGACTTTTTAAGTAGTTTGAGCCACGTCCGTCTGTCTGTCTGTCCGGCTGTCCGGCTGGTACGCACGATAACTTTCAAAAGACGCAACAAATATTCTGAAATTGTTCACAAGTTAATATTTCTCCAAAACTACTTACGGTATTGCAAATGGACTACATAACCCCGCCCCTTCTGGTACCTCCGCTACAAATACATCATTCTGTCCACTTTAGAAATCGAGTAATAATAACAATACACCCAACGGGATCATACCCAAATTTTGTACAGCTATAACAGGATAAAGTTTCGGAAAAAAATTGGAAGTCTATCCACGCCCCATCTGGTACCTCCCATACACATCTGGTACCGCCCACTTTAGAAATCGATTCATATTATAAATAGACCTAATACGATTGTGCCCAAATTCTGTATTTAGTAAGGTTCAAGTAGGAAAAAGTTTTAGAGCAGAAATCAGCAAGTTTAGACACGCCCTTTCTGGTACCTCCCATACAAATGTACCACTTCGCCCACTTTAGAGATGGAGTAATAATATCAATACACTCGACACGATCGTGCCCAAATTCTGTATTTTGTTAAGTTATAACAGGATAAAGTTTAAGAGAAAAAAATTGGAAGTCTAGCGACGCAACTTATGGTACCTCCCATACAAATGTACCACTCCGCCCACTTTAGAAACCGAATAATAATATCAGTATAATATAATTTTTTTTGTTTTACTGAGGATGAGGGCCCGCATGAAACATTCTTACTGGATTTTGTTTTGACCTTGTTGACCGCTAAACTAATTTTTGCTGACTCATTTTCTAGCGATGAGAAAACTGTAGTAAAATCACAAAGATTTCGGCCAGTGATGTCGATATCATCGGCATATGCTAATGGCATGTGGCTCTTGTGGCATATGGTGCCAGACATGTTGACACCAGCCTTTCTCATCACCTTCTTCATAACTATATTTAATAGTGTACAAGACAAGCTATCACATTGCCTTGGACCTCTTTCCGTGTTGAATGGTTCAGAGAGATCCTTATCAATTTTAACTTAGGATTAAGTGTTATTTTAGGTACATATGCAAAGTCTAATTAGTTTTGCAGGAATATCAAACTCAGGCATGGTCTCATATAGCCTATTTCTTATCAGAGACTTGCCAGCTTTTTAGTCGACAAAGAGGTGGTAGGTGTCGATCTGCTTTTCATGAGTTTTTTTTCCAGGATTTGTCGTAAGGTGAATATTTGATACGTCGTAGATTTACAATTGACTTTAGACGTTCACACAATATGCTCGAAAGGACCTAGTACGCGATTGGTAATAGACTTAATCCACGGTAGTTCTTACATTCACTACGATTTCCATTCTTGTATATGGGACATAATAGACTGAGACACCAATCCCAGGGCATGGTTACCTCTAGCCAGATGTTATCCATGAGTTGATGCATGCTCCTTATCAGCTCCTCTCCATCTGCCTGAAACAATTCAGCGGCGAGACTATCGGATCCAGTCGCTTTGTTGTTTTTTAGGCAGGATATTGCTACATTTACCTGGCTCTGGCTCGGAGGTCGACCGTTAATACCATCGTCTTGGATTGGAGCGGGGTCATTTGGAGTGGTATCCGTACCCAGGAGATTTTTGAAATGTTCTCTCCATATCTTCCCGACGTTTTCCAGGTCCGTCACTAGCTGGTCATCGCTCTCATTTCAGGAGGCAATCCTGTTCCACGCATTCTCGCCTTAACTATCTAGTAGAATTTTCGGGCTTCCCCTCTAGGTAGGTATTGGTGGTAGGTATGTTTGGGAAAAATGTTAGGTTCATACATTTGAACCCTCGATTCCGTTGCGGGTCTTGATGTGGATTTTTTCCCTAATACGAAAAGTTTCTATTTAAAAACCAGGGGGTTCGAGTTTTATTTTAGACCCATGATTTGGATAACCGCTTGGTCGAGAAAAAATTTACCCATTTTAATAGATATATAAATTGATGCATTTGCAAACAAAATTAATGACACGCAATTTTCATCATACCAAAATAATATATACCAGCAATAAGAGGATATTCAATTGATGAGGACCGATGTTGGCTGCCCAACTATTTGGAAGAGGACCCCAAATTTCACCGAAAAATCATCTACTGCGACGAGTCATCTTTTTAGGCTAATGGCTATGTTTACAACTGACGGACTGATAAGACATGATATTAATTTTGTTTATTTACAAAAATCACATTTCGTAATTTAAACAAAATGTTCGTTATTTTATTTTTTTAATCTCAAAGTCCCGTCAAAAATATATTTAATAATTCATCTCCAACCACATCAGAATATGTAACGAACCACTTGAACTTGAATAGTAAATTTTGTAGCGGTCCGAAATATTAAAGCTGAAACATCACAAACGCAAGTCAACACAACAATTCGTTGTGAGCCTCTTCTCAAAATCTGTTACTTGTACTTGAACTCGAAATTAAAACTACAACAACAACAACAACAAAAATTACAATAAATATCCAAGTTACTATGCGTTTCAAAAACTGTCGTCGTCGTTCGTACGTAGTCAAATCCGCGCCATCGCCATCAACAACATCATCATGAGCAGAGTAAACGGCGCATTTACCTAAATTGGAATTTCCGGTAAAAAGATGGAAAAAATGTGTACTCAGTCGCTTCACCATGTTGCAAATGGATCAAAAACTAACAACACACAAAAAAAAAACCTTTGCAATCAAGCGAAAAGTATAATGAAATAATTTAACTTATACAGAGAATAATAATGATATAAATGGATATGAGGAGCGAGAGTTAAGGCTAAGAATATTTCGGAATAAAAACAATGAGAACCGATATGAAAACAATATATTTAGAGCACCAAGCGTAATGCAAAGCTATTTGGTTAAAGGAGTAGTACACCATGAAGTGAAAGTTTATACAATGCTTTAATATTTACATTTACTCAGCAAACTCACATACATGTTGGAAACAAGAAAAAAATTATGTATTTTTTTGGTACTGAAACAATCTTAACAACGAACTAGCTATGTTATTCCAGCTAACTGCGTCCTGCCTCCAATGTTATTGATGCGAGTTACATATGAATTTGTAAAATATTATTTTAATATAATATGGACCATGTAGTTTCCAGACCAATACCTTGGCCGCTACTTATGATTAAAACAGTAAAACGAAGACTTATAATATTAAAATGCATTAGTATAAAATTTAGCAAGCGTGATGGATACAGTTAAATGTGTACTAGAAAAAAGTGGCCCAAGAACCAAGTAGAAGTAGAAGTAGAAGCGATAATTGGTACAATATTTTTACACGTAATTTTTAGTCATCTATATGCATTTCCTTATGTATATCTTAAATGTTAACCATTATATAAAGTTTTAATTTTGTGGGTTGTAGGGGAGGTGGGCGTCTCATTTGGTAGGTCATGTGGCTTATTGTGCACATTTTACTATTAAAGTTACAAACACACTTACCAATTTGTATCTCTGTAGCTCCAATATTAACCAGTTTAATGAGTTTTCTTTAAGGAAAGAGGTTAGTGTAACCGTGGAAGTATTGTACAAATTTTCAATAGTATAATTCTAGTTTTCGGTAAAATTCAAATATGGACTGCTCCGATTGCCACTCCAAGTATTTGGTCCAATTGCGAACACAAACCAATCATGTATACCATTCAAATAAACGATATAACCATATAAGCCTTTTTAGAGGTCAGTGACACACACACGTGCTGATTACACTTTTCGACGAGGGTTTTTTTTCTTGTGTTTCATTATGTGTTTCTAAGAGTTTTTGACAATTCAAACACGTAAACAGAATTTTGCTATCAGACATAGTTTTGTTTTCCATTAAAAATTTGTATGGAGGCGATTGTTTAAAAAATGTAGTAGAAACAGGTGACAACATTAGCAACATGCCTTTTCGGCTGCAATTATCGCCCTATTCTATTTTATAATCACCTTATTCTCTTTTTAATTTTCAACGTAAAATTGGGATGCAACATGTCCTTGAAAGTCAATTTTTTCCTCTTTTTTGGATTTCTTTTATAAATGCTGCAGCGACGTGTCCGATGAATATGGTGAAATGTTCCACAAAGACATTCTAAGTTTAGAAAAGCGTTACGAAGGAAAAATATATGCCTACTATATTCGCTGACTTCTCCTGGAACATTTTAGGAGACTGCAAGGATATTCAGCATAAAATAAATAAAAAATTTTCTTAACTAATAGAAAATACACATTTGTTCTTCTCATTTTTCATGTTTTAAGCTCTACTAGTGTCGGTTATTGTATTTAGAAAAGATTTTGTTGGATCAAATAAAGTTTTTATTACATTTATAAAAAATGCATTTTAATGCAACATGAAGAATGCTGAAAAAAAATTAAATTCAAATAACTAAAAAACTGTGCGATTATAGCATTAGCCGTTTGGTCTAGGTGATGGCATCAGTCTTATCCCTTTTTGGGAATTCGTGCAGCTCTCCAATTCTATAGGATGCATGCTTATGTAGATTTTCTCGATTATTGCTTTAGCCTGGCCTGGGTGATAGTACCAGTTTTATCTATTGTTAGGTCTTTTTGACCTATAAAAGTAAAAATTTCGAAAAATGATTTCGTGCATGCTTATGCAGACTTTCGAGAATATAGATCCGGCCTTTTGGGCTTTGTGATGGTACAAGGGCCTTTTTTATCCCTAAAATACCGAACTCTGCAAGAAGAATGTACACTCCAATTTTCTAGTCCTGGGCAGTAACGGCAGACTTCGTCCAGCCTTCAAGTTATTGTAAAAGGTGTTAAGTACAGTTGAAATCTAATAACGATTGGTTAATTACTTTGACTTCGGAAATATTTCGATTTAAACGGCAAGTTTTTCCGGACAAAATTTGTACTTTATATATCTAAAAGATTATTATATAACTATAATTGTATGAATTGCTAAAATGGATCGGCAGTGCGTCCATGATTTGATGAAAACTTATCTATTGATAGGCATATATTCTAATATCAAATTTTTAAGCCGATTGACTGACATATAACTTTCTGCGTTGGTGTACTGGGTGATTGTATCTTTAGGTGTTTGGTCTGAGCCATGATAGCACTTTGCCCCTTTTTGGGTTAAGAAAGGGACAAAAAAATCTCTTTACTTGACTCAACAACCCTATAAACCGTTTGGTCTGGGTGATAGCAACAGTTTTTCCCATTTTCGGGTTTGATATGCGATACATTTGCGCCAATACAAATGTTCACCATTCTATCTTAAGCCGTTTTGTGGTCTGGGTGACCATCTATAGTCAATCACCAACTTTCACATGTGACATCAAAATGTACATCCATTTTTATATATAGACTTCTCAATAATTTTGATGTTTTAAAGATGTTTATATGTAATGTTATCACTGGTGACTAAATGACATTCCGAAAATTAAGTGTATCATAATCAAAACACCGGCAACTGAATAAAAGCATACATCCAACATTTTCTCATGTCCAAAAATACATTTTAAGTTTGAGTAAAATCTGACAATCGATAAAAAATTTTAAAATAATTCAACTCCAGCCAACTCAACGGCGGGTCCTTTTATACAGAAAAAAATTTCTCATAATAAAACAAATACACATTCTAAATTTCAGTCAAATAGTTTAGTTCGTTAAAATGTTCATTATAATTCCACCCTAGCGGTACCTACCGGTTCCATTTATACAGAAAATTTGTTCTAATGATCACTCAAATATACATACTAAATTTCAGTTAAATTGGTTCATTCATTCAAATTTTGATTAAAAATCCACCCAAACGCCACCTACCGGTTCCATTTGTACATACAATTTTTTCTGATGATCAAACAAACATACATTCTGAATTTCAGTTAAATTTTGATTATAAACCCACCCCAGCGCCACCTACCGGGCGCTGGTTGACCACCCTTAACATTTAGGGGGATAAAAAATAGATGTTGGCCGATTCTCAGACCTACTCGATATGCTCACAAAATTTCATGAGGATCGGTCGAGCCGATTCGGAGGAGTTTAATCACGCACCCCGTGACACGAGAATTGTATATTTTAGATGTATAAATGAACAGCGACGAATTCACAGTCTATATGCGTATATTTGTCTGTCCCCGACAAATAGAGTAGTTAAAGACATATTGGGCTAAAATTAGGTATGCAATCTGCTATCCTCTAAGCGGAGGTTAATTTCTAAGTTGTGCACACTTTTGTCTTTCACCACGATTTCAGCCGTAGTTTAAGAGCTATCGAGGTATGCAAGCTGCTGTCACTCACTCCCACCTCCCATACAAATTCTCCCTTTCTGGAACGGTTCATCTGTCTGTCCCCGCAATAATAGCATTAATTAAAGAGCTATCGGGCTGAAACTTGGTGTGTAAACTTCTATCCTCTAAGCGGAGCTTATGTTCTAAGGTGAACAAGAACGGTTAAAAACTATTTTCAAACTGCCCCTTTTTAGGGGTCTGTCCTCTCGATTACAGTCGTAGTTATGGAGTTATCGTGTTGCAATTTGGTATGCGAGCTGACTTTTACAATGAGCAAGATCGGACAAATATTACTCCAACCGCTTATACAAACTCCCCGTTTTTGGGGATGTCCTTTAAGTGGAGGTTAAGTTTAAAGATGAGCAAAATCGGACAAAACCTACTGCCACCTCCCATACAAAACTGCCCCTTTTTGGGGGTTAAAAATGCACAACAATATTGTTAGCTCACATAAAAAATTTAAGCTCAGATTTTGACATTTTAGTAAAAAAAAATATTGACAAGAATGTATTAATAGCCCTTTTACATTAATTTATGCCAACAATTTTTAAGCAATATAGTTGTAAGGCAAATTACAAGTGTAATCACCTTTTTTAGTAATGGTAAAGTGTAAAGTTTAAAGAGCCTACTAGTTGAACTTGTTGTAAGTACTTACTTGTGGTCATATGTCGTCACTCGTACGACCAACTTTACGGTAACTGGTATTTTTTCCTAAGCTAAGTTAAGAACACTTAGGGACTTCTTTAGTCATGTTACATTTTGTGTGTAATTGTTCATTTAAAGCACCGTTATCTAAGAAAACACTACATTATTTTTGACTTATCTGCAGAATGCTCGTTCTCATTATAAGTGATCTCCTGCTTCTTACAAACAACGATGTATGAACGTGTTATATTAACTCAATCATGGGCATATGAATGTTTTAATGTTATTGCTTAAATATGTTTATTGTTTCTCTTTATAGTAAAAGGTTTATAGCGCTACATTTATTGTCAACCAATAAACTAAGTTAACAACATTTTATGTTTTTGCTTTTCACACAAAGTTAAATGATAATTAACCTTGTATGTACCTGTGCTTAATTTGTTGTGTTTGATGTATTCAAGCCAGTTTGGTTTTAAGCCAAATTTATTTGGCAGTAATTGGATTTTGTGGTCAACTGAACACCTCAAATTATAACATTAACAACATTTTGTGGCTGGCAGTGGAAACACTTTTGCGATCACTAAATAAGTCCACCTCATCATCGTCTTTATTCAAATCGCCCAATCACTTTAATGGCCATAATGTCGCCAATAGATACTATCGTTACCGCTAGAACTCCAATTTTAATCGACCACATACCCGGTGGTATGATGGTTACAAATGCCCATTAAAGTCTTAAGAAATTTAATTTTAGGATTTTCCCACTGCCATCCGCAATGCAATCGCCGGAAATAAAAAGCATAATTGGTTTAATAAAAACCTTCTGCAACCAAAAATAAAGTCTCTAATTAAAACTATTTCTATGCACTTCGTTTAGTTTTGTAATAATAATAACAACAACAACAATACTGTCTTCCCAATAAAAATTATATTAAAAACTAAAATTAGAAAAGCCAACACATTTACAGTTATATTGTGACACGCACCATGCCAGTGTGTGACCATTTCCGTTTTGATGCACCTGTGCCATATCCGCTTTGACAGCTACAAAAAACAGCAAACAACAGCAAAAGTTACCAATTGAGCTTGAGAATATCACATCAAAACGAAATACAATAAAGTGACAGTGAGGAAATGAAAGAACGGATCAAAACAATAGAATTGTGCAAGAGACCTAATGCTATGTCTCGAGTTAGACGACACCCACCACCTAGTGACCTCTAGTTGGAATTGATATAAAAAGAAGACATAGCGGACATAGCTTATTGGCAGTCTGACAGACAGTCAGACCAAAGACCAACGACCACAAACCACAATTGACCGACCGACGGTTTGTTTGTTCTCTCCCGATAAAATATTCATAATTATAATTTGAAAATCAAATTGTCTGTCCGTCTATGTACAAAAGCTGTCAATTTACTTGTCTGTTTGAGTTAAGGGTAAACCCACTGCTAACGTACAAGTGTACTAGCATATATGCATAAGCATTGCGTGAGTTGGAAAACGCTTTGCTTCCGTTATTAAGAAAATTTTAAAATTATATATGCAATTTATGTTTTTGTGTAAATGCTGCAATGGGCAAAACTGACGACACAGTAAACATTTATATTTACGTTTTTTTTTATATCCACTTGTTGTATACATTTTAAAATTATTTTTCACTTCAATTTAAAGAATTGCAAATTGAAAATATTTATGATGGCTTCTTTTAGGACATAAAATTTAAATGCGGGTAGCGATTAAAATATGCGATTTGATGCCAAAATCGATGTAGCAAATTTTCAGGTTGATCGGATGGTGCCAACACGTGCCCCAATGAGGTCAAAGGTCAACATTTTGGAAAAAACCACCAAAATACTGTTTTTTTACATTTTATCAATTGTTTTAATGAGAAATTCTATAAATAAAAATACTATAAATTAGAACATCGTTTATAAATTGTAAATTAGTTAAAAGTTTCATTAACTCTGAAGTACACTATGCGACAAGAATTAAATACATATATATAATTTATATAATTTATAGTATAAATGTAAATGTAATTATATTATAATTTATAGTATAAATGTAAAACAGTTAAAGAAACTGCATGATTAGTGTTAAATGAAATATTTCCTTTTTGTGATAAAGATAGAATCCTAAATCCAGACCAAAGTACATGTGCTGCAAAAGTCATTAAACATTATGAAATCTCCGGAACGATGTATAATTCAAAACAATTTATTTGACTTTGCCCACGTGGACGTTCTCAAGCTTATATTAGTATATAGCAAGATAGTGACTTCTACATAAAACAGCGAAAAAGTGTGCGTGCTGGTAGCATGACTTGTGTCGATCACAATGTCACAAATGAAGAAAAAATAAAGACACAATGATAGGAAGATGAAAAACGTCGAAAAGAAAATTATGAAGAAAAAACCGAACTTGGTCTAATTACTATATTCTAATGTAGTACTTGGCCACAAAGTGGCTATTTTTGGTGCACTTACATAATTTCATGTTCAGACATTACTATGAAAAATGTTGAATTTAAGAGTGATGAATTGGGAGATGATATGCAGACGATGGATGAAAAACAGATTGATAACATTCCAAGTTGCTGAAATATGCCGATTGAAAAACGTATAAAGAAAAATTTTATAGACGACAGAACGCTTGCTTGCATGGATGCCGGCAATATGTCATGTCCAATAGATATACACTTCATCAGTGAAACTTCTAAAGCGTTAGTTCACAATATTGAGGATCTACTTCTGAATTGCACAAGTTTGCATGAGCAACGTTAAAAACACCGTCGGCGTCATGGCAAAGAAAGTATTGAAAATTTCAATGTAATATTTTTTGTTTTGGCCAAGTTATAAGTATTTCTTTTATATTAAGTTTTCTAGATTCCTAAAACATTAGTTTTGCATTGGGACGAAAAGCTACTTCCCACTTACTTAACAAACTTAATTTCCCTTTACACCCCATGAATAAGGTTTAGGATAGCTTACCGCGTTGTTGGGAATTAAAACGCTTTCTATTTTTAGATTCACAGCTAACGGCACCTACTGGTTTATCGGCGAATGCGAACGTCACTTTTTAAGAAGCTTTTACACATTACTGCGACGTTGCTGTCGACAATACCGTGGGGGCCAGCTGTGAAAGAAAAATGTAGGCGAGAATCGAACCTGAGATCTCCCGCATGGTAGTCGCGTTTTCTAACCATCATGTCACGAGACGCAATTTCTGGAATAGATAAAGTTGATCGTTTGGCTACTGGGTTGACGTGATAGAACTATGACAAATGTATAGCTATCCCCAGCATTGAAGATTTAACTGGTTCTACAGTAGCACAATCAGTCTACGCCTATTTGCAAAGAATTGATATTTTGAATTCATTAGAAATTATGTTTTGATACAACTGCTGCAAAAAACGGCCCTTTTGTCTTAAATATTAAGCGAAAGTACATATTCGGCATGATTATAGAGAACTTCTACAACTTGCATCTATATTTCTTGGTGGTAGCATTCCCAGTTTCACATGTCGTGCACCTGGAGTGACGTCACATGAAAATTTCATGTACAAGGACATCTATTGTTTAAAAATGTATATTTTTCACACACACTTTAAAATTTCTGCGATTCAGTTGAATGGAAATCGTAATATGTGAATTTTTCCAGTAAGTCTCTATAGTCCAAATAGTAATATGCAACTAATAAAGAGGATTAATGGCTGTTTTGATACTTAAAATATATACAGTGCTATTGGAAAAAATTCGGACCCACCAGTGGTATTTATCGAAGAAAACAGTTGCACTTGCCTTTTTTGACCCACATGTAGACTCAGAAATAAAAGATGGTCTAAGTCTGATAAAGACCATTATATCGGTGATGATGTTAATAATTTCAAATTATTCACATCCAAGTATTTAAGCTCTTTTCTGACTACGAAAACAAAATATTTTTTATTCGTTTGGAGATTTCTATGGATTTCTTACCCTTTAATCCATCAAATTTCTTAGGCCAAGCATTTTTTAAAGGGAAGCTGATCGTCAAAAGCGTTACTGTTGTGAATGCCGTCGAAAAAAATAGTCAGACTAATAACTTACTCTTACAACTGCTTAACACACAACGAAGACGATAAACAGTACTTGCCGCACATTGTAGAGGGCTAACGTAAAGACCTACCAGTCTATACAAAATCTTCACTTTTAATGAAAATTACGGAAAAAAACATTATATCTATAGTAATTGTATTTAAAAAAAACTAATAAAATGCAATAACAAGAGTTTTTTGGTGGTTTTTAAAAAATGTTGACCTTTGACCTCATTGGGGCACAGGTTGGCACCATCCGATCAGCCTGAAAATTTGCTATATCAATTTTGGCATCAATTCTCATATTTTAATCGCTACCCACACTTAAGATTCCAAAAAAAGTTTTTAACGCCAGGTCTAATGTATATAGCTATCCCTGCTCGCGTTGCTCCGCCGCTAATTACACTTGAATAATTTTAAGTGAATAAGCTGTAGTTGTGTAGTCTGGATGGTGAGATCAATTCATACCAATTTTTCTGATTGCACGTTTAACTGTTTGGTCTGAGCTACGGTATCACTTTTCCCCTTTTTTTTCTCAAAAAGCTCGAATTTAAATTTTTTTCTCTTTATATCGAAAATTGCGAATTTCTAAAAATGCCTTGATATTGCATAACTTGTCCAAAAAATAAATATTTACCACCAAATAAGTATTCAACCCCATTTTCGGTAATCTTCCTTTAGCCATTTTGTATTCGGCCTTTTGCCCCCTAAAAGTACGAAAATCTAAAAAACCTTTCCACATCACAATAACTACTCTAAACCAGTAAGATAGCTTCAGTCGGGCAACCCGACTTACATATACCCTCATCCTCAGTTAAACATAAATTTTTTTATTTTATTGATATTATTACTCGATTTCTAAAGTGGGCGAAGTGGTACATTTGTATAGGAGGTATCAAAAGGGGTGCGACAAGACTTCCAGTTTTTTCTCCAAAACGTTTTCCTGTTATAGCTTAACAAAATACAAAATTTGGCCACGACCGTGTCGAGTGCATTGGAATTTTTACTCCATCTCCAAAGTGGACGGATTGGTACATTTGTACCAATTAGATTTTTTCTCCAAAACTTTATCCTGTTATAGCTTTACTAAATACAGAATTTGGGCATGATCTATTAACAATGTTAATCGATTTCTAATGTAGGCGGTACTATTTGGGTATGGGAGGTACCAGAAGCGGCGTGGCTTGACTTCGAGATTTTTTCTCCAAAACCGTATCCTGCTATAGCTTTACTAAATAATAAAGGTGGATACGATCACGTTGGATTTATTGATATTATTGCTTCATCTCTTAAGTGGGCGAATAGGTACATTTGTATGGGAGGTATCCGAAGTGGCGGGACCGTGTAGCTCATATGCGATACCGAAAGTATTTTTTCAATACGTAAGTAACTCGTGCAAAATTTCACAACATTTGGTTGCGTCTTTCGAAAGTTATCGTTCGCACCAGCCGGACAGCCAGACTGACAGTCAGACAGACGGACATGGCTCAAACGACTTTGGTTCAAAGAAACCTAGGGTCTAAAGTGACTCCTTTTATGTGTTACACTTTTAGGTCATATCAAATGAAGTATACTCTCCTACCAGTAGGGTAAGGGTATAAAAATAAATATTCGCCCCCATTTCCGTGATTCTACATTTAACCTGTTTTATCCCATTTTCCGACTTTTTACCCCTGAAGTACGAATTTCGAAAGATTACTTGAAGTCGCACAACTTAACATAACTTAACTTAATTTCCCTTTACACCCCATGAATGAGGTATGGGATAGCTTCTCGCGTTGTTGTGAATTAACACGCTTTCTATTTTTAGATTCACAACTAACGGCACCTACTTGTTTATCGACGAATGCGAACGTCACTGTTTGTTATTACTAGACATGCCGATTGACTCGACACTGATACTGCGAAGTTGCTGTCGACAAAATTCGAGGGGAGCCGACAATGAAAGAATTTTTATTTTTTTTAATGTGACTTAACCCAAGAGTTGGACCTGTTATCTCCCGCATGGTAGTCGCGTGCTCTAACTACTAGGCCGCGGCCGGTCGCACAACTACTCCAAATATATTTACCCCCGTTTTCGACATTCTACCTTTAGCCTAGTTGATAGTACCGTGAAAGTACGACATTTTAAAAATTTCGATTTCGTAATTCTGCCTTTAGCCGTTTGATGTAGGTGAAGGCACTAGTTTTATCCCCTTTTGGGCCTTTTTACCTATAAAAGTACGAAATTCGAAAAATCACTTCGTTCAGCTCACTAATTCGATGAAGAGAAACCCCATATAGATTCTCGCGATTATAGCTTTAGCCATTTGGTCTTGGTAATAGTGACAGTTTTATGCCTTTTTTACCCGTTAAGTACGCATGTCGAAAAATGACTTTGTGCAGCTCTCTAATTCTATAAAATTCATGCTTATATTGATTTTCGCACTTACAGCTTTAGCCGTTTGGTCTGGGCGATGGTACTAGTTGTATCCCCTCTTGGGCCTTTTTACCCATAAAAGTACTAATTTTGAAAAATCAACCTCACTAAATCGATAGGCAGAATCACCGTAAATTTTTTTTTTACCCGTAAAATACGATTTTCGAAAAATCCCTTCGTGAAGTTCAATAATTCAATGGAAAGAATCACCGTATAAATTTTCGCAATTATAGATTTGGCCGTTTGGTCTGGATGATGGTACCCGTGTTATCCCTTTTTGGGCCTTTTTTTACTCCTTAAGTACGAATTTCGAAAAATCCCTTCTTATCGACCATATACTCTGTAAGAAGAATGTGTCCCCAATTTTCGTGATTCGAGGTTAAGCCATGATCGGGCAATGAGCAGTCAGTCAGTTAATTAGTTACGCAACAATTTTTTTTAGTTAAGAAATAAAGTTAAATTAAATCAAATCAAATCCTTAGCAATATTTTAACAAGAGTTCCCTATTAAGAGTTCTAAATGCCATCACACTATAAAACAAAAAACAATTCAAAAACTAAAACGTTATTTATTTTTCGCGTCGATTTTTACAACATCACCTCTTTATTGCCTGCTCATTTCTGTAAACAAAACAAAAAATCAAGAACCAAAACAAAATTAATAAATAAAATGTTTAATTTGTTTTTATTTTTGCAGGTCATTGTTCCTGTACGCTTTGCTGCTTGCTTATGTTTGTTTATACGAGTAATTCATTACCGACCGCGTGTGTTCGATTGGTTCGACAGAAGAAACAACAACAAATTGTAATAATTTCTTAAGTCTACTTAAAACTGAAATTCAATAATATTTTAATACGAACCATACCCAAAACGTATCGTTTCCGCCGGATATTCGTTTTTGTCGAAGAAACGCGAACAAACAACAAATACGAAGATACCAACCAACGATTGTATTTGCTGTTGTCGTTGTTGCTGTATGCCGGTGTTGCTACACAACAAGTGCACGGAACCAACCAACCACTGCCGAAATAATAAAAATTATTATTATTTTTGACGTGTGTTCGTTTCGTACGGTCGAATTTTATACAAAGTTTGTTGTTGACGAAAAGTTCATGATCTTGAGGTTATTGGCCATATTGAGGAAGTCAACCACCTGTTCCTTGTAACAGCAATTAAGAGTCGAAGCCGTAGACGAAATATAATTAAAATGTCTGTGGGTAAGTACAAGTTATTGATTATTACTTATTTTATTACTTAGTATAGATGACAATGAATGACACTTTAAACAAAAAAAACATTTTAAATTTTTTTACCTACCTATTCGTAAAAATATTACATAACGATTAGTAAAAGAAGCTAAATGTTCGAATTATCTTCTTCTTCTATATATATAAAAATGGTGGCAAAAATGTATAGTAATTCATCAATTGAGAACGGCTGGGCCGATTTTGCTCAAACTTTTTTTCAGTTGTTCGTTATTGCCAGGAGAAGGTTTATGTGAAAGAAAATTTTAGGAAAATCCGCCGGAAAAGTCGGAAAATTGGAAAAATCTAAAATTGCCTTTTTGTATAGAATTTTGTATGCAATTGTTACAGAATAAATTTTCGAATAGAAAAATAAAAAAATTTTGTTGAGAAAATTCGGAAAACTCCGGAAAAATTAAAAAAAACACCAACTTTTTTTCGACGATATTTTGGATTTTATCTTATCTATAATATAAAAATAAGTCGCTAAATGTGTTGCTAAGCGCAAAACTCGAGAACGGTTGGACCGATTTGGCTCAATTTTTTTTCAGTTATTCGTAATTGCCAGGAGTAGGTTTTTACGAAAGAAAATTTTGGAAAACCCTCCGGAAAAGCAGGAAAATTGGAAAAACCGAAAATTTGCTTTTTTTGTATGGAATTTTGTGTGCAATTGTTACAAATAATTTTTCGAATGGAAAAATAAAAAAAATTTGTTGGAAAATTCGGAAAATTCCGGAAAAGTTAAATAAATGGGAAAATTTTTTTCGACGAAATTTTGCATTTTATGGAATGAATTAAAAACTTTGGAAGGTGTAACTGTGAATATTTTCGGATAATTATTCCAAAATGACTTTTCGAATGGGAAAATAGAAAACTTCTTGGTGAAAAATTCGGAAAATTCCGGAAAAAATTGGATTTTTTTACAAAATTTTGCATTGCATCGCTTGATTTGATAAAATTTATTTTAACAAATTTCGGATAATAGAAAAATTCTTGGTGGAAAACTCGGAAATTTGGAAAACGAAATTTTGCATTGTATCGCTTGATTCAATGATTTCAGTCGACGTAAAGGTGAGAATTTCGTTATGATGCTTGGAAAATTTCGGATTATTGTGAAATTTATTATGTTAAAAGATTAAACGCGAAATGATCTTACATCAGTTAAGATATCGCCGGTTATTTCAACAGTACTGCATTAACATGTACGTCAAGGTCGAAACGGATTGTTTAAATTTTATTCGTTTCAATTCAAAGCTCGCCAACGTTTGCATTTACTCGAAAACAATACCCATTGGGAGGCAACTGTTTCTGCTCTAGCAAATCAAATTCGTACATTGTTTGCGATCATCGTAGCCACGTATCATCTGCGGAGGACGAGATTTGACGACATTTTGCACAGAGTTCGCACGACAACATCGAATTTCGATTGAAATTGAGTTCAGATTGAAGACATGTGCGTGCTCATGTGCGTCAGTCTACTGTCGAAATTGGGAATACCAGCGCCAAATCGTTCGATGCACGATGCATTCAATCGCGAATTGCAACGAGATCCAGACTTTGATCGAGATGATCGGACTAAAAGGTTCCGAACAAATGTGCCGCCGTTGAATGCAGAACAAACGAACGTGAACGATTCGCTGATGACGGTTGTTGCCGATGGAATGGGAGGCATTTACTTTCTCGATGCATCCGGTGGGACAGGCAAGACATTGGCAACTTCTTCGGTACTGGCAACAATTCGATTTAGATCGCAAATTGCGTTAGCTGTTGCATCCTATGGTATTGCTCCCACATCGGTCGAACTGCGCATTCCGCTTTGAAGCTGCCGTTTAATCTTCACACGGTTGACAAGCCAACGTGAAGCGTAATTGTTGCGAGAGTGCAAAATCATCATTTGGGATAAATCGGCTACTGAATTTTCAAGACAGCTACTGGAGTTTGGCAATGGTCAAAAGGACGTTGATAGCTCTAATGTTATTATTCAAAGTAGAATCGATGGAGAAATGCATTCATAAAAATCCGTTGATAGCGTGACCAACGAGAATGAGGCGATCAAGTATCCGACAGAATTTTTTAACTTCCTAGATGAGCCAGGAATTCATCGGCTTAATTTACAGCTAAAGGTGGGATCGATCATAAGCATTTTTCGGAATCTGAATCATCCGAATTTGAGCCACGGTACGTGGTTGTCCGTCAAGAAACTGATGATCAATGTGATTAAATCGGCGTTCATCAAGGTCAAATTCAAAGGAGAGGAAGTCCTTACCCACGTATTCCTATTATTCTAACCGACCTTCCCATCCAAATTCACGCGAATTCAACTCCCCATTCGATTAGCTTTTGCGAAGACAATCAATGTCGCAAGGACAATCTTTGGAAGTTTTTGAGATCAGTCTCGAATATCCCTGCTTTTCACAAGGTCAACTGTACGTTGCCTGTTCGCGTGTTGGCACACCGTCATTATTGTTTTTTTTTACGCTGGAAAACAAATCGAAAAACATTGTTTTTCAAATCGCTCTTCATTGATTTCGATTAAATTAAATTAAAACACATTAAACACATTGTGTTTTACTTTTACCCTGGAGCTTATATGAAGGCGTTACCCTAGGAGTGACACGAAGTTTGGTGGGTCCGAAATTGTATGGCAGAACAACGTTTGCCGGGTCAGCTAGTGATTTAATAAATTTGGACTATATTACTATGAAAAATTTGGATATTTATTTCGAAATGACTTCTCAAATGGAATAATAGAAAAATTCTTGGTGAAACTCGGAAAATTCCGGAAACACTCGAAAACTTGGATATTTTTCGACGAATTTTTGCATTGTACTACTTGATTTGATGAAAATCGCAAATTTAATTTTTGTTAAAAATTGTGTTTGCAATTGTTTCGTAGTAGCTTTTCGAATGGAAAAATTTTTGTTGGAAAATTACGGAAAAGCGCAAAAAAATTTAATAGTCTTTTTCGACGCAATTTTGCATTTTAACGTAATTGATAATTTTGGACGATGTTAATGTGAAAAATTCCGGATAATTATTCCTTGGTGGAAAACTCGGAAAATTCCGGAAAAACTCGAAAAAAAACTTGATTGAATAATTACAGTTGACGTAAAAGTTGAAAATTCGTTATGATGCTTGGAAAATTTCGGATTATTGTAAAATTTATTATGTTAAAAGACGTTTTGCGTGACACAAAAATATAACATATGCTTTAAATGACGTCATTTGAAGCCGAAGTTGTTGATTAAAGCGGCTACAATCTGAGTTAGAAAGTAATGGCGTCGCATATCACAACGGAACAGAGAAAAAACACAAACGTAGTTATTCGTGTCTGATAGTATATTATTGATAGTATATTATTATTATTGGCTCAGTTTTTTTAAATTAGGTCAAAACATTTTATTTTTTTCGTTGCTGTTTTAAAAAATAACGAAGGTATAATATTTTTTGAAATTAACTATTCTTGGAATATCTTTAGCAAAGTGATAACTAAGGTAGGATTTACTCAATGTTCGGATGTTTTCAAAAAAGTCTGAATTTGTGTCATAATGTTTTTATTAAAATGAACAATTCTTTCAATTTTTTTTTTAAACTTGCTTCCAATATTCATATTCAAGGGCAAATAACCCATCAAGCGTGAGCTTTGTTACCACCACCAAACGAAGATCATAAGTTCCTTCAGATCTATTTCGTTGGTGATTTGGCAATTGAACAATATCAAGGTTATACAATTTTTACTGCGATTAATAGCGAAATTATCGAGCAATTGCAAAATCTACTGTATTTGCTTGGCACAAACAAAGAACCTCTGGAGGCCATGCAAGACAATTCAATGCTCCCACTAACAATGATGTCGCACTGGTGATTGTTGGGAAGAAAGTCAATACAACGAAATGTTTGTTTACATATCAACTCTTCAATTTAGTATTTAAGGAGAAGAAACGAATAAAAAGGTTACCTTAATGAATTTTTATGCCTACCGATTGATGATTCGGCAAGATAGTGACAATCTCTGTTAAGATATCGCCGGTTATTTTAACAGTACTGCGTTGAAATGCACGGAGCGTCTCAATTTTATTCGTTTTAATCAGTCGCCACATTTTAAGAAGCTTGACAACTTTTGCATTTGCTCGAAAACGATACGCATTGGGCCTAGGCAACTATTTCTGCTCCAGCGAATCAAATTCGTACATTGTTTGCGATCATCATAGCCACGTGTCATCCGTCGAACCCGAGAGCATTGTGGGACGAGATAAGTACGAGATAGCTGACGACATTTTGCACAGAGTTCGCACGACAATATCGAAATTCGATCTTTAAATTAAAGAAATTGGGAATACCAGCGCCAAATCGTTCGCGACTGACGAGAATGAGACGACCAACTATCCGACAGAATTTTTGAATTCCCGAGATGTACCAGGAACTCCGCCGCATAATTTACTGCTGATGGTGGGATCGATCATATTCATGTGGCGGAATCAGAATCATCCGAAATTGTTCAACGGTACGCGGTTGTCCGTCAAGAAACTGATAAACAATGTGATCAAAACGACGATTATGAAGAGCAAATTTAAAGGAGAGGAAGTCCTTATCCCACGAATTCCTATTATTCCAACCGATCGTCCTTTCCAATTCAAGCGAATTTAATTCCCTATTCGATTGGCTTTTGTGATGACAATCAAGAAATTGCAAAGCGCATTGTTTGTGGAAGTTTGTGGGATCAATCTCGGATTATCCTGCTTTGCGCACGGTAAGGTGTACGTTCGCGGCCAACCGTCTTCATTGTTTGTTTTTGTGCCGGAATAAAAATCGATAAACATTGTTTATCAGATCGCTCTTCACTGATATAAAGGTGTTAACTTAGGAGCGAGACGAAGTTAACGGGGTCCGAAGTTGTATGGCAGAACAACGTTTGCCGGGTCAGCTAGTTTTAGTATAATTTGAATATTTTTAAATTCAATTTTTCCATATTGGATGAAATTGCTCTGTAGCTACAGTTGTTAGCCTGCTTCGGTTCACGGAATATCACTAATATAAGTTTTAGATAAACTAAATTTACAAAGTTAACTTTAATAATTTGTCAATAGTTTTATTGTCATTATTTAATCAAAAAACGATATAGGTACATATGTAGTTTAAAAACAACTTAAATTCTAAATGGATTAACTCAGTTGTTCTTGATTTTGTTTTTTGTTGATCTTTAATGAATTATGATATTGTCATAGTTCGGTTTGAGATCAGTTCTATTGGCAATTATTTATTATTGCCAATAGTTTTTTACTCAAGAGTGTGAAATGTATTATGTTGACAGCAGGTTAGGCGTATAACGTTATTTCGGCATTCACCACAATGCCTCATCAGTGCCCTTTGCTGTGCCTTCTCCTCTATCATCACAAACCTTAAGGGAAGAAAGCATCTCAAAGTTAATGAGAACTTTTCCCAACGGTGCGAAGAAAGCATCCTCGAAGCGCACAACATGCCAGCATAATACACACACAAGCCCTTGCCTATGCATGAGACCATCGGACACAATTGGACACGACGATCCAATATCGATCCGTAAACGTTTACTCGAGTTATTCTGCTGACCAGCCATCCAGACAGCCAGCCAAACAGACGGACATAGCTCATTCGTCTTCAAAAGTCCTGAAATGAATTTGGTCTTAAGATACTTGGGGTCTAACTCGCCACCTTTAATGCGTTACACTTTTTTTCGTATCAAATGATATATAGCCTTATCCCTAAGGGTGATGGTATAAATATAGCAATTTTAATGCATGAAATTGCCCTTCCTTCTTCTGGAAATACTCATATGTTAATCCTTTACCTAGTACTAAATACATGTGAGAAAGCCAAGCAAATAGAGTGATCTTTTTAAATAGTCAGTTAACCTGACTAAAATTTCTGTATTAGGATTTCTCTTAATGCAATCATAACTCTGCTGCTTACCTAAAATGATGTTTAATTTCTCTGTAATGGTTTTTCTTTTTTACATTTAGTTATCATCATATAACTCATAGTTCATTAAACATACAATCTCCCTTCAACATATATCCACGATGCTCTCTGTAAATAATCATGGTTACTGACCTCTCGCACTCACATGTTTCCAACATATGTAATCGACGTATTTTGTTTACATTTAATGCTGAATTGTAAACAAATCTGAACGAATTATCAGTGGGTACCCATGACAAGTTGCATGAATGAATTACGTTTGCCGGGATCTACTGCATCCATACTCATACATCACTACTGACTACGAAATTATGTGAATGGATGAGAATGTCTCCACAAATGAACTATTAAAAAGTAAAATAATTGTATAAATGAACAAACAAAAGAAATAATTTTAATTGCCTTAATTCTCATCAATGCGCAGTGCAAAGCCAAACTGGTTGAGAAAATAATTACAATTTTGTTTTTGAATTTCTGTTTTATCTTAAACAATATCAAAAAAGTATCTTTAATATGGAACATAAATTTGTGACATAGGGAAGTTATCGTTATAGCTGTATGTTTTTGTATTTTAAGCATCTTATTGATTATTGAGAATTTGGAGGTGCTTTTATAGGTTTTTCTTGGTTTTTTTTTGTTTACGCTGCGAAAAAGTTGCTTCCAAAGATTTACAAATGAAACACATATAATGAACTGAACAGTAGGAAGGAGAATGCATCACATTTTTGTGACGAATTAACAATAATCAGGTATCATGCTGACTTGAGGCTTAAGGAAATAAGTTCGTTATAGAAAAATTATTTCGGTTTAGTTAAAAGTTTTTATATGGTTTTTTTTAACATATTGCAGGTTAAATATTAATGACGTTGTGACGTTTTTTGGCATGTACATTATACAACTGTCAGTTGGTAATACAACACCAAACCTTTGTCAATATGATAACATTACATACAAATATAATAATATAACCTTGCACTATTTAAGAGGACTCACTCCCTCATGAAGTGGACAAACACAAGAGTTCTTAAATGCAACATTAACCATGTCATGTGCACGCGGACATGCAGAATCAATTTCCCAGAACGTAAAACAATTTATCATTGTGCTATATCTAAAATATCCACTTTAAATGTATGTGGGTTCGTGTGTTTGCGCAATAGGAACACAAAACCACAGATCAATTAGTACAAATGAACATGTAATGATCAACCCAATTTTAAGTAAGGCCAAAGATAGAAAGTAGTAGTTGTGGTAGGAGGATGTTGTTTCCACCCCATACGTTTTGTTTATACTGCATGGGAAAATCTTCAATTCATAGGGATAGAAGTGCAAAATTATCCTAAAATTTCTGTTCTATCATTCTAATCTAATTTGGAATATACATAAATACATACATACATATTTACACGCTACTTTTTCTCATCTTCTTCTTTGGGCATTTGCTAATGGAGCATGCAATTTATTATGGTCGTTGGTGACTTACCCACGATCGAATTTATGGGAAAGCGCCACATCTCTCGATCGCTCTGTGAAACGCTTCAGTTGAAATGCATAAAGAAAACGAAAAATTTGAAATTATGCCAGAACTTTATGTATGACAATGTGACAGAGGAATGCTGTGATTTAAATTACTCCTAATAGAGAAAGTATAAATCACTGCACCACCCATTCGCAATGGGTTGGAAGCGCGATCTCAAATGAAGTGGTCTGTTTGATTTACTTTCTTTGTTTATGCTCTGTACAAATGTAGTCCACACATTTTATAAATATATAGGAGAATTCTATTGAATGCATTCTGGGATCTGCAGTTAGAGGTCATTCATCAATTTGTTTCACTTTAGATGCATCGCATTGAGACAGGCGATGCCACATGTTGCGTGTGGTTGTGCTATGTTGTTTGTGTATGTAATTCAAATGTCGCAATCAGTTTAATTTTATTTTTTTATATTGCATTAGAAATGTGGTTGTTGAATCATAGAAAAAGTAAAACGTAAGAAGGTTGAAAAAAGATAATTACGAGTATAAGGAATGTAAGGAAGCTTTTTTAATTCGGCGAGTATTTAGTCTCACTATTATTTTTCTTATAATTATTTGGCAGCAGCAACAGTTATTCACCCATCAGTAGCCGTACGTAGAAAACAATTCCAAGCGCTTTGGTCTACTGAGATTTGTAGATAGTTCGTTGCACCAAGTTTAGATGACAGCTTTTTCAACTGGTCCATTTAACGAAGTTTTGGTCGGCCCCACATGCGTCGCCGATTTTGTTGGAGCATTTTCGTTTATTCGTACAACGTGTCCAAGCATTCGTATTATTTGAACACGCTTGACAACGTCGATGTCGTTGTACAGCTCATACAGCTCATGGTTCATTCGACGACGGTACTCGCGCGTATACGACAATGAATTCAAATATTTCGGGGAAGAATTTTCTTAATAAGACTCCCAGCATAGATTGATGCGCTTGTATCATTACCCAGGATTATTGATCTTTGTAAATCGAGAGAGGGCTTTGTTATTAAACCGCTTGCTTAGCGCATAGACGCCGCGGTTGGTGATCAATACTCTTCTCTTGATTTCCAGGCTGACATTATTATTTTTGTTTACGGAAGACAAAATCATCCATCACCTTAAACCAACGTTCACTGCGAGTAGACTCTTTGTTTGGTGAAACAAATAACTTGAATTAGTCCTTAATATTTTACCAGACCCACTTCTGCAAATTGCTTCTCAATGCGGTGGCTGGGAGTTTCAGGGTAGGGTTTCCAAATTCCGCCTAATCATCACGGATCCTCGGATCGTAGTGGGGGTGGAGATAGGCCTAGCCTTAATATGTGGTTGCTGTTCACCGTCTTCAATCGGAAGGGGTTTGGAGTTCTCCCCGTCTTCCATCGGTGAGGGTACCAAACCGTTTCCATATATCCGGGGCGCTGGTATGCAAATATCGGTGCCAGCGGGTATGTAAAAATTCCAATCCTGTGAAGTATGGTTTATTAAATCAAAAATTGGTAGTAGCTTTACTACGAAACAAAGTGTGGCCCGAAGTGTGGGGATCAGGCCCCGGGACATAGTCTTCCGCCTAATCGTTGGTTGTAGGCCCTATTGTGGGAGCATCACGTGGGCTGTGGTAAAAGTCGAACTCTGTAGTAGAGTTTTCGGGCTCGGTGTGGAATTGCATTACAACCGGGTGCTACAGACCCATAGAGTATCGGAGGGGTTAAGATAGGCTTCATTTGGTTTCTTCTGGCTGAAAAAAAGAGCCGAGAATTGCGGTAGCTTGCTCTTAAAATTGTCGACTCCTATTCCTATTCTATTTGATTCAAGCTTGTTTGGGTCATCCCAGGGGGACGCTGGTAATCGCATTGAAATATGCCCAATGTATTTAGTACACCATGGGTAAGGCCTGCACAGCGAGATTCATGTTAAACCATGTGGACTCTGCTTTAAAAGGCCGCAGTAACATCCCAGTAAGGATGTACAAGTCGTGTTCACTGTAGTCTACCATATGAGCATCTCCATTATAAAGTTGAAAAGATCGCATGACAGACTATAGTCTTGTGTAATGCATCGCTTGGTAGGAAATAGCCTATTTTCACGGAAGACCGTGTTAGGCAGTGTCATACCGCAAAGTCATATCAGCTTTGAGGGGACTCCAAACTCAGCCATAGCATGTTTTTGTCGTATCGGACTGGTAGGTATCGGTCTGCATTTTTAGATTCTTCACCAGAATTTGTGAAGTGTGAATATTTGGTCAGTCGTGGATTTACCATCTCTAAAGTCACACTGATAAGGTCCAACTAAGTTCGCTAGGTTGGGCTTCAGTGTTTCACATAACGCACGAGACAGAACGTTGTATGCTTAGGGTAAAAGGCTGATCCCGAAATAGTTGGAACATAAAAATGGATCGACTTTCTGTTCTGAAGCCCTGGTCCATACCCTTTCGCGGCTTTATTGTTTATGTGCCGATCTCGATCTCGTTTTGGCTTGCTGGTGGACAATCTATTCCGTCGTCGATGATTGGCGTGATTTCGTTGTTTATGCTGTCTTCGGGAACGAGTGGAGAGGAAAGTGTTTCCTCCGTATTTGCAGCACTCTGAGTGTCCTTAGCAAGATTTCCGTCTCTGTCCTTACAGGCCTCTTTTTTCCACAGACGCTTGAACTGACGTTTCATCTCCCTCCTCTTCTCATCCGTCACTGCACGCATTACCACTGGCTGTAGTTTTGTCTTGTATGCATCATCAATTATCTCAGATATTACGTGACATTCCTCATTGAACCAGGGCCTGTCTAAACGAGGTTTTTCATTACACAGTACCGTCATTGCGGCAGCGGCCATAGAATACGCTCGAAGCTGCCACTATGTGTCGGGAACATCAGAATTAGGGGAGTTTGTTTTATGTACTTGAGAGAGTTGATTGGAATAGGAATTGGCTATCTCAGTGACAAACAGCTATGTGCGGTCCTTGGCTGCAACTAGGTGGTCATCACCGCGCATCACACGCACGTCTATAACGCTTGTTACATGCCTTCCATCTATTACCACGTGATCAATCTGGTTTCTTGTCTTTTGCCGACAACGAATCTACATCCAAATTCGTGTCTCTATGCATCGCAGCTGTAAAAGGAGTCACAGTTTCTTTGTCGCTGTTCCGTCCATCGCATTTCCTGTATGGCGGTAATATCAGCCTTGTTTTTGTGGAGGACAACCGTCTATTGGATAGAGGCACCATTCCTGCAGAGTGTTCGGACATTCCACATGCATAGCCTTAAGTCATTTGGCGGTCTGCCTCTTTTTTATTTTCTGCGTGTTTTCATAAGTTTTTTTTTATTTAATGAAAATGGCTTTTTAGGCAACAGCGCCCAATCCTAGTTTCTTGGGTCTGCCAAAGCCACTAAGAGAGCCGTTGTGTTGAACTTTAGTAATTTCTGTTACATACTTTCTAAGACGCAATGGCAGTAGCATGCCATATAGATTGTTCAAAATTGCGCCTTCTTACATTAGCTATGACTGATCAGATTTTCAGTGCCATGTTCCGGCGAACACGTGACCTCTCGGACGTTGTAAGCTGTTTGGAACCTCCAAGGTTAGATTCTGGTTAATCTCAAATAAATAACGATCAGAAAACTCAAACTAGAATATCCCCCATAAATACATACCAATATCTTCTAGACAGGATATTGACCGTTCGGTAAATTTCATTAGGATCGATACAGATATTTAGAGGTAAAAAATTAGGATACATTGCGTTCTTCAAAATTTTATGTTCGTTGGAAAACTTAAATAAATTAACTGAAATATTTTCAAAAACCCAAAATCGGGGAGATTTTTACCAAACAGAATACACCGAATATGTCGTTTCTAATGACTTTTACTGTTAAGTCAAAGTTGTAAATTGCCAGAAATTACTCAAATCGGTGCGACCGTTCCCAATCGATTTGAAGTTTTTATATAGATTAGTTTTTTTATTACATAACAACAATTTTTTTTTTGTTATATTTCATTTTTAAAAGTATTGACTCATCAAACTTTTAAGCTTTTTGCCATATCGTCACATCTGACAAATGTATAAACAAGATGTAAAGGTCACGAAACTGTTTCACATAACTTAAATTGGACAATCGGAATGTATTATCTTCTTGAGCAACATCTTAATCTTTATAGAACCGGGTTAGTTATAGTTTAACTCGCTTTGGACAATTAGTCACTCCATGTAAATCTTTGAATAACCCACTGTAGAAAGTTAGATGTGATTTTTCTTTTGACCACATATGCGGATACCTGATCATTTGATCGTATTACTTGTCATCTAATTTTAAGTTCTAAACGATAGCACATGCGACAACACCAAACAGTACATGCGATGACAACAAATTGATATGGAATTTAAAAGAAAAATATAAAATTTCATCAAGAATTCCTGTTAAAAAATCACATGTTTGCATATATCAGTATAAGAAACTTCACGACAGTATTTCCCAAAGGGATTTCGATGAGAAACTATTGACATCTAAGATCACAACCTGTGATGTTAACATATCTGACAATACAGCAACAACGTTGTCAGATGTGATATTTTCGTAGTGTTTTTTCTTCTTCTGAATAATGTAACAATATAAGGCAGCTCTATTAATAGTTTACTCTATTCTAGCGAAAAAAAACATACAAGCGAGGGGAGAATACACCTTCATCGTAAAAAAAAAAAAATTTAACAGTTGTTTTATAAAAATCTTAGGTTGTCGGAGGATGAAGCAATTAAAGCCTCACCCCAAGAAAATGACAGCAATGCACATGCGCTCGTGCTTAAAACAGCAACCACCGCCATCATCACACCAACAGGAATAACCCCATATGTATTTAAAGTTTCTGTCAATGCGTTTTTAAAAAGGGCATTAAAAAATACGCTGAATACGTGAGATATGTGTGGCAATTCAAGAAGAAAAATTCTGTACTTAGAGGCAAAAAGATGAGCGTTTTGGTTTGTAAACTGCAACAACAAGGGTTGCCAGATATCGTGGCTGCATAAGAAATTTAGTTTGATTCTGGGGGTAAAATAGTGTATTTATTATTTAGATATTTGAAGAAGACTGCGCATATCCCATACAATGTTATGTAATCAACTATTACGTGGGCTACTATTAGAGGAAGTAATGAAGAATTGATGGGAATCATCTGGGAATAACCAGAATCTCTCTTTGGATGTCCCCCAAGCAGCTAACACCGTCCCAGAGATCACGTATTCCCCCGGCAATGCCATTGAACATCCGTTCAGTGGTAGCAAATGGGAGAAGGCGCAATGTTGAGTAACTTAATGGCATTTTACCACCGATGCGTCTTATTAGTAGGTAACAGAGCTTTGGCAGCCCCAAGAAACTAGGATCGGGCGCGGTGGCCTAATAAGCCACTCTCCTTAAACAAAACCAATTATTATGAAAACACAAAGAAAAGAAAAAACAAGAACCGTTCCAAATGTGGACGACCCCCGCAAACGTTATAAGGACCATGATTTACGGATATGCACCTGGAATGTCCGAACTCTCTACAGAGAAGGTGCCTTTATCCAACTGGCGGATGTCCTCGACAAATAAAAGGCTGACATTACTGCCATACAGGAAATGCAATGGATGGGACAGGGATGCACACGTCGAAAGAACTGTGACAACTTTTATAGCTGCCATGCAAAAAGACACGAATTTGGATGTGGATTTATAGTCGGCAAGAGATTTCGGTATTTGGTCTCGCGGTTTAACCCTGTAAGTGACCGATTAGCCACTATTCGCAACAAGGCGAAATAGACAGAAGACAAAGATGAGAACATTAAAGATTCATTCTATGAGCGCCTGGAGGAAATATATGACCGCTGACCTGCACATGACATTAAAATTGTTCTGGGAGATTTTAATGCTAAACAAGGAAGGGAAGATGCTCTTGGTTCAGCAGTCGGAAAACTCAGTCTGCACAACATAACCTCCAATAAAGGATTCAGACTAGTTAGCTTAGTGTCGGCAAGAAACATGGTAGTGAGTGGAAACAGATACCCGCATAAAGATATCCACAAGGGAACCTGGATATCCCCTGATAAAATACAAGAAACCAGATTGATCACGTGGTAATTAATGGAAGGCATGTATCAAGCATTATTGACGTGCGTGTAATGCGCGGTGCAAATATTGACTCGGATCACAACCTAGTTGCAGCTAAGGTATACACGCTAAAAACGCTCGTTACCAAACGCCAAGGAAGCTAGATAAAACAAATCTGCATACCACCGAGATAGCCAATGCCTACTACAACCAACTCCCTCAATTACTTCAAACCAACCCCCCTAATTCTGAAGTTCCCGACACCCAGTGGCAGCATATTGCGAATTCTATGACCACCGCCCCAACGACCGTACTGGGTTATGCAAAACTACGCTCAGACAAGCCCTGGCACGATGAGGAATGTCGCGAAATGTCTGAAGATAAGGATACTGCATACAGGGCGAAAGTGCAGACAATGGCAACGCGTGCTCTGACGGAGCGTTATAATGAGAGGAGGAGGGAGATGAAACGCGGAAAAGCGTCCGAAGTCCGAAAGTTCTACCAAAAAGTAAAAAGTAAAGGTTTTGGACCAGGGGTCCCCACTTGTAAGGACGGAGACGGAAATCTGGTCACTGACATTCAGAGTGTGCTGCAAATATAAAGGAAACACTATTGATCTCTACTCTTTTCCGAAGGCAGCATAAGTGACGAAATCGCACCAATCATCGACGATCAAGTAGACTGTCTTCCCCCGTGCCAAGACGATATCAGTACGGCAAATGCACGACTTAAAAACAAAAAATAAAATGTGGAGCCGATTGACTACCGGCAGAGCATTTTAAAGCCATCTATAATGAGGTGACAACGTGCATGCACCGCCTCTTAAACAAGATTTGGCTCAAGGAATGCATGCCCGATGATTGGAATCTGAGTGTCTTATGTCCTGTGCTATGCAAGTGCGGCCTTTCCGAGCATTGAGAAGCAGTCGGCAGAAGTGGGTCTGGTGTTTAATGAGGACAAAACTAAGTTATTTGATTAAACGAACAAAGAGTTTATTCATTTAGGGCGCTGCGTGATCGTTGACAGCTATAACTTTGACGTGGTAGATGATTTTGTCTACCTCGGCTCCGCCATAAACAAAAATAATAATGTCAGCCTAGAAATAAAGAGACGAATATTGATAGCAAACCTCTGCTTCTATGCTCTGAGCAAGCGTTTCAATGATAAACCCGTCTCTCGACGGATGAAGATCCATCTCCACCGGACACTGGTCCTGCCTCTCTTACTCTACAGCGCAGAATCTTGGGTAATGACGCAAGCGGATCAATCTATTCTAGAAGTTTTCGAGAGAAAAATACTACGCAAAATATTTGAACCCATCATCGTTAATCATGAGCTGTATGAGATGTACAATGACATCGACGTAGACAAGCGCGTTCAAATAGGCTGAATGCGCTGGCTTGGATAAGTTGTACGAATAGACAAAAACAATCCGGCTCGAAAAGTCTTCGGCAATAAACTGGATGGGCGGCGCATGAGGGGCGTCCAAAACTCCGATGGTTGGACCAGGTGAAAGAACTGTTATCTATGCTTGGAATACTTTTCTACGTGCGGCTACTGCTAGATAAATTTCTGTTGTTGAGACTGCCATTATAGATAAAGAAGAATGGAGAATTATGACAATAAGAGCTTCGAAAATTTAAGCGAGTTAACATACTGTGCGGCATCTACTATAAATCACTTAATTTCGTTGGCTGTCTATATTATTTTGCACTTTAGTTGCCATTTACGTTTTAGATACGTGGCAATACTTTCTAGAGATCAAATAAAAAAACTTAATTTCACTCTATCTGAACGTCCTAAAGATGCCACTCTTTTAAAATGTGTGTGTGCTCGTAGGTATAAAATCAAGTAGTATTATGAAAATAATTAACATTTGTTATTTTGAAACGATGATGTGGATGATGAGCTTGTGTTGCATTGCTGCAACATTCTCGTATCGTGTTCTCTAATGAAATCTGTTCAACAGATGTGAGGGTCTTTTGTGTTTTTCTTGTGTGTTTCTCATTGGTTATGTAGACTTGAGGTAAAAACAAAACTAAAAACACAATGAAAACATACCACATGAGTTTTAAACGAATTGATCCTTTGGTAAAACTTTCAGTTGGACTAGGCTGGTTTTATTTTCAGTTAAATGTGTTATTTTCTTCAGGTTCTCTAAACATTTGTGGTGCATAATTAAATAAGGGTCTTGTACTATACGTTTGTAGAGATTCAAAAAGGCGCGTGCGTTTCCCCAGAGATTTTGATGTGGTGGAATAACATGAACTTTTTGAATCGGCATCAGTCATGATCGGACATTTATATTTTTATTTAATGGTTTTGAAAATACATAAACTAAACAACGGACGAACTAGGTGTTGGTATTAAGAAAACTGTTTTGTTTGTAATGTAGCCATATAATAAAAGTAATTCTATTGTTTTCAACAACTAAACAGTATTTTGTTAGCACTCGAAGGTTATGAGCACTCTTTGCATATCTTTTTTAAAATACAAATCGCGTAACAAAAAAATGCTAATTTTTAAAAATTGCTTATTGAATTGCGTTTAATTTAGATGAACTATCGTTTTAATTAATAACATTTAAATAAATATATGCAATTTCCGAAAAAGGTTGAAAATTTAATTCTCACGGTTGTCAGTTGATTCGTCACTTATGATTTTACGCATTAATTTGACTGTTATGCATAACTCGCAGTCTTCCAGTCCAAAGATTCAAGAAACATAAAATTCAATTATACAATAATTAATATTCTCCAACTCCTTTTTCCAAATATGTTTATTTTCTTTACACTATTTAAACAATTTGGGTTGCATGTCTACGCGAGTTATTTTCAGCTGGTTATTAAATTATGAAAGACTCTTTCGAAAGCAGCGTAAACGTTTTAATTATTTACCTCAACAGAAGCATGAGCATAATTCTTGCATGCAACATATGCATGTGCCACAGAAACTTGAATTAAATGAAGACAACAAACTTTGTAGTTGAATGCTGTTGTTGGTTTTGCCTTCATAATTGTTGATCAAATTTCATGAAATTTAACGACGCGTGCCTCACTACTAGAGCTAGAATTTCTCGACAGTTTTTTTGGTTTGGCTCGGCGGTGGTTGGTGGTGGGGGTTGTGGCATTATTTGTTTTGTAGCAAACAATATTTACAGAAAATTTTCCATTTATTACATGAATTATGTTTCCAAAAGGAATTGTACTTCATCATATTTTGTTGTTGTTGTAAATCGTTTTTCCTAGACGTGCATAATGAGACCCAGTAATTTAATGGATGAAAATGAAATGGAAACTTTAAATAAAATTTTCTAAGTACTATGTATGTACAATATTTTGTAAAGTATTTATGTGTTTTGCTAATTGACATGGACCGAAATTTAGTTATTTTAATTGTGTATATAACTCTATACCGAAAAAATTATAAATGTGTAACATTAACATAAAAAGTGGCATATAGCTCAAAATGTTTTCGTTTATAATAAAATACGAAATCTTCTGCGACAAATAATAATTAAGACTGGTAAAAATACCTTAAAACTTTTTACTTTAACCTTAATAGTTTAAAGGGTATCACTAATTGGAAGAGTAGGGTTAAAGGTGACAAGTTTTGTTTTCGCCAATACTGCGCAAGACTCTTATCTTTGGATATTTTCTCTGAAATAAGAAATTTGAATAAAATTATTAAGAAAGAGTTCCAACGGAGTTTGGGTCTCCCTGCTCTGCGCCGTCCTTCAGGTTCGCCTTCAAAAACCTTTCTCGCTGGAGCATTTACATCCATCCTGGCAACATGACCCAGCCATCGTAGTCGTTGCATTCTGACTCTTTTAGCTACGTCGATGTCGTGGTAAAGCTCATACAGTTCATGGGTCATCCGATGGCAAAACTCGCCGTCGACGCAGATAGGTCCATATATTTTTCGGAGTACTTTTCTCTCGAATACTCCCAGGTTTTGTATGTCCGTTGTCGTAAGCACCCATGATTCGGCAGCATACAAAAGAACGGGTAAGATTAGAACCTGGTAAAGCTGTTTCTTAGTATTCCGAGATAAGGTGGTATTACTAAAGTGCTGCCGAAGTCCGTAAAAACATCTATTGGCTAGCACTATTCTCCGCTTAATTTCTTGGCTGACATTATTTTTCTTATTGACGGAAGATTCGAGGTAGATAAACTCATCTACTACCTCAAAACAATAATTTTCAACGTTGACGCTGCTTCCCCATCGAGAGGACTCTTTGTTCGTCGAAATCATTATTTTTGTTTTGTCCTCGTTGACCGCTAAACCCATTTTTGCCGACTTCTTTTCTAGGGATGAGAAGACTGCAGTAACGTCCCGCAGATTTCGGCCAATGCTATCTATATCATCGGCGTAGGCTAGTGGCATGTGGCTTTTGTGGAATATGGTGCCAGACATGTTGACACCAGCCTTTCTCATCACCTTCTCCATAACTATATTAAATAGTGTACAGGACAGGCTATCGCCCTGCCTGAGACCTCTCTCCGTGTTGAATGGTTCAGACTGATCCTTACCAATCTTAACCGAGGATTTGGTGTTGTCTAAGGTACATTTGCAAAGAGGAATCAGCTTTGCAGGAATACCAAACTCAGACATGGCCTCATAAAGCCTATTCCTTATCGGAGAGTCGAAGGCAGCTTTGTAGTCGTCGATGTAGGTGTCGATGTGTTTTTCATGGGTTTTTTCCAGGATTTGTCGTAAGGTGAATATTTGATCCGTCGTAGATTTGCCAGGTCTAAAGCCGCACTGATATGGTCCAATTAGTTTTTCTACAATTGGCTTTAGACGTTCACACAATATGCTTGAAAGGACCTTGTACGCAATTGGTAATAGGCTTATTCCACGATAGTTCTTACATTCACTACGATCTCCTTTCTTGTATATACATAACAGACTGAGACTTCAATCCCGGGGCATGCTCTCCTCTTGCCAGATGTTCTCCATGAGCTCTCCTAGTCAGCTCCTCCCCGCCAGCCTTAAACAATTCAACAGGGAGACCATCGGCTCTAGCAGCTTTGTTGTTTTTAAGGCGGGAGATGACCATACGTATCTCGCTCTAGCTCGGAGGTAGACAGTTTATACCATCGTCATGGATTGGAGCGGGGTCTTCTGGAGTGGTGTCAGTATCCAGTAAATTTCTAAAGTGATCTCTCTATATCTTCAGAACGTTATCCGGGTCCGTCACTAGCTGACCATCGCTGTCCTTGCAGGAGGGCAACCCTGTTCCACGCATTCTCGCTTTAACTCTCTTGTAGAATTTTCGAGCTTCCCCTCTACTTCGGAGCAACTCAGTGCACTCATCCTGCCTCTTCTTTAGCTCCTTCTTTTTTCTTCTAAAATGACGAGTTGCCTCTCGTCTCTTCTCCCTGTGCCGTTCACGAACAGCTCGCGTTGCCATTGGCTGCAGTTTTGCCCTGTATGCAGCATCCGTCTCTCTCGTGGCATTGCGACATTCATCATCGTACCAGGCATCTTCTTAAGACGGCTTTGAGTACCCAAGTACGCTTCTCGCAGTGCGTTCTATGGAGTCGGCTATATATTGCCACTGCGAGGTTATATTATCAGGGGTTGGAGCATTCCGCAGCAGTTGAGTTAGGTGGTTGGAATAGGCGTCCGCTACCTCTGTGGTACGCAGTTTACCGATGTCCAGCTTTCGTTGTGCCTGGTTACGTACGTTTTTCCCCATGCTTAGCCTAGTGCGTACCTTAACTGCGGTAAGGAAATGATCGCAGTCGATGTTCGCACCCCTGATCACTCGTACGTCCAGAACACTCGATGCGTGCCTTCCATCGACTACCAAGTGATCTATCTGATTCCTCGTCAAATGATCTGGAGATAACCATGTTGCCTTATGAATATTTTTATGGTCAAATCTAGTGCTGCTAACTACCATATTTCTTGCCGCAGAGAAATCAATCAGTCTGATGCCATTGTTCGACGTTTCGGTTTGCAGACTGAATTTTCCGATGTACAATTTTGATGTCATGGCTGGGGCTACGGTCATATACATTTTCTAGGCTCTCGTAGAACTCGTCTTTGTCCTCATCGCTTTTCTCTTCTGTCGGAGCATGGGCACATATAAGTGTTATGTGGGAAAACTTAGTTTTGACTCTTATGGTGGCTTTACGTTCACACACCGGGTTTTACCTTGAGACTAGGTGTCACAATCTCTTGTTAACCACAAATCCACATCCAAACTTGTGCTTGTGTGCATAGCCACTATAGTAGATGTAGCATGTCTCAATGCGCGAGCACCCGTGTCCCGTCCACCGGAACTATCGAAACTATCCAATCTCCTTAAATTTTGTTCAACCAAAAGGATACATGATGCACACGAGAAATGCGAGACTGATCGTGCTAAGGGATACTGGACCTCATAACTCGAGCAATCAACTATTAGTTTGCTACCGTTAACTTTTAGTGTAAACACAGCCACAAGGTGACACTACAGAAGTGACACCATACCCAAACGATCAGGCAGGCATTTTAGCAAAGGCAAACCTGTCCTCCCGTATCACCAGATTTACTCCCTGGTCGGAGTTTGTAAGAATACGCTCCTATTACCGCTTTTCGTCTTCTTATCGAACTAAAAGTTGCGTCTGCCATATTGATCCTGTCGAACCGATTATTATCTGTAAGCTAAATCTTAACTGTGTAAGTCTTAAATTCAGTTTCGTCCCTTCGCCTGCAGAACGGTTATTTCCAGATAATACACTAGCTCTCTACAAAATTTCGTTGAAATCGGTTCACCCGTCTAACATGATTGAGGCACAAACAAGCAAACAGATAAACTTTAACATTTACAATGTTATAATGGATATATTTGCATTGGTTAAAGGACAATACTTTCAGACATGTTTTGTTTTTTACCCATGGTTGGATGATATTGTTACTGTCTTTAATGTTCAAATAGAATTAGTGGTAAGTCATGTTTAAGGAAATTGAGACCTTTCACACCACCTTAGGTAAAATCCAATACTATTATCAATTAATAAACAATCGTATCCTTATCTAGCTCTGTGTGGAAATACAAACCTTTAAAATCCATCCCCATTTGGTAAATGTGTGATAAAACAAATAAAAATTCTGTAATACCAATTGCAGATAAAATCACAACAATTCCAATTCCAGCTAAATAGGAACAAGTAGATATGTGATAAAGGATAATGTAGAAATCAAACATCACATAACTAAAGAAGTCAAGTGTAGAATAATTAATATAATTGAATAGTGTAAAAATTAAACCATCCGATCATCTTCTGTACCAAATCAATGCACAGCAAGTGTCGCTGCTTAACAATATTGACCGCAAAGTGAAAATTTCATTTGAAACGGAAGTGGCGGCTGGCATTTTTTATGAAACAACAAAAATCACGTTAAAACAAATTCAGCATTGTATCTTCTGGACAAAAAATCTGTGGAATTTTTATAAACATCTTGTCATCATTATGATCGGAAGTCTCTGGAGAATTGCTTCTGGTTGTCCGTCTGTCTGTCTGTCTGTCTGTCTGTCTGTCTCACCAACATAAGACAGGTAGTAAAATTAATTTTTTTCACACTTTCCAAGTGGCACTTTCATGCTGTGTATTACTTTGTCCCTATCTATTGATAGCGATCGCTGAGTGAGTATTTTCCCTGCCCTTTTGTAGACGACGAGCGTACATACGATGGGCATATTAAAATCTTGCAACGAATGTTGTGTGTGTTTGTGCATTGGCATTTCCGTATTTTATTGGAATATCAGTTCATATTGTAACGATGTGCTGAGAATACTGTAATCATGAAAGACATTGGGCTACCAGACGGACGGACGGACGGTAGCACTAAAGATTCCCTTGCATTCTCAATTGTTGAGTTGCAAAAATATGCTAAGTATGCCTTGAGCAGCACCCTCAGCGGGAGTGGTATAGTTAACTTAATTGAAATTTATTTCACAGCATACGATCAACGATCATTATCGACAAAAGTGAAATATTTATATTGACAAGAGATCAACATTTCCGTTTCTTTTACAAATATATAGAAGCGTGTTATTAAAGGATTGTGTGTGATATTTGAAATAACTAACTAATAACTAATTATAGTGGTAATCTTAATAACATTTTTCGAAAATTTGTTTAAATAGTATATTATATTTTAAGATAATATCAGTTTTTACTTGTGTTGACTATCATAAGCATTTGCAAATATGAAATTAATGATGGCTATTGTGTGCGGCAACATTGCATAGAACAACTTTTCAGTTTGGACATGTAATTATTTTGTTGCTATGTATGGCCGAAACAAAATATTTTAACTCGAAACCAAACAAATTTTTCAAATTTTATAAATGAGAATAATTAAGGGCCGCGTAAAGTAATCAAACATAACAACTGTTATCTTTCTATATTGTAATTTTGCGAAACTACGGTAAATTAAAATATCAGGTCTTATACAGATCAGATAAATACCGTTTCTTTATTTGAATACATTCCCGTTGAACTTTTAGCAAAAAAAGCTCTGAACTTGATTTAGATATTTATGGAGATAGTTTTATAAATGAAGACATTCTAATTTGTATGGGGAAATTCACTCATTTATATGAGAGGGGCGATTTTTCATTTTCTTATTTGGCAGCAGCAATAGAAATTCATCCATCAGAAGCCATAGTTCGTCATATCAAGTTTAGAAAAAAGCTCTTTCCCTGGTCAATCAAATGATATATTGATCACTCCCTCCTGCGCCGCACATCGATTTTATTCTCGAAGACTTTTTAAGTTGGAGCATTTTTATTCATTAGCATTTGGTCCATTAAAACTAGTCGATGTCATTATACTGTTCACGGTTCATTCGACGTCATTACTCGCCGTTAACAATAATGGGTCCAAATAGTTTGCTACGTACTTTTCTCTCAAAGACTTAAAGAATAGATTGATCCGCTTGTGTATTACCCAGGATTCTGCGCTGTAGAGCGAGACAGGCATTATCAGTGTCTGGTAGAGTTAGATCTTGGTTAGAGTTTCTCTTTTTCCCGGACTTTTCATTTCGCGCAGTAGAAAAACAAGACAAACTATGTTAATTTTTTTTAAATTTTGCAGTATGAGATTATATAGTACAAGCTGCAAGTAAAACAAAAACATTACAAACAAAAACATAACAAACTAAAAACATTCATTTTAATGTGTATGTATATACAAATATTTGTTAAACAATAAAAGTTAATTTGTCATTTTGAAAATACGTTTTTAAAACAGAAAGAGCGTTAATAGTTCCATCAGACATTCTGTTTCTTATTCTATTTACAAATTGCCCTGTTGTTGAAAACATTCTCTCGCTTTCAACTGATGTTGGCCTTATTGTCAGAAGAGCATTCTAGAAAATTGTGACATTTTCCGTTGCATTTCCACTTGCTTCGTAAAATTGTAAATCCTTTTTTATCGAGTAATTAAGTAGTCTATTACTTGATGCAATATTGCATTTGTTATGGCATCGGTTAAAATATCCTCAAATGGTCTTTCGGTACTAATGTCACAAATAGAAATTTCGTCCGATTCCAAAACTTCGTCGATAACGTCTTTTTTAAAAAAGACGAGTATAAATTTGTTTAGCGTACGCGATCACATTTTGTTTCGAAGCAGTTTGAAATAAGTTATTAGCTCTTATCAAATACTGTTGGATCTTTAAGATACTTCACTAAAGTATAAAGTCGCTTGCCTCTTCTTTCTTCAATTCGCTTCTTTAAAGCTTCTAAAATTTGATCTGCTAAAGGTGTTTAAATTTCCCGGGAATCCCGGACTAATTTCCCGGGAAACCGGGAATTAGAAATGACCGGGAATTCCGGGAGAGAAACTCTAATCTTGGTTCAACGAGTGAGGGCTTTATCATTGCAATTGCTTGCTTAGCGCATAATAGTTGCGGATTGCGATTCACAAATCGTCCCAAGAACATTCTTAATTCGTTGAAACAAATAACTTGGATTTGTCCTTAATTTGTGCCGGACATACTTCTGTTGACTGCTTCTCAGTGCTTGAAAAGGCCGCAGTAACGTCCCGCAGTCCCGCGAACAGCATGTGACTTTTTATTAAAGCTGGTACCAGTCGTGGTATGATTTAAAATGATCGCATGGCAGACCGTTCCTTGATAGAAAACGGCTCTGGATGTGCGAGATTTTTTACACGAATTTGAAGTTCTCTTCTTTGCAACTTTGGCTAAGAAGAAAAATTTATTAAAACTGTCATAAACTGTTGTATCTGTTTTTGGGTTCGATGAATCAATTTTTGATATTTGTATTTTTAAGCGCCGCACAGTGGCATTTCTGTGGAAAAAATAGTGTTTTTCAACTATGCAATTTTAAAATTTTAATGATGTGGTTTTGTAAAGAAATATTTGGATAAGAATAATTCAACAAAGTTTTTTATGAAAAGTGAAATTTTGTAGTTAAAAAAACTAACAGAAGTCAACGGAAATTTATTCAATGAAATTAGAATAAAATTATTGTCCAAATAAAGAACTTTTTTTGTGTTTAAGTTTAAAGCTATGGCTTTTGTTTTATTTGTTAATGAAAATATAGCATAAATATATAATTTATCAAAAATTATACTAAAAAATATCAACTTTTCACTTTTTGATGGAAAAAAACTTTATGTGCTTTGCCTTGCTTAGCCCTCTAACTATAAAAAAATTAAAGGTCCGAGTCTGTACTTTAAATTAAGAAAAAAAATTTACCGCCAAATACCGTCCCTTTTAGTAACATCGATTTTTATGCATGCATTTGTGCGATATTTTCGGTGAATTTCAAGGCTAATATCTTTCGAGGAGGGTTGTTGGGGATATTCTCTTCTTTTGTATGGAGACAACACATGTTTAACTTTTGAATAAAATTTAACATTTCTTAACTTATATGAAATTTTCATATGATTCTAGACAGGGAAGAAAAACACCTAAAATCTACAACTTTCAATGGGCGTAAAATCTAAAGTAGGCGTGGCATCCCCAATATTTGTTATTGTTTTTCATAAGGAGAACTCAATTATGAAGTGTCCCGAATTTCGAGTACCTAGGTCCAAAAATAAAAATTTTGGCAAGTGCAGTTATATGAAAGGTGGGTGTGGCAGTAGGCGGTTTTCAAAGATTTTTTCAAAATTTCTTAATTTAGCCCAGAGAAGTGTTTCTGCAAAATTTCATTGCTGTACGACCACTCCTTCTATTTTTTTCCAAGAAATGTATGGGGCGGTGCCACTGTGCGCCGCCAGAGGTCGTTTTTGTACATTTGTTTTGGACTAGACCTTCTTCTTCTTTTTAACAGTAGCCGCACGTTGAAAAGAATTTCTAGCGTTTCGGTCTTTTGCTCTTTGTAAATAGCTAGTCCCAAAAAGTGTAGATAACAGCTCTTTCATCTGGTCCATTCAACGATGTTTTGGTCGCCCCCTTCTGCTCCGCCCATCGAGTTTATTGACGAAAACCTTTCGAGCTGGAACTTTTTCATCCATTCGTACAACGTGTCCAAGCCAGCGCTTTCGGTCAATTTCAACTCGCTTGACTACGTCGATATCGTTGTACAGCTCATACAGCACGTGGTTCATTCGACGACGATACTCGCCGTTAACGATTATGGGTCCAAATATTTTGTGAAGTATTTTTCTCTCGAATACTTCCAGAATAGATTGATTCGTTTGTGTCATTATCCAGGATTCTGCGCTGTAAAGCAAGACAGGCAGGATCGGAGTCTGGTAGAGTTAAATTTGTATTCTTCGGTCATTAAACCGCTTGCTTAGCGCTTAGTAGCAACGGTTTGCGATCAATACCTTGAGCCAAGATAGACAAAATCGTCTACCACTTCAAAGTTATAGTTGTCAACGTTCTCGCAGCCACCCAGACGAGTGGACTCTTTGTTCATTGAAACAAATAACTTGGTTTTGTCCTCATTTGTCACCAGACCCACTTCCGCCGAATGTTTTTCAATGCTCGAAAAAGCCGCAGTAACATCCCGCAATCCACGGCCACTGATATCTATAGCATCGGCATACGCGAGCAACATGTGACTTTTGTTGAAGATGATACCATTTCTGTTTACTGCAGCCTTCCGCATGATCATCTCCATAACGATGTTAAAGGTCAGACTATCGCCTTGTCTAAAGTCTCGCTTGGTAGAAAATGGCTCTGACAGATTTTTGCCAATTTTCACTGAAGACAAACTCAGCCATAGCAGCTAATAGTTTCTATCGTATCGGACTGTCGAATGTATCTTTTTAATCGATGAACAGATGCATTTCTTGGGTCTTCTCCAAAATTTGCCGTAGTGTGAATATCTGGTCGGTCGCGGATTTACCAGGTCTAAGGCCAAACTGGCGAGTTCCAATCATGTTCGCTAGGATGTGCTACAATCTTTCATTTAAAACACTAGACAGGACGATGGGTAAAATGCTGATCCCACGATAGTTGGTACACACACTTGGATCGCCTTTCGTAAGCACGGGACATAGAACACTCAGATTCCAATCTTCGGGCAAGCATTCCTTGAGCCAAATGGTGTTTATGAGCTGGTGCATGCACGTTGCCAGCTCATAGCCGCCGACTTTAAAAAGCTCAGTCCGCAGACCATCTGCTCCCGCAGCTTTATTAATTTTAAGCCACGCAATTACCGTGTTGCTCTCCTTTGGCTTGGTGATTGACAATATGCTCCGTCGTCGATGATTGACCTGATTTCGTTACTTATGCTGCCTTCGGGAAAGAGAAAGTGTTGCGTCCATATTTGCGGCACATTCTGCGTGGCCTAACCAGATTTTCATCTCATCTTACAGCTGGGGATCCCTGTTTTAAAACGTTTGCAATCTACCTTTTGGTAGAATCTTCGGACTTCACCCCAATTCCTGTAATTATCAATTTTCTCTCTCTTTTCTTCCATATACATCTTTTTCGCCTGAAGAGCTGTTAAATATTCCTCCTCTTCTCATTATTTTTTATCATGTTTCTTGACTTTTGATGAGGGAATATCCAGGTAGTCTTGTGGATATATTTATGCGGGTGTCAGGTTCCCACTTTTCAATGTATGCATATAATATTTATGACAAACATTACAGACATGCGTCTCCCTGCCCTGGCCGTCATTCAGGTTCGCTTTCAAACACCTTTTTCGCTGGAGCATTTACATCCATCCTGGCAACATGTCCCAGCCATCGAAGTCGTTGGTTTCTGACACTTTTAGCTACGTCGATGTCGTGGTAAAGCTCATACAGGTCATGGTTCATCCGATGGCGAAACTCGCCGTCGATACATATAGTTCCATATATTTTTCAGAGTACTTTTCTCTCGAATATTCCCATGTTTTGTATGTCCGTTGTGGTAAACACCCACAGATCGAGTAAAATAATACTTGGTATAGCTGTGTCTTAGTATCCCGAAATAAGGTGGTGTTACTAAAGTGCTGTCGAAGTCCGTAAAAACATATATTGGTGAGTACTATTCTCCGCTTGATTTATTGTCTGACTAACTAATCTACTATTTCTAAACAATAATTTTGAACGTTGATGGTGCGTCCCCATACCTCCTTCATGGGGTGTAAAGGGAAATTAAGTAAGTCCCCATCGAGACTACTTGCCGGACATAACCCCCAATTTCATTGGGGATTATGTCCGATACTAATCTGCGGACATAAGCCCCATTGGGGAATATGACCGAATTTGTTGTTGTTTTTAGTATTTCAACATATGAAGAGATCAATTTGAAATATTATTATTGTAGCGAAGGACGAATGCGGTGGGGGGCACGCCCCCCGCCGCATTCGCCGTGGTTAGTCTCGTTGTGTACTTAATCTGTCTCTCTGCAGCACAAGACGAATGCGGTGGGGGGCACGCCCCCCGCCGCATCCGCCGTTGCTAGTCTCGTGGCGTACTTAATCTGTCTCTCTGCAGCACGAGACGAATGCGGTGGGAAGCACGCCCCCCGCCGCATCCGCCGTAGTCAGTCTTGTTGCGTACTTAATCTGTCTCTATGCAGCGCGAGACGAATGCGGTGGGGAGCACGCCCCCCGCCGCATCCGCCGTAGTTAGTCTCGTTGCGTAATTAGCATTGCTACTCTTTTTCTCTCTCTCCAGCGCGAGACGAATGCGGCGGGGGGCATGCCCCCCGCCCCTTACGTCGTAGTTTGTTAGTTATTTAAAAATTCACTCTGTTTTTTGGGGGTGGGCGTCCGCCCACCCCCACTTCATCAACTTCATCACGGTTATTCATTACTTTAAGTCGCAAAATTAGTTTGGGTGTTATGTCCGTTATATTTGTTGGGGCTTATGTCCGCCATGCCCCGCGGACATAATCCCAAATGCAAATTGGGGGTTATGTCCGCAGAGCGTGGCGGACATAGGCCCCAAAATCGTTTTGGGGATTATGTCCGTGGGGGTTATGTCCGGGCACCGTTGACCGCTAAACCCATTTTTGCTGACTCCTTTTCTAGTGATGAGAAAACTGCAGTAACATCAAGCAGATTTCGGCCAATGGTGTCTATATCATCTAGTGGCATGTGGTTTTTGTGGAATATGGTGAAAGACATGTTGACACCAGCCTTGCTCATCACCTTCTCCATAACTGTATTAAATAGTGTACAGGACAAACTATCATCCAGCCTGAGACCTCTTTCCGTATTGAATGGTTTAGAGTGATCCATACCAGTCTTCATCGAGGATATGGTGTTTTTCAAGGTATATCTGCAAAGAATCACTTTTCCAATATATGTGATAAAAACAACTAAAATAATCCCTACAAAGAATTTAAATCATATTTGGTCGTTAAGTTAATCTAAATGTTTGTTGTCAAATGCAAAACGAAGTTAGATCCTTTGATGTCTGGACTTCAGTGCTGTAGATAAGAAGTTTGAGGAGTGTTTTTGTAAAACTTATATTGCAAACAAGCTTAACTATAACTTATTTACCATCTTAGTATGGACCAAATTGTGATATTTTTCTAAATGACCCAGACGAATCTTATTTGCCATATAATATTGAAAATCTACGGAGTTGACTATATACGAGTTTGTTATTGTTTAGAAATATTACAATAATACTAAGTTTTTCTGTCCCACATTATGGAAAAAATAGTAAAATTAATGTGCATACATCGTTCAGTTTAACACTTAGGTAAAATATACCACGTGTAACAAAATATCCTAAACACAAGTTTGCGCATGCGCACAGCACTGTCTATGCGATGCATATCAAAATTACAATCAAATAATCTTTAGAAATCGTATCCTCCCATATTATAAGGGTATGAAACATGTTCGACACGCGTTGTTTAAATCGTCGTCGTATAGCGAATTGAATCAAAAACAGAACCTTCTATCGTTTCTCACGTCCATACTCATCGAATAACAAAAAGAAATTAAATAAGAAGCTATTGTATGTTTGCATAAAACTCGTACGCGTACCAAAAGTTTATGCCACCAGCACCACCACCACGATAAACATAAAACCGCAACACATAACAATATATTGGAAACCTATCACGTGGATCCTAAGCCGTCGTGCCTACGATAACGACAAAAGGAAGAATTGACAACAAAACATAAAAACAAAATGTTTTGTTTTCATAACAGACCACACATACACACCCGACATAGCAGAGGCAGCAAATGCAACATACTAACTAACAACAAATACTCGCATTTATGTATTATCAACACACGTTAGAACATATCCAGCCATTCTGTCGCTGAAGAGCAAACAAAGCAAGACCCAACATAATGTTGCAACTAAGGAGGAGTCCCACCATAGCCGCAACGTACTGCACGTTCAATGACTGGGGAAAAACAAACAGGAAGAGGACGTTTTGAATAACTGATCATGGCACAGTAAACGATAGTGGTTTTCCCCCTCTTGTATACTGTACATAATTGCAATTGGAAGGGGTTGAATGGCACACGTAGTACACAGCTTACTTTTACCGTCAATTCTGGAAAATATGTCATTATTTATATTAAATAACACTTGTTCCTCCCAACAATTGTTGTTATATGCGTATGTTGAGTATTCGGCAAATCTTTGCTCTGATTGAAAAAAATTTTTACATTTCTGTACAAAAAAAAAACCATTTATCTAACATATTTTAAAAAATCGCTGTGTTACGAAAAAATATTATAAATTTTAAAAAATATGGAGCCTTTATCAACATTTCTTGGAACTAAATGGGTTTGTTAATAATAAAACAATACTATTATCTTTCATAGATTGATATGAAGATATTACGCAAGTTTAACATCTTAAAACAATTATTTTTACTAATTTTCCTAAATCGCTGCATAAAAAAATCGCTTATTTTCCTGAGCTACATTTCGAAACTAATTTTATGCCTGAATAAGGACAATTATAATAGAAAGTCTTTTACATAGTGGCATAGTGGTTAGAACACGCGACCACCATGCGGGAGATGCCGGGTTCGATTCCCGCCTCCAGCCATCTACATTTTATAAGTGTCGATATAATCGCCATGTCTAGTAAAAGCTTCTCAAACAGTGACGTTCGCATTCGTCGATAACCAAGTAGGTGCCGTTTGTTGTAAATCTAAAAATATAAAGCGTGTTAATTCAAAACAACGCGAGAATATATCCCATTCATGGGGTGTAAAGGGGAATTTAGTTTTATTACAGTTAGATGTTAATCTTATTTATTATTTTCGTTAAATAAAGCTACATATGTATGTTGCTTCGATTTCCATTTCTGTATTTTAGAAAATTTCCTAAAAAACTGAAAACGTTTTCTATTTTTGCAACGAATATTTCTTAGGCTTCGACCTATAGCTATGGTATTAACATATTTTACTAATCGACTGAGAATATTGATTGAACCATACTTATGTATTATGTGGAAAATGCTTTTTAATTTTCCCCACTATGTTTATTATTGTTAACCCTTTCATTCCGGATGGTGCACACATGTGTTAAGATCACAATGACCTTAACTATGTATAGAATTCATGCCTACTCATTACGAAGAGTTCATACATATACATCTACTTTTGGATATTTTACTTTTATCCGGAAGTGTGGCAGCACATTGTCGGTTATATCTACATGGTGCAGGTGGATTTGTTTATTGATTTTTTTTTTCATTTCTTAAGAAATTGAATTTTAAATTTTCAATTACAAATTCCATTTAGTTATTCGAACTCACATCTATCATAATTATGTTTGTTTGGCGAAGAGATAGAGAGAGATTTGTTTAGTTTTCTAACTTTAAGATTTTCCTTATTTGATATTTCCAATAATTCATAAATTTATTTACATAGTGTGAATGGAATTTATGATGTTGTATGTAGTTGCCTTTATCTCCGTTTTATTATCTATACGAAATCCTAAAATCTATAAAATAATTGTGAAGTGTAATTTTTGTTGATGTTAATACAGAGGAAGTTATGCTATACTCGTATATCTATTGTATGTGCTAAGAGCAATAAAAAAACTAAAACAATAAAATTGTTAAGGAACGATCGATCTTTTTAAATTAATCAGAATGTTTTTTCGCTGGACCTATGATTGCGGACAGAATAATTGTATAGTATATATGAAAGTACTTCAATAAGATTTAGACGAAAACACATATTTTCGCGTTGGACCTCACATAATATTGCTGCAGCTTAGGAATAGTTAGTTTGCTGCAGGGGTGATTTCAAAAATATAATATTATTTTGACATATGTGTTTCAAACTCTCTCTCTCTCTAACGACAAAAATTGCAATCGAATGAAAATAATTCCAAGCGCTTCGGTCTTTTGCGCTCGAGAGATATTCACGAAGTTTAAATAATAGCTCTTTCACCTGGTTCATCCAACCGAAGACTTTTTTGCCGAAGACTTTTTGATCTGAAACATTTTCATCCATTTATAAAAATTATTCAAGCCAAGATGTCGTTATACAGCTCATGATTCATTCGACGATGCACAGTGGCGCCTGTAGAACATGTGAGGTTGCAAAAAATATAAATTTCGCGTGCCCCTAAAAAATATTGAATAAACCTATTTTATAGGAAATTGTACAACGATTTTAAATATTACAATCAGATTATTGGTTCAGATGATATAGCTCTTCAAAATTGATTAAATTTCATTGTTCAAAAACAGATCATTCTTGGTATTTGAAAGATATATTTATTAATAAAAGAATTTTTCTGTTTGCTTTATGTTTGTCCAGGTAAATCGATTTTTATCAACAATCCATTTTTTCAATATTTCTCAACTTAGATGGAATATAAAAAAAACTATCAAAAACTATATTTGCAATAAATTTAAAATAAGTTCTTTGATTGTTCCAAAAATGTGTTGCATGCATGCAGGAGCACGGTTAAATATAAACAAAAAAATAAAAAAATTAAACAAAAAATTAATTTTGGAATCTATTTTTAAAAAATTTTTAATCTAAAATCCTTTTAAATTTTTAAAAGTTTATTTTATTTCCTATAACATTGATTTTTTCTCAAATTTTAACTTGGCTAACCCGTAGGTAGGCACCTCAAAGGAATATACACTCAGATCATAGGTAGAAAGGAAAGTCTCTTCTTTACAAATCCGCTGTGGAACTTTAAACCGGTTGATATTGAACCACGTTATTGGCTTATAAATGCGTAAAGGTACGAAAAACCGGTATCATAGTGGTCTTTATGAGCTATTTAGGTTGCCTAGACACGGTCAGATTGTATTGATATGTTCACAAAAGTTGTTCAACTTTACCATGGCTACAATTTTGGTGAACATTGTTAGTGAAAAATTTGGGCTCCCTCAAAGTAATGCTCAAAAAAGTAAAAAAAGAATAATTTCTTCTTCAATTTTAAAAAAAAAAAAAAAAAAAAAATGGAGGAACGGCCCACCTTTTTGTCATAAATTGTTAATAAAACCAGTAAGAAAGTTTCAGTCGGGCAACCCGACTTACATATACCATCACCCTCAGAAAAACAAAAAAAATTTGTTATATTGATATTATTACTCGATTTCTAAAGTGGGCGGAGTGGTACATTTGTATGGGAGGTACAAGAAGGGGCGTGTCAAGACTTCCAATATTTTTTCCAAAACTTTATCCTGTTATAAATTAACAAAATACATAAATTGGGCACGATCGTGTCGAGTATATTGATATTATAACTCCATCTCTAAAGTGGGCGGAGTGGTACATTTGTATGGGTGGTACCAGAAGGGGCGAGTCTAGACTTCCAGATTTTTTCTTCAAAACTTTATCCTGTTATATCTTAACAAAATACATAAATTGGGCACGATCGTGTCGAGTATATTGATATTATAACTCCATCTCTAAAGTGGGCGGAGTGGTACATTTGTATGGGAGATACCAGATGGGGCGTGTCTAGACTTCCAGATTTTTTCTCCAAAACTTTATCCGGCTTGAACTTTACTAAATACAGAATTTGGGCACGATCGCGTTAGGTATATTAATAATATTAATCGATTTCTAAAGTGGGCGGTACCAGATGTGTATGGGAGGTACAAGATGGGGCGCGGATAGACTTCCAGTTTTTTTTCTCAAAAACTGTATCCTGCTATAGCTTTACTAAAATAAAGAATTTGGGTACGATCGCCTTGTATTTATTGATATTACTACTCCACATCTAAAGTGGGCGGAAAAGTACATTTGTATGGGCGGTAACAGAAGGGGCGTGGCTAGACATCCAATATTTTTTCCAAAACTTTAGCCTGTTATAACAACAAAATGCAAAATTTGGGCACGATCGTGTTAAGTGTATTGATATTATAACTCCATCTCTAAAATTGGCGGAGTAGTACATTTGTATGGGAGGTACCAGAAGGGGCGTGGCTAGACTTAAAATTTTTTTTCCAAAACTTTATCCTGTTATAGCATTACTAAATATAGAATTTGGGAATGATTGAGTTCGATGTATTGATATTATTACTCGATTTCTAAAGTGGGCGGAATTGTACATTTGTATGGAAGGTACCAGAAGGGGCGTGGCCAAGTAGCCCATTTTCAATACCGTAAGTAGTTTTGGGGAAATATTAACTCGTGCAAAATTTGAAAACATTTGGTTGTGTCTTTCGAAAGTTATCGTGCGAACCAGCCGGACAGCAGACAGACAGACGGACATGGCTCAAACGACTTAAAAAGTCATGAATCGAATTTGGTTCAAAAAAACCTAAGGTCTAAAGTCACTCCTTCTATGTGTTACACTTTTAGGTCGTACCAAATGATATATACCCTCATCCCTAAGGTTGAAGGTATAATTTTTGCACAAAATTCCCAGCTACATTATTGCCGAATATATTTTAGCGCTATCGCGAAGTGTGAGTTAGCTGTTGGACAATAACTGATGACACCTTTTTTCGAGGGGTTCACTGATTTTCAGAATCGTTTGTGGTCCATAAGAAAAAAAATGATCAAAAATCTCGCCAAACTGAGTATAGGGTTTTATTACTTTTTGATATTTGAATCGAACCTATACTCGTATACTAGTCGAGTATTTTACAAAAAGTCTTTATTTGTTGCAAAGTAATATCTTTCTTATGCCTTGTAAATTTTTTGATTATCTCGATTGGTTCAAAGGTTCGCGATGACTCCCAGAATAGATAATATAATAAATATATGTTTTTACCCGGAATTTTGAGGTGTAGATCATGGCAAATTTAAATTGTAGATGTCAACGTTCATGAAGCATCCCAAACTAGTAAACTCTTTAATCTTTGAAACAAATATTTTGGTTTTGTTCAGTCACCAGACCTACTTGTGCCGACTTCTTCTCAATGCTTGAAAGGGTCGTAGTAACAATCCTCGGCTATTTACGCCATCGGCATACGCAACAGCATGTGACTTTTATGAAGATAGTACCAGTCGCCTTGATGCGAATAGAGGATATTCGTCACTTACAGAGTTAAACCGCGAGACCAGATGTCGCGATCTCTTGCTGACTTTTAATCCACATCCAAATTCTTATCTTTCTGAATGACAGCTGTAAAGAAGGTCACAATTTGATCGTCGTGTGCATCCCTGTGATGAGGCGGTGATGTCAGCCTTATATTTGTCAAGGACATCCGCCAATTGAATAGAGGCACCATCTCTGTAGAGAGTTCATAAATTTTAGGTGCATATACTTAAATTGTGGTCCTTATTACGTTTGCTTGGGAACAGTTTATTAAAACTGAAGCAAAAGAAGAATACCTCTACAAAAAAATATGGGTTTTTTTAAAAATCTAGAAAAATGAAAAAAAAAGATTGAAATAGCTTGAAACTCCATGCTCAGAGGTTTTTGGAGTCGCTGATTACGATTCCGGCGTTAGATTGTTAAAATTCAAGATGACGGTTTCATATGGCGGACAAAACAAAAATAAAAACTGATCTGTTATGTTTTGAACTGTCAGCCAAAGTGGATCCGCTAGATTCGATATCAACGACCCCAAAAAATTCCGTGTAGCCAGTTTCAAGCACATCCGATAAGTTTTTAATTTTCTTCTCAGCCATACTAAATCCACCAATTTTAAATTTCAATAACTTATACCGGATTTGTAATCAGCGACCCAAAAACGCCCGAGTAAGAACAAGCCATTAAAGAAGTATCAATATTATCTTGTTACCTTTAACATCGTTTTTCTGGAAATTTGGTTTTTAAACGTCGACTTATAGTTGTTCTATTTAAGGAGAGTGGCTTATTAGGCCTCTACGCCCGATCCTAGTTTTTGGGCTACTAAAGCCAACAATAGAGAGAATTTGTATTAAGCTTCAGTAACTTTTGTTAACTACCTCCTATGTCGCAGCAGCTGTAGCATGCCATTAAGGTGGCTCAACTTTGCACCTACTCACACTTGCTACCAGCCGATCACTTGATCTATCGGACGTTGTGAGCTGCTTGGGGACCTCCAATTATCGCAAGTGAATAACGATCAGAAAACTCAAATTATAAAATTCCCCATCCCAATTTGTTTAATGTGGCCTAAAAATAAAATCGATCTCCCCAAGGCTCTTGTTCTGTGAGAACTTAATGTGTATGCAATCTAAGAAAACAAACTTTAATAAGAGATTTTTTAAAAGTTAACACGCCTCGCCTGAACGACAATTGGGTTGACCTAAAATGGCAACAAAAAGTATAAATGGGTTTTCCACCATCAATTCACAGAGATGTTATATTGTGTTATATCTCATTGGAAGCGTACGGACATCGGCTTTAAGACACTTCTGTTCGAAAGAATCTTTTCTACACAAAATTAAATTTTGCGGGAAAAAACTTAAGATCTCTTATTTTTATTTTGCTATTTTTATTATTTCTTTGCTGTTTATCTTATTTATCTAGATATATCAAATAAATTTTCAATTTGTGTATTTGTATCAAATGATACATCAAATTGGCTAAACGATCAGTAAAGTGTTTTATTGTTGATATTAATGGTCAATTCAGTGTCACGCACTAGAATGACGCGTTTCGAACGCCATGACGAGTTTATCTTCAGACCCCTTTGTGACGAATTGATGCACTATGGTACGTCATCATCTGTATATATATCTACAATTATGTCAAACATGTAGTAGATATCAGCCGAAAATGTCCAGTACCAATATCAAATAACTATGAACCGATTTAAAAGATTTTTTGCATTTAGAGAGTTCTAAGAAAAAATAATGCTTACTAATGCTTCTTAAACAGTGACGTTCGCATTCGTCAATAAACAAGTAGGTGGCGTTATTTGTGAATCTAAAAATAGAAAGCGTGTTAACACACAACAACGCGCGAAGCTATCCCATACCCTATTCAAGGGGTGTAAAGAGAGTAACATACATATTTTTCTATACATATATCCATAATGCCACGTGTACGCTATAGTACCGAAATAATTCTTCAAAGAGGATCATACTAATTATTCTGTCAACACTAAACTATCATAATCATCATCTAACACATGCACAAGCAAACGTACAGCGAATAAAATCGCGCAGGCGCAACCACACGAATACATTTCTTATTAAAGTTAAATGTACTTTAAGATTTCTTGCTTGAAAACAAGGGCCAAAGTATTTCTATATGATTCTACTTCAGTGTTTACAGATTTACGACTTTAAGTAGACAACGAAACCATAAAATTGTCTCCACTTAACTGACACTCTTGCATTTTAGGGAAGGAAACACGGCAGTCGAAGGTGTAGCGAGAGTAGTATTTACAGGCATCTAGTGTGAAAAATAACCTCTGTGGCTATAAAACGCAAGTGGCACTTTAAAATCGAATATCATATATTTAAAACATAGTTTTCTATATTATTTTCTGATATTGAATTGTAGTTTTGTTTTCCTGGCCCAGCCGTTTGTGTTATTTTCTGTTTTTAAATTTTCGCTTCGCCTGGTTTTTACATCATTGCCTACATATATCGTTTGAAACCCGCATACATCTACACAACAAAGTACAGGACAGTGGTTTGTAGTGTAAAAATATTCGCTAAATGAGATCTGCCCAAAATCGAAAAAGTCTATGACAATTATTTAATGAACCCGAAAAGGAAGGTCAATATTGAAAGTAGTATATGTTGAATAAGTATTAAGATGGTACGTCAATTTCGAAGCAAACTTTAATACTGAATTTAAAAGTTCAGTATTATTTAAAAGTTCATAATAATTAGAATAGTAAATAAATGTTGGCTGATTTAACGGTTTTCGAACAAAGAGCGCAAATATCGTGTTGAAGCCATAAATCGTTCATGTCATTATGTTTAACTATGGGAACACAAACCGCTGAGTATGGCACGGTTACTATCGCCATTGGCGTAAAGGCGGCACCGTAAAGGCGGCCATCGACTTCTTCTTGACGATATGAAGATTTTCCTAGCCCCAGCGATTACAATTTTGTCTATCATTCAGCGAATTGAAAACGCATCGGATGGTCACATGACTTCAGTTCTTGGGCTAATTGAACTAAGTAAGCCTATATACTGAGACACTGTAGACAATCGCCCAATAATTTGTTGGCCCACTTAGTCATACACAAAAACTGCTTCAAAATCAGTTAAACCGTTTAGGAAAGAATAATTATGTACTTTTGTTAGGGTGGTAGCGAAAATTCAACTTTGGATTTTCGGTAATGCCCGAGCAGAATATTGTGTCAGTTGTTATAAAAAGGCTATAGTAAAAATTTGAGCAAAATCGGGCATCTTTAAGCCGTGCCCCAATAAGGCCAAAGGTCAAATCTATATATGAAAATGAGTTTGTGTTTATTTATTTAATTTTTTAGTACTTTATAGATTTGAAAATGGCTTGACCGATCTTTTTGAAAGAACGATCGATCGATCAAAGAGGTCAAAGGTCAAACCTATATAAATATGAAAATGAGTGTGTGGTTTTTTATTTTTTACTCGAAAACGGCTTTACCGATTTTTTTTAAATTAGGGATTGTTGCTGTGTTGTCGGCAGTGAAAATAGGCTACTTGAATTTTTGATGTATCAAGTGGGAGTGTCCCCGCCCATTGAACACTATTTTTGAAACCGCAATATCTTAAGGACTGTTTCTTCAAACGCCTTGAAATTTGTGTGAATGCATGCCTGCAGCAAAGTTCGTAATCCAACAAAAAATGGTCAGGATCGGGTCAGTGGGAGTGGCATAAAACTTTAAACGGCTGTATCTCATGAACTATAATATATAACCAGGATATTTGGAACGCAGTTGGCAACAAAAGGCCCGAGGCGCCGCCAACACACTTTAATACTTGACAATTACATATTTGCGAGATAGAAATGCAATTCCTCAATCACACATTAGTAAAAACCAGTAAGAAAGTTTCAGTCGGGCAACCCGGCTTACATATACCCTCACCCTCAGTAAAACAAAAAATTTTCTATATTATTGATATTATTACTCGATTTCTAAAGTGGGCAGAGTGGTAAATTTGTATTGGAGGTAACAGAAGGGGCGAGTCTAGTCTTCTAGATTATTTCTCCAAAACTTTATTATGTTATAGCTTTACTAAATACAGAATTTTGGCACAATCGCGTTGGGTGTATTGACATTATTACTTCATCTCTAAAGTGGGCGGAAAGGTACATTTGTATGGGAGGTACCATAAGGGGCGTCGCTAGACTTTAATTTTTTTCTAAAAAAATTTATCCTGTTATAACTTAACAAATTGGGTGTATTGATATAATTACTCGATTTCTAAAGTGGGCGGAATAATGTATTTGTATGGGAGGTACCAGAAAGGTCGGACCATGTATCCCATTTGCAATATCGTAAGTAGTTTTGGGGAAATATTAACTCAAAACATTTGGTTGCGTCTTTCAAAAGTTATCGTGCGCACCAGCCGGACAGTCAGACAGACGGACATGGCTCAAACGACTTAAAAAGTCATGAATCGAATTTGGTTGAAAGAAAGAAACCTCCATCCCTAAGACTGATTGTTTAAAAACATAGGATTTACTATTAACTTACTATAAACCTGACCTTTGAACTCTTTTGCGCACGGGTAATAGTTGTCCTATCTTACTTAAATTTCTGTCATGTCATGTTTGACATCAACTGGTACAATATTCCAGGTGTCTTTAAAAAAGTGGCTTAAAATTTCTTCAAACTTAAAGAATAGATAAAAAAAATCACAAAATTTTGGGATTTCGAGACAAAACAGACAGATGTGACAAGTAATCTATATAAAAGTATATATCCTTGGAAAGCTATAAGACTCTTATTTCCAAAATCGTTAAGGAATTAAAACTCGGTTAAGTATTCACTGAGTAATAAGCTCATAAGTGAGGAAAGATCCGATCTTGGACTGTAAGTCAAGATTTTGAGGGTGTTAGGAAACTTTGGTATACAGGGCCATGTTGCACTCGACTAGACGTACAATATGTGCTAGTGACCTAGTCCCAAGTTCATTAATTTTTTTCTATTTTGTCACAGTGTGTTATTGTATTGAGAGTCCATAAAAATATTCTTATTTTACATTGAAAAATATAACAGTGTAATATTTGCTTGTTGCATACTAATATTTTTATATGTTATTCCTTGTTCGCCACTATACACTGTGCAGCATCTTTTGGGACGTACAGTATAATGTAGTATGGTTTATTGCTATTGTTGTTCTCAAGTACTTGCACTTGCAGTTTTATAGACAGACAGAGTGTTCTGCTTAAGGTTGGCCCTCATGGCCCCGGTATGTTTTTGGTAGATCCGACTAGTGTGGATTCTTTTTTTACAAAATGTAAAGTACCTACTTCGTGTCAATTATTGTTGTTGGCATTTTCCATTAAAGAAACATCTATGCGCCCTTTGCCTGTATGGTTAATGTGCAAGATTTTGTTTTCGACAAACATTAAGTTGATTCTTACTATAGCCATTGGTGTTTTCTCTCTTTGTACCTTATCCGCTACCACAACTCTCAATGATGACCACTTCAAAAAAAAATCTTATTGCATATGGGATTTCTTAAAGTATGGGGGTTTTCTGCTAATTGTCTTATTTGCCATTATTTAGCTAGTTTTCCGACAGAATCAGGAATTTCCTTTGGTTGCACATTTTGTGTTGTACCTACCTCTTAAGTTTGTGGCAATTGTGTGTGTGTGTTTTTTGTAATTTTAACCATATGTTGTATATTGCAGCAAAATGACATTGTTTCTTTGGCTGTTGGGCTATAGAGACGATTGAGTGTGTTAAATTGGAGGACTGTTTTCAATTAGAGCCATTGCCGTAAAGAATTTTTAACAGGGTGTAATAACTCAATTTTGAAGACAATCATGACCTCGAAGTATTGCTGTTTACATCTTGCATTTTATGGCAAATTTGACAGACTAAATGTAGTCGTAAATAATATTATCGGGTACTTACACTTACATCCCATAAAAACTGACCAAATGTCCAGAAATAGAAACTTGAACTTTCTACATTTGTTAAGGAATTTTTTAACACTTTTTACACCGTGTTCGTTTTTAGTCCTAATCTACAAACGTTTACGCTTCTACAAAGAGGCAAATAATAATACATTAGTAATTTCGTTTAGAAGTTGGTTAATTTCAATAACTCAAGACTTAAACAGTATCATACCTAAAGTTCTTACATTTGAACCCTCTAGGAGGCACCATGTGAGCGGCAGGATGTTTGGTAAAAAATTTAGGAGGGACAAATGACTGGCGGTAGGTCATACATTTGAACCCTTTAGGAGAGATTCCGGGGCAGTTGCGGGGCTTCTTGTGGATTTTTCCCCTATACGAAAAATTTCGCGTTAATAACCGGGGGCTCGATTTTGATATTTTTTACCCATGGTTTTTGGGCAAATTTTCTTAGAGTTCATCGTAGATTACGATTTTGATTAAACGCTTGGTGCATTTATTTTACTCTATACAAATTGACCCACTCTAATGAGAATATCCTCAATTACATAAATTACATAAAACTATTTTCATAAATTAAAGCTGACATGATAATTCATATGTACAAAAATAATAAAAGATCAGAGAAACACTTAAGCTAACATTGTAATCCTGTTTTTAAAACTAATCTAAAGTGTGGGAAACTTGAAAAGTTCTCTCATAAATTAATCTCTATACGGTAAACCCTAACACAAGCAATAAACGCTTACATACGAATGAACAAGCGATTAGTTGTGGACAAACAATAATAACATTGTCAAACAAACTGGGAAAAAGCCGAAGGAATATTTTTCAAAATTCCCATAATATTAAAAAAAATATACATATATTTATGTACATAAATATTATGGGAAACTAGGAAAAAAAACCAAAAATCTTATGGGGATTTTTATATTTGAAGGATTACCAGAAAATCCTCCAAAGGTATGTAGACAGTATAGCGCACATTGAATTATGTCTTATTAGCAATTCCAACAACATCACTGCTACCCTTCAGGTGGTGGTGGTGGCGGTGTTAACGTGTGGCATATAAAACAACCGGCTGGCCTCAAGACAATGTTGTTCGTTGTTGACATAACAAACCAAATCGTGTGTGTGTTGGTCGCGATATTCATTGATCAACAACAAGACAAAAAGAAAATGGTATCTTCTGCATGTCTACTACTATTACCCACAAAGGTTATCAATTCCTTTTTATATATTCTAAGCGTGACCGCAGGTAAACACAGTGAAGGAGAGAGTGGGTGAGCTGCCGGGGAAAACAAATCATCACGTCAACATATTTTCCTACTGGAAAAACTCTGCTCTGTCTGCTCGAATACGTCTGTAGGCATTATGTTGATTGCAGTAGATAAGTAGGTAGTGTGGGTGCTGCAATGTGTTCAACAGGCGGTATTTTTACTATGGTAAACAATAGTGATTCCGATATACGAGGGTCGAATGTTAAGGTTGAGAAATATAAAAAAATGAACTATGTTTGTAGCAAAAACTATAAGTGTGATTAGTTAACTCAAAACCGATATAATCATCCACTTTAATTACAAGACGATCACTTTGCTGTGTGTATATTAGGGTGGCAGCGAAAGTTCAACTTTGATTTTCGGTAATGCCCGAACGGAATACTGTGCCAGTTGTTATAAAACGGTAATGGTCAAGATTTTTGCAAAATCGGACTACTTTAAGCTGTGCCCAAAGAGGTCAATGTTTAAATCTTTATATAAGTATATGAAAATGAATTTATCTTTGTTAATTTGCAGAACCGTATAGACTCGAAAATGGCAAGACCGATCTTTTTGAAATTTTTACAGAATATAGCCGTGTAAAATAGGGTACTTGAAATTTTGATATATCAAGTGGGCGTTGCCCCGCCCATTGGACCCTATTTTTTAAACCGCAATATCTGGAGTACTGTTACTTGAAAATTTTTGTAGATGCATTTGGCAGCAAAGTTCGTGATCTAACAAAAAATGGGCGGGAGCGGAACAGTGGGCCTGGTATAAAACATGAAACGTTAAAAGGCTCATTAACTATAAAAGGTATAAATCATTTAAAAGAAACCATTATAACAGCTATAATCCTAAAAAAGTCACAGAAAGTCAGGCTATTTTGAACCTAGTTGGCAAATAGGAACGAGGTGTCATCCACACGAAAATTTTTGACATCTATTAAATTACTCTTCCAACTGAGGAGAGAGACTTTCTTTAAGTATCTTATCCTCCTATGGACTAGAGAGATACAGTTACAAAGAAGATGTTCCATCGTCTCGGACTTTTCTTAGTCCTAACACACACGTCAGTAGTCCGGTATGGATGTATCTGTTTGCCTGTTCTTCTTCTTCTTTTTTGGCAGCAGAAACAGAAATGCATCTATTAGATGCCACACCTAGAAAAGAATTCCAAGCACTTCGGTCTTTTGCGCTCCGAAGATAGTTTGTCACACCAAGTGTAGATAAGAGCTCTTTCAACTGGTCCTTCCAACGAAGTTGCCCCCTCCTGTGCCGACCATTGAGTTATTGACAAAAGTCTTTCTAGTTGGAACATTTTTATCCATTCGAACAACGTGTCCATGCCAGCGCATTCGGTCTATCTTAACGCGCTTGACAACGTCAGTGTCGTTGTACAGCTCATGCAGCTCGTTGTTCATTCGAAGAAGATACTCATCGTAAACGTCGATGGGTCCAGATATTTTGCGAAGTATTTTTCTCTCGAAAACTCCCAAAATAGATTGATCCGCCAGCGTCATTACTCAGGAATCTACGCTGTAGGGCAAGTCAGGTGAGATCAGTGTCTCGTAGAGTTGGACCTTCGTTAGTCAAGAGAGGGCTTTATCATTAAAACGCCTGCTCAGCACATAGCAGCAGCGGTTTGTGATCAATAGTCGTCTCTTGATTTCCAGGCTGACATTATTATTTTTGTTTATGGCGGAGCCGAGGTAGACAAAATCATCTACCACTTCAAAGTTATAGTTCTCAACGTACACGCAGCATCCAAAACGAGTAAATTCTTTGTTTGATGAAACAAATAACTTAGTTTTGTCTTCATTAATCACCAGACCCACTTCTTCCGACTGGTTCTCAATGCTCGAAAAGGCCGCAGAAACTTTTGCTCTTTACCTCTTTTTAGAACTTTTTGCCATTGGCGGCAGCTTTGCCTTGTATTCGGCATCCATTTCCTCAGGCATTTCGCGACATTCATCACCGTACTAGGGCTTGTCTTAGGTGGTTTTTCATAGCCCAGTACGGTGCTTGCGGCAGTGCTCATAGAATTCGCAATATGCTGCCATTGTGTGTCGAGAACATCAGAACTAGGTCACTTACAGGGCTAAACCGCGACACCAGGTGTCGAAGTCTCTTGCCGACTATGAAACCACATCCAAATTCGTGTCTTTCTGCATGGCAGCTGTAAAAGATGTCGCAGATCTATCGTCGTGTGTATCCCCGTTCCGAGGACATCCGCTAGTTGAAAAGATTCACCATCTCTCTTTCACCATATCCTTAAATCATGGTCCTTATAACATTTGCGTGGGTCGCCAACATTTGTTTAATTTAAGGAGAGTGACTTATTAGGTCACCGATCCTAGATTCTTAGGGCTGCCAAAGCCACTAAAAGAGTCCCTGTGTTAAACTTCAGTAACTTCTGTTACCTACTTCCTAAGACGCATCGGTGGTAGCATGCCGTTTAGGTTACGTGAATAGCGAACAAATCTTCGTACATGACTAGGAGTGAGCGATCGTTTCACTTTCATGGGAGTGCGAAATCTACTCAAGTGTCCTTCTAATATCTAAAGCAAAAAAGTTTTTTTTACGCGACTTTTCAATAAATCTTAATACACCCCTCGTCACCAGGATAATATTATGTTCCAAACAAAGACCGATCTTTAAATTAGAGATCGGAAATGCACGAAAGAGAAAAACATACGATCGTTGCAACCATGATGGGTTCGCGTTGTTGTGCTGTTATGTTCACCCTCACTTACGCACTTAAAAACAATACACGTTAATTGTATTCAGTAGACTAAGTTATTCGGATGGGTAGATGGATGGATGGATGGATCGATAGATGTGGATGGGCAAGGAATACACATAAAGGAGAGATACACAACAACAACACCAACGTCGTCGGCACAGATTGAACGGTTACAAGAACAACAACAAACCCATACGCGCATAGTCGTCGGCAATGTGTGTACAATGGAGAAAAGACCGGCCACTATGAACCAACAACAACAACGACGCACTCACTTATGCGCACGCACAAGTATTGGGCAAATTAAATCGTCTTTCATTGAGTTTACGTAGTGCCATTGCTGATGGTGGTGTTGTTGTTGTTGTTGTGTTGTTATTGTATGTTGTGTGTGCGCCTTTAGTAAAAGAAGCAGCATGTTGCACATAAATTGTTGTGGGTTGTAGAATTGCTTAGAACGTTGATTTTTTTTATTCCGTTTCGGGATGTCAATGCAATCAGACGCATAACGGAACAACGCAAATATACTATATAGAGATTTTAAAATTCTATTGTTATTAATTTGTAGAGATATTATCGATATTATACGACAAAAACGCGCCAAATTTGAAAACGCAGAAAAAGCCTATTAAAATATATTAACAGTGAATATCATATGTGTAATTGTTTATAGCGGCAACGTAAAGGAATAACAACAAATTAAGAATAGTGAACTGTTTGTTTTATAAATACAACAGTTAAATAAATAACTATAATTACATACAAACAAAGTTTAAACAACAAATGTGCAAATATTATTAACATGCCTTCATGCGCTGATCTTAGTGAAAGTTTTCATATGCATTTAATGGCATTTTCAAAAAACACTGCAGTTAAAGCCAACTTGCTAATATTTGTATAACAATGTGTACATAAACTATTTAAAACGCATAAAAACGCAACGTTAAGTTTACCAACACAAAATAATAAACATTCTAGCAATTAACACAATCAGTGTTGTCAACTTTTCGGAATCACAACTGGATCTATACAAAACGGAGGACAACATGTTTGTCACAGTGGATAATGCAACAAACACGTTCTTCTCAGGTAAATATTGTTACAATTGTGGGGGCAGGGGGTTAGAATAATGTATACCAACTATGCAGGATCTGGATGGTTATGTGGAATAGTTATATTATTTTGCTATTACAATCGATATCAATGCCGCCTATATATTGTATTACTGTCATTGCATTGCTCAGATATTTGATGTCAGTAAACAGTGTTGCCATCTTCGAAAAGTGAAAAAACTCGTTTTATCAGATTAAACGAGTTTTATATAAAAAGTACAGAAAAAGTAAACAAATAAACTTTTTGTTAACTCAACTTAAGACTCACAGGGCGGGACCTACAGTTTATCGGCAATTCCGAACATCAACATTTTGGATAAGTTTTTACTAAGTAATTGCCGGTTATATTGACTTGTCGAAAGTTGCTTGCCTACAACATTGAGGATCTTACAGTCATAAATGATCGGCGATCTCCTAGGTTGGAACTCAGGTCAGCGGCATGTCGTCCAGGGATTCATGTGCTCCATACGTCATAAGGATGTTTTGTATCATCTTTACGAGAAAAAGTGTAATGCATTAAAGGAGACGTGTTAGATCCCAAATATTTTAAGACCAAATTCGTTTCAGGACTTTTAAAGACGATTAAGCCATGACCGTCTTTCTGGCTGGTGGGTACGATAACTCGAGTAAACATTCACTGAGCCTTACGACAATTTAACAGTATTAATACATACCAGAATGAAGTTTTGGGATTATAAATAGGCAATATTAACTCACCCCTTTCCCCCCCCCATACAAATGACCAAATTTACCCCTATAGTTCTACATTATTATTATTAGCCTTAAAAAACATCTTGGCAACATATATATTTATATTTTAGTGTCTAAGTCAGAGGCCGAAATGATAAGAGATTCCCATTCGCTTCGATCTTCTTATTCTCTACCTTGTCCTTCCAATGTATTCGCGGTCTCCCTCTTTTGCGCTGTCCTTCGAGGTCTTGCTAGAATCTCTATACAACCATATACACTTTAAAAGTGTTCGGTAAGGACGGATCGATTATGAAAGGGGGTAAAACAAGCTTTATAAGAGATGTTAACAATTTAATTTCTTTCTCATTAGAGGAGTCAAATCCCATGATCTTCATGGCCAATTTAAGACACCTCTGTGAGAGATTACTTACATACTTAAGTGGCCCATTACAACTTACGAAAGTGGTTCATCAATTTGAGGCCTGAAGTATTAAAGATTTCCACTTGCTTCGGTCTTCTGCGATCGTTCTCCAGTTAGTCCTTCCAAAAGGTGGCACGTCGCCAACCACTTAGTCCTTTCAACGAAGTTTGGGTCTCCATGCTCTGAGCCCTCCTTCAGGTTCGCCTTTAAACACCTTTCTCGCTGGAGCATTTACATCCTTCCCGGCAACATGTCGCAGCCATCGTAATCGTTGGATTCAGACTCTTTTAGCCACGACGATGTCATGATAAAGCTCATACAGCTCATGGTTCATCCAATGGCGAAACTCGCCGTCTACACAGATAGATCCATATATTTTTTAGAGTACTTTTCTCTGGAATACTCTTAGGTTATGTATGTCCGATGTAGTATGCACCCATAACAGAACGGGTAAGATTAGCACCTGGTATAGCTGTTTTTTTTGTATCCGAAAGTGCTGCCGAAGTCCGTAAAAACATCTATTGGTGAGCACTATTCTCCAAATGATTTCTTGGCTAACACTTTTATTTTTTTTATTGACGTAAGATGCGAGGTAGGTAAACTTATCTACTACCATTGACTTTGGAATTTATCTCAAGCTCAAGACCAAGGGTTTTGAAAGAAGTTAGCAGAATGATATTCTCATAATGCCAGGCATTACTACCTCAAATCAATAATTTTCAACGTGACGGTGCGTCCCTATCAAAAAGACTCTTTGTTCGTCGAAAACATTATTTTTGTTTTATCCTCGTTGACCGCTAAACCTATTTTTGGTGACTACTTTTCTAGCGATGAGAAAACTGCAGTAACATCGCGCAGATTTCGGCCAATGATGTCTATATCATCGGCATATACATGTTGCATGTTATTATTATTATTAGCCTTTAATACAACTTGACACATATATATATTTATATCTTAGTGCCTAAGTAAGAGGCCGAAATGATCAAAGATTTCCATTCGCTTCGATCTTGTGCGCACCGTCTCCAGTCAGTCCTACCAAGCAGCGTCAGTGATTCCTCCACCTGGTCCTTCCAATGTTGCATGTAGTTCTTAGGTTATGTATGTCCTTTCTCATCACCTTCTCCATAACTATATTAAATAGTGTACAGGACAAGCTATCACCCTGCCTGAGACCTATTTCCGTGTTGAATGGTTCAGGGTGAACCTTACCAATCTTAACCGAGGATTTGGGTTTTTCCCAGGTACATCTGCAAAGTCGAATCAGCTTTGCAGGAATACCAAACTCAGACATGGCGTCATAAAGCCTATGCCTTAACGGAAAGTTGAAGGCAGCTTTGTAGCCGACAAAGAGGTGGTAGGTGTCGATCTACTTTTCTTGAGTTTTTTTTCCAGGATTTGTCGTAAGGTGAATATTTTATGCGTCGTAGATTTACCAGGTCTAAAGCCGCACTGATATAGTCCAATTAGTTTTTCTGCAATTGGCTTTAGACGTTCACACAATATGCTCGAAAGGACATTGTACACAATTGGTAATAGACTTATTCTAGGGTAGTTCTTAAATTCACTGCGATTTCCTTTCTTGTATATGGTACATAACAAACTGAGACTCCAATACCCGGGCTTGCACTCCTCTACCCAGATGTTCCTAACCAGCTCCTCTCCGTCTGCATTAAACAATTCAGTTGGGAGACCATCGGCTTCAGCCGCTTTGTTGTTTTTAAGATGGGATATTGCCACACGTAACTCGCTCACGATCTTGGTGGCCAATTCACGTTACCTCTGCGAAAGATTACAATACCGTCAAATTTTTCATACAGAATGTCCTTCAGAAAGTTGCACCTGCTGGAATCACACACATGTCATCGGTGTCAATAACGTTTAACTTGGGCCTAAGAAATGGGCTAAAAATAATCTGGCCAATTCACGTTAGCTCTGCGAAAGATTACAATACCTTAAACATACAGAATGTCCTTCAGAAAGTTGCACCTAGCGCCGTCCTGAGTACAACAAGAATTTGTTTTTGAAATTTCTCAAACACCCCCAAAATTAATATCAATCGACTTTAAGTTTCTCAGCGGGTTTGGAAAATAAAGACTACGACCTTTCCAACGATATATATAGTTATATAGATAACTTTTGACATCTGTCTGCATTTGCCTCGAAATCGCTAACTGTGGATTTTTTCTTTATTTTTTAAGTTTGAAGAAGTTTTTAGCCACTATTTTATAGGGACACCTTAATGTTTTTTATACTATTAAGAAAGTGCACTGTCACGAGTAAAACGCATATTTGTTTGTAAAAATCTGTTAACCAAATCGTTAGGTTGTTCATTTTTTTCCATCAACACAATTTTGAGAGCCTTTACTAAATTCAAACAGTTGAAGAAAATTACCTACAACACCAAAACAAAACATATTCTTTAATTATGTGATTTTAGTGTGGGATATGAAAATTGTGTTCCTCGAATAGTGTAACCGTAGCATATTTTGCATTAGCCTGGTTTCTAAAATTTGGAAAATTCAAAGACATACCGTATTCAAATTTAAATAATTTTAAATGTTAACTTCCTCTTATGCTCTTTTTTTAATGATGCTATGTATTTAGTAAACGCTCACTTTAATGTCAGTTAACCATTCATTAAAATGTTATTATTAATAACATCATTGGGGAACATCAGCATCATCAGCCGAATCTTTACCATAATGTCCAGCATTTGAATTGACATTAATTGTCAAATGCCCATCACACAAACAACCACATAAAAGCCTACCGAGCCTAACAATAAAAATCAAATAGTTATTTCCGTTTCTTTTTCATGTACAAGCGGAAGTTACCATGTAAAAGTAATTTTCACAAATGAAGATTGCATTTGTGCTTCTGTCTGGTTTTGTTAAACGCACTTAACAAAATGTGTAAATGAAATGAATGAGTTTTAATTGCTTTTATCTATTGTCTACTCTCTGTCTCTTTCTAGATAATCCATATTATTTTTACAATGATCCGAAATCGCCACGTACGCCGGATTCGCAGAGTTCCAACAAAGGTTTCTCTATCTTCAAAAGGCGTAATTCCAAGGGGAACAGTCCACGAGTTACCATACCGGAACAAACACGATTAATTACATCGGCAAATCTAGATACAACGGCTACATTAACTTTGGGAAGTCCGCGTGGCAGTTTTGGATTTACACATGTAAGTACATACATACGTACATACCCGCAATTCCTATTAATCATGATAAAAATAATTCAAATGAGGAAAACATTGTATTTCTTAAACTTCCTTTTGATTGCTGTCTTTTCTGTTTTTTTTTACGCTAACATTTTTAGCAATCTTTTGAACTGCAACCATTGATGTCCCATCCTCATCATCATCAAGCACAGCCCCAAGTCACTGCTTCGCTACACCAAAGACGTCAGCGTTCATCGAATTCACATTCGGAAACATTCCGCGATCGTTTGAGTTCCTGTAATGAATCGCCAGCATCCCATCATAGCTTTGAGCATGATGATGTTTTCAATAACACATCACCAAGGTAAATATGACAATTGCTTCCCTTAGTCTTGCTGTCTTGCTGCCAATCGAAATAGATCCCTTGATCTTTTGAGTATGGCCTAATGCAGCTGTTGACTGTTTTTTTTTGTTGGATAACATCCCAAAAGAGGGGGTTAACAGCGGCAGCTAATCTTGCATAAATCTGCTGGATAATATGTATTAAACACATTTGTTTTTTGTACTTTTTCTATTCACTTTAGCAAAAGTCATCATCATCATCATCATACATTGCCAACAGCTGGAGGACGACGTCACTCGTTTAGTAATTGGCGTCAAGCAAGTGAACGTCATGCTTCTACTGGAGCACATCAAAAAAACAGTGGTGGTGGCACCCTATCGACAACCGATGAGGTACCACAAATGATGGCACCTAGACCACCGTTATTATCACCCAATAAATATCGTGGTGGTAGTTCACACAGAAGACGAGGTAAGTGAGATAATACTCGTACACATTTTGTGAATTGTTAAATATTACACTAATAGCTTTTGATATTGGCTTACAAGAAATTCGATTTGTTTGCGATCATTGTTAGGTCCGTGTTTTTAAAACGGAATATTTAATAATTGAATTGGTTGTTAAATTCATTATAAGACCAAGAAAGAAGAAATGTGCTGACATTATTTTGTGCTGTATTATAAATGGGTATGGGACCTGTACTAGGGCATATGTGAGCTATTCTAAAGGATAAATAAAATATACAATCAATAAAATTTTAATATTTCATTTGAAATGCAATAGAAATTCAAACAATATCATCTCAAATTCAAATCTCGAGAATTTTCATTTTACCCTTAGATATCGAATATTTACACTGTACACAGTACACTGAATCCTAACAAATATTGTTCAAGGGAAAAGCTTATGGAAGTCGGAATTAGGAATAAATACGGGCTATACGGGCCTACCTCTTCTGATACCTCCCATGCAAAAATTACCTATTTTTTGAAAATTAATATTTCTCTTATAACATCCAAATAAACAACTTGAGAATATGTAAATTTGGCTAGTATTTTTTTCTCACATTCAGTTACATTTACATAAATAAGTTAAACAGGAAAATGCAATATTTAAAAAAAAAAAATGAGATTTTAAGTTTTCTTCTTACAAAACATACTTTAGTGCAGAAAAGATTCATTCGAACCGTAGTGTCTTAAAGCTGAAGTCCGTACACTTTCAATGAGATATAACACGATATAATATCTCTCTGATTTGATGGTAAAAAAAAAGCACAAAACGGAGATAAAAAATAAAAAATTCTTTTATCTTAGGAAAAGGATCAGCTAGGATTTTGATTCAAAGGGATTTTTAATGTTCAATTGACTCCCATTGTAGGTCTACCCATTGTTATTCAGGCGAGGTGTGACCAGCTGGCTTACTTTACAAATTTTAAATAATGATTTTTTTAAATTTATGTTCTAGTAAATAATAGACTTTTTTTCTTAGGTCTTAGTTGGTACCGTGTAAGACACTTTCGGTAACCAAGTACAAAATAACCAAATGCTCATTTGGTGGTGAAGTAATTAACACTTATTATACAGTGTCCTTATTTTACAGTATTACAACATATCTGTAAATCTCTGACCGCAAAAATTCACATTTTTTACCATTTTGCCCCATTTTCCACCTTTTTTGCTCAATAACTGGATTACAAATAAAAAAAGTTTAATTTATTGTAACAAGTAATTTTTTATTGTACCAGGAAGTACAAGAAATTGAACCAAAAAATAATTTAATTGTACCAAAAAGTACAATTTATTGTAACAAAAAGTACAAATTATGGTACCAAAGAGTAAATTTATTGTACAATTTATTGTATTAAAAATTCCAATTAATGGTACCAAAAAGTACAATTTATTGTACCAAAAAGTCCAATTAATGATACCCTTCAATATCTAAGTACACTTTATGGTACCGAAATGTACAATTTATTGTAGCAAAAACTAAAATTTATGGTACCAAATTCTAAAATTTATGGTAACAAAAAGTACAATTTATATACCAAAAACTACAATTTTTTGTACCAAAAAGTAAGATTTATAACATCAAAAAGTACAATTTATTGTATTAAAAATTGCAATTTATGGTATCAAAAAGTACAATTTACTGTACCAAAAGTATAATTTATAATACCATTCAATATCTAAGTAGACCGAAATGTACAATTTATGGTGCCAAAAAATACAATCTATGGGAACAATATGTACAATTTATGGTCCCAAAAAGTACAACTTATGGTATCAAGAAGTACAATTTATAGTACTAAAAACTACAATTTATAATACCAAAAAGTACAATTTATGGTAACAAAAAGGATAATTTATTGTACCAAAAAGTGCAATTTATTGTACAGGAAGTACAATATAATGTACCAAAATATACAATTTATGATACAAAAATCTAAAAAACCACCATGAGCAAAAAAATTATGGTACCAAAATGTACAATTTATTGTATTAAAAATTGCAATTTATGGTAGCAAAAAGTACAATTTACTGTACCAAAAGTACAATTTATAATACCATCCAATATCCAAGCACAATTTATGGTACCGAAATGTAAAATTGATTTTCCCAAAAAGTACAAATTGTGGTAACACGAAGTACAATTTATAGTACCAAAAACTACAATTTATGGTACCAAAAAGTGCAATTGATGGTACCAAAAAGTACAATTTATTGTACCAAAAAGTATAATTTATCATACCAAAATCAAAAATTCCACCATGAGCAACAAAATTCGTATGGCCATTAAATTATTAATGCAGCCAACTTGACAAAACGAATAATGCAGAAGTTCTTATGTTTGAGGCTACTGTCACGTGCAATTCTCAGAATTGAGTCCCAAAATCATATGTTGTACTGTGTAAATAATTGAAATCAAAAATCGATTAATTTCAATAACTCAGGAGTGAAACAATATTATTTATATGATGAGGGTCTTTATCGTTACTCATTTTGATTACACTGTACAAAACAAAAAAAATTACAAGGTTTGACCTATAAATTTTGATAGGAGACTAAAACAAGACACGTGTAACGGCGTTTTGAAAGTTTACATCTTGGTTTTATTTTAGGGTGATGGTATAAAAAAATTCCTAATAAATGCAAAATTAACCCTATTTCTGACTTTTTGGTTAAATTTTCTGTTTTGGTGTATTCAGGGACTTATAGTAAAATTTCACGGCGAATAAAAAAAGACCAAAACCTTGAGAAGTTAGGGGGTTAACATAATCTACAAAATTGTTCTCCGAAACATTTTTCATAACTTTGCTGAACACACCATACTTTAAACGTAAGCTTTACCTCCCCTTTAAATTAAACCCAGATGTAAACTTTCAAAAGGCGGATACACGTGTATTTTTTTTGTCTCCTCTATCAAAATTTATAGGTCGGACCTTGGTATTTTGGAAAATATTGATTTTGTTTTACAGTGTTATTGTAGACTAAAACTTCGCAGTAGTTGAGACAATCGGTATGTCTTGTAAAACCTTTGTCAAACTGTTGTTGGCGTTCGAGTTCGTTATTAAACTAAAGGCTCCGTTGTGTAAGTTGTAGTAAGAGAAGCGTGGTAACCACTCACAGGAGAGAAGCTCTCCCATATCTCATTCATAGGATGTATAGGGGAAAAAAAATTTTATGTCTATCATATCTATAAAACCCTTTACATAAAAAAATGTTCATAAATAAATAAATTATCACCTTATTTCTTAATTAGTATAACTTCAAAATTTCAACGTTTAAAACTTTCAAATTAACCTGTCCGCATCTTCATAACCCTTTCTGCTACTTCTCTAGCAATTCTGCATGTATTCTCATTACTCTCAAGGGGTTAATAACCAGCACTCCTTACATTCTTTACTAGATCTCCATACATTTGTTTACCTCACTGTCAATTTTGTTTAACTGATGGGAGAACATAAACTAAACGTATGCATTGACAGACAAGACAGTATTTAAATGCTTCCCATTTAACAAACCCCAACCAACAGCAGCCAATCATTTGTCGCGTCATGCTAACGAAACTTATTAATTCCTCACCATTTTTAAATGTCATTTTTTATAAATTCAATATTGTCAATGTCAAAACTACGTTTAAATGTCACTTTTTATTTACATTGCCGAATGCATTGCAAATAAAAACAAAAACATACAACCACAATATAGTCGTGCACCTAGAATCAGTAGCAGTACTCGTAGAAGTTATGTAGTCGTCAACACCACCACATTATCATTACAATAGTAAGGAATTACAGAAAATTGTCGCTGTCGTCGCTTGTCGTTGTTGTTTTTAGCCATTCATAACATTGCACTTCACGGCTGACAATACTGATGATAATAATTTCCTTTAGTTTTAGTTCGCCAACAATTTTTGCATAAAAGAGAAAACTACAACAGCAACAGCTAAAAAACACTTGTTTAAACAACAAAAAAATGTGTTGTAAATACCTAAAGTGGCGCCTGATGTTGGTTGTTACAGCGGTTTGGCGTAGGTATCTTTTGTTTATGATACAAACGTGTTTCGCACGATTAACGAATCTTTAATACTCGTACAATTCATCTGATGAAGATTGTTAATTTGCGTTTAACAAAAGTGTTATATTTATTGCAAATACATTCTGTTGGCAATGTTGACTGTGTAGTAGTCTTCTTCTTTTAACGAGAACTAATGTGATAGACGACATTAGATGTTAAAGATGTTTATCGTACATATTTTAGTTGTCTTAACATATATCAAGACATAAGTGACTGCAGTTCACGTTGGCAGAATAGTTAAATAGGAATAGGAATTGTATTAGAAAGATATGAGGATATACATACACAGATTAAGCTATTAGAAATGACAGTTACAAAATCAAATGATAGAAATAAGATATGAGTATGAAGTTATAAGTATATAACTCCTCGCTGATATACAATAATTATCACTGATTATCCTTCTAATGAGTTAAACTTTTCGTACACCAACACAGTACAACACATGATTTTGGGAACAAAAGAGCCTAAAACGTGACAAATTCCCCTATACGATACTTACTAACTTTAGATCGATATTAAATTATTATGGCATGTAACTTGACAAAACGAATGATGCAGAACCTCTTCTTGTTGGGGCTACTTTCACATGCACTTCTCAGAATTGAATCCCAAATCAATTGGTTGAAAAATGTTGTACTGTGCAATTGATTCATGCCTTATTTCGTGGAATTCTTGTCTTTATTTACAAACGTTTCATTTGTAAAATGAACAACTGTCTTATTTGGTGTTAAACAGAAGCAATACAATTCACAGAATTATTATTAATAATCATACTAAAAACAACTCATACAAAATCTTTTGTTTAACACAAAACACCATTAACATTTGCGTATAAGAAATAAAAGCACAAAAAACAAGAAACTGAAAAATCTGATGAACAGATATTCTTGCTCCACCAGAAGACAGACAGACATATAGGAACAGACAATGGCAAAGAACAGTCCATATGTCCAACTGCTAAGACGAAGAGTACAAGTTGAACTCGACGTAAATTTTGAAACACCTCATAAACAATTATTGATGCGTAGAGTGTTCTAGATAAAGAAAAATAATAACAAAGTTTTTTCCAAAGATAAGTTTCTCCTGCCGCCCGCCTATATCAGTGTTGTACAGAGAAATGAACAAATCTATTTATTTAGTCATAAACACCTGCAATAACTCAAAATTTCTGTTTTCTATTAGAGCATTCAGAGCAATCGACATGCAAATTGCTATTGAATGAAGTAAGTAAGTAAAAAACGGGTATTGCTTTGCTCCCTCAGACAACACCCCATAAGGAAGTGAACTATAAATAAGTGTATACATTTTACATTAACGTTTTCTGTTGTTGTTGGCTGCTTCATCAGAATTTGCTAAGAAAACAAACACACATGGGAGTGGTATTGGGGTAGCAGGCTTCGCAAAACTGTTTTTCAACTGGAGCTTGCAGCATATTAGTATAAACATTGTGGTTGAGGTGGGTGTAGTCTTGAAGTTCATAAAAATCCAACGTTCAAAGGGGAACGCCAGAAAATTGATTGATTTTAATGCGATCTGATGTGTATTGACAGTTTTGATATGTGGAAATAAACTACATTTGTTTTATTTTTCTCATGCATGCATTACCATTTTCATCATGGTTTTTCTTTAGTCCTTTAGTATGCAGTGTATGAAAGTTGTTATCTTTTATTTTTTGGAATGTGTATTTATATTTATAAGCTCACTGGGTAGCTAGTGCATATAAAAAGTGTATTCATTGTTTACAAATTTTTGGCTAAAAGTATTTGTACTCATCTCATGTGTACATTTGGCTGTCTGTTGTTTGACAAAAATGGCAACCTTTTGACCATATTCGTTTACTTGCTTATAATGAAGTTATTAATACAACAACAAAAAATGGCACGCGTTACCTTATGTTCACCAAAAAAAAAACACTATATGGCTAGATGGAATGTTAGCTTCCGTGCTATTTCTACATTTTCGACATAAATGTCCAGTCTCTCTTTCTTCGCCACCACCACCTTCGACAAACCAAACAAAGCATAATGTTTTCAAATTATTATTGTGATAACACATTAATACTTTTAAACTTTGGTCATTTTGTTATATTCTTTCTAATGGTGTTTTTGTTACAACACAACTTGTGAGTGAGCGTGTTGCCATTTATGTTATTACAGCTGTTGTTGGTGTGGAAAATATGGCCGAACGGAAATGTTGTCAATGTGGTCAAAATTCTATAAAGTGATAAGTGTTGTATTTCAAACATATTTGGACGTGGTTCGACAAATTATAGTCACAACAGCAGCGATTTACAATTTAAAGTATTTTAACAGTCGTGGCCAAAAGTGTCGAACAATGGCGTTGAGGATGTTTTGACACACGAATAGAAAAGGGCCGGTTTAATAATACCGGTTTAACAAGAGCGAATGTGGATAGTATTGGCAGTATTAACTATATACTGTGCTAATAAAAAAACATAATCTCCTAAGAAGCGTACAAAAGTATATCTTACAAAAAATTGGTACTTTGAGCAACTAGCCTTACAAATATATAGGTATTTCCTAGAGTTGCGGACGCACGTTATTTTCATATTTTGTAGTTTTTCTCGAAAAGTTGAAGTATTTTGAAGATTATGTTCCTACTAAAAAATTTAGATTTTGAACAGTACTAAATGTTCTTTTAATGAAACGGGCACATACAATTTTCCATAGCCACTTGAAGTGTCTATGAAAATTTGTAAAATTTAGCGAATTTCTTATGTGATCAGTATATTATTTTTTGTAAAATAAAGAAGACATGTTGGGGTTTTATAAACATGTTACTTCATATTTGAAATACTTTTACCTTGTATGCTACTTCAATCTAAATGTGCGTTGTGGAAACACGTTGCGGACACACGCATTGTTCTATGGATAATATTGAGCAACAATAAAAACAATACCTGGGAAATTGTACTATTTTTCTGGTAGATAATACTGAGCATAATTATCTGGTATTCAAGTTTCACAAAACCCCCAAAATCTTGAGTTACGGGTAAAAACCCTTTTTTTCGTACCTTTACGCACTTATAAGCCAAGCGGGTAAATATGAACCGATTTTACGTTTACAACGATTTATATAGTTTGTCTTGTTAAAGTTTAACAAATTCTTTATACGATTTCAAAAACTTTAGAAATATAGCAATGTTATACTATGAAATCGTCCGTCCTTCCGCTGGAAATACCCATATGTATCTAATTGAGCCTTGCACAAAAAAGTTTTCTTTACTAAGACAGCAAATGACTTACTGCAGTGGGCAAAGCTTGCAAGACAGTTGAAACCAGTTATACATTAATGCGAAGGGAACCAAATATGAATTGTTGGTGTTGTGTTTTTTTTTAACCAAACGAAAAACTTCTTGCTCAGGATAGGCTTTCGTAAGTTCCCTTTTCTAAAAAGTACCATTTGGAACAATAAACTGTACTATTTGCCACAATAAAAGTACTGTTAGGTGAAATAAATTGTACTCTTTGTTTAACAAAATTCCTTTTATTAACACTGAATAATAAAAGTACTTTTAGGTACAATAAATTGTACTTTTTGATAAAACTAAAGTAATTTTTGGTACAATAAAATCACTTTTTAGGGCAATAAGCTGTACTACTAGGCACAATAAAGTACTTTTAGATGTAATAAATTGTACCATTTGTTAAATAAAAGTATTTTTTGTAACGCTGAATAATACAGGTACTAATAGGTTCCACAAATTGTATTTTTTGATATAACAAAAGTACTTATTGGTTCAATTAAAGTCCAAAAAACTGTACTATTTGGCGCAAAAAATGTACTTTTAGGTGCAACAAATTGTACTAGTTGCTAAATAAAAGTATTTTTTTGTAGCAGTTTTTGGTACAATAAATTGTACTTCTTGGTGCAATAACTTTTACTTCTTAGTACAATAAATTGTACTTTTCGTTATAATAAAGTGTACTATTTGGTACAATAAAAGTATTTATTGGTACAATAAATTGTACTTTTTCGTGCAATAAAGTGTTTTTTTTTATTCATTACATTGTGGTCTTAATATGAAGGAAACTTTCAATGGGCATAAAACATAGTACTAAGGGGGGTTTAGAGGTCGTTGATTTCGAATCCAGAGTAAAATTTTTAAAAAAACATAATGGCGGACATTTTTATTTTTGGGGTCCCTGATAACGAACCCGGAGTCAAATTTTGGAAAAACACAGCGGCGAAAACAGAATGGCGGACATTTTGTTTCGGTGAATTCCAGATTTTTTTAAAAATAATGTTCGCCATTCTGTATCCGCCAATTCTGACTCAGGATTCGAAATCAGCGACCCCAAAATCCCCTTATTGCTATGTTTCAATTGTAGTCTCCTTTCGGACTACATTTTTGTAAAATTTTTATCGTTGGAAGGGTAAATTCAAAGGGAAAAAGAAACCAGTAAGAAAGTTTCAGTTGGGAAAACCGACTTACATATATCCTCACCCTCAAGTACAACATAAAATTTTATAGTACATTGATATTATTACTCGATTTCTAAAGTGGGCGGAGTGGTACATTTGTATGGGAGGTACCAGAAGTACCTAGCGAGGCTAGACTTACAGTTTTTCCCCCCAAAATTTTATCCTGTTATAGCTGTACTAAATATATTGATATTGATATTATTACTCCATCTCTAAAGTGGGCGGAAAGGTACATTTGTATGGGAGGTACCAGAAGAGTCGTGTCTAGACTTCCAGATTATTTCTCCAAAACTTTATCCTGTTAAAACTTAACAAAATATAGATTTTAGGCACGATCGTGTCGAGTGTATTGATATTATTACTAGATTTCTAGACTTCTAGATTTTTTCTCTAAAACTTTATCCTGCCTGAACTTTACTAAATACAGAATTTGGGCACAATCGCGATAGGTATATTAATAATATTAATCGATTTCTAAAGTGGGCGATACCAGATGTGTTAGAGGTACCAGATGGGCCGTGGCTAGACTTCCAGTTTTTTTCTCCAAAAACTGTATCCTGCTATAGCATTACTAAATAAAGAATTTGGGTACGATCACGTTGTATTTATTGATATTATTACTCCCTCTCTAAAGTGGGCGGAAAGGTACATTTATATGGGAGGTACCAAAAGGAGCGTGGCTAGACTTCCAATGGGGCCATGTAGCCCATTTGCAATACCGTAAGTAGTTTTTGGGAATTATTAACTCGTGCAAAATTTTAAAACATTTGTTTGCGTCTTTCAAAAATTATCGTGCGAACCAGCCAGACAGCCAGACGGACATGGCTCAAACGACTAAAAAAAGTCATTGATTGATATCGTATCAAATCATATATACCCTCATCCCTAAGGGTGATGGTATAATTAGGCAGTTATCCTGGGTCATTTCGATAGAGGAAATATAAAATTTTTGATGTAGTGATAAGGATTTGCTGATGTTAAGTGATTTAATATAAGTTTAAGTTCAAGAAACATCATGAATTTTTGAGGCTCTTAAAAAAACACCCCATATTATTGAAACCAAAACAAAACCGTTCCATTGGATTATACACAATTAATGTACAATATTTGACCATTTTAATTCACAAAAAATTATATATTTTTATTGTTTAAACTAAAATCTACCGTTAGTTACATCTCACTATATATTGCCTTAATATTTTATATGACAAAATACCCAAAACATAAGTCAACTTTAAATGGCTACAGCATAGCGGTAAATTAGCACATTGGCAACATTTTTGTTTATTCATCTTATTTCAAGTGTTTACTTTATATATATATAAAAAAAAGTATGGATTGGATAATTTTATTTTTATTTTCGGCCAGAAAATTTAGATTTCCGACCAATGTGCAATGCAGATTAAATTAATTTAATTTTTGGTTTTTATTTCCAGTAGCACTCTCGTATTGCGTATACAGATTCAATGTATTAACATTTCATTCACTTTTACAGTATAAACATAAGATTATTTTCTACGTTTTCCCAAAGTCATACTAAATCATTTATATCTTAAATTTTCTGATTTCCTTTTTTTATTTAATTTTCGTTCATTTTTGTGCCGGTTCTTAACCTTAGGCCAATATGTCATGAACGTCATGTCATGTTTTTGATTATTGAAATTGACAGGTGTGTTGATTTATCCCATAGATTTTTGTTTCTGATAAGGAATATAAATATGTATAATAATTTACATTTAAACGTATATAATACCATTGACATTGTGTATTTTTGACATTTCTCTCTGCACATCAAGATAAATACGTGACGTTTATAAGCAAGAAGGTAAAAACGCGATGAACTTGAACTTAACTAAAGAAGTTATGTTTTGTGCCACAAAACAGATGTTAAAAACGTAAATCAAAATAAAATTTAAATGAAATTGTTATTTTAATTTCTTTGCTTTTTTATAATAGTCTATTATTAAAGGAGAGTGACGTATTAGGCCACCGCTCCCGATTCTAGTTTCTTAGGAGTGTTAAAGGCACTAAGAGAGCTTTTTTTTGAGCTTCAATAACATATATTACCTACTCCCTAAAACGCATCGGTTATATCATGCTATTTAGGTAGCTCAACATTATAAAACTACAACATATAGAAAACGCTACAAGAAATTCTCTGGAATAATATTCACATAGATATTATGATGACATTGCGGCATATTTCTATTTATGTAAAAGAACAGATTCCCTACTCAATCCTCAACTATTCATTGAGCCGTATATACATATACACGTATAGTCCAAACAGTGAAGTGAGGAAAACCAAAACATCGCATATTTAAATGCTGTTACACGTAGAAATTTCTATGTTAATCCTTAAATCATTAAATCGTGACAAACATAACCAATAAAAAATATTTCAAATAAAACGAAAACAGCAAAGGCAGCAACAAAAATTAACATAAATCAAAAAACAAAAAAAGAAATACGAAATACGAAAAAAGAAGAAGCAAATGGAAATAACAAAATATGATATATGCTTAATCCTTTAAATGTACGAATAGTAAGACTTCTTCCCCTTTAACACGCTCTTACCGTCTGCAACGCATGAGAAATTAAGAACGGTACGATAATGAAGTAAAAAAAAATTATGTTGTACAAAAAAAAAAAAAAAATTATTTAAAATACTTTTAAGTTTTCATTTGAAAACACAAGCGCAACGTCAATAACTTTGGCTTGAATTAAAAAATAAATTGTGAAAATAACACATATGTTAACTTAACCGCAACAAGGAAAAATATCGTAAAATTTTGCTCACGTTCTGATTGCGAAGACATCATGTTGAAGGTTTTAAAAAGTGTGATGTTTAGCAAAACAAATATGTATGTAGTACTGTTTTTAACAGTTTAAGTGCCTCACAGCCGTGACTAGCAATTGGCGACTGTAACATCATTAAAATCATACATTTACTTATATGATTTAATGTATTGTGTCTTTATAGGTTTTTATATAAAATTGAATTGTTACTTATTGTTTATTTACAATTTGTTTTATATGCATTTTTAAGCTGTAGCGAAGATAGTGTAGATAGTGTAGAAAGTAAAGTTGTTGATGGCATGATAATTGAGGAAACTATAACCAATATCAAAACGTTGTCCTATAAGTCTCAATTAGCCAGGTTTTGCTTAAAAAAACAATATCTTATGGATTTAGGGTTGCCAGATCCAGATTCGCAAAAAGCTGGACATTCGTATTAAAAAAACTGGATTTTGCAAAAATAGCTGGAAATTTTCAAAAAAATGTCTACGAAAAAATTTTAGCTTTGTATAAAATTTTTTTTTAAAAAGTCCAAACCTCTGGACCGATCTTCTTGAAATTTGAATGAAATTCACAGCATTTAACTGGGACTCTGGCATGATTTATAGGGTACTTTTTTTCGACCACGCCCACTTTTACGCCCATTTTTTTTAAATAATATGCAATAGCGAATCACTAGTATTAATATAAAAAGAACAAAAATTAAAAATTTAATTAACAAAAAAATAACAATTCATTCTAGAAAATGAAAATTATAATTTTTTTCAAAAGTAATTGTGTTAATTGTACTAATAAGGATATTTATAACACAAACGTCTTTGCTTCAAGTTTTTTTTTACAACATTACTATTTAGCTGGACAAATATAATGTTAGCTGGACACTGGACAATCCAGCCGAATCCAGCCCGTCTGGCAACCCTATATGGATTACACACATTTACATTTCAGTCAAAACTTTGGATAATATGACAGATTTCTCAATGGAATTTCGTAAATACAATAAATTATTTAATTGAAACTGAGCCAACAACGGCTTTTGTAATATCGACTACTGATTTTGTAACTTGAATTTGCAAATGTCGATTTAAATGACTTGACTGTTGCAAATGTTGATTTTGATATTGATTATGCCGCATTTTTCATTTTAACAACGCATTTAATTGAAATGATTAAAGTTGTTGTTGAAATCAATATTGATTATCAACAATTCTCTTTATATACTTAAAATATGCCAACAGTTTTTTCTGTGTATAGAGTAGTTGTGGGCGAGCAGACAGATATCATCGTCATAGTGCAGATATTCCAGTCAACCATTCATACCCCATTTGATGCCCCTTCTAAGGCTTGTTGCTTCATGCATGACCGAGTCCAGTACAATGTAAAATAAAAGCGGTGATAAAATATATCCCTGTCGTACTCCAATGGTTACACCAATTTGGTTGCTTCTGATACAGAGCATGGGTGATAAAATATATCCCTGTCGTACTCCAATGGTTACACCAATTGGGTTGCTTCTGATACAGAGCTCTGATATGGTTAATTAATTCAACATTGAAATGGAGATTGTCATTCCACAGATTTCTCCACTATGATACGTTGTTGTAGCAGTAAATGTGTCTTGTTTGTCCTTTAGGTGTTAGTTGGTTCGCCTTGTGTGTTATTTCGTGCAGTGTTTGTTTCCAGGCCAAGGAAGGTGGCTACTTCCACAGAGTGGGTCAAAAGTGGCCTGGAACAAGCTGAGTTGGTTTGACAGGGCAGTTGAACAGTTGTAGTGTGGTCCCTGGTTGCAAGTGGAACAGGTGTTCGACGTATTGCCATCAATTCTTGCCCAGTACGTATTGAGGCGGCTACATTATTGAGATCTTAGTTGGGCCAAAACAACTCTCGTCTGCCGCGGTAATACCTCTTCCTCCGAAGCCACTGATGGACGAGCGTGTTCTCCGAGCACGACATGCACTCTATAGTTATTCACGGCTTCGACGACTGCGTCTGAGTGAATGTCTGCTAAGCCTGCCTGAAATTCTCTTTGATCTAGTGGCTCTCTCTGGTACCGTTCGATCTCGCGCTCTAGATCATTAAGGTCTTTACTGACCTGCCTGGGGAGGAAGCCTATCCACAAGATGGTGGACCGATTAAATTCATGCAGGTACTGCTTCGATAGAAGAAAATTGTGTCGACGCACGGGTATGACCTTCGCCCCTTATGTATGTGATCCACAGACGACATGAGGAGGCATCCTGGAGGCATTTTGACATGTCTGCAGGTACTTCCACTGCGTCTCGTTCACATTCGGTGACCACACTGAAGCTGCATAGTTTACCACAGACTGACCTATTGCTTTGTAAGAGGTCATCAAGGTTTCTTTGCCAGTTCCCCAAGTGCTGCCGGCTAGCGACATGATGATTTTGTTCCTACTCTCATCTTGTTGCAGATAGCTGTGGCGTGCGTAATTGCAGAAAGGTGAAGCTTAAACAGTGCCGGAGATATCACCCCACCTTGGGGAACTCCCTGTTTAACTCTAAGGGGCTTGGACTTCTTGTTGCTGAATTCCACATACGACTGGCGTCAACACTTGTAATTTACGATCCAAAGTTTTAAACAGTTCGGGAGAGACGTGTTGGCAATGCCTCAAAAAGTGTGGAAAGGTTGACAGCCTTCGATAATTCAAGCGCCACGAGCACCGTCCTGTCACTGGGCTTGTTCTTGTTGAGACTCATTTGTGTGGTAATGGCGTGTAAAGCAGTAGTTTTAGAGTGCTGCTTACGGCATCCATGCTGATGATCCGCAATTGGAAAACTTCCTGTCAGGCTCGGGAGGATTAAAGCCTCAAGTGTCTTTACTACTGGCGAGAGAAGAGAAATAGGCCTATATGATTCTTCCCTAGGTTTTAGCAGCGGGACCACCCGGCCCATTTTCCAGGCTTTGGGTACTATTAGAGTGGTCAGGAACAAGTTGAGGAAATAAGATAAATACTCAACTTGTTTTAGAGTGGTCAGGGACAAGTTGAGGAAATAAGACAAATACTCGAATTCCGGTATGTCCAACTGTTTCAGCATCAACATGGATATTCCATCAGGGCCTATCGCTTTGGATGACTTTGCGCTGCGGATGACCTCTGCAACTTCTCCAACTGTAAATTGTGGTGGTGCTTCTTCGGATGAATACGACGCATTACTTTCCTTTTCGCCCTACCACTCTCGGGCTGCTCAATAAATTGACGGTTAAAATAACACTCGCACCACTTAAATCCTCCCGGTCAATCACAGTGGTAGCTCCAAATGTGATAGCCGTGCGCTCTTCTCTCCTGCCAGGATTCAAGAGTGACTTAACCATTGCCCACAATTTACCGATACCGAAACTTAAGTTGCATTGCTTTAAATGTTGTAGCCATAGATTCCACTTATATTCGTCGACCATCTTACTGATTTCTAAATTGAGTTCTCCAATTCTAGGATCAGCAGGGTTAGAACTTCGAATTTCATCACGTTCGTCTGCTCGTAGGCTGTTTACATGATTAGTGCAATGCACAAGCCGATTTTAGATCGGTTTGTAGAAATTTGTTAACATTAAGTTTTATAAATGGGCATTTTTACTTCAAATAATAAATTAAGTCTTTGTATTTCGAAATTTTCCATGTTGTTCCCCACAGAAACACTTACTTTATAAGCAGTGTTACAGTTAAAAATTTTATAGCTAATTGCAACAGACCACTATGTGTGACTTTGCCTTATTTACATTGACATGCCATTTATCAAGTTTTCTATAATTTCTTTCCGTTGTTACAAGACACTTATGTGCCTCTTCGTAAATTTTTATGAACATTTTTATTTAGATCTCACAGTAAATTAAGCAATTTCTAACTGTGTTTCTAAAGCTTCTCCCTTCTTCGAACTCGTACGGTCAACTTATGGTTTCCTATATGGCATTTTCCGCTATTTCAACTTCTTCTGCAATACCTTATAAGAGTCCAACAACACAAATGCATGCCCACCACCAACAACAACAATGCCGCCTAAACGGCGAATTGACCACCAATTCCATATTATTGTTATCGTATCGACATAATTAGTGTTTAATAATTTATTGTTCGTCTTTAAACGTATTTATTGTTTTTTTTTCCAAGCTCGCGCCATATTTATTTGATGGATGGCGTCAAACAATTGGCTTGCAAGAGTTATACGGACAATTAAATGGGCAGCCGAGAGAGTGATGGTGCAACGCAACAAAAGTACTCCTTCTCTCTGGTGTACGTACCCCTATACTCTTCTTAGAGAGTTATTTCTATATGCCGTACAAACAATGTTGCCACTGCGCGTGATCTCTATGCACATTTGAAACCTATCCAATCACGTAGGCTTATTAATGTACTAAAAAATACGCTCAGATAACCATTTGTACGCTGTCGCGAGTTTAATTTCGTTATTTATACACAGTCGCGAAGTTTATGTATGTTTTTTGTATTATTTTTCTTATTTATTTATTAATTTCTATATTTACTTACATGCGTTGTCCGTCGTCCAATACAGTTTTCTCTGGCTTATTCTCAGTTCTCTCAGCTGACTTTTAAGTCAACACAAACTTTTTCATATTGTTAAAACCAACGCAAGTTCTCTGAGCATGCTCGGCTATTAGCTGCTCTTGAACGTATGTATGTATGTAAGTAAATACGAAGTGCCAGTCGTCGTTTGGTTAGAAGATTTTCTGGCGATTTTTCTACCACACTGCCACAGAACCCAGCAGGATTGTTAATTGAACAGTTGTGTGTATGCGTTTTGATGAAGTTGAGGGTTTTGTCGCATATTACGCCTGCGCAAAAGTTAACATAGTATTTCATGAGAATAAATATATAGACTGAAGTAAAAAATAATTAAACTATAGAAAAATGTGATGTAACTGTCGGTAATAGAACAAAATGAATAGAAACGATGATGTTTTGTAATAATCAGTGAACAATTTGAAGATCTTTCATATAAAGGAATAAACATATTGGATACAATAATAGTGTTTGTGATTTTTTTCGCATTTATTTTTTAAACATAATTTAGTATTTAAAGACTAAATATGATTTTGAAAATGGATGAAATAGAAATGGATACATTTTGTTGTGGTAAGTTAACATTTTTTAAATAAACCTTAAACTGTAAAAACTCTTTTTTTGTTGTCAGAAATTTTGATAAAAGTGAATTATCGGCTTTAGATCCATATAAATCGCCTCACTATTTATTGTGTCAAAGATATATTTTTTGTTATTAAACTTAGTTTTTTAAGTTGTTTTTGTAAACTTCTAAAAAAAAATGGAAAATTTATATTATTTATGTTTTTTTTTTTAATTTAAATATTTATTCGACCTTTTTTTATAATTAGGCTCGAGGTTAATGTGAATTTATTTTTAAATATTTCTTCATTCCCGGTGACGTCTTGCAAAAAAAGACGAAATATGGAGAAACTAAAAAAAAATCATATTGACCTCGAACATGGTTATTCAAAACTTGGGACATTATTGGAAAATGTATATTTGAAATTTAGAGTGATACTACATCGACTTTATATATGGAGGTATTAAGTAAAACCCATTTTAGGCTTTAGTATGTTCTCCAAAATTTGAATACTAATTTTGGATAATTCAACAAAGCCAAATTATTAGTTCCAAATCCTAATAAATCACATTACCATTTATAGAGTCATAGTATATTTTTTTGTCATATATATGTGTTTTATATTCATTGTTCGTTTCTAAAACAATTAAAATGAAATAATTTGAATTTTGAGTCTTTATTTATGCTGACATCATGTAAAAGCATTTATTGATATCAATTCCTTAATATAAAAAAGACACAACTTATAAAAAGCAAAGTATATAGGAGGAGGAAAAAACTCAATGACATTGGACAAACTATAAAAATTAAATTTTTTTAATGCAGTTTTTATTTATTTTTCATCTAATCAGTACTATATTTTAATACAAGGTGTAACAGGACGTAATCAACAAGAATCTATAAAAAAAACAGGATTTCGAAAAATTATGAGTTACATCTTTTTTATATTAAGTTAACGATATGCATTTGTTATAATAAAGTTACTGCCTAAATTAATTATATTAAAAGCAAACTTGTTAAACAAAAACATAAAACTTTATTTGATTTTAAGAAGAATTAGGTTCTCATAGTCGTGTTAAAAAAACTTATCAAAGGTTTATAAACCAAAATTTCATTTCATTCTATAAACAGCTTGACAAACCCAATATAAATCAATTAAGAATTAATTTGTGTCCAAAAATAAGAATAGTATTAAAGATTTAGAGAAAAAAACCGACGTGTATAGAAACTTAATCTGAGACTTAATAAACTATGAAAACTATTTCTCATACAACCCTAAAAAGAGACTTCTTTTTAAAAATTTTAAGGCTAATGTTGATGTAGTGTTTTTGTTAAATCTGCAATGATACTTCTAACTCATTAAATGCAGCAATATCTATTTGAATCACATTTGTTCAACCTGGAATGGAAACCTGGAATATGGCATAAATTTATATCCAAAAAATTATTCAGGAAAGACATATCTAATCTAATCTGGACCCAAAAAAATTTAATTAGGAATTAAAATATTCCAGGTTTAAATCGAATTAATCCATTTGCAGCCAATAGTTCAATATGCATTTTGCATATCATATTCATCTCCTTAGGAATGAGGGCATATATCATATGATACGAGAAAAAGTGTAACCATTAGAGGATATGCATTTTGCATATTCATTCGGTTAGGGATTAGGGTGAATATAAGTTGATACGAGAAGAAGTGTAACGCATTAAAGGAGAAGTATTCGACCCCTAGTATTTTAAGACAGGTTTAAATCGAATTAATCCATTTGCAGCCAATAGTTCAATATGCATTTTGCATATCATATTCATCTCCTTAGGGATGAGGGCATATATCATATGATACGAGAAAAAGTGTAACCATTAGAGGATATGCATTTTGCATATTCATTCCCTTAGGGATTAGGGTGAATATAATTTGATACGAGAAGAAGTGTAACGCATTAAAGGAGTAGTATTCGACCCCTAGTATTTTAAGACAATTGAGCGATGTCCGTCCGTCTTGCTGATGGGCAGGATAATTAAACCTTAACTGTTCCTTTTGAAAATATACAAATATAGATATTTTCCAAAATGAAGTAATGGGATTGTTAATGTGCAGAATAAACCCACAACTGGACAACAACTGGAGGAGATTTAGATTTGGTCTTGTGATAGTAGACAAACACTCCGAGAAAACCGAAACCTTTGGTACCTCAAACACAAATGACCGAATTGACCCTTATGGTTTTACCTATTTATCTTTTTTAATGTGCCCTGAGACCAATCATATTTGGCGTCAGATATATGCTTATGATTCGTGCAAGAGATCCCTGGTTTGGTTCCCGGCCTCATTCATCTACATTTTTTTTCATTGCCGGTCCCCTCGATAATGTCGACAACAACTTCGCAGTATAGTGTCAAGTCAATCGGCATGTCTAGTAAAAGTTTCTCAAACAGTGACGTTCGCATTCGTCGATAAACAGTAGGTGCCGTTTGTTGTGAATTTAAAATAGAACGCTTATTAATTCACAATAACGCTAGAAGCTATCCCATACCTCATTCATGGGGTGTAAAGTGAAATTAAGTTTTGTTTCAAAATGTTAGACAAACCATCAGAAAAAACAAAGCCTTTGCCACACCCCTTCTGGTACCTCTCATACAAATAACATTATATATCCTTATAGTTTTACCTACATTTTTTTTGTAACACTGAATTCTGTTATATTTTTCGTAAGATATACGCTTATGAAGGTTTGACTCAGTAATGCATGTAGACTATATCGGCCGACCCCTTCTGGTATCTGCCATATAAAATGATCTTTTTTTTGGAAAATCAATATTCCTTCCTTAACTTCCATAAGGACAACTGGAGGATATTTGAATTTTGAACTTGTAATAATAATTTTACATACATATCTTTTTTTGTATGTCCTCAGAATTCAACCATATTTTAAGACAAGTGCCATACAAAATGAAGTTCATATTATGGGAAAATTAATATTTTTAGAATGCCATAGCAATTCGTTACCGATAACACCCTTCGACAGATCCGTATCTTGTTTCGTTAGTATAGACATTTCGTCATCGGAAATGCAAAAGGGCCTGTCATTACTTTTTGAAAGTTTTTAGTAGCTAAATAAAATTAATAATATTATATTTACAACAAAGATTTTTTTTCTTTAATAAATTCATTATTTTTGATCGTAAGATTCCAAAACTTTTTGGTGATGTGTATTTCGATGCAGTCTACCATTTTCAATAAAGAGCTCAGTTTTGATTTTTTTTTTTTATTAGGCTCTTTTGCATTTCGGATGACGATAAATTATATCATTCATGTAATATTTGCTATAGAAAACATTATTGTCAAATATAAACCAAAAACACATCTGCAGCTATAATAAAGACACCAAGCCACCAACGAAAACTTACATACACATAACCCTTAGCATAATTGAAAAGCTACGCAGTGGAGGGCGGGTGATTGAAAGCAAGACCGCCCAAGATAACATAAACATATAAATGTAATAAACAACAGCAAATGACATAAGGTTGATGAGTTATGTACATACGCAAGGCAAAGGCATAAATATGACAACTCGTATACAGAAAAAGCCAATCATAATTTGTTGACTTCACTACACTCCACAAGTTTGGTGACTTCCGTTGCAAACGAGGTGGCAACTCGCTAAAAAAACAACAACATACATAGTTGTTTCATGCCACTACTGTCCTCCTCAGAGCCACTAATACTAACACGTGTACTTGAGTTACTTTGTTTCATACTTATTACTTTTATGGCTGTAGTGTAGTGTAGGAGTTCGTGTGCGCGAGTATTGATGGGCTCGGGATCCATCAATTGCTGTGTGCACCATGATAAACTGTATGTTGTTGTTGTTGCATACGAAGTGAACCTTTCGTTGTATAGCATAAATTTGAATAAATTGCGTATATATGAATGATTTCCGGTGCGTTTGATTTTCTCCCCCCCATACTTTTCTTCCCTGTTATATGAACTCCAAACCCCATCTCGCTTACATTACAACGAATACTAAAATCCCATCGAGTTTTTCATGCAATAGCTTTACTAACAACAACTACATGCAACATAGAAGAAAAACCTGAGTATATAAAATGTCTATAGCATAACACGAGATATTATTATTACTGCGCTCTCAAAGAACCACGTACTAAAAAATTGTGTTTTGAAAACTATTTTCGTAAAATACTCAAATGATCAACAGAAAAAGAAAAACAAAAGAACCTAGGGAAAAAACTATAAGAAAAAACAATCACGAGTTTATAGTAATCTATTTTTAAAACAACTATTAGAATCGTTGTCGTGGCGTGCCAGCAGCTACAAGTTGAAGGTATCAAGGAAAAAAAATTGAACATCTGTTACAGGGAATTTGATGTCTGGTGTTGTTTTGTGCAGTTGCCGTTGCAGTTGCACAGTAATGAACAATTTCTACTGAGGGTGAAAGAGAAATCTGAGGAGACTATGCGATCCCCTTTCGATGTTATAGATTTGATACTTGTTCATATTTTTAAATGATCTCTCCCCCTCTGAAGAGTTTTTTATTTCATATATTTGTCTTAAGTATCATAGTTAAGTACTCGAAAGCGTAGCTTTGGGTGTCTAGACTAGAAGTTTCCAGTTGAAGAAATTTAAATAGCTCTTGGTTTAAATATAATAAGTATTATATTGGTAGTGGATGTGAGCGACGCGTAGACAAATTTTGAGATTTGGAAAGGATATGGAAAAGAATGGTGCTTTAAAGAGTTGAACAATGTTTTGAAAGTATTTGAAATTTTGATCAATTGAACCGAAATAGTAATACATACGATGATTGTATGATTTAAAGAGACATAACTGAAGGTATACGAATCAAAGATTTCACTTAATTGCAGTAAAATTGTAGTGGTAAAAATTTCATATGTAAAGTATATCTTAACGCCAACTAGACTCAACTGAAGGAAATTGCCTGCAAATGCTTTGTATTTGAATTGATAATTAACCAGTACACAAATTTCAGTCAGATAAAATGACTGATAAATACCATCACCCAATATAAGATATTGTTTAAGTCTTAAGTTATTGAAATTGATCGATTTTTAATTAAAATTACTTATGTATTATTTGTAACCTGCTTGTGGAGCGTAGACGGTTGTAGATATGACTTTCGGTCACAATACCAGCGGTCTAGAGACATCTAGCAAAACCATAAAAGTTTGACTTATTTGTTTAGGAGGTAGCATTAGGGGCAGCACAGAGTGTCCGAAGTTTTTTTTTGAAATTAACGTTCAATAAACGCTTACCTTGGCAAAATTTGGCTCAATTCAGTGGTTATACAAAAATATATGCATGGATAAGAGGCAATTTCGGTTCTTATATGGGAAGTACCAGAAGGGGTGTGCCAAATATTTAGGTTTTCTAAGGTTTTGTCTCCTAACACTAGATAAGTTATGTGACCAAACTTCGTTATCCTCCAGGTGCCCGTTTGGAAGTTATCTGAGAAATATCAATTTGAATAATAGGTCATTTTGTATGGGAGGTACCAGAAGAGGTGAACCATATTCATTCCTGATTCAAATATTATTAACCGTACAACTTATGCAAAATTTGACTGAATTCGGTGTACTTACAAAAATGATTTGTCTGTAAGACTATGAGGGTGAATTCGGTCATTTGTATGGGAGGTACTAGAAGGGGTGTGTCAGGGGTTTAGTAAGGTTTTTTGAGGTTTTGCCTCTTATCCCAAGATAATTAAACCGACCAACTTTCATTACCCCCTAAGTGTTTGTTTGGTAGTTATGGGATAAATATTAATTTTCCAAAAATAGGTAATTTTGTATCGGAGGTACCAGAAAGCGTGAACCGATATAGTCCATATTTATTCCTGAGTCCAATTTTCATAAGCGAACATCTTACGCAAAATTTATGTGCATTCAGTGTACAAACATAAAAGATATGTAGGTAAAACTATGAGTGTCAATTTGGTCATTTATTTGGCATACTGATTTTTATACCGTTTGGTTTACTCGAGTTATCCTGCTCACCAGCCATCCAGCCAGACAGACGGACATAGCTCAATCGTCTTAAAAAGACCTGAAACGAATTTGGTCTTAAGATACTTGGGATTCGTCTCCTTTAATGCGTTATACTTTTTTCGTATCAAATGATATACACCCTCATCCCTAAGGGTGATGGTATAAAAATTCCAAGAGGTGACCAGATCGTTAATGCAATTTTGCAGTCCGCTTAATCGCAAATGAAAATAATATAAGCTTTGCACATTTTAATTTAATAAAATCTTTACTAATACTAGTCAGAAAAAATTGTTTTCCAACTTTTTTTTCGATCGTTGTGGACCTTTGTGTGAAATACCCATATCATCCGCCCACTGTTTGAAAATACAAATTTCGTGTGTAAATTGCAAACAGTCCCGTCGAGTAATATCTGTGTACCAAATTGTATGTCTCTAGGCAAGGGCGTAGCCAGGTAGGAGCAGGGGGGGGCAGCTGCCCCCCCCCTACAGCTTGGAAAATCTGTCAAAATCACAGAAAATATAAAAATCAAAATAAAACAGTACAGAAACTAAGGTGAACTGACTGATAAAAACTTTCACCCTACATTCATTCTCCAAAGTTCTAGAAGATATTTTTTAACTCTGAGTCAATGAAATTAACTGATTTTTAAGTAAAAGTACTTAAATATTGTTATTGTCCAGCTTGTGCAGTGGAAATTGTTGGCCAGTTTACAGGCATGTACTAAAGCTGTAGAAATGACTACAGTTTAGAAATTGCTAATGAATTCACAAAATATTAAGAGTTCATTCTTGAAATTATTTGGCAAATGTAGACTACATTGTATTGGAAGTACTAGTACGCTGAACGAGACCCTTTTTATTCCTAAGTTAACGTTCAATAAGCGATAAGATTGTGCCAAATTTTAACTGTATTTAGTGGACTTGCAACCATAATAAATAGTATGTATGTATGTAAAAGTATATGGGTGAATCTGGTCATTTGTATTGAGGGTACCAAAGTGTTGTAGAAAATATTTTGGTTTTCTGAGATTTTATCTGCTGTTGTAAGATAATTAAAGTGATCAAATTTAAATATCGTCCAGTTTTTCATTCGGAAATTAAAACTAAATTTTAGAAAATAATGAAACTGTTAAATCTTTAAAGGATCAGTAAAGTTAACTCGGGTTTTTCTGCACACCAATCAGGCGCCCAGACAGATTGACATTGCTCCAGAATTGAATTCGCTCTTCAGATAATTTAGGTCCAACGTGTCTCCTTTAATACGTTACACTTTTATTTAGATTAGATCATAGAAAGCATTTACAAGGTCTTGGAAAATTTGGGTGACAGAATGAGCTACTTCCATGCGAGCCGATGCAGCTAAATTAACGAACACAGTAAAAATATAAAAAAAAGACTAAACTAATAAGTTCTTTGGGTTTGTAGATTACATTCAATGAGAAAGAAACTGTGATAGTCGAAAAAATAGACAAGGACGGCTTGACTGTTTTAACCTAATTCGGACATTCGGAGGACTTGAACTGCATCATTAGATTTCTGAGTTACAATGATGGTTTTGTACAATTTTTTTTTAAGTTTTGTTTTTTACTTTTATTACTGTTTTAAGAGCATAAACTTATTATAAAGAATTAAAACACACAACAGAATTTCAACCTACAATAAAAAAAAATATATTTCTTTTTGATCGCTCTAGCATTCGAAACATATACTGTGAAGTAGGGTAATAACTTTTTGCATTTTTTGCAAATATCAAATCTCCCCAGACAAAATCGTGCAGGGCATGGAAAAATATTAAGAACTGCGTTTTTAGTTTTTCGATATCGTTAAAAAAGGTTACGCACCAAACGCGTTAAAGTTTTGAATCAAACAAAGTTAAAAAAAAAATGTTTTATTGAAATAAAAATAGTACAAGATATATATCCGCTTTGTAAAACATCGCGTATTTTGAACCTAAAGTTTATATCTTACAATACTTACTTTTAATGATTTATTGTTATTATTTGTTTACATACTTACATATATATAAACCATATTTAACAAAAATTGTTATTAAAAAAAATTTAAAAAACATATATTAAAGGCATTTTAAAAATCGCTGTCGGTGCGTAAGGTTTTTTTAGCAAATTGAACTGAAATATTTTTTTTATCATTAAGACAATATTTGCCATTAGAAAAGCCCTGGGGAGAATGTTGTCCAAAAAAAGTTATTACCCTACTGTGAAGCTTTACTTCTGTGCCGATGATCGATAACACGTACTCGATGGTTTGAGGAATAGAACTGCATCATTAGTTTTTTAGTTACAATTACTTTTTCACTGACAATTTTTGTTTTTAATAATATGATAAATGTTTTATTGATTTTTCGATTTTGACTCAATTTTAACAGCCATTAAAGTTGTTTCAAATATTTCCTGTTTTTACTTTTTGATACAAACCTTAACTCTAAAACAAGGTTTGATTCTGAAAACCAGTAAGACTAATATTCGTAATGCGACATGCGACATCAATTATGATCCATGATCGAAACTAAATACAAGTGATAGTAGTGACCTTATATAGGAAAAATGCATACTCACTTTTTCATCCGAGGGTTTCGTTTACTTTGTAAAGTACTTTTAACTTGCTTGCTTCTATGCATGCTAAATTTCTTCTTTTTATTTATCCAACTAGGTTTTTTAACCTTAAATGTAACATTCTAGGTTGAAGCAATGGCAAAATAATCAAAGACAATAAATGAATAACAATTAAATCCCTGTTTGTGTACATTTATAATAATTAAACAGATTTTATCTCATTTGTCCAGTTTTTATAGTGTTGTAGATTAAAAAGTAAAAAGATTTTTGGTCCAGTCTGCAGAAATGAAAAATATCGATATTTTCAAAAAAGGAGCATCTAGGATTTCAATTCAAGCATTTTTTTGATGTATGATCAACCCAGAATACAGTGGCATTTACACTTTTTATTGTCTTTTTCATGCAACCTAAAACTGTTGTAAGCCTACCGTCCACAGTGGGAAAAAAGGGTTTTGTGTACATATGAAATTTTAGGCCGCAATTCTTGACCGATTTTCAAAATCTTTTTTTGTATTATTGGAAACAAAATTGTGCATAAAATGTTGGTTTTTTTATTCTAAAGTCCATACCGTTATTTTTTTGAATTTAATTTGAAATATTTTTTGGATTTAAAAAATTTCTTTATTTTGACAGATGATGTAACATATTATGGTATTGGTCTTTTTAAATAAAAAGCACATTACTTAGCCTACTTGTAAACACAAATCATTATTTTATTTGCAGTTTTATACTGAATTTTTGGTATATATCCAAAAAAAATTCATAGCGACTTTCACCAATTTCACTTATTTTTTACAGAAGACTTTTTAAAAACATTTCCAGGTCATATATTACGATTTGATATAATCGGAAAATAATTGCGAGCAGGACAGTATAGTTATTGTTTATATTCTCACTTAGTTCAATTTATAACATATGCTCACAATAATTGCGGAAGTTCAAAATTTTTTGGGCACGTAATCTACAAAATATTGAATAAAAAAAAAAATTAATTTCCCTTTGCACCCCATGAATGAGGTATGGGATAGCTTCTCGCGTTGTTGTGAATTAACACGCTTTCTATTTTTAGATTCACAACTAACGGCACCTACTTGTTTATCGACGAATGCGAACGTCACTGTTTTGAGAAGCTCTTACTAGACACGCCGATTGAATCGACGCTTAATACTGCGAAGTTGCTGTCAACAACATTCGAGGGGAGCCGACAATGAAAGAAAAATTTATTTATTTTTTTCTTTTAAGTAGACTGGAGCGAGGTTTGAACCTGCGATCTCCCGCATGGTTGTCGCGTGTTCTAACCACTATGCCACGGCCGGTCCCACAAAATATTTATTTAATATATTTAATATTAAAGTCAAAAATAATTTTTTCATTGACTTTGACACATTTAAAAAAAATAACGAATTCAGAATAAAAAACGTTCATTCTGCGCACAATTTTTTTTTCAATAACACAATAAAAAAATGTTAAAATCGCTCAAGTATTGCGGCCTAAAATTTCCTATGTCCAAAAAAAAAAAACAAAACACTAAGATGAGTAAAAAAAAATAATTTTGTGGTTTTTTTTTTTTAAAAAAAATTTAATCTACCTTTGTTAAATAAAATATTGTCAAAACAATGAGTATTGATTTTTCGTTAGGTACTTAGTTTTAATATTTTTTGTAAACATACTATTAACATGAAATGTAAAATCGTCTGCCCCCCCCTACATTAGATCCTGGCTACGCCCTTGTCTCTAGGGCTGAAATATAGTTTTGCCACGCCCGCATCGCCTACTGATCGAAAAATAAAATTTCGTCTGCATATTCATAATTATGTTGCAGAATACTGTCAGGATATCAAATTTTATCTCTCTAGGATTTAAATGCAGGTTGGCCACGCCCTTTCCGCCCAATAATGTCGTCTGCAAATTTGAATCTGAAGTGTCGAGTACTATCTGTATACCAAATTTTATCTCTTTAGCTCAAAAAAATGTTCAACCACGCCCACTTCGCCTATTAAATCCAAGTTTTAAAAAATATATAACCTATTATATTTTCCATATAAAACATTATAGAGCAAATCTGTAAAGAAATTAAAGTGTGAAAGCGTTTCATAGGAATTTTAGATATATTAAAAAAGTGGGCGAAATTATGATCATATATACGACGGCTATATGGTTTGAACAGAGAAAATCTTTTTTTTACATTAAAGAAAACTGATGTGAAAAAATATAGAACATATTCCTTAAACATAAAATCTCTACAATTAAATTCATAGGTAACATATTATTAGTTTCTTGCAGACAAAATTACTCTTAAAAGAATTACACCATTATTCAATAATTCTGATCTTATTGTATTTACATCCTTCATATGCTAATTGTACAATTTTCCTTTAATTGCTTAGACAATAGCATTTATTTAACATATTCGAACACAATCACATACCAAATTTTACATAACAATTGAAATCAAATTAAATTCTTAAGACTTTTCAATTAAGAATCAAGCGAATGAACACACACTACTGTGTAACAGTATAACTTATAGCTCAATTGCAGCACCATTGCATGCACCCGTAAGACCACTATTTGATATGTGCCGCAGCTACATCGACACCGGCATCCACTCTCACACTCACTCACTTATTCATTCAAACCGAATCAAAGTGGTGTTCCAACACGTACCATTGTGGTCTAGGTGGCACACGAACTACATTTTCGTATATGGATTATCAATTGAACAAAAAACTAGTAGGAGGAGAAATGGCTCTTTGATTTGGGAAACTACGAGAATTGGAAAAAAATTACACGATTAAAAGTCTAGAAAATTAAACACCACCACTTACTCAAGTGATTTCAGTTGGTCTATTTTTTCTCGTTTAGTTTATTATTACTTGAAATTCATTGAAAATCCATTTGGGTCAGTTTTATTTAATATTCAATACTCGTTAGAAAAGTGTAACAGCGAAATGTTAATTTTTTTATTTATTTTCATTCACCACATAAATGGAGAATTGCATTACTTAGAGTGTAATGCAGCTAGGTGTAGTAAAATTAAATAAATCTCTAGGTATATGCAAAATAGTTTTATATATATGTGTAGTTAGAATTTAATTGAAAGGGTGTGGGTAGAAAATTATAATTATAGATTGAACGTGGCAGAAGTAGCACTAAATTAACAAAACATTGTTCTCACAACTTACGTGTATGATAACACATCTGTTGCACTGTATATGTGAGTACATGCGAATCATCTTCATCATGATTACTATTAATCTCAACATCATATCATCATTTTGTATACCCGCGCAACAAACTGCAACATTAATGTTGGAATTATTATCATAATTGGAGTATATTTTTCGCGTGGATGGATGCTGATTTTGTTTGGCGAACAACCAGAAGTTTGTAAAAAAAAAACGCTACTGACACGCGGCCTCTCTCACTGCCTTCAGTACATAGTGTGTGTGTGTGTGTGTACTAAGTACGTTTGATACTGCATGGAAATATGTTCGACGTTTAATACGACGCATCGTCCTCCTTTTCATCTGCAGTATGATGTAGTATAAACATTATAGTTGTGGATTTTGTTGTTGTTATAGATCATCATACTTAATGTTTATAACGATGATGGCTTACTTCATTATGATGTTTATGAAGAATTTTTTGTTGTGTATCTTTTTTTTTATTTTGTTTTTATTATTACATCGTACAACGTCGACGCAAAAAAAACCTATGTAAATGTTATATTTGTAAATAAGTTATTTCCTGTGGCATTTAAATTGAAACTATGCTAGTAATGCTGTAGAAAGCTCAAAAACGTTTGTAAACTTTATACATAAAATCTTTATAAGACTAATTAGTGATGTAAAGAATTTTGAAACTGCTAAAAAATACTAGTGAAATGGAATGTTATTGACGCAAGAGAGTTATTGACGTATACAAAGCATTATACTACATTATTACTCAAGAACGACTAGTCCAATTTTACTGAAATAAAAATCCGATATTTAAGAATTAAAATTACTTTATATTGTCGACAGCTACTTTGCAGTCGAGTCAATCATCATATCTTTTAAAGGCATCACAAACAGTTGACGATCGCATTCTTTTATAAACAGAAGGTGCAGTTATATGTGTATAAAAATAGAAAGCGTGTAAATTTACAATAACGAGAAATGGTAAATTAAGTTTGTTATGCTTAGGGATGAAGGTTATATCATTTTTTACACCAATGAATTTAACAAAGTTGTAGTTTAATAAAAAAATAAGAAATTTGTATTTGTATTACAATAAAACACATAATTTTGTGCAAAAATTCTGATATGAAATATTTAAAAATACTTCAGATATCTCCTTATTAAAAAAATGCAAAATTTGTATACGATCACCCTTAAGGATGAGGGTATATATCATGTTATACAAAAACCAGTACAGAAATTTCTGTCAGTTAAACTGACTGATAAATACCATCGCCCAATATAAGATATTGTTTAAGTCTTGAGTTATTAAAATTAATAGATTTTTAATTAAAATAAAATTTCTGATGTATAATTTGTTGCCTGCTTGTGTTGCAAAACCGTCAAAAATGTAACTTATTTGTGTAGGAGGTGCAGGTGTCGGTTAGGAATTTATGGGAAAAATATATTAATGTTGATTTAGAATTTTTTTCCAAATCAACCAGGGCATTATGAGAATATTATTCTGCTAAATAAATAACTCCTTTCATAAAATGGTCTTGTATGGGAGGTACCAGAAGGTGTGAACCGATATAGTCCATATTCATTTCATTTTTCATAACCGTACAACTCAGGCAAAATTTTACTGAATTCAGTGTACTTCCAGAAAAATATGAAGGTCAATTCGGTAATTTGTATGGAAGGTACCCGAAGGTGAGTGTCAAATAGTTAGATTTTCTGATGTTTTGCCTCATATTACAAGATAAATTAAACGACCAATTTTAATAACCCTCCAAGTGTCCGTTTGGAATTTTTCAATTTTTCAATAATTTTCCAAAAATAGGTCATTTTGTATGGGAGGTACTAGAAGACGTGAATCGATATAGTCAATATTCACTACTGAGTCCAGTATTCATAAGCTTACATATTACGCAAAATTTGAGTGAATTCAATGAACTTACAAAAAAGAGATGTATATAAAGCTATGAGGATCAATGCAGTCATTTGTATGGGAAGAACTAGAAGGGTATGACAAAGGTTTTGTTTTTTTTAGGGTTTGTCTACAATTAGATTATTTTTACTGTTAGATATGAAATGTCCTCCAGTTGTCCGTTTGGAAGTTATGAAAAAAATATATATTTTCTAAAAATAGGTAATTTTGTATGGGAGGTACAAGAAGGGGTGGTGCTATGTATGCCCATTTCCAATCCCATTAGTTCGTTTTAAAAAAATATTAATACTAGTAAATTTTCAAACCGATCCGTTAAGGTTTACTCGAGTTATCCTGCTCCCCAGCCATCCAGACAGCCAGAGGGACGGACATAGCTCAATCGTCTTAAAAAGTCCTGATACGAATTTGGCCTTGAGATACTTGGGGTCTAACACGTCTCCTTAAATGCGTTACACTTTTTTGTATCAAAAGATATATATCCTTATCCCTAAGGTTGATGGTATAAAAAGTACATTTATTGTACCAACAAATTGTACCAACAAGTAATTTAATTGTGCTAAAAGGTACAAAAAGTATTTAATAGTACCAAAAGTACAATTTAATTTAATTGCAATTTATTGCATCAATCAGTACAATTTTTGGTAGCAAAAATATAATTTATGGTATCAAAACGTAAAATTTATGGCACCAAAAACTACAATTTATGTTACAAAAAGTGCAATTTATGGTAAAAAGTACAAATTATAGTACCAAGAAGTACAATTTACTGTATTGAAAATAACAATTTATAGTACCAAAAAGTACGTGTTAAAGTACCAAAAAGTACAATTAATTGTAACAAAAAGTGCAATTTATGTTACCAAATAGTACAATTAATGGTACAAAAACAACAACTTTTTGTACCATGAACTTTTATTCAGACACCAAATAGATATTCCGTACGGTATACCGAGATATAACCGTGTTACAACATAGACAAAAATGCAAAAAAATCCACCTTAAGCAAAAAAACTCGTATGGCCATTAAATTATAAATGCAGCCAACTTGACAAAGCGAATAATGCAGAAGTTCCTATTTTTGGGATTACTTTCACGTGCAATTCTTAGAAATGAGTCCCAGAATCATGTGTTGTAAAATTTATTTTAAGATTATCCTTAGTTCTCAACTGGTACCGTGTAAGACCAACTGCCCAGAGATATTGAATGAGAATGTTATCATTTGTTGATAAATTAAAAAAAAAAATATTTTTAATGATTTCTAATATGATTTCAGATTTTCTTTATCAGGCACAGTTTTTTAGTAATTTGGATTTAAATTTTTTGTCCTTTCTTAATGTTGCATTCAAATACATTTTGCAAAAATCTAATGAAAACTTTATTTGATCCAACAGAATCTTTTCTAAATACAATAACCGATGCTAGTAGAGCCTTAAAGGATGGAAAAAATAAGAAAAAAATTTTTATTTTCTATTAGTTAATAATTTAATTTATTTATTTTATGCTGAATATCCTTGCAGTCTCCTAAAATATTCCAGCAGTGGTCCTTCGTAACGCATTTCTAAAGTTAGAATGTCCTTGTGGAACCTTTTACCTTATTCATCGGACACGTCGCTGCAGCTTTCATTGAAGAAATCCAAATGAGGGTACAAAAATTTCACTTTCAAGGACATGTTGCATCCCAAGTTTTCGTAGAATATTAAAAAGAGAATAAGGTGTTAATAAAATAGAATAGGGTGATAATTGGTATGTTTTTCAGCAATCGCCTCCTTACAAATTACACTATGTAACAAAAATAAAAAATTTCTCAGTCCTTGGAATGTAATTGTTATTTTCTAGTCTGTTATGTCTTAAAAGTATGGAAACCACCTAAGGTAAGAGTAGGAACGGAGAGGCCAGAGCTGTGTGGAACTGGAGTCATGGATGAAGGAATGTCAGGATACATGATTTGACTTGCATGTTTGCCAGTCCGACGTTTGAAAGGGTCCACCATGCAGAAAAAGCAGTTGCTTGAATGGTCAGTGGGTTCTCTACAAACTCTTGGCACAGCAAACTTCATAGCTCTCTTTTCCCCTCTGTACCATCCTGAAAAAAAAAAATTAGAAAAGAAAAGTACCGTCTAATAAAAAAGTTAATAGAAACATTTATGTTACCCATAACAAAGCAATATAGTTTTAAAATATCTTACCTTCCAAAGTCCTTTTGCAGTTTTCACAGGCGAAATGAGGTGCCAAGGATTTGTCTTGATCACCGCAGATAAGCGCTGCCGTGGTCACAAAAGCAAAGTTATCTTGCGACAATAGCTGTTTTCTATACTTTTGGGACCTAACTGACTAGGAAATAACTATTACAATCCAGGGACAAAAATCTTGTTACATAGTGTTATTAACGGAAAACAAAACATATTTTCAAATAACCAAAAACTATGCCTGATAGCAAAATTCTGATTTCGCATTTAAATTTCCCATGTCAAAAAGCTTCAGAAACACATAATGCAACACAAGAAAACAACACTTGCCGAACAGTGTAATTTTTACATAGTAACCTTTTTACAGTTTTACTTCATGTCTGTAATCCTTTGGTCTTACGATCGAATGTCATTTCTCCAACCGTTTATGCTTCACAAGCAGTCAAATAATAAAATAAGTAAAAGTAATTGCATTTAAAAATCGATTAATTTAAATATCTGGAGACTTAAACAATATCATGGGTTGGGGTATTTATCAGTCAGTTAATCCGACTGCAATCTCTGTACTGGTTTCTAATCTTTTTATTAATTCATATTGTAAAATTCAGAATTTTTCATGTCTAACACGTGTCACGGCTTAAAAGGCAACCACAACAACATTAGGAAATTCAAACAAGTACAATAAAGATCTATTCGTCATATTTTAGTTTTTCGAGAGCGATAGTACTTAACATACATATATCTGACAACACTAGGAATATCACAAAATCCTATTCTAAAATTAGAAGACAATCACACAAAATGCCCATAAACTAATCAAAAAACACTTTATTAACCCCAATATATGAAATTTTAAGTTTGTAAAAGATAAAACATCCAAATGAAGACTAAATTAACGCTTGCGCTCGTATAGCGGCAGAAATGCTCACACACAGGAAATGACAATTATTCATCTACGCATCAATGAGTGGATACAATTCCAAACAGTTACAACCGCAACAACAACAATAACAAGGCGAATAAAACATACAAAATTCCAGAGAACTAACACAAGCACTTTTTGAGGGCTGTGGACAAAAGGGGGAAGGCATCTTATGGCCGAAATAACCCTTGACGTCTCTGAATCAAATCAAATCAAAATCACTAGAAACATTAGAATGCTAGGCAAGCGACAAAAGATTAATTTATAACAACAACAAAACATATTTTCAGACATTTTACCCATCCTCACAAACTTCATAAGCGTTTCAAATTTTTATACAAAGTAAAACATAAATTTGTATAATGCTGAAAATAAGGGGAGGGGGAGGGGAAGCAGTGGAAATTTATGAAAATATTTCTATCTCATTTAAACTAAATCAGGTGATAAAATTAATGACATTCTCCGATTTCCGAACAAAACAAAAAAAAAACACTAATGCAACACACACACATAAGATTTTGTTGCTTTGACAAAAGATACTCGTCGAGTCATCGAAAATTTATGGAGCCAAACATAGTAAATTTGTATGACGCGAAAGAAGAATGCATTTGAGTTACATACATAAGTATGGCAGTATTTATATAGTTGTCTAATAAATGTCTTCATAAATCTATATATTGTTAGGACGAGGAGTTTTTAGTGTGTGTTTTTTGTTGTTGTATTTACAGCTTTAAAACGCTCATAAATTTTTCTTACAATCAGTTGAGTTTTCTATTTGCTTATAGGCCGCAATATATGTTTTTCTTTGCGCTAAATGAAGTTGTTTAACAAAATTTATGTAGTTGCAGCTAACATAACATTAATGTTCACATTCTACATAATTTTAGACTATGTTTATATGTTGTCTCCAGTGTTTTGTTTTGTTAGCGAAAGATTGGGACACCGGATACGTGATGCACATGTGTTTTGGTAGAACAATTACGCGCAATGATTGCAAATAGCTAAATATTAAAATATCACAAAATTAGAAAAATATTTAAATTTAAATATGTTTGGAAAATAGAAGTAAATATAATTTGTGCCAACATTTCCATGTCGAAAACAGTTAACCGCAGAAAATCATTTAAAAAACAAATATTAACCTTAAACTCTCTTACTTTAATGTAAAACTTCCGGTAAGCAATTTCATAACTTAGGATGATTATAAAGCCATAAAATAATCTAATGTAAAGTTCAATGTCTCGCTTCAAAAATCATTGAAATATTCTTTCTTTAGCTGGTACTTCTATGCAATGCCAGTGGATTATATACCGCACGTAGAAAAATATTATAAGCGCCTCGATCTTCTGCGCTTCTTCTCCAGTTAGTCACACCGAGTTCTGTAAGGTTCTCAGTAAACTGGTCTTTCCAACGGAGTTTTGGTCGCCCTCTTCTGCGCCGTCCATCGAGTTCATTGTCGAAGACTTTTCGAGCTGGAGCATTTTCGTCCATACGTACAAGATGACCTAGCCAACGCAACCGTTGCACCTTAATGCGTTTGACCACGTCAATGTCAGTGTAAAGCTCATACAGCTCATGATTCATACGACGCCGATACTCTCCGTTAACGATGAAGGGCCCATATATTTTACGGAGTATTTTTCTCTCGAATACCGCCAGAACCGATTCATCCGCTTGTGTCATAACCCAGGATTCTGAGCCACACATTAGGACAGGTAGAACCAGTATCTGGTATAGCTGGAGTTTTGTTCGTCGAGAGAGGGCTCTGTCATTGAATCGCTTGCTTAGTCCGTAGTAGCATTTATTTGCAAGCAGGATTCTTTTCCGGATTTCTAGGCTGACATTATTTGCTTTGTTGATGGCAGAGCCTAGGTAGACAAAATTATCTACCACCTCGAAATTATAGTTGTCAACGTTCACGCAGTTTCCCAAACGAGTAGATTCCTTGTTCGTTGAAACTAATAACTTCGTTTTGTCCTCGTTCACCGTTTGGCCTATTTTCGCTGATTCCTTCTGTATACCTGAGAAGGCTGCAGTCACATCCCGCAGTTTTCGACCGATGATGTCTACGTCATCAGCGTACGCGATGACTTTTGTGGCTTTTGAAATATTACATTTAATTTTTTAAAAATGTCATATCACGATAATCTCATTACCTAGCCTAATCCTATTATCTGCACTATCTGGCCTTAACATCCTAGATGTTGTTTTGTTTTTGTGTATTTTTTCTATTCCAGATTAATTTGATTTGCATTAAAGTCAGTTTTGTTACACAAACATACATATTTTCATAGCCGGCCGAATATGTTCACCATCAAATTTCTCTAACATTTTATCACTTCGTGATTTTAGTAGAACTAATGCTTAAATTACACTAAACATTTATGTTTATTCAATTATTAAATTGTTCGTTAGCTTGAACCGCCACAAAACCCTGAGCGTACATTGTTGTCCATTGTCCAGCAGCAGTTGCCATCATTTCAAGTGATATTCATACGTGTGAACGCAAAAATTATGTTCTATCATCATTAATTTAAATAAAAACCATTGCAGTGTAGTGTTTTTTTAGTTTTTATTATTATTATTATTTGAGTAGATTATCCATCCCGTCGTTTTTAGGTCATCATAATTTTATATGATTGTGTATTAGTCTCATGTGATTCAATAAGAGCGACGGCGTGTCTTGACTGCTATGTTTTAAATGGGATTTCATCTAAATTTTGTGTATCTTTTTGTTTTTCTCATCATCAGAATTTGAGGGTTTTTAATCAAGTCATTTTGTCTTTATTATTTGGAGTTTGTCTTTGTCTTCTTAATTCTGTGATCAGAAATCACAACAGCCTAAGTCTGTTTTCAAGTATTTTTAGAGGAGCTGTGTGACATTTTTAATTTTCACTGGAAATTAGTATTAAATTAGGGCTTTTGTGGTTCAACATCTGTAAAAAAAGTCTATGGAAAAGTGTTCTCATACTTGCTCCTTAAAAAATGATTTGTTTTTTGTATTTAAACACACTTTTGTTCTAACTCGACTTAGGCTATTATGCTTTGTGGCCACAGATATATCATATGTATATATTCTTTGAACAATTAATAAAAAAGAGACCTATAATTGAGATTTTGTGTTTGAGAACGTTATAAGGGTTCATTGAGCTCAGCATATACTTAATTAGTTTGGACGAAGTTCTTAGCGATCATAAAATATGTTATATTTTGTAAAAAAGAGAATAAATCTGTATCCCGCATTTGAGGGGTGATTTATGTGTTTCTTTTTGTCGTATGAGTTGGTAGACAAGATTATACACATGTGTGTATGATACAATATATTATTAAAGCGAAATAAAATGATAATAATAATTTAAAATAAAAAATATATATATCGTTAGGTAAGAGTAAAAGGATGCTAAGTATGGAAAAATACTTGCCGTTACAAAAACCATTGTGGACAAAAACATTTCGTAAGGCCTAAAATAATTTGTTTACTCACTTTCATACTTAGCTGATACTTCTTTGCATTATATATATACTTAAACTTGGTAATAAACATGCTTGTAGACAAAAATAGCGTCAAGGAACACAATCGAACACTTATCTCTATTTTTTTTCAATTTATGACTTGCACCTCTTTGCTTCTAACCCCCTCATATGCCTTCGATTTCCAATTCGTCACACCAAGTTCTACAAGGTTTTCAGTAACATGGTCGCCCTCTTCTAAGCCGTCCATCGAATTCATTGTCGAAGACTTTTCGATCTGAAGTATTTTAATACATGCGCTCAACAAGACCTAGACAGCGCAATTGCTTTATTTGATTCGTTTGACCACGGTAATGTCGGTATATAGCTCGACCTGCTCAAGATTCATACGACCTCGATACTCATCGTAAATGGTAATGGCTCTATATTTCTCGAGAGAGGGCACTGTCATTAAATCGCTTTGCTAAGTCCGTAATAGCCTCTATTTGCCAGCAGGATTCTTCACCGGATTTCAAGGCTAACATTATTTTTCGAGATTCTTTGTTGTCATTCCTTCTGTACACCTGTGAAGGCTGCAGTCACATGACGCAGTTTTCGGCCGATGATGTGACTTTAGTTGAAAATCGTGCCACTCGTGTTTACTGCAGCTTTCATCATTAACATCTCCATTACAATGTTAAAGAGTTTGCACGATAGGCTGTCGTCTTGTCTTATGCCTCGTCTTGTTTAGAATGGCTCCGTAAGGTCCTTGCCAATTTTTAGTCAAGACATTGGCAAGATGTGAGAAAAAATCCACATCAAGCCCCGCAACAGTCTTTGAGTCGCCTCTAGAGGGGCGAGCCAGTCATTTTTCCCTCCTAACAATTTCTCCAAACATACCTACCCCTCATCCCCACCCCCTAAGGAAACTCTCATTCACAATCAAATTTTTATACATTTAACTTTCAGCACTCTAACTGCCCCAAACGTGCCTCTAGAGGAGTCAAATGTATGACTTACACCCATTTTTGCAACCCCAACAGTTTCTTACAACATATCTACCCTCTATCTTCAACACTTTAGGGTTAACCCCATACAATTTATTTTATTTTTTTATATATTTTTTTTTTTTAAGAAATCAGCTCCTGTCGCACCCTTTGAGCCTCCTAGTGATCAATCTAAGCTGTCTTCGAGAATTGGCGTGATACATTTGCGTGCGCTGTCTTCCGGAACTAGCATTTGCTGGAAGTGTACTTTTCATATATCCCGCACACTCTGTAACTATATTTTTATCCTTGTCCTTACAGTGGGAATACCAGTACTAGTACCTTTTGTTGTTACTTTTTGGCTTTTCGGGCTTCATCTCTATCTCTGCACTTCTCTATGTCCTCGTTCTTTCGTTTCTTGTTCTGAAGTATTTTTTGCCTAAATAACTGCCTCGCATGTTTTACTGTATCCTTGTGCCGTTCCCTAATAGCTCGGGTTACAATTGGCTGTAGCTTTGCCCTGTAAGCAGCATTCTGTCCCTCAGACGCTATGCTATATTCTTCATTGTACTAGAATTCATCTGAGCGCCGTTTTTCATATCCCAACACGATTGTTTCGCCTGTTGCCATGAATGCACAATATGCTGCCACTGAGTATCAAGATCTTCAGAAGTAGCGGCATTGTCTCGTATTAGTTGACAGAGCCTGGTTGGAGTAGGCAGTGGCTATCTCTGGGGTTTGCAGATTCGCGATGTGAAGCTTTCTTTGTGATGTTTTACGGGCGTTTTTCGCTCTGCTCAGTATTAGGCACACCTTAGCTGCAACCAGATAATGATCCGAGTCAATGTTAGCACAAAAGATCACGCGCACTTCCTTGACACTAGATGTTTTTTTCCATCGATTACCACGTGATCAATACGGTTTTTTGGTCGGGAGATAACCAAGTTGCCCCATATCTTTATGCTGAAATCTGGTTCCACTAACTAACTTTTTCCTTGCAGCGGCGAAGCTAAACAGCCTAAAAACATTGTCGAACAGTTTGGTAGGCAAGCTGAATTTACCCATCAATGGACACAGAGCAACTTCCTTTCCTATTTTTGCATTAATATCGCTCAGAACTATTTTAATATCGTGGCCAGGGCATCAGTCGTATGTTTCCTATAAGCACTCGTAAAATGCATTTTTAATCTCATCGCCTTTAGCTTCAGTCGGGCAGAAATCAGCTTGATGTTGAAATATTTCTCCTTGAGGCGAATTGCGGTTTTTTGATCACTATCAATATTGAACGGCTAGACAAGATGTCTAAGTCTCTGACCAATTACAAATTCGTGCTTTTCCGCATGATAGCTGTTATAGATGTCGCAATTGTTATGTTGCAAGCAAATTTGTTCTGTCGATAACAACTCCTGGATGGCGGTGATGCCAGCCTTATATTGTTTGGGGACATCCGCCAGTCGGATAGTGGCACCTTCTCTATAGAGAGTCCGGACGTTTCTGGTGCATATCCTTAAATCATGGTTCTTATTACGTTTGTGGGGGTTCCGTTTGTTACTTTACCTTCTTCGTGTCGCCATAGCCAGTATAGGACCTCCAGACGGGTGGCTTGTTCGCCGCTCATTATCTTCCGCTAATTTGTTATAAAAATATCATAAAACAGAAATATATTCTACGCGAAATTGCCCTCGTAGTGAAATTAGTTCTTAAACATGTCATCATAACAAGAACACACATTTTCTACTAGACGTAACTAGTTTTTCGAATTAGATAATATACTAGGCAAAACTAGTTTTTGTCGAATTCTTGTATTAATTTATTAATTAAGTGTAACTGTCGTAAAGAAGATACAAACACAACATACAAATTAAACTAACGGCACAAGCAATGCTAATCCAACATAAGGAATCATTAAGACGAGATTTTCAACACACTGTCAATGTGGAGAAGACGAGACACAAATAGTTATATGTCGCTTGTCGAATGACGGAAAATAATTAAAATCCAACCATCACAATATACAAATTACAGTAAATGAAAAGATTTCAGTATTTAGTTAGTATTTAGCATTGAAAGTGCTAAACTAAACGAAGCTTAAGAAAATCGAAACAAAGTAACGAAACAAATGATGTGAAAGTTATTTTCGAACTCGAAAAGCAAGCAAATAAAATGTCGAAACGAAAACCGAAATTTTGTTTATTAAAGCATTGTAGTGTTTTTAATCGAACAATCAACGATGATAACGAATACATCAATATGACGAAAAAGGGTAAGAAAGTGAAGAGCAAGTGATGGTGAAATTCAAGTTTCGCAATATTATTTACTAAACGGTAAATGGTTGACATAATTGAAATCGTATTGTAAAAAAAAAAAACACCAATTGGCATAATGACAGAAGGCCATCAAAAGCAATGAAATTCAAAAAAAAAACACAATCACGAGATGCTTAAATTAAATAATTACAAAAATGCACAAAAAACAAACGCAACAACAAATTTAATTTTAACAATACACTTGAACATGTGGACAACGAAATTGTTTTTATTTTTATTTAAAAAACGAAAAACTAAGAATACCTTCCCCCAATGAGGTTGATTCTTCTTTGGTGAATTGCATTGAATTGTGTTGTTTTGCATTAAGCTTTAAGACAATGAAATCGCCATATAACACTTAACAGATGTTACTTAAAAGTAAAGACAACAGACAGACTTATTCAATGCGTTGTGGTCTTTGCCTCAATTACATATTGAGTTGTTGTGTGTACCCTCTCAGACGCTGTCCTTGTGTGGTTGTGTGTTTGTTTGTTTTTGTCGCATAAAACAGACATTGTCTGTTGTAATTTTAAATGAAATATGTCAGTTTAATTTTAGTCACAATACCAAATAAACTTTTGCCCGTACACAAATAAAGAGAGTTATGCTCAGATGGAATTTATGTAACTATAGATTATTCGTTGTACGAATAAACCAGCAAAACTTTAATCAAGCGTATATAGTGTTGCTTTTATAACACTCAAGTAGAGACAGACACTGTTTTGAATCAAACAAAACTTTCGAGTGCATGAGAATTGCCGATCGTGTCTGAGTGACAACAAAAACGATTATTGGCAACCTCGCGAGGCCATGGAAGGCATAACACTGTCCGTAAGAAGCTATGCTATATTCTTCATTGTACTAGAATTTGTCTGAGCGGCGTTTTACATATCCAAACACGATTGTTGCGGCAGTTTCCATGGAATATGCTGCCATTGGGTACATCAGAAGTAGAGGCATTGTGTCGTTGTCGTTGTGCTTTCTTAGTGATTGGTTATATGCGTTTTTCGCTCTGCTCACTCTTCTGCGCACCTTAGCCGCAACCAGTTAATGATTCCTGCCAATGTAAGCACCGATCAATCCTGTCTGTGTGAAAAACAAAAACGATTATTTACATCCTCGCGAAGCCATGGAATGTCTAACACTGTTCTTAAGCTAATTTTGCATGATTTTAAAAGTCATCAGGGTAATTACGATAATTATTCATTGTTGCTGTTTTAAAATTCCCATCTTGTGGTTATTTCCTTTAAATGAGGACTATTTCTTATACTTACACTGAAGACTTCTAAAATCATGTAACTTTTGCTTTAGAACAGTGTTAGGCATTCAAGGGCCTCATGAGGTCGGCCATAATCGTTTGTTTTTTTATACAGAGACTCGAAAGCTTTGTTTGATTCAAAACTGTCAGTATCTGCTTGAATTTTATAAAAGCTAACAACACACACGTTCAGACTTCAACACAAAAGCAGACATAAGTACGAACAGAGAAAGAATCTTAATACAGGAAGTCAACAGTACAAACAGACTTGCAGTCAAAAGCGAAGCCAATGACAAACCATAAACAACGATATAAGTTTTGTTTCGATAGACTTGTTACGTGCAACCAGGACAACAGTTTCTGGAAGAGAAGGATAAAAGGAGCATAGATAAACAAGTTTGTTTGTGAAATTGTCTTAGGATCATCTGTAGACTAAGGAAATTTCCTGTTTTGTATGGGGACCGCCCCATACTTTGGACCTCATACACTTTATACAGCACCTGTATATGGCCCCGTTTTGGTATCATAAAACCACAGCTATCGTTCCAAACCAAGTGAATTTGCAATACAGACCCCCCTTCCTTCGGCTAATTTGCACACAAGCTACAACCGAACGTTATTTAAAAATGAGCCTCACAAATATTAAACGGATTTCTGCAAACAGGATGGAGGGAGGGAATTTAGTGAAACTTAAACAGGAAGGAACGCACAGCAGACACAGAAGACAAACAGTAGCTGCATATAAGAAAACACAAACAAAATGTCAAAACAGACAGAGGGACCGTTTATTTCCTTTATATTTTGTTTTTATACTCAACTCATCTGTGCATCTTGTGGCTATATGGCGCTGCTGCCGCCATTCTTGGGTGCTGCTGCCACTACTTTTGTGACTCGCCGCATGCTCTATGGTTGTTGCAACTTATGGTGGGTGTCACAAAGTTCAACATTATTTGCCTTTTAGTAGAACGTCGAGTGCAGTATTTGGGTGCCACGCTTGGAGATAACATCACAACACAATCGACGAAGACAAATAAAAACAAAAAACAGAAAAGAAAACAAATCAAACATTGAGCATTTGGTCTGTCCAATGGTTCGTCCCGTCCGCCTTTCTGTGATTTGCTGAAATAAATGTTCGCTTAATCAGTGTCAACGCTTATGACGACTATGACGACGATAATGGCCCTCACTTGCCTCTGCCCATGCAATCGTGTGAATAAGAAGTGGATTTTTTTTAAATTTATTTAAAAATATATAAATTGTTTAAATGTTCAAAACGTGACAATATTGTTGTCATTTATTTTTACATGAAATTAAGTGTTTTTATCAACGACGATGAGTATTTGTGAGATATTTAAATATCTCTAGATTTGAACTATTAAATGTTTTTTGCGGTTTTTGCCGGTTACGGAAAATGTAAATGAGTTATGATTTGAAAACAATTTGTATTTATTAAATATTAAGCCCAAAGCAGTGTATTAGTTATTGTTTTTGTGCAATGTTTTGTGAAAGTGACAAAGACTTAAAGAAAAATTGATGAACAGTAAGGTAAATAATATTAAAAGTTAAAACATTTATCGAAAGTTTATCAAATCAAATGTTAAGAGGAAATTTGTTATACAAACTACTTCTTAATAATTTATTAGAAATAACCGCATTAAGGGGTGCAACAATAACGAGAGAATTGGCCAACAAATATTTTGTAGGTATAGCTTCAAATTTCCATCATGTTGTAAAGCGTGCGTGAGACTAACCATAGACACTGTTTTGAGTCGAACACAACTTCTCTTACGTATGAATTGCCCATCGAGTCTGCGTGAAAAAGACAAAAATTGCCAGCCTCGCGAGTTTATAGGTTGCCTAACACAGCTTTGAAATGGAATTTACTTTTGTTTAACTTTAAGCATTTTTAGCAGACACAAAACATTCTTCATATTGAGTATTTTACGATAATTCTTATAAATAAATAATTAATTCTTAAAGCGGGACAAAGCTGTCCATGTGGTAAATTTGGGTGAGTGAAGGGAGTTTCGATGCAGTCAGTATTAGTGTCATTGCAATATTTACAATCTTGCTTGTTTAGATGCCCATTTAGGCGAAAGTGTGCCTCTCTGGCATTTCTGGTCTTAACTCCTGTACCATTTGAATTTTGCAAGGATATTAATGTAAATTTTTGCGAGGAATATGGTTTAAAGATCTTCTGGGCACATTTAAGACGATAGACTTCTTTCGAGTAGAGAGTTGTTCTCGAACCCAATGTACTTAGAACATACCATGTGTGCTGCTGAAAAACGTCGTTGCAATAAATTGCCATTAACAGTTATTGATTATCGTAAGTCCTACGATCCACCCTGCCGTGACTACTTGACACATATTTTAGAAAGGAAAATATTTACGATTTTTGCGCGATTATGCGTGGTGTTGCCTTTTAGTTTTGTCGCATTCTTAATTTTGCAAAATTTTGTCGTTAAGATTTTAACTATACATGTTTGTAAAAATCAAACATAAAACGTGCAAGTTCAAAAAATTTAGGGAGGTACTAAAAGGAGCGTCTTGTCTTCCAAAACGTTATCCTGTTATAGCTTACAAAAATCTAGAATTTGGCACGATCGTGTTGGGTATTTTAATATTACTACTTGATATCTAAAGTGGGCGGAATGGTACATTTTTATGGGAGGTACAAGAAGGGGCGTGGCTAGACTTAAAATTTTTTCTCAAAAACTTTATCATGTTATAGCTTAATATTAAAAATTATATTGGCACGAAAACATTTGGGTACGTTTTTTGAAAGTTATAGTGCGTACCAGCCGGACATCCAGACAGACAAACGGACATGGCTCAAGTCATAAATCGAATCAAAGAAACCTAAAGTCTAAAGTGACTCCTTCTACGTATTATAGTTTTGGGTCGAAACGCAAAATTAAAAGCGCGACAGGGTCGAGTACACCACCAACACACTAACTCGTCTATATCTCCACCGATTAAAATAAAAATTGACCAGTGGAAATATTTTCTCAAGACCCGATCTTCGATTGAAAGTGGGCGTAAAGGCCGACTCCCCTTCTGGGATATCAGGTATATATCATTGATACTAGAAAAAGTGTAACGCCTTAAAAATACGTGTTAGATCCCAACTATGTTAAGACCAATTAGTTTCATGACTTTGTAAGACGATTAAGCCATGTCCGCCCGTCTGTTGGACAGGATAACACGAGTAACCCTTTACTGATCGTTATAAAATCTTACCAGTATTAATATAATATATTCCAAAATGTAGTTATGGGGTTGTAAATAGCCAGAATAGTCCCACCCCTTCCTTCTGTTATCTCCCGTACAAATTTACCTATTTTTGAAAAATGTAAAATTTTTTAAATAACATCCAAACGGACAACTTGAGGATATTTATATATGGTCAGCTCCATTATCTTGTAATAGAAGACAAATACTTAGAAAATCGAAACATGTGCAACACCTAATCTGATACCTCCAATACACATGACTTAATCACCCTTATAGTTTTACAAACATATATATATTTTTTTGTAAGTTCACTGAATTCTGTCATATTTTGTATGAAAGTACGCTTATCAAAATTTGACTCAGGAATGTATATGAATTACATAGGCTGACCCCTTTTGGTACCTCCCATACAAAATGTCCTATTTTTGGAAAATATAATATTTCTGCCATTACTTCCAAACGGACAACTGGAGGATATTTAAATTTATCTTATAAACCGAAACATGTGCCACACCCATTTCTGTTACCTCCCATACAACTGGCCCAATTCACTCTCATAGTTGCACTGAATTCAGACACATTTAACGTAAGGTGTATGGTTAGGAAAATTTGACTCAGGAATGAATTTGCACTATATCGGCCTAACTCTTCTGGTAACTCTCATACAAAATTACCTATTTTTGGAAAATTTATATTTCTCCCATAACTGCTAAACCGACAACCGGAGGATATTTGAATAGGGTCAGTTCAATATTCTGAAATACTGAACATTGACTTTCGAATAAAACCGGGACAAGTTCTGTTGCCCCTACTGGTACCTGTTATACAAATAAGCCAATTTTCCCAAAAGGTATATTTGTATCAATAAATTCTAAAATAAATTCCTCAAGACGTTGAAAATAGTTTACTTTTAGTATTTTGTATAACTTGAAAAACTTGAATATTTACCGCATCATAAAAAATTATGAATTTTATTAAGATTTTTGTGCGAATTAATTAGAGACTTTTTCCTTAGTTCCCTAGTTCTCAGACTGTTTCGGTCCCCATACAAAATGGTCATATGTATGTCCAGTAGGGTGGCGCGAAAATTTCGATAATGCCTAAGCGGAATAATGTGTCAGTTGTTATATATCGGCTTTGATTAATTTGAGCAAAATCGGACGACTTTAAGTCGTGCCCCAAAGAGGTCAAAGGTCAAATCTCTATATATTTGAAAATGAGTTTATGTCCATTTAAAGTACCGTATAGACTCGAAAACGGAAAACGTGAAAGTAGGACACCTGCATTTTTGATATAACAAGTGGGCGTAGCCCCGCCCGTTGGACCCTCTTTTTAAAACAGCAATATCTGAAGGACTGTTTCTCGTGGAACAAATTTCGTGATGCAACAAAAAATGGGCAGGATCAGATCAGTGGGCGTGGTATAAAACTTGAAACTTTAAAAAGCTGTATCTCATGAACTATAAGAGATATAACGATGATATTTGGTATGTGTTGTTGGTACAGTATGAACTACAGGCTGGGTGGAAGTGAGCTGTGCTACACTCCATTTTAAAGAAGCCGTTATAACAACAGTTTTATCGTTCTGAAAATTTAGCAGTAGAGTAGAGATATAACAAGGCTTTTTAGAACCAAGTTAACGAAAAGGGCCGAAACGACGAACACACACGTCAATATTTGACTATTATATATTCGCCAGAAAAAAAATAAATACATGTCTGTTTATGTCTGGCCATACGACCGAAAGTCCTTTCTCCAACCAATATTTTCAGATCTGCTTTAGATATGAAAAATATATCTGTTTACGTTTACGTCGATGTATATCCAACATTAAGAAACTGTTTTAAGTCAATATGTAACGAGTTTCTAGTAACCAAATTTATATGTAATTTTTCTATATTTCTAAGCCATTTTCGCGAAACAAATGCTAGGAATTTTCTTCAAAATATTGCCTGCTGCATGTTTTCTCCCTACTACTCATAATTTGTCTACTTCAATACCCTAAAAAAACTGTGTGATGCTCGCAATGACAACATTTTAACTTGTCATATGTCTGGTATGATAATAATACAGAATTTTGCAGAAAATCACACATCACATTTTTAATACATGTGTGTTTACTTACATACTTACGTATGCTTTTGGGGACCCTATATCGAAAGTGCATAAAAATAGCCCAAAAATGTTTATAAGAGAAACATTAAGAACCCAAACATAAACACCAAGAGTACATTAAATATTTGCAGCATACCATGCAACCGACAACAACAACATAATGGAAAACACTCCCCACACATCATAAAACAATATACAAGAAGTATGTATGTAAGAATTCTCAAAGGAGTTGTAGGAACTTTAGTTTTTTTCTTTTTCAAAAATAAATACCACTAGATTGACTCCAGAAACAGACACTGACGAAGTAGTAGGCAGACATGTCTCATATTTTTTTGTTAAGTTTTTTTTTTCCTAAAATAATTACTGAATGCAGGCAAAACGCCGGAGACAAGTACATCACCAACAACAACAAAAACAATTCATATATAAAAATGCTAGCCAGATATGGTAAAGAAACAAAACAATACTGCAAAAATCCTACAACATAACGCAGACACAACGTTGTAATACTTTGGTGGATTTTAAAATTCCTTATCAGTTCCACACATACTAGTGTTTATCTTTACAAACCCAACTGGCACTTAGTGGACGATTTTTAACACATTTTCAGTCAAAGCATAGCTGCCAACAAACAAATCACCCAAACAAATCATCAAAACAAATAAATGTCGATTAGTTTTTTGTTGTGTTGTATTTTATAAATGGTGACACAAATGTTTGTCTATAATCGCTTCTACATTTTTCCCATCGTCATCGGCTATTAAAAAGACAATCCTATTTAAACACTCACACACGCACACACAAATACAAGCAGAAGAAAGTCCCCTTAACCGCATATGAAACAAACAGTTTTGGCCGCTTATCAGCTAGTATCTGTGTAATATTTAGCGTTTCTAAATTTACCTCTGTTAAGACAACAGGAGAAACAATGAATCGGCGGTGTCTATGGATATTGTAAAAATTTATGTTTTTATTTTACAGACAACTGTGGCACCATGAGCAACAGCATGACCAGCTCTACAGGTTCTTACAACATGGACGATATATTGATCGTAACAGCCAAACACAGTGAGAGGGCGATATTGCGAGCGAATTTCCTAAAGAATCACTTTGATAAAATAACAAAGCAACGTGGACGCAAACCCTTTAAGTAAGTTTTCTATTAACAAAAAACTATTAACGTTACCAATGGCTGCTATGTGGTGTAACATTAGAATACCTCAATTCTTTAATATTAACCATTTGTATTCTTATTTTTTTAGCTTCTTGCACATTAAAATCGAAGATGGTCCTTTCAGTGAAGAAATTGCCTACAAATACCAAAACACTGCCTTACAAATTATTATACTCTGTCCTGCGCTTTTGGCTTTATCTCACTCTCTGTTAATGTCTCAACTGTTAAGCATTATAAGAGTTGAAAAAGTGTTGGGTATTTTACTAGATGTGACAGAAGAAAAAGTCAAAGAGATTCATAAGACAGGTATGTTAAACTTAAACTTTACTTACAAGCTATAACAACTAAGCTTTATTTTTTCTCTTTGTAACTTTAGCTCTTCCGAATTACTTAAGATGGCGCCGTTGTGTTATACGGGACAATGATCAAGCTCAAATTAGCAATATTTTGGGAGTTGCTACAGATATATTAGGTCGGGCTTTATGCCAGCGACCAGTGTGTCATGATTCAGGCTCTAATATAGCACGTAGTTTCTCTTCCTGTTCAGATGGTTTCACTATTTTGCCCAAGAAAGTAAAGATAGGCCAAAATAAGGTTGTGGTCATGTTGAATGAAGGCTTGGAAAAGGATGATATGCTGAAGATTGTGGTGGAAAAATCGGGCGAATTAATTGAGATACGAAACTTTAAATGCCGCAATCCTTTTACAGTGCAGTTTGCCATACCAGGTAAGAAAATCGAAACAATAACCATGAAAACGTAAAAGGGGTAAAAGCCACTCAAGAAATCAGGTATACGAAAGCATTAAATCCCAGCGATAAATGAAACGAAGTACCTATTTAGTAATCCATGACGTCAGTATGACATTGTAAGCGAGAATCTAAGTACTTAGAATGAAAAGCGTGTGTAATGTTTAAAAACACCGTCCACTCATTATAACTTTTGATTACAATGCTATTGAAATGACAACTTCTGACAACGTCACTTACTTTGTAATCAAGCGTGTAATCAAGCTCCCATAAAACTCCGCTTATAACGTAATTGAAGCTGAAATGGCACTAACTGACATCGTCGCTTACTTTGTAAACTAGAACGCACCGATAAAACGACCTTTGACACTTCTATGATAAATTTAAGGGGAGAATCATCACTGATTGCTACTAAATAAAGCTTACATTAGAGATTAAGTAATGGATGTTTTTACCGCTGGGCTATAACTAACTTAGAAAATTTTCATTATAAAAAAATAACTTTGTATGGATAGTTCACGGTCCATGAAGAACCAATACGAAATTAACCTTCAGGAAAACAAAATAGCACAGGACTAGTCCTATAACTGGTCCCTGGTGGTAAGTGACCGTCGTAGTTCTAACTGATATGTGTGTAGGATACGTCACTTTGAATGTCTTTGTCATTGGAGGTGTAAGTAAACACCCTACGCCTAAACTTGGACCACTTCTGTGTCTGTTCTACAGTACAGTATTTTTGGACCATGGTCAAGCAACATGACTCAGACCGCTACATAAGAAAATTATGAACTATATAAGAAAATCGTTGTATTCTACCGTTGAAAAAATACATCGCAGCAGGAATACTATACAGTGAGGCTGATGACGCAAATTGCATGCAATTCTCCCATGTAGTATTTCTGGGTGGAAACCACACCATATGCGACAATTTTGTTTGTTTACGTTGACGTTCAGATCGAAATGTGCCTCCCCAGCATACAATATGTGTTGTCAAAAAGAACTCGATTTTTCCTCTTTTTCTGATCTATAAGAAAAAAAACAATAATAGAGGGTACTTATACTTTGAACCAAATCCGATTCATGACTTTTTAAGTCGTTCGAGCCATGTCCGTCCGTCTGACTGTGTGTGGCTGTCCGGCTGGTACTCACGATAACTTTCGAAAGACGAAACCAAATGTTTTGAAAATTTTGCACGAGTTAATATTTCCCCAAAACTACTTACGGTATTGGAAATGGGCTACATAGCCCCGCCTCTTCTGGTACCTCTTATACAAATACATCATTCCGCCCACTTTTGAAATCGAGTAAGAATATCAGTACACCCAACGCGATCGTACCCAAATTCTACATTAAGTAAATCTATAACAGGATAAAGTTTTGGAGAAAAAACTGGAAGTCTAGCCATGCCCCATCTGATACCTCCCATACCCATAAGGTACCGTCCACTTTAGAAATCGATTAATACTATTTATAGATCCTACACGATCGTGACCAAATTCTGTATTTAGTAAAGCTTAAGCAGGATAAAGTTTTGGAGAACAAATTGCATGTTTAGCCACCAGTAGTAATATCAATACACTCGATCGTGCTCAAATTCTGTATTTTGTTAGGCTAACATAGGATAAAGTTTTGGGAAAAAAAATTTGACGTCTAGCCAGGCCTCTTCTGGTACCTCCCCGACAAATTTACCACTCCGCCCACTTTAGAAATCGAGTAATAATATATACTAGGAAATTGTACGTTTTACTGAGGGTGAGGGTATATGTAAGCCGGTTTTCCCGACTCAAACTTTCTTACTTGTTATTATGGTTTTTGTGCTCAGAAAGTGATCTTATTTAAAGTCAGAAAAGAATCTTTTATGATGAGGTTTTTGAGCTCTAAACGATCATAGGAATGTTTTAGGATTTTGATTAATCTTTAAACCGAAAATACTATTTTTTTAAGATTTTTTTCTGAATACTTCTTCGAAGCGCTTCTAGAATGCTCGTTACTAGGATTTTCTTCGGAGCACTCCTGGAATGCTCTTTAATACGATTCTTTTCTGAATCCTTCTTCGGAGCGCTCCGAAAATGCTCCTTAGTAGAATTATTTCCTGACTGCTCCTACCGAGCGATCCTAGAATTCTCTTTACTATGATTCTTTTTTGAATCCTTCTTCGGAGCACTCCTAGAATGCTCTTTAATAAGATTCTTTTCTGAATCCTTCTTCGGAGTACTCCTAGAATGCTCTTTAATAAGATCTAATAAGAACACACCCAGACACATTTCTGACTCCATCTCGGAGCGCTCCTACAATAGTTTGCTGGGTCATCATACATAATGGTAGCGGCTTCTTTAACACGTTAGAACCAGTTTGGTGACACTTCCCCTCTTCACCAATCCCTGAACAGGTACTATTAGACAATTGACACCCCAATTACCGTAAGACAGTTTCGAACTAATATTATTCTCTACTAGGTAGTTTCTATTCCTAAGTCAGTTTATTCCGTAAATTACTTACCCCGCCCTGGCTTTCACCCCTTCAATTAAATTGTTTGACACCTAATTCCTACTATCTTTTTTCTAACTTTTTACCTCTTCTTTTTAGAATCATGCATGGAAATTTCCACTATGGTCGAAGTACGCATCGAAAAGAATCATAAAAGTCTAGGCGCTCGTCCCATCAAATGCGAATCACGTTTACGCGAATTGGAACAGCTCTTACGCACTGAAGATTCACCCATTGAATTTATGTGTCATGCATTGGGTATAGGACCGACAGAGAAGGATGACTTGGATCTTCATCTACTACAGTGTTTCCAGAAAAACATGCCACCCAATTTCCACCTGCTAAATGGACCGTATGACAAGCAGCATCACTTCCTTAGTATACGTGAAACTAGTCCCGAAGAGTATCCGACTCTATTACATTTCGCTGCAAGGTGGGGCTTAAATCGTCTGTGCATGCAGTTGATGGAGTGTCCCGGAGGCGATACAGCATGTGGCATTAGAAATTGCGCCGGTAAAACACCTGCCGAATTGGCCGACATGGAAGGCCACCACAAACTCTCCAGGAACATTATGAGCTTTTCCGAGTTCCACGAACTGACCACAATGTATCACTATTTCAAGGGTCTTAGCTGCGACACCAAAAATAATCAAAATACCGGTAGTGGCAAACAGACTGCAACTAAAGTTGTTATCGAAGCGGTAAAGTCTCACCCAACATCACCAAAAACCAAACAACCCAAATCACCCAAAAATCGTAACATGCCCGCCGATCAACAAGCTGAGTATATGGAAATGTCCAGTGGTTCAGATAGGGAAAATTCTCCTGAAACTAAACCCAAATGCGAGACTATGGCTATTTCCAACCTCAACTATATAAGCGTGGAAACAGAAGATGAAAACTTGCAAGGATCCTCCTCCGATGTATGTAAGAATATGGACACCAATAAAGTAGTTACTACGCCGGAGATAACCACCAATGAACTGAAGATCAGTGAGCCTCCCTACTACCCTTCCAAAGAGCACAACAATGCCTCCAAAGATGTTACAGATGCCCCTCTCTATCAAACGGATAAATTTAGCCAAGAGTGTTCCCAGCTATTGGAAAACTGCACTAGCACTGCAGCCAATAATGACTACGTTATGCAGCCCTCAAATGTACCAGTTCCAGTACCAGCGGTGCAACAACAACAACAACCCACATCACCTAACAATACCGATGATGGCAACTATCTGTTTCAACCTTCTAATCGTCCCGTGGAGGAAGAATTTTTGCATCAGTCCAGACAAAGCCTTAATCGTATGGGCTCATCAACGCGTTTGGCCCATCAACCGACTTATGGTACGCTCAAAAGATCCGTCTCCGATGCATCTTCTTCGGCTCGTGCCAACGTAGATGATGAGTTAGCGGAAATAATGCATGATTTTAAAAACAATGTCCTGTCTATCCGCGAAGTTGAAGTTTTGGTGGAAAAGTGGAAGCACCGTAATGATGTTCAACAAAGTTTCCGTGAAAAACAGGAGCAAATCGACCAACTGCGTAAAGAATATGAGCGTATACAAGATCAAGTCAGAACGCATTTGAAACGAGAGACTCCATTCGAGAAAATAAAAAAGTTGTTTTCTCGGCACAAATCGACCTCCAACTTGCATCATGATAAATCCCTATGCGTGGATAGTGTTTTGGATGAGACCAAGTCGTCAATCACCACCTCTTCCAGTTTCAAATCGTCTGCAAGACCAATAAGCTCTCTCAGTTTACAGTCGGTATCGTCTTCTTCCTCTTCAGGTCGTCTAAGTACGGGCAGTAATTGCAGCGGCACCTCACTGGGTGATTCTGGCACCCACTCCGACCACGATGAAAGAAGATTTGGCTGTCGTCTGGCATCACCGGGTTCGTTGATGGACAACTATCTTATACCACCACCACCAAGACCGGTGTTCACTCCAAATTCCACTCCAGGCGATGAGAGACATCAGATAGTGTTCCCATCCCCCATGTCTTCCTGCACCAAACTCAATACACCCACAAGTCCCACTGGTTCTGAGCATTACCAAATGTTCCCGTCGAATATTCCTGTGTATACCAGTCAAAATTTGTCAACCACATCTTCGGGAAGCAACTACTTGAATACCATAATGGAAGCGAAACAGGAACAAGAACACAATTATCAAAATCAACAAAATGGTGTTACTTTGCAGCCCATAAAACTGAATGAAAGATCTAATATTATCTATGGTAAATTGACCAAAACCAATCCCAATTGTTCGTCATTCAAGCCAAAACAAGTGGCAATACCACAGGTGGGAAGTGTGGAGGTCCAGGCGGAAGTATATCAAAATATAGGCGAAAATTTGGTCAAAGAGGACGACAAAACAAAACTGGAAGGCAATAAGAACGGAAGTGAGAATGAGCCAATAGAAGAGGATCATAATTATATGAATTGTTAAGTGAAGCAACATGTATTATAATATTACAGTTACTTGAGACAAAAAAGCTCGAACATAATTCAATTGGTTGGTTTCTGACAATCACCATAAAGTAGGTGTACTAAATTGTTTTATACAATAAATTAATGATAACATAGTTTAAGCAGTTTACAAGATAAGAATATTTAAAAATGCGGATGCTACCAACGTTAACGGTTTGGTTATGAAGAATAGTTTAAGATAATTAAGCTATAGTGTCTTAAGTTGCAAGCAATTCAGATTTACCATTATCAAGGATCTTTATGCCTTATCAGGATATATCCGAGGCAGGAGAATGAGATGGAGTCGTCGAGTCATCAGATCAATTGAATAGATATATAAACATATGAATAAGGCAAAATCTGAATGATCAATACAGCTTTTGAAAACATTAAAAATTAGTCATAGAACATGATATTCACCGAAAAAGTTCTAAGAGCTTTAGGAGGTTCAAAACGAAATTATTGTTACAAAAATATGATATGTTCTTTTTTAAGAATTTTTTATATATATGCATATGTATTATTATTTTTAAACTAGAATTTAAAAAAATAAACGAACAAAAATGAGTATAAACTAGTTAATTGTTTCTCAATATTTTTTGGTTTTGGTAGTTGCTATACAACGTAATCTAAAACTTCTAAGACTGTAGAAATGTAGAAGTCTTTATAGTATAGAATATAATCAATTTTGATATTGGTTATAAATTGTTTTATTTTTCGACTAAAGTTTCATTTTGTTAAACGGCAAACAACCAAACATTATTTTATACATATCACTCGACATACTTTGTAAAGCTTAGTTCTTAAGTGTAATCAAAACACAAATTATTACAATAATTGTTGTTTATTTCTGATACACAACAAAATAAAAAATATAATGTAATCTTTTTATTGTTTTCGAATGATTTTGTTTTACTTTACTGTGTTGTATTAAAGTATTCAAATAAGAACGTATTCTAAATTACATTTAATTTTAATGAAGAACAAAAACATATATTTTATATTATAATCTTACATAATGTACACTTATATAATCTATATTTTTTAAATAAATATTGCTAAATAATGTTTATAACCCCTCCAAAGAATACTGTGTTTAAAATTTTACTTAAAGGAAGGTTGTAGCCGAAGAGGCATACAAGAGAGAGCCTCTAGATCGAAGAGCATTTCAGGAAGGCTTAGCAGACATTCACTCAGACGCAGTCGTGAAAGCAGTAAATAACTACAGAGTGATTGTCGTGCTCGGAGAACACCCTCCATCAGTGGCTTGGGAGGAAGAGGGCTAGAATTGATGGCAATAAGTCGAACGCCTGTCCCGCTTGCAACCAGGGACCACACGACACACTTCACCTTTTCAACTGCCCTGCCAAGCCAACCTAACTTGTTCCCAGGTCTCTTGGACCCACCCAGTGGAAGTAGCCACCTTCCTTGGCCTGGAAACAAACGCACACAAGGCGAACCAATCAACACCTAATGAACAAACAGACACAACATTGCTACCCCTTAAAGAAAAATCTAACCAAACTGACCAAAACCGGAAATGGGATGAACTGTTACCATCACCTAGACCAAACGGCGTAAGGTGGAATAGCGACAATTAAATGTAACACTTATTTTATAAGGTAAATGTGCAATCCAAAGAGATTTTTTGAGATTCGTCATCCTTGGGATAAAGAAGGGACAAGTGTTATCATCGCTCAGACCAAACACATAAAGGTACAATCACCCAGTAGACCAACAAAGAAAGTTATATGTCAGTCAATCGGCTTAAAAATATTGTTTTAGAATAAATGCCTATCAATAAGTATTCATCAACTCATAGACATGGTATTGCTGATCCATTTTAGCAAATCAATACGTTCGTATTTTTTCTCTGTATATGAAAGCACATTTGAAAGATAAACAAAACATCGAGGGACGGAAGATGATAGTGATTCTCAAGAAAATAGTCACCAATTGGTAATTTTATGGTAAAAATTTGGAACACTAAATAATTTATGGTTCTAATGGATTTTTACTTATCAATTATTTTGATATTGACTCATTAAAAAAACGTAACGGTCGCATTCCCGGGATTCCCGGGGTTTTTGTTCCATACTATAGCATATAATAGTTACTGTCGAATCGGACTAACAAATGCAGCTTCTTCTTATTTTTTAATGGCAGCGACAACAGAAATTTAACTACTAGTAGCCGCACGTAGAAAAGTATTCCAAGCGCTTCTGACTTTTGCACTCCTTAGATAGTTATACACACCAAGCATAGGCAACAGCTCTTTCACCTGGTCCAATAATCGAAGTTTTGGTCGCACCCTGCTGTAATGCCCATCCAGTTAATGGACAAATACTTTTTGAGCTGGAGCATTTTCGTCCATTCGTACAGCGTGTCCAAGACAGCGCATTCGGTCTATTTGAACGCACTTGACCACGTCGATGTCGTTGTACACCTCATGATTCATTCCACGACGGTATTCGCCGTTAACGATGTTACTTCAAAATATTTTCCGAAGTATTTTTCTTTCGAAAACTCCCAGAATAGACTGATCCGCCTGCATCATTATCCAGGATTCTGCGCTGTAGAGCAAAATAGGTGGGATCAGTGTCTGGTAGTGTTAGATCTTCGTTCGTCGAGAGAAGGCTTTATTTTATCATATACTCGCTTTGTAGAAAATGGCTCTGTTAGATTTGTTCATATTTTCACTGAAGACTTCTTGTCAGTCAGTGTTATCTAGGGTGTTCAAAACCGAAACCGAAAAACCGTAAACCGTTTTTTTTTATTTAAAACCGTATGCCGGTTTTTGCAAAAGTGCCATTTTCGAATAACCGGTTTAACCGAGTTTTTTCCTTCGGGTACTCGGTTTTTTTAAATTGCTTTGTTTCAACACTAAAAGGAGTTATTGAAAAAGTAAAAATTTTAAAATTGAATTTGAAATTAATTTAGACAAAACTTTTTACATTTTGTAAACGAAAATGTTTTTAGAAGCTTTGTAAAATTTTAAAATTCAAGTTCAAATTAGTTTAGAAAATGCTTTTTACACGTTATTTAAATGGATCAACAAGTCGTCGAAGATGATAGTGACGATGATGAATGGGGTGAAAAAAATCATACGAGCTCATTAATAACGTGTCTTAAATAATCGCAAAATTGTGCAAGAATTATAATTCATTTAACAAGTCGAGCGAAAAACAAAGAAAATTGCATAGCTATGTTTTCCAGGAGCACAAAAAAGAACTAAGGCTCATTGTCGATGTTAAACACCTTATCTGCAATGATTGAACAGTTTAAAGAATTAACCCATGTGTCAACCATGCGCTTACAAGAAATAACAATTTTGAGAGATTTAAGATTTAAAAGATTATCAAATCATTCAGAATGAAATTAAAGCAAGATTTAAGAAAAGAAGAATACAGACGTTGAGTAGCTTAATTATATATCATAGCTTTGGAAAATGTCCTACAAGCTCATCCTGTGTAAAGTATTCTAAAGAGGCGGAAACGATGGAATATGCGAACGAACTTTTTAAAAGACTTTATCCTGCAATTTCCACAACAACGGCAGAGTCTAGTAACAGTTCAGATTGTGAGATAAAGGAATCCCCTAATGGTAGTCTATGCAACGATTTAAAAAGGACAATAAATCAATTGCAATGACACAAGACTATATCGTCCCCTTAATATAACAATAGTGTATGTGCTCATACACCATTATTTATTGCATATTTAGAATCTCCACCATTCATTCTATACCTGGTCAAAATTTCGTCAAAATCTACTTCCACAAAGTGAGTCAAAAGGTCATTGGGAAAAGTAGTGTATAATTTCTTCTTCAAAAATTTCATAGACATCCGATTTGACGAAAACTTTAAACTCGATTTTCTCAAAACACCAAAAAAAAATATACACTATTGTTTTAAAAAAAATTAAAAATATTCCAAATATTTATTCCTTTCCAAAAATAGTACTTTAAAAAAATGGGAGATTCCAAAAATTTATTAAAAAGTAAAAACACAAAATAAAACAACTCATTTCTTATTATTTGTAAAAAAATGCATTTTATTAAACCAAATTATTGTTTTTTTATTTTTAACTTTTTAGGAAAAACCCGAAATAACCCGGTTAAACCGGTTTTCTTTCAAATGCTGTATTCGAAATCCGAGTTTTCTAAAAAATAATTTTTTCGAATAACTCGGAAACCGGGTTTTTGAAAAACGGAGGTATTTGAACACTCTAGTGTTATCCCGCAAAGTCGTATCAGCATCGTGTGGATACCAAATTCAGCCATAGCATCTAATAGGTTCTGTCGAATCGAACTGTCAAATGCAGGTTTGTAATCGATAAACAGATGGTAGGTGTCGATCTGTAATTCTTGAGTCTTATACAGGATTTGTCATAGCGCAAATATCTGGTCGGTCGTAGATTTACCTCTGTGTGGACCACACAGATACCATGGTAGTTGGTACACACACTTGAATTGCCTTTCATAAGCATAGGACATAGCACACTCAGATTCCAATCATCGGGCAAGCATTCCTTGAACCAAATAGTGTTATTGAGCTGGTGTATGTACGCTGCCAGCACATCGCCGTCGGCTTAAAATGCTCTGCCGGCAGTTCATCGACTCCGCGCTGCCGTGCTGATCTTATTTTAGCTACGTGTTGGACAATCTACTCCATCGCCGATGATTGATTGCTTCATTTGAGTTAAGTAACAAGCGTTTTTAGCACCGAATAGTTGCGTGCATACTTTAACTGGAACTAGGTGCATCAAATAACGATTGAGACGACTTTCATCAATTACCACGGATAATTCTGGTTTCTTTCTTTTAATCAGGGGATATCCAGGTTCCCTGTGGATATCTTTATGCGGGAATTTGGTTCCACTCTCAACCTTGTTTCTTGGAGACATGAAGCATACCAGCCTGAATCCCCTATCCGATGTAATGTGTAGACTGAATCCGCCAACTGCTGAACCTGGAGCATCATTTTGAACAGGGCAGGGGTTCTAATGGAAACCATTTTTAATGTCCTCGACGGGCCGAAGGCTGTTCGGTCATTTACAGAGTCAAATCGCGAGATCAGATGCCGGAGTCTCTTGCTGACTGTGAATTCTCATCCAAATTCATGTCTTTCTGCATGGCAGCTGTAAAAGATGTCACAGTTCTTCGAGCACATCCCTGTCCCATACATCGCAATTCCTGTATGGCGATGATGTCAGGCTTGTATTTGTCAACGACCTCCTGTCATTTAGGTTGCTTAATATTGCGACTTCTCACATTTGCTACCACTAAACAGATGTTTAGTACCCTGGCCCGTGGAACAAGTGGTCTATCGGATGTTGTGAGGTGCATGGGGACCCCTTAAAAAAGATTCTGGTTATTCCCAAAAGAATAACGATCAGAAACATCAAATACGAAAATTCCCCATGCCCGGGAAGTTAACCTTATTGAAGAATACACTCAATTTTAAAACTCCTCTGTTATTATCCCTCTGACTTTGGAAATAAACATTCTTTATTTCTAAAATTATACCATTCAATTTGTATACACTTTTGTAGCATAGTGTAGATTTTATAAAATATGGAATAAGGTTACTATTTATGATGACATCTCAGTTTAAGAAAAAAAAAACCGTATGAAAGTTTTTGTCGCGTAACTCGACTTTCATATACTCTCAGACTCTGTAAAACATAAAATTTTCTAGTACATTGATGGAAGAAGGAGCGTGGCTAGACTTCCAGATTTTTTCTCCAAATCTTTATCCTATGCTAAATACAGAATTCGCGTTGGTTTTATTGATATTATTACACGATTTTAAAAGTGGGCAGAGTGGCTAATTTATATGGGATTTATATATACCAGCTAGGGGTTTTCTTCTACCATCATAAGTTTTCAGATTTTGGCGGTCTCAATTGGTTCAAGATTTAAGTGCTACACTGTGTTATCAGGAAAAAAAACGTAAAGCGAGTCAGAAATATGAATTGAAAACCTTATATTTAGCAATAAAACATAAAAATATTTTATCTTGTTAAAACACCGCACCTCTATGATCTTTTTTATTTTTAAGACTTTGGTACTGTTTTTCATACTTAATCTAATATTTTAACTCCATGTTATACTCTACTCGACTTCAACATGAATAGTAGACCGGGTCGCGAAAAAAAATTTCCAAAGTCGAGGGCAAATATTAAAGATGCAATAGTTTTCTGTAAAAATACAAACAACAGGAAAAATATTAGTGTTGATGCTGTAAATACATCTTTTCATACGTAACTTTTTTGTTTTTGAATAAAACTGTATACTTCAAAAGCAAAATGTTCTTGGTTTTTAAAGGACTTTAATTCTGAGAAAAAATATTTTTAAATTTTAGGGGTAGAAATTGCTCTAAATGAGGCCATCATTACAAGATGATGTCGTATGTCAGCGACATCTATAGGACAAATGTAGTACTCGTCGAGACCTATACACTGATGCCTTTGATTTAACGATTAAGCCACAAACAAAAAAGCAGTGATAAAAAAACGATTTTGGCTGTTTTTCCGGGGGTGGGGGAGGAAAAAAAAAATTTTTTTTGAAGTTGTCTCGAGGTGATCTTTAAAATTTGCCCTCGACTTTGGAGAAAAAAAAATTTTGTATGGGGACCGACCCGGTCTAATGAATAGTAATCAAACTGAGTTATACAAACATCCCACATAAAAATGAAATATATAAACACAAGAAACTAACGAATTCAATTCACAGAAACTACTTCAAAATAATACGACCGGCTTTAAAACAATTTACTACCACATACATGCATCGCTTACATAAACACGTGCCTACGTGTGTAGATATGTATGAAATATATGGCGAAAGCTTTTCCTTTCATTTATTGCAACGATTTCTCTAATGAACCAAACTATTTCTCCCACATAAAATTCGCGATTCTGTCTCAATTTATGTACGAGTACTTATACCACTACAAAATACTATGTTACATTCAGTGTCGTGTCCCAGCTGTTTTTCCTCTACTGCATCGCATCGTATTTGTTTTGTCCTCAATAGAAGAAAGAGTACATATACAACTCTCCTATTTGGTTTCCGGTTGCATTATATATGATTCGGAGTTTTTAGTGAGTATTAGTGTTTATACATATAATCTTTAATAGTTTTCACTTCAGTTCACTGTTTCGTACGTTTAAACAAAAATGCATCTCTTTTAGTTCGCAATCTCCTATCGTATGAACGTATTATTTTCTCATTTTAGCTGAGAGGAAAATACTCACACAATAAAAAAGCTCCCTCGCCATACTAATACAGGGTGATTGTAATAAAATAAAAACCGTGTATTTTAATTCGAAACATTTTGAAGGCTGTTTATTAGAGAGCCAGACAGACAAAATGAAAAAAAATTTAATGGGAATGAATGAAAAATGTTTTAATATTTTTCTTTCGGTTCTAGTAAGACTACATGGATATGCGGTAAAGGGTACTATCCAAATATTGTTTTTGTGTTTAAGGAGTGGAAAGTGAAAATCTTTAGATTTTTAAGGATGTGAGCCTTGGCTTCAAGAAGTTATAGGCGAATTCTAGAAGTAATAAGGTTGAAACCTATAAGGATATAGTGACAGAAATATTATACAGCTTTAAAGTTCTGGGAGTTAGCATGTCATTTAAAATAAATTCCCTCGATCATCATATCGACTATTCCCCCAATAAGTTGGGGCGAGGGATTTTACCAGGATACATCCACTTCCGGTCATATACTTGCACAATCTTTATGTAGTGACACAAATGTTCAATACAATAGTTTGGTCAGATAAGCAACAAACTGTTACTGGTTAATTGTTGCGTTACTGTCTAATTGATTGACTGGTCACTGCACTGGCCAGAGCGCTTAAGCTAGAATTCTGTAAATTTAGTTGTAAATTCTTTTAATAATTTGTACCCTTAGGGGGTAAAAACGGATAAAACTGGAAACATTAGCCAGACCAATGGGCTTAAGCTTCAATCACTTAAATTGTAGTGAAACCTGTTAGTGATCTTAATTAGTAGTTCTGCGATAGTAAGAAATCTTTTGCAATTCGTGATTTTATGGTTAAAAAAAGGAAAGCCAATGGATATAACTAATACTGAGCCGACTCCAAAAGATTAAAGCTACAATCACAAATAATGTGGTTCATGTCAATTTTAAAAAATACAGCAGTTGTACGTTACAAGGAAGTCTTTTAATTTGCACTATTCAGAAAAATTGCTGTTGGATTTGCAACATCTCCATTGTCAAATGGCTAAAGGCGAAGGCACGAAAATAAGGACTGACCGCAGGCTTCAAATAATGTACATATGTCATTAAAGCGTATTTTTCGAAACCGGCACTTCGAAAGGGTGAAGAATAGACAAAACTGAACCATTATTAAGGGTAAGGGTCTATAGCAGGAATCATGAAATTTGGGGATATATTTGATTAAAGGGGAAAAGCCAAATTGCTTTTACCAGTCTTTAATTAAAAAATAACACTTTTTCTAATATAGTTAAATTTTTTATATCATTTATTTGACTTTATAACTTAACATGAGTCTTAAAAAACATTTCCATTTTTTTGTTAAATGGAGTAAATTAAATTGGAAAGTGAAGCATCCATATAATACTTCTATATGAAGTGCTTTCTGATCCTCGGTGCCCGGACATAACCCCCACGGACATAATCCCCAACACGATTTTGGGGCTTATGTCCGCCTCGCTCTGCGGACATAACCCCCAATTTGCATGTGGGATTATGTCCGCGGGGCATAACGGACATAAGCCCCAACAAATATAACGGACATAACACCCAAACCAATTTTGCGACTTAAAGTAATGAAAAAGGTTGATGAAGTTGATGAAATGGCGTCCGCCCACCCCCAAAAAGAAGAATGACTTTTTAAGTAACTAACAAACTACGTCTCTTGCTGCAGAGAGACAGATTAAGTACGCAACTTGACTAACTACGGCGGATGCGGCGGGGGGCGTGCCCCCCACCGCATTCGTCTCGTGCTGCAGAGAGACAGATTAAGTACGCAACGAGACTAATCTGTCCCCATTGGGGCTTATGTCCGCAGATTAGTGTCGGACATAATCCCCAAAATCGTTTGGGGATTATGTCCGTGTGGGGTTATGTCACGGCACCCTGATCCTCTATATTTATAACCAAACTTGACTCCCTCTGTAAAAACATAAGGTTGACATCACCGCAATCCAGGAGATGAGATGGACAGGACAATGACGCTCCCGACGTAAAAATTGCGGCATCTATTACAGCTGCCATGCCGAAAAGCAAAAATTTGGATATGGATTTGTAGTTGGTGAGAGACTCAGATATCAATCCTTTTAGTGATTGAATAGCCGCAATTCGCATCAAGTTGAAATATTTCTACATCACACTGATTTGTGCTCATGCCCCGACGGAATATACGTCCGCTGCCCTGGCCACGACATTAAAATAGTTCTGGGAGACTTAAATGCTTAAATCGGAAGGGAAGATGTTCATGGTCCATCGTAAATCGTCCATCGGTAAATTCAGCCTGCATACCGACACGTCAGACAACGGGTTTAGGCTGGTAAGTTTCGCCGCGGGAAGTGAGTGGAACCAGATTCCAGCACAAAGATATCCACAAGGCAACTTGGCTATCCCCCGATCAAAACACCAAAAATCATATTGATCATGTGGTAATTGATGGCAGGCATGCATCTAGTGTCATGGTCGTGCTTGTGATCCGTGGGGCTAATATTGGCTAGGACCATAACCTAGTGCAGGCAAGGTGCGCACACGATTGAGCAGAGCGGAAAACGCACGTAACAAAACACAAAGAAAGCTGGACATCGCGAAGCTGCAACCCCAGAGATAGCCACTGCCTACTCTAACCAGATCTTCCAGCTATTACGACACAACGCCTCTACTTCTGACGTTCCGATACACAGTGGCAGCATATTGCGTATTCCATGGCAACCGCCGCCACAACCGTACTACGATATGAAAAACGGCGATCAAACGAATCCTGGTACGATGAAGAATGTCGCATAGTGACTGAGGAACAGTATGCTGCTTATAGGGCAACCGGTGCCGTTAGGGAACGGCACAAGGAGACAGTAAATCAGGCGAGATAGCAAAAAGCTACGGAAATGGGCTCCCCTCCTATAAGGAAAAGGATGGAAATCTGATAACTGATACGCAGAGTGTGCTGCATATATGTAGAGAGCACCTGCAACAACTGCTGGTTGTCGACACAAGTTATATTGCCCACCACCCAGTCAAGCAGAGGTAAAAAGAGCAAATAATAAAGCTGCCGGTGCCGACGGACTCATGCAGAGCTCTTCAAGTCCGATGGCGTGGAGCTGATAAAGAGCATGCACCAGCTCCTTCGCACGGTTTGACTTAATGAGTCCATACTCGATGATTGGAATCTAAGCGTATTATATCCTGTGCTAAAAAAAGGTGATCCATTTGTGTGCTCCAACTACCGCGGGATCAGCCTTTTACCCATCGCATATAAGGTCCTGTCGAGTGTGGTATGTGAAAGACTAAAGCCAGTGTTATTCAACCTGATCGGGACTTATCAGTGTGGCTGTAGACCTAGTAAATCAACATCTGCCCAGATATTTACACTTCCGCGAATCCTGAAAAAGACCCAAGAGAAACAGATCGACACGTACCACGCTGCCCTGATACGGCAGAAAGTATTCGAAGCCATGACCAGCGAACATGATACGACTGACTGACACGAATCTTCCTCAGTGAAGATTGCCAGGGACCTTACGGAGCCATTCTATACCATACGAGGCCTAAAACAAGGCGACGGCCTATCGTGCGACCTCTTCCACATAGTGATGGAGATGATAATGATGAAAGCTGCAGTAACCACTCATATGCAGTTATTAGTTTCAACGAATAAAGAATCTACTCTTTTGGGAAACCGCGTGAACGTAGACAACTATAATTTCGAGGTTCTAGATAATTTTATCTACCGAGTCAGAGCCATTTCCAACCAAGCAAGGCTTTAGACAAGGCAATAGTCTGACATGCGATATCTGTAACACCATAAAGAAGATTATAATGCGGAAGCCTGCAGTAAACACGACTGCTGCTCGCGTATGCCGTTGATATAGATATCATAGGCCGAGGACTGTGGGCTGTTACTGCGCCCTTTTTAAGCATCGAGAAGCGGTAGGCTAAAGTGGGTCTAGTGATAAATGAGGACAAAACCAAGTTATTTGTTTGAACGAACAAAAAGTCTACTAATTTTGGACGTATTACTTTGAAGTTTTACATGATTTAGTCTACCTTGGCTCCGACGTAAACAAAAATATTAATTTCATATGAAAATCAAGAGACGAGTATTGATCGCAAATCGCTGCTACTATGCGCTATACAAACGATTTAATGACAAAGCCCTCTCTCTACGAACAAATATCCAACTCTACCAGACATTGATTATTCCTATCTTGCATTAAAATTCAGTTTTCTGGAAAATGACACAAGCGGAGCAGTCTATTCTGGGTGTCTTCGAGAGAAAAACACTTTGCAAAATATTTGGACCTATCATCGTTAAAGCCTAGTACCTTCGTCGAATGATCCATATGAGTTGAAAGAGCTTATATTTAAACTTGGTGTAACAAACTATCTGCGGAGCAATGGCTGTTGTAGAGTCTAAACTTAAGACTACATTAGTCTGAAAACCACATGACCCATATTATGAAAATATTTTATCAATTTCATTTGTTTCCTAAAACTTTATCTTTGGAGGCAGAATGTTTTCTGGGACAGTTAGTATTTAATTAACTATTGTAAAAGTATACCTTTCAGTTGATAAAAACACGTAATTTTTTATAATTGTGAGATTTTTTAAAGTTATTTCGTTAAAAAAATGTTTTAGAGGAACTCTTTGCACAAATGCCACAAGTAGTTACTAAACCGGATTTTATCAAAATAACGAAATTAAAATCCAACATTTTAAAAAACTTAATTGTAAAACAGTACCGAAAATGTTTTACTAATAGAGTTGCATTTTTGTTACTCTACCCTAATACTGTTTAAATTGCCCGGATTCCTCGTACTCCCTTTGTTAGAGAAAGAGAATTGCATATGTATTTAGTTTTATTCACTGTTTTTAATATTATGTATCACCCTTTCAATACTCTCATGGCAATGCACATTTAATAGACGATATATTGGGGGAACATCGGAAGACTTGATACGCATAATGCAACACCAGGTAAAATAGCATTCACTTAATACTGACATTGGCTCAAGTCCCACCATATTCACCATCCCCTTTTGGGGTTCAAAACAAAAACAAACATGTTGAACAATAACAATACCCATTATATACTGTAGTCAATGAAAGAACTTTTCGTTAGAGCAAAGCAGAGAAAAGCTCCCAAAGCCGAATAAAACGAAGCGAACAAGTGTGTAGACAGGATACAGAGTTTTAGTATTGCAAGTAAATCCAAAGAAAGAACAACACTAAAAGCGGAAAGAAAAATGAATGCAAAAATCAAATCGAATATAAAATTTTTAAAGTGAAATAAAACGCACAATAAACTAATTTTGAGAATTTTACCAAAAAAATATATCACAACTTTCGGTAATCGAATATGCTTTTAGCGAAAAATCACATTAAATCGCGAAAAAGTGCATTATTTATTTAATAGATATAAAATACGTAATGACATTTTGTTGCAAATTGACAAAAAAAACGAATACACACACAAACTCACAACTGCAACCGCAATACGCCAATACGAGAGTACATACCGAAAATGCTCCAACAACAATTCTCTAGGGAAACAAACATATAAAATGAAAGAGGAATATAAAAGCAAAAAGTAGTAGAAGCAAATGCTGGACAAATATCTCGAAGCGTTTTTCGTTAAAAAGTAAAAGTTATTTTGCGTCGTGGCTAAAGACAGAGCACCTGAAACGGAGCACTACGGCCGGCTGTAAGAAAAAGCGTAAAACAAACGTTCATCCTTGGACAAGTACGTTATAGTTGTCTGTGTGTTGTGGTAGCAGCATATATTATGTGCTCGAAAGGATAAGCGGATAACATATTGCATCCTTGCGTCGAAGTTTTCACTCTATTTTAATAAACGCTACTTCTGCGCTGGCATAGATTTTAAAACAATTTGAAAGATTTTCGAAGATATTATAACAAAAAATGAATTTTAAAATAAATTTATAAATCGGAGGGTGAAGTTATAAAAGCGAAAAGATATTTAAATTTAAAAAGACGATTGTCATTAAATAACTTGTGTTAAAGCATCAAAGGAAAGGCTATACATATATTAACTGTTTTGGAAAGGCTTGATTAAATTTTGCAAACGCTTTTGATGTTCAATGACATTTGTATTTTAAGCATATTTTTAACAGTATTCAGCGCTACATTGAATTGCACATAAAATAATTGCTAATGAGAAGAAGATTATGGAGAGTTGTGGACATTAATTTTGTTTATCGTACATTTATTATACTGTTTTAAAAACTTGGGTACTGTGTATTAAGCCGGAATTTGATTCCTTTGGATCAGTTTGTGCTTTTCAGATATTCAGTTAATAAATAACCAAATTTGCAAACTTTTTAGACATCATTTTGGTGTCAGTTTTTTCAGACTGTGAGAGAAGATACAAGCCGTTGCTTTAGTGGATACCGCGGGAACACCACAAATTGCATGTCCTACAACTCAACCAACAGCATACAGTATTAGCTATGTAATTACCTCACGATTAATTACCTTTTACACTTATTTACCTCGATTTCAAAATCCCCGTTTATTTTGCTTCCTCTTTCTAAGAAAATCCAATGGATAAATATCTTTCACTAATTACCAAATTCGGGTAATTGCATTAAATATTTTGTCCCAAAAATAAATCAATCTCTAAATTTCCTTCGTTTAATTACCCGAAATATTTATTGCTGCGATAATTTAACTAATTGGTTGTGTGACAACTAGAGCGTTTAAATACCTCCTTTTTTTAAAAACCGGGTTTCCGAGTTATTCGAAAAACTGATTTTTTAGAAAAATCGGATTTCGAATACAGCATTTGAAAGAAAACCGGTTTAACCGGTTTTTTCGGGGTTTTCCTAAAAGTTAAAAATGAAAATAAAAAAAATAATTTGGTTTAAAAAATGCATTTATTTGCAAAAGGTAAGAAATGTGTTGTTTTGTTTTGTGTTTTTACTTTGTAATAAATTTTTGGAATCTATTTCATGTTATTTTTTAACATAATATTTTGGAAAGGAATACATTTTTGAAATATTTTTAATTTTGTTTTTTAAAATAGTATTTAAGAAATAGTAGGCAATTTAAGTGTTAAATTTTGAGTCTATTCTTCTGTTTCGTTTTTATAAAGCTTGGTACAGAAAACACGCGCTCACTAATTGTGGAAGTAGGATTTATTGACAAAAACGCGTTTAGAAGGATGTTGTTTTTATGTCCTTTTATTGAATGTATCGAAATAGTTAAAATCATCATATAGGCTTGTGTCATTGCAATTTGTTTTCACTGGTGGATTTTGCATGTTATTTATTGTCCTGTTTAAATCGTTGCAAAGACTACCATTAGGGGATTTCTCCATCTTACAATCTATACTGTTACTAGTCTCTGCCGTTGTTGGGGAAATTGCAGTATAAAGTCTTTTAAAAAGTTCGTTCGCATATTCCATCGTTTTCGCTTCGCTTTCTAGAATACTTTACACAGGATGAGCTTATAGGATATTTTCCGGAGCTAAGATATATAATTACGGTATTCAATGTTTGTATTCTTCTTTCCTTAAATCTTGCTATAATTTTGTCTCGCAGCTCCCGAGCATATGTGGAGTCCATATTTTTGAGCTGTTTCAGTATAAACGCATATACTTTTTCAGCGTCGATTAGAGTCGCTAAATCATTTGATAATCGCTGAGCTTAAATCTCTCAAAATTTTTACTTCTTTTGAGCTGAGTGGAGTTTCCCCCAAATCCATAAGCGCATGGTTGACACATGGGTAAATTCTTAGAAACTGTTTAATCATTTGAGATAAGGAGCTCCACCGGTGTTTCACATCGACAATGGTTCTTTATTGTGCTCCTGGAAAACATAGCTCTGCAATTTTCTTTGTTTTTCGCTCGACTAGTTAAATGAATTAACGTGCTTCCGCAATATTGCGATAATTTGAGACACGTTTTTAATGAGCTCTTATGATTTTTCTACTTTCACTATTTCACCGCATTCATCATCGTCACTATCATCGTCGGTAAGATCCACTTCGACTTGTTGATCCACTTTTTTGGCATAAATAATGTCCACAACGCAAAGATGTATCGCATGATTTAAGCACAATTGGAATTTCGGTAGTATATGTTATGTCTTTCCCCCATATTTCATCATTGCTCCATCATGTGTGGAAGCTACTATATCTTTGTCAAAGATAATTCCAAATTCTTTAAGTTTGTTGTCTACCAAATTTTAAATGTGGGTTGCAGTTCCGGCATGTTTTAACGGTTTCAATCTAAGATTAAAAAGCTCGAGATTTTTCCTTTCCGGATCATAATATCTCAGGGTGACATTTACGTATTTAAATTTCATATTTCGCTCCACTCATCAACTACAAGCGAAAAACGAACCTTCTTTTCTATTATTGACTGCAACTTGTTTATGATCTCGCTATTGTCGATGAGTGCACTACTTTAGGATCTTTCCTTTTTTCAATCGATTTTGTGTACTTTTTGCTGATGATTGATGAGATATGATGTCGAAAAACCTCTACAGCACAAATTTTAAGGACACTGGGAGTATTTTGTAACAAAGCAATTTAAAAAACCGAGTACCCGAAGGAAAAAACTCGGTTAAACCGGTTATTCGAGAATGGTATTTTTGCAAAACCGGCACACGGTTTTAAATAATAAAACCGGTTTACGGTTCGGTTTCGGTTTCGGTTTTGAACACCCTAGTGACAACGCTAAAAATAAAATTTTTTATTTTTAATATTTTTTTTGCAACTATATATGTATGTGGCAATATATGTCGATCAATATATGTTAAACAATGATTTGTAACCGAAAAAGCACTACTATCGAGTGGTAAGGGGTTAAATCTAAAAAAAAACTTAAATCATGAAAACGTCGAATTTTTTGTCTTTCGCCAAAAAATTCATTACTCTTAAAATTGATTATGGATTTTAATGGTTGGAGTGTTGTTTTCTTTGAAAAGGGGTCATCTATATGTAAAATGCAAAAGTAGGGTTTGCATTGCGTTTTCTATTTTTTCTACTAAAATAAATAAATTCTTTAGCCCAAATTTTACAGAAAAATTGCAGTTTTTCAAGTTATATAATTGATAGCTTCGAAACGACATTACTTATTTAAAAACTTTCAAGGAAGAACTTGTGGAGAATTTTGTTGTCTTTAACTTAAGTAGTTATATATAAAAATCGGGTAAGAGATACCCAAACTATTACCAACATATTAAATGCACCTTCAGAAATTTAAAAAAAAATTCAAAAATTTTTATAAAAAAAACGGCACATAAGAAAATTTTTTAAAAATCATTTTCGTGTTTATGAGGTCAAAATCTAAGGGAAAAAAGTGTTTTCAAATCTTGTTTGCAAAAAATTGTTGTTCTGTGTTACTAGCTGAGGTATGGGAACCCCAAAACGGCAATTAATTGCATATTTAAAATTAAGATTTCGGATTAGTTTTTAGAACTTGATTAAAATACACAGAAATATATTCATCTTTTTCTTAAATGACTGCAGCAACAGAAATGCATCTTTTAGTAGCAGCACGTAGAAGAGAATTTTAAGCGCTTCGATGTTTGCGCTCCGTAGGTAGTTAGTCACACCAAGTGTAGATAACTTCTCTTTCACCTGATCCATCCAACGAAGTTTTGGTCACCCTCTGCTGCGCTGCCCATCGAGTTTACTGACGAAGACCTTTCGAGCTGGAACATTTTTATCCATTCGTACAACGTGACCAAGCCCCCAAATTCGGTATATTTCAACGCGTTTGACCTTGTCAATGTCGTTGTACAGCTTAAGAGCTGTTGTTTCATTTAACGACGATACTCGCCGTTAACGATGATGTGTCCAAATATTTTGCAAAGTATTTTTCTCTCAAAGGCTCCCAGAATGGATTAATCCGCTTGTGTCATGAAGAGCAAGACAAGTAGCATCCAACTGATAGAGTTGGATCTTTGTTCTTTGAGAGAGCGCTTTGTCATTAAATCGCTTGCTAAGCGTATATTAGCAGCGGCTTGCGATCAATACTTGTCTCTTGATTTACAGGCTGACATTATTATTTTTGAATGTTGGCGGAGCCAATTTAGACAAAATCATCTCCTACTTTAAAATTATAGTTGTTAATGTTCAGACGAGTGGACTCTTTGTTCGTTGTAACAAATAACTTAGCTTTGTCGTCATTAATCACCACACCCACTTCCGCCGACTGCTTTTCAATGTTAGAAAATGCCGCAGTAACAACCTGCAATTCACGGCCATTGACATGTCATCGGCATACACGAGCAGTATGTGACTTTTGTTAAAGATGATACCATTCCTGTTTACCGTAACGAGATCGCAAGACAATGGCTCAGTCAGATTTTTGCCAATTGTTACTGAAGACTTCGTGTCCCGCAATGTCGTATTTGCTTCGCAGGGATACCAACTAGCACCTAACAGTTCGGTACTGTCGAATGGAGCTTTGTAGTCGATGAGCAGATGGTAGGTGTCGATAAGCAATTCTTGGGTTTTTTTCAGCATTTGTCTTAGCGTGAATAGTTGGTACACACACTTCGATCGCCTATCTTAAGCACTTGGATTCCACTCGGTGGTGGACAATCTACTCCGTCGTCTATGATTGCAGTGATTCAGTCACTTATGCTGTCCACGGAAACGAGTAGAGATCGAAAGAGTTCCCTCCATATTTGCAACACACTCTGAGTGTCCGTTACCAGATTTCTGTCTCTGTCCTTACATGTGGGGATCCCTGATCCAAAACCTGTGCTTTTTACCTTTTGGTGTTGCCATTGGATGCAGTTTTGCTATATCCTCGGCATCTATTTCCTAAGACATTTCGTGACATTCCAGGGCTTGTCTGAGCGTGGATTTTCAAAACCCATTACGGTCGTTGTGCAAGTGGTCATATAATTCGCAATATGCTGCCACTGTGTGTCGGGAACATCAGAACTGGGGAGGTTTGTTTGAAGTAATTGAGTTGGAGTAGTCATTGGCTATCTCGGTGGTATGCAGTTTTGTGAAACTTAGCTTACGAGCGTTTTTAACACTACTTAAACGTGTGCAACTAGATAGTGATCCGAGTCAATATTTGCACCTCGCATCACACGCATGTCTATAACGTTTAAGACTTGGATTTCATCAATTACCAAGTGATCAATCTGATTTTATTGTATTTTGATCTGGATATATTCAGGTTGACTTGTGAACGTCTGTATTCTGAAATATGGTTTCACTTACTACCATGTTCCTCCCCGCTGCGAAGTTAAACAGCCTAAATCAGTTATCGGACGTGTCGGTACGAAGGCTGATTTTACCGATCGATTAACACTGGAAAGTGTCGTGGCCAGGGCAGCGGATCTTTAATCTCATTGTCTTTATCTTCCTTCGGGGAATGTGCACAAATCAGCGTGTTGTGGAGATATTTGCCATGGATGCGGATTGTTGTCATTTGATCCCTAATAGGATAAAACCGCGAGATAGTTACAAATCCACATCTATATTCGAGCTTTTCCCCCATGGCAGCTGCAGAAGATGTCACGATCATTCCAGTCCTGTCCATCTCATCTCCTGGATTGCGGTGATGTCAGCATTGTATTTTTTGAGAACATCCTTCCTTATAGTGAGTCCAATCGTTCGAGCGGGTCGTCAACATGGTTCCAACACTTGGATGTTGAGAGGGAGAGATTCACTTTCACACGCAACGGAACCCACATATATTGGATATATCCCGACTTTGTTTCAGATCGAAGAAATTACAAAGTATATCCACTATAAATGAAATTTACACATAAACAAACAAATGTCGGCGGATTTAAACCAATTAAAATGAATTAATCATATTAATTAAATGCGTGGTTTATATAATAAATCATATTCAACATTTTCAACGATCAGCCTACAATAGTAGTAGTTGATATTACAAAAACCGATGTTGGCCCAATTTGAATTAAAAGAGTAAATTGTATTGACGAAATAATTTTTCGTGTGTAATAGTAGCATATTCGGGGGCCTTCACTTTTTCCATTGTAAACATAATGAGCAGAGGTAGCGTCACTTTGAGACTAGTAACTTAAGAACGATTGGATGAGATTCCATTTAACTTTGATAGTATTTTTCTTAAGGGTGGTACCTTAATACAGGGACAAAGATTTTTTTTGTGTGTCGCACGATTATTATTTATATTTGTAGAATTACTGGTTATGCTATAATAGTTTAAAGTTTTGGAGAAAAAATTGGAAGGCTATCCACGTCCCTTCTGGTACATCCCATACAAAAGTACCACTCCGCCCACTTTAGAAATCGAATAATAATAATATCAATATTAGGGTGAGTCTTATTCTTTATTTTTGACATGTTTCATGGGCCAACTTAAAATTTTATTAAGACGTACAAAAAAAACCTATGTGATTTTCTTTTGGTTTTTGGATTTTCTTAAAGGTTTAGGGTTTGCAACCGGGCTTCAAAGCTTCTAATTTTACCGTCACCCTTTGAAATAGGCAGGATAACTCGAGTAAACCTAAACATATCCTTTTGAAAAATTTTCAGCATTAATATTTTCCACAACTAAGTAATGGAATTGTAAATGAGCAGAATTACAATACCCCTTCTGGTACCTCCCATACAAAATGACCCATTTTTTGGCAAATTAATATTTCTTCCATATCTTCCAAACGGACATCTGGAGGATATTTAAACTTGGTCAGTTTAATCCAATTGTAATAACAGATAAACCCTCAGAAAACCAAAACCTTTGCCACACCCCTTCTGGTACCTCCAATACAAATGACCGAATTAAGTTTTAAATGTGTATCTATTTTTGTAAGAATGCTGAATTCCATCAAATTTTGCGAAAGATGAACTCATGCGAAAATTTGTCTAGGGAATAAAAATTGACTATATCAGTTGACCGCGCCGAGTGGCCTTGATGTAACAATATTATAACTTGCATACATACAGTGAAGAACAGAACAGTTCCTACTATTATTGGTAAAAAAAAGTTTAGAAAAATATATCCAGATCTAAATAAAATAAAATTTTAAGTTGGCCCATGAAAAAAATCGAAAACATTTATTTTTGTCAAATAAGAATCAACCTAATCAATATACTAGAAAATTTTATGTTTTATTGAGGATGAGGGTATATGTAATTTGGGTTTCCCGACTCAAACTTTCATACTGGTTTTTAATAAATATAAGAAATATATTGAAATATAATAAAATTGTGAAAAAGCCTAAAAATCTAAATTGAGAACGACGAAACACCGGAGGTACTCAACACTTGTGCCAACAACAAAAATCCTGAGAGCTTGTGTGTGTTATGCACCGTTGGCTTTTTCATTAGCTTTGAGATGCTTTTTCCCTTAAGGTTTGTGTTGATTTAGGAGGTCACAGCAAAGGGCGCTGTCTCATAATACATCTCACAGCTCTTGATAAAAAACAATATCATAAAACGCAACATTTAAAATAATAAACAACAGGTTTAAATAAATATGTGACAATGACAATTTGATTTATATGTAATAGTTATAACAACAACAACAAAATATATTGCGGCAAAAAAAAACATGTTTTAAATTTTCAATTAATAAAATAAATGACCATGGAATCTTTGGACTACTGTGCACTAGGGTAATAACTTTTTGCATTTTTTGCAAATATCAAATCTACCCAGACAAAATCGTGTAGGGCATGGAAAAATATAAAGAACTGCGTTTTTAGTTTTTCGCTATCGTTAAAAAAGGTCACGCACCAAACGCGTTAAAGTTTCGAATCAAACAAAGTTTAAAAAAAAATGTATTGAAATAAAAATAGTACAAGATATATATCCGCTTTGTAAAACATCGCGTATTTTGAACCTAAAGTTTATATCTTACAATACCTACTTTGAATCATTTATTTTTATTATTTGTTTACATACCTACATTAGGGGTATAACCAAATTTTGGCCCTAGCACCACGCGATGGCGAAGGTTGTGTTATTTACAAAAAAATAATTTTGGGGTCATTTCGGATAAAAAACCTCACCCACGAAAACGATTTTCTAAAATCTCCCAAAAAAAAACATTCATTTTAAATAAAAAATTTTAAATACTTTATAAATAAAGTAAAATAGTAAACTGAAAAATTTTGTTTAATTATTAAAAGACATAAACTTCAAATTTAATGTGCGCGTTGTTTTGCATAATGAATAAATGTCCTGTATTACTTTAATACCGCGTTCTGCGCTTAAAGGGCTTCTTTTAAAATCCATTGTTTTAAAGTATAAAACACAAACTCAAAAATATAATTTTCTTTGAATAATAAATACAATTAAAGTACATGACGTAATTATTAATGGCATACATTCAGCTTCTTAAATATTTACACAAATGTTAAATGCATCTTGATATATTGATAAAAAAAAAAGTTTTTTGCGCTTTTTAGCTAAATAAATAAAAATAATCATTTAAAAACTTCACCGCGTTTGGTGGGTGAACTTTTTTGACAACTGCGAAAAAGTAATACCATTTTTTTATATAATTTTCAATGGCCTATTCGACTATGTTAGGGCCATTTGGATATTTGCAAAAAATTGCAAAAAGTTATATCCCTAACCTACATATGTATAAACCATATTTTAAAAAAAAAATTTTATAAAAATAAATTGAAAAAACGTATGTAAAAGGCATTTTAGAAATCGCTGTCGGTGCGTAAGGTCTTTTCAGCAAATTGAACTGAAATAGTTTTTTTATCATAAATACAATATTTGCCATTAGAAAAGCACTGGGGAGAATGTTGCCCAAAAAAAGTTATTACCCTACTGTGCACCCTTTAGTTGCTAAAATAACCAAGAATTTTTGAAACATAGCATACATGATGCTTATTCAGCAGATGACATTTAACTGTCACCTCCATGCATTCTTCATGTCATAACTTGTGATGTAGATGTAAAGATGTAGGCATCCACGAAGTGAAATGTTAATTAAAAATGTTATTTTAATGAGCTCAGCAAATACAGAAACTTGCAAGGCTCACATAACTAACAAATGTGATTCAACTGTGAACGACGAGAAAGCAGCAAAATAAAACGTAAACAAAAAAGAAAAGCAATCCCTAATGTATCTTTTATTCACCTTAAAATTTTGTGCGTGAGGCAAGTCCATCACAATCTCTATCTACACGGTTGGGGCACCCCTAGCCATCATCACCTCTGGCATCGCCATTTGGAGCCAAGGGAGGAACCGGTTAAACTTTGCTACTAACAACTACAAGAGAAAGCAGCCACCACAATATAAATAATAAAAAAGGTAGGTATGCACACAACACAGCTTCGCATTCATACGCTTTGAAATATGTAATATCTTTATTCCTAACATGTCTTTGATGAGACATAACAATGGTTCGTAGTAGTATATATAAGCCTTAGGCTCATTTCTAAACAGAAATTAATAGAAGAAGATGAGCTAACAACAATATTCACACGAACTAGAAAACTCTGAAAGGTTTATACGCGTTGATGTGAGACCATTGGCAAAAATAACTTTTGCTCCTTTGCACTTAAGCATACGACACACTCCTTCTTATTGCTATGAATATTTCTCAACGACGTATGTACATCACTATTCGGCGCTATCATAAATTCATATTATTGTGCTAGCAAAGACAGATATAACCCTAACTTTTTAGCAAGGTTTTATTTGTGACCTTCAACTAAGTAAATTGTCTTCTTTGATAAAGTTTTGCGCACTCACATGCAGTGTCATTCCAAGATGCTCCTCTGTTTTTATGGTTTTCGCCAGCGCTTGACCAGATGTGTACTATGAAAACAGTTTTTTTTACTTTGTTGGTATATTTTGCTGCTTTTAAGCCACGGCAAGGCTGTGGTCAATGCAATGTGATAATAATTTATGCGATTATTCTCAATAAAAAATTTATGGAATCAATTATATATCTCTGTCTCAATGATGCCCAGGTCGGCACCAAACAGGTAGAAGTTTTCTTTGGATTCGTTGTATCGCCGCATACTGAAGTTCAATAAACCTAAAAGTTTATTAATGGCAGTGTGGGTGGGTGGTCATTAAGGTACGTACTTTTTAAAGTGTCCTTTTTGAATCATTGCAAACTCATTTGTCAATTGTACTAAGTGTCAAATTAAGATTGACTTTGGAATTTATCTCAAGCTCAAGACCAATTGTTTTTGAAAGAAGTTAGCAGAATGATATTCTCATAATGCCAGGCAGTCTGTACAGCTGTTTCGGATCCAGCCACGGATCCTCATCAGCAGACTTTGGTATAATGATTGCAAAATGTTTATCAAGTCTTATGCACCAGAATTAACAACAAAATGAGAATTCTTTCTTGAGTGCATAGACTCGAAAAACTTCACAACCATTCACTATGAGAAACCATTTGCTTAACTTCTTTCTTGTTTTGATTGTCTGCTGATGAGGATCCGTGGCTGGATCCGAAACAGCTGTACAGACTGCCTGGCATTATGAGAATATCATTCTGCTAACTTCTTTCAAAAACAATTGGTCTTGAGCTTGAGATAAATTCCAAAGTCAATGTTCATACAAACAGACCGAATAAACACAAACACAACGATGATGATTACGTAGAGCACGACGCGCCGCAAAGCTGAAATAATGCTTATGGCAAATCTGTTGGTTGCGAAACCAACAACAAAACATGTTGTTTGAAAGCCGACGGCTTTTTCAACATAAACAATCAAAACAAGAAAGAAGTTAAGCAAATGGTTTCTCATAGTGAATGGTTGTGAAGTTTTTCGAGTCTATGCACTCAAGAAAGAATTCTCATTTTGTTGTTAATTCTGGTGCATAAGACTTGATAAACATTTTGCAATCATTATACCAAAGTCTGCTGATGAGGATCCGTGGCTGGATCCGAAACAGCTGTACAGACTGCCTGGCATTATGAGAATATCATTCTGCCAACTTCTTTCAAAAACAATTGGTCTTGAGCTTGAGATAAATTCCAAAGTCAATGTTCATACAAACAGACCGAATAAACACAAACACAACGATGATGATTACGTAGAGCACGACGGGCCGCAAAGCTGAAATAATGCTTATGGCAAATCTGTTGGTTGCGAAACCAACAACAAAACATGTTGTTTGAAAGCCGACGGCTTTTTCAACATAAACAATCAAAACAAGAAAGAAGTTAAGCAAATGGTTTCTCATAGTGAATGGTTGTGAAGTTTTTCGAGTCTATGCACTCAAGAAAGAATTCTCATTTTGTTGTTAATTCTGGTGCATAAGACTTGATAAACATTTTGCAATCATTATACCAAAGTCTGCTGATGAGGATCCGTGGCTGGATCCGAAACAGCTGTACAGACTGCCTGGCATTATGAGAATATCATTCTGCCAACTTCTTTCAAAAACAATTGGTCTTGAGCTTGAGATAAATTCCAAAGTCAATGTTCATACAAACAGACCGAATAAACACAAACACAACGATGATGATTACGTAGAGCACGACGGGCCGCAAAGCTGAAATAATGCTTATGGCAAATCTGTTGGTTGCGAAACCAACAACAAAACATGTTGTTTGAAAGCCGACGGCTTTTTCAACATAAACAATCAAAACAAGAAAGAAGTTAAGCAAATGGTTTCTCATAGTGAATGGTTGTGAAGTTTTTCGAGTCTATGCACTCAAGAAAGAATTCTCATTTTGTTGTTAATTCTGGTGCATAAGACTTGATAAACATTTTGCAATCATTATACCAAAGTCTGCTGATGAGGATCCGTGGCTGGATCCGAAACAGCTGTACAGACTGCCTGGCATTATGAGAATATCATTCTGCCAACTTCTTTCAAAAACAATTGGTCTTGAGCTTGAGATAAATTCCAAAGTCAATGTTCATACAAACAGACCGAATAAACACAAACACAACGATGATGATTACGTAGAGCACGACGGGCCGCAAAGCTGAAATAATGCTTATGGCAAATCTGTTGGTTGCGAAACCAACAACAAAACATGTTGTTTGAAAGCCGACGGCTTTTTCAACATAAACAATCAAAACAAGAAAGAAGTTAAGCAAATGGTTTCTCATAGTGAATGGTTGTGAAGTTTTTCGAGTCTATGCACTCAAGAAAGAATTCTCATTTTGTTGTTAATTCTGGTGCATAAGACTTGATAAACATTTTGCAATCATTATACCAAAGTCTGCTGATGAGGATCCGTGGCTGGATCCGAAACAGCTGTACAGACTGCCTGGCATTATGAGAATATCATTCTGCTAACTTCTTTCAAAAACAATTGGTCTTGAGCTTGAGATAAATTCCAAAGTCAATGTTCATACAAACAGACCGAATAAACACAAACACAACGATGTCAAATTAAGACAATAAAGAGACAATATTGTCTCGGTAACCGACAATAGCACTTAGCAACAAAATTAAAAAAAATCGAAGTCAGTATTTTCACTATATCTGTATACCCTCCTCCTTAGGGATGAGGGTGACCCCAAGTATCATAAGACCTAATTCGTTTCCGAACATTTTAAAAAGATTGCGCCATGTACGTCTGTCTTGCTGGTGGAGAGGATAACTCGAATAAACATTATTGTATTGAGTATTTTTATTGAAGTGAAGAAAATATTTAACAAGTATTTTGAAACACAAGTTGGAAAGCTAAGTTGTTCTACATTAAAGTATAAATTATTTTAAACAGTATTTCAAAACTTTCCCCTGTTTTAACTAATTAATATTTAAAAGATTACATATAAATTTCAAACGAGGTTTAGATAATGGTTTAGTCATCATATCAGCAACTTGATTTTCCGTTGTGACTTAAGCTACTAATAAATCTCCATCAGTAACTTTTTCTCGAATGAAAAAATGTTTAAGAGCAATATGCTTGGTACGTTTGTGAAACTCTGGATTTTGAGCAAGTCTGATCGTTGCAGTGTTGTCGATTTTAATCACAGGAATTTCATTGTAGTTTATTATATCTTTAAATAATCTCTTTAACCAAATTACTTCCTTTGAAGCCTCATTTGCCGCTACAATTTCCGCTTCTGTGGTTGAAGTTGTTACCATAGGTTGCCTTTGACTAATCCATGATATGGCTCCACCAGCATACGAAACAACCACTCCAGTTGTTGATCGCCCTGTAGTCATACATCCACCGAAATCAGCATCGCTATAACATTGAAGTTCCTTAGGTCCTTTTTTGTAGTAAACTATTCCAACATCACGTGTACCGGCGATGTATCTAAAAACTCGTTTCACACGTTAGATATCTTCTATAGTGGGATTTTCAAGAGATCTAGACAAGAATCCAACACTATATGCCAAATCTGGTCTGGTTCCCAACATTAGGTACATTAAAGCGCCAACCGCTTGTCTATATGGCAAGTTGTTTTCAGCTTTTCCTTTTTCAGTTGCAATTGTCACTTTTTCCATTGGTGTTGAGACTGGACGACACTCAGAGCAGTTAAATCGATCTAGGATTCTCACAGCGTATCCTTTTTGTGAAATTTTAATGCTATTTTCATTTTTCTTTATTTCCATCCCAAGGAAATAACTGACGTCTTTACTCACAATTTTGAATTCATTTTTAAGTTGATAAAGAAATTGATCTAAATCACGAATATCAGTTGCAGCAATCAATCCATCATCAACGTAAAGAGCAAGTATGAGCTTTCTTCCATCACTCTCTTTCATAAACAGGCATGTATCAGCTGAACTTTCTTTAAAACCATGGCGTTTCAAAAACTTTCCGATACGCTGGTTCCAACATCTTGGTGCTTGCTTAAGTCCGTAGAGACTCTTCTTCAGTAGACAAACTTTGTCTGTGCCATCGTTGAAACCTTCAGGCTGCTTCATAAAAATGGTTTCTTTTAACTCACCATATAAAAACGCTGTTGATACGTCAAATTGCGCAAAATTCATTCCCTCACTGATTCCAATGCTTAGTAATGCACGTATTGTAGACATCTTAGCCACTGGACTAAAAGTTTGATCATAATCAATACCTTCTTTCTGATTAAAGCCTTTAATAACCAGCCTAGCTTTGTACTTGTCAACACTACCATCAGCATTCGTTTTTATTCGATAAACCCATTTGCAAGGTATAGGTTTAGCACCTTTTGGTAATTCTGTAAGTTCCCAAGTCCGGTTTTGCATTAAAGAATCCATCTCGGACTGCATTGCCATATTCCATTCTAATTTTTGATCTCCCTCAACTGATTCTTTATATGTTGTTGGAGTCGAAACTTGGTTCACAAAATCTTGTGACATCATAACAAAATCGTTATTCACAACTGATGAAATAAGGATGGTCCGATTTCTTAAACGTTTAAAGATTTGTTCGTCTTCTGAACTATCATCCATTTGACGTTTTCTATTTCGAACACGCGGTTCAGCATCATGCGCCGTGTCATCTTCCAAAATTTCATCTTGTGGCTCTGCATCTTGCACAGAATTATCCTCAGGTCTGTTATTTTGCGGTTCAGCATCTTGCACCGCACTGTCCTCAAAACTACTACTTCGCGGTTCGGCATCTTGGTCCGCACTGTTATATTGTTCGTCATCAGAACCTTCAAAGGCGTCTTGTTCGACATTATATTCAATTTCCTCCCGTGAAGGTTCATTTTTATGGTTATATTTGATTGTCAAATAATCTTGCATCTTGTTTTTATTTCCAACCATATTTTTGATATTTTCTTTATCATTTTTAATTTTAGAACTACTGCATTCTGATTCATTTTCAATAAATTTGACATCTCTAGAAACTGCAACTCTTTTCTCTTCTTGTATGTAAATTCGGTACCTCTCATCATTATCATAGCCAATCAGGAATCCTTTTATTGCTTTCTTTTCCATCTTCTTCCGCTTTTGACTTGGTATATACATATAACAAACTGAACCAACGATCCGCAGATGCCGAATTCGGGGTTTCTTTCCACACCATAGTTGAAATGGACTCTTATCATTCACTGAAGACTTGCCAGTTCTATTGAGAATATATATCGCTGTTTTTACAAACTCAGCCCACAACGATGCAGGAAACAAAACCTCTTTGTTCGAATTCTGAAATGTTCTTGCCATCTCTACGATTGTCCTATTTTCTCTCTCAGCTCCACCGTTTTGTTGAGGCGTATATGGAGCAGTTAACTTCTGTTCAATTCCGTGACTTGAAAGAATGGCTTTTACCTCGGAATTGTCAAACTCACCTCCATTATCACTTAAAATTGTTTTTACAACATGATCTTTACTATTTGCATGTGCCAACATCCTCTGTAGCGTATCCTTGACATCAGATTTATGTTTCACTATGTACCCGTATCTATATTTTGTATAATCATCTTTATACACTACCAAGTATTTATATCCTTGAAATGAAGAAGGAAAAGGGCCACACACATCTGTAGATATTAACTCCCCCGGAGCTTTAGCAGTTTCACGCCTTCCGAATGGGAGTCTGCTCATTTTTCCATAAATACATGGTTCACATATATCATTGGTGTATTTTACATTGATTCCCATTTCGTGCAATAATTTGTCCTTAACGTGATGCTTATCTTGATGTCCCCACCTTTCATGATATAACTGTAGCATATCACATTTATTTGTAACAGCATTTATCGTCTGATTTGATATTGGGCGAAAATTTATTTTGTACAAGGATCCGTTTGCCTCACGTTTTCCACATAAAACTATTTTTCCATCTACTTTGAAGAAACACTCCACTGTTGACGACTGAAATTCACTGGAAGGGTGTCGATCATGTGCTGCTAAAACAGAGAAAAGATTTCTTGATATTTCCGGAACATACCACACATCTTTCAATTCTATCTTCTGTTCTCGATTTTTGACCTTTTATAGAACCTCAATTGTGCCTTTTCCGATAGCGGCTAAAGTTTCTTTTCAGGCTGCTTGAATAGAATGCGGTTTATTAAAACTTTCATATTCTATGAAAAACTCTGACGAATTTGTAACATGTCTGGTGGCACCATTGTCTATCCACCAATCCGCATTCGACACAACTACATTGACTTCGCTTGAAACTGAATGAAGTGCCACGTTTGAGTGATCGGTTTTGAAAGTTTTTGTCTTACTTGGCTTCCCATCTGAAATCCACTTGCGACAATCTTTAATCCAATGCCCCTTTTTCTTGCAGTAGTGGCAGATATCTTCCTTTTTATCACTCTTTGTATATTTACCTATTAACTTCTTATGACTTGCAACTAATGCTTTTTGAACTCCTTGTTTATCACCTACATCCTTCTGAAAATTACGTTCGAATAAACATAGCTGCATGACCAATTCATCAAGAGATTTGTCTCCATCTCGAGTCAACATCATCCAACTTGACTTAAACATTTCAAAAGATCGCGGCAAAACGTGTAAGATTTTGCAAATTAACAACATTTCGGGCAGTTTATGTTCTCCTTTTATTTGCAATCCATTGTTAATTTGAACCCATAAACTTTTGAGCACCGAAATGTGAGTAGACACATCGCTATTGTGAGTCCACTCAAAAGAAAATAATTCCGTACACATCTTATACAGCTGATCCTTGGATGTTGCTTCAAATTGTTGACATAATGCGTTCCAAACCTCTAATGATGACTCCTTGTCCATAATTTTTAAATATATTTCATCTGTTAAAGAGTTTGTTATTAAACTTTTGGCGTAGCTATTTGCCTTCCTGTATTGGTCCATTTGTATCCTATGGGCGTTCCTTTGTTCTGCTGTAGCTTCTTCAGATAAAGGATTCGGCTTCACCTTTCTTCCCTCTATAACATCTAACGCTCCTTCATAGAAATCCAGCAAATCTTTGATTTTTCGCTTCCATATCGGCCAATCAATATCACCAGATAATGGCTTAAGCGTCTTCGCAAATTCCATATTGCTTAGAATCTTCTATTGACTTCAACAAAAAAAAAATAACTTTTGAAAATTTCTATTTTCAAATTCAAATTTTTATTTTTCCGAGCTGTGCTGGGCCCATAACCTATTGTATTGAGTATTTTTATTGAAGTGAAGAAAATATTTAACAAGTATTTTGAAACACAAGTTGGAAAGCTAAGTTGATCTACATTAAAGTATAAATTATTTCAAACAGTATTTCAAAAAACATTACCTGACCTTATGGAAATTTTTCAATGTTAATATTTTCCAAAATGAAGTTAAAGTATTGCAAATGGGCCGAATAGCCCTACCACTTGTAATAACAAACCAACCGTCAGAAAACTAAAACCTTTGCCGCAACCCTTTCTGGTACCTCCCATACAAATGATCCTCATAGTTTTACACACATATATTTTTGTGAGCACTGAATTCAGTCATATTTTGCATATACAAATTTGACTCAGGAGTGAATATGGATAACCAGGCACAAAGAATGCTGAACAACGCGAACTGTTCGTGAACGGCACAGGGAGAAGAGACGAGAGGCAACTCGTCTTTTTAGACGGAAAAAGAAGGAGCTGAAGAAGAGTTAGGATGAGTGCACAGAGTTGCGTGGAATACGGTTGCCCTCCTGCAAGGACAGCGATGGACAGCTTGTGACGGACCCGGATAACGTTCTGTAGATATGAAAAGATCAATTTAGAAATTTATTGGATACGGGCACCACTCCAGAAGACCCTGCTCAAATCCATGACGATGGTATTAATTGTCCACCTCTGAGCTAGAGCGAGATACGTGTGGTAATCTCCCGCCTTTAAAACAACAAAGCTGCTTGAGCCGATGGTCTCCCTGCTTCATTGTTTAAGGCAGGCGGGGAGGAGCTGATTAGGGGCATGCATCAACTCATGGAGAACATCTGGCTAGAGAAGAGCATGCCCGGGAGAGAAGTCTCAGTCTGTTATGTCCCATATACAAGAAAAGAGATCGTAGTGAATATAAGAACTACCGTGGAATAAGCCTATTACAAATAGCATACAAGATCCTTTCAAGCATATTGTGTGAACGTCTAAAGCCAATTGGCTTTAGACCTGGTAAATATACAACGGATCAAATATTCACCTTACGACAAATCCTGGAAAATACTCATGAAAAGCAGATCGACACCTACCACCTCTTTGTTTGACTACAAAGCTGTCTTCGACTCTCCGATAAGGAATAGGCTATATGAGGCCATGTCTGAATTTGGTATTCCTGCAAAGCTAAATCGACTTTGCAGATGTACCTTGGGCAACACCAAATCCTCTGTTAAGATTGGTAAAGATCAGTCTGAACCATTCAACACGAAAGAGGTCTCAGGCAGGGTGATAGCCCGTCCTGTACACTATTTAATATAGTTATGGAGAAGGTGATGAGAATGGCTGGTCTCAACATGCCTGGCACTATATTCCACAAGAGTCACATGCCACTAGCATATGCCGATGATATAGACAGTTTTTTGCAGTTTTCTCATCACTAGAAATGAGTCAGCAAAAATGGGTTTAGGGTCAACGAGGACAAAACAAAAATAATGTTTTCGACGAGTCCAGTGCTAGTCAATAGATGTTTCTACGGACTTCGGCAGCACTTTAGTAACACTACCTTATCTCGGAATAATAAGAACAGCTATAGCAGGTGTTAATTTTATGTAAGTAAGTAAGTGAATATGGACTGAATATGGCTGAATTCACGAACATAGTTGCACATACATATATTCTTCAGGAACCACCCACATAATCTGTCCTATATTTTAAAAATGAATATTTCTGTATTAAGTTTTAAATAGACAACTGGAGAATATTTAAACTTGTTCAAATAATTTATCTTGTACATGGATTAAGTACTGAAAATCCACACTCTGTATCAATGATGCAGTTCGATTCACAAAGGTTCTGTCAAAGGATCCGAAGGGATTGGGCTTCATTCGTAGGACAGATGGGTCATGAACCGTGTCCAGCACTGAAACACTGGAGCTCCTTATGTATTCACACTTCCCGGACTGTTGAGATGCATATAATGCGGTCGATAGTATGAACCCACCAATGTAGACCAACTGTATGGACTGGGATGTTGATAATAAGAAGTGGGCTATAAATATTTTTGAGCCCTACAAACCGCCTGGTCCAGATGATATAATACCTATCATGCTGCAGACCTCTGTACACGATATAACTCCAATTTTGTCGTCTACACAGATCTTGGTGGAAGCTGCGTGAAAAACATAGCTACTAGAGGAACACCACAGGGAGGGTCCTGTTCCCTCTTCTTTGGGTGATTGTACTAAACGGGTTGCTTAAATCGTTCAATGAGAAAAAATACTAAAATTGTTGCATATGCGCATGGTGTGGTCATTATGATAGGTGGGAAATTTTTACCAACCATATCTGATCTTATTCAAACTGCACTTGGAAAGCTGCTTCCATGGGCAATACCCATGATTTCGGAGTGAACCCTCAGAAAAAGGAATTGGTTCTCTTGTAAGATAAACGACTTCAGGTCACCGAGACTAAATGGGGAGGAACTGAAGCTCCCTACCGAGGTCAAGTACCTAGGTGTTTTTCTTGATCAAAATCTAAATTGGTCAAGAAATATCGAGGAATGATTAAAGAGGGGTCAAAATGTGGCTGTATACCACGGTAGTCCGGCCAATTATCACCTATGGATGTCTGAATTGATGAGAGGGCCTAGGTAAGAGTAATTTGCATAAAATGCTCGGCAAGGCGCAAAGGATGACTGTAATGGGGATTACTGGGGCTAGGAGGATGAAACCGCAAGCGGCTTTGGATGTGTTCCTGGCTTTTCCGCCCCCTGGTCTTATATGTAGAGGCTATCAGACCGAGGGAAACTGGCGCTTGGCATCAATCCATACATGGTCATGCAAAGACCCACCTTATGGGTAATGGCTTTTCTTTTCATCTGCCACCTCATACTGATTTCTTGAAAAAATGTTGTGGATCGGAATGGAATGATGTCGGGACTCCTTATGACGCCTCTATTTTTGTCTTTACTGCCGGATCAGTAAAGAACAGAGCACAGGAGTTGGTATCTACAGCGAAGACCTGCAAATAAGCCTCTCATTCAGGCTATATAAAGTATACAGCGTTTTTCAGGCTGAGGCATTGGACATTCAGAAAGACGCGGAGGCTATTCTTGGATGTGGAATCGTTACTAGCAGACGAATAAACATCTGTTTAGATAGCCAGACTGCAATAAAAGTGATCAACTTACATTGTGTAAATCAAATTTGGTCAGGAACTGTATGGAGATGTTGGATGCATTAAAGACTCTGGATGTCAGCCTATGTTGGGTTCCAGGACATTTCGAGATTCCTGGTAACCAATCAGCTAACCTACTGGGCCGAGGTGGCTGTACTATGTCTGATCAGGACTCACTCGAAGATGCCCATTTGTTACCTTTTTAGCTTAGTGGAGAATTGGACGTCGAAAACAGCCAGTAGTCGTTGGATCTCCTTAACTGACTACACAACTGCTAGATCGCTGTAAGCCAAATACAGCAGACACCAATCGGTGTACTTGGTTGGCCTGTGCAGGAATGACCTGACTCTGTGGAATTCTAACAGGCCAATCAATATCCGCAGTATCAGGCACCTGATAGAAAATGGGTTAGATCCATACCGGATTCCTGCCGTTTGTGTGAGCACGAAGAGGAGTCCGAGACGATGGAACATATTCTTTGTAGCTGCCCCGCTCTAGCCTGTAGGAGGCTAAGACTCTTAGGCGAGAGTTAAACATAAGACCTAGAGTCTCTCTCCTGAGTCCCAGTAGTAGATTTAATACGTTTCTTGCGGTGTCTTCCATGGCTAACTGGACAAAGATAAAAATTGGTGTTCCCGCGATTTTCTCATCCTTCTATATGCTACCTTCTACTCCTAATTAGATATAGTGTTGGGCACCATATTCTCAGAATTTTTCGCCGACAGCTGTTAACAAAGATCTGGAGCTTACGTAACATCGTATTTTGGTGTTTCGGGAAATCTCATTTGAGGAGTAGTCTTTGTTCAGCGTGGCGAATGCTTGTCTTTGTTGATGCGGGAAATGACATCGAGTGTGGTACCGCCTTCAGGGCTGTCCAGATAGCAGAAGTTTGATTGGTTCACCGTAATCGTTTAGATTTAATCGGAATCGCTGCTAGAGAGGAATTCCGTTATGTTGGTGTTAATATGCAGGTTGGAATTTCATTTAAAAATCTCCGAAATTCGGTAATGACCGTTACTTTGGAAACAACCTTATGAGAATACCGTAATATTATGCATACCTGTAGCAACCGGCTTATGTGTAGTAAATATAATCACATTCTAATAAAAATAGTATAGAAAATCATTAAAGTATTGAATGCATAAATAAACAGCATTGAAAGTCTACTTTACAAAATTATCACAAATCTTAGTATCAAAGTTTGTGTAAGTGTAAAGCATAAAAATAATTTTAACTATATTCATACTATGGTACAACTCAATTACAGTCAGTGTCAATATCATCTCCCAAATCTCCCACGATTCCCATGTTTTATTATTTCCTTTAGACCACCTGGCTATTTGTTCACCATAACCTTTTCGTTGGTTACTTTCTTCCCTCTCCCTCCGAAGGGCATTTTATGCTATGGACTCGAGCAATGCGCATACGTCTGTATCTGTATCACTCCAGTTTTTCAATTTCAATTCGTTTGTAGTGTCAACAATATGTAAATTAATATCAAAAGAACGATGGTATGAAAAAAATAACACAGACTCAACATTTGATACAATTCTCAATATTATGCTGACAAGTATAACGACAATAATTGGAAAAATGTGCACATACAATGTAAACATAAAATGTGAAATGTAAACGAGGTATGTTATTAAGGTGTTATTTTAAAATAGAGTTACAAAACACTACTACTATTGTAATTTCTCTATAAATTATGAGTTTCCGATTTGGTTGTAGTACGTGTACATAAATAGAATACGATTTGCTGCCTACATTGAATGTACAATTATATTTAAAAGTAATTAATTAATTATTTTTGAAACAGCTTATATAAAAATAATAATAGATATTCTTCTCAGTTGACCAAATAAAACATATAATAAACATTGAAAATTTTTTCAAATATTTCAGCCTACAAATATTAACTTAAAATTAAATATAAAGAGACCACCATACTATTTTTGCACATGTCTCGAATTATTCTAAAAAGAATTATCACTAACATGCAGAAATTTTGTAATTTAGCCACACTTTTGCTGTAACCTTCATATATGTTTTTCCATCCCAACCACATCACTGAGTAAAATTTGAGTGTACTGCCAATTGTTATTATAATTATTTTGAAGTAGTTTCCACATTTCATCCCCAATGTAAACACGAAATGACAATGACTATATTTTGACATACAGCATGAGAAATGAGTGCATCAAAGGATTGAGTCAATATTACATTTTATTTGAACTAAATAATTGATTTGCATATATGTATGAACTTGCCACTATTTGCATTATTTACGGTGTTCAATTCAAAGATATAAATAATTGGATTGTAATTGACGAAAATAGTTTTTTCAAGAATTTCATTCGTAAAATCGTAATGTAATATTGAAAGATAGCTAACATTCAATTCAAGTTGAATACTAAATACAACATGAAATATTTTGGAAATGTTCTAATAACTACAACAAAACACAAATACAATGTGTCTTTAGTATGAAATACTATTATTTACAAAAAATAATAGTTTTCGATGAACGACCACAAGAGTTTAAAAAAATGCAATAAAAAAATTCAAAAATTTACACATAACTGACTTGGGAGGCTCAGCGACTTTATATATTTCAGACACAATTTTCTAAATGTTTTCTTAAAATATCAGTAACGGTAGAAAGTGTTTATTTTAGCACAGTGGCCGTAAAGTCAGATGTGTTGTGTATAAAATGAGTCCTTGATTGGATTTTTTAAAGCTCTAAAAAATTTGACTTTACGGCCAAAACGCTAAACTGTAAACTTTTTGCCTATAAATATTCGAGATTGTCGAGATTGCTGCAGACTAAAAAATTATGTGAGACAAACTCGAAGTATTTATGTTTAGAAAATTTACAGAAATTTTGTTTACAGCCAGACAAATTTGTCTTGGGTTATGCTTAAATATGTGAACAAGGCTTTTTGTAAATTTACATTAAAAAAAATTAAAAAACATCTTTACCTTAGAAAAAGGATTTCGACAATTTTTTACTCGTGGGAACAAAATACATCAGGATCAGGTATCTTCAGTGAAGTTATTAATTGAAACCAACACTTCCGATTCGATGACGATTGCAGTGTTTTCCAGGCGGAGATCTACGCTATTATGAAAACTGTGGAGGAAATATTGGCAAGGAATTTGAAGAAAATCTTCAAAATCTATGTGGATGGTCAATCGGCCTTAAAGGCTTGTGTATCAAACGTCATAAAGTCGAGATTGGTGCACATATGTAGGACGGCGCTCTCAAAACTGCCAAGAAGAAGTGTTCGACTCTGCGGGTCCCCGGACATAGTGACATTTTAGGGAACGAGATAGCGGATTAACTGGTGCGGAAAGGCACAGCAACCGGCCAATCAGATGGATCAGTGCGACTGCCCATGTGTCATATAGGCTGGCAAATGTATCGTAGGAACATCGCACCGACTGTGTGAATTCACGAGATATTTGGCCAAGACTGAATGGAAAACGTACCAGATCTCTATTGGAACTAAATAGGAATTCCGTCAGACGACTAATCGGAATAAATACAGTACACTGTGACGTTAAAACATTAACATCTAAATGGGAACGACACAGGAGTACTGTTGCAGAGTTTGCGACGATGAAAAGGAAATTGAGACCATTCAGCTTTTTTTTGCTTTGCTATTGCCCAGCTCTTCGCAGAAAAAAGAAGCAATTCCTCGGGAAATGGTTCTTTGATAGTCTCACCGAATTGTCGTCATCTGACATGGAGAATCTGGTGAAGTTCTCTAATAGTTTGAGCTGGCTTAAGGGCAAGCAGTGTACTGTCTCATTACATGTTCTTATCCTAAGCATAAACCTAGTTATTTGCACTACAACAATATTTTATTAAACTTTGTTTGTGTAAGATGTAAAAGTTATCTTTCGCCTTTCATATCCATTTTTTGTCAATAATTTTGTATTGAAATGTCAAATACTGAGCTTTATACTGATTGTTTATATGGACAATATTGTTATTACTTTTTTTAACCCTCCAAAAAACGGGAGTTTTATATGAAAGGTTGAGGTAGTTTTTGTCCGATATTGCTCATCACAGAACTTAGCCTCCATTTAGGGAATAGAAGCTTGCATCCGAAATTCCAGCTCGATAGCCCTTAAACTACTGCTGTAATTGCGGGGACATCCAGATGGACACCTCAAAAGGGCGAGAGTTTGTATTTCAGCTCGATAACCCTTGAACTTCTGCTGTAATCACAGGGTGGGATTGTATCATATCTACCCCGCCTCTTTATTGGTGTCACAAATGGAAGAACAAATCCAGTACAGAAATTTTAGCCAGGTAAACTTACTGGCAAATATCATCACCCATCACCCAGACGAGACGTATAGTAAAACTGTAGAGAAGGTTACAGCACACAAATGTAAAATGTTAAATTCAATGTCTCTCGGCATATGGTAATTTCTTATGGGGGTGCCAATAGGGGTTTTTTACGGTACCAACTGAGAATCAAAGAAAATTCTCTAATTAATTTGCACTAAAATGCCAAAAGAAATCATAATTTCTAATGCTGGTAAACCTCCCGGATTCTTAGGTTTCACCAGAAAATACAAAACATTCGAAGAAAATATGAGGTGTAGGAGATGCCAGTAGGGGCACAACGTGTATTAATTCGAACGTCAACGTTCAATATACTTTTACCTTGAGCACAATTTTTCTGATTGCTGTGTACTTACAAAAAAGATATACATACACGTAGAATTATAAGGGTGATTTCAGTAATTCGCATGAGATGTTCCAGAACAGTCGTGGTAAATATAACGTCATTTTGCAAGGGAGGTCCGAGAAGAGGTCAGCCGATTAGTCCATATTCACCCCTGAGTAAAACTTCAATAACCTTATATCTTGATTAAAATATGACTTATTTCAAGGTATTTACAAAAAAAATTTGTGCAAAACTATGAGGTAAATTCGGTCATTTGAATGGGAAATATCAGAAAAGGCATACAAAGGTTTCGGTTTCCCAAGTATTTGTCAACTTTTCGAAAATAATTCAAATTACCAAATTAAAAATTTGGAAGTTATGGAAAAAATATTACTTCTTTTTTAATTGGCAGCAACATCAAAAATGCATCTATCAGTAGCCGCACGTAGAAAAGAATTCCAAGCGCTTCTGTCTTTTGCGCTCCGTAGGTAATTAGTCGCACAAAGTGTAGATAACAGCTCCTTCACCTGGTCCATCCAACGAAGTTTTGGTCGCCCCCTTCGCCGCCCATCGAGTTTATTGACGAAAACCTTTCGAGCTGAAACATTTTCATCCAATCGTACAACGAGTTCAAGCCTGCGCATTCGGTCTATTTCAACGCGCTTGACTACGTCGATATCGTTATAAAGCTCATACAACTCGTGGTTCGTTCGACGACAATACTCGCCGTTAACGATGATGGATCCAAATATTTTGCGAAGTATTTTTCTCTCAAAGACTCCCAGAATAGATTTCTCTGATTGTGTCATTATTCAAAATTCTGTGCTGTAGAGCAAGACAGGTAGGATCAGAGTCTGGTAGAGTTGGATCTTTGTTCTTCGAGAGAGCGCATTGTCATTTATTCACTTGTTTATCGCATTGTAGCAACGGTTTGCGATCAATACTCCATGCTAAATTTATTATTTATGTCATCGACGGAGCCAAGGTAGGCAAAATCATCTATCATTTAAAAATAATAGTGGTCAACGTTCACGCAGCGTCCCAGACGAGTGGACTCTTTGTTCGTTGAAACAAATAACTTAGTTTTGTCCTTAATTATCACCATACCCACATCCCGCAATCCACGGCCAATTATATCTTTATCATCGGCATACGCGAGCAGCATGTGACTTTTGTTGAAGATGGTACCATTCCCGTTAACTGCAGATTTCCTCATGATCATCTCCATTACGATGTTAAAGAGATCGCAAGACAGACTATCGCCTTGTCTATAGCCTCGCTAGCTGGAAAATGGCTCTGTCAGATTCCTGCCAACTTTCACTGAAGATGTATTTGTCGTAGTATGAATATCTATGAATATCGGTCGTGGATTTACCAGGTCTAAAGCCATACTGATAAGGTCCAATCAGGTAAGCCAGAATGGGCTAACGTCTTTCACATAACACACTAGACAGGACCTTGTATGCGATGGATGAAAGGCTAATCCCGCGATAGTTGGTACACACACTTGGATCGCCTTTCTTAAACACAGTACCTAGAAAACTCAGATTCCAATCATCGGGCATGCGTTCCTTGAACCAAATCGTGTTTATGAACTGGTGCATGCATGTTCCGAGCTCATCGCCAGCGGCTTTAAAAAGCTCTGCTGATAGTCCATAGGCTCCCGCAGCTTGGAAAAATATTAGTTTTACAAACATAGCTCTTTTTGTATGGGAGGTACCAGAAGTGGTCAGTCGATGTAGTCCATTTCCATTCTAGAGGCAAAATTTCATAAGCGTACATCTTTCGGAAAATATAAGGGCCAATCCGGTCATTTGTATGGGAGGTACCAGAAAGGGGTGTGGGTTTGTCTACTATTACAAGGTAATTGAACTGACCAAACTCGAATATCCTCCAGTTGTCCGATTGGAAGTTATGGAATATATATTAATTATCCAAAAATAGGTTAATTTGTATAGGAGATACCAGAAGGGGTGGGGCTATTCTGCCCATTTACAATACCATAACTTAAGTTTGAAAATATAAATACAGGTAAATTTTCATAGGGATCACTCTAGTTAGTTAGGATTTACCCTAGTTATCGTGCCCACCAGCCAGACAGCCAAGCATATCTCAATCGTCTTAAAAAAATCCTGAAACGAATTTGGTCTTAAGATACTTGAGGTCTAACTCGTCTCCTTTAATGCGTTACACTTTTTCTCATATCAAATGATATATACCATTATCCCTTAGGTTGATATACAAATTGAACTATTTGCCGAAAATTTTTATTTTTTCTTTAATTTTAAAATTAAAAACTCCACGATTCAAAACTCTGTCAGTTTTTTTAACCTTAAAATTTAAACCATATGTCGTTTACTTTATACATTTAGTTGCTGAAATTTTTGCTTTCTACACCACTTTTGTTTGGTAATGTGCGACAACGTATAATATACTGTATTGGGCAAACTGAGAGTAAACGCAGTTGATTTGGATGCCACATATTTTTTTTATTGTATTTTGTTATTTTTCGGTGAGTTAAAAAATTGTAGCAACTGTTGAAAGTATTTCTTGTGCATACTATTTAAATTCTGGTTAAATAATTGTAAAAGCAATAATTTAAATGACTTTTAACTTTCACCTACGCAAAACTATAAGCTTAAAAAATATCGGCGAAAAGTTTTGGGGTGATAGTATGAATAATTTAGTTCAAGTGTCTTCAATTTTGGTACTGGTGTACGATTTAATATAACATTCGACTATGTCAATATCAACTTAAAGAGGTGTTTTTTTTATTTTTAAGTTTAAAAGTGAATTCTAAAGACAAATGAAAAATAATGAGTCATTTTTAAAAACAATCCAGGGTGTTATGTGCACTGGTATCCAAAGCTTTTTTATAAATTGTGTCTGTTGTTGTTTCGAATGCATTTCCGCTGTGATAATTCTCCCTAGTGAAGTAAGTCATTTCCGCTTTAATAACTGTCTATTGAACTGTGACATTAATCCATGTAATCATCCAGATTGCATACTTTGTTTGTATAAGCGAGCGTCTGAATGGTTGAGCTGAATACGCTTACTTTTTGCATATCGTTTACATTTCATTTGTTACATACGGACGGAAGTAGTTCCTTTGGTAAATAAATGCATTGGCTGGTTGAAGTTAAAAAAAAAACCCATGCTGTGCCACAAAATGCAGCATTGTAACATGCAGTGAATTGCATCTGTTTGTAGTGGTATCCTTGCCAAATTTTACTCAGTTTGATATGATTCGTTTTGTGAAATCACATTATTTTTAATACAATATTAGCACCAAATATTCACGACACTTGACATTATAATAACATACAACATGAAATAAAATATGTGGTAAATAGGAAAGATAATACAAATTCTTATGAATACGCGTGTTAATAATAAAACAATTGTATAAACATTTCTACAGTTGCAACAAAAAAAAAAACAAAACAATATAGAGACAAAGGAACTTTTGTTTGTATAGCGAAACAAAAGCAAAGTATGTAGTAAGTATGAGTACTACCAACTGAGAATAGAAACACTTGGAAATCCTAAGTGACTCTAAGAAGCGGCACACATATCTAACTATACTGGCGTCATTGTACAAATGTTCACTCACTCATTCGCCCTTTCACGATGTTTTGTACCTTAAAATGAGACTATAAAACACCGCCACAGCTTTCAACATCATCATTTGCATACAGTGAATGGGATACAAATATGAAATTCTCTTCCAATCGTAGTAGAAAAAACACGACCTCAGCAGATGTTTTAGTTTATACAGAATGGTACATTTGCATAAGAGGTGCACTCAAAAACCACACGTCTGTCTAAATACTTCGCCTCAAAATGATGCAAACGAAAAAGTGACAGAACGTGTATAAGAGTGCTTGCGAGATGTTCTAACAAAATATTAAGCTACTTATGACGAAATGTGTAACAATGGTTTACAGAAGGGGTAGAAGTTAATTTTAGGCAAATAACTACAGCTGTAGTTGTAAGAATAAATGTAGAAAAAACAATATCCCTTTACAAAGAAAACGTTCTAATATAATTGTGTACAAATGACGAATACATAATATTTATTACAATTAAACATCACGTATACGTATTTGAGCTAATCACGAAAAACGGTTCACACCACAAGAATAGCCTACTCATTATGGTTAGTTGGGTGCTGTGATTCTTAAGCTTTTAACAGAAATCTTGTATTCTCTTATTTTTTCACATCCACCATGTTGTCTGTAATCTATATATATACAAGTTAACATTTGTTTCTACGTATGACCGCTATAGACATGAAAACTACCGAACCGATGTGCAACAAACCGGATTCATTAGAAAGGCAATCTTTCGAGGATGGTTATAAGCTATTTAAACATTGCATTTGATAAATTTGGTCCATTTAATGAGTCAATTTTTGAATTTTCCCATACAAAAATTATCCAAATTTTTAAATTGTGAAAATTTAAATATTGAAATATTTAATAGGCTCTGAAAAATGCTTCATTTATGTATGTATATAAAATTTGAAACTTATGAGATGGTTCCGCATTCAACCGATGTTTTTCAGGGGTGGTCCACCCATTCCACACCATTATTAGTAATGGTAATACAATAAGTGACTTTAAATAAGGAGTGGATGCGATATCAATAGGTCAAAAACAGTCGTGCTTTGATTATTAGCCCATGGGAGATACTTTGTTAAAGTGCGGTATCTGAAGCAGGGATGCATTCCCGATTTTTAATTTTGTGCCATCTACTACTGAAAAATTTACTTTCAGTAGTAGATGAAATTTAAACGTAATTTGTTGTAATGTGATGTCTTGGGACCGGCCGTGGCATAGTGGTTAGAACACGCGACTACCATGCGGGAGATCGCAGGTTCAAACCTGGCTCCAGTCATCTTAAAAGAAAAAAATAAATCAAATTTTCTTTCATTGTCGGCTCCCCTCGAATGTTGTTTGACAGCAACTTCGCAGTATTAAGCGTCGATTCAATCGTCGTGTCTAGTAAGAGCTTCTCAAAACAGTGACGTTCTCATTCGTCGATAAATAAGTAGGTGCCGTTAGTTGTGAATCTAAAAATAGAAAGCGTGTTAATTCACAACAACGCGAGAAGCTATCCCATACCTCATTCATGGGGTGCAAAGGGAAATTAAGTTTTTTTTAAGATGTCTGAAGAACATTTTTGCGAATGACCATGAAATTTGGCGTGGATTCAATTAAGATAAGTATACGTATTTTAAATGAAAATGAAGGGATTTTAAAACAGGGTGTGCAATAACTAAGAATAGCGTTATCAAGCCAAAAGTGGGTGGCCCTGCCTAATTCTGTCTTCCAAACGCAATAGGTGGGGGACCGAGATCTACGACAAAAAAATTCGAATACCCACGAATTAAAACATTTCCCAAATCTGCATCTATTACAATTAGAGTAACGAACGGCACACAACATTGTAATACAAATTTATAAGCAACTAGCGGACTCGGTGAACTTCGTCTCGCCCCAATTGTATGCCCTCAGATACACTCAGTACAGAATGTTTGATAAACAAAGTGTTTTAATTAGTTTTCCGCCGCAAAAACAGTCAACGAAGGCGGTTTTCCAAAACTCGAAAAGGCAACGTTCAGCTGACCGCACGTAAAACAGGGAAATTCGAGATTAATCTTACACACTTCCAACGATTGGCCTTGCTATTTATTGATTGTCGTCGGGGAATTGGAGTGGATGATCAGTTGGAATTATCTGATTCATAAGATAAGGACTTCCTCTTCCTTGAATTTGTTCTTGATGATCGTCTGAAATCACATTTTTTATCAGATTCTTGACGGACAACCGCGTACCGTTGCACAATTTTGTTTGATTCAGATTCCGCAATATGATTATGATCGATCCCACCTTTATCTGTAAATTATGCGGCACATTAAGCAAGTGGAAAATTTGGTCGGATTGTTGGTCGCTTCATCCTCTACGGTCACGCTTTAAACAGATTTGTACGAATGCAGTTCTCAAGCGATTTAACTTTCTAATTTGAAATTCTAGCTATTGATGTATTTATTCTTCGCTGCTAGTAACATACTGCCCGTGAATTAATCCAATCGAGATTTTTATAATTTTGTGCAATGTCATGAGCTACTTTTTCAACGATATTAATTCAGTCGAAACATCAACATGTTTCGGGTATTCAGCGGAAGATGTGAGGTTCTGAAATGAGCCCCTAATTTTTTGGTCAATCACAACTGCTTGACATTGACGACGTTTTCAAGCATGGTTTTAGTAAATCAGCAGCATTAGACATTTTGAGCAAAATCATAGCCCCACCGAATCGTTTTAAATCCCCTCGTAAATCCTTTATTGTTCGGTCAACTACTTCCACAGCTCGTTTATTCGTTATCGCGCATTCATTTAAAATGTTGATTTGGAATTCCAGCATCTACTTCGCCGTTGAGAAATTCTCGGTCATTGTGTACTTTGGCTTTTCAACCGTGAGAAGATTCATCGACAGTTTTAAAGCGGAATTTGCAGTTCGAATGCCTTCCAACAATGTGGCAGGTATGCCAGAGGTTGCAGCGGCTAACGTTATTTGAAATCTTGACCAAATTGTTGCCGGAATCAACAAAAAAATGTCTTGGCTGTTCCACTCGGAGCATCGAGAAAGTAAATGCTTCCAGTTTCATCGTGAATCGTACACGTTCTTGTACTCGGTATTTAACAGCGGCACATTTGTCAGAACTTTTCCGGTCAGCTCATCTAGATTATAGTCTTGTTCCCGTTAAAATGAAAATGCTAATGATAATTCGAATGCATCTTGCATTGAACGATTTGGCGCTGAAATTCCCAATGTCTACAGCAGATTGCTGCACATCCCGATTTTATCCAAATATTATTTATCTCGTTACTAATCAACATTTAACCGAAATTTTCCACCTAAACATCGTTCAAAACCATCAAAAAAAAAAAATTGCAAGATTTTGTCGATACAAAAAAAAAAGCACCTTTCCTTAATATTTCGATTTTTTCCCTAAGAATTTTCTATTTTTCCTCTCGAAAAGCCATTCCGTAACAACTGCACACAAAATTGCATACAAAAAATCAATTTCGATATTTCCAATTTCCCGACTTTTCCAAAGGATTTTCCCAAAATAATCTTGCATAAAACCCTCGTACCAACTACGAACAATTCAATAAAAATTGAGCAAAATGGGCCAGCCGTTCTCTCTTTCTTCCAGCCGATTTCACAACAAAACGAATTTTTCCAAGCATCACAACGAATTTTCCACTTTTACGTCGTTTAAAATCATCAAATCAAGCGATACAATAAAAAATTTCGTAAAAAAATCCAAAATTTTCGATTTTTTTCCATAACTTTCCGAGTTTTCCATCAAGAATTTTTCTATTTTTCCATTCGAAAAGTCATTTCGGAATGATTATCCGAAATTTTCACATCTACATCATTCAAAATTATCAAAACACAATAAAATGTAAAATTTCATGGAAAAAAAACAAATTTTCGGAAAAGCCACTACGGACAATTGCACACACAATGTTATAGAAAAATTCATTTTGCGATGCAAAATGTTTCCGAAAAAATCAAAATTTTTCGAGTTTTTTCGAAATCAAATCAAATCATACAATAATATGCAAAATTTCGTCGAATAAACAAATTAAAACTTTTTGAATTTTCCGGAATTTTCTGAATTTTTCAACAAAAATTTTCCATATTTCTTTTCGAAAAGCTATTCTGTAACAATTGCACACAAAATTCCATACAAAAAGGCAATTTTCGATTTTTCCAATTTTCCGACTTTTACACATAAACCTTCTCATGGCAATTACGAACAACTGAAAAAAAATTTCACCAAAATCGGTCTAGCCGTTCTCAATTGGTGAATTACTAAACATTTTTTCCACCATTTTTATATATATAGATTCGAATGAGTGTGAGGATTTTATTTCCTTGATGCATCCATCGGTTTTCATCGTTGATTTTGGCAAATGTTTGATCGCAAAACTTATCGCGTTGGTTGCGCAACTCTTTTAGACGCAACTCTTTTGGACGTTGCAGAACAGCGCAATAAATTGCAAATTTTCTGAGAACCCCGCATGTAATATGAAGATAAAAAATTTTACAAAACATGACATATCATAGTGAGGGAGATGTGTACTATGGCACACAAAAAATTTATTTAATCCCTTGATTGTTCTTAATCGATGGTTAAAAAGGTAAGCGTTGTAAGTATGAAATTTCAAACTTTACAATGCATTCCATAATTTCCTTAGCGGGCTTGACTTTAATGACTATAAATTCACAGCTAACTTGAAATTATTTGAGAAAAAATTAATGAATGTTTATCTTGCATAAAAAATATTACTCACTTTGGACAGACACTTATTTGTTGAGTATAATTCAAGCGAGTAAAAGAAAACCAACTCTTAAAAAGTATTGTTGTGGCACATGGGTAATTAAAAAGTATATTATATTCAAAATGTACCAACGTATGCAAACAAACTCTTTACCATAGAAGGGTATTATGTGTATACATTTATATATAATCTAAAAGTGCGTACATAATCCCAGTAATGAGATTGGTAGGGTCTTCTGCATGGACGGCTTTTGTTCTCTTTCAAAACCAATTTTGTTTCCGTGTGATTTTTATATGAATATAATGCGTCAGGTCGTTCTCTCTCTCTACTTTTAGTTCCTTTTGTCCCCTATCTATGACAGAGCATTTTATTGAAGGAAATGATTTTTCATTAAAAATCCTTCACCATTCTACTTACTTACTTAATTTCCCTTTGCACCCCATGAATGAGGTATGGGATAGCTTCTCGCGTTGTTGTGAATTAACACGCTTTCTATTTTTAGATTCACAACTAACGGCACCTACTTGTTTATCGACGAATGCGAACGTCACTGTTTGAGAAGCTCTTACTAGACACGACGATTTTATTTATTTTTTTTCTTTTAAGATGACTGGAGCCAGGTTTGAACCTGCGATATCCCGCATGGTAGTCGCGTGTTCTAACCACTATGCCACGGCCGGTCACTTCACCATTCTAAATCTTATAAATATTCTCAAAGCTATTTTAGTCTGTAGTGTTTTTTTTTTAATTATTGTTATCAACATTTTATACCATCATTATTAGGGATGAGGAGGACCAGCCATGACATGGTGATTAGAATACGCGATAGTTTGATTTCCGGCTCCAGTCATCTACATTTTTCTTTCATTTATCGGCCCCCTCCATGTTGTATACAGCAACTTCGCAGTATAGTGTCGAGTCAATCGGCACGTCTCTAAAAATGCTTTTCAGTGACGTTCGCATTCGTCGTTAAACAAGTAGGTGTCGGTAGTTGTGAATCTTAAAATAGAAAGCGTTTTAATTCACAACATCGGGAGAAGCTATCCCATATCTTATTCATAAGGTGAAAAGGAAAATTAAGTTCTTTATTTATTATGGATGAGGGTTTGATACGAAAAAAAAAGTGGAACGCATTAAAGAAGAAATTTTTAAAAATTTAAAGACGATTGAGCCATGTTCGCCTGTTATCAGAATAAATATTTTCCAAAATTTTAAATGGGGAGAATAGCCCCACCCCTTCTGGTAACACCCATACAAAACTTAGTTTTGGAAAAATAATATTTCTTCAATAACTTCCAAACTGCAATCATTATACCAAAGTCTGCTGATGAGGATTCGTGGTTGGATCCGAAACAGCTGTACAGACTACCAGGGCATTATGAGAATATCATTCTGCTAAAAAAACGTCTTTCAATGGTCTTGAGCTTGAAATAAATTCTAAATCAATGTTCAATTTAACAGATTGAATAAAAACAAAAACAATGAAAGCTATATATTTATATTTTGCCAGTTTAAAAACCTTATAAAAACAGACAAACCCTCAGCAAACTTAAACCTTTTTTACAAATCTTCTGTTGCCTTCGATGCATATGACCGAAATCAAACTAAATATAATCTAATTTTGTACATGGTAAACCACTCAATTTAATTCTTCTTCTTTAATGACAGCAACAACTGAAATTTATCTACCAGTAGCCGCACGTAGAAAATAATAGTCAGTCACAACAAGCTTAGATAATAGCTCTTTCACCTGATCCATCCAAGGAAGTTTATTGACGAAGACTTTTCCAGCCGGAACATTTTCGTTCATTCGTACAACATGTCCAAGCTAGCTCATGACTCATTCGACGACAGTAAAAGGAGATGCATTTTTTTCTCGAAAACTCCCAGAATATTTTGATCTGCGTTATTACCCAGGATTCTGCGCTTAAGAGCTAAACAGGTACGATCAGAGCCTGGTAGAGTCGGATTTTTGTTCTTCGAGATTTTTGCTTGCTCAGCGCATAGTAGCAGCAGTTTGCGATCAATACAAGTCTCATAATTTAATCTACAACTTAAAAGTTAAAGTTGCCAAAGTTCACGCATTATCACAAACGAGTAGACTCTTTGTTCGTTGAAACAAATAACTTGGTTTTCTCCCCATTAATTACCAGACCCACTTCTGCCAACTGCAACTCAATGCTCGAAAAGGCTGTAGTAACATCCTTAAGTCTAAAAGCATGTGGCTTTTGTTCAAGTTGGTGCCAGTCGTGTTTAATGCAGCCTTCCACGTGATCATCTCCATTACGATAGACTACATATCTCCTTGTCTAAAGCCTCGATTGGTAGAAAATGCCTCAGTGCCAGCTTCATGGGGATACCAAACTCAGCTATAGCATCTAATAATTTCTGTCGTAATCGATAAACAGATGGTAGCTATCGATCTGCATCTCTTGGGTCATCTCCAATATTTGTAGTAGTGTGAGTATCTGGTCGGTTGTGGATTTACCAGGTCTAAGGCCACACTGATAAGGTCCAATCACGTTCGCTAGGGTGGGTTTTAATCTTTCACATAACTAAATGGACAGGACCTAGTAAGCGATGAGTAAAAGGCTGATCCCGAGATAGTTGGTACACACACTTGGATCGCCTTTCTTAAGCACAGGACATAGAACACTCAGATTCCAATCATCGGGCATGTATTCCTTAAACCAAATCGTGTTTATCAACTGGTGCATGCAAGTTGCATGCTCATCGCCACCAGGTTTTAAAAGCTCTGCCGGCAATCCATCGGCTCCCGCAACTTTATTCTTTTTAGCCGTGCTATTGCCATGCTGATCGGTGGTGGGTAATCTACTCCATCATCGATGATTGGCGTGATTTTGTCACTTATGCTGCCTTTCTCAGCTTGACGCCAGAAAAGGCGTGCCACCTCCCTCCTCTTCTCATTATAGCAAGCATTGTCACTGGTTGCAGTTTTGTCCTGTATGCAACATCTTTTCCTTCAAACATTTTGCGACATTCCTCATCGTACAAAGGATTCTCGTTGAGGCAGTGGTCATAGAATTCGCAATGTGCCGCCATTGGATGTCGGGAACATCAGAATTAGGGAGGTTTGTTTGGAGTAATTGAGAGAGAGTTTGTTGGAGTAGGCATTGGCTATCTCGGTGGTATTCAGCTTTGTGATGACTAGCTTCCTTTGCGTTAGATTACGATTGTTTTTAGTACTTACTTACTTAATTATTGGCTGCAACTAGGTGATGATCCGAGTCAATATTTGCACCGTGCATCACGAGCACGTCCGTAGCGCTTGAGACATGTCTTTAATCAATTACCACGCAATCAATCTGATTTCTTGTATTTTGATCGGGAGATATCCAGTTTGCTTTGTGGATATCTTTATGTGGAAAACTGGTTCACAATTCCTGTATGACGGTGGTGTCAGTCTAGTATTTGTCGAGGACATCCGCCAGTTGGATAGTGGCACTTTCTCTGTAGAGAGTTGGGACATTCCAGGTGCATATCCGTAAATCATCATGTTCCTTATAACGTTTGCGGGGATCATTAACATTTGAAGCAGGTGGGGTTTTCTACTTTTATTCATAATAATATATTATTTAAGAAGAGTGGATTATTATACAACCTTTAAAGATAAATTCAGGTTACTCGAAGTGAATAACGATCTTAATACTCAAATTAGAAATTTCCCTATTCCCCATTTAAAGTGTTGGCCAAAAGTAAAAATCAAGGTCAAGGTCGAAAATCAAGGTCAAACGGGGCAGGGGCCAATGGGGCCTTGGGGTGTCAAAAAAGGGGCCCCTTAGTTTCTATGATGACCCCCTATGTGTGGGTACTCAAATGAAAGATATTTTCGAAACAAATCCGATGCAACGATTTGTTTATTACTATCAACCCATACAAAGTTTTAGAAAATTTGTTGATATCTTTGTATTTAAGAATGTTCATCGCCACGTCATTTGTCCTAACTAATACTTGAAAATATATATTCCGGTAACGACAAAGTATCAAATTAGCCCAAGACTTTATGAATACTACAATTAACTCTCTCTTTATACTACATAAAATATAAATAGTTCATTATGTAGACATAAAGAACTTTTATTTACAGCAAAAAGAAAATAAAAACAAAGTTTTACAATGTTTCTACTGTACTCTTAACATTGTTTAAGCATCCTCACTGTAACTTTCTAACTATACACTTAATATTTTCCATTATATATTAAAAGAGCCTTAAATGTCAATGTGAATAATTTAAAACTTTGCACTACTAGTGCCCCTGCACTCGTTCGTACAGCAAAACGCATATTCAAATGATAATGATGCACAACGCTTCGCAATCTGTTGCAATTTTACTGTTATCCTTTAAAATAATACACAATGATAAGCTGTGCCAGTGTGAGTTTGTACAACTTAAATTCACATCAAACAATGAAACAAATTCTGAATAAATATTTATAAGTTGAACGTTAAACAAACTGAATGTGAACGCACGAACGTTTACAAAATCTGATTTTCCATTCGCATTCATATCCACTGAGCTGTGATAAAACTCTTGAAGCTTTTTGCAATTTCCTCTATCAACCTCTTGCTACCTTCATCGACATTTTTTGCTTCCAGTTGCAAACAGTTGAAATCGTAATCGTGGCGCTTTATTAGCTAGGAAATAATACGAATAGATGAATGGAAATGTTAAAAAGCAACAAACGTTCATAATTTGGCAAACAGTTTAACATAATATACTGTAATTTTCATGCCATTGGGGACAATATATAGAATATACAAAAGTGAGGGGAGAATTAGATTGATACATGTGCGGAAGAATCGAGGACAGTGTGTTATCAAGAAGAACTGATTCGTGGCATAATGACATTTAAATTAAAGTCTGATTCATTTTGGAAAGAGTGATAGCAAAATTTCAATTGGATACATTTTTTAATTAAAGAAAATCCCAGATTTTTTCTCTAATGGGCGCCGGAAGTGTGATGCAAGGGCAAGCTTCTGATCGGTTTAACTTGGCAAACCCAGAGTGATCCTTGCCAATTGCACATCAAGTCTACTCACAGAGCTCCGTATTCGTGGTACTACTGCGGACGGAGTTCCTCCACGTGGTGACGCCTGGAAGCGTGCCTTTGCGTACAAGCACTAGTTTGGATGTGGATTTGTGGTTGGCAATAGACTGCGACACCTAGTCTCAAGGTTCAACCCGGTGTGTGGACGTATAGCCACCATAAGAGTCAAAACAAGGTTTTTCCACATAACACTTATATGTGCCTCTGCTCCGACAAAAGAGAAAAGTGATGAGGACAAAGACGAGTTTTACGAGAACCTAGAAAATGTATGTATATGACCGTAGCCCCAGCCATGACACCAAAATTGTACTAAGCGATTTTAATGCTAAAATAGGCAGGAAGACCGCATTTGAGCCTACAATCGGAAAATTCAATCTGCACTCCAGAAACGTCGAACAATGGCATCAGACTGATTGATTTCTCTGCGGCAAGGATTACGGTAGTTAGCAGCACTAGATTTTACCATAAAAATATTCATAAGGCAACATGGTTATCTCCAGATCAATTGACGAGGAATCTATAGATCACGTGGTAGTCGGTGGAAGGCACGCATCGAGTGTTCTGGACGTACGAGTGATCAGGGGTGCGAACATTGACTCCGATCACTTCCGTCAGCTAGTGACGGACCCGGATAACGTTCTAAAGATATTGAGAGATCACTTTAGAAATTTACTGGATACTGACACCACTCCAGAAGACCCCACTCCAATCCATGACGATGGTGTTTATTGTCCATCTCCGAGCCAGAGCGAGATACGTATGGCCATCTGCCGCCTTAAAAACAACAAAGCTGCTGGAGCCGATGGTCTCCCTGCTGAATTGTTTAAGGCTGGCGGGGAAGAGCTGATTAGGAGCATGCATCAGCTCATGGAGAACATCTGGCAAGAGGAGAGCATGCCCGGGGATTGGAGTCTCAGTCTGTTATGTCCCATATATAAGAAAGGAGATCGTAGTGAATGTAAGAACTACCGTGGAATAAGCCTATTACCAATTGCGTACAATGTCCTTTCAAGCATATTGTGTGGACGTCTAAAGTTTATTGTAGAAAAACTAATTGGACCATATCAGTGCGGCTTTAGACCTGGTAAATCTACGACGGATCAAATATTCACTCTACGACAAGTTCTGGAAAAAACTCATGAAAAGCAGATCGACACCTACCACCTCTTTGTCGACTACAAAGCTGCCTTCGACTCTCCGATAAGGAATAGGCTATATGAGGCCATGTCTCAGTTTGGTATTCCTGCAAAGCTAATTCGACTTTGCAGATGTACCTTGCAAAACACCAAATCCTCGATTAAGATTGGTAAAGATCAGTCTGAACCATTCAACACAGAAAGAGGTCTCAGGCAGGGTGATAGCCTGTCCTGTACACTATTTAATATAATTATGGAGAAGGTAATGAGAAAGGCTGGTGTCAACATGTCTGGCACCATATTCCACAAAAGCCACATGCCACTAGCCTACGCCGATAATATAGATATCATTGGCCGAAATCTGCGGGACGTTACTGCAGTTTTCTCATCACTAGAAAAGGAGTCGGAAAAAATGGTTTTAGCGGTCAACGAGGACAAAACTAAAATTATGATTTCGACGAACAAAGAGTCCTCTCGATGGGGACGCAGCGTCAACGTTGAAAATTATTGTTTTGAGGTAGTAGATGAGTTTACCTACCTCGGATCTTCCGTCAATAAGAAAAATAATGTCAGCCAAGAAATAAAGCGGAGAATAGTGCTAGCCAATAGATGTTTTTACGGAGTTCGGCAGCACTTTAGTAACACCACCTTATTTCGGAATACTAAGAAACAGCTTTACCAGGTGCTAATCTTACCCGTTCTTTTGTATGCTGCCGAATCATGGGTGCTTACGATAACGGACATACAAAACCTGGGAGTATTCAAGAGAAAAGTACTCCGAAAAATGTATGGACCTATCTGTGTCGACGGCAAGTTTCGCCATCGGATGAACCATGAGCTGTATGAGCTTTACCACGACATCGACGTAGCTAAAAGAATCAAAATGCAACGACTACGATGGCTGGGTCATGTTGCCAGGATGGATGTAAATACTCCAGCGAGAAAGGTGTTTGAAGGCGAACCTGAAGAACGGCGCAGAGCAGGGAGACCCAAACTCCGTTGGAAGGACCAAGTGGTAGGCGGCGTGCCACCATCTGGTAGGACTAACTGGAGAAGAATTCTTTAGTACGTGGAATTCTTTAGTACTTCAGGCCTCAAACTTATGAACCACGTTCGTAAGTTGTAATGGGCCACTTAAGTAAGTAAGTAAGCTTCACACCTCAAGAATGAGGTATGAGGTATGGCATATGCGATATTGAGAATTAACACGCTTTCCATTTTAAGATTCAAACAGCACCTACTTATTTTTATAAGAATGCGTACGTCAGCTGACAAAATCGAATGGGCAGGCGATGAAAGAAAATTTAGTTAACTGAGACCCGAATTGAACCATGGATATGCCGCATGATAATCGCGTGTTGTAACCATCATGGAAGGCTGGTCGTACTTTGAACAAATGCATTTTTCAATCTCTTTGTGTTATAAAAATACATGCCAATTCTTATCTTACTTACTATAAAAGCCATAAGAATTATTTACTTACCGTCAATCTAAAAGAAAATCTCAACTTTTGCCTAAATAAAGTAAGAACCAGTGCAGAAATTTCAGTCAAGTAAACTGACTGATAAATACCATCACCCAATAATAATTCCTCTTACAAGATAATTAATTACCAAATTTGGTTATCCTCCATGTGCCGGTTTAGAAATTATGGGTGAAATATTAATTTTTCAAATAAGGTAATTTTGTATGGGAGGTACCAGAGGGTGATCCGGTATAATCCATATTCATTCCTGATTCAAATTATCATAACTGTACAACTTACGCAAAATTCGACTGTATTCACTGTACTTACAAAAATATATGTATTTAAAACTATGGGGGTATGTTCGGTATTTTGTATGGGAGGTACCAGAAGGGGTGCGTCAAATAGTTATGTTTTGTAAGGTTTTGCTTCCTATCACAAGATAAATTAATTGACCAATTTTCATTGCCCCCCAAGTGTCCGTTGGGAAGTTATGCGAGAAATATTAATTTTCCAAAAATAGGTAATTTTGTATGGGAGGTACCAGAAGGGGTGATCCGATATAATCCATATTCATTCCTGATTCAAATTTTCATAACTGTACAGGTTACGCCAAATTTGACTGAATTAATTGTACTTACAAAAAAAGATATGTATGTAGGACTATGAGGGTGAATTCGGAAATTTGTATGGGAGGTACCAGAAGGGGTATGGCAAAGGTTTCGATTTTCGTAGTGTTTGTCTACTTTTGCAAGATAAATAAACTGACCAAATTTAAATATTCTACGATCGTCCGTTGGGAAGTTATGAAAGAAATATAAATTATCCAAAAATAGGTAATTTTGTATGGGAGGTACCAGAAGGGGTGGGGCTATTTTGCCCTTTTACAATCCCATAAGTTCGTTTTGAAAAATATTAATACTGGTAAATTTTCATACTGATCCGTTAAGGTTTACTCAAGTTATCCTGCTGACCAGCCATCCAGCCAGCCAGACAGACGGACATAGCTCAATCGTCTTAAAAAGTCCTGAAACGAATTTGGTCTTAATATACTTGGGGTCTAACTCGTCTCCTTTAATGCGTTACACTTTTTTCGTATCAAATGATATATACCCTCATCCCTAAGGGTGATGGTATAAAAACGTTTTACTTATGTTTAAATTTTACTAAAAAAGCAATGGTTGAACTCAATTCTTTGGCGGAAAAATTCAAGTATAAAAAGAACTTTTCATTCGAGCTCTCCTTTATTTTTTCTGTTAAATTTTCTCTTAGTCCTGATTAGTGTATTCTCATTTGTATCTTTTGTTAATACCAAAAAAAAACAGGAAACCACCACCACTATTGCCGCATTTTCAGTTTTGTGCAATTGCTACCCCCCTGTACTGGCAGTTAGAATTGTGCCACTTGTTTATTCTCACATGGCTCACATACAGCACAGAGGATATGTTGCCTGTGCCAAATCTACTAGTAAAAAAAACAGTAATTGTTTGCTATAAATTATTCCATTCACTTCCTCTTATTCCAATTTCATGTTTTTCTATTTTTGTTCCACCTGTTTTTGCTGTTGTACTTACCATTGTTAGATTTACAAGCATTCACTCGAGTACTCGTTTACTTATTTTGCATTGCGAAAGGGTTTTAAATAGCTAGGCCCTACCAACGTACGCTAGTTCGGTGCAATGTTCAAATGTGGCCATCGCCTTTGTTACGATTCCTGTCAAAAGATTAATGGGCCGTTCATCGAGTGTGATCGAGATTGAGAAGAAAAAAAAAACGAAATATAAAAGTGCACTTGACTGAAATTCAAATGGCTTTTTGTTTCACCAGTTTCAAGAACCGCAAGTAAGATGTATCGGAATAATAAACGAAGCAGGTTAATAAGACTTGCACCTTTATGGCACGGAGGGCATACATACACACACATGTTGTAAAGATAGTGTATTTGATACCTATACGTATGTTGTGTAATTTGCGTACTAGTTAAATAAATTCAAGATTTGGCTGTATGTTAAGTTTTAATTTATTTGTGTTCGCCACTTTAGTCAACAGTAAAATCTGGTAGTACTGAACTGGTTTTAACTGACTTGTACTTATTTCAAATACTGCGTAACACTAAAAACAAACAAGCAGACTCTTACCGAAGAAAAACTTATTAAAGGTAAAAATCTGATGACAGGACTTAGTCGTAAGACCAAAGGTTGACATTCTTCTTCTTCTTAATTGCCAGCAGCAACAGAAATTCATCTATCAGCTGCCGCACGTAGAAAAGTATTTCAAGCGCTGCTGTCTTTTGCGCTCCGTAAACAGTTCGTCACACCAAGCTCTTTCACCTGCTCCATCCAACGAAGTTTAATTCGCCCCCAGCTGCGCCTTCCATCGAGTTTATTGCCGAAGACTTTTCGAGCCGGAGCATTTTCGTCCATTCGTACAACGTGTCCAAACTAGCGCATTCTATCTATTTCAACGCGCTTGACTACATCGATGTCATTGTACAGCACATACAGCTCATGATTCATTCGACGACGGTACTCGCCTTTAACGATGAATAGAATAGATTGATCCGCCTGCCTTATTACCCAGGATACGGCGCTGTAGAGCAAGGATCAGTAGGATCAGTGTCTGGTAGAGTTGGATCTTTGTTCGTCGAGAGAGGGCTTTATCATTGCTCAGAGAATAGTAGCAGCGGTTTGCAATCAACCGCTTGATTTCCAGGCTAACATTATTATTTGTGTTTATGGCGGAGCCGAATTAGACAAAATCATCTACCACATCAAAGTTATAGTTGTCAACGATCACGCAGCGCCCCAAACAAAAAACTTGGTTTTGTCCTTATTTATCACCAGAGGCCACTTTTTCCGACTGCTTCTCAATACTCGAAAAGGGTGCAGTAACATCTCGCAGTCCTCGGCCAATAATATCTATATCGTCGGCATTCGCGAGCAACATGTGGCTTTTGTTAAAGATGGTGTCAGTCGTGTTATCTGCTGCCTTCAGCATGATCATCTCCATTATGATGTTAAAGAGATCGCATGACAGACTATCGCCTTGTCTAAAGCCTCGCTTTGGTAGAAAATGACTTTGTTAGATTTGTGCCTTTTTTCACCGAAGACTACATGTCAGTCACTGTCATCCCGCAGAGTCGTACCAGTTTCGAGAGGATAGTCTTTTATATTACGCACTAGACAGGACCTTGTATGCGATAGGTAAAAAACTTATCCCGAGATAGTTGGTACACACACTTGGATCGCCTTTCTTAAGCACAGGACATAGAACACTCAGATTCCAATCATCGGGCATGCATTCCTTAAGCCAAATCGTGTTTATGAGCTGGTCGGCAGTCCATTACCGTGCTGATCTAGTTTTGGCTCGGTGGTGGACAGTCTACGAGCAGGGAACGAAAGTTTTCCCTCCATATTTGCATCACATCCTGAATGCCAGATTTCCGCCTCCGTCTTACAGATGGAAATTACTGGTCCAAAACCTTTGCTATTTACCTTTTTGTAGAACTTTCAGGCATCACCTCTATTCATTTATTTATTTATTTATTTATTTATTTACTGGTCTTCCTATACAACAAGATTTACATCTTAATATTACAGTATAGGAGTGTAGATGTGCATTCGAAATAATATCATTATAATCATAATTAAAACTTAAAACTTATATTAGTAATAGGTAATAATAATAGTTAGTAAATAAGCTGAGTTATTGATAATGAAATGAAAAAATAGCAATAATAAAATAGCAAATAACATAACAAAGTAAATTAATCAAATCATGTCATTAGAATTGAGAAGAAATAAAAAACAACGAACAAATAAAATATCAACGTAAAATGTTAGAAAAGGTAATATGTTACATTAATTTTGAAACAAAAAAGATCAAACAGTATGTATATTTACTTGGTGTCCCCACGATGACATATAGTGGTTTTTAATGCGAAAAATAGTCACGCAAAAGATTTTTAAAACGAGTAGCGATGCTGGTGGTCTGAAGAAGGTGCGGTAAGCTATTCCAGAGACGTAGCGCATGGATATAAAAGTGCCAATCTGAGACAAGAGTTCGATGTCTAAAAGGAATTATCATTTTTCCTCTGTTTGATCTTGCAAACTTAATACGTTCGAGAAGGTAAGACGGAGAATTTTGATAGACAATTTTGTGTAAAAGTAACAGGACTCGAATTTTGAACAAGTGGTCAAGTGATACACCATATAGATTTGGACTGACAGTGGACATATGTACATATTTTCCTTTGGCAAAAACGTATCTACATATATTATTAAAAACCAGTACAGAAATTTCAGTCAGTTGAACTGACTGATAAATACCATCACCCAATATAAGATATTGTTTAAGTCTTGAGTTATTGAAATGAATAGATTTTTAATTAAATTAAAATTACTTATGTATATTTTTTCCCCTGCTTGTGGTGCAAAATCGTCCAAAACTTTACTTATTTGTGTAGGGGGTGTAGGTGCCGGTTTGGAATTTATGTGAGAAATATTAATTTTTCACAAAAATTTAATTTTGATAGGGGGTACTACAAGAGGTGAACCGATACAGACCTTATTCATTCCTAACTCAAATTTTCATACGTACAACTTACGAATAATTTGACTGAATTCTGTGCACTTACAAAAAAAGATATGTATGTAAGACTATAGGGGTGAGTTCGGTCCTTTGTGTGGGAGGTACCAGAAGGGGTCTGTCAAGTAGTTAGGTTTTCTGAGGTTTCGCTTCCTATCACAATATAAATTAACCGACTAATTTTCATTACACCTCAAATGTCCGTTTGGAAGTTATGGGAGAATTATTAATTTTCCAAAAAATGGGTAATTTTGTATGGGAGGTACCAGAAGGGGTGACCCGATATAGTCCATATTCACTCCTGATTCATATTTTCATAAGCGTACAAATTACTCATAATTTGACTGAATTCAGTGTACTTAGAAAAAAGATATGTTTGTAATACTACGGGGGTTAGTTCGGTCATTTGTATGGGAGGTACCAGAAGGGGTGTGTCAAATAGTTAGGTTTTCTAGGGTTTTGCCTCCTATAATAACATAAATTAATCGACCAATTTTCATTACCCCCCAAGAGTCCGTTTGAAAGTTATAGGAGAAATATTTATTTTCCAAAAATAGGTTATTTTGTATGGGAGGTACCAGAAGGCGTGAACTGATATAGTCCTTATTCATACCTGAGTCTAATTTTCATAAGCAAACATCATACGCAAAATTTGAGTGATCTCAGTTTACTAACAATAAAGATATATATGTAAAACTGTAAGGGTCAATTCGGTCATTTGTATGGGAGGTACCAGAATGGGTGGGGCACAGGTTTCGGTTTTCTTAGGGTTTGTCTACTTTTGCAAGATAAATAAACTGACCAAATTCAAACATCCTCCGGTTGCCCGTTTGGAAGTTATGGAAGAAATATTAATTTTCCAAAAATAGGTAATTTTGTATGGGAGGTACCAGAAGGGGTGGGGCTATTCAGCCCATTTACAATCCCATAAGTTCGTTTTGAAAAATATTGATACTGGTAAATTTTCATACCGATCCGTTAAGGTTTACTCGAGTTATCCTGCTGACCAGCCATCCAGCCAGCCAGCCAGCCAGCCAGCCAGCCAGCCAGACAGACGGACATAGCTCATTCTTCTTAAAAAGTTCTGAAACGAATTTGGTCTTAAGATACTTGGGGTCTAACTAGTCTCCTTTAATGCGTTACACTTTTTTTCGTATCAAATGATATATACCCTCATCCCTAAGGGTGATGGTATAATTACATTTAATCTTCTTCTACTCACAGAGTCACAACACGAGAACAATTCACAACCATAAAACAACGATGGCATTAGATAGGCCTTTGCCAATAAGATTCGTATACGTTGGGGCGTAAAAGCCTGTGTTGACCATAGAGCTCTTAGTTTGTTATAAGTAGTTCCCACAATGCTATTCACGTGGTTCGACCACGTCAATGTGTTATTAAAAATTACGCCCAAATTTTTTACGCTCTGAACAATTTCAATTTGTTGACCGTTAAGGAGCAAATTTATATTAAAATTAAATTTTCTGGTCCTACCGTGAACGATGAGGCATTTTGATTTCTTAGGGTTAAGACAAAGACCATTTGCCGTGGCCCAAGTATGGATATTCTGCAGGTCAAAATTTACCCTATGTACTGCTTCCCTAAGATACCCTAATGTGGTTCCTAGATAAATCTGTACATCATCCGCATACATGTGAACCTGACAGTGTGACAAACGTTGTGGGAGGTCATTTACAAAACATGAGAAAAGTAAAGGTCCCAAAATTGATCCCTGTGGCACACCTCTCGTTATGTTAAGTGGATCAGAAATCTCATTTTTCATGTAAACAGATTGAGTTCGGCCTGTGAGGTAAGATCGAAACAACTGGATAGCCGTATTCGAGCAATTAAAAAAGTATCTAAGCTTTGAGCACAGTATATCATGATCGACGGTGTCGAACGCTTTAGAATGATCGAGCAGTACCAATATATTTATTTTACCTTCATCAACGTCACGTCTTAAATCCTCAGCTACATTAATTAGTGCCGTAATGCAACTGTGTTTCGGTCTAAACCCAGATTGGAATTTTGACAAATAACTATGAGTAATAAGGTATGAGTTCAATTGAAAATGCAGAAGTTTTTCCAATACTTTTGAAAAATATGGCAGGATAGCAATTGGCCTAAATTCCGTCTTCGTCTTTGGGAGTGGTATAATTTTGGCATGCCTCCATCTGTGTGGGAAATGACCGGTCATAATTATTGTATTAAATAAATGCGTAATGAAAGGCATAATATGAGGTAGAATTAGTTTTACAAATTTCGGATCTATGTTGTCGTACCCTATCGCATTTGATTTTATGGCCAAGCAGCTCAAAAAAACATCATATTGGTTCACACAAGAGAAATCGAAAGCACTTTCTCTTTGACCCGAGACTTCAAATTCGTTTTCATAATAGCCATGATTTGGATTTATGGTTGGGATATTAACGAAAGATTTATTTATATCATTGGCACTATGTGGGAAGTCATTGTGTTCGGTAGTTTGGCAATGTCCGATGTCTCTTATTGTTTGCCACGTCCTCCTAGTATCTAGACAACTGTTAAACCGATTTGTATAATATTCATTCTTTGGTCGCTTAATTTCGTTGTTGACTACCTTTCTTGCACATCTGAATTCGTTCCTAAATGTGTCGGTTTTAAATCTTTTATATCTGGAAAAAGCTACGTTACGTTTTTGTATTAAAATTTTTATTTTTTGACTAAACCAGGGTCTTGAGGTGGAACGTTTTATTCTAGTTTTGAGTGGGACAGCCAGGTCATGGAGTTTAATTATGTTACCCTCTATAAAAGATGCTTGGTCATCCGTTGAAGTCATCATGAAAACTCTGCTCCATTCAGAATAAATAAAGTTTTCCTGCAGAATTTGGTGATTCATCTTACTGTAGTCGCGATAATAATAAATTTGTTCGTCTAAAATTGCATGAGACTCATATGACAAAAATATTAGGTCATGCTTCGAAAAACCTGACGCTAAAAGTTGATCATATAGTTGCACTTTGTGAATATCGCTAACAAAAAAAACATCTAGCAATGTACTGTTTGTTGATGTAAAATGAGTTGGCATAGATAATAATATCACTATACACTACTGCAATTGTCTCCAACATTACGTATATATTTTCTAGTGATATATTATTATAGGGTCTGTACACACATCCCACAAGCATTTTACCGCCATTCATATTACATTCAACAAAGATATTCTCGGCTCTATCGCCGTCCGCACTTTTTGATACAAATTTACATTTAATTTCCTGCTTTACGTAAATTGCCACTCCACCACCAAGTGTTGTCCTGTCAGCTCTATATACTTTGAATCCTTTCAGCGAAATCAGACTATCAGGAGTATATTCATTGAGCCATGTTTCGGATACACAAATTATATCAACACCTGAATTTTCAAACGTTAGTCTGAACTCGTCTATTTTGTTTTTCAAGCTTTGTGCATTGATGTGACATATTTTTATTCCGCGATTTTGCTTGACCAAAATTTTCACCATATCCACCATAACATCTCTGGAATTAATATTATAATTTGAGTTTAGCATCGTTAACAATATTTAAAATATAATGAAAGGTTGAGACCCTAACAGCAACGCTTAAAAATCGATTTAAATTAGGCAAATTGTAGTCGACACTGAAATAGTACGTATAATTTTTGACATAGATATTGTAGGTTTTTCCAGAAAAAAACAATATAAATACAATTAACAATATTAATACAGGCAAATTTTTTTTAAACATATATTCAGTTTGTGTAAAAATATGGTATATATAATTTTTACTGCATTTCGACTTCATTCCCATTTTCACGAAAAAACTGATCGAGTTGGTCGACATCATCAATACGTGTTGGCTGTTCCGTATCATTCTTCATGACATGCTCAATGCCACGGATGGTAAAAACGGAGCAGAAAACATTTTCCTTTTTCAATCTCAGAGCTTTATTAAATATTTTGTAGTTTGAATGAGACAGGTTTTCATTTACGTAAAAAGGATCGTTTGCATCAAAATTAACAAGGTGTAAACGAAGTAAGTCCTTGTTCCTACGTCGGTAGTTTGACACAGTTTTCAATATAAAGTTTTTCTCATACGGGGATGAGAGTTTCACAAGTATTGTAGGAACTGGTGATCTTGTTTTCAGCCTATATATAGCATTTATATTAGGAGCTTCGATATTAAGACTTGTACACAAAGTGCAAAATATCGCATAAAGATTTTCATTATTATAATATGGGACACCGTCTATTCTTAACTCCGAAGAAACAGCAGAATTTTCATAATGTGAAATTTTACGACGTAAGTCTTTTAACTCAGTTTTCAGATGCATACTTTCGGTTGGCACTGTGTTTACATTATTTGTTTTCTCCATTACATTTTCTATATCTGTTTTAAGTTCTGATATTTTGTTTTGAAAATCTGTTTTTTGTTCTCTAACTTCACTTTCAAGCTTAGTTACGCGCTCACACACTTTATCGATGTCCAAACGCATATCATTTAATCTCTCACACATTCTCTTTTCTAGCTGATTTAAGAGTCGAGCCTCACTCTCTTCGAACAGGTCTTTTAGTTGTTTATGTATTTCTACAGTTTGTTTCTCCAGCCTTGTGTCCACTATTTGTAGAAGACGTAAAGGAGAGTCAGATAGTCGCGGAGTTCGCGCGGCGCTCTCGCGGAGAGAAATTTCCTTGAATCTCTTAGGCGATGGTGGATTCATTGTTTTTATTGTTGTAATTTTTGTTATTTTGTTCTTTGTTTCGCGTTTGTTTTGTTTTAATTTAATGTTTAGGCTTTCTTTTTCAAGTTTTAGATTTAACTTTGTTTTGATTTAACACCAGATGTGTATTGGTATTGTTAAGTATTCGAAGGTTAACGAAACAAAAGATACAATATTCAAGTGTTAGAATGTTTTTGTGCAGTTTAAAAGGGATTAGGAGTTAGATGAACAATGTTAATAGCGGAGGGATAAAAAACACGTCCGATCGCTGCAACGATCTGTTGTACCTTTCTTCCATAGACGTTTCTCCGCCTGAAAAGGATCCTTGTGGATATCTTTATGCGGGAATCTGGTTCCTCTCACTACCATGTTTCTTGCCGACGCTAAGCTAACTAGTCTGAATCCATTATCGGAGGTGTTGTTGTGCAGACTGAATTTCCCGACTGCTGAACCAAGAGCACATTTTCTTCCTATTTTAGCCTTAAAATCTCCCAGAACATTTTTAATGTCATGTGCAGGCAGCTATTATATATTTTCTCCCGGCGTGTCTTTCTTCATGGAAGCTATAAAAGTTCTTTCATCGTTTACATCCCTTTCCCGTCCATCGAATTCCCTGTATGGCGGTTAGCCTTGTTTCTGTAGAGGATATCCGCCGGTTGGATTGAGGCACCTTAGTGCATAGTGCGGACATTCCAGGTGAATATCCGTAAATCATGCTACTTATAACGTTTGCGGGGATCGTCAGCATTTGGGGGGTTCTTGTTATTTCTTTACTTTTTGTTTTCATAATAATTGACCAAAGGCCAAAGCCACTAAGAGAGACGTTGTGTTGAGCCAGTACTTCAGTTACCTATTTCCTAAGACACATCGGTAGTAGCATGCTATTAGGTTACTAAACATTTCGCCTTCTCACATTTGCTATCACTGAACGGATGTTCAATGGCAATGCCCGGGACAAACGTGATCCCTCGAACGTTGTGAGCTGCTTGGGGACCTCCAAAGAGAGATTCTGGTTATTCCCAGGTGAAACACAATCGAAATACGCAAATAAGAAAATCTCCCAATCCCCAGGTTGACATACATAAAGTAAAACTGTAAGAAAGGTCATATAAAACAAAGTTTTAAAAAAATCTTCAAAACATTTAAAAATTCACTATTTTTACCTGTTGGTCATTTAGTATAGGGTTGTCAAAAGAGTCTTATACATTACTAACTGAGAACTAAAGGTAAAGCTTCTGATCGGTTTAACTTGGCAAACCCAGAGTGATCCTTGCCAATTGCACTTCAAGTCTACTTACAGAGCTCCGTATTCGTAGTACTAACGCGCACGGAGTACCTCCACGTGGTGAAGCCTGGAAGCGTGCCTTTGACACCCGTCAGAGCACGACTAACTGTGAGGGGCTAACCCTAAAACCCAGGCACGTCTGCTCAGAGTAAGCGGTACCCTGGTCAGCGTCTGACCCAGAATGGGCGGCTGTAATAAAATCCTGGCAGGAGGAGAAAACTGCGACGTGGTGCGCTGGGCTTGCAACCGACGTTTAAACTATTGCAATGAAAAGAAGTAAGAAAATAATAAAATGGACCCCCAAAAATGTTGACGACCATCGTTTTCGGCAACTCGTCTTTTTAGACGGAAAAAGAAGGAGCTGAAGAAGAGGCAGGATGAGTGCACAGAGTTGCTCCGAAGCAGAGGGAAGCCCGAAAATTCTACAAGAGAGTTAAGGCGAGAATGCGTGGAACAGGATTACCCTCCTGCAAGGACAGCGATGGTCAGCTAGTAACGGACGCGGATAACGTTCTGAGGATATGGAGAAATCATTTTAAAAATTTATTGGATGCAGACACCAATCCAGAAGACCCCGCTCCAATCCATGACGATGGTGTTTATTGTCCGCCTCCGAGCCAGAGCGAGATACGTGTGGCAATCTCCCGCCTTAAAAACAAAAATGCTGCTGGAGCCGATGGTCTCCCTGCTGAATTGTTTAAGGCTGGCGGGGAGGAGCTGATTAGGAGCATGCATCAGCTCATGGAGAACATCTGGCAAGAGGAGAGCATGCCCGGGGATTGGAGACTCAGTCTGTTATGTCCCATATACAAGAAAGGAGATCGTAGTGAATGTAAGAACAACCATGGAATAAGCCTATTACCAATTGCGTACAAGGTCCTTTGAAGCATATTGAACATCTAAAGCCAATTTTAGAAAAACTAATTGGGACATATCAGTGCGTCCTTAGAGCTGGCACATCTACGGATCAAATATTTACCTTACGACAAATCCTGGAAAAAACTCATGAAAAGCAGATCGACACCTACCACCTCTTTGTCGACTACAAAGCTGCCTTCGACTCTCCGATAAGGAATAGGCTTTATGAGGCCATGTCTGAATTTGGTATTCCTGCAAAGCTAATTCGACTTTGCAAATGTATCTTAGACAACACCAAATCCTCGGTTAAGATTGGTAAGGATCAGTCTGAACCATTCAACACGGAAAGAGGTCTCAGGCAGAGCGATAGCCTGTAATGTACACTATTTAATATAGTTATGGAGAAGGTGATGAGAAAATCTGGTGTCAACATGTCTGGCACCATATTCCACAAGAACCACATGCCACTAGCCTATGCCGATGATATAGACATCATTGGCCGAAATCTGTGGGATGTTACTGCAGTTTTATCATCACTAGAAAATGAGTCAGCAAAAATTGGTTTAGCTGTCAACGAGGACAAAACAAAAATAATGTTTTCGAACAAAAATAATGTCCCTCTCGTTGGGGACACAACGTGAACGTTGACAATTTTTGTTTTGAGGTAGTCGACGAGTTTACCTACCTCGGATCTTCCGTCAACAAGAAAAATAATGTCAGCCAAGGAATTAAACGGAGAATAGTGCTAGCCAATAGATGTTTCTACGGACCGATGAGCACACGGCAGCACTTAAGTAACACCACCTTATCTCGGAATACTAAGAAACAGCAATATCAGGTGCTTATCATACCCGTTCTGTTGTATGCTGCCGAATCATGGGTTCTTACTACAACGGACATACAAACCTGGGAGTATTCGAGAGAAAAGTACTCGGAAAAATATATGGACCTATCTGTTTTGAAGGCGAGTTTCACCATCGGATAAACCATGAGCTGAATGAGCTTTACCACGACGTCGACGTGGCTAAAAGAGTCCGAATCCAACGACTTCGGTGGCTGGAACATGTTACCAGGATGGATGTAAATTCTCCAACGAGAAAGGTGTTTGAAGGCAAACCTGAAGGACGGCGCAGAGCAGGGAGACCCAAACTCCGTTGGAAGGACCAAGTGGTAGGCGATGTGCCATCATCTGGTAGGACTAACTTCTTTATTACTGCAGCCCTTAAATTTATGAACTACGTTTCGTAAATTGTAATTGGCCACTTAAGTAAGTAAGTAAGTAAACCTCCCGCGGAAGGTACCAGAAGGCGTGTGGCAAGAGTTTCGGTTTTCTAAGGGTTTGTCAACTATTTCAAGACAATTGAACAGACAAAATTTAAATATCCTCCAGTTTTCTGTAAATGAAGCTTGCTTATTTGGCATTTTTGTGGCTAGGAATAATAAAAATATTTTATGAGTCCTTTGAGGCTGAAACATTCTATTTTGTTGCGACATTTTTCCATATTTTGCATCCTCATTAAGGATTAGAATTTTAATAAAGCAACATTTAATGAAATATTTTTCCACAGGAAATATCTTCCTTTATAGTTATAGTTATTTCCATTGAACTCTTTAATATTTATGAATTTTTCAAAATCATCTACGGGCCGCTAATTGGGAACGGCTGATATATGGTTTTATAATTGGCATGCAATACCATCAAAAGTTGACTATTTTCTGTGGCAACTAATATTTTACCATATTATTCATTTCTGACAAAAACTAACTTGATGACATTTTCACTTGCAGCCAACTTTTGAATTCTTTAGTACTCTTTGTTGCTAATCCTAGTCTCTCTAATAAATTTACATGCAATTCACAAAACGGTAGCAACTGCATGATGGCTAGAAAGGACAAGTTCAAATGTCTGACATTTGGACATGACATGGCTGGCGCACGTAATATCATTTAAAAACAGATAAATGAAACATGGTGGTAAACTTTTAGTTGGCGTTTTTTGTTTCTATTTCATTTTGTGGCATTCAATGAAAGAACCACCCCAACCCTAAATGCAGTCAGACACATTGTCTTTGCCACAAATGTAATGAAATCGATAGAACAGACTTACAGACATGCCACACAAAAAAAAATTCACGAAATCAAATACAGACATCTGATTTATTTATGTACGTATGTATGCATTTGTGTTCATATACAGACAGCAGTAGTACACACATGGAGGACAGAAAATATACCAGTATTTACATCATCATCAACATTCAACATTACAAACCTGCGTCTACCATACAGTGTTTAAATGCCTACAGGAGCTGAAAAATCCTTTGATTGAGAGGTCTATTTTCAAATGCATAATTCAATTGTCTGACATCCACAGCATTGTTGTAGTTATAATTGCATTATGCTAATAAAATCTAGGTTTCCTGTCGGTATTGCTGTCGTTTATTGCCTATCGAATGATACTCTGCACCACTGAAACTGAATAATGGACAGGAATCTAAATTACTAACTAGACATATCTACTGTCAATGGAACATGGATTTTACATATCAAACTATATCTATGACTGTAAGGCATTTGTGAACGATGAAAATTCGTATACGTTAGGACAACCACTTCCACAAACTGGTAAGGCCAACAAAAGCACACCTTTATAATGGCTTTAACCCCATCTAAAAAAAGCTGAATATTTGTAAATTTGTAGCAGCATTAGTATTATTGTTATACCATCACCCTTAGGGATGAGGGTACATATCATTTGATACGACCTAGGTTTCTTAGAACCAAATTCGATTCATGACTTTTTAAGTCATTTGAGCCATGTCCGTCTGTCTGTCTGGTGGTTGTCCGGCTGGTTCGCCACGCCCCTTCTGGTACCTCCCATACAAATTCACCTTTCCGCCCACTTTATATATGGAGTAATAATATCAATAAATCCATCGCGCTCGTACCCTAATTCTTAATTTAGTAAAGCTATAGCAGGATACAGTTTTTGAGAAAAAAACTGAAGTCTACCAACGCCCCATCTGGTACCTCCCACACACATCTGGTTCCGCCCACTTTAGAAATCGATTAATATTATTATTAGAACTACCGCGATCGTGACCAAATTCTGTATTTATTAAAGTTCAAGCAGGATAAAGTTTTGGAGAAAAAAATCTGGAAGTCTAGACACGCCCATTCTGGTACCTCCTATACAAATGTACCTTTCCGCCCACTTTAGAGATGGAATAATGATATCATTACACTCTACACGATCGTTCCCAAATTCTGTATTTAGTAAAGCTATAACAGGATAAAGTTTTGGAGAAAATATCTGGATGTCTAGACACGCCCCTTCTGGTACCTCCCATACAAATGTACCACGCCGCCCACTTTAGAGATGGAGTAATTATATCAATATTCTCGACACGATCGTGCCCCAATTCTGTGTTTTATTAAGTTATAACAGTATAAAGTTTTGCAGAAAAAATTGGAAGTCTTGCAACGCCCCTTATGGTACCTCCCATACAAATGTACCTTTCCGCCCACTTCAGAAATAAAGTAATAATATCAATATAATAGCAATTTTTCGCAATATGCTGCCACTATATGTCGGGAACATCAGAATTAGGAGGGTTTGTTTGAAGTAGTTGAGAAAGTTGGTTGGAGTAGGCATTGGCTATGTCGGAAGTACGCAGCTTTGTGATGTCTTGCTTCCTTTGAGTTTGATTACGAGCGTTTTTAGCACTACTTAAATGCTTGCGTACCCTGGCTGCAACTAGGTGGAGATCAGAGTCTACTGCTAATTGCTTTCGACAACATCGAGGAAGAACTATAGAAGACTTTGACAGGTATCGTCCGTTGGTCTCCTGCATGGTAGTCGCTCCTTCTAACAATCATGCCACGATCGGACCCAATTTTACTTACTGACATAAAATAGAACAACATGCAGAACTTTTTTTCAGTTGTTCGTAATTTCCTGGAGAAGATTTTTACGAAAGCAAATTTTTGGAAAAATCATCCGGAATAGTCTGGAAATTGGAAAAATCGAAATGATTTTTTGGATGGAATTTTGCAATTATTACGGGATGGAAAAATACAGAATTCTTAGTGGAAAACTCGGAATCGTACATTTTTTACGATCATCGGAGTCACATTTCATCCTCCGGGACAAATACAAGAACGAGATGGCTGACTATATTTTGCACAGAGCACGCACAACACCTTCGAATTTGTTCTTTAAACTAACGATAAGATGTTCAACGAATCGTTAGTTCTGATCGAAGACATGAACGTGCTCATGTTCGGGAATCTGCTGTCGACATTGGGAATGCAAGCTCCAAATCGTTCGATGCACAATGCACATTCGATCGCGAATTGTAACGGGAGCAAGACTATAATTGAGATGAACTTGTCGAAAGAGTTCGAACAAATGTGCTGCTGTTGAATGCCGAGCATAAGTTCGCTGATGAAAGTTATTGACGATGGAGCGGTAGGAATTTACTTTCTCAATGCACCCGATGGACAGGCAAGACATTATTTTCTTTGTTTCTAGCAACAATTCCGCTTTGTAGCTGCCGACGAATCTTCTCACGTTTGACAAGCCAAAGTGCACAATGGCCAAGAATTCGGCGGCAGCGATATTGATGCGAGAATGTAAAATCAACATATGGATGCGCAATGGCGCATAAACGAGCTTTGGAGATAGTTGATCGAACGATGAAGGATGAAGGATTTACGAGGTGATTCATCGTCGAAGGAAGTACCAATCACCAAAGCGTTTCTTCGGCATTGCACAAAATTATACAAACCTTGATTGGATTAATAAACGGACACTACTAAAACCGAAGAATAAGGATGTCCATAGCTTGAATTGCATTCTTCGAAGTCAATTCGCTGGTAAAATCCATTCGAACAAAACCGTTTACAGCGTGACCGACGAGGATGAAGCGACCAACTATCCGACGGAATTTTCAAACCACTTGATGTGCCAGAAAGCCCGATGCATAATTTACAGATGAAGGTTGAATCGATCATAATCATATTACGGAATCTGAATCAACTAAAATTGTGCAACGGTACGCGGTTGTTCGTCAATAAACTGATAAACAATGTTATTCAACCTGCGATCATCAAGAGAAAATTCAAAGGAGAGAAAGTCCTTATCTCACGAATTATTCCAACTGATCATTCATTCAAAAACCCTCACACCTCTATTTAAGGATATATAAAAAAACAATACCTAGCATAGCTTCCGCTGATTTGGTACTGCCTTCTAGTTCGAAATATGTCTACTAAGCCGGGTCGAAAAAAAAAGTTGTCAATGTTACCGCCTTATATGAAAAATTAAGTAAAAACAATTTCGGGGGAGCAAATAAAATTTTTCTGTGGTCGCGGCAAAAACGCCGGATTCGGGGTTTTTACCATAACATGGTTATTTGTATACCGATTGTCAAGATCTATGCATCGTTGAAAAGGTATTAGCCACAGCTTTGTTAGTGTGCTAAAGACATTTAACTACGACGCCATCTTCTAGCGGTTATCATCATTGTATTCTTAAAAACCCCCCTAAGCATATAATTTTTTGATGTAGATTTGAAGGCCTTGAAAAACTATTAACGATTTTAGAAAAAACCGTTAACTTTTACTCATAAACAAAAAAGTTATATTGATTTAAAAAGTCAGTACATGTGATAATGCGAAATATACATTTGTTTATTTTTATTACATTCGTTTGTTTTAAAACGTGTACAATTGAAAAATAAATAAAGTTCAAACAAATAAAAATCAATATTCGAAAATACCAAATAATCGGAATACTATCTAACTGAAGAACTTCCAAAGATTTTTTTAGCGACCAATGTAAATTAAGTATGATGACGCTTAATGCCATATCGGATCATGAGTAAATCTTTGGTTGAGCAAATAAAACTTTTTATACAAATCTACTTCGAACTATCATATGTACTAAAATGTTAAATCAATATAACTTTTTTGTTTATGAAGAAAATGTAACGTTTATTTCGCAATTATTTTATAGTTTCTACAGGGCTTCAAATCTGCATCAGAAAATTTTATGATTAGGGGGGTTTTTAAGGATACAATGTTGAGAACCACTGGAATATGACGACATAGTTTTAAGTAACTGTATTAATAACAAAGCTCTTGTTAATCCATCTTCAACGATATATAAAACTTGAGAATCGGACAGCGAATAACAAAGTTATGGACAAAACGTCAAAACCGGCGTTTTTGCCACGCCCACAAAAATAAAAATTTTGCACCTCTGAATTTGTTTTTATGAGACTGTTCATATAAGGCGGTAACATTCATATATTTTTTTTTCTCCATATAGATCGACCCGGCTTAATGTCTACTCAATGTCATCTGTGCTTTCTTAAAGGGAAAAAACATTATTCGTTTCAATCATTCTTATACTGGTGTTTATTTCTTTTATTCTCCTTCTTTCAGTGTACAATTATTGGGCAAAATATTGCGAATTCAAGTCAATATTTTCGGCTCAGTTTTGTTACACTCAGTTCGTTTCAGGGAAACCTTAAAGGCCTTATTTTGACGTTTTCTCCGATATTAAGATGAAACGCGAAGTCAATGTTTCTTTACAACTGATATTGAAAACGCAACAACCGTTTTATTGCATAATGGTTTTATGACCGCATAAACGTCTTGAGCAGCAAGCACACCAAAATTCACCTGTTCATTGTCCACTTCAGTAGATCAACAAAATAGAGTACTAGCTATAAACAATACCGCCATTTTACTTTGTTTTCTCGTTTACCAAGTTAGTTTGTATTTTTAATTCCAGCTTTGATTTTGTTAGCTAACTGTTCAAAGTTTCGACTCTTATTGAGATAAAACGTGGTTGTTTAACACAAATCCGTCGGTGGTTTTTATATACTGCACTATTGTAACTGATGTTGGCCAAAAAGTGTGGCGGCCATTTCTGTAAAAAGACACACATTATCCGCATTTTTATACATTCAGAGTATGTAACTTAATTCTTTGGGACTGATCTACTTTATGTATACTTTACCACAAAATCCACTACATATTTGTAATGATACAAATTTATTATATGGTTCAATACTCGTACAAACGAACACGAACACTTGTACCAATACCATCAATGCAATACTGCAGTTTTCGGTTTTTGTTCAGTGTCTAAGTGTATATGTGTGTGTAAGTATACTTGCGTATTACGACGGATACAAACAGTATTGGCCAAAAGAGTCACTGCCAAATTTATTGTCTGTGTCGGTAGACTGGATTTAGTTGATAAAAAATTACGTCGGCCAATATTGATTTAAATGAAATTTGTAGGCTATATTTGGACAGTTTTTATGACATTTGTATTCGTAGGCAAAAACTTAAAAATAATTTAAACTTTGAATTAGGGCAGCTTTTCGTAATAATATTTACATGTTAAATAAATCAGTGCCAAATAAATGTAAATGGGTTGGAGACATACGCAAGAAATTTTGTAGATGAAATCAGCGCATAACATACTTAACATACTAAGATTTTTTTGTAGAACCATAGCAACATTCACTATTAGATAATTATAACATTATCTTGAAGAAATCCTCATTATTATCAGAAATTCATATCAACAAATACCGTTGTTGCACAAAATTCTCTACATACTACGTTATCGAAATGCAAATTTCCCACGATAATGTATTTCTATGTTATTCTACTATATAAATGACCTCGTATCTTAATTAATTTAAAATTTGTGATTTTGTTTATAACTTAAATGAGTTTTACTAATGCTATTAGAATCTTTTAACACTTTGCGCTTTGTTTATCATGCGGATAATCTCTTTAATGAAATAAGTTCGTTTAATACATCCCACGTTACCTTGAACGACAGCAAAACATCGTACAGCGGTAATTACAAAATTATACGTTACCAACATAGTGCAATTCAGCAACAAATATCTGCGACGTATCATGTAATAGTTTGTTGTCTTACCAAAAGGTAAAATGCAACAGTATAAGCAAATATATAAGAACAACTCTACAATACAGCGAGATGGGGAAAATTTTACCTCTTATATATATATTGTATACACCAGCGTTTAAGCCAACGTTTGTTCCAACACACTGTGGCAGCCACATACATAGTTTGTGTTACAACCGTCGTCCTGCTATGTTGGTCGAGGTAGAATTTTAACCGACTGATACTTATCACTAATTGGATTCCCCCTGACCTTTAATTGTGGCATCGTTAGCCAGTTATATGTATACAATAATGTTCCAACAAAAAGAAAATGCTTGAAATGGAAAATAATGCAACAAACATTATTTGCGAAGAATTCGAAATTCATTAGTAGCTGACTGCATTCAATTTCTCATTTGCTGCACGAGAGCTAAATATTTGTATGTCTCAAATAAAAGCAATCATGCAAACATAGCCCCAACGCAAAGGGTTGTTACTACATACGTACGTACATACATACATACATAAAGGGACTAGTTACTGCTAGTACTAGACTAGCGCCACAACCGGCATATGGCAAGAACACTATTTAGACGCAGCAGATCTGCATGTCGATGCCGCCTAAAGATAAACAGTCCACAAAGTACTTGTTTGCCGGAAAATTCTGTAAATGAAATGCTATACACATACATACGTACATTATGTTGGCAGTAGATGGGAAATATGTACATCAATGTGCCTAAAAGCATTTCACAATTTATTTATGCGGCTTAAATCGAAAAACAACGACAGTGAAACAGAAACTTTAAAAGACGGCGCCCCACAGTGTGAGATTTAGCCAATCTAGCATCTCAAAATTGATTTTTATATGAAGTTTTAGAGATATCAACTTGAAATTTGGCACGATCGTTAAGGAGATTATAAGCTTCAATATGGTGAAAGATAACTAGTTCCAACTAGTGTCAAAGGGGACTAGTTCCGAACTATCCTCAAAAACACTAGTTGGGGACAATTTTTTTTTTTACACATTTATATTCAATATTTCTTCTTTTTTTTCTCTTCTAACTAAAACTTGTCTATATATTGATATAAGTACCCACATACAACCATTTCTATAAAATGCTTCAAGTTTCGAACTTTAGTTTTCGATGATTCTTTGCAATTGAGAAAAATAAAAAGTTAATGTTGTTTCAATGTTAAATTTATTTATATCTAAAACATTATAAAGAGGAAAAACTAAAAAATTCAACGAAAGTTCTTAAAAGAATGGAAAATATTCAAAATAAGATATTAATCAAAAACCAAAATAAAGAAATTATATACAAATTATACAAAAGTAAAAAGCGAGAAGTAGAAATAAAAAAATAAGGAATTTATACAAAAATAAAAATTCCAGAGAGCTGCAAGCAAAGTTTTTTATGCTAAATCATCAAATTCATCATTTAGTTGGGTGTCAGACAAAAGTGCAATGACCTCAGAAGGTAAAGTAGAACGCTTGGTTTTTGGGGGCAAAAGTAAACTTGCAATCAAAGGGTCTGACGTGATAAGCAACCTATGCAATAAATCTATGTTGGTGTCAACTCGGGACGTTTTTCTTGTGAACAGTTCCAGAAAAGTTTCCTATGGGAAGAATGCATGAAGATATTAACTCTTTGCATTTCCGTTTTTGTACACTCGAAGCACTTTCAGCAAACTCTTTTTCTCGCTTTCCGCGTTGCGGCATTTGTTTTGAAGTTGATGGTGCGTGATCAAGAGCAAAATCAACAGCAGACATTTTTGAACTTAGCGAAATAGCATTGTCATGCATAAATCTTGCTTTATCACGGTGAGATTTGCTCCATCGCGATTGAAATTGGAAGCAAAGCTTTTTTATACGATCTTTAATTTTGGTATCGTCAACATCTGGTCCAAAAATTGATATAACGTGCTTTTCGACCACTTCTGTTTGTTCTATTTTCACCTTGCTCAACCAAATCCAAAATAGCGCCTCGCGATATTTCACTCATACTAAAAAACGGCAAAAAATGGGCAGGATTTTATTTTTTAAATTTGTTTTGGGCACATCTTTGTTAAGATTCTGCTGGCATTCCCATCACGGAACTCCGTGGGACTTGGAAGTTCTAGTCTATCAAAGATTTGAAAGCTTTAAAATTTGTCTTACCTTTTAGGTGGTTATAAAACAATTTTTTCAAAATACTTGAGTGCAAAAATAAATATTGAATAAAAAAAAAATTTTAAGTAATAACCTTCAATACAAAAAATATTTTAGGCCAAAAAAAAACACTCACAACTTCGACCTGATCACTCAAACTTTTGTGATCAATGCAAGCTTGAAAATCAATTGTTGCATGCTATGAAATTGCTCGTGTTTGATAGCTGTTATCACGCCAATAACATTTTTTTATTCTCTTTTGTGTTTGTTTTCGTAACAATTGGGGTCTCTTCTCACTTTAAAAAAAATATGAGCGAGTTACGAAAACATTTTTTTTTTAATTTCGAGACGCCAGATTGATTAAATCTCACAGTGTGCGCCCCTAGGCTGGTCTAAATGAATATTCTAAAAAATTAATATCTATAAAATATTTAAAAAAAATTTTGAATTCGTTGCTGTAATTTTTAAATAGTATTCTCACAAATCATCTAAAACCCGATTTTCGGTTCTTTAAGTCAAAACTAGGAATTAAGCTAAAGTGGAAATTTTACTAAAAAATCAGTTGTCTGTACGTTTAATCCAGTGATAGGTATCCCATAACCTCGCGAGGCCGGCAATAATGATTTTTCCCACTCATATAAGATCGGAAATTTAGACGTACTCGAAAGTTTTGTTTGATACAAAACAGTAAGTCTCTGCTTGAGTGTTACGAAAGCAAAACCACACACGCTTGTTCAGCACATAAACAATCGTCTCTACTTGCACGATTCCACAATTCAATAGCGCTAAGGTTTCTTGTGCAACCGCACACTATATTCAAATGTGCATGCGTTCGGTTATGCCTATCACGGCTCTAATAAATTCATCAATTGCTTTTGCGAAAAAAACTTTATTTTTATAACTGAGATTTGGTTTGAAATCGTTTATCCTGTATATACAAAAGTACCTTTTCATGCTGGAATTCAATTATATATGCAGCATGACATTATAAAGACATGATCCGCTTAACTTCGTCGTTCTATCTGTATCACTCGCCTTTTCGTGATAGTGTGGTGCTGAAAATTGGCTACGTTATTAGAATCCAAATTATTTTAGGAAGTATTTAGTACTTGCCGCTTTTCTATATCTGACTACTCACCAAACTAGCTAAACTTAAATATCCTCCCTTTGTCTGTTTAGAAGTTATGGGAAAATATGAATTTTCAAAAAATCGTATTCTTCATCTACAGTAGCCGCACGCAGAAAAGAATTCCAAGCACTTAGATCTTTTGCGTTTCGTAGATAGTTAGTCGCACCAAGTGTAGATAACAGCTCTTTCACCTGGTCGAAGTTTTGGTCACCCCTTTCTGCGCCGTCTATCGAGTTTATTGAAGAAAACCACTTCCGCCGACTGATTTTTAATGCTCGGAAAGGCTGCAGTAACAACCGCAAACCACGGCCAATGATATCTGTATCATCGGCGTACGCGAGCAACATGTGACTTTTATTGAAGATGATACCATTCCTGTTTACTACAGCCTTCGGCATGATAATCTCCATTACGATGTTAAAGAGACCGCAAGACAGACTATCTCCTTGCTAAAGCCTCGCTTGGTAAAAAATGGCTCAGTTAGATTTCTGACCATTTTCACTGAATACTATGTGTCAGTCAGTGTCATCCCGCAAAGTCGTATTAGCTTTGCGGGGATACCAAACTCAGCTATAGCATCTAATAGTTTCTATCGTATCGGACTGTCAAATGCAGTTTTGTAGTCGATGAACAGATGGTAGGTGTCGATCTGTATTTCCTAGGTCTCCTCCAGCATTTTTTGTATTGTGCATATCTGGTCAGGCGCAGATTTACCAGGTCTAAAGCCACACTGATAAGGTCCAATCAGGTTCGCTAGAATTGGTTTAAGTCCTTCTCATAACACACTAAAAACGTGACCTTGTATGCGTTGGGTAAAAGGCAGATTCCCTGATAGTTTATACACAAACTTACATTACGTTTTTGTAGCACAGGACATAGAATACTCTGATTCCAATAACCGGGCATGCATTCCTTGAGCCAAATCTTGTTTATGAGCTGATGCAGCACATCGCCGCCGGCTAAAAAAAAGCTCCGCCGGGAGTCCATCGGCTCCCGCAGCTTAATTATTCTTAAGCCTTGCGATCGCCGTGCTGATATCGTTTTGGCTCGGCGGTGGACAATCTACTCCGTCGGAACATCAGAACTAGGGGGTCTGCTTGAATTGGTTAGAGTCACAGCCAAATTTTACTGCGCGGTCTGCTCACTTAAAAGACCGAAACAAATGAGACGGAATCGCTCAGTGACTGAACAGCAACCATTTTTTCGTTTTATTCGTGTTCTTGCTCTCAGGTTTCGGGTTGAACGTAAGACATGAATCGGTCTCTTACTGACCGCTCAATACGAACAGAACCTTCCGTCGCTCAGCTACTGAGAGTCAGTAAGTGAGCAAAGCAAGCAAAGTGTCCGTACAAAACGTCTTTATTTTTATTGTTGCTTTGCATTAAGTTGTTGCCCTAAAAATTTCGTCATATGCTTTAAAGAGGAGAGATGAAGAAAAGGGGAAAGGGGGATCATTAGTGTGCATATGTGTATGCGTACGTTTGCCTATCCACACGCGTAACACACATACATTCTCAAAAAACCGTTTGACGAGTTTTTACAAAGTAAAGGGTCTCGAGTAAACCCATGAGCCGATCTAGTGGACAGAAATGCTCGTCGGTTGAGCTGGCGCTCATAGAATGCATCTTTAATGTCCTCATCTTTGTCTCTCGTCGGGGCGTGTACACAAATCAGTGTAATGTAAAAATATTTCGCCCGTATGCGAATGGTAACTATACGGTCACTTACAGGGTTAAACCGCGACTCCAGGTGTCGAAGTCTCTTGCCGACTATGAAACCACATTCAAATTCGTGTCTTTCTGCATGGCAACTATATAAGATATCACAGTTCTTTCGTCGTGTACATCCCTATCCCGTCCATCTCAGTTCCTGTATTGCGATGATGTTAGCCTTGTATTTGTCGAGGACATCCGCCAGTTGGATAGAGGCACCATCTCAGTATAGAGTTGGAACATTCCAGGTAATTATCCTTAAATCATGGTCTTTATAACGTTTGCGAAGGTCGTCAACATTTGGGCGGATTTTTATTTTTTCTATTCTTCGCATTTTCATAATAATTGTTTTGTTTAAGAAGATTGGCTTATTATGCCACTAAGAGAGCCTCTATGTTGAGATTCAGTAATTTATGTTACCTACTTCCAAAGACACATAGGTGGTAGCATGCCGTTTAGGTTACTCAACATTGCGGCTTCTCACATTTGCTACCGCTAAACGGATGTTCAGTGGCATAGCCTGGGGTATACGTGATCTCTTGGACGTTGTGAGCTGCTTGGGAACTTCTAAGGAGAGCTTCTGGTTATTTCCAAATGAATAACAATCAGAAATACTTAAATTAGAAAATTCCAAAATAGTTTATTTTATTCAAAAATAAGATATTTAATTTATTTACCAGAAGGGGTCAGCCGATATATCCATTTTGATTCCTGAGTCAAATTGTTATAAGCAAACATCTTAGGCAAGAATTGGCTGAATTCAAAAAAGATATGTATGTAAATCTATGAAGGTCAATTTGGTTATTTGTATGGGAGATTCTAATAGGGGCGGCAAAACTTTCGGTATTCTGCTATCACAAGATAAATTAGCTGATAAAATTTCAACATTCTTCAGCTGTCTGTTTGGAAGTTATTGGAGAAATATTATTTTTACAAAAATAGATTATTTTGTATGGGAAGTACTAGAAGGGGTTGAGCTATTCTGCCCCTTTACTTTCCCATTACTTATGGATTAGTTAAGGTTTACTCGAGTTATCCTGTCAGACAGCCATCCAGCCAGACAGTTGGACATGAGTCAATCCTCTTAAAAAGCCCTGAAACAAATTCCGTCTTTAAATGTCTTTAAATAAATTGAAAACCGAAAGTATGTTTATTATCGTCAAGGTTGATTTTAAAGAGTCTTATATTATGTCTTGTGTTAATACACATATCCATACCTTAATTTTATACTAAGTCAACTAAGCATGTTTACATTAAATAGAGTTTCAGGTTGATCAGTTAACCCGAACAAAAGTTATAGGGAAACGTTGACGCGTTTCTGTAAAACTTACGTTTTACACATAGCTTAGTTTAGATTTAAGTACAGATATTTTCAAAATTCGATGGAATACAAATAAATACACGGCAATAAATTCAAAATAATTTAAGATAATGTTAAAATGCCTTGGAACATTCTTGATAATATTATATAACCTGGGTGTTATATTTATACTTTTTTTTCGTTATCACCCACTTTGGGAACCACTGCAATTTCATTACTGGCGTAAATAAATATGTATAAATTAAATGCACATACTCGTATGTGTGTGATGTACTATCGTTGCATAAACACAAAAGCATCAGTTATGTTCTTTTGGCACTAGTGGTGTTGGTGCAAACCCGTAGCCGGTAACATAGAACAAAAATATGTATATAAACTTATACAATGTATTTAGTGTGCCTGTTACAGACACATAGTTCTATGTATTTCATTTTTTATCTTACATCCGTGTATTTTTTCCCATATGTACAACTTTTTATACTACAACTATCATGCACGAAGCATAAGTTGCATGTCTAATTCAATTTTAACAGCTTTTAAAAAAGGGGAATTTCTCATCATTGTTGTATGTTTTACCCTTTCAATTCCCACATATACATACATACGAACCTATCCATAATTTATTTTTGAACAGCATTCAAGTTGATATGTATGCGGATTTGTATGTTCCCCCCGCTAGGACTGCCTAGGACTTTGCAGTAGTAAAGGTAATTGAAAGAAACTTGTGAGATGGCAACAAGTTTCATACGAATTTTGTAATATGCATACTTAAGTACACATGTTGTTGCTTTCATATCAAAGGGCAAATAATTAGCAGGTAGCTGCAAATTAATAGCTGTTATGGTTTATTATGTTTTAAGTGCTATTAAATTAAGTTGTGTATTTTTTTGTATCAAAAGAAGTTGAAGTTGCATATTGTAGACATTCAAGTATTTTATTAATAGGCGTATGTATTTTAAAGCTACTAAATATTAGAGCATAAGCTGAGTAACAACAGTATTTTGAAACAACGTTTAAATAAAATTTCTTGCAAAACGTTGACACTTTTATAAAATCAAACCAATACATTATTATTTGTATTGGAATTTACGATTTTGTCATATATTTTTAAACTGTTAGTTGCCGGTAAGCATCTATAAAGCCTTTAAGGCGATAAGGCATTAAATAAAAATTTTGTTAAACACAAATGAAATAAAACGAAATAAAATAAAACAAATAATCAGAGTATATCGCGAACGAAATACTCAAATGATTATATATATTATTAATAATATGCAGGGTTAAATATACAAATCAGTTCAGAAGAAAAGTATGTTTTCGGGAAAATTCTAAACAACAATTATAATGTATATTGTGCAACCGAAAGTGGGACATGTCCTTTATCGGTTAAGGATGACAAAGCAGCATAATTGTCGAAATCACATCAACCATCGACGACGAAGTAGAATGCAATGCACGGCTTAAATATAACAATGTTGCGGAAGCCAATAGACAGCCAGATTTCCGTCTCCGTCGTTACAGGTCGGGATCCCTTGACCAAAACCTTTACTTTTTACCTTTTGGTAGAACTTTCGGGCTTCACCTCTATCCCTGTAATTTTCGATATCCTGCCTCTCCCTTTTCTTCCATAGACGCTTTTTCCGCCTGAAGAGGCGTGTCATAATAACGCTCCGTCACTGTACACGGTGCCATTGGTTGCAGTTTTGCCCTGTTTTGCATAACCCATTACGGTCGTTGCGGCAGTGGTCACTGGGTGTCGGAATAAGTGGGTTGGTTTGAAGTAATTGAGTGAGTTAATTGTAGTAGGCATTGGCTACCTCGGTGGTATGCAGCTTTGTGATGTCTATCTTCCTTTGCGTTTGGTTACGAGCGTTTTCAGCGCTATTTAATCGTGTACGTACCTTGGCTGCAACTAGGTGGTGATCCGAGTCAATATTTAAACCGCGCATCACACGCACGTCCATAACGCTTGAGACATGCCTTCCATCAATTACCACTTGATCAATCTGGTATCTTGTATTTTTATCAGGGGATATCCAGGTTGCATTGTGGATATCTTTATGCTGTAACCACTACCATGTTTCTTGCCGACGCGAACCTAACTAGTCGGAATCCGTTATCGCAGTTGATGTTGCGCAGGCTGCATTTTCTGACTGCTGAACCAAGAGCATCTTCCCTTCCTATTTTAGCATTAAAATCTCCCAGAAAAATTTTAATGTCATGTGCAGGGCAGCGGTCATACATTTCCTCCATCAGAATAATGTAAAAATATTTCGCATAGTGGCTTAACGCGTTAAACTGCGAGACCAAATATCAAAGTCTCTTGCCGACTATGAATCCACATTCATATTCGTGTCTTTCTGCATGGCAGCTATGAAATATGTCACAGTTCTTTCGATGTGTGCATCCCTGTCCCGTCCATCGCGTTTCCTGTATGGCAGTGGTGTCAGCCTTGTATTTGTCTAGGACATCCGCCACTTGGATAGAGGCCCCTTTTCTGTTGACATTCCAGGTGCATATCCGTAAATCATTGTCCCTATAACGTTTGCGGGGGTCGTCAACATTTGGGGAGGTTTTTGTTTTTTCTTTTCTTCGTGTTTTCATAATAACTGGGTTTGTTTAAGGAGAGTGGCTTATTAGGCCACCGCGCTCGATCCTAGTTTCTTGAGGCAGCCAAAGCCTCTAAGAGAGCCGTTCTGTTGAGCTTCAGTAACTTCTGTTTCGTATTTCATAAGACGCATCGGTAGTAACATGCCATTAGGTTACTCAACATTGCGCTTCTCACATTTGCTACGGATGTTCAATTGCATTGCCCGGGGAATACGTGATCACTCGGCCGGTGTTCATCTGGTTACTCCCAGATGATAAGTCCACCCTATTGACACCAGCCGGGTTCATTTATTTCTACAATTTATTCTGATGATTAAACAAACATAAATTCTAAATTTTAGTTAAATCGGACAAACATTAAGATATATTTTAGAGTTTTCATTTGCGTATGATTCATATTTATGTTGCCTATATTAATCATATTACTCATACGTGAACTAAAACATATATCATCACTTCGTATGGTGATGCAATATACAGATTTAAAATTTGTTTAAATTATAAAAGGTATTATACGGAAAATCTGTTTTTTCATGACAACAGTATAATGGAACAAAACAAATAGAGGTCCAGCACAAGTTTGCAAATATTTAGTATTATACTATTTCGACTTTGTTTTTAGATTTAGTTGAATAGTGTTAAATGCCTTTTTAAGTGTTTAATCCTTAAAGCAATATATCGTTTCTATTTTTATCTTCTTTGTTTTCTTCCATTTCCAGACAATCTAATGCAACTTGTATCTGTCCAGACGTAAGAACTAAAATATTCTACGGCAAAAAAAAAACGAACAACTTTTGAAAAATTTAACCACAACAAACCAAGACTCTCATAATATAATATGTAGCTACATGCCGCAGGCAAGTACCAAAAAAGGACAGCCAAATATATATCTAGTGCGTATTTAAGAATCAGTGGCTAAGAGATTGAAACATTACAAAAAAAATACAACAAATAGCACACAAAGGATCCCAAGTAAAAAAAAAAACAACAAATCATTAAAGAATTCATCTTTAAACAAAAAGAATGAGTATATTAGAGTCAGACGTTATAACCAAACACAACCAACATACTTACAAAATCAATTTATATTAAGTGTTGAATGGATCTTTGACAACAAATCAAGGACATTGCGCACAACGCGCACACATCTACATATAGCGAATGAAGATACACACCAAGATTGAAGGAAAAATGTCGAATGTAAGCCGTAAATATACTAACAGATAATTGAATTTCCCAGCGAGAATTAATTGATACTGTTGTTCTTTTTGCTTTAGTTACTTTTTATGGATGAATCGAATGGCAATGGAGTGTACTCAACGTCAGCGACAACAATATTAATAAATAATTCAAATATCAACAACAACAACAACAACAATAATAATAATAACAACAACGTCAACAATTTGAGTAACAGCAACAGCTTTAACAATAACAGCAGCGGCAGCAACAATATCAACAACATCATGGCCGCAGCTTCTAATGCAGCTTCAACAGCTGCCTGTGCAGGTGGCGGTGGCGTTGTCCAACAACTTCCCACTTCATTGTCCAACGAGGACCTTAGCCAGAGTCTTTCGGAATATACAGATGCCGATGAAAGCATATCAGCGCCAACAGAATTTTTAGCAGAGGTATGTATGTATGTATGGGTGTAACTGCAATGTCAATAATTTTCCTTAACAATTTCGCAATACATGATTAGACTTTAGAATAACAACATAAATTAATATTAACTGATAGCTATGTGCTTTTTAAGGTAAGCATAAAGAAGAAATCATGATATGTCTTTATATACGAAGAGTTCTATGTGCAAGCGATGACTATAAAAAAAAGCTATCCGTATTTAGAAAATCCACAATATAAGAAGATGTCTCGAAAAAAACAAGTAAATTCTGAACAAAATCAAATACTTCACGAAATAATAGCGAAGTTAGGTTAGATTTGGGATACATGTGATATGTTTAAAACCAGCTTACACTACACTCGATTATCTTTCTATCCATTATGATTGTTCATTGAATAGGAATCAGTATGTATAAAAGAATATCAAAAATAGATGACAAAAGAAGAGAGAATAGTGATAAATCCATCATAAACTTCTTCTACGCCACCCATTGTGGATATTATCGAAGACTTTTGAAACTTGAGCATTTCGTACAACGTGTCCAAGCCAGCGCATTTGGTTTAAGACGCTTGACTACGTCGATGTCGTTATACAGCCCATGGTTTATTCGAGGGCAAAATGCGCCCTTAACGAGGATGAGTGCAAATAATTTGTGAAGTATTTTTCTCTCGAAGACTACCAGAATATATTTATCAACTTTTGTCATTAACCAGGATTTTGCGCAGTAAAGCAAGACTGGTAGGGTCAGTGACTGTTACATTTAGATCTATATTGGTCTAGAGAGGGCTTTATCATTAGCTCGTAGTAGCAGAGGTTTACGATCTATATTCGTCTCTTGATTTCCAGGCTGACATTATTAATTTTATTTAAGGCGAAGCCTAGTTAAACAAAATCATCTACCACTTCAATGTTATAGCTGTCAACGTTCACGCAGCTTTACAAACAAGTAAACTCTTTGGCCATTGAAACAAATTACTTGGTATTGTTCTCATTTATCACCAGACCCATTTCCGCTGACTACTTCTCAATGCCTGAAAAGACCGCAGTAATATTACGCAGACCACGGCCAATAATACCTATATCATTCTTATTCTCGAGCAGCATGTGACTTTCTTGGTACCAGTTGTGTTTACTGCAACCTTCCGTATTATCATCTTCATTATGTTAATCAAGAGATCGCATGACAAACTGTCGCCTTGTCTAAAGTGTCGTAATACAGGGAAGACTTCAAAATAAAATAGAAAACAATCTGCGAGATGAACAGACAGGTCAAATAAAAGCTGATTAGATCAGGCCAATACTCTACGCATTATAATATACATATATAATATAGAATGGCGTACTGCCTTGTATCTACTGTTCATAGACTTCAAGAAAGACTTCGACACCATTAAACGGACTGCCATATGGAAATCATTGAGTACGAAAGGAGTACCCCTTCATCATCAGAACTATGAACGAGGATGCTAAACTCTAATTTCTTCAGAACGGGAGCATCAGCAAATATTTCATACTAATGCCTACTCTGTTGTATGAAAGTGAAATCTGGCTAGTTTCGAACACAATCACTTCAAAACTACAGGTATACATCAACAAGTGACTCAGAGTCATATGCTGAATATTCTGGCCCAACACCATCAGCAACACAGATCTCTTAAACTTAAGCAAAGAGAAACCCATACTGAAGCAAATTAAATTCAGATAATGGAGGTGGATCGGCCATACCATCAGGAAAAGGCCGGAAAGTATCACTAGGATTGGAATCCTCAAGGCTGAAGAAGCCGTGGTCGACCCAACACCTGAAGACGATTGCAATATTACATGGGAAGAAGCTAAAATGACGGCAGCAAATCGAGTAACATGGAGATGCTTTGTGGAAGCCATATGCTCCCAAGAGGGGTTATGGAAAAAAAACCTATTTTCACTAAAGACTTCCTGTCAGTCAGTGTCATGTCGCGGTGATACTAAATTTAGTCCTGGCATATAATTATTTCTGTTTAATCGGCCTGTCAAATGCAGCTTTGTAATCGATAAATAAATGGAATTGTCGTAGTGTGAACATCTGTTCGGTCGTGAATTTATCAGATCTAAAGCCACATTGATAAGGTCCAATCAGGTTCGCTATGTTGGGCTTAAGTCTTTCACATTACACACAAGACAGAACATTGTATGAGATGGGTAACAGGCTGATCCCGCTATAGTTGGTACACACCTGAATCACCTTACTTAAGCACACAACATCGATCACTCAGGTTCCAATCATCGGGCAAGCCTTTTTTGAGCCAAATCGTGATTATGAGCCGGTGCAAGCACGTTGCCAGCTTATCGGAGCCAGCTACCGCTACCGCAATTTTATTGTCGTGCTGATCTCGTTTTGGCTCGGTGTTGAACAAACTACTCCGTCGTCAATGATTATACTGCCGTCGGAAACGAGCAGGAAACGAAAATTTTCCCTCCATATTTGCAGCACACTCTGCGTTACCGTGACCGAATTTCCGTCTCTGTCCTTACGGGTGTTCCAAACACTTGCTTTTTATCTTTTGGTAGAACTTCCGTGAATTATCTCTATTCCTGTAAATTTCGATATCCTGGCGCTCTCTTTACATCCGTCTGAAGATGAGTTATATCTCCCTCCTCTTCTCATTTGGCCTTGTGTGCATCATTCATTTCCTCGGAAAACACGCGATTTTCCTATGCTTTTGGTTACGTGTCTGTTTTGCACTCTTAATCTCATGTGTACGTTGGTATCAACTAGGTGGTGATCTGAATTAATATTTGCAGCGCGCATCACACGAACGTCCACAACGCTAGAGACATGCCTTCCATCGATTACCACGCTATTAATGTGGTTTCCTGACTTTTGGTCAGGACATATCCATGTTGCCTTGGGGATATCTTTATTCCGAAATTTGTTCCACTTACTGCCATATTTCTTCCATTTTAGGAGGTGCTGTTGTAAAGATTGAATTTTCCGACTGCTGACCCAAGAGCATCTTCTCTTCCTATTTTAGCATTAAAATCTCCCAGAACAATTTTCATGTCATCGGCAGGGCAGTGGCCATATATTTCCTTTAAGCGTTCATAGAATGTATCTTTAATGCGAGTGTAATAAGGAGAGTGGCTTATTAGGCCAACGCTCCCGATCCTAGTTTCTTGGGGACCTCCAAAGAGAAATCTCCCATCCCCAAATACATTAAACATTGCACAAATTTAATTTAAAAGTGAATACGGTTAGACTGCACGTTTTAAAACTTATGCAAATGCGCGGCTGCACAACACACATTAACGTGTATGTGTTTGTTGTAATTTCATACAAAGTTTTAAGCAGAAAACTTTTATGACAACTACAAAAAACAAAATCCCTTTCTGTGGTTAAAAGGTATATGAATGGTTTTTTCACTTTGTTTCATGTATTTCAATGGTAAACTAAAACTAGTGGGAACATTTCGTTTGAGCATTACGAAAAATTATACGCATGTAGGAAACTGCACAAAACAAGCATAAAAATGCCGCTTTTGCATCAATTGGGCAAGTGCTTGAATATGTTTTGTTTTTAACGAAACATAAAAAAACAAATTATTTCTAAGGATTCATTTAAATCATCGCAGACTGTTATTCATGTGGTTGATGAGTAAATAGAGTTTGTTAAGGGGTACATGACCGGACATATATTAATTTACTTTATTGATAACTCATACTACGCTAAAGTTTTCTGTTTTAGGTTATAATTAAAAATCATTTACAAAAATTAGTTTCAAAATCTAAAATGTGCAAAAGTTTCATGGATACTAACTAATATTGAAAATTTATCATAATATTGTGCATCTATAAATTGCTGTGCAGTTGTCTCGCTAAAACTCAAAAACGGCTGGACCGATTTTCAAAATTATTTTTTTGTTTTGTTCGCTATAGCTTCCGGATGGTTTAAAAGATTTTTTTTCAAAAAGTGGGCGGCGCCACGCTTCTTTTTCAAATATCGCTCTGACGGCTTTTCCAATAGTCCGATTGATACACAAATTTTACCAAGTGGTACTGTTGACCTGTTGATAGTCCCTGGCTATATTTAGTTGCTATTGGATCAAGGGGCATGGCACCGCCCATACAACTTGAAAATCAAAAGGGCTATATCTCATGAACTATCAGAGGTATGAAGATCAGATTTGGTATATATGTTGTTGGAGCAGTATTAATTACTGCCAGGAAGAAGAGGGCGTTGCCACGCCCTCTTTTTAAAAATCGCTCTAACGGCTTTTTCAATAGACCGATTGATACGAAAATTTACTGTTGACTTGTTGATAGTCCCTGACTATATTTAGTTGCTATTGAATAAAGGGGCATGGCACCGCCCATACAACTTGAAAATCAAAAGGGCTATATCTCATGAACTATCAGAGGTTTGAAGATGAGATTTGGTATATATATTGTTAACAGTATTAATTACAACTAGGGTGGAAGTGGGCGGTACCACACCCTCTTTTCAAAAATCGCTCCAACGGCTTTTCCAACAACAGTACCACTTTACCAAGTGGTACTGTTGACCTGTTGATAGTCCCTGGCTATATTTAGTTGCAATTGGATAAAGGGGCGTGGCACCGCCCATACAACTTGAAATTTGTAAGGGCTATATTTTATGAACTATCAGAGGTATGAAGATGAGATTTGGTATATATGTTGTTGGAGTAGTATTAATTGCAGCCTGGGAGGAATTGGGGGTGCCACGCCCCCTTTTCAAAAATCGCTCTGACGGCGCTGCCCACGCACTTCAATTGTTTAACTGTATCACATAGTAGCTGCGCAGACTAAAACAGTGATTTTTTTTTTAATTTACTGTACAGGTATGTATTTACAATTACTTTTAAGGAGAGCAAAGCAGTAATAAATCATTTAGATAGAAAAATTAAGCAATATTCATTGTAGTTATACTACAATGGTTAAATTTTTATAGTATATCAGAGGAAACATTAGCAAACATTTGTAAATAACCTATGTATGTATGGGGTATTTTTCTTAACGTATAGAACTTCTGATAGGCATAAGTGTAAATCTAGCTGTCATACTAATAAAGTGTAATAGACATTCTTTTAGTGTACTTTGGTAAATCACTATGTAAAAACTATACAAGAACAACGTTTAAAAATCTTGCAAATTTATTTTCAAAATACACGTTCTGTTCGCCAAACTTATGGAGCCCTTTGTGAAGTTGAGGGTGTATATAATGATCCATTTGAGCAGCTAATAGAAGCCATCGACGCTGTGGACATAATTGTGACAGTTGACTCGAATTTATCAAACCGACGTCTTTCTCAGCAACTCAGTCTCTGCAAATGCTGAGTAAAGATTTTGGCCTACATTCATATAAAGTCCAACTGGTAGAAGAACTAGTGGACGATCAATTGATTTTTTTTATTTATCATGTCATTGTACATTATTTGAATTAGAAATGATTCCAACACGACGGTGTAACATACCATACAGCGCGTGAGACCATTACATTGTTAAGCCAAACATTGGTTGCCAAATTATCTCAAAAATGGTAATACGAGTTCAATACAAAAATAGTATTCCGGATTATTTTTGATCCGTGTGAGCAGAAGACATGACAAAAGATGTTTTTATGGCTAAAGACATGAAGCTTCAAACGGAATTTTATTTTGCGGTCAATAGGCGGAGAAGGCATAACAAAAATGTTTAATTATGCCCAAAGAGATAGTTAGTGTACAGACGGTTCCCGCTACTATAGATCAAAATAAATAATTTTGGTCTTTAGCGGAATATCTGTTTTAGATTTGAGTAAGAAATGGTTTTTCGCCCTACATACAGAAAAAACTTAATCTACATGTTAGCACTATAGATATGACTTGGCTGATGAACATTTACAACAATAAAACTTAATTGATTAACTTCCATATTAAGGAGTTATTTGAAATTAGTTGAATAAGTAAATAAACTCAACAAATTATTGTCGAGCTTGAGTATCGTTTTCAAATTGCTTTGTAGACCTAAATTTGAAATATATTATAAGTTAATATGCAATAGCGAAGCATTGCCGGGCCCACTAGTTTTTCATACAAATTCTAAGTTTACTTAAACATGAAAGTACACAGAGATTTACTTTTCAAAAAATTATATCATTTATATTTGATCATTTATTATTTCAACACTGCTGCAACTTGGAGATGTAATTATCAATAACGACTTGAGATGCATGAAAAGCATTTCCTTTAATCTCGTACAAGTGTTGCTGTTGAAAACTCCACATTTTAGTTATCCCCAAAGAAAAAAAGTTCTTTGGTTATAAGTCTGAGCTACAAGGTGTCTCGTTAATGTTATCGTATGAGTCGGTGGTGTGGCAAAGGTTTGGTTTTCTGAGTTTTTTTTTATTTTTATAACACATTTCAACCGATCAAATTCAATCGGACCAACTTGTGCTTTACACCCCACTCTACACGAACGGTTATTTATATGGAAGGTACTACTGGGCGTGGTTCGATCGGACCACTGTGCAATGCAGGATAAAGAAATGTTTTAGAAATTCAATGTAACACGTATTCCGTTAATGTTAACCTTAAACTAACTTATAAATAGAAACATTTACAGTGTCCCACAAAACAGCCCTCTTGCATCAAATAGTAATCATGCTTAAAACACATCTAATTTATCCTTTTTTCAGTTTCTCTCTTCAGTCATGCTCAAGGATTACAAAAAAGCTTTAAAATATTGCAAATTGAGTAAGTACATATTATTTATTATGCTACCTACATGTCCTACCACATATAAACTAAATCAAATCACCCATCTGATATGGGTAAATATGTTACCACAACTCACAAACAAATTTGCAAAGTTCTAATTAAACGGAAGATGCATACATACATACATATTTTTCTATTTATTTTTCACATTTGCTCATTACGATGCTGGTCGGTCGATTCTTGCACACAACTAACATAGTTCTACAATATGAACCACACAATTCGACGGCAAAAGAATTTTATCCATTAATATTGGATAAATTACGAGGTAAGTTTACTGGGTACAACAGACAATGGGGGAGGGGGAGATCTCGTTGACAGACACAAAATGAGCTTAATACATTTGTATTGTCTTATTTTTGCCACAATAGGTCCCACCTCCAGTGATAGCGATGAAAACTATAATAAATCATCATCATCTCCTGAATTAATACTGGAGGCACCATCATCTGATCCATCAGCTGGTGAAAGTGACGAACATGAGGCTTTAGCTTGTGAACAACGTCACCGTCACCACCACATGCCAGCGCATTTACATAATTTGGATGTTGGTTATGGCGGTGGCCTCGAAGGAGCGGGTGGTGATCCGAATTCGAATGTCAGCAGCAATAGCAACAGCATCGAAGAGGACGACGACGACGACGATGATGATGAAGGAGCAGCTGGGGTACTCAGTTGTGGTTCAGCGGGTGCAAGTTTAAGTGATTCCGCGGATGTTGATGATGATGATGAGGACGAAGACTGCGACGATGGTGATGATGATGAGGATGATGACATTATGAGCAGTAGTGGCGATGATTTGCCCGTCGATGAACAGCAAATCATAGTGGGCGATGTTTTAGACTTAGATAACTCAGGTAACGCTTGTGGTGATGGGGCGCTAAATGGTTCGAATTCATCACGCAATTCGTCGAGCGGTGGCAAAATCAGCAGTCGTAGTGACAACACAACACATTCGTATTCAAGTCTGTTGCTAGAGGAAGAGGATGATATGGTGCCTGCGAGTCTACACTTTCCCAAAGAATTCAATACGCCTGATTTGGATGTTAGTAACGGTAAGTAAAATAAATTTATAAAGCTAAAAAAATAATTACGATAAAGTAAAAAAAAATTAAATGTTTTGTCGTTGTAAAGTATTTTTCACGGTTTACAAAAAAAAAACGCTAATTACTTTATTGAAAACAATTTTCTGTTTTGTTTAAAATTTTACTTACAAAAAATTAAAAAATTAAATTTAAAATTTCGACCATTTTCGTATTTATCTAAATCTGCATAGCGCTTATTCAGTACATTTTTTTTAATTTTTAACCTGTACTATCTTTTTACTACATTTTTTTACTATTTTAACACGTTTATCATTTTAGGCAATAAAATCTCTTCCACATCATGCAGTGACTCAGAATCACCTACAGAGCCGTTGACCCAAAGATTGGCGGCCATATTACGCTCAAAGTGCGGAGTCTCCAATACAAGTGGTTAGAATTAACCTACTTTTCAATGGCAACAACTACATTTAATGTATAACACATCCAAACAAACGTACATTTCCTGGCCAACTTATTGTTACTTTATTTAAGACTCCAGAACATAGTAGCTATGAATGGAAACGTTTAACGCGGCATTTCTATACTCGTGCCCACAAATGAAACTTATATCGTGTAGTTTTTTTTTTTGTAAGAAATTTCTATTTGTTGCTAATGATAGATTTTGCAAATCCTTATATACCGACTCTAGTATGTACCAACAAATGTATATGTATAGTATTTATAAAACCTTTTGTCTGCTTATTTTTAGAACTATTTTATATAACTTTACTAAAACATTTTCTTAAATACTTATGTATATCCCATATATATATATATTTACTCTATTAGTACTCAATTATTTTTAGAGCTTATATAAAATACATACTATCCAATAAATAAAAAACACGAATATACAGAGACACCTTAAATAATGGCCCCCTATATACTAAGTAGTGTATGGTCAAAAATGTATAATCGTAGATAATTAAACTAAATTGCACTTATAATTTCTTTTATTCGAAACAATATCGTCTTGGGGGCATGCGTTAAAAAGTATGGTCATACGAACAGCTATCTAATATGGAAGGTAGAATTCCGATCGGTCCAAAAAAATCCAAAATTTTCGTGTGTTGTTATGTCTACCATATGTGCAAACTTACGATACTGTGTTCATCTTTTCCAGTTTATGTAAAAAAAGAGATATAAAAACATTTCATCTATTTTACAATTTATCACCAAATTTAGAAATCGAATCAAACCGGTACGAGGAATTTTGTATAATTTTGTTAAATTTAAATTGGCACTACTTTTAATATTTCTCGATTTTATGACCGGCAAAATTTATGTACTTTTTGGTAAACTTTGTGTACGTAATGGTATACTTTATTTTGCACTTTGTGTACTTTTTGTAAACTTTATGTACTTTTAGTACTTTTTTGCAACTTTTAACTTTTTTTTTACATTTGGTGCTATTAGTATATTGTATGAAGTGTGTGTACTGATTGGTAATTTTTTATATAACTTTTAGTTGTTTTATTCTTTCTTTTTTTGGAAGAATTTACATATATACCTTCTTTGTTACTTTAATAGTACTTTTATGCATTTTTGGAAACTCTTCGGTACCTTTTGGTACTTTTTATTTTGATGGTAAATATTCACAAATGTTTTAAATGTATTCAATAATTTTTCCAAACGGTTCGTTTTTAATATTATAATATAGTAATGTTTCGATTGTTTGTAATATATGCTGAACCATGTATGACCATAGTTTTTAATGCATATTTCTATGTTAACCTATTTTAGTTACAACGTATACATTGGAACTTTTTTATACGCATTATTGAATTATCTCGCAAAAATAAATATTAATACCATTAATGTTTGGCTAATCATTACTTTTAAAGTAATCCACTTTGCTCCACAACTAGAATGTTACATGTACGAGTTAGGTGACCCCATGCAAGTTTTACACCTTGTAGAGGATATTGCAGACTATTCTAAAAATATTCTTTTAAAATATAGTTTGGGTACATTCAAATCCCTAACTTACCCAGCAAACAAAATCTCAGAAATCGGTACGATAGTCGGCAAATATCCGATATCGGATCTGAAATCAGTCCGAAATCGTTACTAAATACGTATGGAGTGGTTTTCACGAAGTCTGACTGACGTAGCTGAGGAAAATCTTATGTGTGTACGACATATCGTACCGACGTCTGAACGGTTTTTGATTGTAAATCGAGGGAAATTCGACGCGCAAATAGAAAAAAAACAGAAAAATATCTCCCGATATCGGATCCGAATCGGGCTGAAGATATTTCGGAGCATAATAAATAAAATATTCCTTCAAAAGTCGTACAGAATTCTGTACGATATGGATAAGAAAAGTTCAGACAAAGTGCAGACGTTTTCGGATACCTTCGCCCGAATGCATATTTTGTTCTCGTTTGGCACTGAACTCCTCTTGGCCAGCTGTATCAAGTATATCTAGTTTGGCTGCTATATCATCTACGTAACACTGCTTGGTGCATGAGCCCTATATAGTTGGGTAATAGTCAGTAACAAAATAGCTCTGGAAAAATTAAATGGTAATGGCAGATTTACCCACTCCGCCGCTTTCTTTAACAACCAGTTTGTAGGTCTGGGGAGCTTCCCCAATTCGTTGTGCAAGATTCTCAGTTACCTTGTATTTCCATCGGAAATTTTGATCGCTGCCATTAAATCGCTTGCTTAGTACAAAATATCATCTATCTGCAAGCAGGAGTCATCTTCCTATTTCGAGGCTGAGGCTATTAGATTTATTGGTGGTGGAGCCGAAGTAAATAATATCATCTACCACTTCGAAATTATAGTTGTTAACGTACTCGCACCGGGACCGGATCACAGAGGGTTGAAATGTACCAAAAGTGAGGATTAATTCAAAAACTGAAGTTTATCTTGCTCTGACATGTTTGGTATTGGGTGAAAGTGAATAAACTTCTACATCACTAATTACTAAAATTACTGCTTTAAGTAAATTACTTTATTGGCAGTGAGCGGTCAAAGTTTAACAATTTTTACAAATTTTGCATGTCATGGCTTACTTATAATTTTTGTTAGGTCTTCTAAAAGTAAAAATATTATAATGGAACTATTAACTTCAGATGTTTGGGTATATAATTAAATATATCTTGTTTAGATAAATGTTTTGCAAATATTTTTAATGTTTTTCTTAAAAGCGCTCCATAAATGTTGTATTTTCGATATAAACATTGAGTTTCAACTAGTTTCTGGGCGAGATCAAGCTAATTTTATTAAATGTTCTTATAATATGAGATATCAGCTTATATATCCAAAAGAAAAATCTTGCGGATTTACTGCGTTTTTTTTCACTTATTTAAGTTATTGTGAAAGAACCACAGTTGCTAAAAACATATGATGATGAAGAAGAAGATGATAATAATGATGATGATTATGATGATCATGATGATGTTGATGACGATGATAATGATAATGACGGCTATGATGACTTTTACTACAATAATACCTAAAATAGATTTAAATCCATATATGTGTACATTAGGGATATAACTTTTTGCAAATATCCAAATGGCCCTAGCATAGTCGAATAGGCCATTGAAAATTATATAAAAAAATGGTATTACTTTTTCGCAGTTATCAAAAAAGTTCACCCACCAAACGCGGTGAAGTTTTTAAATGATTATTTTTATTTTCTTAGCTAAAAAGCGCAAAAAACTTTTTTTTTATCAATGTATCAAGATGCATTTAACATTTGTGTAAATATTTAGGAAGCTGAATGTATGTCAATAATAATTACGTCATGTACTTTAATTGTTTTTATTATTCAAAGAAAATTATATTTTTGAGTTTGTGTTTTATACTTTAAAACAATGGATTTTAAAAGAAGCCCTTTAAGCGCAGAACGCGGTATTAAAATATTACAGGACGTTTATTCATTATGCAAAACAACGCGCACATTAAATTTGAAGTTTATGTCTTTTAATAATTAAACAAAATTTTTCAGTTTACTATTTTACTTTATTAATAAAGTATTTAAAATTTTTTATTTAAAATGAATGTTTTTTTGGGAGATTTTAGAAAATCGTTTTCGTGGGTGAGGATTTTTATCCGAAATGACCCCAAAATTATTTTTTCGTAAATAACACAACCTTCGCCATCGCGTGGTGCTAGGGCCAAAATTTGGTTATACCCCTAGTGTACATATTTTTTTTCTCATATTTTTTATTTGAAAAATTTTTTTTATAATTCTTTTTTCAAAAACCATTTTTTTACTAAATGATGTATAGTTATTCCACACAAATAAGAATATCAATAATAATGGGCTTTCCTGAATTAATCCCCACTTTACCTATGTTTCAACCCACTATGCGGCCGTGGCATAGTGGTTAGAACACGCTACTACCATGCGGGACATCCCAGGTTCGACTCCTGGCTCCAGTCATCTACACTTTTCTTTCATTCGATGTTGTCGACAGCCACTTCGCAGTATATAAGTGTCGAGTCAATCGGCATGTCTAGTAAAAAGTTTCTCAAACAGTGACGTTCGCATTCGTCGATAAACAAGTAGGTGCCGTTAGTTGTGAATCTAAAAATAGGAAGAGTGTTAATTTTACAATAACGCGAAAAGCTTTTCCATACCTCATTCATGGGGTTTAAAAGGAAAATAAGTAAGTAGTAACGTACTCGCACCGCACTATGGTCCAGCGGACCACTTTTTTGGCCAGAACAATTTGAATGCAAAAACCAAATTATTTGTGGGTTAAAAAAGTGCAACAAGGCTATTTTTTAGAACTACATTAAATTAACTATCAATTATAATTGATACACATATAGGTGGTGTTGCATAAGAAGGGTCAATCTGCACTTTTTTTCGAGGACCTATCAGGTGTTGTTTACGATGTCATGACAAGTCAAAAGGGCCAAACTGCTTTGCCAATCAATAAATTATTCTTTATTAAGTATATTTAGAAGCATAACATAGCCTCCAACATGCAATTTCCCAAAATTTTTTTATTGGAAATTTTCAAGGATATTTACTAATAAATCGAAATAAAAAAATATTAAAAGCTGAGATTTTCTTCTTTTATTTGATATCAATATCACCAATGCAGGACTAGTAGAAATACAAAAATAAATTCATATTTTAAACTTGCAATATCATTTTAAAATTAAAAATACTTTAAAAAGCGAAACTAAACCTGCAGAGAAAAAAAGTGTTTATGCAGTAATACTTTAAATGAACACTAAAAAAATTTGATATTTGTGACTCAGTGATATTTATTGTTATTTTATTGTTCTTTTTCCCTAACAATAATTTTTTTTTAAAGTAAAATATTGGTAGTGGACATGAGGAATGTTGGTGGGGTCAACTTTTGTTATATTTGGGTATGAATATGGAACTACAATGGGCAAAACTGACAGAATGGCCTTTTTAATTTTTTAATAAGGAGAAATATTGGTATGTAAAATGATTCAAACTGCCATATGGTGACCTTTTTTTTATTTTATGAAATATGCATGCAATTACCACTTCTAGAACAAAAAATTGTTGTAGACACAACACATTTAACTTTCTTACGCAACACCATCGATACGTTAAATAATATTCTTTTAATTCAGTGCGAGCCGAAATTGCTGCTGCCAGAACATACAAACTTTGTTTGAAATAAGTTCAATTTGCCGAACTATGACACTATTGCCGAACTAATACAAAATGGCGTCAATTTTCAGATAACAGATGGCAGACATCTACTTTAATGTCTTTATCTATACTTTTATCTGCAATATATTTTAACATTACTTTTCACCTCCTCTTTTCTCTTTTGTCAATTAAATATTAAAAAGATATACATTTTGCAAACAGAGGTTGCCTAAAAAAGGATTTTGATGTTTTTATGCTTAACAATTTTAAACAAAATTTTAAAATGAATTTAAACAAGACCAAATTAAAAAATTTAACATTTATCCCAATAAACATGTGCAATTTTTTGTAACAAAATATTTTCCTTTTTAAACTTTTTCTCTTTTTTTGTTGTTCTCTAAAACAAAATATGTTTTTGTTTTCAATAAAATTATCGTGCCACTCGGGTTTACTACAGCTTTTCATATTATCATCTCCATCACAATGTTAAAGAGATCTCACGATAGCCTGTCGCCTTTTCTTAAACCTCGTCGGGTATAGAATGACTAATTAAGTCCTTGCCAAACTTCTCTGAAGGCTTCATGTCAGTCAGCATTATTCCGCAAGTATTAGCTTAGCTGGAATACCAAACTCAGCTATGGTTTCTGCCTTATCGGGCTGTCAGGCTTGACTTTTCATAACTCAGTACAGTCGTTGCGGCAGTGGTGTGTGTGTGTGTCGGTTTATTTGAAGTAATTGTGATGTCTAACTTCCTTTGCGATTGGTTAAGAACATTTTTAGCATTAAATCGCGTGCGTACCATGTCTACAGCTAGGTGGCGCACAACTCGCACGTCCATAACGCTCGAGGCAAGGCTTCTACCGATTACCACATGATCAATTTGATTTTGGGTGTTTTGATCGAATTTGCCTTGTGTATATCTTTATGCTAAAAATGTTGTTCCACTTATTGTCATGGCCCTTGGCGCTGCGAAGTTAACCGGCCATAACCCGTTGTCTCTTATATGTCGTTATGCAGGCTGAATTTACCGAAATTACTGATCGATAAATTTTAATGTTGTTGCCAGGGCAGAGGTCGTATGTTTCCTCTAGGAAAGCATCGTAGAATGCATCTATAATCTCATCGTCTTTATCTTCCGTCGGGGCTTGTACACACCCCAGTGCGATGTAGAATATTTTCGATCACTAACAGAGATTGATCGTGAGCCAAGATGTCTGATTTTCTGGCCAATTACCAATCAACATACGAATTTGAGCTTTTTCTCTTGGTAACTGTAATAGATGTCGGTTTTAACATCGCGAGCATTTCTGTTCTGTCCATTTCATCTCATTGATGACGATGATGTCAGCCTTGTATTTTTTAGGGCATATGTCAGTCGGTTATTGGCACCTTCTCTATAAATGGTCCGGACGTTCCAGGTGCATATCCTTACATCGTGTTCCTTATAACGTTTGCGGATGTCGTCAACATTTGGTAGGTTCCGTTCGTTACTTTTTCTTCATCGTGTTTTAATAGCCAGTATATGAACTGAACTTTCTCTTACTAAGTTTCCAATGTATACATTTATTATTATATATTTAAGAGGAAGAGTTTATATTAATAACATATTTAGTTTATTTAAAGCGAATCATTAATGAAAATATCATTCATATAAAAAAAAATCTTTTTAACTATTAGAAAAACATATCGTACAAACCTTTAAAAGCGAAAACTAAAAAATAACACTAAAACATTGTAAACTTGTATTTACTTTTGGCTTATTACTTAAAGGCCTTAAACGTCTCACAAAAACACAGTAATTTAAAAAATTCACCGGAAATATAACGTATACATTTTGTATCGGGAGAATTGCGTACAAAACGAGAAATAAACGCATAGATTTACAACTTGCTATTAATCAATTGTATATTTAATGAATGTAATACAAATCTTACATTTTGACCTGGTATAGGCGCTGTCAAAGTAATTTCTGAGCAGTCGAAAAAATCAAAATGTCGAGTAAGAGCTTCTCAAAATGCTGACGTTCAGATTTATCTTAAAACTGTGGGTCCCGTTGTGTGAGTTAAGTATTTGGGTAAATAAATGTCACGTGCAACAAAAATGTGCTGTTGACATGAACAAAATTTCTTAAAAGCAAATGTAGTTGAAATTTGATGGAGATATCCGTGTACATGTATCCATATCTAGTTAGACCTCGACAGATTCGAAAATTGATTATATTTAATTGGATCAGTTTAAATCATAACAATCTAAGTATAGACCCGATTATATATAATTATACAGTATATATCACATTATGTCTGATGTATAAATAGAAGCTTATACATTAGATACGATGAGAGCTTGTCTTATAAACTTAATATTAAGTTATCATTGTATAGGATCAGATCAGATATAATTAGATCTAACCTTATCCAATCAGATATGGAGCAGTATATCAGCAAATATTCAATGAGGTTTGTAACTATGAGATTTTTTATGCAACTAATGCACTTGAGAAATAACTACCTAAATAAATACCATGAATACTAAACATCACACAAATATTCCATTCAGAATATTATACAGAGAGCGTAATGATTTTGCTTGAGACATTTCATAATATTTCGATTTTTCTTAAAAACCCAAAACCTAACCTAACTAAAATCAGTTAGTAACATGTATGTATGTAGTTAACTGCTCCCATATGAATATACACGAAATAAATGTTCCCAATTATAATGGTCCAACAAATCTAATACTTTCAGATAACATAACAAATGATAAAAAAAAACAATTTCTTACATACTAAAGAAAATCGAGAATACTTACATAGTATATAAAGTGAAATATATATACATATATATAAAAATGTCAAATGTATAGAAATATAGAAATCAACAATATTTATATTATTACAAATTATATGATGACGTAAATAGATAACAACTTAAATATATATATATACACATTCCGAAATATATAATCATATAATAATACATATGTATATCTATTATATTAAAGCTGAATGATTCCATATATAAAGTATATATGTATATAACAGCAACAACAACAGTAAAGAGAGTTTTATAGAAATAGAAAGACTTGACTACATAAATGTTAGTAAATAAGTTGTGTAATTTTATTAAGAAACCTAACCCTCCCTATCCTAATTATAGAAGATATTAATCCATTATAAAGTGTCATTCGGTCTTGTTCTCGTACAACAACAACAAAAACAAACCACATTAATTACAACCCATACACTCGTTTAGAGATTGATTCAAAAAAAAATTGTATGTTTTGGTAACTAACAGAACTTTGGTATCAAAAGGAAACAATAACAAAATAACTCATGTGAAAATTTAAGAATAAATTCAAAAATAAAACCTCACATCTAAAGGAAGCTGGAGAAGATATTTCGTTTTATTGCAGTTAGCTATTTGAACAGGCGGGCGAAACTGGGACCATTTTTAAATAATCTATAAAATAATTAGTAATTGCAACGCGAAGTTTCAAGAAAAAAGAAAAGTGGAACATTATCAACAGGTGACTAAAAATGTGTTTTTTGTTCACGTATGAGTAAGGCTCGTATCTGTACTGGTTTTCGCAGTACAGTACTGTTTTTCGACATCAAAAACTGCGTACTGCTTTTCTCCCTCAAAGTACTGTTTTTCGATACATAATAGAAATATAAACGGCGAACATCGAATTCATGCATTAATATTGTTTACTTCAAAAATAAGCTCGAAGAAACACTAAAAATGCGTCGATTTTTTTGGTAATTTTGCCTGCTTTGATTTGAGTGCTTTTATACTAATGGAATGAAGTCGAAGCCGTTATGAACAAGTTAAGGGAATACAATTTGTACAATGCCAATGAAAATGCGATATATTTGCACACCCAATTTAGATATAACAAACCCGAGCGACAAAATTATGCAATGGAGAGAAGGCAATGTTTCGAATGTGGATCGGTGAGTGGAGATATTTATTCATCTCAATAACGCAGATTGCGAATTCAAAGAAATGGCCACGATTCAGCATCAGTGGAGCGAATCTTCTCTGCAGTGAACAAAACTTGAACCTCAGACTAAACCCGATTAGATGTGCAAACATTAAAGGCGATGCGTTGATTTCTACAATTACCTCAAAACGAAGCCGGCATTGCTTATTCAAATTGCTTTAAACGACAAATACAAAACAACCACAAAAGTTGATTCTGGAAATGATAATTAATTTTTTTTACATATTGAATAAAATATATATGCTATGCAAATATGTACTGCGAAAAGTACTGTTTTTCCAAATCGATGTACTGCTTTTTAAAAAAATTTCAGTGAAATGTACTGTTTTTGTCCAAAAAAATATACGAGCGTTATGAGTAATATGATTAATAAAGCTTATGAAAAACTCTAAAATCGCGTTCAAAAACAAGGAATCTGACAAAAGATTTGTCTGAGTGACATCGATAACGAATAGTTGGCGTCAACCGTTCACATACAAAATGACATATTTTGAGGATATTCATATTTCTCACATAACTTTTGTCGGTTTAATTATCTTGTTATAGTAGGCAAACCCTCATTAAAACGAAAGCTTTGCCACACCGCTTTTGGTACCCCCTATTCAAATTACTGAATTCACCCTCATACTTCTACATATGGGCAAGGCCACCGTCAGTAACGTCACGTTCGTATAGATATTTTGGTGAATATCTTTACTAAATACTATTATTTCTTCCAACTTGAGAGCGGCATATGAAATAACTCGTCATAACTGTTGTTTCATACTCAGACAATTTTGCTGTATCTCGTTTTGTTGTGAAGTTATGACCATTTTAAGCCGTCAGTAACGTCACCGGATTTTGGAAGTGTGTTTTGAGGTTACTGAACGTTTGTGTAAAAATTAGCGAATTGAAAAGAGTTTATGTTTATAATTGCCCAGTATTTGAAAAAGGAAGGCTGAAAGATGATTTTTATCCAAAATGTGGGCTAAAATTTTATGTTTTTATCACGTAATCGCCATAAAAGCAGTGTCAGTAACGTCACACAAAAATGTCAGTAACGTCACACGTACGAATTTCGGTAGGATTTTCGGGTATTTTTTTCTCTTGGGTTAATAGAGGGACCATAAACGACCAAAAAATCATCGTAGAGGAGTTTTAAGATGCAACCTGGGGAGAAATTAAGACTAAACCACTCTCATAAAAAAAAATTGTATTAAATCGGGCTTGACCTTTAGAGCTGATTTTTGTATGATAGAGTGTTAGTTAATTAAGTTATCTCTTCAATAATGTGTATAGCTTGTGAGTTAAAATTGGTTTCTGATCAGTTTTGCATCATTAAAATAAAATTTGTAAATTTTCCCTACTTTTCAGTCTTAGCGGCTATTTAGTACAAAAAATGTCGAATAAACTTCTGCTTTTGTTTTTTTTTTTTTTGCAAAAATTTTGTGTCAGTATTTTGAACCAAAGCCAGGACACTCTGTAAAATAAAAACACAAGTCTTTATTAATTCAGACTTGTTAATTTTTGCAAAATTAAAGCATCGCTTCAGTTTAAGTTTTTTTTAACGTAAATAAACCTAAAATATCACAAAAAAAAGAAATCTTAATTGTATCCATGCTGAGCTGCTATTTCGTCCCCAATGGTACGGATTTGATGCGAAGACGAAATGTCACGAATGTTTTTTGCGTTTGCGAAAATTGTGGCCGTATCCAAAATGGTGTTTATTTGTTAAACTCTTCTTCAGCAACTTCCGCAACTAATATTTGCGATTGTGTATATTGGAACGCCTCAACGAATTACCGTGCTTTTACCTTTTGTACTCGTCGTATTTGTTGCTTTCTTTTGGCTTTTTAACATAACGCATGTCTCTTTGTGCACCAGGAATCGGAGTCTAGCAATTAAATACCAAATTATTAAGCAAAAAAGTAAAAAAAATAAAATTAAAATAATCCGTCAGTAACGTCACACAATTTTTGTTTGCAAAAATACCCAGCTATGTGTTAATAATGCTTCATTTAAGCATTGATTATGAAAGTACTTCATAAATACTCAAAGAAATCAGCTCATCCAACCTTTTTTATAATTAGTTAATGCATAAAAAAAACATTTTATAAAAATTTGTCAGTAACGTCACACATTTATTTGCGGCTGATTACTTTAAGCCTTAATTGGTACAAAACCCAAGCTTTGTACACAAATTTGCTTGCTTATCAATAGTTTGATTTGTATTCTATCCAAAAAGAGTAATCATCTGTCTAAAGTATAAAAAAATAAGAACAAAATTTATCTTTTTCGCCGACATTGGTATATTTTCCAAATACACCTTGCATGTGCCACGTATGAAAATGATGTAAAATGTCAAAGCAGACACAAATTTTGCAATGGCATACATTGCTGCCATATTCTATATATATTAGACATTTGAAATATGAAAAAAAATTTGGAAATTGTGACAGAAAAAAAAAATCTATGTGGTTTCATTTTTCGTGGCCTTGCCGATATGTACATATTTCTTTTGTAAGTGGACTGAATTAAGTCATATTTTGAGCAAGATATAAGCTTATTGATCATTTCCCCAGCAATGAATATGGTCTATATAGGCCGACCCCTTTTGGTATCTTCCATATAAAATGAGCAACTTATGGAAAATAAATATTTCTGTCGTAATTCCCAAAGGGAAAACTGAAGGCTGAAATATTGTCAATTTAATTATACTATAATAGTAGACAAAACTTCCGCAACCCGAGATTTTTGCCACACCGCTTCTGGTCCTTTCCATATATATGACCGAACTCAACCTCATAGTTTTACATACATACATAACCTTTTGAAAAATACGCTGAATTCCAAATTAAACACATTGTGCAGCCTCCACTGGTACTTCCTAAGTAAATTAGCCAATTTCCAGAAAATTAATATGTGCCAATAATTTCTAAAAGGAACTTCTCAAAGACACTTTAGAAACCAGGAGGTTTACTTAACTTATTAGTAATTATAATTTCTTTAAGGATTTTGTGGGAATTAATAAGAAACTTTTTCCTTAGTTCTTAATTGGTACCTTTCGGTTACCATATGCCCAGAAGTTTAATATTGTTTTTTTTAACATTTATTGGCTGTAACCTTTTCTACAGTTTTACTACATGTTTGTAAACGTCCGCTCAAGTCCTATCTCCCTCGTTTTGCGCTCCAAAAAAAGCAAATAATTATAAACAGTAATTTCATATAAAAATCTGTTAATTTAAATAACTCGACACTTAAGCAATATCATAAGGTGCGGGTATTTATAAGTCAGTTCATCTGTCTGAAATTTGTGTACTGGTTTATACGTTATTTATTCATCATTTTCCATTACATTTCTCATAAACATTTAGTAACATGTAAAATTTTAAGAAATAATATACAGAAAATGTAAGGTAAAAAGGGAATCGTGGGGATAAAATATCCTCCATTCTCATGTTTGATTGTGAATGGTCAAATTCATAACTATGCTGGGCATTTTCGGCTGATATCTACTTCACATGCATATGTTTGGCATAATTGTAGATATATATACAGCTGATGATGTACCATTGTGCATCAGTTCGTCACAAAGAGGTCTGAAGATGAACTCGTCATGGAGTTCGAAACGCGTCATCATAGTGCGTGACACACTGAATTTGACCAAAAATATCAAACAATAAATAAAAAACACTTTTCTGATCTTGAGCCGAATTTGTTGTATCATTTCGATACACTTAACGTAAATTAATATATGAAATGAGTTTAAAAAAAAAAACAAAATCGTCATTTATGTAAGTAACTTTAGAGAACATACCTGTATTTGTGCGTATATTCAAAATTTGGCGTATTATTACCCTCAGCGAAGAACATGGGGTGTTAGTGAATATTCACTACCATTATTACGCAGTACTAAAGCTACAGCTTTTACAACTGGTTAGTACGGTTGCCTTTGTTGCTATTGTTCAAAATGGGAGGTACCAAAACGGTGGATGTTACACCTGCATGTACAAGTAAGTATTAACTATCCTAGATCTGCACAACTAACCATAACAGCCAAATAACCATCATAGTTCTAAAAAACAATCGAATCAACGTAATGTTAAAAAATATATATACATATTTATTCCAAAATTTTTTACCTACTTTTTACTTTTAAACTTTTTTAGATAGCCCAAAGTGTCTGCCCTCTTTTATTTGGCGTCCATATCGTCGTATTAGGTCTGGCAAGATAATAACAACAAATTTTGGAATTATTACATCCTCAACGAATTTCAAGTCCTTTTAAACGCAAACTCAACCATTAAATTAAAAACAAAGTACACAGTATTGTTAAGTTTCGTATCAGATTTTAGAATTGTATATAATTCGCATTTGAAAACGTTAATGTTTTAGATGATTTTCACATTTTTCCATGCAACATCTTCTTAGCGTTGATTATTTTCATACAAAAATTTCCATTGACCGGTTCCATGAAAATATGCTAGGAATCGACTCCGCAGGTGACAAAAATGTACAAATGTCAGTCAGGATATTCTGAAAACAAGTAGGTACATAAATAACATTTGTACGTTTCATCACAGGGCTATTTGAATTTCCATACGAATATTGGCTGTTTTGTTTTATAAAATCTCAACAAATTTCGTTAGCAGTAAGAATCGATAAAAAATATTTTTCTATCCGCTTCCCTTTTAGCAATAGCTATTGCCACATCTTTCATTATTTGCTGAATGAGAGAAATACATAACATGTTTTCTTTGTCATCCCTTTGCCGGGAGCATACCGCAGCAAAGAGCTTCTCGCATTTCAGTTGTCCTCCACTGATTGGTTAGAGTGAATATTCGACTAGATATTACGTGTATTACAAAAATTTAAACTTATTTTATTATTTCTTAAGTTTAATAAATATTATCAACAATATAAATAGCTTCGCTGTCGCTGCCACAGATGATTTTTGAAGTTTGGGTATCAAAAGAGTTAATCGATTTGCGAAGATCTGACATTAACGACGTCACACTAATACGATTTTTCGCACGTTCGCCGTTTAACCAGGGATTCGTGTTTTCAACAGAGGTCTCAATGCCACTGTGCTGAACCCCACCCATAGTAGGATGCTGAGCCCACAGCCAAACTTCACCCGACTCAGCCGCAGTTAATAATTTAGAGGGATCTGAACGATGGAAACTAATGTCGGTGACTGGGCTATTGTGAGCCGACAAGTACGAAGCGGGATATCCAGGATTTCTGAGATCCCAAACTGTAATTGACCCCTCTTCTGACCCAGCCAAGACTATGTGAGGCTGCGTGGGGTGAGATGTAAGACACGAGACATAATTGCATCGTTTATCGTCTTCGCAGGAAGTCATAAAGGCAGCAGTTGATGCAGCATCTGAGGAGCTTCGAATATCAAACATGCGTATTACGCCCATTCGATTGGCTGTTAGAACCTCTTGAGGGTTAACATATAGAACTGACAATAGAGAGCAACTATCAGCTTCAATGGAACGTCTCACGGCCAAGTGCGCCTGAGTGTCTACAATGTTTAAGCGGCCATCCTCACCGACAGTGGCAACTTCTTTGCCGTATACCGAAATAGAGGAGCAGCAGGCATTACTGCCGCCGGCTTTGAATTTGTGCAAGACTTCACTACGAGCCTCTTCCTGCAAAGTGTCTTCTTCGACAGCTTTTTTGACTTTTAGTAATGTGATTCTTCCTAAAAACAAAATAAGAAAGGATCGAAAGATAAGGATCGCAACAATGTTTATAAAGTCAAATTCTAATAGTTCGCATACCATCGCTGCAGCTTACAATTGCAGTTTCGTCAGTCACCATTTCCAGACCGGTAACATCCCCTTGCATTGCGAGTTTGTCGCTGCACCTGGGAGCATACCCATTGTATTCGTCGACGTATTGGTTCCGCTGAAGCCGCCATATACGCACGAAATTCTTTTGCATGTCCCAGCTACCAGTTAGAAAACGTTCGCTTTCCCGCAGCTGTTCGGGCACCCAACGGACTTTAGAGATTTTCTCGGAGATAAAGAAAGTATTCACTTTAGTTTCGCTCATTTTCGTTGTATATCTTTTAAAATAATGTCCACTAGATTCTTGACACAATTAAACCTTTTTGTTTACAACCAGATGTTATGTTTGTGGTTATGTGTTTGTTTTCAACAAGCGGCATTTGGCGACAAGAACAGCTGTTCGTAGAAATTGCACAGTATGGCGTTACCAATTATCTGATAGGGATGCTAAGTTTGCCAACTTAAACTTTGAATGTACTGCATAGTGTTTTAAACTAAGTACGTACTTTCTTCGAATTGCGCATAAAAATAATTTAAATGTCGGGGGTAAATTTAATTCCTCCAAATATTTTTAAAAACAAATCTTCTTATTTATCTTAAATATGTCTGCGACGTTTTATGCAACCTAAAAATAAAAACCCGTATAAAAATTAATAAAATCTATTCAACTCAAAAAATAATATTTTTGTCATAAGAAAATGGCCGAAGTACATAAATTTCAGTCAGGTAAATTAGCTGATAAATACCTCCACCCTATGTATGATATTGTTTAAGTCTTTAGTTATTGAAATTAACCGAGTTTTAATTGAAATTACTCATATATTATTAAGTGCCTGCTTGTGGAGCGTAAATGGGTTTATATAGGACTTTCGGTTGTATGACCAGGGGTTTTCAAAGTAAAAAGTGTTAATGCAATTGTAAAAAGAATAATTCATTATTTTTGAGCATTTGATCACTTTGCATGGGGTTATCGAAAGGGTCTTACATGGTACCAACTGAGAAGAAAGGAAAACGTCTCTTATTCGAACAAAAATCTTAAAATCTTTTAATCTTAATCTTTTAATGAGTTTAGTAAATCTATCCAGTTTTTTAAGAGTAAACTATCCCCAACATTTTGAGCAGTTTCTTTTTAAAAAAAATTAAAAAAATATTAATTTTCTCGAAATTGAATAATTTGTACAGGAGGTACCCCTAGGGGCAGCACAAAGTGTTCCATTTCCGTAAATTAACATTTTTTAAATGCTTACCTCATGCAGCATGTGACCCATCAGTCTATTACATGGTTCAGTTTACTCAGGATTTGTTAACATTAAAAAATTTAACTTCCCGTTACACCCCATGAATTAGGTATAGGATTAGGGTTTCCAGACGGGCTGGATTTGGCTGGATTGTCCAGCTTTTTTTATGCTTGTCCAGTGTCCAGCTAAGATACAATTAGTCCAGCTAAATAGTAATTTTTAAAAAAGAAAGAAAGCAAAGATGTTTGTATTATAAATATCCTTATTCGTACATTTAACACAATAACTTTTTAATTTTTTTTTTTTAATTTTTCCGTCGTTACCATCACTTATAACTAGGGTTGCCAGGCACCGAATTCAAACAGTCGGAAAACCGAGACTAAAAATCGGGATTTGTCGGGACAAATGTAAAGATCATATTATATAGGTTTTGACATTTTTATTAAGAAATATTATTAGTTGTTAAAAATGACTGGAATTCCTGACAGTTATTATCAATATTCAATCTTATGATTAGTTCAGCCTTTATAAGATCAAAAGACATTCGTTTCTATCTTTCGTGTATAAATTGTTTAAAATACTAAATACTTTTTCGCAATAAGCGTTACTTATCGGTAAAAAAATATGAATAAGATCAATTTAAACAAATTCAAGTGACCATATTTTGTCATTTAGTATATCTTTGGGCAATTCTCCATAAACAGCTCGAAGACTGCAGTAGTCGCTGTACAACATGTCATTGTCCATTCCATCTGATATTTGTAGAACTGTAGAACCCCCAAGTCAATAGTGAGTCTTTTAGACTAAATGCTGCAATTTGTCTAAAAATTTACATTTCTTGAAAGTCGTAATGTTATGAACAGTTGTGGTAAAATCAGATGATAGACAATTGCTAGGGATGGAAAAGAGATTAATACCCATGGAAATGGGTAAATGGAAAAATGTTAAGTGCACACAACCAGTTCATAAGAGAAAAGTATTTTTTTGTAACTTCTTAAATATGTTATTTCTTTGATTATTCTAAGTAAAGGTAGTAAATATTAAAAAGTCGGGATTTTCCCCTGAATTACTTCAATACTAGGGACTCGGGATTTGCGTGAGAAGTCGGGAAAATCCCGCTTATTCCCGACCATCTGGCAACCCTACTTATAACACATAATTCAACACTGATTAGTTATTTTTACTAACATCAAAAGGCTCGGAATTGGCAAAGTCCGAAATATATGTGGAATAGAAAGTAATATAACATGGTTTTAAATAATGAAATGTCTTAGAGAATATTTGCTCATGCATGTACTATACACAGTTATTTCCATTGATTTTTGTTATAAAAATTTAATTTATTTCATATACTTTAGTTATTTAAACTAGAATGAATTGTTTTTTTTTTGAGATTTTATTGTTTAATTTTAATTCTCAGAGGTTTGAGTGAAAAGTGCAAGTTTTATTAATTTTTTAAAGTATTATTTAAAATCTCAAAAATTGGAAAGACTGAATTAAAAATATTTAAGTTCAATTGTATTACTTTATGTTTTCAACAATGTTAAAAAGTTTTTTTCAAATAAAAAATTTGTATACAAAACTAAACTTTGAATTTTTTCGTAAAGACATTTTTGAAAATGTCAAGCTATTTTTCAAAAATCCAGTTTTTTAATCCTAATGCCCAGCTTTTTGAGAATCTATATCTGGCATATATACTCTCTAAATATATACTCTCCCAAATGATATATAACCTCTTTCCTAAGGTAAAGGGTAAAAAAAGTAAAAGTAAAGTTACGGGAGCCCAAAATTAAAAAAATACCCCACCTCCTCTTAAATAAGTCCTAAAACCCGGAAATCAAGGTCAAAGTTGGCGCTGGGGCCCTTGGGGCCCTCGGGAGCAAAAAAAGGCCAGTTGGGTTCTATGATGACTTCCTATGTGAGGGTACTCAAATAAAAGATATTTTCGAGGCGAATCCCATGTTGTATTTATTACGATCATGCGGAGTTTTTGGGGTCCTATGGGCCAAAATAAGGGTGATCCTTATGTGGGGGTAAGGAATATAAAAATATATTTTTGAGACGAATCCCATGGTGTAAATTGAAAGACCCTACAAGACCCAAGGAACACCTTTTTAATAAGCCAAAAAATTAAATGAAATTGGCAAGAAATGGTGTACGAAGCACGTAGTAGAGCCGCATGCAATTTTTTTTATTATTTTAAATGCGTTTCGAATAATTATTATATAGTTTGAATTTCGACACATATACCTAAGTTAACTTTTGAATATCACTAGCCTTAAATGTTTGAAAGTAATCCAACAAAAATAGGGGCTTGAAAAATACACCTTTGGATTCGTCTCGAAAAATTTCTTTCATATGAATAACAGCGCATGGAGGTCATCATCATTTGACCCCCAATGGCCCCATTGGGTCAGGTTCAACTTTGACATACCACTCCGGTAATTTAGGACCAGTATGAAGAGCACGAAATTTTAATTTGGGTTCCTGCCCGATATTCTGCACTTTAGCTTAAGTTAAGATTAAAAGATTTTTTTAGTAGCATTTGTAATTTTTTTAAATTTTAAAAATATTTTTTTGTATGTTTTGTTATATTTGCTTTAAATCGAATTTCATTTTTTGGCTGAAGTGCCGAATATAAGGCGGGAGCCCAAATATAAAAATATGCAATCCTCTTCGTCTTGGTCCCCAAACATCGGAATGGTATGTCAAAGTTGGAGCTGAGGCCCGTGGGGGGGGGTCAAAAAAGAGGCCATTTGGGTAGTATGATGACCCCCATGTGCGGTTACTCGAATGAAAGATATTTTCGAAATGAATCCAGTAGTGCAAACTATATGAACCTACTGAACCCATGGACCCTCCTACGCCCATTTTTAAAAAATAAAATAAATGAAAAGGCAAGAGATGATGTACGAAGCATGTAGCGCCGCAGCATATTCTGCACTTTTGTCCTTTTTTTAATTGTAAATGTCAGGAGAAGCAATAAAGTAAAAAAAAATTCTTAAATAGGACTGCCATTGAAAACGCAAATGACAAATACAAAAGTGATTTATACAAATTGCTGCAATTTTAAGTCTGGCAACTCATAATATTTCAATTCGAAATGATTGCGGTAATTGGCTACAGGTCGACTTGGAACTCTGTTGTAGTGTAAGAGTTTGGCAACGCTGTTTGCACAATTATTTGGCGCGATATAAAAACGATTGCATTTGTAAACAAAACACACTTTAGCAGTATTTATCATTATTTGTTAAATCTTTGAAGAACTAGTACGTAATACAAATTGATAATGCCCCGCAAGCGTGCTTTGGAAACTGTACAAGATCACTTGGGCTCCGACAAAAGTCAAAAGGAAATTAAGGAAGAAGATAAGGTAGTTCCATGCAATAGCGCAACAAATAATTCTTAGTGCTTAATATTATTCATATTCTTTGTAGACTGCTGTGAATAAAGAAAATGAAGAAAATCCAGCGAAAAGACGCAGTACCAGGTCCACCCGCAATACCCGTTCCATGACAGAGGAAGGCTTTACTGGCGAAGCAGCTGCTATGTCACCAAAGAAACCAGAGAAGAAACTGTCGTACGTAAAATATCGCGGTGCGATAAAATATTACACAGATGCTAGAGAAATTGCTGAAGCTTCAGACAATCTAATGTAAGTAAACATACCCAGAGGCATTTTGACTACAAATAATTTATAACTTCTCAATTTGTTTATAGTAATTTTGTTGAAAAACAACCAGGAGATGGTCTAGTGCCCATTGCTTTTGATATGGAATGGCCATTTTCCTTTAAGACGGGTCCTGGAAAATCGGCCGTTATCCAAGTGTGTGCCGAAGAAAATTGTTGTTATATCTTTCAATTAACGAATGTCAAGAAGCTACCCGCCGCTTTGGTGGCTTTGCTGAAACATAAGAGAGTTTGTCTGCATGGCGTGAATGTGAAGAAGTAAGTAAATAATATACATATGTAATGGTAATGTTACAATAATAATCAGAGTGTAATGTACCCAGCAGGGAAAAATACTAGTTCGGAACTAGTAAAATACTAGTTTTTAATAGGACAGTAAACTAGTTCACATTCCATGCAAGCAACTGTCATTAAACTCGTAGTTGCCCTCGGCTTCGGGGGAATCGTCACTTTTGTAATAGAATTAACTTTAACCTTATTTGTGCTTTACACTCTATTAACCTATATCGCCTTAAACATAAGCCAGATAGCAGATAGGAAGGTGTATATTAAATCAAAATGTACTGATTACTCAGTAATTACGGGATAAGGGTAGATAGCGTAGCTGTAAGTATGCGATCTCCCTAATTAATACATACTTTTTCAGAAAACAATTCTACTATTTAATGTATAACATTTTAGTATATATAATTTCTATTGCATTTAAAAATGTATAGCTGTTGCAAATTAACTGGCTGCTTAGATTTATTGATATATAATAACAAATATAGGCATCTCTATGCTGAGAACAGAAATTTTTTTATAAACAGTACCAATGAAAAGTGAATCAATAACTCAGAGGGACCCTAAGGATCCCTGAGGTCGTCCAGTAACTGACTACGATCACTAAAGCGTACATCATTTTGTAATGGATAGATTTTGATCACTTTATCACTTTTAAATTTAAATTAAACTCTTCTAAGACTCGAAACTTTTAAAATCTTAATAAATTTTCCACCAATTTAAGTGATTTTAGAAAATTGGGTCGCGACTACCCCGAGGTAAACTCTGATGACTTAATTGTGAATGGTCTTGATTTGGGCGTTTGGTGTAATAAGGTGTGTGAGACTGGCGGACGTTGGAGTTTGGATCGCTTGGCAGGCTATACGGTAAGTGATATTCTTTTGTAGCAATGTTGTTTTTTTAATTGCCAGCATATATTAACTATTATTACGTCATTATACATTAAAAATGAGTTTCTCTTTAATAAGATCGAAAAAGCAATTGATAAAAACAAAAAGGTCCGTATGAGTAAATGGCACGTTATACCTTTGGATGAGACTCAATTAATGTATGCTGCCATCGATGTTTATGTAAGTCATAGCAAATTGTGAATCTTTTAATATCCATTATTAACAAAGTTCCATTTTAGATTGGTCAACTTATTTATCGGGAGATTGAGAGAAGAGCCAAAATCAAGGAAGCAAATGAGGCAGCCTTTATTGAGAAAAACGGAGAAACTGCTTTCAAAGCTGTCAAAGCGTTAGGTGAAAATTTCATTAGCGAAACTCCAAATGGAATAGAAGTTTAGCACATTGCTACTTAATTGTTTTATAATGTTTACATGTTAAATCTAAATGTTGTACCTTTATATCAGTTTACAATTACGAAAACATAACCAAAATATACAATTTATTATCACGAAATTGACATAAAAAAATATAAAAATCTTCTTTCTAAAAACTCAAGAAACAAATTACAGATTTACGACGATATAAGAGGCCGCCTTCTTAGAGCTATAGCCTCTATTTTACGTTTTAATACTTGATTATCCAAATCAATTTGTCTTTGTTGTTTTTTGCGATTTAATGCAGATGTTGTCAGTCGACCATTAATATTGCCAGCAGTTTGGCAGTTGGACTGAAATAAAATAATGTATTAAGTTGGAGTGGAGATATGATAATACAACAAAAAAAATACCTTAAAATATTGGGGCTTCGGTGGAGAGCTTCGAGCAACATATGTTGGTTTTTGTGTTAAAATTTTTCGTAACAAAATTTGATTGTGTCGTTCGATTTCCCGCATGCGTTCATTGGAGAAACTCATACTTTTGCGTGGATGTGGTCGTGGTCTGAAAGTAGAATGGACGTTTTTTATACAAGCAGATTTGCAATATAAAAATTATTTTGTAGGGACACAACTAGTTTTGTAAATAATTTAATGCAACTACACGTTCTGTAAGATTAAGAGCATAGCACTAAACAAAATAAAACATACAAAATATAAACTTTAAATTAGTTATTTTCGTAATTCTTCCAAGATTTATGAGTCAGTGTTGAGTACCCTTTAACGAATGCTCTTTTAGTATATTAGTTAAATAAATGTTGTAAAACAACTTTTAATGGGAGTTAAGCGCCGAACATTGTTGAGTACAGAATTTCTGACTAAAATAATGATTTTACACCTTTACAATAGTAAGGCCTAACTAATGCTACTTTCTCAGCCCATACTCTTGCTGCGGTTGAGTCTATACCCGCATCGGCTGTGTTTAAGTCTAAACGTCCTTTTTCTTGCCCATAGTACGATTTACAATCACTCAATACTATCTGTTATAAACTCCTTTTTAACGACAACTTTGTTGTGTAATCAGACAAATTGTTTAAAAGCTCATATCGATAACACTATCGGCGCCACCTTCTCCATCTTGATTTAGACCCTGCAATAGTCAGGTTTATACGAACTTTCCTACGAAGAGCATCTACGGCTCCATCCTAAACTTACCCAATTCACTTACAAGAGCATTTACGGCTCCATCCTAACTACATCTTATACAAGGGTTCTACGACCCTTTCAGCATACAAACATTGGTACACACAAATCCTTTATACGAAGGTAATATACAAATAAACGCTATTTACAATAGCAACAAAACACTAAAAATCACTTGGGTTTTTATTTCTTCCCCCTCAACCTATGGAAATACATCCATTACATCACTTTGCTCCGCAAACAGGCTGTTTTACTGCAACAGCAACTATTGTGACTCAAGCTGTGGCATCTTGTGCCAACGCGTTTTTAAAATTAAGAATTTCATATTTTTACCAACCTTAATTTGTCCGTGGTGGGAGAGGGTCTAATGAAGTTAGCATGGAAAACATAATCGTCGGAATTGAAACAGCTGGGTGGTTTACTGGATATTTCATACTCGAATTGTGTGCCACTGTAACTTTCGTCTTCATAATCGTCGTTATCAGGCAATAAAGGTGGACTTGTCCGTTCAATTTCCACTTCTTCCTCGGCATTACCCAATTCTTTGGCATTATTGATTTCATCAACATTTGTATCTTTTCTAATGAAACTGTTCTTAGAAGTAGTTCGGTTACACTCGTTTTTCTCGGCATTCATCCCCGTTGCATTTACGCTCTCCTGCTGTTCTTTAGAATTTGTTTGTCCATTTTCTTTGTACAATTTTGTATTCGTTGAACTGAAGGCTTTGATTAAGGCGGATGTAATATTTTCTGGACTTAACATATTATTCGGCTCGAATTGGTGGCTCACTGGCAATGATTCATGTTTGCTTTCATCCCTGCCGGCTATTAAGCTTGTCAAAGAGTTTTGTACTATTTCCATAAAATTGTTTTGAATCTGGGGCGGCACTCGAGGTTGGGGTGTAAATTGTTCCATTACTTTTTCTATAAGCTCCGGTATGGGATCTATGGTAGTATTATTTGATACATATACGTGACTTCTGTTGATATCTGTTGAGTTGTCGCAATCTTCCTGACACTCTACTGCCTTATTTTCCTCTATATCCTCTATTTCCTGTTCATCGCTTTTGTTGGATGGTAGGTCTTCGTTAGGACTTGTTTGTACTATATTTGATGCTCGATTTGTTGGTTTCGGAGTTTTGGCTGAATTTTGCTGCATATAACGTTCTTCCATATCCTTAATCCTTTGAAATTCCCTTTCCTCGTCACTATCCTCTTCGCCAACTGAACTTTCACTTTGTTCGTCCGGAATCAAAAACTCATGATTATTACGGGAAATGGTCTGATCTTCGGCAAAGTGCATAGATGGTGTATTTATTTCGGCTAAAGTTTGACCAACGACAACATCATCTTCTTCATCCGACGAACTGTCAAATGGTATGGCATCTGTGTTGTTGGGAGCGCTCTTGGTATTGACATAATTCATAGTTCGTTTAATGGGACCCTGTATAGGAAAATGGAAGGGGAGAAAAGTTATAGTAAAGAACAACTTCATTTAACAAAGAGCTGATATTGTTGTTTAAAACAAAAAAACCGACTCACATATACCCTTACCCTCAGTAAAGCAAAATTTTCTAGTATGTTGATATTATTACTCGATTTCTAAAGTGGGCGCGGTGGTACATTTGTATGGAAGGCACCAGAAGGGGCGTGGCTAGACTCAATATTTTTTCCTGTTATATCTTAACAAAATACAGAATTTGGGCACAATCACTTTGGTTGTATTGATATTATTATTCAATTTCTAAAGTGGGCGGAGTGGTACAATTGTATGTGTTAATTGTAGTCCCTTCCCTTTCCCCAAATTTGTTCCTACAATTAATAATCCCCCTTCCATCATTTCTCCTTTCTCCCTCCCTCTGACCCTTCCTAATTTTCCTTTCCTTAAAATTTCCCTTCTGCAATCCGTTATCCCAATATCCCCAATCCTATTTACTTTAGATTTAAGTTAGTTAAGTTTTGTCTCTCCACCTTCACTGAAGAAGAATAAACCCGTGAATTTATAACGTTTCAAAATAACGAGTTTTATTAAGAAAGGCAACCGTATAATTATTCATGGTCCTTCGATTTTTTTTATGAATTCCGTCGCGCGTTCTCCCAATTTATAAAAAAAATAATTTAATAAAATTTTATTTATTTGGTTTCCTCCCCTCTCTCGTTTTGAATCGAGGTGTCTCCCTCCCCTCTCATTCGAACAAATAAATAAAATTTTGTCTTATTATTTCCCATCTCCTTTTCTCCTTCCCTCATCAAATTTGTGCTGTGCTAAAAAAAAAAAAAAAAAAAACATTTTGCAAAACTGTGCTGAAAAACAAAAAATTAATAAATAAACAAAAAATAAAACGAGACTTATGAACGTTTGGAAAAAAAAAACAACACACAGAAGAAATAACACTGAAGACATAACAAAGTGAAATACAACAACATTCAACAAACCATCCCCCACACACACACAAAGAAATACAAATCACGACCACATCACATATTGTACGCACTGACAACATCGCTACAATCACCAATTGTTCCCCCTCTTTTATTATTTATTTAAATTCTCTGGAAATGCGGTAAGTTGCATTTTAATTATTTTTATTCTCTGAATATTGTCATCGCCGTCAAATTTTCTCGGCGAATTCCCAATTCCTCTTTGGCTCATCATCTGATTTGGGAACTGACAGCTGTTATTAGGAGTGTTGCCGTACTAACACTCGGATCACCCTTAAACAGCATTGCCATATGAGAGCACAGAATCGAAGATCACACTGACGGTATTGCCAGAGCGCGATTCTGGTTTAGGTGGGCGACCTAAATTACGACGCAGCGTATTTTTTATTTTTCTCCATAATTATTGATTTTTTCTCATTTTGCAAGTTTTTTTGTTTGAAATTGGTATTTCGGCACGCGCGACTTCGCTCTTCTTCTTCTCTTTTATACAGTCCACACACTACGTCTCGGAAATTGCCTGACAAATAATTATTTCGTTGAATTTGTCTCATATAGCTTATATTGCTCACGTAAGTTAGTAGTATTCGTGTTCTCTCCACTACGTCTTTTTCTCTCTACCTTCCCTTTCTTCGTTTGTTGAATTTTTTCAATATTGTCAACCTGAAAAAGTGCACTTTCGCATTTTGTGGCTAAAATTTCAACTAAACTCAAGTTCAGAACAATATTTACATCATGGACACTGAATTTATTTTTGATTCGGACACTCTGGTCACATTTTGTGCACAGTTGGAGGCTACCCCCGTTGAAGAAAGAACAGAGTCTCGTCTCGAGGTGGAAATGCAGGATCTCGAAGACAAATGGAACCAGCTTCAGCGTTCTTACAGGACTCTCTGCATCTCAAGAGATCCTGAGGTCACTGACGAACTCAAGGTGTCAGTTAAAGGAAAATACACGGCCTGCACCGGATCATACCACCGTCAAAAATCACAGATTATCGACCTAATGAAAACATATAGGGCTAAGATTGCAGAAACGTCGAACAATCTGTTGAATCCATCTCAAGATACAAAGGATAGTAGCTTCTCATACATGAAAGTTCCCCCATGTGAAATCGACGTGTTCGATGGCGATTACAATGAATGGCCATCATTTAGGGATATGTTCACCGCAATGTATATTAATCATCCCAAGCTCTCCCCTGTCCAAAAATTATTTCACTTAAGAAATAAAATTCGTGGGAAGGCAGCTAGCATTGTTCACAAATACCCACTCACCGATCAAAGTTTCTCACTTGCATGGAACGAGCTGAAATTGAAGTATGAAAATACACTTATATTTGTTTTGGACCAAATAGATCACATTATGACCTCTGATCCCGCCATGTCTGACTCCAGTGAAGAAATCCAAAGAATTCAAACCACAATGAACAACTCTCTCGCAGCAATTCGTTCACAAGGGGTGTCCACCGAAAACTGGGATCCGCTTCTCCTCTGGGCGTGTATAAAGAAACTTCCCGATGAGACATTATCCCTATGGGAACAACATCTTAAATCTCGACGGGATATTCCCAAATGGACCGAAATGGACGAATTTCTCTCAGGGCGCTTAGAGGTAGTAGAGCGGCTAACGCGAAATAGAAATCGCAAAGTCGAAGCAGAATCGCAGTCCCCCTCACCATCAAACTTAGGTCTTTTTCACATTACTTCACGTTCCCAATACTTATGCAAAATGTGTAACGGTAACCACGCCCTAAAGGAATGTAATCAATTTAAAGCTCTGCCCGCATCTTCTCGCAAGGAATTTGTTTTTAAAAATAGAGTATGTCTCAATTGTTTAGCATATACACACGTGAAAAAGGATTGCACGAGCAAATTCGTTTGTGTTCACTGTAAGAAAAATCATCACTCCTTAATTCATACGGCATCAGATTCGCAACCTTCCTCACACAATTCCATGGCAACAACTAGAGCCCCTGCACAAATCACAGCCAGCACCTCTGGTCAGTCTCAAAGCCTTGAAACTCAGCCCAGTAATTCTACTCAAGCGAACACCGGAGTCTCTCAAATTTCATCACATTTTACGTGTAGAAACGAAGACCTTTCTCAAAATCGGACCTTCTTACCGACGGCAATAGTTTACATCGAGAAGAGTGGTGAACTGTTTGCAGTCCGAGCGTTTATTGACCAGGGCTCAGAAAATACGTTCGTGTCTCAACGGACACAACAACAACTCAAACTTCCAGTCACGTCGCAACAGTTCCAGATTTGCGGTATGGGTGGCCAAGTTTTATGCAACACCAGCCACTCTTGCAGTATCACGTTGACTCCTCAATCTCGCAGTAAACGTATCTCAACGAAAGCCATAATAGTTCCCACGATAGCAAAGGTGCTTCCCAACTTCAGCATATCCCGTGACTCTCTCTCTCTCTCCGGTTTGGAAGATATCACTCTGGCCGACCCTAATTTCAGTTCCCCTGGTCGCGTCGAGATTCTCATTGGCAGTGATATTCTCCATAACATTTTGTTAGACGGACTTAAAACCATTGGTGGTTCTATATTGGCACAGAATACAATCTTCGGCTGGATTGTAAGTGGTTCGGTAAAGGTCCAACAATCATTTACATATTCACTCCAGGCTCAAAAAGTTTTTGTAGAGGACTCTATTAGTAGCGAGCTCAAACGATTCTGGGAACAGGAAGAACTCGTGGATGCGCCCCCTCGTTCGGAGGAGGATGAGCATTGCGAACAATTTTATAAACAGACTACAAGTCGAAACTCGGAAGGCCGATACATTGTTCGACTCCCCTTTAAAGCGACATACCCCCGCGAAACTCCGTTAGGATTATCAAGGTCTCGAGCTTGCGCTCAAAATTGGCGACTAGAACTTTCAATGAGGAACAAACCCGATCTAGCTACCGAATACAAAAGAGTGCTTGAAGAATACCTATCCCTAAATCATATGGAGCTGTCAGAATCTCATGAGGAAATCGAAAACGGAAATGTGCCATCATTTTATCTCCCCCACCACGCGGTAGTTCGGCCCGAAAAAGTCACCTCTAAAGTACGCGTTGTTTTTAATGCTTCCAAGAAAACAGAATCCGGTTATTCTCTTAACGATGTTCTCTACACAGGCCCGACTCTCCAAGCTGATCTTACATCGCTCTTGATAAATTGGCGTCTCTACAAATACGTTTTTAACGGCGACATCGAGAAAATGTATCGACAAATTTTGATTCACACCGATGATCGCAAGTATCAGAAAATCGTGTATCGCCCTGCGAGCAATAATGAGGTCCAGGATTATACTCTTAAAACGGTGACGTTTGGTGTTAATTGCGCCCCATTCTTGGCAATCAGATCAATTCACCAATTAGCAGCAGATTCCCGTGAACTATACCCAAAAGCCTACACAGTTCTCAGAAACGAAACTTACGTCGATGATATTCTTTCTGGTGGCCACGATGTCCAATCGACAGCAGAATCTCTGAAGCAAGTAGTCTCAGCCCTTGACTCCGCAGGTTTCCCTCTTAGAAAGATTACTTCTAACCATCCGGACATAATAAATATCGTTTCCCCGGAATTTTTGCTCAATCAGGACTTCCTCAAGTTTCATTCAACCAGCTCAACGAAAACTCTAGGTATCAAATGGAATGCTCTGGACGACACATTTTCTTATAGCGTCAATCCCCCAAGCTATAATGAAAAGTCATCGAAACGACAAGTACTGTCAACCATCGCCCGATTATATGACCCAGCAGGGTGGCTCTCTCCTATCATAATAAGGGCAAAAATCCTCATGCAAAGATTATGGCTAGAGGGCACCAATTGGAACGAGAGTCTCAGTGCCGCCTCGACCTCAATATGGAAACTCATTGTGGAAAATCTCCCTCTTATAGATCAAATTCGAATCCCTCGATGGACAAACTACTCGCCTTGGAGCAAAGTCCAGCTACATGGGTTTTGTGATGCCTCTAAAGATGCTTATTGCGCGGCAGTATACATGCGTTCTCAAAATGAAGGAAATATTCGTTCACACTTATTAGTTTCTAAAAGCAAGGTAGCTCCCATTAAAGAAGTATCAATACCCCGTCTCGAGCTTTGTGGAGCAGTGCTCCTCTCAAAATTAATGAAAGCGATTCGCTCTAATTACCTTTGCATGGAAGCCGATGTATTTCTTTGGTCCGATTCGTCAATAGTGCTCTCATGGCTTCAAAAACCACCCTGTACATGGAAAACGTACGTGGCGAATCGAGTTTCTCAGATATTAGATAATGTTGGTAATGCTACTTGGAAACATGTTACATCCGAGGAAAATCCTGCAGATCTCGGAACTCGGGGAGCTGACCCCTTGAAGTTGGCCGATGCAGCAATATGGTGGCACGGGCCCACCTGGTTATGTAAAAATCCAACTGAATGGCCTCAATCTCTGCCGCACGATGAATCCCCGCCCGAAATAAGAAAACTGAATGTATTTTTCACGTATGAGGATCAGGAGAACATTCTAGAGCGCTTCTCTTCTTATGACAGGGCAATTCGGGTGCTGTGCTATGTGTACCGATTCTTCAATCGGACACACCCGATACGGAAAGCCAACGCTCAATATCCATCCCCGAACATCTCTCATTCCGAGTTCAAACTCGTCAAAACTCGTCTAATTTATTTGTCCCAAAACGAATTCTACGGTAAGGAGCTAACCAAACTCGAAAACGATCTTCCTATTTCTCGAAAAAGTTCGATACTCTCACTTAATCCATTTCTCGATACAAATGGACTTATGCGATCTAATGGACGCCTGGTAAATGCTCTCCTTACATATAATGAAAGATACCCGATAATTCTCCATCCCAAATCTCGGTTTTGCCAGTTGCTTATAGAATATACCCACAAATTACTTCTCCATGGTGAATATAACCTGATGATAAGAACAATCCGCGAGGAGTACCACGTATCTTGCCTTCGATCGGCAATAAGATAGTGCATACGTGGCTGCAAAGCATGCACAATATACAAAAAAAGGTCACAATCGCAAATTATGGCAGCTCTTCCTCAAGATCGCTGCAGATACTCTCTCCCATTCTCTACAACAGGACTAGATTTTGCCGGACCCTTTCACGTCAAAACGTCAGCCATTAAAAATTCCACGTTCCACAAGGCCTACGTCTGTATTTTCATATGCTTCTCAACAAAGGCCGTTCATCTCGAGCTGTGTACTGATCTGTCAACCGAAGCGTTCCTTGCCGCGTTTTCTCGATTTGTAGGACGACGCGGGCTCCCGAATAGCATCATGTCCGATAATGGGACGAATTTTGCTGGCGCAGAACGATCTTTACGGTTTGAGTATCACGCATTCCTTAGGACGGCCTCTAAGGACATTTCCCGTAAATACCTCGATCATGGTTTCCAATGGACTTTCATCCCTCCTCATGCTCCGCACATGGGAGGACTGTGGGAGGCTGCAGTGAAGTCGTTCAAAATGCACTTTCGGAAGGTAATAGGCCAACATAAATTCACCTTTGAAGAATTCGCCACTCTGCTTGCTCGAATAGAAGCCGTTCTAAACTCCCGACCTCTATCACCACAATCGGAAAACCCGCAGGAGCTATTATCTCTCACTCCGGGTCACTTTCTCAGGGGTGCACCGCTTATAGCAGTTCCTGAAAACCCCATCGTATTGCTCTCACTCACCGACAGATGGCAAAAATTACGCATCCTTCACCACGAATTTAGCACTCGGTGGAAACGAGAGTACATCTTTGAATTACAGAAACGCAATAAATGGAAGTTTCCCCATGCTGACGTCAAAAAGGACGACCTCGTAGTAATTCAAGATGATCTTCTACCTCCAACTGAATGGCGGCTTGGAAGAACCCATCGTCAAGCTTTGCCTTCTTCCTATGGAATAAGTCCATCTCAATTATGTTAATTTATTCTCATATATTTCCCCATTTATCTATTAATTCCCATCACCAATACCTCCACTAATGCAAGGTCCTTTCCATCCACCATTTTTCTTCGTTTCTTTACAGCATTCCCCCCGTTAAGGATTTCTCCATGTGCCTGACATGCAAAAAGCAGCATTCGGTCCAGAGATGCAGTCGATTTTTAGCCATGAGCGTCGAGGAAAGACGAAAACTAGTCCGCCAGCGCAAGTACTGTGCCAATTGCTTGGCGCGTTCGCACCAGCTAAGAGACTGCACATCCCTCGTTAATTGCAGAAAGTGTGACAAGGAGCACCACACTTTGTTGCATCTCCCAAAGTCCACAGAAAACAAAAACGTCCGTCCCGGCGATCGTTCGCACCGTCGTTGCCAATGTCGGTGCAGTTGCAAGCGAAGTCGTGCTTCTCCGGGCCCATCGCATTCACCCTCATCTTCGCGACGTCCTCAGCGGCCCTCTAGGCGGACTCACCTGGAGCGTCAACCACGCAGGCGGAGCTGTAACAACGAAAGGGATCGTCGCCACAACACCACCCCCGAAACGGATGCAGCAGCCATCATCAACGGGGCTATTCAGCAGCTGGAGCGACTCAGCATGACGTTCGAGGACGCAGCACCATTGTCGCGCCGGGAGTGTTAATTGTAGTCCCTTCCCTTTCCCCAAATTTGTTCCTACAATTAATAATCCCCCTTCCATCATTTCTCCTTTCTCCCTCCCTCTGACCCTTCCTAATTTTCCTTTCCTTAAAATTTCCCTTCTGCAATCCGTTATCCCAATATCCCCAATCCTATTTACTTTAGATTTAAGTTAGTTAAGTTTTGTCTCTCCACCTTCACTGAAGAAGAATAAACCCGTGAATTTATAACGTTTCAAAATAACGAGTTTTATTAAGAAAGGCAACCGTATAATTATTCAGTATGGGAGGTACCAAAAGAGGCGTGACTAGATTTCCTGATTTTTCTCCAAAATTTATCCTAATTGAGCTTTACTAAATACAGAATTTTAACACGGTTCCAAATGGGAATGGGGGGGGGGGGTCTAGCGTGGCTAGACTTCCAGTTTTTTCTCCAAAAGTTTATCCTGTTATAGCTTGACTAAATACCGAATTTGGGTACGATCGTGTCGAGTGTATTGATATTATTACGCCAGTGGGCGGAAAGGTACATTTGTATGGGAGGTACCATAAGGTGCGTCGCTAGACTTCCAATTTTTTCTCCAACACTTTATCCTGTTATATTTCAACAAAATACAGAATTTGGGTACGATCGTGTCGAGTGTATTGATATTATTACTCCATCTCTAAAGTGGTCGGAGTGATACATTTGTATGGGAGGTACCAGAAGGGGCGTGTCTAGACTTCCGGATTTTTTCCTCCAAAACTTAATCCAGCTTGAGCTTAATTAAATACAAAATTTGGGTACGACCGTGTTGAGTGTGTTGATATTATATCTCGATTTCTAAAATGGGCGGGATGATCCTTCACATCCTTCACTACCCAGCCCACACGACCAAAGTTAAAATTTGGCCTGTTGTCCCTTTTCTGACGTAGGCGAGTACTTAGTAGGGATTTTTGGAAATTCGGACTGTAAAGGGGTTTAAAAGGGCGTGGCCCCTCCATACAGCTCGAAACTTTAAATGGTTACATCTCATAAACCATTAAAGGTATGAAGTCTAGATTTGGTACATATGTTGGTTATACAAAGGATATAATTTTTTTTGTGGAAAGTGGGCGGTGTTACGCCCCTTTTGTAAAAATAGTTGTATCGGCCAAATAAATGGACTGACAACAATGATACTTTCCTTCTTCTTCTTAACTGGCAGCAACAACAGAAGTTCATCTATCAGTAGCCGCACGTAGAAAAGCGTTCCAAGCGCTTCGGTCTTTTGCGCTCCGTAGATAGTTCGTCATACCAAGCTGGTCCATGATACTTTCCTAGCGTGGTACTATTAGTAGGCCCTCGCTCATAGGGTATATGAATACATAATTACATAAAAGGGCGTGGCATCGCCCACACAAACCGAAATTTGAATTGGTCATATCTAACGAGCTATTAAAGGTTATATATGAGATTTGCTACATTTGTTACTAGTAGAAGGATGTTGTTGTTGTTGTAATAGCAGGTGGAAAGCTGGGGAGATGATTCTTTATACCAAATTTCAATTTATCGGCACACGATCATTGTTGGCAACTCTGTTTCGTTCCTTTGTAGATAACAAGGTTTAGAACTATCGAAGGATGAATACGTGTTGGTGAAAAATGGGCGGTGCCACGCCCCTTTTGAAAATAATCAATATATCGGTCATATTAATGAACCAATTGCAATAAAATTTTCAATGTATGGAATTTTCCGTAGGGCCTCTACCATAGGCTACTTAGAAACAATTAAACAACGGGGCACCGCCCACACAATCTAAAATTTTAAACGGTCATATCATATCACGAGCCATTAAAGGAATGAAGATGTGATTATCTATGTCACATATGTTAATAGTACAAGAAGGATTACGTCTCCCTAGGAAAGGGGCGGTGCCAAGCCTCTTTTGAAAAAATCGTTATGTGGGTCATATTAATGGACCTTTCTTTCACCAGTAGAATGTTTTCACTGAGTGATGTAGGCTATGTTTATTTTGAGAAACCAATAGTTATTCACGTGTAAATAGCCGCGGAGCAACGCGAGCTGGGAAGGCTAGTTACTCCATATATTGTTAGTTAAGGATGTTATTTGAGTTGTTAGTGAAATTGGAGTAGTTATTTAAACCTTTTGTAACGCCTTCACTTCATACATAAAAAGCGATAATTGCCATGTATGATTTTGTACTTTGTGCCAAATTAACACTAATTACACTTCAATTCCACACAACAGAACATAATGCAGTCAATAGAAATAGACAGTATTTTAAAATAATGGCTAAAACTAAGTTGCTCTTGTTTAAACTTTTAAGATGCCTTTTGGTAATAAAAAAGAAAAAAAATGCTCTTCACTCTAACCCGCTACAAAAATCCATCCGTTGTCTCGATATTTATAAAATTTTACAAATCTATTGACGCAATTTTTACAGCCCTTTGCTCCAACTTGGAGCCGTAGGAATTAACTATAATAATTTTAATGCAATTTTCTATGTACTTACCGTATTCAATTTCACCGATGGCAAAGCGTCATCATCATCGTTATCGCTGGCTTCTGAAATTTCACTTTCAATTTCAGCCATTTCTGGAATATCCGTATCCGATTCTTGTTCAAAGGTGTCGTTAGCATAACGCTCATCATCTGAATTACAGGAGTCGCTCATATTGTAGTTTAGTTTTTTTTTTTTAATTATTTATATTTAGCTCACAAATATAAAATGGAAGTAAATTGACAAAAGATAAGAGTATGTATTTGATTGGCAGCAAACTCAAACTCTTCTAAAGGAAAAGCTGATGTGACAAATTTTCCAAAACTCAATACATTTATTGTCCAGTGATTACACTACCTCAAAATGTTTTAAAATTCATAACGCATCTATGGCAACACAGATGTGTCTTTGGATTCGTATATTCAATATATTTATACTGACAGATATATTTGATAAAGACAATAAATATTTCTATGTTTGTTGTATTAGCTCTCGGTGTGTGATTTTGATATGTAAAGCTTTATTTGAGTACTAAACCCAAACAACCCCCTATACAGGTTTTTATGATTAGAGCAGGGTTGTCACTCTCGGCGATTAAACAACATTTGAAAATTACACTTTTTCATAAAACATATATTAACTGCCCGTGAGAGGGGCAATATTTGTACAAGACATATCGTTAGGCATTGCGTAGTCAAGGAACACTCAAAACCGTTGATAATTTCACGCCAAACCATTGTTGATTTCTAATTTCATTCTTCAGCTAAATTTTAAAGAATGCAAACCATTTGGGGGTTTTTCATACTGACCGAATGCCTTATATCTGACTTGGAGTTTCTCACCACCCTGATCGGCTGTTGCACTATGTTATTATACCATAAATCCACAATATTAATACAGTCAGAACTCTTTATAATGAACTCCTATATAACGAAGTTTTCTTTATTGCGAAGCAATTATAAAAACACTGTGTTTTGAGTCTACTTTGAATGTATTATAATCTCCATTTAACGAATTTCCCTATAGCGAATATTTCCTTGTAACGAAGCATTTTTACGACCGTAACTTCAAGATTGAAGCGTTTCCAATCTGCATATAACAAATTTATTCAAACAGTATGCCTTGGCACGAAGAAGAGTATCTACCCACTATCCCACTTCGCCTTTTTAGAGTCTTTATTTAAAATAATTGCTAATAATTATGCAACATTTAAAGACTACATCAATGTTGTCTGTGATGTCATTACCACAGACAACACTTCCGACGAAGATATCCTCGAAAGTGTTCAAAAAAGTTTTGGAGCACCAGCTATCTTAGGTAAAGAAACAATTATAAAGAAAATCCGTGGCTAATAATTTTCTGATGTACATTATTATTTCTCTTTGAACAGATTCAGATGAATACGAAGAAGAATCTGCCGATATTGTAAGACCGCTACCCACATATTGAGAACTTTCTTCATCAGTTGAAGGTTTCCGTAACTATTTGGAAATGAAAACCAACGTACCAAATACTGTGTTTACTTCTCTAAATGTATTAGAAAATTATATTTAAGAAGAAAGGTGAAAAAATTTACCTGAAACCAAAATAACTGACTACTACAAATAAAAAATGTTAAAAGGAACAAAATTGTATTTCCTTTCTATATAGCGAAGTAAATATCCAGTCCCTTGGAATTCGTTATAGAGTTTCGACTGTAATTGATTAATATAAATTCCTCATACAATTAATATTACTCATACGTTGTACGTACGTATGCAGCGAGCACCATATTCAAACTCACTACAAATGTACAGTACAGTACTTGGGTCAGGTTCGTTATTCAATATCATCAGCAATGACCAATTTCCTACTTATCACAGATGAGACAGCTTATATTATATATCAATATAAGGTCAGAGTTATTGGGGAAAATTTATGAAAAAAGGCGACAACTTGAGTTTTTTTTAAGATTTCATTCGATAAAATTAGTCTAACTTAATTTTTTACATGGATATATTAAGAGAAATTAGTTATTTAAGCCTTAAGTACAAATTTGCTTAAAAATTAAATGAGAAATCATCAATGGTCACCTTTATGACCATAAAAGAAAGTTAGGCTTGAGAACGGCAAACCCTTAAGGAGTTTTACTGTACTGATCTAGTACCTTTATAAAGGGTATACCCTGACTTGGAATTTCTCACCATTTTTACATTGCAGTAGTTTTAACCTTCATTTGGTTTAATATATATAAGAATTTTTATTTTAGTTTAATTATAAACTTAATGTCTCAATTAAATATTCTTTGATTAATAAATCATTTGCTGGCAACTCTAGTATTTAAATTACCCTTAATATTGTTGCGTCACCTTAGTAACCTTCTAGTGAAATATGTTAACACATTTCTAGCTTTCCTTTAAAAGTCAATAAAATCGTTCATATTCATTGCGCGGTGGCTGCCTTTTGTTGGACATAGTCCTATACATAAGTATTAAAATGCAAATACTACAGATTTTTTAGAATTTGATAAGTTCATACTTGGTAACCATGACAATCATTAGGGTTGATAAATGGATGGCTAATAATAATTACCTGCGTCAACGCGTGATATTGTATTAAATTTCTACTGATTATGAGTCTATTGTGGATTAGCAATCACGAATCATGTCGAATGTATGATATATGAAAAAAACCAATGTGTGTTATGTTTCATTTGTTTATTTCCCTGATTGCAAGGCTCTGGAAGGTACGTATATGTAAATACAAAAAAAAAAAAAAAATACAAAATCTTATCATCGTTTATTTTGGTATTTTTCATTATTTCACACTTTAAAATAATTAGAAAAAGCCAGTTGCAACATTTATTTTCACTAAGATAATTGCACAATGCTAGTCGTAAATTTTAACAAACTCTAAGATTACATTAAATAAATGGAGCTATTCTTTTTTCGAAATTTGCATTCATATTTGACATTAAAAATTGTGATACCGGAAGACGTTATTATTTTAATATATTATTTTAAGATAAATTTTACGTTTCAATTTAGCAAATTTTATCAAAATTGCACAACATAAAGATACGCTGACATTTTTTGTCTTACTAGCTCTTAAGTGTTTGAAATGTAAATTTCTTCCTTACGATGATGGGTTCAAATATTTTGCGAAGTATTTTTTTCTCGAAGACTCCCTTAATAGATCGATCTACTTGTGTCATTACCTAGAGTTCTGCTCTTTAGAGCAAGACAGGTAGGATATGCGTTTGGTCGAGTTAGATTTTTATTCGTTAAGAAAGGGCTTTGTCTTTAAATTGTTTGTTTAGCGCATAGTACCAGCGGTTTGCGATTAATACTGGTCTCTTTGACGAGGAGGCTGACATTATTAGTTTGGTAGACGAACCACTTCAATATATAGTTCTCAATGCCAAACGACTAGCTTCTTTGTTTGTTGAAGCAAATAACTTAGTTTTGACCTCATTAATCACTAGACCTACTTCTGACAACTGTTTCCCAATACTTTAAAAGACCGCAATAACAGCCCGCAGTTCTCGGTCAATGATGTCTATATCATCAGAATATGTGAATATCGGATTGTTGAATACAGCTTTGTAATCGATAAACAGATGGTATGTCTCGTATCTGTATTTCTTATGTCTTCTCCAGGATTTGTCATACTTTGGATTTAGACCTCGTAAGGTGCAATCAGATTCGCTAGGATAAGCATCAGTCTTTCACTTAACATACTAGACAGGACCTTGTATGCGATAGGTAAAAGGATAATACATCGGGAGTTGGTGCACACACTTGGTTCGCCTTATTAAGCACAGGACATTGAACACTCAGATTCCAATCATCACACATTGTGACTTTCTTAATTTCCTTTAAATTGATGATATAGCATTAACATTTGACAGATATAGTCTATAGACAGATATTGCAAGTGGTCCGCCCACTTTTAGTATATATCTCATACATCCAACCTTACAATATAAAAAACTATCAGTTGGTTTCATTGAATTAATATTCGTTATTTAAATATTTTTATATTAACCCTTCGGTTACCTTCAGGTTATCTCTTGACCTTTTGTTACCGTCACCTATAGGGCTGACCTTAAGGCAAATTGGTTTCAAGACTTTTTTGACGATTGAGCCATGTCTGTATGTCTGGCTGGTTGCCTGGCTTACTCAAGTGAACCTTCACTAGTCCCTGTGAAAGTTTACCTGTAATAATATTTCTAGATCGTTAATATGGGATTGAAAATAGGCGGAATAGCCCCACCTTTTCTGGTACCTCCCATTCAAAATAACCTATTTTTGGACAATTAATATTTCTTCCATAACTTCCAAATGGACAACTGGAGGATATTCTAATTTGGTCAGTTTAATAACCTCGTAATAGATGACAAACCCTCAAAAAAACCGAAACCTTTGACAGGGCTCTTCTGGTACTTCCCATACAAATGACCGAGTTCAATGTCATAGTTTTACTTACATGTCTCCTTTGTAAGTTCACTGAATTCAGTCATATTTTGCGTAAGATTAAGCTCATGAAATTTTGACTTAGAATTGAACGTGGGCTATATCGGTTGGCCCTTTCCAGTACTAACCTGACCTATTTTTGGAAAATTAATATTTCTCCCATATGTTCCAAACGGACAACTGTAGGAAATTTGAATCTGGGCATTTAAATTATATTGTAATAGTAATCCTTAGAAAACTATACAAATGACTCAAATTGCCCCCATTGTTCACCGGCGTACCGTCAATTCGCCCAAACACGAAAATTACATGTCGTATGGCTTAAACAATGACATAAAACCCAATACAAATCTTTATGTAGAGTGTGATAATGAAATTTCAATGTTTTAAATTTGTTGCCGGAAGGTGACTTAATGCGAAATTACTATATTTGATCGACGAGAATCAATTGTACAAGAAGAAACTGCTGAATAAAGGAAAGACATTTTATAACAACAATTAAAAGGACCGCGTCGAAAAGTTGCACAATATAATGAGTTTAAGAAATAGTAAGCAATTAGGGCGCCCTAGTCAGAAAGATTCGTATAAGGAATTGAAATCTTTGAAAAATATACAAACACCACTGAAAGAGCTCCAGAACTGTTCTAAAGGATACCCAATGAAAGCATTTATTTCTCATTCACTTTTATCGGCTAAGTAATCTTATGGTGGTAACTTAAAGCGTCGCGTTACTAGGCTCAACAGTACCGTTATTGAATCAAATTACTTTATTTAAATAAGTTTTAATTGCATGAATATGGTAAGTATCCAAACATTGTTTAATTCTCGGCTGCAAAGAACTCTGAGAAGACTTCTGGTTTTCCGTTTTGTGATTCCACCAAAAGATCTGTTACTTTCAATGAGAAGAGCAAATATAATCGCATGAGCAAATTTAACAAAGTTGTCGTTAAGGTGAGTCAACCATCCCAGGGTCCCATTATAAATAGAGGGGGATTAGGGAATTTTCTAATTTGAGTATTTCTGATTGTTATTCACCTGGGAATAACCAGAATCTCATTATGAGAGAGATTCGAGTGATCACGTATTTTAATGCTAAAATAGGAAGGGAAGATGCTTTTGGTTCAGTCGGAAAATTCAGCCTACACAACAACACCATTGATAACGGACTCAGATTAGTTAGCTTCGCATCGGCGAGAAACTATGATGATCACTGCCGCAACGACCGTATTGAGTTATGAAAGCCAACGCCCAAACAAGCCCTGGTGTGCTGCAAATATGAAGGGAACACTTTCGTTCTCTTCTCGTTCCCGAAGGCAGCATAATTGACGAAATTACGCCAATCATCGACGACGGACTAGATTGTCTATCACCGAGCCAAACGAGATCAGACCGGCAGCGACGAGCTGTCAATATGCATGACCCAGTTTATAAACAAGATTTGGCTCAAGGAAGGCATGTCAGATGACTTAAATCTGAGTGTCCTGTGCTTTAAAAATCGCTTACAAGGTCCTGTCTAGATTCCTAGCGAATCTGATTAGAGCTTATCAGTGTGGTTTTAGACCTGTTAAATCCACGACCGATCAGATATTAACACTACGACAAATCCTGGAGAAGATAGATGCAGATCGATACCTACCAAGCTGCATTCGACAGTCCGATACGACAGAAATTATGAGATGCTATGGCTGAGTTTTGTATCCATTCGAAGCTGATGCGACTTTGCGAAATAACACTGACTGACACGAAATTCTCAGTGAAAATAGGGCAAAAACCTGACTGAGCTACCAAACGAGGCTTTAGACAATGCCATAGTCTGTCGATGTCGATGTCTTTCCCTTATAATGAAGATGATAATGGGAAAGGCTGCAGCAAAAAGGACTGGTACCACCTTTAACAAAAGTCACAAAACCAAGTTATTTGTTTCAACGAGCAAAGAGTCTACTCGTATGGGAAGATGCGTGAATGTTGGGTACTATAACTTTGAAGGGGTAGACGATTTTGTTTACCTTGGCTCTGTCGTAAACAAAAATGCCAGCGTGTTAATCAAGAAACGATTATTGATTTAATGACAAAGCCCTCTCGCGAAGAACAAAAATCCAACTCTACCAGACACTAACCCTACCTGTCTTGCTCTACAAGGCAGAATCCTGGGTAAAGTAACAACGGGGTCAATCTATTCTGGGAGTTTTCGATAAAAAAATACTTCGTAAAATATTTGGACCCCTCATCGTCAGCGGAGAGTACCGTTGTCGAATGAACCATGAGCTGTACAACAAAATTGACGCAATCAAGCGCGTTGAAATGGACCGAATGCACTGGCTTGGACTGCTTGTACGAATGGATGAAAATACTCAAGCTCAAAAAGTCTTCGGCAATAAAATCGATGGTGGCGTAGGAGGGGGAGACCAAAACTTCGTTGTATGAATCGGGTGAAAAAGCTTTTATTTAAACTTGGAGTGACGAACTATCTACTGAAAGCAAAATACCGAAGCGCTTGGAATTCTTTTCTACGTGCGGCTACTGATAGATGAAATTCTGTTGTTTCTACCATATAAGAAGAAGAAGGAGATGTAATTAGAGTACGGCTAAATATAAAATACAAAAATATTACAATTACCTTTTGTGGCCATACCATTGAAATACTTATTATTGTATTATATAAAAATAACTTCATGTGTCATGCACCTCAATCGGTTTAGGATGTGTCATATTGCCCAAAACGCATGTTTTTAAGCCCTAACCACATTTTATCGGGCAGCAACAACTGACATTGGACTTTTTTTTTAAGGTATTATGACATTCACGGTTTTAGGCGAAATGACGGTACGCCTAGTTCTACATGCATATATTTTTTGTAAGAAGACTAAATTTCTTAGGAGAAACATTATTAACCGGAAGTTTACTTCAACCATTTAAAATTATAATTTCTTTTAAAAGTTTTGCTCGAATTAATAAGAGACTAGTTCTCAGTCGGTACCGTATAGGACCTTTTCGGAAACTTAGAAACTTAATACATACCTTATTAATGATGTGTAAAGCCATTAATATTGTATGGGATAGTTTCTCGCATTATTGTGAATTTACACACTTTCTATTTTTAGACTCACAACAAACAGCTTCGACTTGTTTATAGACACTACTGCGAAGTTTCTGTCAACAACAATGAGGGGGCCGCCGATGAAAAACTGATGATGACTGAAGTCAGGAATCAAACCATGGATCTCCCGTATGATAGTCGGGTGTTTTTACCATCATGTTATGGCCGACCCCTTCGCCCCAAAATGACCAAATGCATACAATTAGTGAATTTAACGTTTTACATTTGTTGACACAATTTATTAACATTTGTTACACTGTGACCTTTCTTTACAGTTTTAGTTAATGTTTGTAAACCTCAGGTCTCCTATAGCCAACCATTTATGCTCCACAACCAGTCAAAAAATAAAACAGAAGTAATTATAATTATTTTTTTTTTCAATTCAATTCTTTATTTAATAGCAAATATTACATTCTGTTTAAAAACTACTTGTTATTGCACAGATTTGGTTTAGCCTTATATCTAAAGTATTTAATATAATTTTTAAGAAAAAAAATGTATATAGAATAAGCAAATAATATTAATCAGAAGGAAAACTATCAACAAAAACCTTCCATTAAGTAAATTAAAGTATTAACTAAAAATGTCTGCGTAATTAATCATACAAACAAATTTAGGATAAGGGGATTGTCAGAAACAGAACAATTTAACTGAAAACGACTTGAAATTTTTTCAATGGCTTCAATAACTGTTTGAACACCGGAAATAGTATGCAGAACTGCTGTCGGAAAATGCCAAGGTAAATTTAAAGCCATTTTAAGAACTTTGTTTTGGGCAATTTGTAATCGTTTAAGGTGCGACATAGCACAATTGCCCCATATTGGACAACCGTATAGCAGTATAGCTTGAAAAATCATCTTGATGATTACAATTTTGTTCCAATACTCAAAGCTGAGTTTCTATTTATAAAGGGATGCAGGATTTTAGTGTATAATTTAATTTTATCAATAGTGCATGAAATATGGAAATTAAAAGTAAGTTTCTTATCTAAGTGAATGCCTAAATATTTAACATTTTCCAACCATGGTATATCACTGCAAGATATTTTTAAATTATTGCTGGGTAAAAAACAGGACTTTCTTTTTCGAGAAAAATAAATAGCTTGTGTTTTGTCTGCATTAAGTTTTATTTTCCACTTGAAGTAATATTTAACTAATTTGTCAAGGGCGCATTGAAGTTCGGTCAGGACATCTTGGCTTAGAACGTGAGTACAATATAAACCAATATCATCTGCATATGCAGCAAATTTGCATGAATTTAAACTAGGCATATCAGACGTAAAAATGTTATACAAAATGGGCCCTAAAACTGAACGCTGAGGAACTCCTGCTGTTATTTCTTTAAGATCAGAAAATGCATCGTTAACGCACACGCAAAACCGCTTGTGTGTTAAAAAATTTTTGATGAGTCGAACAAGATATGATGGAAACTGAAAATTAATAAGCTTATATACCAGACCATAATGCCAGACAGAATCAAAGGCCTTCTCAACATCTAACAACACTAACCCAGTTGATTTTCCTGAGCTAAGTCCAGACTTGACATCATTACAAATTCTCTTTATCTGGTGAATAGTTGAGTGAGCGGTTCTGAATCCGAACTGTTCATTTGGCAAAATTTTGTTCGATTCAACAAATGTTATAATTTTTCCTTTTAAAATTTTTTCAAATAATTTCCCAAGAGAACTCAAAAGACTTATTGGCCTATAATTTCCAGGCGAGTGAGGGGTCGTGCCTGGCTTAGGAATAGGTATTACCTTTGCAGTTTTCCAGCTTTCAGGAAAGTATTGAAACATTAAACATGCGTTAAAAATGACAGTTAAATACGATATAACGCTATGAGGGAGATGTTTTAACATTCCATTGCCTATCTCATCTAGTCCGCAAGATTTGTTTTTTCTCATAGAACAAATAAGTGATTATACCTCATCGACCGACACTTTTTCTGACTCTGGTGTAGATATGACTTTTTCATTAAAGCAGTTAACAACTTCATCAACATGCCTATTATGACAACTTGTCCCAAGGTTTTCAGATATTTTGTGATTTGAATTAAAAGTGTTGGCAAATGCATTTGCTTTGTCGATATCGGAAATAACCGTACTGTCATCTATACGTAGGCCATGATAATAAACAGACTTCTTCTTTAGAATTTTAGACACATTCCAAAAAGGTTTGGATCTAGGGTCAAGTGTACTTAACATGTTATTCCACCTACAATTTCTAAAGAGACGAATCTCGTTGCGAATAAGAATTGTGTATTTCCTCATAAATTCAAGATCAGATATTTGTCTGTATCTTAACCAATCTCTTCTAAATAAATTTCTTGTTTTAATAAGTTTTAGAACGTGTTCTGTTAGTTTCACAAATTTTGACTTTATAGGACATAGGGGTACACATTTTCTAATGCCTTCTAATAAGGTAGTTGTAAACATATTTATGTGATTGTCAATTTCAGTGATGCAATCAACATTAACACGCTCTAAATTTAGATGAGTCCTTAAGTACCTTTTGTACGATTTCCAATCAGCGCGAGAGAAATTATATTTTTTCTTAGTTGAAATTTGTATACTCGAAGTCAAATTAAAAACTACTGGTAAATGATCGGATGAAAGATCATTAATTGTACACGGACATGAGATGTGTTGAGGTATGTTGGTAAGAATCAGATCAAGTGTAAAAGGATTTGAACTAACTTCGATGTCAGTTTTGCTGTCCAATCCGCGAATAACAGCCTTAAAGGGCTTTTTGTTTTTGGGTTCATGAGTGAAAAATTGAAAGTTATTTTCACGCAAAATAACGTTTATTAAATTAAATGTTTCAGTTGATTCACACAATATTTTTTAATACCGATGGATATTTTTTTAGCTAAATATTGTGTTATCTTCTTGTCTTTGAGTAATTTCAATACAACTTCACTGTTTTGCGTAAGCACTTTAATTGGCGATATGTATGACTTCTGGCTTTTTACATTTGTTTCACTGTCCATTTCAGAAATAGCACTTTCATCATCATTGTCTAAGGCAATGATGCGTCTTCATCGTTCCGATGGTCGGAATTACGTTTAGGAATTTTTGAAAAATAATTTCACGAGAGTAAGAGAGCTGTTTTTAATACGTCTGTCACTAAGAGTAGTCTGAGCGTGACTCTAATTACAATTAAAATTCAATTAATTTCAAAAACTTAAGACTTGGACAATTATTATACATAGGGTGAGGGAATTTAGTTTAAATGACTGACCGGTAATTTATAGACCGACTTCTACTAATAATTTTATATTTTCCTAGAGGGATCCACATTTTTCTTCAAACATGTGACTAAGTTCACAAAGCTTTTACTACAAAAAGCTTCGCTATAGCTTTTACTATAACAACACGGATATCCGAGACGAACTGCAGCCAACTTCATATGTAAATAAACAATACAAACATATTCACATTACACACAAAATGACAGAACCCGCGACGGCGCTCTTATAAAAAGACGAGTATGACGAGAAAAGCAACAGAGTCAGATAAATTACATTGAGAGAACGAGAGAATGCACAAAAAAGGAACAACAACATCAAGCAAAAATGATGGGAACATAAATATAATGATGCGTACATATATAGTAAATACCGTTACACTCCACGAACGAACGAACATACCGAACAGAACCAACTCAGTGAACGGAAAACAACGATGCCAAACACATTTTTAAACGGTTAAGAGACTTCGTAACGTGCGGGTGCTCCGATAACACACAACGAGCCAAAGGAACATAAATAAAGTTGCACTCGCCCTGCCCCGCCCCCCTGCGGCAGCAACATTAAATTAAAGCGCGCGTAATTGATGTTGGGGAAATAAAAATGGGCACACGATTTGTTTTGTTTAAAGGCAAATTCTTGGTGTTTAAAGAGTTCATACACACACAACACAAAAGGCAGTCTCGTAATCAGTCAGTGCTAGAGTCAGTGAGTGAGTGAGTGAGAAACCGTTGAAAGTAAAAATATGAAAAGTGTAAGGAAACGAAATTAATGTAAATTTGTGGAAAAGTAGCAAAATCACGAAAGGCTAAAAGGAAAAGAAAGTTAAAGCAGAAATATAGAAAATAAAAGCCGAGGAAAGTTCTAAAATCCACATAATAAAAAAAGAGGCCAATTATAATCATCAAATAAAAGAAAAAAGTGAAAAAGCCATAATTAATGGAAAAGAGTTAAAATAGGTGAAGTGAAAAAAAGAATTAAAATCTATATTTGTTGATTTGTACGAGGAAAAAGAGCAACAAAAGAGGCTTTCTTCGTTTATTAGTGAAAGTGCTAATTAAAGTTGAAGAAGCAATGCAAAAAAATCACTACTTCTGTTGATACTGCTACACAGTTGCCATTACTACTACTACTACTACAACACACTACTATCAAATATTCGCTGCAAGGGTGTGTATACCCTTTGTACCGAGTTTACTTTCTGTTGTGTTATGGGGTCAAAGGTAAACGAATGCTCGTCTAACGATATCGCAGTTGTCGTTACGTTGTACCTTTTCCACGAGTGCGTGTTAGTAAGTCAAAACCGTTAACGCGTGTGTAGGCGACCGAGTGAGCGAGCGAGTGTGTCTGTGAGTTAGTGCGTGACTAAAATGATTGATTGTCGTTGGTCTGAATGCGAATTACCTTAAAAAATATGAGTTATATTAAGAAAGATATTAAGAATTTACGTACCTCATGAACAGGAATACATGAAAAAAAAAAACAAATTCAACTTTACACCGGATGTTAAAACACGCTCAAAAAATAAGCTATCTACTAAAGAGAAACGAAAATGAAGTGAAATAAGGCAAGTGCTTATGACAACAAGGATATAAAGGAAATGGTTATGCAAAAATGTTACCATAAAGTCGTTCGAATCAACTGTCCAGTGTTTTATTAATAAATGTTGACAGTTTATTCATAAGATAAATAAAAACATATGGATATCTTACAACAACCCCAAAAGTCACGCCTTTTTCTCGCATACATTTAATAACGTTTAAAACTAAATTGAGGAAACATCGGAAACAAGGAAACCATTTACCTCAAGATCATAAAAACAAATTGTCAAAATACTTATTAATTCCACCACATTACCTGGCGAAACATTAGCGCGCACACACACACACAAGCTACACGACGACGTCACTGAGCATATTGTTCACGGCATCACTGTCAATTTGCCACATTTGTAAACAATTCATTCCACGCGTAAAAACGAAGGGAAAAATTCCACACGAAAATAATCGAGAAAAAGTGACATACACCGAAATCCTTTTTTTTCGAGGCAGAGTGGCAAGTAGACGGACGGCTGTTATCATCATATCACCACAACTAATTAAAGCTTCAGTATTTACTTAAGAACCGCGACGGGACAAACATTATTTCGTAAAGATAACACATATCCTTATTCAAGGGACACAATGAACAGCATAAGGGTCCGGGTTTTACTTATAAACAAACCGTAAAACAAGAAATTAAAATACTTCAACGCATTAAGGCCATAAACAAGTGCGATTCTCTCAAATGGCTGTCTACATTTCTAAAGAAATAATGTAAGGAACTTGTCCCGCGAAATGGCATGAACGTGAGCACTTCAATACTTGTTAATATAGGTTAACACAAATTCATTGAGAGGTTAAAATAGTTAATGTATGTGACGAAATGTCCGCCAACAAACGTGACGCTAAAAAATAACTAAACTCGCACCGTTTTCGCAGTCACGTGTCACAAAAGAGATCTTACTTCATCCCTCTACCCCTATTTCACTAAGAGCTGTTAGCAAGACGAATCGAAACGCCACCATCGCAACTCCACGCAAAGATGACAAGTTAAGGACGCGCAGCTCTACAAACACAGAAAGACACCTGAAATACCTGAAAAATATATTGTTAAGCTCTAAACTATTATTATTATGTCTGTTGAATATTTGCCCAAAGACACTAAAGACCGTGACACATTAAGCAACTTTGACGTTACTAATAATAATCGCACCGATACTACCAACTGTAGCGCATTAAACCATCAAAGTGGCTGTGTTAACATCAGCAACACCACCACTAACAACAAAGAGTTTGAACAAGTCAACATAAAAGAAGTTCAGGGATTACAGCAGGACCAAGATAAACTTGGTTGTACATCGGCAGCAACCAGGGATTGTGATATATGACGTAAAATTTATCAACAGCAACATTATCAAAAACACCCGAATTGTCAACGCAACGAAGATCTGAAAACACCATCGCCAACAACATTTTCATCATCCACTTCTTTGTCGCCAGTGATAACAACGTCGTCTACACTGACAACTCCTGCTCTGGTTTGTACACGTCATGTTACCACATGTCCGACACACGCTAAACATTATCAGCAACAGCAACAAACAAAGCGTCATCTGCATCAGCAACAGGAATTGCATTACAAACATCACAAACAGCAGCAGCAGCAGCAAAATCATCAGCAGCAACAACATCATCATCAACAGCAGCATTGTCAACCGCAGCAGCAACAACAACAACAACACCAACATTATTACCAACTGCACTGCTATCAGCGTCATAACCAGCTGCATCATCAGCATCATACCGACGAACGTCCCCCGACAGACGAAGAGCCTTTATATGTCAATATGGTTCTGAGCACTGAATGGTCTCAGGTTGAAGTTATCGATTTGATCAACGATGGCAACGGCTTGGGTTTTATATTGGTTGGTGGTCGCAGCACTGGTGTAGTCATAAAAGCCCTTACGCCCGGAGGCGTGGCCGAGCGCGACGGTCGTTTGCAATGTGGTGATCATGTTTTGCAAATAGGCGATGTGAATTTGCGTGGTTTCAGTTCGGAACAGGTGGCGACCGTTCTTCGTCAGACTGGAGCTCAGGTTCGTTTGATTGTCGCAAGACCGGTGGAGTCAACAGCCACTGATTTTCAACAGTTAGCTAGTCATGCCCCAATTATTCCAACTAAGCTCCTTTCCGACCCAGAAGAATTGTCCAAACATTTATTTCACCATCCCAGCAGTTCAGAAGCTGCGGCCGCTGCTGCACTGGCTGCGGCAGCTGTTGCGGCTGCGGGTGCTGACGGTGGTAGTGGTGGCTGTGCTCTGCTGGAGGGTGTTCCCGACCTAACTAGCACCGCGCACACGCTCAGTGCATATCCATATCCTGCAACACCTGACACAGAACTGGCAGACTTACCACTACCACCCATACCCAAAGAATTGACTGTTTCGTCGTCTGCAGCTCGCATGTGTCCCAAAGATCTGGACATAGTTCCGTTTTCCATAGTATCACCCCCTCCACCAGCAGTGCCGGGCACGGCAATGAAATGTAGCAGTAGTACTCCGTTGACGAAAATTTCATCACCATCACATTTGGACCATATAGAGACTGTGATAGCTGGTATATCTACGACTGGCACTTCATCCATTGATCCCGATTGCTGTTCCATAACATCCTCCAACTACATGGACTCGCCAGAAACGGAGACGTACCAGGTGAAACTAAGTAAAAATGTCTATGGCTTGGGCATAACTGTGGCAGGGTACGTGTGTGAAGAAGAAGATCTCTCGGGCATCTTCGTCAAGAGCATAATCGAAGGCAGCGCTGCAGAAATGAGCGGTCAGATACAAATTAATGATCGAATCGTGGCGGTGGATGGTAAAACTCTGGCTGGCGTGACCAATCATCAGGCTGTGGAGCTATTGCGTAATACAGACATCGAAGTCCATTTGACACTGGAACGTTTCTTACGTGGTCGAAAATATGAACATCTGCAGGTCGCTCTAACGGAATTGAAAACTGCTGTGGACACACAATCACAGGTTTCACTACCACCCTCGCCATCGATAGCTACTCTGTCTTGGCTGCCCCCTAAGTCTGATGTTGATTCAATAGCCACGGACGGCGGTTGCATCATCATGGAGTACGGCGATTTGCCCTCACGGGAAACAGTGGATTCACAAATGTCGCATATGCTGGATAGAAGTGAACACAGTGCGGGTTCAGTGGGAGATCATTTAAGCAGATCTTCAAAGACGCCCACATCGCCTTTAGCAAAGCCTCTGACTAACGGAAAAGTGTGCCCCGTTACGGAGATGTCGAACACGTCGCCTGATCCAGTTGGCAAAGTGAACAAACAACCCAACGGTTCACTTGGAACCAAAACACCCACTATAGAGAATATCGCTGCTGTAACAGCCGCTAAAACGCCAGTGGGAGAAAGTGTCACGCATTCGCCAGAAGAAACGCTACCACAGACTCCGTCATCGCTTCCTCTGCTATTGCAACATTCTAGCCCCAGTGCGGATTCTTTGAAAGTGGCCTGGAAAAGTGAGTTTCCCGACAGTGAAATTATAGTTGCCGAAATAAATAAACTTTCAGGTCTAGGAATTAGCCTTGAGGGCACCGTGGACGTAGAGTGCGGCATTGAAAAACGACCCCATCATTACATACGCTCCATACTGGAGGACGGACCCGTGGGACGTCAGGGCATCTTAAAGCCGGGCGATGAGTTGCTGCAAGTCAACGAGTACAAGCTGCAAGGACTCAAGCACACCGAAGTGGTGAAAATTCTCAAAGAACTGCCCTCACATGTCAAACTGGTATGTGTACGCGGTCCAACCGCGCCATCTATAATTAATACATCACAAAATCCGGAGGCCTTTGAAACGCGCAGTCTACTGCCCGGAGGACATCAGAGTCTTCAGAATCTAATGAGCAAAGCTCAATCGGAGAGTTCTTTGTATACCTCTAGCACTGCCACTCTAACGGATCAGCAACGTTCAAAATCTTTAGAAAATGTATCGGGCCTAGCGCTATGGAGTTCTGATGTGACCATAGTTGAAATTGAAAAAACCGAACAGGGTTTCGGTTTCTCGATATTGGACTATCAAGATCCCTTAGATCCTGATGGCAGTGTTATAGTCATACGAGGTCTTATCAGAGGTGGCTCCGCCGAAACGACCAACGACATATTTCCCGGTGATCGTTTGGTCAGCGTTGGCGAACATAGTCTGCAGGGTTTGGATCTAGATGAAGCTGTTACCATCTTGAAGGGCATGCCCCTTGGCCTTACAAAATTGGGCATATGTCGGCCGTTGTCGACGTCTGATAGCAATATAGCATCACCAATTGGAGAAGGCGACTCACCGAGCACATAGCTTTCAATGGAGATCTATTGTAAGTACTGCAAACTATTTCCATTGAATACATTTTGTTATATTTCCTCAAATATTTTTCGTTTAAATTCTGTTGCAAAATGTGTGTGCAGTCAAAGTCAACACCCGTAAAGTCCATACCTTTTTCTTTGAGTTATTACATGACTTCTGTAAGGATAAGGATAAGGATAACATAAAGGAATTGAGGAATTGAAAAGCGAGACCGTAACTGCAAATGAAATACGGCAACATAAAAAATATTCGTTTTTGTATTACCTGGCTAGGCTTAATAATGCCGAATGCTTTTATGAGCGCGCTATGTATTATTCGTACATTATGTACCCTGTGCATACTATATATGTAGAGAGTAATACTCGTAAATTATTGTAATATCCCAGCAACATTAAGAAAAGGAAAAGGAATAAAAAGCAACAAAAAAAAATTGACATGTCACTAACAAATGTTGCAAATCAATATACTTGTGTTCTTCCTACTACTACATTTTTTTATTTCAACTCAACTTCATTCAAATGTCTGCCCTGTCCGCCCCACCAGCCCCTTTATTTGAATGCTACGAAAAAAAAGATACTGTGGATACCGTTGGGACAAATTTTTGACAAATTTGTAATGAATGTGAATTAAGCAATGACAAGGGTTGTTGAAATAAAATGTTTATAGTGGAACTCTTTATGGCCGTGACATCAATTTTGCCCAATTGCAATTGTTGATGTGAGCCAGGAATCAATCATCTTAGAAGGCCGAACGAATAATGTGTGGCAATGGGTTTTGATGCCACTATATGGTTTGTACCAAAGGGTTTGGGATCAGAGCTCCCGATTTGGGTGATTTCAATAGGCTTATTGAAAATAAATTTATGTACAGTTATTCCCGGTTAATTACCTCTTCGATATTTTAAAGAAATGTGGGTAATTAAGAGAGGAAAGCATTTAAACGAACACGGTCCGTTAAAAATAAAAATTATCAGTTAGTAACCCAAAGCAATAAGTACTTAGGCAATAAAACGAAGTTAATTTAAGGAATATTGTATTTTGGGACCATGCGGGAGGTCAAACCTGTCTCCAGTCATCTTAAAAACAAATTGTTCTTTTATTGTCGACTTCCCTTCGAATGTTGTTGACAGCAACTTCGTAGTATAAGTGTCGAGTCAATCGGCGTGTCTAGGAAGAGCTTTTCAAACTGTGACGTTCGCATTCGTCGATAAACAAGTAGAAGTAAAAATAGAGAGCGTGTTAATTCACAATCTCGCGAGAAGCTATCCCATACCTTATTCATGGGGTGCAAAGGGAAATTATGTTTTTTTAAGTATTTAAGTAGAGCAAAGAAAAACGTGAATTTTTAAATCTTTGTATGTAAACCAGTACAAAAATTTCAGTCATATGAATTAACTGACCAATAACCTATATCCTTTTTCCAAAAATAGTATAACTAAATGGTACAATTGACCTTTGGTGTTTCGAGTCAAGATCGTATTTATGAAATGCTCGTGTAGTCGAAAGGAACAACTATTGGCTTGCACTATTCTCCGCTTTAATTGCAGGCAGAGACTGTTGGTTCTGTCCATGCCGGATCCGAAGTATATGAATTCATCTACTACCTAAAAGCAATATTTATTGAAGTTCACTCTCCGTCCCCAGCGATAGGACACTTGGTTTATTTGCCCTTGTTTACTGCCCAACCTTTTTTCTCTGACTTCCTTTCCGAAGAAGAACTATTACCTCTCGCATCGCCCGACCGTTGACCGTTGATATCATCGGCATAAGCGAGAAGAGAATGGTGGATCTTATTAAATATGGCGCCAGACATGTTCACAGCTGATTTCCTCATCACCTTCTCCATCACTATGCTGTAAATTATGCATGACATACCATGATACATAATACGAACGCAGTTCATAAATAAGAAGACCGAATTATTAAAGAATTCCATACGTTTTGGTCTTCTGCGTGCGTTCTCTAGTTAGTCCTACCAGATGGTATCACATCGCCTACCACTTGGACCTTCCAACGAAGTTTGGGTCTCCCTGCTCTGCGCCTCCCTGCTCCGCACCTTCAAACACCTTCCTCGCTGGAGCATTTACATCTATCCTGGCAACATGTCCCAGCCATCGAAGACATTGGGTTCTGACTATTATAGCTACCTCGATGTCGTGATAAAGCTCATACAGCTCATGATTCATCGGATGGCGAAACTCGCCGTCGACACAGATAGGTCCATATATGGAGTACTTTGCTCTCGAATACTCCCAAGTTTTGTAGGTCCGTTGTCGTAATTTCCACGATTCGGCAGCATATAACACAACGGGTAAAATTAGCACCTGGTATAGCAGTTTTTTAGTATCTCGAGATAAGGTGGTGTTACTAAAGTGCTGCCAAAGTCTGTAAAAACACCTATAGACGAGCACTATTCTCCGCTTGACTGGCACTATTTTTCTTAATGAAGGAAGATCAGTGGTAGGTAAATTCGGTTACTACCTCGAAATAATAACATTCAACGTTCACAGAATGTGAGAGAGGACTCTTTGTTCGTCGAAATCGTTATTTTTGTCATGTCCTCGAATATTGTATTTTCCGACGATGAGAAAACTGCAGTAACATCCCGCAGATTTCGGCCAATGATATCTATATCATCGGCATAGGCTAGTGGCATGTGGCTCTTGTGGAATATGGTGCCAGACATGTTGGCAGCAGCCTTTCTCATCACCTTCTCCATAACTATATTAAATAGTCTACAGAACAAGCTATCACTCTGCCTGGGACCTCTTACCGTGTTGAATGGTCCAGAGTGTTCCTTACCAATCTTAATAGAGGATTTTATGTTTTCCAAGGGACATCTGCAAAGTCGAATTAGGTTTGTAGGAATACCAAACTCAGCCATGGCCTCATATAGCCTATTCCTTATCGGAGAGTCCAAGGCAGTTTTGTAGTCGACAAAGAGGTGGAAGGTGTCGATCTGCTTTTTATGAGTTTTTTTTCCAGGATTTGTCGTAAAGTGATTATTTGATCCGTCGTTTAGACTTTCACACAATATGCATGAAAGGACCTTGTAGTCAATTGGTAATAGGGCATGCTCTCCTCAGACAGATGTTCTCCATGAGCTGATGCATGCTCCTAATCAGCTCCTCCCCGCCTGCCTTAAACAATTCAGCATGGAGACCATCGGCCCAGCCGCTTTGTTGTTTTTAAGGCAGTTAATACCATCGTCATAGATTGGAGCGGGGTCTTCTGAATTGGTGTCCGTATACAGTAAATTTCTGAAATGATCTCTCCATATCTTCAGAACGTTATCCGGGTCCGTCACTAGCTGACCATCGCTGTCCTTGAAGGAGGGCAACCCTGTTCCACGCATTCTCGTCTTAACTCCCTTGTAGAATTTTCGGGCTTCCCCTCTACTTAGGAGCAACTCTGTGCACTCATCCTGCCTCTTCTTCAGCTCCTTCTTTTTCCGCATAAAAAGACGAGTTGCCTCTCGTTTCTTCTCCCTGTGCCGTTCACGAACAGCTCGCGTTGCCATTGGCTGCAGTTTCGCCCGGTATGCAGCATCCGTCTCTCTCGTTGCATTGCGACATTCATCATCGCACCGAGCATCTTTATGAGACGGCTTAGAGTACCCAAGTACGCTTCTCGCAGTCCGTTCTTTGGAGTCGGCTAAATATGTATTGCCACTGCGAGGTTATATTATCAGGGGTAGGTGGTTGGAGTAGGCGTCCGCTACCTCTGTGGTCCGCAGTTTACCGATGTCCAGCTTTTGTTGTGCCTTGTTACGTACGTCTGTCGGCATGCTTAGCCTTATGCGTACCTTTATTGCGGTAAGGTAGTGATCGGAGTTAATGTTCGCACCCCCGATCACTCGTACGTCCAGAACACTTGATGCCTGCTTTCATCGACACGTGATCTATCTCGTCAATTGATCTGGAGATGTTGCCTTACGAATATCTTTATGTTCAAATGTAGTGCTGCTAGCTAACATATTTCTTGGCGCAGATAAATCAATGTGTCTGATGCCATTGTTCGACGTTTCAGTGTGCAGACTGAATTTTTCGATGGTAGGCTCAAATGCGGTCTCCTTGCATATTTTATGTCATGTCATATTTTATGTCATGGCTCGGGCTATGTTCATATAAATATTCTATGTTCTCGTAGAACTCGTCTTTGTCCTCAGTACGCTCTCGGAGTCAGTAACGAGATGGCTATCCTTGTCTTAGCAGGAGGGAAGACCTCTTAAGCCCTGTATGCAGCATCTTGTTCCCAGGTGACATTGCGGGATTCGTCATCGTACCAAGTATAATCGCGTGAGAAATTTATATACCCAAGTACGGTCCGCGCAGTCCTTTCCATCGAGTAGGCAATATATTGCCAATGCGCGCTATTATTTTCGGAAGTTGGAGCGTCTGGAAGTAGTGGAGTGAGTTGGTTGGAATAGGCGTTGGCTATTTGCGTATAATGCAGTTTAGCGATGTCCATCTTTTTCTGTGCCTGGTTATGCTGGCACATGTTCGCGACCCCGATTACTCGTACGTCTGAGACACTTGATGTGTGCCTTTCATCGATTACCAAGTTATCTTATTAATTTTTCGTAATTTGATCGGGAGATATCCATTAGGGTAATAACTTTTTTTGGACAACATTCTCCCCAGGGCTTTTCTAATGGCAAATATTGTATTAATGATAAAAAAAACTATTTCAGTTCAATTTGCTAAAAAAACCTTACGCACCGACAGCGATTTCTAAAATGCCTTTAATATGAATTTTTTTTTTTTTAACTTTGTTTGATTCAAAACTTTAACGCGTTTGGTGCGTAACCTTTTTTAACGATATCGAAAAACTAAAAACGCAGTTCTTAATATTTGTCCATGCCCTACACGATTTTGTCTGGGGAGATTTGATATTTGCAAAAAATGCAAAAAGTTATTACCCTAATATCCATGTTGTCTTGTGAATAATTTTGTGGTCACATCGTGTGCTCTTTCTATCATGTTCCTTGCTACAGAGAAATCAATTAGTCTAATTCCGTTTGGTGATGTGTTGGTATGTAGACTAAATTTAGTCTCCCGGCCAATATTCGTAGAATTTCTCTTTGATCTCTTTGGTCTCTTTTTTTTCTCCATCAAAGCATAAGCACACATCAGCTTGATGTAGAAAAAATGTTGCCTTCATTCTTTTGGTTGCGATTCGTTCAATGACTGGAGTGAACTTTGCGACCAGATGACTAATGGCCTGTTTTTGTAACTAATTTTTCAACCATTCGTACGCCAAATAGCGAACGATTGACATTTTTGGTTTTTATACTCTTTATTTTGAGTGAAACAAAAAAGAGCTTTTATTGATGGAAATTTTTGGTTCGACAAACTGAAAAACGGACGAAACAAAACGTCATATTAGACGATCAAAAATTAGCAATCGTTGGGGTGTAACATTGCACAGAAAATGAAATATTGTTATTTAAATTGAGTATTTTTACAAAAGAATGTTCTTTCTAACAGCTTAGAACATTTTAAACACTCATATACATTGAAATTAGGAAATGGTGGATTTAAAAAAACGGCAACTGTTTTTTTTTTGGATGTTTAGTGGAATCGATGTATGTAACTGATTTCTGTATTGGTTTATTGTTACTTAAATCATTATAGATTTTCATTAATACACCTATTAATTATTGCGGCTTTACACCTTTTAGTTGTTGTTTGCTTGTTTTGTTTGTGTGTCCGCAGTCAGCTGTATTCACTAAAGACAGGGTTTCCCCCATCATGCAAAAACTTGGTATTTTTCAATAGCAAAAGCTTTTGAAAAGACCAAAACAACACATCGGCAACAATGGACTTTGAAAGAAGGACAATGAGTGAAATGAGCTTTTACTCCCGAGCGAAAAGAGAAAAAAAACACAAATAAAAACTCGATCGTCTGGGTAGCAATCGTTCGTCTGCCTACGCGAAAAAGTTTGCTGAACAGGCTATAAGTCTTTTGCCGATCACAAATCAACATCCAAACTCATGCTTTTATCCGCGTGGCGGCTGTAGTACACATCGCACATCCTCGTCCTCGAGTATCCATATCCAGTCCACCGGATATCACTTATGGTAGTAATGTCAGCCTTATACTCTTCGAGGACATCCGCAAGGTGAATGAAGGGGTGCCAAGAAATAACCTCCAATGAAAAAATCTCTAAACAAATAAATGAAGTAGCCCAAAAAAAAAATTAAGAAAAATCTCATTGGAAATAAGTTCATATTTTTCGGACGTGGAATGATGGTTAGAACACGCGACTACCATGTGGGAGATCACAGGTTCAACTCCTGGCTACAGTCATCTAAAAAATTAATGTTTCTTTTATTGCCGGCCCCCTCGATGTTGTCGTCAGCAACTTCGCAGTATAGCGTCGAATCAATCGGTATATCTAGTAAAAGGTTCTCAAAAAGTGACGTTCGCATTCGTCGATAAACAAGTAGGTGCCGTTAGTTGTGAATCTAAAATTAGATAGGGTGCTTATTCACAACAACGCGAGAAGCTATCCCAAACCTCATTCATGGGGTGTTTAGGGAAATTAAATAAGAAAGTTTTTTCACTTTTAAGATGGTTTATAAAATTTGATGTGGTAGCAAAATCGTTGCCTGAACCCTCGGGTAGCTATTTCGAACAAACCCACCGAAGAATTTCGGTCCAATCATTTTCAAGTAGTAAGCATCCAAAAAAACCTCGACCCTTCAGGAATTATCAACTGAAAAATTCACTTATTTTATTTTTGTTAAGTATGTAATGAATATTTATGTGTGTCCCATGCATTGGAACATAATATTTTTGTAAAATTTAATCATTTATGATTTTCACGAAATTTACTTAATTTCTAGACAATTTTCTGCTGGTAAACGGCAATGCGACTATACAAGTAATTAGGAAAATTAATTATATTAATTCAGTTTTGGGCTCTTTCGTCCTTCAATATGACAATGTTATGTGGGTCTGTTTTCAACTACTGTCATAATTTAAGAAATCTGTTCATCACCGAATTATGTGAAAATGTGCGTGTTTATTTTCTTCATCATGAGAAAAGTTTTGTGAAGCAATATGAAGACATATGAAACAATTCAAAACATAAAAGTTGTTGAAATATAAGTATGACGTTTATTTGTGTACACATATACAAACTACATACACACAGTGTAGTACACTAGTATCGAAATAGACAAGGTCATCTGTATAGTAGATACGAGTATATGGATGGTAACAGTTTTATTATGATCACAATTACCAACATGAATTTGCAAAAAAATGGTTATGCCTAGTATTCCCTACTCATTCTCACCCATTATAATGTCTGCTAGTGTATATTGAAAAAGATAAAAAGAAATGCATACATACGTAATAGGTGTTCGGACATACCCACCACGTAAATATGTCCGTTTTCTTTTCGGGCTTAAACCCTTTTTACTAAGTGGTGATTCAAGATTTGACTTTAACTCCATGAACTATGAGCGCATCCTGTGGGGACTACGACCGAAACGCTTTGGATATAATCCTCAAAATTTAAAAAAAAGTTTGTAAAATAATAATTGGTACAATTTAGTAACATATATATAAATGAAGGTGGCATCATCGTTAGAACTCACGACTGCGATGCGGTAGACCTTGGTTCGGTTCATGTCTAAGTCATGTTATCGCCAACAACTTTGCAGTAGTGTCGAGTCAATCAGCAGATCTAGTAAAAGCTGTTTAAATTCAAAAAAAGAAGCGTGGAGGGAATCTCTCCTATATCTCATTCAAGGAATGTAAAGGGAAACTTAGTTTTTTAATCTTTACATACAACATGTCCCATCTTGAGCTTTCGGTCTACTTGGGCGCTCTTGACTACGTCGGTGTCGTTTTATAGCTCACGGCAACGGTACTCGCAGTGACCGATGATGGGTCCAAATATATTTCGGAGTATTTTTTTTCTAAGTCTGCGCTGTAGAGCAATACAGGTAGGATTATTGTCTGGTAGAGATGGATCTTTGTTTGTTTAGAGAGGGCTTTTTCATTAAAACGCTTGCTTAGCGCATGGTAGCAATGGCTTGCTGTCAATCCTCGTTTTTTAATTTTCAGGATGACATTATTATTTTTATATTCGGTGAAGCCAAGGTAGATTTATTATCTACCAATTCAAAGTTATGTTTGCCAATCTTCATGCAGCGTCCTAATCGAGTAGGCTCTTGTTCACTGAAACAAATAACTAGATTTTATTCTCATTTATTATTGCACCCACTTCAGTAGGCTGCTTCTCAATGCTTTGAATCGCAATCCCAGTATCATCTCAGTATCATTCTGCAAGATCATATCATTTTTGTAGGTATACTAAACCCAGCCATAGCATATACTAACTTTTGTGGTATGAGAATGTATGCGGTAGGCAAAAGGCCGATCTAGCAGTAGTTCAGCAGTTCTAGCAGAAGTGATCTAGAAGATAGTTCACATACTTCGAACGCCTTTCTTAAGCACAGAATATGGGAAACTCATATTGCAATCATATCCTATGCCAATTCATGTTCATGTCGATGTCGATCGATCGATAACAACTTCGCATTATTGTATCGAGTCAATCGGTATGTCTGGTAAATACTATTCAAACAGCAGACGTTCGCATTCATTTGTAAACAAGTAGGTGCTGTTTGTTGTGAGTCAAAAAATAGAAAGAATGTTAATTCTCAATAACGCGAAAAGCTAAATATGGAAGGAAATAACGTACATTTGTGTATAAGTAAGCTGGTACACGTTTCCAGCTTATCGCTGCCAGCCTTTTTGTTTGTTTTCAAGAAGTGAAATTACCATACTGACCTTTTTTTGACTCGCTAATAAGCAATCGCCTCGTGACGCCTGTAATGATCGTTTTTTTTCTTACAAACACGATCGGCAATTCAAACGTACTAGATAGTTTTATTTGTTTCAGAACAGTCAGTTTCTGCTTGAGTGTTATGAAAGTAAGAACACACACGCTTGTTTCACATTTAACACAAAAGCAGACAGAAGTACAGACAGAGAAACATGTGGACAATCAGACCCATAATGTTGTGTGTGTGCGTTCGGCTATACCTTACATCCCAGCAGCGGAAAAGCCGCGGCATTCTAAAATAGGTCTGCAAACATGCATTTAAAGGCAGTTTGTTGACATTCAAGGACGCCTTCCTTGAACAGGCTTTATATAGTCTTTCACTAAGCCTAACAAACACTTCCATACCCATGCACATTTTGCTTCTAAAATGAGATCTGCAATGAGGCCTTTAAATGGGGTGAGAAAATATCCGGCAGACATGCTTCTTACCGTTCTTAAAACTGGTCTGTGAGCAGCCCAACTGTGTACCTCACAAAAATTCCATAGAACTGCACAAAGAACCTATGTCCTTTGCATAGTTTGCTCGCCTTAAACAGGCCCATTAGTAGAATGCAGAATGTACGCTCATAGCCGTGTACTCGTCACGTTTCCGATTAGACCTATTGACAGTCCTTTTAAGAGAAGGTAAGACAGAAGCTGTTGTTTACGAGAACCACATGTATCCTATTTGCGGTACAACAACTATTTCATATGATAGCTGAGTACGCAGCATGCCCAAATATGAGTACTGAGGTCGAGAGTACGTTTCATGCTGCTGGAATTTAAAAAATATGTAAATAAACTAAAAAACTTAAAAACTTACCTCCCTTTGCACTCCATGAATGAGGTATGGGATAGCTTCTCGCGTTGTTGTGAATTAACACGCTTTCTAGATTTTAGATTCACAACTACGGCACCTACTTGTTTATCGACGAATGCGAACGTCACTGTTTGAGAAGCTCTTACTAGACACACCGATTGAATCGACACTTAATACTGCGAAGTTGCTGTCAACAACATTCAAGGGGAGCCGACAATGAAAGAACAATTTTTTTTAAGATGACTGGAGCCAGGTTTGAACCTGCGATATCCCGCATGGTAGTCGCGTGTTCTAACCACTATGCCACGGCCGGTAAACTAAACAATTTAAAATAAACAAAATTTTGCATATTTTTCTTTATTTTTTTCAAGTCCTTCTTTTTTCATGTGTATGCATCAGGTCTTCTTATAGGAAGCGACGATGGAAGAAGACCTTGCCTCCCAATGACACCCAATGTTATTTAGAAGCAAGAGGGAATGCAGAGCGAAGGCCTATTGACTGCTTTTGAAGGAGTTCCATAAGGCCTTCTAGGTCCTTCCTTCGCCGCTGGGTGTTTACTGTGATTTTTTGACGTTAGCTACGAAATTTTTGTCTTCGGAGAAAAGTAATCAAAAATCAATAATTAAAAATTTAAATTCTCGAGGATGAAGACGATTATACTAAAATTTAAAACTGATTATTCAGTAGAAGCAACATTCTGTGCATCGGTGGCCAGATGCTGAGGTTGCACATTATGTTAACAACTACTTGAATTTGGGATCAAAAAACAAACGTGTCAAATATTTTTGCAACGTAGAGAAATGTTTCCTGCATGTTTGCCGACACTCTGCGTGGCCGTGACCAGATTTCTATATCTTTTCTGTAATGTCCTTGCTGTCTCGTTTCGTTTAAAGAGATTTTTTGTCTTTATCTGCATCTTCTTATATCGTTTTCTTATATGTATGTCATATGCATCATCATTTTTATCAGACTACTAGCGGACCCGGCGAACTTCGTCTCGCCCCAATTTTATGCCTTTAGATAAACTCAGTAGAGAATGTTTGATAAACAATGTTTTTCGATTAGTTTTCCGCCTCAAAAACAAACAACGAAGGCGGTTCTCCAATTGATTGATTGTCGTCGGGGAATTGAAATGGATTATCAGTTGGAATTATCTAATTCGTAAGATAAGGACTTCCTCTTCTTTGAATTTGTTCTTTATGATTATCTGAAATCACATTTTTTATCAGATTCTTGACGGACAACCGCGTACCATTGCACAATTTCGGTTGATTCAGATTCCGCAATATGATTATGATCGATCCCACCTTTATCTGTAAATTATGCGAAATATTAAGCGAGTGGAAAATTCGGTCTGATTGTTGGTCGCTTCATCCTTTACGGTCACGCTGTAAACAGATTTGTACGAATGCAGTTCTCAAGCGATTAAACTTTTTAATTTGAAATTGTAGCTATTAATGTATTTATTCTTCTCTGCTAGTAACATACTGCCCGTAAATTAATCCAATCGAGATTTTTATAATTTTGTGCAATGTCATGAGTTACTTTTCCAACGATGTGAACTGGCAAAAATTTGCAGGGGACGATATCAGTTCAGTCGAAACATCAACCCGAATTTGGCCATTGCCAAGCGCTAGCAGTTGTTTCGGGAATTCAGCAGAAGATGGGAGGTTCTGGAATGAGCCCCTAATTTTTTGGTCAATTACAACTTCTTGACGTTTTTAAGCTTGGTTTTAGTAAATCAGCAGCATTAGACATTTTGAGCAAAATCATAGCCCCACCAAATCGTTTTAAATTCCCTCGTAAATCCTTTATCGTTCGGTCAACTACTTCCAAAGCTCATTTAGTCGTTATCGAGCATTCATCCGAAATGTTGATTTGACATTTCCGCTCTACTTCGCCGTTATGAAATTCTTGGTCAGTTTTAAAGTGGAATTTGCAGTTCGAATGCCTTCCAACTATGTGACAGGTATGCCAGAGGATGCAGCGGCTAACGTTATTTGAGATCTTGACCAAATTGTTGCCGGAATCAACAAAAAATGTCTTAGGTGTCCCACTCGGAGCATCGAGAAAGTAAATGCCTCCAGTTTCATCGTGAATCGTACACGTTCTTGTACTCGGTATTTAACAGCGGCACATAAGTTCGAACTCTTCCGATCAGCTCATCTAGATTATAGTCTTGCTCCCGTTAAAATTCGCGATCGAATGCATTTTGCATCGAACGATTTGACGCTGGCACTCCCAATGTCGGGTTCGACGGATTTTTTCAAATATTACTCTTTCGTTACCAACCAACATTTAACCGAAAATTTTCCACCTAGACATCGTTCAAAACCATCAAATCATGCGAAAATTGCAAAATTTCGTCAATAAAAAAAAACAAATTTTTGGACTTTTCCGGAATTTCCGAGTTTTTCCCTAGGAATTTTCTATTTTTCCATTCGAAAAGCCATACAACTGCACAGAAAATACCATACAAAAAACCAATTTTCGATTTTTCCACTTTCCCGACTTTTTCAAAGGATTTTCCCAAAATTATCTTGCATAAAACCCTCATACCAATTACGAACAATTGTATAAAAATTGAAAACAAAATGGGCCAGCCGTTCTCCCTTGATGAATTACTACACACTGTTTACACCGTTTTTATACATATAGGTTTCACAATAAACCGAATTTTTCCAAGCAGCACAACGAATTTTCCACCTTTACGTCGTCTAAAATCATCAAATCAAGCGATACAATGAAAAATTTCGATTAAAAATTTAAAATTTTCGAGTTATTTCAAGAATTTTCCGAGTTTTCCTATTTTTCCATTCGAAAAGTCATTTTGGAATGATTATCCGAAATTTTCACATTTACATCATTCTAAATTATCATAACCAGGGCCAACAAAAGTATGCATTGCATACTTGCATATGCAAATGCATATTAGAGCCCTTCCGGCATGTTTTGGGGGTTTATGCATATAAAAGCATATTTTGAAGTTTTCAGTGTTTTTTTTATTATTTTTTTTACTTTTCATATATATTTTTCGCAATATAGACAACAATTGTGGATTTCATTAAGATTGGAAGATAATTTAAATTATCTTGGGGACGCCAATATTTTTTTAAGTATTATTATTGATAAATTAATATATTCTACAAAGGCTGTTTTTTAAAGTATGCTTTTCCGGTACTAACTTATCGAAAGAGTTCTACTTATCGTTGCGTTGCTAACACTTCCATGCATTACTCGTTGGCATAGTCGTCAGAACTATCAAAGTACGTAAGAAAAGTTGTAAGTTCCAAAGAGAAATAGTCAATTAGCGGTTAACTTTTTAAATATGACAAAGCGAAAAAAAACCATTTACGGTGAAACAATGGGCGGTGGGACTTTTAAATCTAACTCCCTCAGAAGCCATATAAATTCGAAAAAAAAATTTCACATATAAAACAATTAGCCAGTTTTATGATTTCTTTCACAAATATTGATCAAGATTTCAATAGCAGAAACCTAGAATGTGGGAGAAAAATTAAGGTGAAGGCGTATACATAATATTTATTATATAAAATATTAAGTACTCCATAAAATTCACTCAAGTAATTTTGTTTACAGTAGAGTAATTAATCAATAATCTGAATATTATGTGATGTAAAAAATAACTTCATTTAATTTTTAACTATTTGTGATGAATTTTTGTTTAAAATAATATTTATTTATTGAATAAAATTATCTACGAAACAAAATTTTTTTATGCATTTTTATCAATTTTAAAGGCATTTTTAAGTGTTTTTCGTGCTTATCTTATGCGCATATTTTTAGTTTTTCCGGGCATATTTGTGTTGGCCCTGATCATAACACAAAAAAATGTAAAATTTTGTCGAAAAAAAATTCAAATTTTTGTAATTTTTCCAAAATTTTCCAACCAAAATTTGCTGTTTTTGCACACAAAAAGTTATACAAAAACTCAATTTGCGATGCAAAATGTTTCTGAAAAAATCCAAATTTTTCGAGTTTTTCCGAGTTTTCCACCGAGAATTTTTCTATGTTTTCATTCGGAAAGTCATTTCGGAATAATTATCCAAAATTGTTCACTGTTACATCGTCCAAAATTATCAAATCATACGATAATATGCAAAATTTCGTCGAACAACAAATTCAAACTTTTTGAATTTTTCCGGAATTTTCCGCATTTTTCAACAAAAATTTTCCATTTTTCTATTCGAAAAGCCATTCTGTAACAATTGCACACAAAATTCCATACAAAAAGGCAATTTTCGATTTTTCCAATTTTCCGACTTTTCCGGAAGATTTTCCCAAAATTTTCTTTCACATAAACCTGCTCCTGCCAATAACGAACAACTTAAAAGAAGTTTGAGCAAAATCGGCCCAGCCGTTCTCAATTGATGAATTACTATACATTTTTGCCACCAGGACCAGGACTTGTCTGACAGTGGTTTCTCATACCCAGATACTGTCATTGCGGCAGTGGTAAGTGGTCAAAATGGATTAAACATCAGAATAAGTTGCATAGGTTTGCAGTTATTGAGAGCATTGGATGGAATATGCATTGGCTATATCGGAGATACCGTGCATATCTTGACTGCAACTAATCAATTATTTGAGTCTCTATTTACACCACGCATTACACGCACGTCCATGAGGCATGCCATCCATCGATTGCAGCTGTGTAGACTTAATTTTCTGATTGCTGAACCACGAGAATCTTTCCTTCCAATTTTATCAACACAATCTCCCGATAACATTTTCTTCACTGAAAGCCCACAGTCTTCAGATCTTGTCCTTTGTGCCTGGGATATTTTAAAATTGTTAGTGTTTTATCTATTACTAAGCCTGGGAACAATGGCTGTAAAAGCCAGTATTATCCTTTGCACCACCCCTGCTGTATCTGGGAGCCATGGTTATTAGTACCAGAAGTCCCTCTCTCTGCATCACTATCAACTCACCTGAGGTTTTTGTAGGTGTAGTTGATCCATTTGTAGGTGTAGTTGACCTTGTTTGTTAGTCTGTGGCTGCTACCAAACCCAGCAGAGGAATTGTTAGGCCTTCCCCAAAGAAGGTTTTCTAGAAGACCTTCTAACAGATCCTCCAATAAATTCGAATTCCTGACACAAGAAGACCTTAACCCTTAGATTACATCCTTGGTACAAATGTACCAATTTTAACTTTCAATGCTTTTTTTTAAGCTATGTGTGTGTCTCCAAATCTGAAACTTCATGATATCCTCAATTATGCATTTCAGAATGAAACAATGCAAGATATTGTGGGAGAATATGCCTCTTACGTCGGTGTGGATGGTAAACGTACATCTATGCCTGACGTTTTCGATATAATTTCCCATCTTTTTGCATAAACTGAGTACTTTTCGACTTTTTATTGTCTCACATATCACCTCATATATAGACACCTAAACATACCAACACACGTATACACACACAGTCCACGACTTTTATTAATAATCTCACCGTACCAGGGGGTGGGTTAAAATTTTAGTATAAAAAACACACATTGGTACAAATGAAACAAGGATGTCATTAGAAGGGGTACGACGAAGGATGTAACACAAGGGTTAATAGAGGACTTACGTTTCCTTGTTTTTATCGGCAAATAAAAAATCGCACCATTTCCTAGCTTGATAGAAGGCTTGTACTATGAACAATTTTTTATATTCCAGACCATTAATTCCAGAAGGCATTCTTATATAGACGTGATGAAAGACCTTGCCGCAGAAGGCAGATAAGAAGTAGCTCGTACAACTAAGGTATTCATTCAGAAGCGAGAACGGAAGGCCTTGATCTATAATGTCACTCTGTGTAATTTGGAAGGAAGTGGCATTGTGTATATCATGCCTTCCAGAACATATAGCATGCCTAATAAGTCCTGATTGAAGGCCTTTCAAGACATGCTTGTTCAATACAACAGAACAAGACCAACTGATTTTGTAGTGACAATCACAATGGTATGCAGATCTCATTAGCACATATCTGAAGCTTATATATTATAGTACCTCATACCAATGACCTCGAGCACATCATTTGCCCTATCTGTAAGAATACTCGACTCCTTATAGCGACACCTCTTGAATATACTTATTTGGACAAAGAGTTATTAAGTTAATCCATTATTTGTTCAACAACAAATATGAATGAAATTTGCTGTTAGTTCTAAAGTCTTAGTTCACAAACAGCGAAATATTTTGGGAATATTCATAAAATGAAACCTTGATTTTAGTCTGGAACATCGATGTTGTTTTTATCTTGCATACAAATGAATTCTATCTAATGAATAAATATGTATATGTGATATTACTGACGTTGGATCTGTGTGATATGACAACAGTTTGTTTGTTGTACATCCTTTGCCTTTGTGGATTTCTAAATGAATGAACAAACGATAGATTGAACGCAAGGACGATTTAATGTGGGAATGAACGAATGAATGCGTTGTCGCATCGCCTTTGCCTGTTCATAGCATACAACACGTACACATATGCATATACATATACATAATATGCAGACATAACTCAACGTATATGTATGTATGTAAGTACGAGGGAGTGCAAGTATGTGTGCCATCTAAATAACTGTGTAGTCTGACATTCACCATTATCCTTACTTCGTGCCACATTCGAAAGGATGCCGAACAAAAACAATAATGATATACGAAATAAAGCAACAACAATTTTAGCAGCGGTTGTCGCAGTATCACCATCATCATCATCATCAGGTCCAAACAACAACGACAACATCAATACCAACAGTTTTACTTATACATTCATACAGTACATATTGAATTTTATCTTTTGCTATTTATTAAACTTTTTAAGCCAATATACGAGTAGAAAGATTATACACTTATATTTCTGTATATATGAATGTGCAAGCAAACATTCGCACAATAATTTTGTTGGGATTTTTCAAATCGAATTGAATCGAATCGAAACGCATCATAATAAAAACAGGAACAAAAATAAACCAATCAGTTATAACGCAAATGTTGCTGTTTGCAAATACATGAGAATTGGCGTTGATATTTTTTTTGAGTATACAATGTCCCGTTCAGAATATTAAATAAAAGTCATGCATCCTTTTTGTTTTTTGTTCAATAAAATCAGCGCATATCTGTTTCTATTTATCTTCAGTTATGGTCATGATAATAGCAGGATTTCATAAATAAGTTCAAACCTAAACAAATGGACAAGTAGAGACATATCGACGTCCGGGATTCATGTCCTCCATACGCAATTTTGACAGTTTTTAGTTAATGATGCTATATCGAATTATTGATGCCCAATTTTTGAAATTTTCAATTCGTTTTTGACTATCTCTTCAAAAAATCGAGATATTTCGTGTCCACTTTGCTCTATAGGTCTTTCAAGCTTTAATTTCGATTTACTCAGAATGTGTTGTTGGCACATAGACCACATGAGTTCCTGGACGACGGTATGGTTAAGAAATGTCCTTTTCCTTCATCAGTAACCGCACGTAGAAAACAATTCCAAGTGCTTCGCTCTTTTGCGCTCCACAGAGAGTTCGTCACACTTAGCTTAGATAGTAGCTCATTCTCATGGCCCATCCACCTAAGTTTTGGTCGCCCTCTTCTGCGCCGCCCATCAAGTTTATTGCCGAATACTTTTCGTGCTGGAGAATTTTCATCCATTCGTAAAACGTGTTCAAGTCATTTGACGACGGTACTTGCCACCAACGATGATGGATCTAAATAGATATCGAAGTATTTTTCTCTCGAATACTCCTAGAATAGATTGATCCGCTTGTGTTATTATCCATGTTTCTGCGCTGGAAAGCAAGACAGGTACGATAAGTGTATAGTAGAGTTGGGTGGTTGTTCTGCGGTTTGCTTTCCGTACTTGTCTCTTGATTGCCAGACTGACAAAGTGTGGACAGACAGGCAGCGTCCCAAACAAGTAAACTCGTTGTTCGTTGAAACAGATAACGGATTTGTCTTTATATATCACCAGATCCTTCTTCGACTGCTTCTCAATGCTTGAAAAGGCCGTAGTAACACCCTGCAGTCCACGGCCATTGATATCTATGTCATGGGCATACGCCAACAGCATGTGACTTTTGTTGAAGATGGTATCAGTCGTGTTTACTGCAGCCTTCCGCATGATCACCGCAGAACAGACTATCGCCTTGTCTAAAGCCTCGCTTGGTAGGAAATGGCTCAGTCAGATTTTTACCTATTTTCATTGAAGACTTCGTGTCAGTCGGTGTCGTCCCGCAAAGTCCTATCAGCTTCGAAGGGATACCAAACTCAGCCATACCATCTTATAGCCTGTCGTATCAGGCTGCAGTTTTGTAATCATTAAACAGATGGTAGGTGGCGACCTGCGTTTCTTGGGTCTTCTCAAGTATTTATCGCAGCATGAATATCTGATTAGTCGTGGATTTACCAGGTCCAAAGCCACATTGATAAGGTCCAATCATGTTCGCAAGAATGGGTTTTAGTCTTTCACATAACACCCTATAGGCTGATCCCGCGTTTGTTGGTGTACACACCCAGATTCGAATCATCGGGCGTGCAGTGATGAACAATATATTCCATCGTCGATGATTGGCGTGATTCCATCACTTATGCCGCCTTTGGCACCAAGCAGACTACGAAAGTGTTCCATCCATATTTGCAGCACACACTGAGTGTTCGTGACCAGATTTTCAACTCTGTCCTTACATGTTGGAATCGCTGTTCCAATACATTTCTTTTTACCTAATGGTAGAACTTTCGGGCTTCACCTCAATCCGTTTAATTTCGATATTCGAGGCTTCCTCTTTTCATTATATCGTCCCGTCACATCCACGTTGCCATTGGTTGCAGTTTTACGTTGTTTGAGCATCCATTTTCTCGGACATTACGCGACACTACTCAGTAATGTACTAACCCAGTACGGTCGTTGCGGCAGTGGTCAATGACCACTGGTCATAGAATTCGCAATATGTTGCCACTATGTGTCAGGAATATAGGATTTACGGGGTTTGTTTGAAGTAATTGAGATAGTTGGATGGATGGGGCATTGGCTATCTCGGTGTTATGGTTAGGTTAGGTAAATTCTGTAGCCACTTTCAACACAACGCACATGGGTCCTAGTACGAGTCCCGTCGTTATACAATTTTAAAATTAATGCACCAAAAATTCCTATTCTGTTCGGTCAACATCGCTATCAAGCCATTTCGTTACTCTGATAAAGGTGTGGATGTTCCGCAAATCACCTACTGATAGGCAGGTATTGTATAGAAGTGTCCGATGACCAAGCTTTTTATATCTCAGGTCACCAAAAGCAGGGCAGTGACGGTGATGCTCCGTGGTCTCCTCTTCATTGCAGCTTCTACAAAAATCGTTGTAGGGTAGTTTCAACCTCTTAGCGCGTTTACCAACCGGCCAGTGACCGTTTATTACAGCTATGATATTCCTCAGGTGGACTCTGAACAGGTTCAGCCCAAATCGTGTCCTCTGTATATCCATTGTAGACCAAATTTTGTTAAGTCGCCGTGCAAGTGGTTTCCCTCACCCATCTCTCCTTAGCAATGACGTTCAGTTTCCCCTCAATTAGCTGTTTCCCCCTTGTGAGAGGAATCCCAATGAGACCGTAAACCGAGTTCACGATTGTGGCGGCTTTTGCAAATGTATCGGCTTTTTGGTTACCATATATGACCCCATGTCCTGGAACCCATGTAAGGGTAACCGTCGAATGTCTCGCTATCTTCTCAAGAGGCGACCGGCATTCTCGCACATTACTTGAAGTGGCATACACGTTCTCCAGGGATCTGATAGCCGCTTTACTATCAGTAAGAACATTAATATGGCCGTCTAATATCCCACGATACTGAATTTTCTCTACGGTTAATCTAATGGCTGCTATTTTGACCTGAACAATGCTACAGTGATCCGGTAGTCTGATTGATTGTTGCAAATTGAACTTCCCTGAAAAGATTCCACAGCCTGCTCTTTCCTTTAATTACGTACCGTCAGTGAAAATTATGATGACCTCCTACCCAAAGTTGAGGGCATTATCATTTTTATCATAGTATGACCTATTCGGGATGTGCCTTATAAAACCCGGATCGAAGACAGGTTCTGGTATGGCGTAATTCGTGTGATGGCTCACATTGATTAGGTCCATGCTTTTGTGGCGCCTAAACGCATTGCTATGTTCGCTGCTATTTTCCTCGCCTCAATGTCCGGTGGTGACCAGTATATGATCGTTAACAGTTAGAGTAGTTCTAAGTGCCCCTGTTATCTAGATTGCCACCAGTATCATAATGCGTTCGAATTTATGTCTTTGGGACGCTCCATCTAGCGCCGGCCACCAGGTATACATCTTTGTAATATATAGCTGCCTTTGCGTTTGGTTGCGAGCGTTTTTAGGACTGATAATCGTAACTATGTGGTGATCCGAGTCTGTGTTTGTACCTCGCATGACATGCATGTCCATAACACTTGAGATATGCCTTCCATAAAATACCACGTTATCAATCTGGTTTCTTGTTTTTTGGTCAGGGGTTCCATCTGGTTCCACTCACTACCATGTTTCTTGCCAAAAGTAACCATTCTGAATCCGTTATCGGAATGCGAATACTGTCTATTCGGTTAAGGGTTAAGCCCAGACCAGAGGTTGAAGTCTCTTTCCAGCTATGGCCAGTCCATCGCCTGTATGGCGATGATGTCAGCCTTGTATTTGTCGAGAACATCCGCCAATTGGATAGATGTACCACCACTGTAGAGAGTACGGGAATAACAGGTACATATCCTTAAATCATGGTCCTTATAACATTTGCGGGGTTGTCCAAATTTAAAGGGTTCTAAATTTGTCTTTTCTTTGTGCTTTCATAATACTTTTTTTATTTAAGGAGAGTGCGTTATTAGGCCACCGCGCTCATTCCAAGTTCCTTCGGGCTAAGAAAGCCTCTGTTTTGAGTTTTAGTAACTTTTGTTACCTACTACCTAAGACGCATGCTATTTAGGCTTTTGTATATTGCGCCTTCTCACATGGCCCGGGTAACACGTGATCTCTCGGACGTTGTGAGATGTTTGTGGACTCCAAAGACAGATTCTGGTTATTCCCAAGAGAATAACAATCAGAAAACTCAAATTGTAAAAATCCCCTACCCACCAGCCTTAAAAAAATACACATAAAATCTCTGCCATATAAATGCCCACAGATGTATAAATATGCAATAAGTTCGTTGGTATTTATTTATACACAGACGAATGGATATAAATGGTCATCTATCTTGTTAGTATGTATCGTTTCCCTTTGAAAAAAGGGAAATTTTGATTTTGTTACCCATTTTAAACGCAAGAACACGTTTTGTTATATCTGCTCTCGTTCTCTGTGTGTGTGGGAGCAAAGGGGTTTGCATCGATTTTAACGTTATTCAATTTTAACAGGAAGTGTAATTTCTATGCCTACGTGTGAGTTTAAAGGGATTATGTGACCAATTTGTGCTGTATTCCCTTTTTTGTTGCTGATGTTATTGTTGCAACCAAAGAAAAAGAAAAAGGTTACATTTATACCCTTCAGGCAAACATTTTAGATTTTTTAACCCTGAAGGGTATTGTCTTGCATGTGTGTAGCAAGCTAAACCAATATATAAATTAAAGAAAAAAACACATTTAGGGCTAAATTGTTAGGGTTACTGTGTTTTCTAAGGGATTTAATGGAAAAATTTGTTATTATAAATTCATTTATGTATTTTTGAACGAATGCAAATGTTTTTGTTTTCTGAAATCTATACAAATTGAAACTAAGATGCCATTTTACAAAATAGGGGTAAATGTTTTGCTTTTCCATTAAGTTTGATGTGTGTTGTGGTATTACATTTTGGTTTTAATTCTGTTTGGTTTTATTTGTACACTATCGATGGAATATAAGTTTCGCCGGTGGTGAACTGGCTTTAAGATAATTCGTAAACAAAAAATAAAAAAAAATTGTATTAGTTCCTTTGGTGCATCTTATGCCTTTTTTTGAGAAAAGACCAAATAGTTAAAAATGTGCAAGAATATTTAAAATTGAAATCATACAGCAACGTTAATCGTTGGCAGCGTAATGCAGTAATAGGCATCCCATAGCCTCGCGATGCCGGCAATAATGATTTTCTTTTACTCAGACACTATCGGCAATTCAAACTTACTCGAAAGTTTTATTTAATTCAAAACAGTCAGTCTCTGCTGGAGTGTTACGAAAGCAACACCACACTCGCAACACACATAGGTACAGACAGCAAAGCAATGTTCAACGATTGTTGGGAGAACACAGAATTTTCAACGTGTACAATTTGACAGCACTGACGCTTCTTTTGCGACTGCTCACAATCATACCATACTGTTCTGTGCGTGCGTTCGTTTATGCCCACCACTAGTTAAATGATATAACTAATAAAGTCGTTAAAGTTTTTTTCTGTTTTTTTTTTTGAACCGCTACATTAAAATCGTATTTTAAATTTTTGAAAAAGGATTGAGGCGCATTTAAAATTGAAAAATTCATTTATTTCTTTTTCTAAAGTTTGTGTGTGAGTAGTGATGATCGTAGACTATTCTAATTAGTCTAAGTCACTCACACGGATGGCGCGTCTCGAACTCCGTGCAATTGCATCACTATTATCGCCGAATTTTTGCTTTCTGGTACAACATTCGCAGTAACTTATCTTCATCTTATTTTGGTCTTTTGCGCTCCGTTGATAGTTCGTCATACCTAGAGATGGAGCATTTTTATCCATTCATACAACGTCCAAGTCAGCGCATTCGGTCTATTTGAAAGCGCCTGACTACTGTCGTTATACAGGTCATACAGCTTATCGGAAGACGGTACTAGCCGTTAACGATGATGGGTCCAAATATATTGCGAAGTATTTTTCTCTCGAAGACTCCCAGAATAGATTGACCTGCTTGTGTCATTACCCAGGATTCTGCGCTGTAGACCACGACAAGTAGGATCAGTGTCTGGTAGAATAAGATCGTTGTTCTTCGAGAGAGGGTTTTGTCATACAATCGCTTGCTTAGCGCATAGTAGCAGCGGTTTGCATTCAAACTCATAGTTCGTTGAAACAAATTTATCACCAGACCTGCTTCTGACGACTGCTACTCAATACTCGAGAAGACCGCAGTAACATTCCGCAGATCTCGGCCAAAGATATCTATATCATCAGCATATGCGATTAGCATGTGACTTTTGTTGAAGATGGTACCATTCCTGTTTACTGCAGCCTTTCGCATGATCATCTCCATTATGATATTAAAGAGATCGCATGACAGATCGCCTTGTCTAAAGCCTCGCTTTTTAGAAAAAGGCTCCGTTAGATTTTTGCCTATTTTATCTTTAGACTTCATGTGAGTCAGTGTCATCCCCCAAAGCCGTATCAGCTGCTCAGGGATACCAAACTCAACCGCAGCTTCTAACCGATTCTGTCATATCGTTCTGTCGGCTGCAGCTTTGTAAGCGATAAACAGATGGTAGGAGTTGATCTGCATTTCTTGGTTCTTATCAAGGGCGTAGCCAGGATCTAATGTAGGGGGGGGCAGTCGGTTTTACATTTCATGTTAATAGTATGTTTACAAAAAAAGTACCTAATGAAAAATCAATACTCATTGTTTTGACAATATTTTATTAAACAAAGGTAGACTAAAATTTTTTTTAAAAAATTGTAGGTCATTGGATTCCATTAAAATATTTTTTATTCATCTTTGTTGTTTTTTATTTGGATGTATGTAATTTTAAGCCGCTATTCTTGAGCGTTTTTTAAATATTTTTTCTTGTGTTATTTGAAACAAAATTGTGCACAGAATGAACGTTTTTTTATTCTGAATTCCTTATCGTTTTTTTTTGAAATATGTCAAAGTCGATGGAAAAATAATTTTTGACTTTAATGTCAAATAATTTTTGGTGTTTATGTGCTCATATCGATTTTCGCAGACTATAGATTTCGGACATGCCGTCTTCGACAAAGTTGTTTTAAATAAGTCGTGCTTATCCGAAATCCCAACTATAGGTTGTCGATAATCTATTTAACCCCTTAAATCCCTACTTAAAGTAAAAAAAAAGTTAAAAAAAAATTGGTACGAAACCGTCATTGTAAATCAAAAAGCTAATGATGTAATACGATTCCGAATTTTGTTAACACCGTCGAGTTCGGTTTTCCTAATTTTTTCGACTATCACAGAGTTCTTTTTCACTGAATGTAATCTACAAATCCAAAGAACTCATTAATTCAGTCTCATGTCTTGTTAAAAGAATCGATTCGAAAATCGAGTACGGAATATTTTTACTGTGTTCGTTTAAATGGCTGCATCCGGAAGTACCTCATTCTGTCACCCCAATTTTCCAAGACCTTGTTAAAATCTTCGGGCTGTAGCTCACGGATTGCTTTGATGATAGTGGCCTTAAGTGTTTGAAACACTTATGGATTAAAATAAACTATGATTTTAAAATCCGGGACCGGTCGTGGCATTGTGGTTAGAACACGCGACTAACATGCAGGCGATCCCGGGTTCAATTCCCGCCTCCTGTCATTTACATTTTTCTTTCATTGCCGGCCCCTCGATGTTGCACAGTAGGGATGCCTTCATACATTTGAGTGAAAAAATTATAAGGAGTACTCCTAGAGTGATGAAACTTGGCACCGATTCTTAACGCTATTAAGAAAAATAGAAATTTTCATCAAAATCGGCCACGCCCATCATATACAGCCCATATAACTCAAAATGATTTTTTTATACGAAATTTGTTCTTTTGTTCCGAATGTGTTGAAATTTAGGACATACATTACAATTAACGAAACGAAAACGTTCTGTGATTATTCTCGATATAATCTTGATTTTTCAACAACAAATAGATTGCTGGTGGAGCAAACTGGAACCAACCAAGTTAAAGGAAGACTGCAACCACCACTTGGAAATGAAGCGAAAAAAAAAATGTTTTAGGATTGCGTCGATAGTGTTGGCTACACTTTCCTCTGTTTATAGATAGCAAAGTGAAAGACGTAGATACAAATTTTAAATGCAAAAATCTTAATAAATTTTATTTAAATTTAGGCGACAACGATGACTTTTTAACAAGTTGGATTCTAGCACAATGATTACAAATTCAATAAAAATGGCCACTGCCACATACATGGTTCTTAACTAATAACTGTTGTTTTTATGAACGAGTAAAAAATCCCAAGCTCAGATCAGAGTGGCCACATCCAATTGGACGACATCACGACAATACCCATGCAATGTTCGCGCCTCAACTTTTCCAATAGATGGCTCTTTATCAGTTTGAATATTCTGAAAGTTTCATTAAAATCGGACAGGACCATCACATAGCGCTTTTATAACATAAAATGAATTTTTCATACGAAATTTGTTCTTTTATTCCGAATGTGTTGAAATTTAGCACAGACATTACAATAAACAAAATGAAAATGTTTTGAAAGTTTCATTAAAATCGGCCACGCCCATCACATAGCGCCCATATAACTACATACGAATTTTTCATATAAAATTGTATTATTACATTGTACGACACGATTTTTCACCCACTGACCAGATTCTGAAAATACAGTTCAAAAAAATATATACGTATCTCCCAGTTTTTCTAGATCAGCTCATTTAACTTTTTAACGAGCAATTCAATTTTTGGAGCGAAGCTCCCATTCAAGTACTCGAAAGTGAACTTGGAAGTGAATTCTGCGAGTTATTAACAGATTTTGATGATTTTTTTTTAGTGCTTTTCAAATGGCCGGAGGCGGTAAAACATAAACAGTTCGGTAAAACATACAAGTACTGACTTTGAAACGGCTTAAAAAAATCTAGTAGTCAGATCCAAGTAATTCTTTTTGGTTTGATTGTACCATTTAGTCTTAAATTTAAAAATACCACTGCTTATTGCATGAAGAGTATGTTGACAATTAGACTTTTTTTCGGGAAATCCCCAGAGTGTGTTGTCGACAGCTACGTCGCAGTATAAGTGTCGAGTCAATCGGCATGTCTAATAAAAGGTTCTCAAGCAGTGACGTTCGCATTCGTTGATAAACAAGTAGGTGCGTTAGTTGTAAATCTAAAAATAAAATTCACAACAACGCGAGAAGCTAACCTATACCTCATGCATGGGGTGTAAAGGGAAATTAAGTTTTTATGATTTTAAAAGTAACTTGTATTTGGTCCACCTTCTTATCATTTGACACGAGCAAGAGTGTAACGTGTTAAGGGAGACACGTTGGACCTTAAGAATCTGAAATACGAATTCAATTCTGAAAAGGTGTCCGTCTATCTGGGCGGCTGGCTGGTGTGCAGGAGAACTTGAGAAAACTTTACAGGTCCTTTAAAAGATTAAACAGTTTTATAATTTTTCAAAATTTAGTTTAACTTCCTAAATAAAAACATAACGTCCTAATGAAAAACTGGAAGATATTTCAATTTGGTACACTTACATACATACTAAGTATCTTTCTTGCAAGTGCACTAAATACAGTTCAAATTTTGAGCAATCTTATCGCTTATTGAACATTGACTTACTAATAAAAAAGGGCCTCGTTCTGCGTATTAGTACTTCTAATACAAGGAAGTCTACATTTTTCCAACAATTTCAAGGAGGAACTCTTAATATTTTGTGAATTCATAGCACTTTTTAAACAGTAACCATTTCTACAGCTTTGATACATGCTTGTAAACTTCTGGCCAACACCACTGCACAAGCATGGCAATAACAGTACATAAGTAATTTTACTTCAAAATCAGTTAATTTCATTGACTCATGTTTAAAATATCCACTAGAATTTTGGAACATAGGATAAAATTTTATATTAGTCAGTTCTCCTTAGTGAAATTTGTGTACGGTTTTATTTTAATTTTCTGGAATTTTGACAGATTTTCCAAGCTGTAGGGGGGGGGGGCAGCTGCAATATCTGGTCGGTCGTGGTCGTTACTAGGTTTATAGCCACACTGATAAGGTCCAATCAGGTTCGCTAGGATGAGCTTTAGTCTTTCACATAACACACAAGACAGGACCTTGTATGCGATAGGTAAAAGTCGTATCCCGCGATAGTTGGTACACACACTTGGGTCGCCTTTCTTAAGCATGGGACTTAGGACACTCAGACTCCAATCATCGGGCATACATTTCTTTAGTCAAATCGTGTTTATGAGCTGGTGCATGTACGTTGCACATAGAAGTATTTTGATTTTCTGGGCGGCCAAAACCCAAAATCTCAAGTTTAAAATAAAACCGTTAAATTGATTGTAACGACATGTAACGAAAAACCTCCATTACAAGTTACCTTAATTGCGAGAAACCCAGAAAAAATTTAATTTCAAATTCAATGATTAATTATACGATTTTCCGAAAGTTTTAAGTTTTTATTAATTTTAATGCGTTTAATTTTTCCCAAGTGCAAAATAGCGATGGATTCAGAATCCATTGGCATGGTATTTTTCAAATCCTATTAATATTATAAATGTGAATGTCTGTCTGTTTGTTTGTTTGTTTGTATGTTTGTTGCTCAATCACGCCTAAACGGCTGAACCGATTTCAATGAAATTTGGAAGACAGTTAGTGTACCATATAGAAATTACTATAGGCTATATATTTTGTAATTTTTTACCCTATGGGCGGAGTGGGCGTGGCAAAACTTTTTTTTAGAGCTAGAGAGATCAAATTTGATACCCAGATAGTACTCGACAACACGAATATGAATATGCTGACGAAATTTAAATTTTGGACCCAATGGGCGGAGTGGGCGTGGCAAAACATTTTTTAGAGCTAGAGATATAATATTTGATACCCAGATAGTACTCGACAACACGAATATGAATATGCTGACGAAATTTTATTTTTGACCTAATTGGCGGAGTGGGCGTGGCAAAATTTTTTTTAGGGCTAGAGAGATAAAATTTGATACCCAGATAGTACTCGACAACATAAATATGAATATGCAGACGAAATTTTAATTTTTGACCCAATGGGCGCAGTGAGCGTGACAAAGCTCTTTTAGAGCTAGAGAGATAAAATTTGATACCCAGATAGTACTCGACAACACGAATATGAATATGCAGAGGAAATTTTAATTTTTGACAAAATGGGCGGAGTGGGCGTGGCAAAACTTTTTTTAGAGCTAGAGAGATAACATTTTATACACAGATAGTACTCGACAACACAAATTAGAATATGCAGATAAAATCTTCACTTTTGACCTAATGGGCGGAGTGGGCGTGGCAAAACTTTTTTTAGAGCTAGAGAGATAATATTTGATACCCAGATAGTACTCGATAACGCGAATATGAATATGCAGACGAAATTTTAATTTTTGACCCAATGGGCGCAGTGGGCGTGACAAAGCTTTTTTAGAGCTAGAGTGATAAAATGTGATACCCAGATAGTACTCGCCAACACGAATATGAATATGCATACGATATTTTAATTTTTGACCCAATGGGCAAAGTAGGCGTGACAAAAGTTTTTTTTAGGGCGAGATACATACAATTTAACATTCAGATAGTACTCGACAACACAAATATGAATATGCAGATGAAATTTTAGTTTTGGACCCTATAGGCATATTGGTTATGGCAAAACTTTATGATATATGCAATATGATACATACATACAATACAATACATACATGCAAACAAAATTTTAATTTTCGATCAGTGGGCAGATTTACCGTAGCCAAGTTTTTATTTTGAATCAGTGGGTGGAGGGCGTGGCAAGACGTACACATAGTATTTGGCATTATAATTACAAATTTGCGGAGGAAATTTTATTTGTATTTTAGCCCTCGAGAGATGCAACACAATAAATAAACAAAACTATGCGCAAAAATTACAAAAATTTAATCAGTGGGCGGATGGGGCATGCTTAAATCGGATCTTAGCCGTAGAAAAAAAAAATTTGGTACACAGATAGTATTCGGCACTACAATTACAATATAACGTTATTGATTGAACTGGTTTGGGAGTTACTTGGGGTAACGAATTGTTTACCGAGGGTATAAGATCAATGCTTTAAATTATCCCATTAAGAAAGCAAGCCAAACATATTATTATCGAGTTAAGGAAACGTTGCCAAAGTATGTTTTAAATTGGCATATGCACAGCTTTTCTAACTGTGAGCCAATTTGAATTGATATACGTGCATTATATTAAGTTAATTTTGTAATATTAGTCAATTATGCAATGGCGAAGCATTGCCGGGTCCACTAGTGTTATATATTTCTTTAATATGTATGCCTTAAATTTTTATAAAAGGTCGGCATGTAATGACCCTAATAAAGCTGATTTTTTTGAGATTTTCTTTTAGGTATCCTGTTAGATCCCGAAAGTCTTGCGACTGATGTGAAAACTTTTTGGCCTTATTTAACAAGTTCAGAAAAGTTTTGCCGCGGAAAATCGCGGATGGCCAAAAACCGTTAATTAAAGTTCATACCTAAGAAAATCAAAATTTTTGATTTTTCTTACATTCTCTTAATAGTTTTTTCTCATGATCCGTTAACCAAGAAGTAATAGGAAATCATATGCAAAAAAATAATAATTTGGGAGCGATAACGAAAAAAAAACGTCTGTGCGATTTCGTTTTGAAGCCTTTACTACTCGAGTATTAGTCATTAAAGTGTTTTTGTTGTCACAGAACAACTGCACAGCTATACGTAAAATTGTATCCTTGGCACCCAATAACTACTACACTACGTAAAGTTCTCATACAAAGATCGGAAATGATAAAAAATGCGTTACTGCTTATAGGACAACTGTATGAAGAGGCAGCAGAGGTTCGAAACAAACATTTTCGAGCTTACAGGCAGGAATTTGCAAGAAAATTCTCCAGAGAAACCTGCAATCAGGACATCTTAAATATGCTTCCTTGAGCTCAGATCTACTTCTTAGTGCCTCAACAACTAAAAGAAAAACAAAGTTTTCTTTATTTTAGCCAGAAACTATAGAGATGTTTCTCTCAGCTTAACCAAATCTAGCAGCTGAAAGTGATGTGGACGACGAAATTAGCGATGATGGCAAATAAAAAAAATATGGATATATTATGTTTTAAATGTCCAATATATGAAAATATAACTGTTTTTTTCTATAAAAATCAACTGTTTGTGTTTCAATCGTCACTCTTAGCAGAATAAACAAATAAAATATTTTTGGCCTCCCAGATCATCAAAATACTTCTATGTGCGTTGACAGGTCATCGTCGCCGGCTTTAAAAAGCTCTGCCGACAGTCCATCGGCTCCCGCAGCTTTATTATTTTGAAGCCTTGCGATTGCCGTGCTGGTCTCGGTGGTGGACAATCTACGCCGTCGTCTATGATTGGTGTGATTTCGTCACTTATGCTGCCTTCGGGTACAGAGATTGAAAGTGTTTCTTCCATATTTGCAGCACACTCTGAATGTCCGTGACTATATTTCCGTCTCTTTTCTTACAGATGGGGATCCCTGTTCCAATACCTTTGCTTTTAACCCTTTGGTAGAACTTTCGAGCCTCACCTCTATCAATATCCTGGCTCTCTCTTTTCTTCCACGCTTTTCCGCCTGAACAGGCGTTTCATCTCCCACCTTTTCTCATTATAACGCTCTGTCACGGCACGCGCCGCCATTGGCTGCAGTTTTGTCCTGTATGCAGAATCCATTTCCTCTGACAATTTGCGACATTCATTATCATACCAGGGCTTGTCTGAGCGTGGTTTTTTTTTATAACCCAGTACGGTCGTTGCGGCAGTGGTCATAGAATTCGCAATATGCTGCCACTGTGCGTCGGATACATCAGAACTTGGGGGGTTTGTTTGGAGTAATTGAGAGAGAGTGGGTTGGAGTAGGCATTGAATATCTCGGTGGTATGCAGGTTTGTGATGTCTAGCTTTCCTTGCGTTTGATTACGGGTGTTTTTAGCACTACTTAATCGAGTGCGTACCTTGGCTGCAACTAGGTGGTAGTCCGAGTCCGAGTATTTGCACTGCGTATCACGCTTGAGAATGCCTTCCATTGATTACCACACAATCAATTTGGTTTCTTGACTTTTGATCAGTGGATATATAGGTTGCCTTGTGGATATCTTTATGCGGGAATTTGGTTCTACTTACTACCATGTAGCTTCGCGTCGGCAAGAAGTATGAATCCGTTATCGGAGGTGTTGTTGAGTGGAATGACTTTTCCGTCTGCTGCACCACGAACATCTTCCCTTCCTATTTCGAAATTAAAATCGCCCAGAGCCATTTTTAAGTTCCGTCGGCGATATGTAAAAATATTTCGCCTTGATGCAGATAGACACTTGCAGGGTCTCTTACAAGGTTAAACTACAAAAATTCTTTGTAATTGTTTGTTTTTTGTTAGTCGATCTTACAGTACATTATATTAATTTACGTTAAGTGTATCGAAATGATACAACAAATTCGGCTCAAGATCAGAAAAGTGTTCTTTATTTATTGTTTGATATTTTTGGTCAAATTCAGTGTGTCACGCACTAGGATGACGCGTTTCGAACTCCATGACGAGTTCATCTTTAGACCCCTTTGTGACGAACTGATGTAATTCTTAAAAATATCAATTTTTAAACAAACACAAGCGAACAGACAACGAAAGCTTTCCTTTTTTTCTCAGTAAAGTCCATTTATATCTATCCGGAATATTTTGATGATATTTATATATATTTTAATGTAAAATTAAATGTTCTTTGAATCGCATTAACATTCGAGTCATCATACCATTTTTGTAACAGCTGCGATTATTGTTTAGCCATAAAACTCAATGACTGTTTGGAGTTTACCCCTCCACGAGAATCCACGAGAAGTAAATTAAATGTGTTTCTATCTTCCCTCCCAACTATATAGGATATTAATTGTTATGGGAATATCCATTGCTTTGTTGAACCCACTGCTTTAATGATCCTTAAACGTGAATTTAAGTACGAATCTGTTGTGGCAATTGTAGAACAGGGCAATAACTCGACAATTAGCTCATTTGAAAAAGTTTGGCATGATGTATGATCATGTATTAGTTTGACTAAGGCAACGACATACTCTCTACTTGCTATGTACTCAAGGGCAGCTTTTCAAGACAGATGTTACTTATTCCACAAATTTAGGAATTATGTTGCCGTTGTGCTGTGTTGCATACAGTCTCTTGTTTCTGCCGAGGCTATTGTTGCTGTTGTTATACAATTGCGGGGGGGTTAAGACGTAATAAAACTATAAACCAATAAATCATTTTTAGTAATGTTGTTACATGAAATGAACAATAAAAACTTTTGCCAAAAGGAACTGTCAAAAGCATTTTTGTTGCCAACCTTACACACAAACACACACACATGCATGTACAAACGCTCATTCCCAAGGACCACTCACAACTTAAGATCTCTTATACGACAATACGATTAACAATGGGCTCCAGACGAATGAAAAAACCACAAACAAACACCTGTACGAAAGATAAATGAAATAAGTTTTTCATCTTTTGGTGTTTTTTTTCCGGAAATATGTTCACATGTTTGGGTGTGTATGTGTGTGTGTGTCTACGAACATCGACACTGTAACTTTGAGAAGTATATAAATTGTATCCCAAAAGTTGTTATTAAATACGACAGACGAAGACCATTAAGCACTGGGTTTTGGATAGAATTAGAAAGAATTGCATAACTTTTTTACAATTAGGGGAAGGTCATGTTTGAATATACATTTTGGGTCGAACAAATTCAAACTTTTTGAACATTTTAAGTTCTTTTTGTGTGACAGGTAGATTTAGGTACATAGATGTTTTCGAATGTTGCTGAGAACACTCTGGAGAAATTAGATAAACAGTTCGATGATGTTAAAAGTATGTTTATTTGATAGGAGTCGGCTCATTTCATGCTTTTGAATTTCGAAAACATTTAATTTTTGGAAAGAATTTTTAACTGTGTTCAAGAAGATAACATTTAAATTTGAGTCGATAATGAATGATCAGGTAGGGTATGTACTTTACTCTGTGGAACTAGATATTAAGCAGAAGATTACCAGGAAAAATTATATTGGTAAAAATGTGTCCCGGCATTTCGCTGGGTCAGGCCTAGGAATTCAGATATGGGCAATTCCATAGTCACATACGTGACATGGCGTACGTATCAATGGGATGAAATACAATGAAAAACTTGATTTGTTTTTATTACTTCTTTATCTTTTTGTGTAATACTTAAGAAGCTCTTTGTTTAGTAAGCAAACCGAAATCCTCTGAACTGATGGTCCTATGATATTAGCAGATAAAGAGGGTGACGTTAAGTGGCAAAAATAGAAGTTAGTTTTTTCTTCTTTCACAAAACACATACCAGTGCGAATTGAGTCGGACTTTTTTGGTAAAACCTTTTTAAATATGATTTTTAGCATAACCTCAAAATTAAGGTTAGAAATATATCCAGAGAAAAGAACAGTCTGATCCGCTTAATTCAAGATAAACTTTAAGCTAATGTAAACATAAAAAACTTAATTTCCCATTACACCCCATGAATGAGGTATGGGATAGCTTCTCGCGTTGTTGTGAATTAACACGCTTTCTATTTTTAGATTCACAGCTAACGGCACCTACTTGTTTGTCGACGAATGCGAACGTCACTTTTTGAGAAGCTCTTACTAGACACGGCAATTGACTCGACACTAATACTGCGAAGTTGCTGTCGACAACATTCGAGGGGAGCCGACAATGAAAGAAACATTTTTTTTCTCTTTTTTAAGATGACTGGAGCCAGGAGTTGAACCTGTGATCTCCCGCATGGTAGTCGTGTGTTCTAACCACTATGCCACGGCCGGTCCGGTATATTTTTACTAAATTCAGTGTTTCACTATTTGGGTAATAAGAACATAAGAACATTGAACATCCGTTCAGTGCAGCAATGTTGAGTAACTTAAATGGCATGCTACCACAGATGCGTCTTAATAAGTAAGTAACAAAAGTTACTGAAGGTCAATAGATCGGCTTTCCTAATGGCTTTGGCAGTCCCAAGAAACTAGATGTGCTTTCAAAGTTGGCAAGAGACTTCGACTTCTGGTCTCGCGGTTTAACCATGTAAGTGACCGAATAGCCAATATTCGCATCATGGCGAAATATTTTGACGAGGACATGAAAGATGCATTCTATGAGTGCCTGGAGCAATAAACGGCGAATATATGCACATGACATTAAAATTGTTCTGGGAGTTTTTAGTGCTAAAATAGGAAGGGAAGATGTTCTTGGTTCAGCAGTCGGAAATTCAGTCTACACAACAAAACCTCCGATAATGGTTTCACACTGGTTAGTTTCGCGTCGGCAAGAAACATGGTTGTGACAACCTGGACATTCCCTGATCAAGCCTTGGTACGCTAACGAAATGTCTGAGGAAAAGAATGCTGCATACAGGACAAAACTGCAGCCAATGACAACGCGTTCTAAGGCAGAGCATTAAAATAAGAAGAGGAGGGAGATGAAACGCCTCTTCAGCGGAAAAAGCGTCTGTGGAGGAAGAGAGCGAGTCAGGATATCGAAAATTGTAGAGATAGAGGTGAAGCTCGAAAGTTATACCAAAAGGTAAAAACAAAGGTTTTGGAATAGGGATCCCCACCTGTAAGGATTCCAGCTCATTAATACGATTTGGTTCAAGGAATGCATGCACGATAATTGAAATCTGAGAGTTCTATGTCCTGTGCTAAAGAAAGGCGATCCAAGTGTGTGTACCAACTATCGTGAGATCACGCTTACAAGTGTGTTATGTGTTATGTATAAGACTAAAGCCCATCCTAACGAACCTGATTGGAACTTATCAGTGTAACTTTAGACCTGGTTAAACCACGACCAACCAGATATTCAAACTGGTGAAGACCCAAGAGATGCAGGTCTATACCTACCACCTTTTTACCGATTACAAAGCTGCAGTCCGATACTAGATGCTATGGCCGCCACGCTATGCGGACATAAACCCCAATTTGCATTTGGGATAATGTCGGCTAAGCTCCGCGGACAGCCCGCGGACAAGCCCCATCAAATATAACGGACATAACACCCAAACTAATTGTGCGACTAAAAGTAATGAAAAAGGTTGATGAAGGTGACGAAGGGTGGGCAGGGGCCCACATCCAAAAAAATGACTTTCTAAGTAACTAACAAACTACGACGTAAGCGGCGGGGGGCCTGCCCCCTATTGGGCCTATGTCCGCAGATTAGTATCGGACATAACACCCAATTTCATTGGGGAAGTTGTCAAGAAGTTGTCCGGACTTGAGCCCCAAAATTTGTTTGAGGTTTACGTCCGTGGGGCTTTTGTCACGGCACCGAGATGCAGCCGGTATAAATGAGTGACAGAACTATATCTTTGAAGTGGTATATGCTTTTGCCTACCTTGGCTCGGCCGTAAACAATAAAATAATGTCAGCCTGGAAATCGAATGACGAGTATTGATTGCAAACCGCTGCTACTATGCGCTAAGCAAGCGAATTAATGACAAATCCCTTTCTCAAAGAACAAACATCCAACTGTACCAGACACTGATCCTACCTGTCTAGTACTACAGCGCAGAATCCTGGGTAATAACACAAGCGGATCAATCTATTCTGGGAGTCTTTGAAAGAAAAATACTTCGCAAAATATGTGAACCCATTATCGTTAACGGCGAGTGCCGTCGTCAAATGAACCATGTGCTGTACAACGACATCGACGTAGTCTAGCGCGTTGAAATAAAACTTTGTTCATTGACCAGGTGAAAGGGCTGTTATCTAAGCGTGCTGTAACAAACTATCTACGGAGCGCAAAAGACCGAAGCTCTTTTAATTCTTTTCTACGTGCGGATGGATGAAATTCTGTTGTTGCTGCGATATAAAATGAAGAAAAAGAATTTTTATTTAGTTATATATCATTATTTCCGTTGAACCAGTTATAAATCTGGTATTTGAAAACGGAATTGTCGAAAAAGTATATTTTTCGAATAAACTCAAGACCGGTTCTATGAAAAATGCAAATATTATATATGAGCACTACAGAGGTACCAGAAGGGGTGGGGCTATTATGCTCTTTAAAATCCCATGACTTAATATAATAATATAAATGGTGGTAAATATTTATGAGGGGGCGTCGGGAGTGTGATGCAAGGTAAAACTTCTGATCGGTTTAACTTGGCAAACCCAGAGTGATCCTTGCCAATTGCACTTCAAGTTTACTCACAGAGCTCCGTATTCGTAGTACTACTGCGGACGGAGTACCTCCACGTGATGACGCCTGAAAGCGTGCCTTTGACATCCGTCAAAGCACGACTAACTGTGAGGGGCGAAACCTAAAACCCAGGCACGTCTGCTCAGAGTGAGCGGTACCATGGTCAGCGTCTGACCCAGAATGGGCGGCTGTAATAAAATCCTGGCAGGAGGAGAAAACTGCGACGTGGTGCGCTGGGCTTGCAACCCGCCACCGACGTATAAACTATTGCAATGAAAAGAAGTAAGAAAGGAATAAAATGGACCCCCCAAAATGTTGACGACCACCGCAAACGAATTAAGGACCATGATTTAAGGATATGCACCTGTTATGTTAGAACACTGCATAGACCAGGTGCCTCCATCCAACTGGCGGAAGTACTCGAAGAATACAAGGCCACAATGCCACGAGAGAGTCGGATGCTGCATACAGGGTAAAACTGCAGCCAATGGCAACGAGAGCTGTTCGTGAACGGCACAGGGAGAAGAGATGATAGGCAACTCGTCTTTTTAGACGGAAAAAGAAGGAGCTGAAGAAGAGGCAGGATGAGTGCACAGAGTTGCTCCGTAGTAGAGGGGAAGCCCGAAAATTCTACAAGAGAGTTAAGGCGAGAATGCGTGGAACAGGGCTCCCCTCCTGCAAGGACAGCGATGGTCAGCTAGTGACGGACCCGGATAACGTTCTGAGGATATGGAGAAATCATTTTAAAAATGTATTGGATTCAGACACCACTCCAGAAGACCCCGCTCCAATCCATGACGATGATGTTTATTGTCCGCCTCCGAGCCAGAGCGAGATACGTGTGGCAATCTCCCGCCTTAAGAACAACAAAGCTGCTGGAGCCGATGGTCTTCCTGCTGAATTGTTATGGCTGGCGGGGAGGAGCTGATTAGGAGCATGCATCACCTCATTGAGAACATCTGGAAAGAGGAGAGCATGGACCTATCTGTGTCGAAGGTGAGTTTCGCCATCAGATGAACCATGAGCTGTATGAGCTTTACCACGACATCGACATAGCTAAAAGAGTCAGAATCCAACGACTTCGATGGCTGGGACATGTTGCCAGGATGGATGTAAATGCTCCAGCGAGAAAAATCTTTGAAGGCGAACCTGAAGGACGGCGCAGAGCAGGGAGACCCAAACTCCATTGGAAGGACCAAGTGGTAGGCGATGTGCCATCATCTGGTAGGACTAACTGGAGAACACATGCAGAAGACCGAAGCGTGTGGAATTCTTTATTACTTCAGGCCTCAAATTTATGAACTACGTTTCGTAAATTGTAATTGGCCACTTAAGTAAGTAAGTAAGTAAATATTTATAAGGATCTGTGAAGGTTTACTGCGCACCAGCCAGCCAGATAGACGGATTGTCCCAGTTGTTCCAAATAGTACTGAAACGAATTTGGTCATAGATACTCTGGGTCTAACACGCCTCAGTTAATGTGTTACGCTTTTTCTCGTATCAAGTTATATATGCCCTAAACCGGGTCGGTCCCTTACAAATTTTTTTTCAAATATTAAAGATCACCTCGAGACAGCTTTAAACTTTTTTCCGAAAAACAACTCCCCCAAAAAAATAAAATTACAGCTAAAATCTTGTTCAATCGCTGCTTTTTTGTGTGTTGCTCAACTGCAACATACAAGACATCGCTGTATAGATCTCAACGAGTACTACATTTGCCCTATAGATGTCGCTAATTTAAGACATCATTTGTTAATGATGGCCTCATTTTAAGCAGGTTCTACCCCTAAGTTTTAAAAATATTTCTTCCTAGGAATACCAAGAATATTTTCCTTTGGAAGTATAACGTTTTATAAAAAAAAAATATATTACGTATGACAAGATACATTGTATATGTTGTATGCATTATTACCGAAAATTTTTGCATAATTGTTAGCGATAGCGATAAATAAAGTTATTGCATACTTTTCGGTTCAAATAGTGTTTACAATTTCATGAGGATGAAGGTTGTCTTCGTCACCAATATTCAATCAACGAAGTTATAAAGATACCTGGTAAACAATACCACTTATTGCCAATAGAGTTTGTTTTACAAGATGGCTTTCGGAGGAAGATTTCGTTTATGATATATGCCTTTCGCTATTTTTCTCACCCGAACAGTTTGACCCATTCTAATATGCATAGTTTTAAATGAAAAACAAACACAGTCTTTCTTTCTGTCTCTTTTAAAGAGGAGAAAAGTAGTCGTACGTATTATACAAATTTGTAGTAGCATTTGAATAAAACTTTGCTCCCAGCATCATCTGAAAAATAGGCGTGATAATCGCCAGACCATTTTGTTTGAAATTGTAAGTAGGAAATATATTATGGAGTTTAAATACAATAAACGTTACCATCTTTATGCCAACATATTTTCTCAACTCATTTTCAGTTAATCAGTACAAGTTCTGGAAAATTGATGATTACATTTTTATTTAACAAAATAATGATCGTTAAAAAATAAATGTCCTATAAAACATAAAAGCCAGTATCATAAACACATTATACTATTGACTATTGACAGTCCATGTCCTTGGGGTTTCCTTAAACATCCTAGGGCGTTGGATTTTATGATGTACTCGTATGTAATACAAATCGACATTAGCAAATGACAGGCGTAAAATATGTGAATGGAAATATATAAACTTTTTTTTTACAATCTGGCTTGACGTGAAGGGAAAAAGCAAATACAAAACACTGACAGACGGCTGCTGTGAAATCTCCGGGTGATTTAGGTTAACTTCAGAACAAAAATACAAAGAGTATACATCTAAATATAAACATACATAAGCTAACATATATACATATGTATATGTGTACATATTAAAAGCAACAAACTAATAATCCCAAGTAAGGCGATATACATACACACACACAGACTAAAACCAAAAGTTCCAACAATATCTGACATTAGATAATGTTGTACTATGTCGGAAAAACTTTGACTTCGATTTGTTTAAGTGTCCGTTGTAAGCAGCAAATCGAAGGCAAAGTTACATAGCAGGCACGGCATGGTTGATATAATTACTTCTCAAATTATTGGAAGCAATTTTCAAAATTTGCCGAAATATTCTTTTACTGTTTGGCTTATTAATTCTTAGTGTTGTCGTTGCTAATGTTTCAGCGTGACATGCAACATATTTATCGCCAACAGTTTTATACTATGTTAATGGTTTGTTAATCTCAGCATCACACATACAAACGTACTCGTTTATTGAATACAACAACAATTTGGCCAAGTGTAGAAGGAAGCATTGCTGGCATTTGTTGTTGCTGACGATGTTTTGTTTTGTTGTTGGCTTTACTTCTTATTTTAAACATGTTTATTGTATCGGTTCCTTAAGCCACATCGTGCGAAATTCATTAAACTCTCTTATGTATTGTCATCCTATGTGGGGATATTCGCACGTTTGTGAGGATTTCTATACTTGTGTCTGTGTGCCTGCCTTCATTTAAGTGTTTGGCAAATGTAACATTTGGTTTGTATGTAATTGTTGTTGTTGCCTTAAGTATTATTACATTTTGGTGTACTTGTCATTTGTTGCGCTGGTGTAAGCATCACATAAGAACAATAAAAACAAATAATTTGCCTCTAATGTTTTTAAACAATTCTGCCAAAAGTGTGGAAGTGTGCATGTGCGTGTGCGTGTACGAGCGAATTATATATGGATTTGAATGAGTAACATTACGAATTGAAATGAAAACAGGAATGATAAAATTTGTGTAACAGTTGAATTTTAATAATGTATCGATGTTTGAGTGCTATGTCAGTAATGGCGCACTGTGGTTTCGATGCAATGGTGCGGAAAAGGGCAAACAAAAAAACAGCAAATGCGAAAGGTAATATATACTAAGTTAATATCACATTAAGACTAGCACGTATTAGGCTAAAAGCTGCAAATGTACTAAATCCGTGAAGCAGGCTGTTTTTAAATCTACTTCATACCGCCTTTGTCTGTTCACGGTTGTTAGATTTAGTTCATACATGCTTAAAATGTTGTACGTGTGAAACATTAAGTGTGGATGCGGAATGCGCAATAATAAGGTCAAATTTAGACGGATTACTAATTAGTGCCGCACTTACCCTAACAAAAGTAAAATTTTTACTGCACAGTAGAAATTTATTTGAACCACTTGAAAATTATACTTCTAAATTGTTATTAATAGTCAATTAAACAAAAAAGGGTACAATAATCTGCCTTTTGAAATTTAGATTTCTTTATCCAATTACTTACTTACTTAGCTGGTACTTCTTTCCAATCCCAATGGATTATATACCACACTTAGAAAAATTATATACCTCTATCTTCTGCGCTTCCTCTCCAGTTAGTCACACCCAGTTGTGTCATGTTCTGAGTAACCTGGTCTTTCCAACGGAGTTTTGGTCGCCCTCTTCTGGGTCGTCCACCGATTTCATTGTCGATGACTTTTCGAGCTGGAGCATTTTCGTCCATGCAGCTTAATGCGTCTGACCACGTCAATGTCAGTTTACAGCTCGTACAGTTCATGATTCATACGACGTCGATACTTTCCGTTAACGATGATGTGCCCATAAATTTAACGGAATATTTTTCTCTGGAATACTGCCAGAACCGATTCATCCGCTTGAGTCATAACCCAGGATTCTGAGCCATACATTAGGACAGGTAGAACCAGTATCTGGTATAGCTGGATTTTTGTTCGTCGAGAGAGGGCTCTGTCATTGAATCGCTTGCTTAGTCCTTAGTAGCATTTATTAGCAAGCACGATTCTTCTCCGGATTTCGAGGCTGACATTATTTCTTTTGTTTATGGCGGAGCCTTCTTCTTCTTCTTTACTGGCAGCAACAACAGAAATTCATCTATCAGTAGCCGCACGTAGAAAACCATTCCAAGCGCTACGGTCTTTTGCGCTCTGTAGATAGTTCGTCACACCAAGCTTAGTTAACAGCTCTTTCACCTGGTCCATCCATCGGAGTTTTGGTCGCCCCCTCCTGCGCCGCCCATCGAGTTTATTTCGTCCATTCGTACAACGTGTCCAAGCCAGCGCATTCGGTCTATTTGAACGTGCTTGACCACGTCGATGTCGTTGTATAGCTCATGATTCATTCGACGACGGTACTCGCCGTTCACGATGTTGGGTCCAAATATTTTGCGGAGTATTTTTCTCTCGAAGACTCCCAGAATAGATTGATCCGCTTGTGTCATTACACACGGTTCTGCGCTGTAGAGCAAGACAGGTAAGATCAGAGTCTGGTAGAGCTGGATCTTTGTTCTTCGAGAGAGCGCTTTGTCGTTAAATCGCTTGCTTAGCGCATAGTAGCAGCGGTTTGCGATCAATACTCGTCTTTTGATTTCGAGGCTGACATTATTATTTTTGTTTATGGCGGAGCCAAGGTAGACAAAATCATCTACCACTTCAAAACTATAGTTGTCAACGTTCACGCAGCGTCCCAGACGAGTGGACTCTTTGTTCGTTGAAACAAATAACTTGGTTTTGTCCTCGTTTATCACCAGACCCACTTCAGCCGACTGCTTTTCAATGCTCGAAAAAACCGCAGTAACATTTCGCAATCCACGTCCAATAATATCTATATCATCAGCATACGCGAGCAACATGTGACTTTTGTTGAAGATGGTGCCATTCCTGTTTACTGCTGCTTTCTGCATGATCATCTCCATTACGATGTTAAAGAGATCGCAGGACAGACTATCGCCTTGTCTAAAGCCTCGCTTGGTAGAAAAATGGCTCTGACAGATTTTTGCCAATTTTCACTGAAGACTTCGTGTCAGTCAGTGTCATCCCGCAAAGTCGAATTAGTTTTGCGGGGATACCAAACTCAGCCATAGCATCCAACAATTTCTGTCGTATCGGACTGTCAAATGCAGCTCTGTAATCGATGAACAGATGGTAGGTTTCGATCTGCATTTCTTGGGTCTTCTCCAGGATTTGTCATAGCGTGAATATCTGGTCGGTGGTGGATTTACCAGGTCTAAAGCCACACTGATAAGGTCCAATCAGGTTCGCCAGAAGGGGCTTTGGTCTTTCACATAACACACTAGACAGGACCTTGTATGCGATAGGAAAAAGGCTAATCCCGCGATAGTTGGTACACACACTAGGATCGCCTTTCTTAAGCACGGGACATAGGACACTCAGATTCCAATCATCGGGCATGCACTCCCTGAGCCAAATCGTGTTTATGAGCTGGTGCATGCATGTTACCAGGTCATGCCGCTCTGCCGGCAGTCCATCGGCTCCCGCAGCTTTATTATTTTTAAGCCGCGCAATTGCCGTGCTGATCTCGTTTTGGCTAGGTGGGGGACAGTCTACTCCATCGTCGATGATTGGTGCGATTTCGTCACCTTTGCTGCCTTCGGGAACGAGAAGAGATTGAAAGTGTTCCCTCCATATTTGCAGCACACTCTGAGTGTCCGTGACCAGATTTCCGTCTCTGTCCTTACAGGTGGGGATCCCTATTCCAAAACCTTTACTTTTTACCTTTTGGTAGAACTTTCGGGCCTCACTTCTATCCCTGTAGTTTTCGATATCCTGGCTCTCTCTTTTCTTCCACAGACGCTTTTTCCGTCTGAACAGGCGTTTCATCTCCCTCCTTTTCTCTTTATAACGCTCCGTCACCGGAGGAGCCTAGGTATATAAAATTATCTACCACCTCGAAATTATAGTTGTCAACACTCACGCAGTTTCCCAAACGAGTAGATTCTTTGTTCGTTGAAATTAATAACTTCGTTTTGTTTTCGTTCACCGTTATTTTCGTTATCTCGCTGATTCATTCTGTATACATGAAAAGGCTGCAGTCACTTCCCGCAATTTTCGACCGATGATGTCTACGTCATCATCTTGTTTACTGCAGCTTTCCTCATTATCATCTCCATCACTATGTTGTTTTAGGCCTCGTCTGGTGTAGAATGGCTCCGTAAGGTCCTTGCCAATTTTCACTGAAGACTTCGTGTCATTCAGCGTCATTCCGCAAAGGCATACAAGCTTCGCTGGAATACCAAACTCAGCCATGGCTTCGAGTAATTTCTGCCGTATCAGAAGATGGTACATGTTAAGGAGGGGAGCGCATTACCGTAGCCTTTTGCTCTTACTTTCAGGTAAAATTTTCGGATCTCACCTCTATCCCTGTATCGGTCAATATCCTCGTTCTCCCGTTCCTTCATCTGATGTTTTTTTTCGCTTAAATAGCTGTCTCGCCTGATTTACTATTTCCTTGTGCCATTCCCTAACAGCCCGGGTTACAATTGGCTTTAGCGTTGCTCTCTAAGCAGCATCCTGTTCCTCAGACTCTATGCGACATTCTTCATCGTATCAAGATTCGTCTGAGCGCCGTTTTTCATATCCAAGCACGGTTGTTGCGGCGGTTGTCATAGAATACGATATATGCTGCCACTGTGTATAGGGAACGTCAGAAGTAGAGGCGTTGAATCGTAATAGTTGAGAGAGCTGGTTGAGGTAGCCAGTGGCTATCTTTGGGGTTTGCAGCTTCGCGATGTTCAGCTATCTTTGTGTTTGGTTACAGGCGTTTCTCGCTCTGCTCAATCTTGTGTGCACCTTGGCTGCAACCAGGTTATGAATGATCCGAACCAATATTAACACCACGGATCACGCGCATGTTCATTACACCAGATTCTATCAATTACCACATGATCAATTTTGTTTTTGGTGTTTTGATAGGGCATGAGCACAAATCTGCGTAATGTAAAAATATTTCGCCTTGATGCGAATTGTGGCTATTCGATCACTAACACAGTACAACACATGATTCTGAGAACTGCACGTGAAAGTAGCCACAAAAAGAAGAAGTTCTGCATCCTTCGTTTTGTCAAGATACACGGTATAATAATTTAATATCAATTTGAAGTTACGTACGGAATTTGTTACGTTTTAGGCTCTTTTGTTTGACATAACATACATCATACGCCCCGGAGTACAACAGTTGATTTAGGGTTTCGGTTTGATACTGTTGCTTCTTCGTGTTTTCATAGCCAGTATTGGACCTTTAACGCTTCCTGTCTGTCTGGTAGGACCGCTTGCTCTTTCGAATAATATTGCTTTACTATTCTGAATTAAACCTACGGTGTTGGTTAACCTTCTCAAAAGCCGCAAGTTTAACAAGTCAGCACAATTTATCCAATGTAAATACTGTGGCTTATTTAATAATAAGAAGATGTATGTATTCGTATGTGTATACAGCAATGCTCATCACAATGCATATACATACATACGTACTTATACTTATTGCTGTTTACTTTCATTTCATAATGTATATTCTGTGCATACACACGAAAGTAATAAAGAAAAATACGCATATAACAAGTTTATTTTTACGTTAATATCTCTAGGGTACAATAATATTGTAGTCTCAGCCTCAACAAATATTTATTGAAAATGCGACAGTTATGCTGGAACATTACAAGACAGCATCAGCAGCAGCTCACCATTATGTCATGATGGAAAAACAAAGTGAATGGTGACAGAACAGAAATGCTGGCGGCTTCATCATGTTCTATTACCAGTACTCTGTAGTTTAAAAACGTCCCAAAGTAATCACATTGATTTTCAATAAACAATAAATAAACACTATACCAGATGCTCATACAAACGTTCTTTCTTGCACACACACACACCCAAATACTTTTGTAACCACTATGCTCACCAACACGCAAACATATTCACTACCATCAGCCAGGGTCCACCATTTGCCAACCAGCCACCATAGCCAGAGTCACCTTCATTAACATGAAAAGCCATAAAATGCCAATGTAAGCTTGACATCCGGTGGCGGCATAAGTAATTTGGCCAATTAAGTTTACTTTTAAATTTTGTTTATTATTTATGTATTCAGATATCGTACTCACAACTGACACACACACATACACACATAGGCACACTTACACTGACTTTTGTATGCAGTCATATAATTTAATTACAAACTTTGTTTATTATTGTGCTGTTGATGTGTTGTTGGTACATTAATGCTGAATATTGTTTATATTGACGAAAACTCTGCAAAATATTGACATAGTGACCGGCACAACGGAGAAAAGTGAATACACACACATTCATACATATTATCAAACACAATTTTCGTTCTCACATTAATTAGTTGTTAATCTGTTTATAAACCGAGGTGCCCCCACAAACAATATTCGATTGATGGGTGTTTTGTTTAATTAATGAGAAGCTGACAAAAAGTTTATAACAATATTTGGCAATTTAACAGAAAGTTTTTTTTTTCGTTGGATTAAGAACAAGACATGAGCAGAAATGTAGTCAATGCTATGACAATTCGTCAATTCTTGGCAAATACGTTACAGTTGACAAATTGTGCAAAAAATCAAAAAGTTGTTAAAATACATGTTGAGCAACCAATGCGTCTTATAGAACAGGTAACAGAAGTTAATAAAGCTCAACACAAGGAAAAGATAAAACAAGAAGCCCCTAAAAGTTGACGACCCCCGCAAACGTTATGAGGACCATGATTTGAGGATTTGGGATGTCGCAACTCACTATATGAATGGTACCTCTATTGGCGGATGTCCTCAATAAATACAAGGCAGTCTCACCGCCACACAGAAAAAGCAATTGATGGGACAGGAATGCAGATTACGAAAGAACTGTGTCATCTTTTACAGCTGCCATGCAGGATTCATAGTCGGCAACAGCCTTCGACATCTGATCTCGCGGCTTAACCCTGACCAAATAGCCATTATCCACATCAAGGCGAAATATTTTGATTTGTGTACACCCCCCGACGGAAGGCAAAGACGAGGACATTAAAGATGCATTCTATGAGCGCCTGGAGGAAAGGGAGTTTGGTAGTTTTTAATGGTCTTGGTTCAGCAGTCAGAAAATTCAGTCTATAAAACAATACCCGTGATAATGGATTTAGACTACTTCGCTTCCCGTCGGCATGATACATGGTGGTAAGTGAAACCAGATTTCACCATAAAGGTATTCGCAAGCCAACCTAGATATCCTCTGATCAAAAAACAGGAAACCAGATTAATCACATGGTAATCTATGGTAGGCATATCTCGTCCATAAGAGCATGTCATGCGCAGTGCAAATATTAACTCGGATCACCATCTAGTGGTAGCCAAGGTACGCACGCGATTATGTAGTACAAAAAACGCTAGTTACCAAATGCAAAGGAATCTATAAATCACAAAGATGCTGCAACCACTGTACTGTGTTATCAAAAACCACGGCCAAACAAGCCCTTGTATGATGAGAAATGTCGCGATAAGGTTGAGGAAAAGGATGCTTCATACAAGGCAAAACAACAGCCAATGGTAACGCGTTCCTTGACGGCACGATATAATGGACAAGGGATATGAAACGTTACTCCAGGCGGAAAAGGCGTATATGCAAAAATAGAGGAGGGCCAGGATATTGAAAATTACAGGTGCAAAGGGTTATCCCGAAAGTTTTTCGAAAAGGTAAAAAGAAAAGGTTTAAAACAGGAATCCCCATCTATAAGGTCTGCGGTCGCGCAGAGTGTCCAGCATGTATGGAGGAAACACTGCTGCTCGTTTCCGTAGTTAGCATAAGTGACTAAATCATCGACGAATGAATTAAAATTGTCCACAACCGAACCAAAAGGAGATAAGCACGGAATTGCACGGCTTAAAAACAAACAAGTTTAAAGTTTGCCGTCGGGTAAACCGACTAACA